>CM051624.1:6278680-7699573 GCA_028020825.1 Podargus strigoides | reverse complement strand
AGCTACTACAGGTAAAGGCTGTTGGCTGAATCAATGGCTACAAATCTAAGCTTGTCAAGATGCATCTGGGACAATAAGATAATTGGTAACCTTTCACTAAATACTGGTTACAAAACTCGGCACAGAAAACAAGTGTGTATGATTTGTCTCAGTGAATGATTTGTCTGCACTACAACCAAACATAACCAAATTCACCCTCGTTTTCTTTACTGTATACTGCATTTCTTTAACACTTCAGTGAAAATATGGAAAACATTAAAATGCTTTTGGAGATTCAGACCTTTCCAGACTGATAATATAAAAATGTAATTTTAACTCTGCTACTTCTCGCCACTTGACCATCCCATCTTTGCCTTCTTTTCCAGGTCAGACTCTCAGCTGGTATAAGCAAACCCAGCCCCCTGACCTTACTTTTGAAAGCCTTTGTAAGGGAACAACCAGGCTGTTACTGTCATTCTTTCCTGGATTAAAAATAAGTGAAGACCACTCAGTGCAAATTCCCAATTACAGAACTGAAGGAAAATGGAACATGGGATAAAAGCTTTCAAACACCTGGATGAATATACTTTTAATTTATCAGACTTTTTTTTCCCCCCATTTTCTTTGTTCACAAACAGTTTGAGCTTCAGCTGAAACCTACAACAGACAACCCTGGGAATATGAAAGAGAAAAGCTATCAGTAGCTCTGTGGTTTCAATGCAGCTTCTCTTTTATCAACAGACCTCCAAAGGTTCAATAAACATTTATTTTACATCTACTGTTCTGAAAGAAACAATAAAATGGCAAAGTGATTAGTGACATGGCAAGCATTAAAATAGTGAAGGCCAGACCATGAATCGTTTCTTTACACAGCCAACCAAGGGAGGTAATGGGGTTGCTCCCAGAAGAAGGTGATGCCCACCATGGGTGATGAAGGCAGACGCGGGTTATCAGAGTAACCACAACATCTGTGTGTCACTACGGGCAGGAACTTCTTCATGGGTAACACAGGGAGAGCTACTGATAAGTGACATCTCATAACTGTCACCTTTGGGACAGCAATTTAACGGAGATGCCACTATGGCAACTGATGTCAAGAATGGTTTTACCAGGGCACAAGGGCTTCATTAAGGTACTGCCCATCATTAACATACACAGCCATCTTTAGGAAATTGCTAAATATGGGAGTCACCAGACTCTTTTCAGTGGTGTCCAGTGACAGGACAAGGGGCAATGGGCACAAACTGGAACACAGGAAGTTCCATCTGAACATTAGAAAAAACTTGTTTCCTTTGAAAGTGGCATAGCACTGGAACAGGCTGCCCAGAGAGGTGGTGGAGTCTCCTTCTCTGGAGACATTCAAAACCCACCTCGACATGATCCTGTGCGACCTGCTCTAGGTGAACCTGCTCTGGCAGGGAGGTCGGACTAGATGATCTCCAGAGGTCCCTTCCAACCCCCACCACTCTGTGATTCTGTGAAATGCAAAACACAGCCTGCTGCTCATTTTCAAATGACCTGCCATTCTTCCCCCATTTCAGCTGATAAGCTTTTATACATTTATATGTGAGATGACAACAAAAAGAGTTTGAACTTTTTTGGTTTTTTAATCTATGCCTTTTTGAATGCACTGATGAAGTAAAGCAGATTGCTCTCCTGTCTGCAAGACACAATAAGAGCTGGTGGTTTTCACACAGCCTGTTGTGCAATTGAATTCTCCTCTTTTTTTTCTGTTTTGTTTTGTTTTCTTGAGATTTAAACCCATGTTTCTCTTAGTCCTGAAGGAAAAAAATAACATGAATTTGTTGAAGTGCTTGATTTTACATGCTTTATAACACAGAAAGTCATCATTAATTAGTGTTAAAATGACAAATCATACTTGGTGTTCTGAGTGGTGGACAATACCACTTAGCACTGATGAATACAAACAATCAACTTTATGTTTTAAATTAAAGGCAGAAGCCTGTAATACTTAAACCTTGCATTATTTTCACATATAAAGAGACATTTTAAAGGCTTGTGGAATAACAAAAACATTTTTCAGAAGGCAATTTTTAACAGCACTGAAGAAACCTCAAAGCCACTCACTGCATAAGTTATATAAGATCTTTGCTTATCGCAGGTTTAATTTAATTTAGTCTGTCCTATTTTGTACACGTGGAGACTCCTACTTCTTCAGTCAATCACTCTGTCTTTTTCTGCCTCATGTTTTTTGTTATTTAGTGCTTGTTGAGTGCCTTCAGCGCAAACTGTACAAGGCATAAATATCAAACCCACCCTGCTACTGGGAATCTTACTACCTAGAAAATAGACTTACTGAAAAGAAACAAGACTTACTGAAATGCTCAGAGAAAGGCACAATCTTAGGTAATTTCCCCCTCCCTGAAACTGACCATTTGTCATTTAAGATGCCTGGGCTCCCCCTTCCCTTTGAAAGCACCCCTTGGCATAGAAAAGCCCCATGTGAAGCTTTGTACCGTGCCCTTCTGTTCTTTGTCAGAATCCAGAGGAGCAGCGTCGGAACAGCTCCAGGTCTGCTGTGCCAGAGCAGTATTTAACAGCTGGTTTTGAGGAATTATCCAGGACAGAGGAGAGGGGAAGCACAGAAGTTGTATGATCCTGCATCCAATTTACAGCTCTAACACAAAAGTGTTGGATGAAAAGGCATCAATTACAATGGATAAACATCTACCCAGGAGGAACAGCAAATACAGATGCACATCAACAGCTTTAAAACTTCGCAAGTTAAAAAGCAGGCACCATTTCCAAGGAGAAATGGTGCAGCTCCCAGGGTCCCACTGGCATACTCAGCAAGGTGTCTTTGCACAGCTTTGGCAGTGCAAGGAGGCCTTCTCACATACACGAAAATCAGGTCACAGAGGTGACATCCCAGTATCAAATCTAACTTTTTTCAAGTCCAGCATGCTGTACCCACCATGCAAAATCCTATTTCTTTGAACACAGTGGGAATTCTGCCATTAGCTTCACTGAAGCCAGGATTCCACTTGCAGACTTTTTTTTAATCACATTTGTAATGGCGGTGAATCAAAACAAGGAAGAGCAGAGATGCTGACTGGTGCACTGCAAGTGTTTCGGTGGAAACACTACCTGTAAACAACCACTTCAGCAAGGAGATCCAATGCCATCCTCCTTGTACAGCTGGAAGACAACACACAAACAGGGGCTAGAAGCAGGTTTCCTCTTTAAGAGCAAAACCAGCAACCAGATACTCCAAGCCTGGCATGTGGCTCTCAGGTGGAAGGAAGGGTAAGCAAAGCAAAGCCGGGAGCAAATGCCAAGTGTAAAATGCCAGGATAGATCTACTAACCAGCCACTCAAAGGGTTCCAGCTCTTCCAAAGGCTTGATGAGAATAGAGCTTAACTAATAAGCAACAACATTAGAAAATGCTGATAATGCTTGCAACATTAAACTGGATTTTAATGTTTTATAATTGTTTATTCTTTCAACATATTCATGAAGACATGTTATCATGACTCTGGGCAACTGGGCATGAAACAAGTGGTTTTCCTGCGTGTAGGCTGATCTATCAATGCACCTCCAGGCAGGGGTGTTTGCATGGTTAATTGAACGTTACAGGTGCCTCAGACGGAGATGCCTTGTTCCTCCTGGACTGTCAGCTCATTTTCATTTGGCACAGCAATGCTTCACCAGCATGCAACTTCTTCCACCTGAAAATCCTGTGCATTTTAGCACTCACATATACCAATTATTCTATATATCAGCCCATAGCTACACATGCAACTTCGGGTGTCATGTGCACCCAGAAAGAACACACGCTGATTTCTATCACGCAATATTCATGTAGCCTCTATGTACACTGTGTCTTCTACATAGTGCCTGGGAAACTAGGGAGACTGGCACTCGTACTGAGGTATTTCTAAGTGATTTTCCTGCCAACGGGCACATTTTTGCTGATTAAAAAGATGAGAGAAGTGCAAAATCAAAGGGATTACCAGCTTGTCACAGGACTAACTCATTGCCTGAGCTGGAACAAAAATCACTCGGACCTCCAGTGCCTTCAGTTTATTCATGCCTTCCTGTGACCAGTATCAGCCAAGATCACCAGAGACAGAATATAATGATGACATATGAGCAGCCTCAATGGAGGGTATGGAGTGGGACAGACAGAAAAAGGGTATAGTGAATACTCACTGGACTATCCAGGAGAAAAGCACGGGTGAATGCTGATGCATTACACCTTAGAGGCAGGGGTAAACTGACCAAATATTGCAAAATTTATAAATTGTCTTTTATCACACTCATGATCAGTAACAACAATAACTGGAGTCAGGGGGTAGATTTACATTGTTGCTATCTGTGTATTTTTCTTGGTTGGATTTTTGGCATTAAAAAGCTGTAAAAACAGACCCTTCCAAAACCTGCAATAAAGGTGTGGCACCATAGCACTCTTGTCCCAGTGTCCTTGCTTTAGAACAGTAAAGCCAACATTATACATAAAGCAATTCTAATGTGTAATGTAATATAATCTGGTCTTAACAAATCTGGACTGAGAGCCTGACTCAGAAAATAATATAAATAACAGCACCAAATATCAAAAAAGCCTCCACTGACATTCTCCTGAGTAAGTCTAACCAGGAACTGTTGGCCTTCAAGACTATTTTCCATGCTGTACACCTGCACAGCTCTTCATTAGAGAGCAGATCCAAAGATATTGTTCTGAAAGGCAACACGTTGCATGACAGACTATGCTGAAAACCACTCCAGCTCTCCTTTAATCTGCAAAAAACTGTTGTCTCTCCAAAGAAGCAAGAAACACCACACTGCATATATAACTCCACCATATATAATTCCACCAGACCCAGAAACAAAAGTACTAGCTACACTTGGAATGCAGAGAGGCCTCTCCAAAATCCAGAGATGGATATATAAAATTAAGATTTTTTTTAAAAAAAATAAAAAAATCTTTGCTACCAGTTCCATTTTCCACAATAATTTCTCCTTGAATTTGCATCTGTATGCTTCACCTGTATGATCTACTTGAACACGGTCAAAATAGGATCCTTGCAAATGGTAATTAGAGCCCATCACATTGACAAAAAGCACTCAGACAGAGTAAACCTTTTGGTTCTCCCAGTATCTGAGGCACAGGGGAATCATTATCAGAGAGGTATTGCTAAACCTTCACTTCCTCAACATTCTCCTGCAATCCCATTCCGTATTTGTAATTATTTTAACGTGCCCAGACTATAAAAGTGCTGGCTCACAGCACTTACACGGTTCAATACACAGGACAGCAGAGAGCAAAGGGAAAAGCATGGATGGATATCCGGGACAGCTGCGATAAGGCTGTTTCTTTCAGCCCCACTGAGTATATTGACTCTGTTGCTTCTATGTGAATGAATATTTCATTTCAACAGCATGTGCCCATCTCTTCTCCATCTCCCATTAGAGAACAGTCGGATGCACAGAGCAACACTAGACCCCCAAGGCTTCCTCCCCTTCCTGGCAGATGAGAGCAGCGCCCACATGTCAGCACGTGTTGCTTTTTGGAGTAAGCAATGACTGACATCCAAAGACAGGCTCACTGCCCACTCTAATCCTGCCAGCTGAAGCATCAGTCGATGATCAGTGTCTGGCAGCACCCATCTCCCATCACCCATTGCTGTAGATATGCAGCCGCCTTCTCCCAGTGCCCTAGAGTTGGTCGTTCCCTGAACACATAAAGAGAAAACCTACACAAACTTGTATCTCAGCCACTCTTTATTGCCTCTGTTCCCTGTTTACTTTGCTCATGCACACACGCACATGCATTAGGGATTTAGTGTCTCCCCAAAGCATCTCCTTTTAAAGGATGCAGCAGACGAAGTGCAGATGTATGTCTAACCATAAATCACAGCTGCCTGCTCCTGAAAGACCACCAACAAAAGGAAAAAGCCATAAAGCTGCGATGCTTAGAGTAAATATATCATCAGCTTAATCACTCTCTTGGGAATAAAGATGCAGTTTGCACATTACTGTGCTCTGTGTGTGTGTGTGTACAATAACAGGGAGCAACGTGAGCTACAGAATAGCCCACCACCTCCTGGCATGATAACAGGAGAATTAAGAAAAATCTAGTAAAAAAAAACCCTTTGAAATATATTATCTAAAACCTCACTTTCTTTATTGGATCATTAGCTAGAGCACATTCATACTTATGTTAGCCAGGATAAATTCCAAAGGGCTTTACCATGTTCTGGATAACTTGCTGGTTTCATTCATTAAAAGCTCATTTCAATAATTTCTGCAAAACAATTATTTTCTTATATCAATTCAAAAATTATTGATTATAATTTTAAAAGTGCATCAAGTGGCGATGAACAGACAGTCGGCATACCTGCAAGTGCTGCTCTTCTGCATGACGTCAGCTCGATGATATCCAGAGAGTTTACAAAAACCGTCATTACTATAAACTACGGGCCAGTCCACAATCTGGGCATTTCCCAACAAAAAACTGGATTCTGAAAAGAGAAAGAGAAAAAGAGAGAAAGGGCTGTTGTCAGTGGCAAAAGTACATTGAAATCCTCTGTGTGTTACACAGCCGATGCAGAGTTATTCATGATGGTAAATTCTGTCGTGGAATTTCAGAGGGAACTGAAATCAAAATGGGAATCAGAAAAGAAATTGTGATGAAACAGGGTAACTCCTAGTAATGTTAAGTAGCTTATGTCAGCCCAAAATAATGATATAAGCACTGATGCCTTAACAATTCAGAAAGGATTCATTTATTCACAACATTTGGGTGAGGTACCATGTTTGATTTTCATTTATATCTGAAATCAGCCTTAAATTAAATTGCAAACTGAGTTTTAAATGCTGAACTGTATGCGTGCTCAAAGCTGATGATGACTCTCTTGCTTAAGGCAAGGAAATTTTTCCTCCTGGCAGGTCCCAGCCTGTTTTGTAGGACAGAGACAACATCTCTGGGATGAGGGAGAGGAAGTGCCAGGAGCTGCTGGAAAGATGTGCCCACCGCATCTCGTGGCACACCACAAGCCACATCACGTCTGGGAGTGCGGATATGAAGTAACCCACATGGAAATTCAGGACGATCAAGGAACTGATGAGTGCCAAAGGGACTTACACATCGAAATAACACAAAACGGGTATTGAATTTCAGAGGCAGTCTATTAAAAATGCAAACAGGTGGGTTTGGCTCATCCTAGTAACATGCATCCCTTACTATAAATACAAAATATGGGCAGGGAGCATTTCTGGGAGGCTGAACCCAGGTTTAAATATCGCTTCAGTCATCTGTTCTTTCAGTCAGTGCCTACAGTTTATACGCATGGACTGGCACCAACACATTATGAGTTAGCCCTAAAATAGTTTTATTGACTAGTTTGGAAAGATTCTTCCATCTCTGGTTTTAGCAAGGCATTTCCAAAGAAGAAAATATCAATGTTGTGGGATTTTATGTTCATCGACACGATAAACATTACTGATTTTGTTTCAGAAAAATATTCCACTTAGTAAAAGTTCTGAAGTTGTGTCTGTGATGATCTTTATTTTTACTGTTAGTTTTCAATTTCATTTTGACTGCAGCTATCAAACTAACTGGTCCCATCCATTGATTCTGAAAAGCTATTAAAATATCATTATTAACAATCACTGTTGTATGGGAATTATAGGAAATGTTTCTTTCAGCATTTCTTGTGGGGAAAAAAATAATTAAGGAGATCTTTACAAATTTTTCTCATAACTCTTTTCCTCCAAAGAACAGTTATGCCAACTACTTACAGACATATATTCAGGTGCACACATTCATTTTCACGGAAAAGTGACATTGGGTTTGCATGAGCTACACACGCCCTTCTCAGAGTATTTATAACTGTGACTGGATCGTACATTATGCAAACATTATTCTGTTGAACAAGGAAAGCGTACTGAAAAAAACACAGTATTTCTTTTTTCTTTATAAGCATGGATTTGGAAAAAAATAATATGGAGATTATTGGGTTTTCTACAAAAAAAAGGAGATTTAAAAATACTTAAAAGCCAACCAATGTAACGAATAATAGAATTTTAGATTTTGTGAAATCTAACAATTTTAAGCTCAAAGAATTTATTTGAATCCATCATGAATATTCTTAAGCCTAAATGCCAACTTTAAAAATTTGCTTTCCTACCTGAGGGGAGATGCCCTCACTACAAGCAGGAAGAGACACAGAGTAAAGCCTGAGCATTACATAAAATCTCACTGGCTTTCCATAGCCCTTTCTACACCAAGGACTCAGCCCAGCTTTTTTCAGCACAGCGCAGATACTAACACAGGGGACATCCTAACCCCCTGGAAACCAAAAGGCTTGCTGGAGCTTATCCTATTGTATCAATGTCCCCTCAACACCTTGCATCTTTGCCAGTTTGGAGAAAAGGAGACACCACCGGCCCCCTAAACCCACTGGGCTCCCCCTGTGGTGGCCACCACCACACCCCAGCAGCTGGAGATGACAGGAGTATAAACTCTCAGCTTCAATCAGATATATCATGTATGTACAAGAAACTTGACCAGGTATTAGAATACATTTTCTTTTGTCCCCACAAATTTTCCTTTACTTAATTGACTCTTTTACCCTTGTCTCCTAAGCAAATAAGGGTTATTCATCCATGCTCAGCAAGTGAATATGTACGTGCATGCCCTGTTCCAGTAGAAGAAAAATCTTGAATCAATGTTTGCATCTTGTTAGAGACCAATAAACCTAACTGTAGCCACAAAGCCATGGGAATCCATGTTTCATCAATGCCACTGCTCAGTAAGCAGCTTGATAAAATTTTAGGGAAGAACAAGTCAGTGTCTGACCCTTGGGTTTTATTGTGTACCCAAGTCCAGCATACACAGAACTCTATGCCTGCCCTACATTTTGTCAGAAGTCATGTTAATTTCTCCAACCAAGACATATATTAATTCTTCCCTATTTCTACAATTTCTCCAGATCAAAACTCCAGGCAGATTTAACTTCACGCAGTTCATACCCAGCCGTAAACATCCAAACTGCGTACTGGATGACAGGACACTTTGAGAGAACATCTTTATTTTTGGCCATAATTTCTTAAAATTGCAGAGTGCAAAGGGACATGGAGGAGTTTTTACTTTGAGTACCCTGCTGTGACTCCTTGTATATTCTCTCACATGTCTCCGTTTTGGAGCATAACCTTGGTCAACAACAAAGACTCCATAGTAGAGAATACAACCTTAGGGTTTCTAAGAGTTTTGTGTAGTTGGAGGAGAGAATGCTTTATATCACATCATCACCACTAACCACTCATGAAAGTCCATTTCTACAGTTACGCCCCCAGAGTTTGGGTCCTAACAGACAGCCCTGGACTAAAACCATCTGCATGCCTGACTTAGGTATTTCTACAATTCAGTTACATGGTTTCCTCACTAAGGTCAATCACAGTTTACACAATCAGTCTTTTCTAAAGCACAGGCATGAGCCCTGCAATGCCACACGCCAAGGACTGCATCCCCAGGGCAGACACTTTCTGCAAGACAGACCCAGGTTTAGATTCCCTTCATGGCAGAGGAAAGCTCTCCTTGCCCGCTCTGGTCTTCAGCAGATAAGATTGGTGTTATGTGCCTTCTTCAGAAGAAAAAGAAAAGCAGTCAACAGAAGGTCTGCAAATTGCAGGGTGATGAGCACAGCAAGGACACCAGTACTGGGATCTCCACAGCTGTCTTCCTGTGGGATTCAATACACAACAGCTATATTCTGCAAGCTAGTCTTTTTAAAGAATATATTATATTGGAGGTATTCTCAAGGATAATTATTTCTTAACAGAGTTTAGCTACTAATGACTGGACAACACAGAATTCAGCCACTACACCAACACCAAAACACCTGAATTTACTCAGTTTTTAAGTATATCATGACTCCCCAGAAAGAACAGTATCACAAGAGGGACTGGTAAGGATGTCCAAAATTACAGATGGCAATGCATAAATACAGTTCACATTCCGCAATAAGACACTGGTAACTAAAACTTGTGCAATATCTGTGCTGTGGCCCAGAAAGGAAAGTCGTCTTTATGCACATACAGCAGCATCCAATCTCACAAGTATTTTATCATGGAGGCTGGGAACCTCTTCCCTGGTCTGATAGACATCGGTCATTGCTGAAAGCAATTAAAACATCAACATGCAGCTAACTTCAAAATTTGCAGGATGATTAGCCTGCAATGTCTGGTAATGCATTCATCCTGGCTTGGATTACTCCAATGCACTGAAAATGCATTTCCACTTCCCATTTCCTTAGAGATAAAAGACATTTTTTATTATTGCTATGTTTATCTTGATGCCATTGCCTCCACCAGTCATTTTCTCCACCCATCCCCCTTTCTGATATACTGTAGGGAGCCCAAATTCCAAATCTGTAGGTTGTATAATTTCTTTGACCAGACCCATCTAAACACCAGTGCCTGCCTATACACGCACGGGGAAGTAGGGCTCAGCCTGCAGACTCGCCTCTCTCAGAATTGCTGGATTCCTCTTAGGAAGTCAGCAGGCTTTTTATTAGCTAATATAACTCTCCTATTTACAAGGTTTAATACTGATAGCGAGGAATTGGGGTATGAGAGGCATACAGTTAGCAAAAGTTCAGGTTGGAAAACACAATTGAAGAAAACAATTGTTAAAGGCGCTATATTTTCTGTTGCTGTGCTTTTATTTTCTAAAAAGTCTCTTT
Source organism: Podargus strigoides (assembly GCA_028020825.1). Classification (NCBI taxonomy): domain Eukaryota; kingdom Metazoa; phylum Chordata; class Aves; order Caprimulgiformes; family Podargidae; genus Podargus; species Podargus strigoides. The sequence goes on along the minus strand of CM051624.1, from coordinate 7,688,887 downwards.
TGTATGAAGGCAGCCTATGCTGTAGAGCAGCAAGCCTTTAATCTCACTCTATCTTGCAGTAGCTAATACCCAGCACAGCGCTGAGCCTTGTTTTGGTTGTTGGGTTTTTTTAAGAAAAAAAGACAACAGTGTGCAAGCAATTTTTATTTTAACCAATGAAATGCCCAAAGCAGTGTAAAATTCATGTTATGTAATCACAGGAGAGCAAGAACAACTAAGTCATTCCAGGAGATATGCTTAGCCAACTGAGAAACGTTGTCTCTCATCATCTTTTCTCAAGAATGCTTGGGTACTACTTGTAACCAAAATTGTTTAAATTACCACTTTGGAATTCCATCTCATCCAGAGAAAACAGGCCACTAATCTTTTTAGAGAAGTCCCTATTGCAAAGATGTTTTATAAAAAATGAAGCAGTAGCAAAACACAAGTAATAGTAATTATTATAATAATAAAAAGAAGCAGTGTCTCCCTCTAGGAATAAACTCTTAAGCAACTTTACACAGAGCTGTCCTTCAGAATTACTGCCCTTCCATTGCAGAGCAAATGCAGCCTGGACCTGACAGGGTCTGCGAAACATCTGGAATTTGCCTTTTTTGCTAATGCTGTCTTATAAAAGCCCTAAACCACTGAAACTGCCATCAGCTGTCTCTCCTTATAACTACACAGGGTCAGCATATTGCTGCAGTCTTGTTTAGACCGTCTTGGAAAACTCATGGGGCTCTTCTCTGTATGTGTTGGGGAGGGGCATCCTAAAAAATGTTCTCATTTTTTATTTTCTTTTAGCTCTTCTGAGCAAGTCTTTGCCCTGATAATACATATTTCTACTGATGGTGTTTACAGTGACTCCAGCCACATGCACAAGACGTACTGCATCCCCACAGAATACAACAGAAAATCCTAAACCCTTTTGGAGGGTGCTGCCCTCTGAATTCAGCCTCAACGAGCACCAACATCCCCCCAGCTCTGGGGTCGGCTGCAGACAAACTGCTGTGCTTGAAGCAGCAACCTCCACCAGCTCTTTGTACTCTGTACTACAAAACCACATTGCTGTTTTCTAACAAAGCTATTATTTCCCCGATGTCTTTAAAGCATGCAAAACATCAGTGTCATCCAATTTATCCAGCACATTAAGCGTCGCTTGCCTGAAAAAAAAATCTCTCAGAGGACTAAGTCTTTACGTCACCTTTCTGTACCAGTGTTGCTTTTATTTAATACTCGTATTATGAAAATGCAAAGAGGGCTAAACCCAGAGCAAGATGCCACAATACTAACTATGCTAAAATGATCTATTTCCTGCCCCAAATAAGTGCTCCTCAAATAAAACAAAAGATAAATAATCCAGCATTGGCTGAGATATTAAATCCATGTGTAAGTCACTCAGCTGGGAACACAGCAGCTTCCAGCAACTTAACAAGCGAGCTCAAGAAGAAAGATTAGAGTCTGACCAGAATTTACCTCCTAAAAACTTAAAAAATTAACTGTAATCATTCTGAATCTTAAAGCCCACCAGCAGCACGGTCCTCTGCCTTTATTGTGACACAACATCATTGACCCCAGAGTGAGTTTTGAGTCAATAAGGACAAGAGAGTGTCCCTATGAGTTGCCTGCAAAATGACATTTCATACAATTCTGATCACAGTTTCTCTCACACACATTCATTTATCCTAGAGTTAGACTAATCCTCACTTATGCCAGTTATCAACTAAATGCCACTGCTAAATCTGTTCTCTATTAAAATTATGCACAATACAACATAGATGTATAGCAAGACTAAATTTAAACTGGAGCACACTGTAGCTCTCACTAAAGGCACACAGGCATCCTCAGGGACCAACCAAAAATCAGATTTCTAGCTTTACACAAATGAGAGTGCTTGCTTCACATTCCCAGATGAGAAAACTGTGGTAACAGTAGTTGTTCAGACATGGGAGCTCCTCTTGCAAATGCTCAGCCCGAAGCTACTCTTGGCTGCAGTTTCACAGAGCCTGGCTGTATTTCAAAAAAAACACCTGTTTTGGCAGAGAATCATCTGCCTCTCCCATGCTCCCCTCTTTGTGCAAGTGGCTGAAGCAAAACTATTGGCAGTGTTAGGTTAATGGTTAAACTTGATGATCTTAGAGGTCTCTTCCAACCAAGGCTATTCTATGATTCTATCAACAGGATGGATCCCAGCCCAGGACCGAGGTGCTGCACCAGGTGAGTCTCCAAGGGGCTATTCAAAGCCAGCAGAGTCCCTCCAGGATCAGGCCCTGGATATCTGGGTTAACCAGGGGTTGGCATTTAAAATAGCCTACCTCTGAGTGTGCTCATCAAACAAGTATCAGAAATTTTTTTTCTAAAAAACAGGTCATGAGAGTGCTAACTCCAAAAGCTTCTATTACTTAATTTTATCAAACCAGAAAACACTATTCCCTTAGCTTTCCAGAAGAATAACTTAAAATCCCGGTTAACCACCAAACAGTACCCTGTTAAACAGGCTAATTAAATGTATTTCCACAGCTCACTTAACTTCCTGACATTATTCTTTGGCTGTATGCTCCTTCCAACAGCAATAAAAAAAAAAAAAAAACCTGGATGTTTACCAAAAAAAAAAAGAAAAAAAAGAAAGAAAAAAAAAAATCAATAATTTCATTTTTCTCTTCTCTCTCGGATTTAACCATTAACCTGGGAACGCAACAGCTCTTGCAGTGACCTCTTGTGGCAAGCGCTCACCAGCGCTCCAGCCTCCCCCAGCAGAGAACATCATCTCTCCCACCGCCCCAGCAACACCCACAGAAAGAAATATTAGAAAGAGAAAACCTACAATTTACACAGCAGCTGACGAGATCTCGAGAAAATCCAGTTATTCCTTTAGCTAACGATAGGGAATTTATCATTATTTTCATTATTTATCATTTTTTATTCATAATTTATCATTATTTATTTTTATCCATTATTTATTATTACCATTATTTGGGCTACTAAGCTAATACAGGAGTATAGAGCTACCATAACGTTTTTTTTTAAATAAAAAACATACATAAAACATTTTGGACTATATAAAACTTCCCCAATTTCAGCAGCAGTCAGATACGTTTAATCTCTCTGCATTCTGCAAACCAACTTGAAAAGTGAGGAAAGTGCGGTGCCTGCAATTGAAAACTCCTCACAAATGTCATCTCGCAATGCTTCTTAGTGTAAAAATTCACTTTGCATTGATTTACGTATCAGCAGACACCCCTGCAGCCATGGGAACTGCAGAAGGAACCCTGTGCCTTCGAATGCCAAAGAAAGCCGTAATGACATAAGCTCCTTGGTCCTCCCTTCCCTAACTTCTCCGCAGCCAACTGAACTGGAGGATGGAAACTTTCACCCCCGCTCAGTTTATAGTGTCTTTATGCAGAGATTTAGGGAACTGCTGAGGTCCGCATTTTTGTCAGAGGATCCACAGTGACAGATATCCTGTAAACTTGAAGTAACTTGCCTTAAAGAACTTCCTCTCTGCAGCGTGTGTAAATTGATTTGGATCAGATGAAAATGTAGGTTGTTTTAATTTTAATTTTAAGCCTACATGTATCATGCCCCACGAGAACATCATTTTGTCACCCTGACTGTAAGACATCAGGTACACTGCATGGGCTAGTAAGAAGGACAGGAGAAACAGACACTTTATCGATAATACCAGCGTAACAAAAATGAAAAAGGTATCTTAGTGCTACAGATGTGACACTCATGTCCCTGCCTTGACAACACAGTCCCCTGTAAACAAGGCAGATCCTTTCACCCCTCGAAGCCACAGGGACCCAGAGGAGTGTAAGGCTCTGTCTGAAGGGACTGCTTTGTAGGAACACGGCACAAAGCTGGAAAAGGCCAGGAATTAAATGCTACCTTCATTAAAGCTCACAGTAAAATCCCCATGCAAGCCTTACAGAGCCAAGATTTCAGCCGAAGTGTCAAAATACATTTGTGAAGAACCCATTCTCCTGAGGAAGCTTCTAAGAGATGTTCCAACAGAAACAATAACCAATAACGATGACTTATCATATAGATAAGACTATATGTAGTCTTTCACTAAATTAAGCCCCTCTTCCAGTATGTTAGCACTCTATTGCATATTGCCGCAAAGTCCCAGCGTTAACCTTTTCCCAAACTCATCCTCTACCATAAAAGCAGATTATGCCATTAATACAGAGTTAATGTTTTTGCTGCTAGAACACATGAAGAGTGAAGATGGACAGGTGAGACAGACACATTTCTCTGCTCCTGTGTGGGTGGCTCAGCTCACCAGGTCACTCTGCATGACGGCCAGGTCCACGAAGCCCAGCCTTGCTCTAGAGACTTGCCCAAATCTGTACCCACTGCACCTCTGCGATGCTGAGCCAAGGTCAGTATCAGCAGGAGCTCTGAATGCACTGAAGAAGCAACCGATAACATTAGGAACAACGGGCACAGACTGCTGAGAACATCTTAGGAGAGAACGTTGCCTTAAGAAAGGCCCTTATTAAAAGTCAAAAATACTAATGGCAGTAAAAGGCCATCAGCTCAATGTGATTTAACTCAACGCTCTCACAAAACACTTCTTCTTCCAGCCCAGCAAAACACCTGGTGTTCTTAAGATCCAGGGCACAGCCAAGGCTGTAGTGAGATCATATCAATCTTTGTGAGCCTCAGAGAAGACCTTTACTCGATGTATTTTTACTCTGCTTTAAAAGAAAAAGATTGCAGAGAGTGCGCTGAGATTTCCCTGAAGACAAGTCTGTGTGTCCTGAGGGCTCACCCCTTCCTACCAACTGCAGCAGTTGGTCTAACGACCGATCCTGCTCCTCCCCACAGACTTCATCTATCCTCGAGTGGGCAAAGAATCCGTAAAGCAGCTTAGAGGTTACCATCCGCCACAAAACGCTTTGGGAACCACCTGCTACCTGCTGCTGTCCAAAAATCAAAGTATGCCGCTGCTCTACAGCACTTCACAAGCTCTACAGTGTAAAGTCACCTCCAAAAGAGAGGTTCCTCAGGCAGAGGGACACTGTGGGACCCCATCATCACTTCGGCAGTTGCTGCATCTTTCCCAAACACGCTGGCCAGGAGGGGAATGTCCATCATGGCAGCTGAGAAATCCCACCCCTCCATACAGAGGACAGAAGAGCCACAGCCACCCTGTTCCTTTCTGCACAGCATTTTGATGCTTTGCTCATGACTGAGCACTCCTCTCACAATTTTAACCTCATTTGTAGCCAAAGCTGGGGTGAAAAGGAAAGGTTCTCAGCATTCCTAAACAGAAAATGCCCAAATAATGCTGAAAATTGAATATACGATTGCTTTTAACACCAGGCTGGCCACCACACTCAGTCTGCGTGCCCTGTTCCCACTAATTTTGTTATTCAGATCCATCTCTGACAACTCTGAGTAATTTGTCTCCATGTACATTTCATTTTGAAACAATTGCTTCCACTTCACTTGAAGAAGAGCCTATCTGCCAAAATACCTGCAAAATTTTTCCAGCTGTACCTGTTGCCTAATAGATGATACTACCTCTATCTACAAACCTCCTCCTGGCTGGGAAGAAAAGACTTAGGGTCAAGAAATGCAATGAGATTGCATAAGTGTGAGAAATCTCAAAAGAGAGTGTTCTTGAACCAGGAAAGGTGATAGAAGGGCTTTTTTTGAGGATGCAGACGTATTTTAGAAGACAATCATCAGTCTTTCCTTCATCCCGTTCCTCAACTTGCCAATACAAAATCTCTTGGAAAATGATGAAAAACAAAACCCAGCACGCAGGCAGCAGACCAGATCCTTGCCTTCTACCAAGCACTGGCAGGAGATACTTGAATCAGATTTTCTCTACTGGATACCATTAAGTTTGGATTAAACAGTGCTGAATCCAATGAAAATTACTATTTCTATAAAGGGCAAGTAAGGTTATGTCCTGGATGACAAAAATAAGAACTAAATCATGTTTCGGGACACAACAGTGACAACTTACATGAGTTTAAAAAAAATACTCCTAATCCACTTTTCATTTTGCTGTCCAGTGGGCAGATTTTCCTCTGTAGCATCACACTTAGACATCATCAGTGGCAGAATAAAAGCAGAATGAATGACCAGATCAGCATGATTTATGCTCCCAAATTAGACCAGGTTAAAAACTGGAGGGGGATACATGCTTTTAAAGTATAATGTTCTAAACCCTTCTGAGCTTTTCCAGTTTTTGACATCTCAAAGCTGTACTGAGCTTTCACCAGGGAGGACATGTGATTTAATTAGAACACGATATAAAAGCATGGCAATCCCAAACAGTCTTTCCAGCTCTGCCACTGACTTGCCGCATGACCTTGGGAAAACAACTGTGATGCCCCAAGCCCCCATTTATCCCACAGTTCTAAGAACAGATTGGGAATACCTCTGTGTGTCCTCTTCCCCAAGGAGCTGGGAAGTGTAATTAAATTCCACCCAGCACTTTGAAACTGTCAAAGGCAAAGTGCTATATAAACCCCTATTAATTAGGCTTGCGTTTAATATTCTGGTAAATAAATACACTATTGCGGGAAACTAGCTCTTAGCAATCACACAGCTACAGAGCTTGACAGGGAGTCAGATGCTGACGACAGAACTGACACAGCCAACATGAGAGGAGGAAGCCCCCCAAAAAATGGTTGATGGCTTAATACAAGGCTGGCATTTTAACATACAATATTTTAAAACAAATTCTAGGTACTCATCCCACTCCTGCTCCTGGGAAAGTCAATGAATAACTAATTCACTACCTGCCATCAAAATCAACTTCAAGCCAGCACACTAGACCACATTAGTATGAATGTAAGGAAAGTCCAGAATCGTGCAATAGAAAGGTGGAAGGGAACACTTTTCAGCACGATTTCACATCACATTAGTGTCTTGATTAATAATACATGTGGCAACTTTCCTCAGTGCTCTGCTCTGTCCACCTTTCCCATTCACATCCACAGATGCACCCTGGCACAGCAGTGCTTTGGCATGGCATGGTCGCCCTAAACTTGGGCTATCCAAGGAGGTACCCTAGAGCAGATGCAAAGTTGAGGTCTCTTACTGAACCTCATTTATGGAAACACTCATATGTTTCAGTAGTTCTGTGCCAGTGCAAAGACTACATTAAAAAGGAATGTAACTAGCACAAGACTTGCCTAAAGCAGCATCTACATTAACGGACTTTGAGAGACGGTCTGCAACCACACCGTAACTTTAATGGAGCTGTATACAGTCCCCTCGATCAGCTGAAAGCGTAACATTAACTCCAGCAGCAAGGAATAATGTGATGGCCATGCAGTCCTGAACCAGCCCTGCAAATATTCACCTAACACGGGAGCTGTGGGTGAGCAACTGCAGACAGTTCTTTACATATTTGCTCAGCCACAGGATTGCCATCGTTCAAATCACAATCACTCCCTCATCCTCCTGCCCAGTACCTTTGCCACAGACTTCAAAGTGTCACAGAATTGCAAAGACTTCAAAACACTGAATGACAATAGTCGCAAGCCCAATTATTAGAGAACTAAAGAACAAGAAGAAGGAGAAAAAAATAACTGGACGAGCAGAGAGGATGTTAGAAAGGTAAATGATGTCTACTTATTTTCAGAAGCAGATCACAAAAAGAAACAGAAAGAGATACAAATTCAGTCCATAGTACCAATAATGTTGTAAGAAGAAGTGAGGGGGAACCGGGAGAGGAGCGCGGAGGGCAGGCTCCAGCGGAGCCCAGCGGGGCACAGCAGACCCTGTTCCTTGAAGGCACCGCTTTGGCACCAACCCATCAACGGGAGCGGCAAGGAGCCGCCGCGGGGACGGAGGGATGGATGGACGGACGGAGGGATGGACGGACGGAGGGATGGATGGACGGACGGAGGGATGGACGGACGGAGGGATGGATGGACGGACGGAGGGATGGATGGACGGACGGAGGGATGGACGGACAGAGGGATGGACGGAGGGGATCTCTCACCGCTTGAGCGCCGGACAATGTTCTCCAGGAAGGTGTTCTGCGGTGCCACCAGCCCTCTCTTGCCCCCCGGCATCCTGCAGCGCCGGGCTCGGTGGCCGGGGGTGCGCGGCAGCGGCGGCAGCGGCGGCGGCGGCGGCGGCGTGGGGGGGCCGGCGGCGGCTGGTGCGCCCGGTGCCCGTGAGTCGCGCAGGGGCGGCCGCGGCCGCTCATGGTAGTGGCGCCCCCGCGGCGGCTGCAGCGCGGACTGTGCCCGCGCCGCGCACGGAACCGCCGAGCGCCGCCGCCCGGCCCCCCCTGCGCCTGCGCGCCCGCCCCGCCGCGGAGCCGGGCCGCCCCGGGACCGGGAGGGGGGGCGGAGGCTCCGCGGGTGGCGCCCGGTGCCGTGCCCCGCCAGGCATCATTCCCTGGCGGTCCCCGAGCCGGGCTCTCCAGGAAACCCCTTCGAAGTTTTGCCCTGTCCCCTGAGCGAAACAACCCCAAAAAACCCTAAACCCGTGCATCTTTCATCCATACAGTGTTTTTTACAGGCGGCATTCCCGTGCTCCCGGCCGGGTTTGGGGGAACGGACCAGGAGATGCTCGGTGACACGGTGGAAGGTGGCTGCATTTTGCCCGCAAGTAACAAAGTGCTCTGTAACCTGCAAAATGCCAGCCTTGCATGAAGCCATCAACCATTTATTTTGAAGGCTTCCTCCCTCTCCCAACGAGAGTTGCTGCAAGGAGGAGGCAACAGGAGACAGACTTGGGGCTGGAGTCCTCTTTTCCGTCATTTCATTCAGGGACCCAAAGGAGCAGATGAGTCAGTGCAGTGAGACACCACACATGAGAGCAGTCCCCTACTCTTGTCCCAGCCGCCTGGCTCCTTCCAGCTTCTTCATTACCCTTTTAAAGATATAGACAGTAAAATCCTGGAAGGAATTTCTGCACCTATTGCTTCTGCCTTTGCTAATTCTGCACGCAGCTGCAGACTGGAAAGGATTATAGAAGGAAACAAGAGAAGGAAAATTGCTCTTTGTCCAGGGCAGGAGGGTGCCCTGCAGAGCACATCCCGGTGTGCCACACACTCCTGCCACAGTGGACACAAGCAGCAATGCTTCTCCCAGAGGACATTATTCCTGCTGAGGGAAATCAATATTTATTTTTTTTTTCCAGCGAGTTTTCACAACTTCTTCCTTCCCGTGCTTGGGTCTTGGTCCAACAAATCACACTGAGCTCACCTGAACTCCTCCGCTTAAAGTTAAGCACAAGTTTGAGATCTCTGCCACCCCAGGAGCGGTTGCAGGAGCAGCTGTTTCAGCCTGTGCCAGGACTGCTGCCACTGCTGCCAGCCCCCAGGCTGGAAGGAAAAGGTCTGGTCCAGTTCTGCTTTAATTTAAACAAATGCAAATCGGGGGGCAGCTTCATTAAAATCAATTTGTGAACGCTGATATAAAACTAGCTTGAGAGGTGAACCAGGCCCTATTTGTCAAACAGTTATTTGTGTGTCATCCACCTTCCAGCTCTGAAATCTTCAGGGCTTTCCTTAGAGTGGTGCTGTTTAAAAGCTGCTCCTGCTGAGCTCTGCCCCAGATACAGGGCAATTTGGGTCCTGGCAGTTAGCGAGTGGATGGCAACACCTTCCTTTCTTTCAAGTGAGCAGCACCCACATAGAAACATCTGTGCACAGGCAAATACTATGTGACAGATCTGTCTGGACAGTGTTGCCAGGACCTCTGCTCCCCAATTCACAGAATCACCTTGGTTGGAAGAGACCTCTAAGGTCATCAAGTCCAACCATCAGCCCAGCACTGCCAGTTCACCACTAAACCTTATGCCTTAGCACTTTATCTAAACATTTCTTAAATTCCCTCCATTCCACCCAATTTGAACTCAATTTGAATTCTTCTACTCATTTCCCATCCTTGTTTTGAAACCTTGATTTGCCTACTTATCTCCCTCACATCTTTTGATTAATGCATCAAAGCCCCTTCTTGTGTACCCTTTCTACTAAACTTGTCTGTCATGGAGTGGTATTCATATCCAAGAGTCACTCCATCCTCTCTGCTTCATCTCATCAACTTCAGATCTCACAATTAAGTTTTGCTGCTGCATTTCCAGTGGCACTAATTAAACAATAGATTATAGAAAGGGACAAGCTCCATAAACATATCTTTAAATGTCACAGGCATCTGGTGGGATAGAAAGGGCAGGACATGTGGTAGGATGTTTTCCTCCTGTCAAGCATTTACATCAAGGTAGCAAAAAACTCCAGAGGACATCTCTTTTTTTTCCTGAAATGCTGGATGAGGCTAAAGATAACCTTGAAAAGAGTCTGATAAAGAAAGCAAACTGGGAACTGCAAAGAGCCTCTTGTCTGCTTTCGGGGATCTTCAGATTGTGCTTGGAAACAATGTCAAGCCACCATGCAGGAATCTGTTGGAAAGGGCTGAGGTCAGTGTAAGTAGGAAAAGAGCAGCTGAGCAGTTTCTTTTCAATTCAAAAATATCCCAGTCTCAACCAGCTGTTCTTAAATGTGGCAGAAAATCCACTGTGGTTCAAAATACATTTATTTTGTGTATCCCAGAATGGGGATAGGGGATACTGTCAACACAGTTTGAATTTTAGGGAATTAATTAGTTGCTAAAACATTTTTTTTAATTAAAAAAAAAAAAAAGTCTAAGCTCAATGTAACAACATTCCTGATAGAAGATCAGAGGATTTCTAGTCCTTCTTTCTTCCCAGCTTTCAAACTTTATTTCTTTAAGCAAAGAAACTAGCTTTCCTTTCCTAAAAGGAAAAAGGCTAAAAGGGAATGAGCACATTGCTGTACCAGGGTAAAAGAATAATCCCAATTCCTTCCTCTTCTGCTTCACCACTTCTTTTCTTCTGATGTTTGAAACACCTCTTCAGGATGATTTACCTCTTTACTGGTATTTCTATGAAAGGCACGATACCCCATAGCCACCGAGCAGTGGGCAAACATCAACTCCCACAGCAAGTGGAGACAGTGCATGCTGTGAAGTTCAGCTGCATCTGGTGAAGAGCTGACCATTTGAACCTAAACCTCCAGGAGAGGGTTATTTTACTTCAGGGACTATTAAACATTTCAGAACTGGTTCTTAGCTACAGCACAGAGCTTTAAATGTATCTTCCATGAATTTATGAATAAAAGAATCATCAGTTTGGACTCAGGGGGCTCCTAGAAGAGCCATAGGCCAGCATAAACGGGTCAAGCACTGATCCACCCCAATAGCCTGAGTCATTAAAACATACAGGCTGCTGAACTCATTCACGGCATTGCCTTTGCCTTCAGTGTTTTTATGTAATAGGGTGAGTCAGGGTCCCTGGGACCACCTTGGGCACCCAATGAGACCTCCCCCGCATAGGTCTAAACGTACTGTGAGCAAAACTGAATGATGGGACAACCTTGGCAAGGCTCAGAGCTGTTTTCTAACCTAGGTGCACACAGAAGACTTCCCATTCAAAAAACCATAATCAAGATGACCACAGCTATGGTTATAAGCTGTACAAGCTGGCCTGTGAACTCCAAAACTAACAATGTTTGATTTCCAGTGGATTTGTGTCTCATGATGTATGGGTATATTGCTAAAAAAGGGCTCAAGTGGGAAACAGATGCCAGAGGAAGATGTTTGAAGTCTGCTAACTGCAGGAAAAGCAGTCAGAGTTTGCTCCTTAAAGCCCAGAGTATCTGCACAGAAGAATGCAGCAAAAGAGACTTTTCTGGCATCTAATGAGATATTAAATCCTTAAACCTTTCTGCATGGTAAAGCACGCCTGTTGTCAGACACTGGAGTGGTACAACAGGCAAGCTCACACTTGTGACTTTCTTCTCCCCAGCAGGAAGAATACCAGGTCAATTCTCTTTTACAGGCTCCAAAACACTACCCACAAAGTGTGCATGGGACTCATCAAGATCTAGAAGAGTCAAACATCTCTGAGCCCATTGTCCCTTTTACCATGCAGGTAAAATCCAACTTCAGAAGTTACTAAGGGGATGCCAGCAGATCTGCTTGTACATGTGACAACATTTCTTCATTTCATTCAGACAGTAGCCTTCAGAAATGAGGAAATACCTCTGCTCATAGCAACAGCCAATAATACCAAAAGAGAATACTTATGAGGAAAAAAAAAAAATATAAGTGGGGGAGGTGGGGGGCAGGAATAAATTACAGTTTCTTTCCCATTTTTTTTTCTTTTGCTTCCTCCCCCATTAGAAATTTGAAAAAGCAGTTTGACAGATAGGAAATCAATAAAAACTTGATGAAAGTTTTGCTTTTGGTATAAAAATAAAAAATGATGGAAAATATTGATGAAACCTCAGAGCCAAAGTACTTGCTGGTGTTTGATTTGGCATCAATGAGAATTCCTCATTCTCTGTTATGTTGTGCAAGTAAGTCTAGACAAGTAGACCTGGAGGTTATGGATCTCCTGTCCCTTAGCCCCTTTGCAGTCCAAAGCAAAGAGATACAGAACTTACATGAGGAAATTCAGATAAGTTTGGATAGATGAGCAAAGCACACAGGAATTAGGAAGAATTAAGGCTTCCTGTGTACCATGTGGCTAAGATGCACTCGGGATGGTGCTCAGTGAACAGTAACAGCTTTCTTTCCCCTTTATACTTCTCATTCAGCATGACCCTGTGCTGTATTCATGGGACACCAGCCAATCTCTGCTCAAGTATGGCACAGTTAATTTCTTCATGGTGCTCATCACTAATCTCCTGGTGCTTTGTAGGCATCAGTCAATATCATCTGCATTTTACCTTGTCATACAGGGATCAGACACAAAACTGGGGCACAGTGAGACCAAGGTTAAAATCTGCTGGTAATTCATAGTCTCCAACTTCAGACATCCAGGATCCTACAGTGGAAGAGTCCCACTTTATTAGAAGGTGACATTTTCAGTGTCTGGTGACTTCAATTATAACTGTGAGAGCAAAGCATTTCTCCAGATTGCAACCTGTGCATTTCCCACAAGCTTATGAAAAAAAACTAGGAAGGGTGGGTACTGGGAGACATGAGGTTTGAGTGACTTGCACAGCTTCATGGAAGACCCCTTTAATAAACCTAACTATTCAGGTCTTGTTTGCTTTTGACATAAGGATTTTACAGACTTTGCCTTATTGCTTCATACCTTTCATTTCTTTAGTGAGCACACTAAAGGTATCACAGGCCAAGGTTGCACTGAAATTGTAAGACAATGGGGGAGACACACACACACACACACACAAAATACTGTGAAGAATGTAACTGAAGACCATGTCTCAATGGATAGGAATAAGGGCAGAAGCAACCCAACCATCACATACACATTGCCTCACTTTGGAGTAATTAGAAACCCCTACTTTTCCACAGGTTTTTCTTAAGCCAGAATCAGGTGCTCAGAAAAAAGCCTTTAAAATATTAACATTATATTAATGTTGTTTTTCATATTCCTTCACCTGCAAAATCTGTGCTTGAGTTACCATCGGTCCAGCTGTGCAGTCACGGGGAGCCATTAAAGCTTCTGAAATGACCTAAAATAACATCTCTAATTTAACATCAAAACTTTCAAAGTCCATTATCACAGCACCAGGCAGGTGCTGCAAGGTCCAAACCAAGACTCCTGTGGACTTTCTCTTCTTTCCAGGAAGTTAATATTTCTAACCCTGCAAGGAAACCATCAGAGATGCTGCAGCACATTTATGGATAGAGAAACATATGCTCATAGAAGTGAAAGTTCTCATGTCTTTGATGCTTTCAGGAGAGAAGGAATGGGAAATCACAAACTCCTGCTTTGAAAGGAGAGTAGGAAACAGTCCTCTGAGATAACCTGAAAACTAGTACTACAGAGAAGCAAGGTTTGGGACAAGGGTAGTCGGGACAGTCACAGAAGTCAGTGGTTGGTATTCAGTAGGTCAAAGAGCTTGGTGGAATAAGGAGAGGAAACATTATTCCAGCATAGGGACAGCAAATGTCAGCACTGAGGTTAATCACGGGGGGCTCTAATGAGCCTGTGGCAACTTCCCCTTCCAGAGTTTCTTCCTGAGAAATAAGGTGATAAGAACCCCTAATTTATTGTCAGATTTTATGGAGATAAATGACTGGATTAGTTACAGAAAGCCAAGAAAAACAGACTGATGTCCTTCTCCTCTTGCCTTAATATTTCTACTCACAAACAGGTAATGCCTGAAATAACAACCATGTGAAGGTGGGATTACAAAGTATTCCCATGCTTCAAAATCATAGTCTTCAGGTTATTTTTGCTAATAGCTGAAGCATCACAGAAAAGATCCAGAACAAGAAACAGTCCATGGTTATATCTTAGAAGTGTTTTGCATTTAAAGTAGTGTGCAGCTACAAACACCTCACAGAAGCATCTTCTGTTTCTCTTGGTCTTTTTGACTAATCCTAAAGTCTATACTGCCCAAAAAATTCCTTGCAGACATGCTCTGAGGAAATGCATAACAGAGGTAAGGACTGCAGGTGACCACAGGTCCTTCCTGGGCCCAGTTTACAATATAGAAAAAGCTGCTTTTGACTCCCAGTTGCTGTGCCTGTGGGGATCTTTGGACTACTCGGACCAGAAATAAATGCTTGATACCGTAGAAGCAGAGAACTTAGAAATAAATGGTAACCAAACAGCAGAAAGGAATATATTTTCAGGCAGCAGTGGATAATAGTCTGGATTAAGTCTAACAGAGGCCCCAAAGAGCATAATACTACCCCCTCACACCCTCACAGGTCCCAATCCCACCAGTGGGGAGCTGCTCCAGTATGAAATGAATACCTGCAAATACCTTCAATCTTCTTCTCCAACCATGGTCACATGTGAGGGACAGGAGGAAAGCAAGTACCCCACTGGAGGATGGAGTCATTTTCTTCATTGGAGATGTTTTTCAGGCTTCTAGCAGCCTCAAAGGCATGGACTGCTTCATAGGCTACAATCTGATCATGTTTCCAGGCTTTTGGGGAACTCCCAAGGGAAGAAACTTTCCTTTGTTAAATTGAAAGCTGAGAGTCTCTAATTCTGTGACTCTGGGGTCTGGGGCTCTAGATCTGATCTGGGTTCTTTTTTTTTTTGTTTGAATCTTTTTTCCTTCCACACTTGGTAGTATGCACCTGTGGAAAGCAACCAGGAAAGCTACACTGGCAGGAGGGAGGACAAACCAACCAGCCATCCGTGGTGCTCGTGGCAAAGGCTGTGGCAGGCAGGACACTCTGAGAAAAACCATCACTTTATTTTGCTTCACAGAGGTGTTTCAATTGATTCCCACATCTGACACCTCTTCTGGACCTTTGTTTGAGAACCGTGTAGGGTTCTGCAGCCTCTTCTGAAATGAGGAGCTACAGAAAAAACCTTCTACAGAGTAGAAGTCCACTGTGTTTACCACATTTTACTGTTACAGGGATGCCTCTGAGAGCCTGAGGGTTGTGCATCAAGTACACTAGAAAAATCTCAAGACTTTTAGGCAGCTGAAGCATCGACATAAGAGGATGACATTAAATTGCCCTGAAAATTATGTACTTAAAAAAATAACACAAGAAAAATGCTTTAAAGCACTTAAAAATGCTTTAAATGGTTTGCTTCTAATGTAGGCAGTCTAAGTTAAGAATTTTATATGTTTTGGTTAAAATCTTATAATAACAATGATGCAGTTAAGAACAAGGGGTTTTTAAAATTTTAAACCTATTTATATACACTTGTTTATTAAAAAATGTTGGGTTGGGGTTTTTTTAGAAAGTGTCATTAGAACTCAACAGGGGGCTAAATTTTGAGTTTAGACATACTTATTAAAACTTGTATGACTGGAAAGCCAGAAAATGTTGACAACAAAGACACTGTACCTACATGTACATGTACCTACATGGTTCAGTTTGAGCTAAAGACAAGCGAAAAATATTGCTCTATAGATAGCACACTATGACAGACTATTTGAGCTAGCAAAAAAACCAGGGTAGAGCCCAGGATCAGACTTAGATCTTATTGCCAGCCTGATGCTTCATGTACCTGCCCCAAACTCCTTTTCAGATAGGAGGATGAAAGCAGATGCATGTCTGCAGCAACCCTTGCTCACATACTCTTTCTCTTCAGAGAGAATGGATTGACATGGAAACCTTAGTTTCAATGTGTGATGCAGCAAAACCAAATACCTATGGATGCATCACATGAATGATCAGTTCCTTTGCTGTACCATTCTGGAAGGAGGCTGAACACTGGCCCTTCCATACATGTTATCTTTCAAAGTATGTCTAACTGCAATAGGAAAAAATACTTACGAGTCCCTTTTCTTAACTACTAAGGCAAAAACTCTGTAGAATAACAACATAGATTCCCCAGTAAACACCTAATTCAGCTAAATTTTTTTTCACCTGTGAAATTTTCCACTGAATCCAGTGCAAACACAGTCTACGCACAGTTTAGCTGCCCAGACTTAGGATGAGTGTTAGCTGGCTGCCCACTTTTTCCTCTTTAGATTAATTCTGTGCAAGTTTTCATATTGATTTTCACAGAAGCCAAACGAAGTCCTTAAATTGGTATGTTTATAATAGTGACTCCTCAGAGAAGTTAAAAAACTTAACATGGAATTTCCTCTTTCTAGTGCAGTTAATCTCAACCGATCACCTCACTGGCAATGTTTTCTCGCATTAAGTTTTATTAGGATTTGCTGCTGGCTCTGCAGAAAATATAACATAAATGCAGAATCTGCTGACACACAAAGCTTTCATAACAAGTAACACAGCTGCTAGTCCAGCACTTCTTTGGAAAGAGGTAACATCTCACATGACTAATTGATTAGCATGGAAAAGGTGTCCCTAATTTGCTGTTCTATTGGATATGCAGAATAACACAACTCTTCACTAACGTGAGCAGGTCCAACAGATGAGATGCTGTTTAAAATGCCGTTCAGACCAAATTAAGTATTGAAGGACACTAACAATCTTCTTTACTAGAAGGAAAGATATGCCAGGGCAGTGAGCAAGCAACTTTCACAAAAATGTTTTTGGATGATCTAGTTGCTTCCCTTAAGACTACAAACATGCCAGCTAAGTAATGTAGGATAAAACACACTTTTGTGTGTTTTTCTTGGGCAAATATTGTGCTTTACTTTATAAACTCATTTCTGCAGCACCCTGCTACAGAACTGTTTGCAGTTGTATCCCCTTCACCTTCATTCTCGCTAGATAAAAATGAACTAGACTCCTCTCACCTGTTTTTACAACAAACAGGGCTATGAAGAGGACTCAGGGGAAGGGAGACGCTGTGTGCCACAGATCCGATTTGAATTTCTCTTCTCTGGCTGTGATAGACCAAAAATTGCTTGCAGCATCCCAGTTGCACTGGCAGGCAAATGCTCTGCAAATGCTAGAGGTTGCTCATTTGTTTGCTTTATTTCAAAATCATAACTGTTACTTTGTTTTGGAAGAAATTAAAGTTATTAGGTTATGTAAAACCCATTTTAACATAAGGCAGGTAATTAAATCAACTTCCTGAAACTTAGGGTGTCTGTATATTTTAGCCAACAATTTGTTTTGACATTGCTTTATGAAAGCAGTTCTCCTCAGCCATATCATGTAATTATTTAACATCTACTTCCTTAACCTGTTTCCTTATTTCCAAATGCAGCTCAAGTTAACTATACATTGTAGAAATCAGTTCACCTAAAACAGTTATCCAGCTGCTTGGGTGTGACAGGAGTGCAGAGCAGGCTACAGTTTTCCAGCTTCGTGTATGAAGAGAAAAAAGTTTTACAGAGTGCTATAAATATAAGAAAACCACATCTCTCTCAGAATGTGTATAAAGCTAGTCCCACGTACAGGAGCATGAGTGGTTGTAGCCATAATAATTATCTCTGTAATAAATATTACTTTAATTTTCAAAGACCACAATTGGTGCTTGCACTGTAGTTCCTCACTGAACTCCTTTGCCTTCAGTAATCAAATAACTCCGGGCAAGGTTTTCTCCATAATGAAGAGCAGCAGTTGACTGTGTACTGCTGAATCTAATTTCCATCAGAAAGATATAATTGCATCCTTACTTCAATTTCTGGTTAGAAAACTGGAAATCATCAATACAAACCAATTTACACCAGAAAAACTTGTATTTTTCAGGTGCTTTTTGAGCTACAGATCATACAAAAATCATCTGGTTCTTAATTACATCAATCTCATCTTCATCTCAAATAGACACAAGCTAGACAAAGAAAACAGAACAGACTCATACAGTTACTAAATATTCTGGAAAAACAGAATCCTATGTCTTTTGTAGGATACAGGATTCTCATCCTGCTGTTTTCAGTCAAAGAACTTGGAGATTTTTCTCTGCTAGGAGTAGAGATACATGTTTAATAAGCATAAACCTAATGCCCCCTGTTGGTTACATACAGCTAAAAATATATGCACATAGGGATTCCTCTATCTGCTGCTGCTTACAAAAAAGCATTGTGCAGAACCTTTAGGATTTCACTCAGGCACAGAGGTTATGCTCCACATTCACCTGGACATATATTCCACCTCCTCTACAGGCAAGGAGCTGCATCCTGATACACACGATGCTTCTGTGCCCACAAAGCTAGCCCTAAAATCACAGGAGTGCTCTGTGACAACCTGGCCTGTAGGCACAAACACTGCGCATGGCAATCAGCAGTCATACAGCCCAGGGACTCTGAGTTACCCTTCAGAATTAGCCAAAATGCTAACTGTGGGACAAGAATTTAAAACTAAAACTACTTGGGGTTTTTAGCTTTTCCAAAACATGTCTCCATAGTTTCTGAGGAGACACGCAAACTGAAAACTAACAACATCTTCAGCTGGGTAGGTTTTCTGTGGTCATTTTATCCTAAACTTGCAACTGCCTTTTATTAAAATAAAAAAGCCCAAGAACAATTAAACAAAAATACACAAAATGAAGCTTTTTCACTAAAAAATTCCTTAGCCAACAGCACTTTTCCTGTTGACTGAAGATTGAGTGAAGTGCTTTGCCCAGCTCTGGACAGCAGAAGATGCTAAGAGACTCCTGCTACCTGCAGTCTCAAGAGCAGTAACGGAGCCAATAACTTCAGAGGTGAGAATCACTTCTGCAAGTGACAAGAGATTGCTTGTACCCATCTCCACACCTATGCCTTTCAGCAAGGATTGCTGCCAGCTACCCAGAGCTGAATACTACCTGTCCCTCCTAGCTGGCAGCCACGTCCCCAGAGGAGGGTGCTGGACCCATCCTCCATAGCTGGCTGGTGTCTGTATCTCAGAAAGACACCACTCAGTATGGAAGTCACAAATAGCTCAAACTGACGCAGCAGAGCAAAACACAAAGACTGTTCCCTTGTCTTGACCTGGAAACAGCATCAAAATTGGAGAAACACAGCAGGAATTACCATCCTCCCACATTTGTTCTGCAAATGCTGCCACTAAAATAGTTACATTTGTGAGGAGTGCTGTGCTGTCTTCTGTTTGAGTCTGTGATGCTCCAGACTCTGGGTTCAACCAGACACATCTGGTCTCCACCATACTGATGGCTGAACTGCCCACAGCCTAAGTGACTTTCAGTGTTATGCTGTGAAGCCTCATCACAGCCAGGAGCAGGAGGCATAAAATCCCATTTTGTTCCCTTACCTTGGCTCCTGGAGCAGCTGCCTGTCCTTGGGCTAGACTCACCCCTGTCGTCAGGTTAAAAGCACGCCAGTGATACCAGGAGTAGGACTGAGAGGCACACAAGAAACTGCTTATGAAATGACAGAAGAAATGCAGGGGAACACCAAGGAAGCATTTTGTGACTGCTGGTAGCCCAGGAGATGCCAATCGCTGAGCAAAGGTGGCAGGTCCAAAAAAATGGAGAGCAATTGCATACCCAAATGAACCTCATCTGCCTCAGCCACACCATGGCACTCTCCCTGGCCATAAATCCCCTCACAGGAGCTCCGTAAGCTCCAGCTGTGCTACAATGGGACATGCAGCTGCGGCAGCAATGGCAAAAAAACAGGCCCTCTTTATCCAATTCTTATTACTTACAGAACTGACCCAGGAGGAGGATGGGTTGTTGCTCACTCAGTCACCTCGATATCATCCTATCTAGAGCAGAGGGACAGCTGGCAGCTGGTGCAGGTTTCAATATTGCACCCTGGGAACCAGTGCCTGTGAGCAAAGCCTCAGAGCACCCACCCACCGGGCACCTCGGTCCTCTGCTGGGTTTGGCCAAAGACAACTTTCAAAGTCTCCCAATTCCCTATCTCTGGCATAGCTGAGCTGTGCCAGAACTGTAGATGATAAAACATACAGGTTCCTTAAATGCAACAGCACACAAAGATGGCATGACTGAAATTACGGTATAAAACATGGACAATGTAGAACCAAGCTCTCATCGTTTCTTTGAATCAAATCCAACAAAGCCTCATCGCTGAAACAAGTTTGCAATATCCAGTTGTTCCTTCTAAGGCAAATGTGGTTTCCTGTCTGCACATTTGGTTGAAAGCATCCTACATTGGATGATTTTTTCGACATTCATAAATGAAATATAAACTCTACCATTAATTAGCCAACAATATTCCTTTGCTGGTTTTGCCATAAAAATATCTCTATTGAGTCACTCTTGGACCAGCATTATTTAGATAAAATTAAAATGCTACTTCAGGTTCTTTGATAGAGGTTTGGGGATCTTTTTGCTCTTTCTGACAGTCCCCCTCCTGTCATTTTAAAATAAATTCAAGAAATCTCATCAGTGATAGGAGAGAAGGGAGACACCAAGAAGAGTATCTGGACTTATCTGTTAAAGTGTTTTGTGTAATCCAGTCTGACTTTATTCCATGCTGGGGAACCTGGTGTTTATCCTCATAGGCAGGCCTTTGTGACCCTCTAAGACCATGAAGATAAGAAGAGCAAAGGTTTTAAAATAATGCAGTATCATATCTGTAAAAATTTCCTGTAAATCTGCCTTGGAGGCTGGAAAGAAGGAAGGACAATTCAATTGAACAAAAGCTTTAAAAAACACATGTGATATGCTGCAAATCTAGGTAACCACTCAATGAAACTGGAAGAAAAAGAGCAAAGAAACACCTGCAAATCAGCACTGCAAATGGCATGCGATGCAAGCAAATGATAAAGAAACTCCTGCAGCCTTTAAAGACGTGAAGTGAAATGCAGAATGGTCCAAGTTGGCTTGCCTTGCTCTCCGCTTGATTTGAATTTCAAGCTCTGATTTACAAAAAGCTCTGCCTCAATGCAAGGTTTTGAAGTCCTGCAGGACGAACTGCCTGGATGCTTTTGCTTTGAAGCTGTCTAAATCTTTCTTGTCATCACTGTTTCCCATTAAAATACATATTCTCCATTGCAGGACTTAGCAAATACATTTTCAGCTGTTCTGTTTTTCTCCCCCATAGTCATACTGTTTTCTTCAGGCTCCAAGAGTATGCAGATTTAATGGACACATCTTTAAAAAATAATGCTTTCCTTAGAGAAAACAATATGTTAAAAGCCATTTGTTGTCTCCTGTTGGCAGATTTTTTGCCAATAAAACCAGAGAACATAATATAATCAGAATGATCTATGCTGTAAAGCAAAACTGTCTGCCTCTTCTAAACCGTTCTTTTTTCCTGGTTACATCAATTCCTAACACTTAAGTGTTTCCATGATTTCAGCTGCCTTCCAGTTGATGCTCAAGCCCAGTCCCCTGAAGTGAGCAGAAGACCGTGAATGTACGTGATGGTTAACACCGTGGTCCCTGCTGCTTCCCTAAACCCTGCATTTCAGGCTCAGTGCTGGGTCCTGGCCCTCTCCCAAGACTGGTGCTCCCTCTGCCAAGCTCCCGCATCCTCCCAGTTCACACAGAGTATGTTTGACTCTCCCTTTGCAGTCTTTTCTTTCCCTCTCCACCTCACACTCCTACTCATCCCACTCTCCTTCTGCTTTCCACCTTTTCATGACCCAAACTCCTGATCTCTTGCCTCTTAAATACTTCTTGGACTGAAATCCCCCACCCGCCTCTTCCAATGGTGGAACAGATAAACACAATGGATTCAGAAAACAGCACTGCAATTGAGTTAACCACCAAACTTACCCAAGCGTATGATGTTTTTCCAAAGGAAGAAACACATTCCGATCTTTCATGTTGTGTGTAATGAGTAATAACGATCAGGATCTGAAGATGATCTTTACCTATCACCAATTATAAGAAGATTTTAGGCAAAGCATTATGTTTTAGAAATGTAAATAGACCATGATGATTCATGAGCTGGCATCATCAGACATCGGCAAGGAGCTGCATCAGTGAGAAACCCTTAAATGAGATTAGAGCACCTTTAACTGCAGCATGAGCAGCTGTGTCTCCAGTTACTTCATTGCCTTTGCTTAGGAGGCTGAATTCCACCTACTAATTGAAAAGCAAATAACACACCTCTGCTTTTAATGAATAAGATTTACTAATCCCACCCTGCACAATCTGAATAGAGACTCAGTGTAGGAAGTATTAGCTCCAATTCTTTTTATTCAGATCTTCTTCTATGTTTTCCTTTACTCCATCTACTAATTTGTTTCTCAAATCCTGCAGCTCCAAGTCACCTTATTTTCTGAAGCCCTGTTCATAGTAATTGCCCCAGAGACCCAGACCCTGTATAATACCACTTGCAGATAACAGCAAATAACCACACTGCAACACTTCATACCTGAGGGGGCTCCCAGTTCTTAAGGAGTTTGTTACAGCAGCTTCACAGTCTGGTTCCCTGCCACTCATTTCACATGCTTACCTGCCATTCCTCCTTTCTTCCCCTCCCATACTCCTGAAACTGCTGCTTTGTGGCTGGCAGACTGTGCTAACGTTTCAAATGTAATGCTCCTTTATTCACCTTCCCCAGCTGCCAAGAGGGGGGCAAAGTCTACTAATGTTATTTGCTGTCGAAGAAGGACCAGCTGCAAAATGTATTCTCTGCTTCCTCAGTCTCCAAATACAACTGTAGGCCTCCTCCTCCACCCACCTATCTTCACATCTACTTCCCCCACATGCTTCCAGAAACTTCTCTTGATCTTGTTTCTCTTATCTCCTCTATAAGAAAACATCCCTACACCTCCTCTCCATTTATCAAATCCCATTTCAGCCCCATAAATCTCCCCACATGATCTAATCCTTCCCCATCTTGCATACAGGAGCTCTACTTCATACACAGGACCAGAGCATCACCCCTCATCTCCCTTTGGCGTTGCAAATCAGCTTCCACTCCCTTTCCCCAGCACTCACATAGAACCTGCCATCCCTTTGAAGGTGAAATGACCCAACTGCTTGCAGTATTTACATCTATCCAGCAGCTCTTGGTAGAAATCATTTGAGCAGCTCTGGTTTATATCCTTCTGAGGTTTCTTAAACTGCTGCCCAGCTTTGATTAACTTGTCAAGCCCCCAGACTTTCTGGATTACTCCCTATTCCCTTGTTAACACAGTGTACTTACTGCTGTTAGCTTTTCACAGCTGCTTTGCATTGTGGAGACATTTTCACAAGGTTCACGGGGATATCTAAAGCTGCTCTCTTCAACTAGGAGGCCCCAAATAACTCACACCCTGTGTGCAAGGGTGACACTGGTCTATGACGATTTTCAAATTCCTCCAGTTTTCTTAGCTCAAAGCATCTCAAATGGCAGATTTTGAGGAATTAATATGAATCTAGAGCATAAGTAAATTTTGCCATAAATTCACCAAGCTCCAAGACATCATATGTCTTCCACATTCTTGCGGAACATCTCATATTTCTTGCTTTTTTCCCAGGCTCTGAGGGACCAGCATACCAAAGACGGCACGCGATTCTGCCTGGGCTGTCAGGGACAGAGGCTGAGTACTGCTTCCTGCTGAGTCCACCTCTATAAAAAGACCCAGAAGACTGTAATAAATAATAGAAAAATTGGTGAACTTGCTTGGAGGGTGCTGGTGAAAAATAGACATAGCTTTATTTTACACTGAGACTGAGATGGATACAGGGATGTCTCTGATTCCCAGGCAGCAGTGAAAAACGATAATTTGGGCAATCTGATTAAATCAGATTTATGAAACTAACCCATTGTTTTCTCTGCCTCTGAGAGTGGCTCTCTCAAGGAATTTCATCAAGGGAAAGTCAAGCCACAAATGAGCTCATACAACCAGAATCAACCGCAAATGGTTTACTGCTCTGGTTGTTACTTAATGAAATATGTGAACCAGTATTAAGCTTTTCAAGGGATTTTCATGAGGTTTTATGACATGTCTTTTTAATTTTTAATGGTTACTTTCAAAATGTGACTGTTTCCAGAGTTACTTGAGGGGTGTATCTGACTGCACCACCCTTCTGTTTCAATATACCCTATTCTTTTTGTGTTTCACATGCAACCTTTGGCATGCAGATTACCATAACAACAAGCTGTTTTATTTCTGTTGTGATGTGGAGCCAAAGTAGCTCCAAAAATCAGGTGTGTTGCTGCTGAGAAACTTGTTCGAAGCAGAAAAGCTGTTGTGGTTTTATGACATGGAATAAAAACTTGAGGACAAAAAAAAAGAGATACTACCTCAGAAGAAAGACCCATTGCCTTGTTTCCAACACTGGCCAAGAACAGGTGTATGGGAAGGAATACTAGAACACAGCAGACTTGAAGATGTGGTCTCAGGTTACTCTCCAAAGCTATTCTATTTTGCAGTTCAGGAGATTCCTAAGCCAGAAGTGTTTTCTCTGTTTCATATCTACAGGCAGGTTTGTCTTACATGAGACATCTAGCTGCTTTTTGAACACTGAGCCAAATATCTGTAACAAAAGTTTTGTTTGTTTGTAACTAATCTGAGGGCAACAGCTGCCATCAAGACTGATTCTAAGGAAAAAAATAAAGTATAATAAATCTCATTATTGATGCACTTGGCTTCCAGGCAAACAAAATCAAAATGAACTGTGCCAAACAATAAGCATTTCTCAAAGAGCTAACTCTCACACATATAAATAGCAAGGTGTAAATAACAAGATCCTTTTCTGTAGCTCCTACTGGCAATTTCCAATAAAAGTCCTTGAGCTTAATGGGAAGAAAAAAAGCTAAAACCCCCCAAGTGAAAATTCTAATTGCAGATAATTGTCAGCACTACCAAGCTCTGTCTCAGAGGACAAAAACCTCCCACATAAAATGATATATCACTGACAACTTTTGTTTCTATTTCTTGATCTTTCTTTACCATTCGTGAAACATGTTTTCCCAAAATGAACAAATTTTGTGTGGATCCCCAAAACCCAGGTAACCCACAAGTGCTGAGTCCTCTCAGGTCAGCCACTGTACCAGCAAAATGCAATGAAATGGCCAAGGACAGCCGAGCATCTGGCGTCATTGAGCTCCAAATTTCTTACCTCACAAATGCTCCTCAACCCAAACAAAGTTAATTTATGCCTGAAAATACCTCCTTGTAATTGCTTTCTCCTGCCAGAAACCATCTAATCAAGAAATCTCTCTGAGATATATATTCTGTTGGTCTGTATTTAACCACAGTAACATATTTTTACAGGAATATCACTGTGGTTTAGAGATGTGCCAGTGCTGCCACAAGCTTTTCTCATTATTGCTTCCAAAAACTTATGGTTGAACCCAACCACAGCTTTTCCTGTATGAGTGCTCACAGCTAAACATAGACAGACCTCACTCTACGGTATGGGATACGTCCTTTCCAATCTGTGTATTGTTTACTTCTGCAAATGCAAGACTTCTGAAGGGATAAACAACTGATTTCCCCCTTTTACAGCTGTAAAACTCCAAACCTTTGCACAGATGCATCCTTTACGTCTTGTTTCAAATGAATTGGCAAACCTTGAAGGGAAACAATGCTTTTGGCATCTCTGAATCAGAATGAAATACTTCTTTTATAGACAAGCAGCTTTCCAATGACTTTAAAGATCGTTGCAGTTTACTCTTTGATCACACACAAAGTGCAGACATAAAGCTGAGGTAAGAGTTTTCATACCAATTCCACGTAAGGAAACAGGCCACCCAGAAGGGCCAGCTGAGCTTTGGGCCCTGGGTTACGTTTACGTTACGTTAACATTGCGCTGTGAAAACCAAAGTCAGAACTCAATAGCTGGGGTGACTATTAAGCAGGAATTCTTTATTACAGTGCTGGACGCACAGGGGATCGCTCCTCCAAAATGTGCTCGCCAAAATAATCGAATGTAAACTATATATGTTATTCTTCCGACGCATACTTTTCCATCCTGCCTCTCCATTGGCTGTACACTCCAGGCTCATGACCTATCTGATGCATTTTTAAGGTAAATTCCAATAGGTAAAACACTCCCTGCACAACACTTCCGTTCCCAGTTCTGATGCACCCCCAACAGCTCCCCACCCCAATGGCCCCAAGACATCCGGCTCCTCCCAAAAGTCCACCATGTGCTGATACACAGGCAAAGGCAATTATCACCCTATTCACCATCTCTGTTAACAGTTGATAACTCTAAGGATTCTTGCTTAACTACATCAGATTCTTGTTTAACTGCTTCACATTACATTCAGTTCTGTTGTCACGTCATAATATCTTAACACAGGAAGAGTTATAGACTCAATTTCTGCCCTCAGCTCCCTGGAACCTGTGTTTGTTAAAGGATCAAGTCAGTACTTAGCATTTCAATGAGACTACTTTTTTTCATATTATGATGATGTTATATTCTTACTCAATGTTTTCTTTAAGCTCTCTGTTGTATTAGTCCATCAGTTATTGTTTGGAAGATGTTAGGTTATAGTTCTGCTTTTGAAGCAAGATACATTGAGGAAGTAGTTCCTTTTATTACGGTATAAGCTGTCTGTCCCAACTAACTGCTGGTGCATTTTCTGCATGACCCCTCCTGCAGGACCTGTTCCATGTGATTTTGGCAAACAGGAATTGCCATGGGGTTTCCATGGCCTTAAAATTCCCTTCCTCTTTGATTTTCATCTTTGTTTTCTTTTGTCTTGCTTTTGGTGCCTTTTAGTTCCTGAACAACCCCTGTGGAGTGAGATGCAATCAGATGGAGAACACCCTCCAAAATATTCATCAAGCTATTTCTGCAAATGACTGCTTGAAGCAGGACTGAAGCAAGTAGGTTCCCCAATTGGTTAAACACTCATTTTTGTATAAGATCCCATCTCTACTTCTGAGCGTGATCCTGAGCCCCATAAAGGCCATCTGTGACAAGGTAGAAAGCTGATTGCTCAACTCCCTGCCTTCAGCAAAGATCTCACTGGTGGAAGCATTTCAGCCTCACTAACTGGTAGCAGTGGTTAAGCACACAGCATGGAGGCACTCATGGGGACAGCAGCATGGCTCATTCTCCCCACCAGCTCCCTTTATTTGTTCAGTAGTAAAAAATCTTTAAATCCTTTAGGAAGTAAGTCTTGACTAGCTGAAGGGACTGTCAACACAGCTCGGGGTAGGGACTGCTCCTCAAACTGCCTTACAGTTCATCCCTACAGTCTACTTGGAAACTTTTCCATCACATGCAGGGATGTTGTTCCACCCAGAAGTCCTTCTCTTCCCATGTCTGTGACAGGCAACCTTCCCCCACGTCCCTCTACAACCTTCAATCCACCCTGGGGGAGTGAGGAGTAGGCAGGACAACATCTGGTACTTTGCAGGTTCAGTGGATAATACTTGACCTCAGGCTCCCTCAGGGCTCACAGCTGAGGAAGACCTTGGGGAACGTGGCCAATGTCCCATTAGAGCATTTTCTGAGGTCAGGGAGGCCAGAAATAGTTACTGCCAATAGCTATGGCATGGAAACATGCTCCAGACTTCAGCAGGAAGGTAAACAAGATACTTAGAACTGGTGGATTTGGGGGAATTTTCAGCCAATTTGGTGCTGTTCTCCAAAACTATCTTCTCTATGATTTCTGTCTGTGAAATATTTCTACCACAAACCCTTTCCTAGGCACCCAAATTAGGGAATAAGTCACACTGTTTGCCTAATTAATGTATTCAATCCAACTACAAGACAGAGCATACTCACTGCTGTGACTGAAGAGATTAATTTTGAGGATTTTACCCGTGCCGACATACTTCTAATTCAAGATATTTGAAAACAGCCATGGGAAAAAGATAAGCAAACATATGTCACAGGATGTGAAAAAAAAAAAACAACCACCACATTTCATCCAAACTGGCTATTGGGCACAATGTATTGCACCTCATCATCTTGCTAAGGTAAATTTTTTTTACTTTTTCCCTCACAACCACAACAGAGCTGTTTGTGCAGTTTTACACAGATCCCCCGTTGGTGTAAAACAATCTGATCTCCAAAAACTCTGCTTATGTTAATGGAGGATTTGGCCCAAGGTGTTAAAATATTTACTGCAGAGAGACTCACAGATCTGTTATAATTACATTTTGTCTGCTGATCAAACCTCTTACCGTTCCCAGTGCCTTAATTACTAAACTTGGATTTCTTCCAGGAAGAGATAAACATGAGTAGACAGATGGGCAAAAAAAAAAAAAAAAAAAAAAGAATAATTTAACATTTCCCTGGAGAAACAACTGAGAAGAAATCATTTAACAATAACCAGAATTAAGCAAAGATTAAGATGTTCGGTAGTCATTGTTCATGAAAAAGATCAGATGCACCTAGAAAAGGGCACGAGCCAGGTTACATCGCCATGTACCCAGCTGACCTCTGGTGCCTGCTCACTGGGGTTCCTCTCACCCAGGATCAACTAACCCTTTTTACGGGATTTTTGACACCGCTTACATGGATTATTCAAAGGCCTGGTACAACATACCATTAGGAATTATTTCTTGTTATTTCATCTGAGGTTTTACCTTCTTATCATCAAGACTTTGGCTTTAAAAGCTCTGTGACCCACTGGCTGCAGTTCTGCTACACTGTAGGAGTTTACTAGTCTCCTTGCAATAATTTGTTCCATTCTTCAGCTGAGGATGGAAATTAAACTACAAGCAACATGCAGAAAACTCATATTAATCAACACAACTTCCTAATATCAGAAAGGGCTTATCTACAGTTAGCCCGTACTCGGAGCTAAACCATAGCAGTTCGTACATCACCCAAGACTCCCTCCCCAGCTGGGAAGAAGAATCATGGGAAAAAAAGGAAAAGGCCCATGATTTGAAGTATAATAGAATAACAAAACATAAACATCAATCAACATAGAGCATAAAGCTTCTACTCAGCCTGGTTCTCAATGCTGACTGCAGGAGCAGAGCACCACCACTGAGGAGCCTCAGGTAGAGAAGGAGCACCACCCTCAGTGAGCTCCCTCCTTTTATAATGAGCATGATGCAGTGGTGTGGGATACACCTGTGAGTCACTGCCTTGATTGGATCTCCCAGCTGACTCGGGGCACTCATGGCCTGCCTGCATGGCTGGCCCATGGGTCTGTGCCTGGGGAACCAGGACAAGGCCACACAGAGCTTTCCTGTAAACTGACATCAGGAAGGCAAAAAGACATCCAGGTATTTATTTCATCAAAGCAGAGTTCCCACTGAGTGGCAAGGGTGTTTGGGGTCCAGGAACAAGAGCACTGGGAAATCTTTTGCAATTCCCTTCCTGGATATGTATCACACACACATGCTGTTGGCTGCCAGAGAAGAGTTTTCCATAAAGATTTCACATGCATACTCTAACAAGACCCCAACCTAAACAAAACACTGCTCTGCCCATACTTTTCCTACACAACAAGAGGCCAAGAGCACAGCTGGTTTATTTGCTGTATTGCTCCAAGGTGCTCAGAGATGGGAAGGACATGCCAAGCTTGCAGACATTGCTCTTTCAAGCAATGTGGTATGGGATGTACTCTTGCTGGTGGCTTTCAGTTTTCTGCCCAGGGCCTGCAGATTAATTTTTAAGGGGTCACAAATGGTAGAAAGAGAGTAAGACTAACATCAGAGCATTTAAATGCACTTTTACAGAAAACCTATAGGAATCTGAATATGAAAAGTGCTGAAAAAACTGTTCTTGAAAGGCAACACTGGAGTGTTCCCTATCCCCATACCAAATCCCTGAAAAAAGCCTGAAGGAAGGAAGATGAGGGCGTGTTACTCTGCAGTCTCATCTTTTCTGCTCGCCTGCCCTCCCCTTCCCAGGGGAACTATCTATCTGAACTCAGAAAGGAAGTTCAGCCTGAATCTTACCAAGACCCCAAGCACCAGCCAAGAACACAATGTGCGTGTAGAAAACAGGGACTGAGAGGGAAAAATCCCACTGTACAGTCATCGGTGGACAGGCGGTGTCAAGAGTTCAGTTCATTTGTATGAACTGGTTGTTAGGCCTGCCAAATAGCAAAGCAATGATTTCACTGCTAAAGTGATCACTCCCTTTGGTGTACAGCTATTAACCAAATCTGGACCCCAGTCCTGCACAGCACCCAAGCTTGCCCATTCCTGACTTAATTCTATCTCTCATTTTGCTATTCCTGGTGCACAGTATGAAACTGTAAATCACATTTCCTGGAAACTACATACCTTGCTCATCATAAGTGACTAAGCAGACACAATTTAAATACAGATGTTTTGAAGATGCTGCACCACATACATTTTTTCAGAAAAGTAGAGTTAACTCTGAAACTATCTGGAACTTTAAAATGAGCACAAATTCCCATCTGAATCATTACAGTTTTAAAAATAGTCCTCTACATCAGATGCAAAACAATTTACCTGCATTATTATTTTTCATTAGTTGTATTACTAAACCACCCAGGAGCCTAAGCTGTGAACAGCAACCACCATGAGCAAGGCTCTGTGCAAATAACATAGTTATATTTTGTCCTGGTTTTGACATTTGTCGAATTTTAGCTGAATTCATCCCAGAAGCAACACAAAAGAAGCCAGTGAAATGACACCCCTCAAATCTTCAGTCAATACTCATTTATTTTCTTAGATACATTTCCTCTTTCCCCTTTTTAAACACATACTGGCTCAGACACCCTCCATTAGCATTTGAATATATCCTAGAATTTCCTTTTAAATTTTTTCCTATCCAGCAGTCCCTCTTGGTCTTCACAGTGATACCAACTCCTTCAAATAGAGCAGAAATGATACAAAGCTTTAGTCCCAGCAAACAGCTTGCTGCCTGCCTTCAGGAGGTATCTAATGGATTTCTACCCACTGGCAAAGGAGAAGGCTTCAGCTTTCATGTCCCTTGTAGGTTATTGTGGGGCTATGCATTTCTATGCCTCCGCAAAGTCACAGAGAAATGCCCCCTCAATTTCCTTTGCAGAGTGCCAATTTTATACCATATGTACCTTCCTGAGCCAGCTGCAGAGGACCAGCAAGCTGCCAGCCTGGATTATAGATGGCCTGACTGCTCAACTACCAACATCCTTTAACTAGGTTTTATTTTAAAAAAAATAACTCTATAGGATAGGGCAAACCAATTAATTAACTAAGAGGAAGAAAAATATACCTTTTCCTCCCATCCCTTTCATTGACTTAGGATATGGGCAGAGATTCTCTCCCATGTAGGAAAGATCACACATATTCCAGCTTTTTCAACACTTCCTTTCATAAGGCATGATTTGCTCAGGCTCTGCTGTTTCTGGGTGGTCAGTGTCAATTCATCATCTCCAAGTAAAACTCCATGGTTGATTTCTGTTATTTATTTGATGTTTCATGTTAGCAGGCACAGATGCTTTCCTGAGTCCTTTGAGAAGTGTTGCACCACTAAATTAATGAGGTCAGGTACCAAAACGGAGGAGTCTCTGCACCAAAGTCTGTTCAACACCTCCAGGGTATCCCTAAAATCCCATTTGTGCCAGTGACACTATGGCAGCATTGCTGGGTTTGCCTACTTTTACCTCACTTTTATTTAGACACACTCTTAGGATGCAAGACATTTCCTCAGTCAGGGTCATTTTATCGGCCACAAAAGAAAGAAAAAAAAAGTGACTATGCAAGGTATCTTCACAGCTATGGTTTGTTAAAAGCTGAAGTAGATCTTGCAGTCATAACCAGAGGGATCTATACTGCTTCTCCATTAGCAGGGAACAACAGGACATAAGAGTCCTGAAGCCTGTAACCCTGCTCCCACTTAAAGCAGGACTGATTTTTCTGGGTTTACCTTTAGGTCTCTTCCTCAAGAGCCAAAGTGAGTGTATTTTGCAGCTGACCTCCAACCATTTATTGCACACCACTGTACTGATAGGTTTTTCCAAAGGACCTTATCTATACTTCTAGTGACCCTACAGTCAAATCTTCCACTTTTAAGTACTTCTTAAGGGAGAAAAGGAGTATACCTACACAACCAAGCTGCAGTCTCTCCTGTGAACCTCCCTTATATTGTCTCCAATATGCTATGAACTTGCCTTCAGTCCCCGTTCATTATGTCTGCAGACACTTGACAGAGAGCTCTCAGTAATGGAAATATTTGGAAACTGGGCTTTGTGACCATCACATTTTTCTGCTGACTTAATTTCTGCTGACAAAATACTGAAGGAACGAAGAAGGGATCTGTTTTAAATAATCAGGATATTTGACTTGAGAACATGATGCAGCTGCTTTAGCATTGAGAAAAAATAATTATTTTAAAATGCTTTTGTCTGTAAAGTGAAAAAACACTGCAGAAATGCGGTGGGAAATCAAGCTGAATGCCGTCAACAAAGATTACTTCAAACTCATGGTGGAAAGGAAAGAAGGCAATGGCAGAATTAAAAGAGGGATTTGATTAGGTAACCCTGGTCATCCCTTAGCATAGATTTACATTCTTTACAGTCAGTTCAACACTGAAATATGCCCTCACCTTCAGGAAATCAGTAATCCCTTTGTTTTCTTTAGAGTATTGACTTGTATACCCATGCACAGGACCTACATTTCACAGTAAGGGGATAAGGCTGAGCCACAATCCTACACTGTAAAGAGAGAAACCTTCTTAAGAACAACCACAATAGCATCACAGTGCCTGCTCGATGTTAAATGAACAAATATTTAACATGATGTTACATCAGGGGTGTTACAAACTGAAATTCAGTATCATCAGAATGATGGGATTTCCCCAAACTTCCATTTTCTAAGCTGGGACAAAAAGACACTAAAACCATAGATGCAAACTAGCAATGGTACACTCAAATTTCTCTTTTAAATGCAATGACAGACAAAGGGAAAATTATAAAGTTAATGATACAGGTATCTTCTGGATTCTCTGTTCTTTTGCCTTGTGCTCTTATGTTCTGAATATTAAAAAGGATACAGTTAGCAGCAGCAAGAACAGAATAGTTCTCTTAAGGCATGTTTGTGCCTAACACAGCTTACTGAGAAAGTTTATATAAGCATCATGTCCCAGTACCTAATCCACCCAAATAGGTCAATAAAGCAATGTCAGGGAAACAAAAAAAAAAAAAAAAGGAACTTTTTTTAAAACAAGCTGTTTGGGAAGATAATTCATTTTTTATTAAACTACAGAGTTCTTTCGGTTTTTTGAACACCAGGGATTAACATGGATATGATCAAAGCTACATGTCATACGTTGGCCTTTCTCTTCTTTCAGGCCATCAGCGTGTGCTGGAAAAGGAAAGTTAAGCTTTTCTGCACTGGGAGATAGGCAGCTGTGCACCAAGTCAACATTGCACTTCCAAAATACCAGGAGCCAAATACCCAAATGTTTGGATACCAGTGATACTCCAGTGTGTGCAATTCTTGTCTGACAGCTCCTTTTCTCTCTGTGGCCTCTCCTGACCAAGCCACCACTGCTTGGATCCCCTCAGCCCTCAGTGCTGCCACGCACCCTCTGCAAAGGGGGTACAACATTACCTACCCGTCCTCTCACTGCTGCTTTGTTATCGCTCTGAACATTCAGGTCCCATCACTGCTGTTGTTTCTGATTAATCCTCAGGATGACTCAGAATAGTTGTCATAATGCAATATCATTTTTCTGCTTCTTCACATGAAAGCACTTGCATTGCATACCAGGAGGGTAAACAGAGTACCTCTCCCTTTTAAAGGTGGAAAATGAGAATCTGGGGAGCCATAAAACTGTCAGTCTGGAAAGAGACTAGCACAAATTCTTAAAGAATCCATTTATAAAAAACAGGAGAGCAATAAAGTGATTAAAAAAAGGCAGAGTGGATGCGTCAAGAACACATTGTACCACACCCAAACTCATTTCCCTCTTTGACAGGATGACTGGGAAAGTGCGAGGTAGTAGATGTTGAATGTCTTGATTTCAGTCATGAGAAACTAGGAAAGCATGGTTTCCAGGAGCACCTGCCTGCAAAAAACGTGTCCCAACAAGCTGTCCTCAGACAGCACATACTGCCGTTGCGCTCCTGAAGTGGTCTGTCCTGTGAAATTGTACACAGTATTTCCATTAATCTTGTCAATGATGGAAGGTAAAACTTCAGGGACATGCAGATGACCTCAGTTAAGAAGGTCATACCCACCAAGGAAGGAGGGTGGGACATGAGTGTGATGTCTGGTCAAGCAGAGGCCACAGACAAACCAGAATCAGCTGTGATGGGACAGGGAACAGGAAATTCGATGCTGATGGGGAAGGAGATGCTCTCCCCTACCATGCTTGTGGAGTTATGCCAGACCAATGATGCATCATCAACTACATACCCCTATAGATGTATTTTCTCTATGTCAAAGTGAAAATTAGGGTTAGCTGTCAACCTAATCTACTTTGAGATTAATTAGTGACCTGGTCTGCCATCGACTAGCTTCTCTGGCACTCTCTGAAAAGGAAACAACTGCTGAACATAGAAATTTTTAAAAAACAAGATATCTAATATTGTCTGTCACTAAGATTTTATTTAGGTAAGAAAATGTGTCCACAGCCTTGTCCCATGCTGTTATTTATTTCAGAAAAATCAGCAATAAATACATGACTGTGTGTTTGAAGAAAGCAACAGCAGCTGGTAACATTGACAAGCGAGCTCCGTTTTCCTGTTATTTACTGTTGTACAGAGGTATTGATAAGAGAGCTAGAGGGAAGATGCACATTTCTCTCCATCTGTTTATTAAACCACTGTAAGGCACAGCATGAAAGGTCTCTGTAGAGTCAAGTGGAGAAAATAATAACTAGGTTTGACATAAGGAAGACATTTAGTTTGCACTTCTTCCATCCCAAACTCACCCTACCATACCTTTCAGAAAGGTGGTGTCACATGTGGAAACCCTCTGCCAGACTTTTTTCTCCTCCTCACAGGACTATTTGCCACAAGACAATTTGATTCCTTCCCATGGTGTCACAGGGCTTTCAAATTCCCTTCCTATTTTAGGGATTTATTTAAAAAACCCTCAATCAGATAGATGAGGCACTCCATGGGAAGCCCACAGCAATGGGGAACCTTTCCTAAGAAGGGTAACATCTGTCTCCACTCCAGGGAAGCTTGTCCTGATCTGTTAGAGCACAGAACTGTTCAAATCTCAGTTAAAAGGCTTTATGAGTGTGCAGGAGGGGAAGGCTCATCAGCAAATGCTGAAGAGGATATCTGGAATAAGTGGGTGGAGCAGCCTCTGGGTACCTCCTCCACCCCATGTCCCCATTCAGAGATAAGGGACAAAAAGCTCAGTCCAGCCATAAGTTCCAGTTTTTTCCACAAGGTCCTCTAGGAAGTTTGTCTTTGGGGGAAACAACAGCAGCACAAGCTGGGACCCCTGCTCTGGCCCTGCCTCTGTGTGCAGGACATGAAGTCTCAGCCTCTGGGTCTCCCCTGTGTGCATCCAGTTGGAGGGAAGGGCAGATGAGCTGTCCTGCAGATAATAATCCTCAGCCAGCACTTTTGATGCAGTTCTTAGAATCACAGAATAGTTTGGGTTGGAAGGGACATTTAAGGTCACCTAGTTCCAACCCCCTGCCACACCTCCTACTAAACCAGGTTGCTCAAAGCCCCATCCAACCTGGCCTTGAGCACTTCCACGGAGGGGCAGCCACAACTTCCATGGGCAACCTCTGCCAGTGTCTCACCATCCTCATGGTAAAGAATTTCTTCCTAACATCTAATCTAGATCTATCCTCTCTCAGTTTAAAACCATCACACCTTGTCCTATCACTACATGCCCTCGTAAAAATTCCCTCTCTAGCTTCCTTGCAGTCTTTAAATACACTTTTCAGCTTTCGTTTTCCAAGTTTTAGTCACAGGAAGAAAACTATCATTGCCCTCATTTCAGTTACAGGACAATAAAACTAATGAAGCACTGGAAAACATGACAAGATATCATCTAGCACTGAGGCAGGGAGCCATTTGTGGGTAACCCAGAGTCAGCACGGGGTACCACTGGGGCTGCTCTCCACTCCCCAGTTAACAGTCCTGCAGGCTGCTTGCTGGAATGTCTTGTGTTAATATTACGACCACATTTGTGCTTCATATATATTTTTGCCATATTACCGATAACACCTTAGGGCACTGGAATGGGAAGAATTCAAACAACTCCATTTGATTTCACTTCTTACTCTCCTAGCTCCCTTGTACAAATTTAGACAAGTCAGTATCAGCTTTGTTTAACATCCACATTCATTTTAATTTCACGTTCTTCTTCCCTCACCCAATGTTACATTTTTTGCAGAAAGAATTAACCACAGCCAGGCCAAACAAGCTGTCAAGCAATGAAGATATTTCTGTTCCTGTCACATTTCAAACTTGCTCTCACTCACCGCAAAACCCACAGCAGGAAGATTACAGAGGAAAGAAAAATTAGCGGCCACTGCCCGATCATTTGTTACAATCATTTCCTACCATCAGTTCAGCTTCTTATCCTCATCATATTTTGATTAAGAGTGTATTGCAAAAAAAGGGAATCCTCCAGAAATCCTCCCCTCTGCTTTCTTCTCAGTTAGATAATCTACAACAAAGGGAGCAATCATCTCCCTGTGCTAGTGTGGAAAAAATGCAAAATGCATCACCCACGGAGCCTCTGGTTTAGGCTACTGCTCTATTAAAAGTCTCTTAATGACCACTAGATGGGGAGAGAAACTTTATTGTCCCCAAGTCCCTGGAAAATGTGTAAGCAGCACAGTGTGTTCTCGCTGCAAACCCACAGTTTTTGCTCTGACCTTTTCGCTCCCTCAGCTGCAGATGAGTGTTGGGGACCATGAACTAGATGTGACCGGAGACAAAGAAATCCTTCACTATCATCTGCAAGTTTCATTTAAGATCTGTAGCTTTTCTGAGCTCTGTTGCAATCTCTGAGATATCGGATCTTAAATTTGTTGATGATGTACACATGGGAAATGTTGGCCCAAAGTAGTTTTTAGGGCTAAGTTCCTTACTGATATATTTATTTGGCAGAGGGATCTAGGCTATTTTTAGTTTCTTTAGGTATTAAATAGAAGGTATTTAAACAAAGAACTGGGATTGCAACTTGAGAGTCCCAGAAGAGAAGGATCAAATTCAGAAAGTTTAAGAAAGATGATTGAAGAGACACAAGACATGAATTATCTTTCCAGTTACCTCACAGCTGCTGATATTAACTATTTCCAAAGATTCAGTTGTATAAGCTCTCACTAGATAAGTACTTACAGAGGTGTCTGGGGTCTTTGGAGGGATGGATCTCCCTAAGGAGGTATCAGTCATTCCCCATTGGCAACACCACAGCCAGACCCTCAAGTTGGGGACATTTAATTGCATCCCACTAGTTGGCATGAGTCTGGGCCGACGTGCCTACATGCTGCCATTGCGGAGTACTGTGGACCCTACCAACGTTAGCTCTATAGAGCAATACAGGCAATTTCAGGCTTTGCAATTTTATGATGAAGACAGATACACAAGCAGTGAGTTGATGAAGGTGCTCGGCACTGCAGTGACTAGTCTCTACTCCCAGCCAGCTGGTTAGTCTAAAACTAGATTGGGTCTGTCTCAACCAGTCTGCATCACGGACATGGCTGCAGCATAAACATGTCCTCAGAAGCCCGAACTCCTGGTATTTACTTTAGAGACAGAACCAGAAGTTCTCCTTCCCACTTACAATCTTAGCTGAGAACTACAACAGCGCCCACAAACAACTGTGGTTGCTACAAAAATTATATCAGCCTCTTAGTCACCTTTCAGTAAAAACTATTTGAAAGCAGTTGGCTTCCGTTACTGTAAGTTTCTCACTTCATGCCTGGTAGTAAACAACATTATCCTTCAAACAAGATGTGAAGGTTGCCATGGAGCTCCCAGATCTTTTTGGTCTAGAAGTTAATGTTTTAACTATAACATTTTGATGAGGATATTCTGTGTGGTCTTTTTCCTCCACATTCCCTGATAGAAGGATCATTACCTATGACCAAATAAGAGATGTACTTGGCAGCTACCACACTCATCTGCCAAGTTCAGTGTAATGTACTTCCAAGAGGAACATCTGGCTCGGTAATTTTGTTCCTTGGCAATGCAGCTGTTGTATACACGGCTGGCTACCCCTCTCTGCTGGCAGCTGTGAAACTGTGTCGGGGTATGATTTGGACATAGATTGCTGCATTATGATGTCTGGATGTCCTTTGTCCTTTCCTTCATCCCAAACTTGCTTACACCAAGGAATGATTTTGCTTTGCAAATAAGTGCAAGGTGCTGTCCCTCAAATTACACCTCATTTTAAATGGAAGCAACCAGGGAAGAACAGCAGCACAGGCCTATTTACCCACTCACCTGAATCAGCAGCAGGCGTTAGTGAGCTGAAGACCCCTGTAAGACCACTTGTAGTTAAC
The DNA here is from genome assembly GCA_028020825.1 of Podargus strigoides. Lineage (NCBI taxonomy): Eukaryota > Metazoa > Chordata > Aves > Caprimulgiformes > Podargidae > Podargus > Podargus strigoides. The sequence goes on along the minus strand of CM051624.1, from coordinate 7,650,379 downwards.
AGGCACCCATAGTCATACATGCTGTTCCCATAGGGTGTGAGAGAGAAAGAGCTCCTGTCTCAAATTCAAGCCATTTAATGGAAGTTTCCCTGAGCCCTTAAGTGAATCTGAGACAGAAACTCATGAGTTTTCAAGAGAATTTAAATGGAAGATTTAACTGTTCAACAATAGTAAAAAGTATAGGATGTACAGATTTGAGGCCACTACCATTAAATCTGCATAGGGGAACACAGCATTAACAGCTACAGTGCTTCTTAAACACACACTGACCACTGTCATCGTGTGTCACCTAACTGTCCAATGCATCCAAAGCTTTTCAGAAACCATCAAGATTTAGGGTAAAGGAACCTGAGGCAAAACACCACAAGAAACCAAAAGTATAAGTCCACCAAAGAAAACAGTACCCAAACTTGTGTATACTGTGGCCATCATCACAATGTCTGGCCCAAACAAAGACAATCTGAGGTGTCCAAACATTGCTATGCTCATGCCAGAAGTAAGCAGAGCAGGAGAAAGAGCATTAAGAACAGGGGTTTTTGTGGGAAAATGGAAAAGCTCACTTCAGAAGATAAAAAACCTCTCCATCAGCTAACGAATTAAACATCCCTTAATTTTAAATGAGTTTACTGGTGACAAGGCAGTGTCCCCTCAGGAACAGTGAAATTAGGGGTGTTAAAAGTCTCCTACCTGCCTGCTCCCCAGAGGGCAGGAATTTTGAAAGACCACAACAACAGAGCTCGATAGCTCAAGGTGACACAAATCCTGCTTTTAAATTGTAATGTTCCCATTTTAATTCTCCATGTTGTTTCCATCAAACAATGGGAGTGTTCCCCAGGATTTGAACTGCAGTTGGCCTCTGACGCTCAGTATAACCTTTTGAGCAGATAAACCCACCATTTTCTGTCAGGTACAGCTAAATGTTTGTTACAGCTCCCTGGTGAGTTGCTATGAAAGCTAATGTCAAATTAATAAAAGCCTTAGTAAAAAAAAAAGTCAAAGGGTCAGATACTGCTCCATGTTTGGGGCTGCTAATTACAGAGTGGCAGGAGAGGGTGGGATATCACCTGCTGGCACTCTGCTCAACAGTGCTCTTAAACCAGAAAATGCCTTCATGGCTGGATGCAGAGGTCAGCTGTGTGAAGACACAGAGAAGGCGAAGCAAATAGCTTGTTAGGTTTTGAAAGCCCAAGTTTTCTCCCTGCATCATAAAAACAAAGCTGTGTGTATCCGCAGTGGGGAAACAACAGCTGTGAGCAGCTGCCTATTGAGAGAGGTAACCTCATGGTTATGCGAAGTTGCTTCCCTGATCAGATCTGTCTTGCTCAGATGTAAATGTAGTTTCCACAGTCTGGAAGGCAGGACAAGATGCAATTGTGCACCTGAGAAGATCTCATAGCTATATTGTCATATCCTCTTGGGTTTTAAGCCCATCACTCTTCTCAAAACCCAAAATTTGCCAACCTGTGGGTTCCCAAATTGATTTGTGTGGGCTGGGAGCCAAGCGACTTGCCAGCCAAAGAAATTCAGTCACAGGGAAGTGTCCAGGCTTGGACTTTGCCCCTTGGGGAAGAACGGCTGCAGGTGGAGTGAGCTGTGTGATGCAACAAGTTCAAATCCAAATTCAAGCCCATCCAATAGGGATGGTCTCATGAGGGACAGGCAAAAACAGGAGGATGAAAGAGCTGAACTAAGGAAAGGCTCCTGTGTCATCCAATTTTCATCGCTTATGTCTTTATAGTCTTTGATACAGCTGGATAGGGAGAGAGAATATACTTTTCCAAGTGACATTTCCAAGCAAACATCTCTGCTATTATGGAGAGACTCAGAGGACTCTCAGCCTGAGCTCTGCAGCTAAGTGGCACCCAGAGGACAATTTTAGCACCTTACACTCAGTCCTCCCCAAATACTGCAGAGTGAAAGATCCCACAGCAGGAAAATCCTATAAACAGCTAGGCTGGCCCTGGTCTTGCCTTTGGAGCAACCTGCTGTAGGCACAGCACATGACTCAAAGGCATTTAACTTAGCAGGAGATAACCACTGATTTACAAGTCAAGGGCATGGGGTGCTATTTCTAGCAACAATACTACTTCACATGTCAACTGGATGACCCTTTCCCTTCTGGTTTTGCTACTGTCATTCACACCTTTAGACTGCAAATGCCATGAGGCCAGAGCTGCTGAGTTTCCCTGCACCTTCATACAATACTTAATTTAACAGGAGCGTGTTTCCACTGCGGTCTTCAAAGCACTGTTGAGTGTAACTCCTACATGTCAGCACAGAGCAATTGGAGCAGAGGCCACCATAACAGGAGGGTAATTAAATTAAGATATTATGCAAACATTGAATGAGAACACAAACCAGACCTTTTACTGAGATAAAAAGCACTAGTTAACTTTTTCCTTGTATCCACAAGCACGCACTCACCCCAGTTCCATCAAAAGAGAGGCAGGCAGTGACATGGTTGAGTGCTGAAAGGCTGTTGCTCTGCTATTCACACCATGACAAGTCGCAGAAAGATCTGTCACATGAACCCACTCTCATATGATTTCCCAACGGACTGTTTTCCAATCCCTCTTACCTCAGTGCAAGGTTGGAAAAGGACTAATAACTGAACACAGTCAAAAAAGTTAGGAAATCTCATGGGGTCACATTTTCTGAGGAGCTTGGCAGATCCTTCTCTGGGAAAACCTACAAGTAATTTTTCTTCCCTTTCCCTCCCTCTTGTTTTCTCTTCTCTTCCTTTTTTTTCTTTTTTCCACCAATAATCAAAATATGGCCCAAGATGTTCTAGATGAAGTTGAAAGAGGTATTGAAATGTATGGTGGCAACCTGAGTTGTACTTCCAGTCTGGTAAAAAAATTAAGAGTGCTTAAGACACCTGAGAAAAAGGAGTAATGTACATAAGCACCATGCCATTATTCAGATCTTTAGTGAATTACTTTAATTGGAGATTATTATTTATATTATTTATCCAGTAACTAACACAGTAAAATTGGTCTCAATGGCCATTTTGAAAGTGGATGGAGCTCTGAAGATGACTTACAGGGAGGGTTAAAATTCACTGGAGTATTTCAAACAATGTAATGGTAACAGGTTGAAATGAAGCAGCATTTTCCACCAAAGGAGAGGGCTCTCAGCTGTGACAGTAGAAAAGACATAACATCTTCCAGGACTTCAGCATTTTCCCTTCTCAAGTAGGGCTGAGACATGGCTGATCAATGTGCAGAGAGGACAGGAAGGATTGAAATGCTTTTGGAAACCATCAGGTTTCTTAGCTATTGTGTACCTAAACAATATGTGCCATGTGGGTCTCTCAGCTCAGCTGATGACAGTGACAAAGGCTGGTGGGCTCTGGACTGAATGTCACTGTCATCATAAGCCCTGTGGCCAAGGTGTTAAAGGTGAATTGCTCTGGAAGATATGATTATGGAGTGGTTCTTACAGCAGTGTGCTCTCAGGCTGCTTGTATGCCTGAGTGGAAAAAGAATTCAGTCTGTGACCGAAGGAAGGCTTCACAGCTGGGTCCCCTGACAAAAGCCAGTACGACATATGGTCACAGGGCTCAGATGAGCACAGTGGGCCCAGGGCTTTGGGAAAAGCTTTTCCAAGAAAAAGTCCTACTGGTTGATGCCTACTGAGAGCAGACTGTGTCTCCAGATCGCCTGCATTAGTTAAAGCACACAAATTGGTGCTGTTTTGCTCCTGTCAGTGATGAGCAAAGTCCATCAAAGAAGTCTGAGGTTTAAGTTACAGATGCTTATCAGCTGCTGGCTGTTTTCAAGATAGTTCCTCTAATGTTTTGCTTCATATGTTAAATAAACCCACTTGCTTTGAGATGTCTGTTCATCTCCATACTGTACTGATCCCCTCTGGAGAGAGGACACAGAGGCCTCTGCCCAAAAGCCACTTCCACAGGCGAGGAGGAGAAGTTATGTGTTCTCTACATATCCAAAAATGTAGAGTTCATCCCAGCACAAGCCAAATGTGGCTTTTGACATGGTTGCAAAAATTATCTGAGAGTAGCCAGCAGACACTGCAAATTCAGACTTTTACTGTTTTTCCACCTGTCCCTCCCTCTTCCATTGCATGTTCAGGTACTTGTAGTTCCCAAAGCATTAACCTAATGCTCTAATCTTCAGCCTCATGCAATTTTAGGCATACATTTCAGCAGCCTAGGTAGGGTGCCCACATTCCTCAGTTGTTTCGCCACCACACCAAGACATCTTTAAAGCAAGAGGATGATCTGGTGATGCAAATAAAACCTCCAATTGCTCCAAAAGGAGCAAAGTAACTGCTGCCAGCACTCCTCCCATAACTCTGTCACCAGTGGGAAGTCAAGCTGTTCCTATAGCAAGTTGGGAGAGTTCAGACAGAAGAAAACAAACCTGAAGTGGAAAAAAAAAACAGTAGAAGAATTTCCTAGATGTGAGTTATGTTATGTGGTTAGACCAAACATTTTCTTGGTGACAGTCAGCAAGTAAGTTGGTTTAGCTTTGTCATAGACCCACCACAACCTTCCAACAATGCAGAAGCTGGTCCCTGCCCTGAAGACTGGACAGAAAAAAGGGAAGAATTCCTCATTTCTGTTTTAGATGTGAGATAAGGGCATCACTTAAAGGATCTGCTCCACTTGTGCAAGTCTGAGCAGCAGGTTTGGAAACAGGATGTTCCCGGGTCTCACTGCAGTGCCTTTGCCACAAGGCTTTGCTGAGAATAGGCTCAGCAAGCAGACAGCAGAAAAAGCACCCATTGCAATCTTGACATCCCTTTGCTTTCCACCTTGGTCTCCTCCTGTCTGTCTGCTCCTGGAATGTGGAGGCAGCGCCAACCTTCTGCTTATTTTTGAGCAGAGGCAGAAAGATCACGTGAAGCACAAAAGCACATTCCCTCCCTGGAAGCAGCCCGCTCCCTTCTTTCCAAGAGAGTAAAAACTCTGCATGAATGTTTTATGAATCAGCCATGTGTTCATTTCAACGATAAAGCCAGCTTGGCAATTCGGCCTGAAAAGGGAGAAGCTGAAAACCTACAGATTCCAACTGGTATGCTTTTAGACATGAACTTTTTCCCCCCATTGGAGACATTTGGTCACATCTAACTCAGGGAAGCTTCTCTACTTTTAAAGAAATTGCAGATAATGTCCCAAGCATTACTCAGATATGAACAAAATAGATTTGTCCCTTTAATTACTTCACTGAGTGGATGCACGCACAGTGCTAATTGGTCACAGTTTTGGTGCCCTCAGTACAGCTTGATTTCCTGATTGCAGCCCTTTTACATACCCAGTAGTCCACTATCTGCAGAGACAAATGCCATTTCAAGATGAAGAAGAGGCATAGATGAGGTTCCCACTTGTTTAACGTCCTGCTGTATTGCTTATCCTAAAATAAATGTAATTTAGAAAAAAATCCTCTATGGAAAACACCATAGGTAGGGAGGAAGAAATTGCCTGAAGTGACATTTTTCCTGCTATGCTAACCCCAGTCTGAACACGTACTTAAGTCCACTTCTCTCCACTGTCATAGGGAGAGGGGTAAACAGCTTTTGTCTGACATCAGCTCTACTCTAGGAGAGGAGAAAATTGTAATGAGACAGCCATGCAAGAACAAAACCGGAAAGGAGAGAAGGCAGAGGCAACAGCCAGCCTGAAATAAAATGAGAGAATCCTGATGTAAACAGAGGGACACACCAGACTATGTGCCAGATGCACATATTTCACCATCCAGAGATGACTTTCACACCTCTGAGGAAAACTCATCCTCAAAGTCCAAACACAAACACCTATGAACAGAACAGCTGGAGATACAGGCCCTGGACAAGCACCACCAGCTGTATGGATGGGTAAGTAACACAGCACTATCAGTGATAACACATCAGTGATGCAGAATGAACCGTAAGGTAACAAGCTGATCACTGTTTCTCCTAGTTGAAAACAGTCCTCCCCATTCATAAACACACAAATACACCATGTGCAATACTCATTATATAGCAGCTGTCTCTGAGAAACAAGAGGGTATGCTGATGGACAGGCCATGAATCATTCTCTGCTTGACCTCATCTCCCAAAAGTCATTTGTTTTATACGCTCATCTTTCCAAAGGGAAACCAAATGACACTAATTATATCCATGGCAGCAGCATGGAACAGGCTACCTCCTGCTGTGGCATGGACCACCATGGTGGTGGTGATGATGGCAAAGTGACTGACGGTGTGATTTGGCTGTAGAGAGGCTTTCTCTCACTCAGAAAGCCTCAAAGCTGAACCTCAGTACCTGCCCTTCAGGAAGCTGCTTTTAAAAAGTCATTACACAGAGTACTTCCACCCCTCTTCTGGTCACTGTTAAACTGTTATTTTTCCTCCTCCATTTGCTGCTTCTGCTTTTCAATATATCAAATTCACTTGAGGTCTCAACAACCACTTCACTGGGGTGGGTGGCTGATGAATGGGGCTGCCAGCAAGGAAGGGGAAGGGAGGATGGAGGGAATAATGTGCCCTCATTTCAACTAATCTTAGCACGATTTAGAGGGCCATACAGGCAACCCAAGAACAAAGAGGAGCCACCCCAATGCTGCTCTATCTAGGACAAGGGGTCCAGAAGGTTGCCTGAAAATACAATGCCTGTGGGGATATCTTAATGTCTCAAACTCATTTAACAGAAAGGCTCTGTGTCTTACCATATCCAGTAAAGGTCCTGAATCTGATGGCCAGGAAAACTTGGTTTTGAACAACACAGTGATAGACTTAACATGGTTCTGCTATGCTCATTCCAATATGGACACAACCCCTACCCTAAAAAACTCTGGTAATCTAAACAGGTTGGAAAAAGCATTAAAAAATGTGAGAAAATTTGCCTGAAGTCAATTTACAGTTCAGTAGCAGTGCCAGAAACCTCATTCCCACATCAGCACTGGTAGGTGGAAGAAGGCAGGCTGGACAAGGCTGTTTCTAGCAGTGAGAGGTGGGGAGAAAAGTTTCATGGTAGTGCAGTCACCTTCAAAATCCCCCACCCCAGGGAGCTGCGTCTTATGGGTGAGAACATAGAGACAGATCTGCTTAGTTTAGGCCAAGGGACAATGAAGGAGAGGGTTTAGGAGGACAAAGCCTAAGGAAAGACGAAGATCCTTTCAAATCCAGGCAGTCAGGTCTGGTGAGAACACCTAATGGAGAAAATTCCTCTGACTTTCAAGTTTTAAGCTCGTAAGGTTGCACAAAGGAAGACCACTACATTGCAGGAGACACCAGGGAAAGACATGGGAATGGCAGGTTGGACAGGGGAAGAGGAAAAGGTTGCCCAGAGAGGTGGTAGATGCCCCATCCCTGGGCACATTCAATGTCAGGTTGTACAGGGCTCTGAGCAACCTGATCTAGCTGAAGATGTCCCTGCTCACTGCAGAGGGCTTGGAATAGGTGACCATTAATGGTCCCATCCAACCCAGACTATTCTATGATTCCATGATGAAGAGAGCAGAGACAGCACAATACAGCATCACAGCCTTTTTGTCCCCTCTGCAAGCCTGAAGAGAAATGCAGAACAGAGTTAATTGGCAAACATATTGCTCATTGCAGACCTAATTAACAAACTTGCAAGTCCTTCATTTCCTACAGATCTTCTCACCAAAACTTCTTGCACATGCCTTGAACTTGCTAATAACCACAGAAGTAGCTCCAGGGACCACCCTGCCAGACCTGTGCTGATGAAGCTGAAGCTGATGCTTCCACGCAGATGTGCAGGAGCTGGACATACTCTGCAGTCCCAAGAATAGACCTTCTGCCAGTTAATTTGTTAATTAACAAAAGGTCAGAGGCATTTCATCTAGAGCAGAGCTCTTTGCTTGAGAAACTTTGCTAGAAAGTGCCTCAGGTGACATCCACAGTGCTAATAGCACCGCCCATATCTATTACGGTCTCTTTTAGCCTCCCTTCTTGCCATGATGATCTTGGCTAGAAGCTTATAAAACGAGTAGGAAATAATCTAGGTTGGATACCCAAGAACTCTCCTCATTTAAACAAGCTTCCCAAGCATTCAGACTAGTTGGGTTCATTTTTTTTACTTCAGCTACATCTTTCCAAAATCTGTGGCTTGGAACCAGCCTGCTCTTATTGGATTTGTGAGATAAGAATGACTGAGATCTTGTGAGCAAATCTGACCATTTCTAACCTGATTAGTGAAAGAGCAAAAAAGCCCTGGATCCAGATTAAATCACCAGACCTTCTGAGTTTTGCTAATCATTACCAATAACCCTGTGACTTCCACACTGGGGCTCATAGGCAGCTCCGTTGCGCAGAAGTAGTCTTGAGGGAGCTGAAACTTGCACAGCAACTGCAGAAGGGTCGGCTTAACCTAAAGCATTGCCACGTGCAGTTTGTAGGTTAAGAAATCTTCTGTAAAACATAACAGGATTGCCTCAAAATTTGCTAGACTGCTAGATGACAGGACTGGCTGTTAATTCACACAGCAGATTCAGGGCCAACTTTGCAAGTAAACAATACAACCCCAGAGTAACAGAGGGGTCAATGTCAAGTGTAAAACAATGTGATTATTTTTTTGCAAATAAAACACCTCTTAAGGTGTTTTGGTCCAGCTGGTCTGAATGATGCCAAACCAAGTTAAAGTAATGAGATTAAAGAAAACATATGTTTTTTAGTCTAGATACTATAACTTTATCATAAGTCTTCTAAACCTGTACATATCATCTGAATAGGTAAATCAAAAATGTAGAACTGAATTTGAGTTGTACAGGCAAGATGTCAACCTTCCTCACCTTCAAGATAAACCCAACCTGTTGACCTCTTCTAGGCAACCCATCAGATGGGCTCCAACAGTGTGGCTGCATTTCCATTATGCATGCTAAGGGATGTAAGTTCTTTTACTGATGCATCTCGACGAAAACTGGTTCTCTATAATGCTTCCCATACATCAGAGCTTAGAGTTGGAGTGGTTTGCAAAGACCCTGCAGTTCAGCCCATTGATATTTCGATTATCACAAAAGCTATCCCATTTAAGCGATATTGAAAGATCCTTTGAAGAAAGGCAGAGAGGAGAATAAAGTATCTTAAAGTCTCCAGAGGAACAGCAAAGGATTTTCATTGTTTAAGCTCTTGCAAAAAAATAGGAGGTGACCACAGCCCTGCTGAGCATGCCTAGCTTTATGGTCAAAGTGACACAGCCCTGCTGAGCATGGAGGAACGAGCCATGGGGATTTTGTTGTATGCCTGAATCTGGCCTATGCAGGATTAAGGCTTGCCTTAAATACAGCATGTCTGATGTTGAAAAAGCTTGCAGATAAATTATGCCTGTGTAAAATGGGAAGCAAGATAGCTGTTGCATTTGTCTGATAGAGGCAATGGGGAACTGAACCATGAATTATTGGATTTTTTTTACTTCCTTGAGCTCTGCAGTTACCTTGCAACAGCATGCACTTACTCATATATTCAGCAAACTTATCCAACAAGGTCACTAGGTTGATAGCCAAAGGCATAGAGGGTATCCATGTGCTGATACCTACTCAGCTACACAACAGCTAAACAGGGGTACAGGTTTGGAGTCTGACCTCAACTAGAAAGAAGCTTTAATAATAAATCCCTGTAACACTTGATGCCTCTCAGAATGACCCAGTTGTGCTGCTGATGGTGGAAATGGTCAGCAGAGCAAATGCTTGGAGAATGAGAATTTAGGTGCCCAGAGCTCACAAGTTTTCTTGGGTAAACCTCAGCCTTGGGCTGTAGTTTTGAAGCTGAAAGGATGCCACCTGAACTCCTAACACTGGGAAACCCTTTAGTGATGCCCTTTGACAGCGGCTGTGATTCTGGGCCTGACACTGCCTACTAAGATGGATGCCTACTATGTTGTCAGCAGGGAGGAGGACATGAAGAAGACAAAGAACATGGGGTACAAATTACTGAGTGACCAAGACTTCTGATAAGAGACAACAAACAGAGCTCCTTGGGGCTCTCCAGGTAAGCATACAAACCTTGTTTAACCCTGTTCACATTTTTTATCCATCTACCAACTCCTGGGGAAGGTGTTCAGAGCTGGTCCAGCATACAGTTGGATCACTGAAGAGCAATGACAGATGTGGGGCTTAGCTGAACAGAGGAGACTGCAGGTGGCTCTGCTGCGCCCCTTCACTGCAAAAACTGAAGGATACGCAGTTTGGGACTAAGGAGGTTCATTATTAAGGATATGTTTGTCTTTACTCATTCAGTTTGGGGCTAAGACACTTCCTTTTTAAGGTTATGTGGTCTTTACACTTGCAGGTGTGCATCACTCCAAGCCTGTGTGTGCTTTTGGGCATTTCTTTCTAACCAGGCGTGAGGAAGGCAGGGGAAGCCTTTAGCCCCAGTGGGCTTCCCCGTGGAGCCCGGGCGGGGGGTTGTTTCCCCTGTTCAAAGCCTTTGAGTCTCATGGAAGGGAAATGGAGCCAGCAGGATGTGCTGGGCTGCTGTACTGGGGTTTATGTTAACGTCTGGCTTGTTTCTGCTGGAAACTGCAAAATCTTTCCTGTAGAAGGAGGAGGGAGTTTGGCCCTTCATGTGCATATAGGCTGTTATATATTTACATGGAGAGACTTCAGAGGCACATGAAACATCAGAACAAAACAGATGAGGAGGCAGGAATCATACAGTTCAAATCTGTTTTTCCACTGGCTGTTATGCAGTGGTTTTATTTTTAATAGTTTTTTAATTTCTGTAACTCTTAATTCCTCTTTTTTTTTTCTCTCTGTCTCTGTTTACATATTTACACTTGGGTTAGGGGGGGAATCCCTCTTTGTCTGTTTTTCAGGTGGATGAGGAGAAATGCAAGAGAAACTTTCTGAATGCCTGAATTGAAAGATCAATTATTTATTACTTCTAACAAAGTTCTTCAAAGAGCTACAGACACAGAGAAAGTTGACATTAAACTCTGCCTACCCACTATACCTCCTGTCTGCCTTTCCGCCTCCCACCTGCCCCTCCCAAATGTAAGAAAATACCTATCCTGAGATCAGGAGATGGCACCTGGGAACAACAGAAAACCCTGATACACAGACACAGTTCCAGCCTCCCCGTAGCCCATCTGGCCATGTAGGTCCAACACCCGCGTTTCCGACAGCCTCACGGCAATCCTCCTCGCTGTTCTCCGCACCGGCAGCCCGGAGAGCAGCTCGAGCGCGGGATGGAGCAGGAAGCCTAAAAGCTTCGGTCTGCAGAGAGACCTCTAGTGTTTTTCTTTCTCCACGTCCTGGCAGAGTTCCTCCAAAGTACAAATACACACAGAGCTCCCATTGTTTGCAGCCCTTCACAAGCCCACTGATCCTAATATGGAATTCAGCAGGAAACCCATGATTTCCTGACACACAGCAAGCTGGAGAAAGAAAGGAAAAACTCCATTAAAAACCTCCAGGCTCTCCTCCATGTTAGAAATGAAATGGAAAATGGAGTGGATTTAACAAGATTCCCTGATTCCTGTGGCCAAGCTGGAGGAAGTGAGACCCGAATCAAAGCTGCAGGCTGCTGATATTTTTTAAGTCGCAATAAATAGTGAGAACTCCGGGGCAGGATGAGGATTTCCTGACTCAGACAAGCGAGAAAGGACAGATCACTTTTTTATGATATTCCTCTCTATATTTTTAATTTATTCACTTCGATGATTCTCTTGACTGATCTGGTAACTGTTAGAAGCGGCTGTGACAGCCTGGAAACATTAGTATGATTTCCTGAGTTTGAGATTTGCTGCCTTCCCCCCCCCACTCCAAACTCAGGAAAAGTCAATACAATCGCACTTCATTTTTCCTTCATGTGCACTTGGAAGTCCTGGGAGCAGCAAGAGCAGCGGCAGCGGCGACAGCAGCAAGAATGAACTGCAAGGAAGAAGATGACAACTGCACTGATGGGAGCAGCAATAACACAAAGAAGATGCTAAAATGTGTGGTGGTTGGGGATGGTGCCGTTGGGAAAACATGTTTGCTGATGAGTTATGCCAATGATGCCTTCCCAGAGGAGTATGTGCCCACGGTGTTTGACCACTATGCAGGTAAGAAACTGCTTTAAAAGATATTTAATTGGGAGCTGCAGGAGAGCCAGGTGGGTAGTAAAGGAATCTCAAGGAGAGGAGAGGACAGTTCAAAGGGGATGCATGGGTTACTTCTTGTCCGGGAATGTGATTCAGGCCTGGATGGTAGCCAGGCAGCTTAGATGGCAGCTCATACAATTGGGGCAATACAGGATTTATCCAGATAACTTATTTGTTTGCCTCCAATTTTTCATTTGGTTTTGGCAAATAAACAGTGTTAGGGATGCAATTAAATCCACTGGACAACAAATATAATTCAGCCTTCATCAATTTGTATTCTTGCTTTGTTTTTGAAATTTTGAAGTTCTGAACGTTGCAGGCTGCAGTTGTTATGAAGACTGTATATATATATGTGTATACATAAAAATATATGCTATCACTGATCTTGTGCCTTATGGTAAATGATGCATAAATTACAATATTTATATCCTATTTAAGGAACAATCTTTGAGAAAACCAGCATAGTCTCTTTCAGCACTGTCAGAATATAACTCTCCTTTCAGAGACATTTGTTACTCCATCTATAAATACATTTTAATACTCTAACTTGGTGGTAGGGAAAGTAGAAGTGGTGATTGGTTTGAGTATTTTATAATGAGGGAACTTGTAGAAGAAAAAAATATGAACATAATCAGGGTCATTAATAATGTTCACTAGTTTGCTGTGCAAAACAGACCCACAGATTAAGTATAATATTCACAGGCCTCTCTCTGTAGCAATTACTTGCTTTACCCAGCTGTGTCCAAAGCTATCACGCAGATGGTGTGATAGGCTAAAACTGTTGCTCAAACTTCTGCTTAAATTTTCCTATCCCAAATTATGCTGGTTTTCTTCTCTCACTGCTCCTTTGACTTATGGTTGTTGTTGTTTACAAGATCCCTGAAAAACAGATTCTAGAAGCACTGCAAAACTCGCTGCTTATCGTGCAGCAGCAGTTGGAGTTTCCCTCATTCTCTCCCCAGCTCCTTAAAAATTGAATTTTCATGGCGTGGCTTATCATAGATTTGGTATTCTGTAATGGGAAAATCTCTGTTTTCGTTCTGGCTTCGTGTCAGGTTTAGCAGATGAACTGGCCAAACAAGAAAGCTGTGTAATTGCAGAATCTGATCCGTAGAAATGTGAAGACCTTTTCCTCCACAAGAGAGGGCATCGTCACTTCTAATGCAAGCAACGCTCCCTTTCCTCTGCCCTTCCCACTAGATAGATTAAATAAGCGTTTTAGAAAAAAAATCTTTACCCAGGCAAGATATAAGAAAGAATATTGCATGGTATAAATATGTACTTCCATGAGCCAAAAACCCTAAGGAAGTCTGGATACACGAATTCATGTCTTATATTGCAACAGGACCCACTTTCCCACGATAAGCTGACCTGCTCATTGCTTACAGCCTCACACCCCAGCAATACACCAGTCCCAGCACCCACAGCCCTTCTCTCTCTCTCATGCCCTGAAAATATCACTGCATATAAAAAAACTCATTCAATAGCTGATACCAGACCATATATGCATCTCTCTGTGGGCTGGGTGGTTTTGGTGCGAGCATGGGGCACACATGTGTGCATGGGGGCTGTGAACACACATGGCCACTGATGCCAGCCAGGCAGGCTGGCACTTGGTGGGGGCACCATGCCGAGTTTCTCTTCCCTACCCAGGTGACTTGCAGTGACTTGTTTTGATTTTGTTTCCTCTCTGTCAGAAATTGCCAGTAGGCTCAAAAGTTACTGAGGGAGAGGAGGACTGAAAGAAGGATGGGAAGATGAAGCTTGTAGTTGTGTAATCCTTATTTCCTTATGGTGCCAGGTAAAAGCAACATGCATGCACTTTTAAATCAAGCTACATTTTCAGGGTTTGAAGATTTAGACCTCTAAAATATCTCCAGCTCCTCTTATTTGCCTTCTTAACTACTATAGCACATAAAGATAAACTAAGAATGTTTTCAATGAGAAAGTTCACAAAGATAAGGGAAAAAATAGCTCTGTATATTAACATGCTATTCTGAGACAAACCCTGTCCAACAGCAGTGGTCAAAACTAACACTGATCAAAAATGGAGTTTCAGTGTTTTGATAAATCACACCATATATTGAACTAATTTCGCTACAAAACTGCGCACAGAATTGAGCATTGAAAATTACTTCTGGAGCAGAGTGCTGGAAAAAATCCCACTCATAAAACATAAAAAAATTACATGACAAAGTATAACATAACCTACTTAAAATACTGTGGGTATTGAGAGAAAAAAGAGCTCACCTGGGGGCAACCTTTCTCCTGGGCACCTTTGGGATATTCTGTGGCAACAACCCCTTCCAAGTCTATCTGTGTGGCAGCCCATGGTCAAGAGCAGAGGTGGCACCATGGGCAAAGCGACTCCATGGACATGGTGGTACCACAGGCACCATGTCACACAGGGAGGCTTCACATGCAGACAGATCCTGAAGGATGATTGAGGCTCTGGAAAGTTGAATTTACCCCAGGGAACTGGTTTGTCTGCCCCTGACTTTGCTCTGCCAAAACCAACCGTTTCAACTTTCCCAAACAAGCTGAAAATATTTGATTCAGTTCTCCTGTGCTGGAATTGCTCAAAAGCAATTAATTGCTGCAGATTTTTGCAAAGCTGCACTTTCCATGGAAGGCTTTTCACCCAGGCATTGTGAACAGCAGTGGTGCGTTAGCAAGTGCTTCCTCTTGCCTCACCAGGTCACAACCTGGTTGTGAGTCCCAGGTCACTTACCGATTTCCTTCTTTCTAATGGAAAAAGTGGAGGGGGGAAAGCATGAAAAATCAAGGATTCCAGTGGTGATCTCAGAGCTGTTTCTCACTGCCATGACTCCAGTGACTCGAGAGAGACAGTGATGCTATCCAGCCCAGCATTGGGAAAAGCTCCAGATGCACCATAGACGTGGCCAAGGCATTAACCATTCATGGCCCCACAGCACCAGCTACATTTACTTGCCCTGATGCATTTCATCTTTTTAGCTGCATACCTGGGGCAAGTTTCAAAGGCACAGGTGAAGCAGGTGAACATACTCATGGGGATGCCCCAAAGAAAACAACCAGCATTTTAAAGTGCTGAGCTGCAACAGTGTTATTCAGTGCATTTCACATGAAAGGGCTTGAAATCACTTTATAAAATTTGGGCCCAACCTGCCTCTAAGAAAATCAAAGGCAGTATGTGGATTTCACTCTGACAAGGTACTGTCTTCTTGCAGATACCTCACACAGCATTTACAGCTCAGATATGGCAATGCCTGGGACAGAAGGCTGTTGGTGTTTCACCATGTACACAGCTGCACTATACAAACATCCAAACCAGTTATTAGCTCCCCACTAGTAATATTCTGCCACAGATTTCATCCAAGGTCTGCAAAAATGAATTTGTTCAGGCCCTGTTGCCAGGGTTGGACTGTGATGGATGGGAAAGGCAAATTTGTTGTTTGGATATGAAACTGGGTTCTTTTGTTTGATGAGTGGTAGTTTACAAGTCTGGTTATTTCTAAAGGCATTTTGAAGAGGTTATGCTGGAGGCCAGAGCCCTGAGCAGGTTTCCTCACCTTTAGTGAAATTCCAAGTCCTACACTGAAAGGGTTTAGCCACGAGATAAATAGCTATTTCTAGGGTAGGAGAATCAAAGTGCTATCCCAGTGACAAACAGGATATTACTAGCAATAACTGTAACAATAGGGACTGTTTGGATAGTGAGTAGATGCTTTAACATGCTGGTTCCATTCCATCTTTTGAACATCAAATGCTGATTTTCCGTGAGCAGAGGTCTCTCAGCCAGGGTGACTTGTATTGTGTCTAACTATGCGAGATTATAAATGTTTAATTAGGGCTGGGGCGGTACCAACATAAAATTGCAATTCAGCTACTAGTGGAGTTGGTTTAATAGTACCAAATTACCTGGCTTGCTTTGTGGAAGACAGAAGGGAGATATGTGATGTTTGTTACTTAGGCAGCTGCCAAGCATCCAATTTGATATTCATGAACTCTAAGAAAATAGTAGTTTTTAGCATGAGATGTATTCACCCCAAAATTTGTATTTGGGCTTCCAAGAGAGGTGGTCAATGCCCCAAGCCTGTCAGTATATAAGAGGTATTTGGACAATGCCCTTAATAAAATGCTTTAACTTTTGGTCAGCCCTGAAGTGGTCAGGCAGTTGAACAGGGTGATTGTTGTAGGTCCTTTCCAACTGTAACTATTCTATTCTATTCTAAAAGTGCATCTTTTAAATATAAAAAAACCCTCGATGACGGAGGAGCAGTACCAATGCCATATGGCTATCTTAGCCCACTGTGCAGACAAAGGTGAACAGACTCAGATGGTTGAAATCTAATAAGAAGAGGGTGCTGAGTCTTAAACTGTCTAGTTTAGGCATAGGACATAGGTGAGTGTCATACAAATAGCTTTAGGATCCCAAGTTTCATCTTTGGTAAATGAGAGATGTCAGTCCTTCCAAGGGAGAACTGCAAAGCATCTGCACTAAAGACAAAAAGTCGATGGCGTAAATATGTCCCTCCCTCCCCTCATGTGTCGGCACAAACTGGTGAACATTTATAAATAGTGAATCCATTTGAAAAAAATTAGCAGTGGCATGTGATCAGCTAATGAATAGCATACAGAATAGTTCAGCCATGACTGAAGCTCTGTAAATTAAGAGCAATATAGAAGAAAACAGCCATTAGTTACTGTTAGGAGACGCATTTTTCTTCTTTAGCGATGATTCAATCTAATCTGTCTTACTTTGCACTGAAGTGGGCTGGAGTGCTCACCGGTCTCCCAGAGCAGTGATCCTAACCTTGCTGTCCAGGCAAGCCATGCAGAAAGGGAAAGTCTTCTGCTCTGGAATTTTTATTAGCATAGCAGCAATACTACTGCTCTTGCCCAAGAGCAGTCAGCTTGTGCCTGTGCAAATCCATAAATCTGTTATATCCTGCCCATATGCCACAGCACTGATTCAAATCCCTATTCCTTATGTCCTTCCATGAAAGAGAGTGGTTGGAAGTGGGCTGTCCCTGATCATGGGGCTCCACGTGACTGGCCACTCTCAGTTCTGGGGCAGGCAGGAGCACTCAAGGGAGACTGGGACCACCCTGACACCGTCGACAGGCCATGCACCAAGCAGCTTTGCCTTCCGGCCTCTCCCCATGGGGAAGGAACCACTAGCCAAGATATGGCAGAAACCAGATGGGAGCTGTAACATCCCAAATTTCTCCAGCTACAGGCACAAGAGCACATCTGTCCACACTTTTGATGTACTAGTTATTTTTAATTGATTGCTAATGCACACTGGTTTCGGCCCATCTCTGCTTGCCATGGTGTATGAGCAATGAGAGAAACCCCATACCGTCACTTTTTTCCCCTGTTGAAACTTCATTAGACAGGAAGAAGCTGCCCAAGGAGATTTGCAATTTCTGCACGGGTGTTGCCGTGGGAGTCTTCACACTACCACATTCTTGAGACAGTTGTCTTCTATAAGCAGTCTTGGTAGCGCGTTAGAGAAATCCTTCATGTGATGTTTGGGGTCATTAAACTGAAAGAGCTATAAATAGCACTGAAAGAGAACTGTGATGTTTATTTCATGGATGTTTGCAGTGAAGTTTTTTTTCCTTTTAATGTTCATCCAATTTTGATCATACAGATTTGAACTTTATCCGTGAGACAAGAAAGCATTGACTCTTTTAAGATCTGGTTCTTTAGATTAGTAGCCACAGAATAGATATGTTCATTTTGCCTCTCAGGAGCTGAAAGGGCTTTTCTGCCAATCATCCTTGGCATCACCCAGAATAAACCTGGGTCAATAACATTCAATGTAGAACACAACAGGTTTCTGTTGTGCAGTTCAACAGGTTTTCACGCCTGGCACCACCAGTGCAGTTCAAAGATTTTCATGACTGGTTTTTTTGAAGATAAACTTTACAGAACCACTAATTCTTAAGCTCCCCACAGAAAGTTCAATTTTGTGTCATATAAGCCAGAGGAGACCTAGTGATCCTCTAGCTTTTTTATATCCGGGAAGCCTAGACAGACTTTATACCAAAAAAGGTGTTTTTTCCCTGAATCTCCATGGTTATTCTGCATTCAGATGAAACAGACACTGTATATACCCCCAAGCTTCTTAAGACCTTTTCCTTCTGAAGGTGTTTTACTATATGCGAAGACTTGAGATAACTATAGCTCATATCTCTTCCTCACACACATCCCTGTATTGTCCTGTGGGTGCACAATCCACTCAAAGCCCATGGAGACAGAGATGTGTGCGTGCTTTGTGATCCTACTTACTCAGGGCAGATCGTTTCTGCAGCAGTACTCTGAGCCCTGTGGTGATAAAGTCCCCGTTGTCCCCTGGTGCTACTGAAATGAAGCTGTGGCTGGGGAGAAGCCTGCAGCACTTGAGCTGCTTCAGCAGCTTTTCACAGAACAGGTTGTTTTCTTCACAGAACAGGTGGCTAGACATTGGAATGGGCTGCCCAGGGCAGTGATGGAGTCCCCATCCCTGGAGGTGTTTAAGAGCCAGGTTGACATAGCGTTTAGGGATAAGGTGTAGTTGAGGACTGTCAGTGTGAGGTTGATGGTTGGAGTCAATGATCTTCAAGGTCTTTTCCAACCTAGATGATTCTGTGATTCTGCTTCCTACCTTTGCCTCTGGCTCTGTCATCCAGCTTCTCTTTCTACTGTTGCCATTCCTGGTTTGACTTTACACCGACAAAAGCTTTATGCTACAAACAGACACAAAGCAGCTCTGCACCAATCCCTTGCATACCCACCAGCAACTCAATTCACAGCCCAGAAGCTGCTGCAGCCCAAGGCAGAAGACTGATTTCTTCATCCAGGACCAGAAGTCAATGGATGTCCTTGTGCGTCAAGCACAGCAGGGAACAACACTGCACCATGCATAACATTTACAGTCTAAAAACTAGATACACATAAAACAACGATACACATAAGGACAGACAGTGCCAGGAATTAGAGAAGTAGATGAAGAAGCCATGTTACTTTATCCAGGCTTATCCAGCCCAAATTCCACCTGAGCCACTCTGTCTGCTATTTTCTACTAGCTATGCAGTGTTTGAAGGGCAATAGGAAACCCAAAGAATACTAAGCAAGGAGTTAGACCACTTGAATGTGTATTGGTTCAGATTCAGAATGATGGTTTCTTTTAAGGTCAACCACGGTCTTGAGGGAATGGATTGTAAAGATGAGAAAATCAAATGCTGTAAATGTAGTATTTCTTTGCATAGCATGCGATCAACCCAAGGAACTTAGTACCACACAGAAGTTACTGAGGACAAAATTTTAACAAGGTTTCAAAAGGGGAGGTTGGACCAGATATCAGGAAGATTGAGGGCTCATAAACTAATGAAAAAGACTTCTGCAAGAGACAGTAAAATGTGAGCTCACTCCACCTTCTGTTAGAGATCAGGATAAGACCTAAATTTGGTCTGATGAAATGCAAATTATCTTGAATCTGTTTGCTGTTACATCAGAGATGGAGATTTGACCCCCTGGACTGTGACTTTGGCCCAGTCCAGCACTATTCTACTCAGCGCTGTAGAAAGGGACTTTTTGGAATTATTCTTCTGCTGCATGGATGGGCAAAGAGATTTTGACATTTTGCGTATGCAGCAATGGACTTCTGAGATTGTATGGCAGGATTTGTCTGGAGCACGAAAAGGGTTAACAGGGGAAGCCATGAGAAAATGACCCTTTTCTTCTCCACTGCTCCAAGACAGCCAGTCTTAATCTTTCCCTCCCCTTCTAATCAGCATAACATTGAAGGAGGTGACATCAGCCAAGGAAACCAAAACCGAAACTGTGGCCTCTGGCTCTTGAAGGACAATCTCTACAGCTTGAACTAAAAATCATATCCACTATCTTAAAATCAGTAATTATCTCAGTACATGTGGCCAGCCATCCACTCCAGGGGGCAAAACCACTTACAGGTGGTGCCAGACCAGGCCCATGTTGACAGCCAGGCAGATGCTTTTCAACAGCTGATGTTCCACACACAGGGAAGAAGAACAAAAAGTTAGCAAAGAAGTCTAAGCAACCAAAATTCCTAGACAGGTATAAACTTCTTCATTCCTGCAGGATATGGCAATGTTTTTAGTAAGTCACCTTTATGATGGCTTGGTTACTGATTAAGTTTATGCAAAAGGCCTCCACTAAAACTTCCTTCTCATCTTCTGTTCTCTTGATAAAACATGATACCTTGATGTCTGTACTAGTGAGACACACCATTGCTACCGTGCACCACTGTGTATGTTTTGCCCTGCAGGCAGTGCCTTTCCTATGTTCTAACTTTCCAGTTGTTATGGCCAGACCTAATGACATCATGGAAGTGGCAAGGGATGAGGAAGAGCATATTTCCTTCAATTGTTCTGTTCAGACAAAGTCATTAAACAGTAATGACATCTCCTGTCAAATAATTATTTATCTTCGCAATGAAAAATAACCAAGTTATAATATTTCTAGTCTGCTTTTAAGAGTGATAGCTCACCAATCACATGTCAGATATACTGTTCTTGTATTCCAAGCTATGGGTCTTCCAGCTAAGTCAGGGAGTAAGTTACTGAAGAATGAAAATTTTATGAATTGTCATATTAAGTTTTACCCCAAGAGGCACTGAATGAATGAATTCTAGACTGGCTTTATGAACTGGTATTCATCTCTCTTTTTCCCCTGAATAAGATCAGGGAAAATGGGTTTTAAAATAATTTCTAATAATTAAAAGCTAAAAAAAAAAAAAAAAAAAGAAAAAAAAGTGAATTTACAGTATTTATTGCCAAACACTTCTCACATTCAAACTCAGAAATCTCTCACCCAAGACATGCCATGTTACCAGCAGGGACTGAACTTTACATGCAACTTCTACATGTGCTAAAATGCTCAATCACCATTCATCAACCAATAACTTTCCCATGTAATCGGGTGGACAGAAAAGCTCTTCCAGATCTGAGAACAAATCATTACACCTCACAGCAATCACAAGCACCATCCACCATGTCTCTGCAGTGAGGACACAGCCAGGTGAGCGTAGCATGAGGGAGAACCCAATGATACAATCCAACCATGTGCTTGCTACCACCACTGACTGAAACGAGTGCAGAACTCATTATGCAGTGATGGCTTTTCCTTAGAATTTGTTCCATAGCATACATATTCATAGATTTATGATCAAGAGCCAAACCCTCTTCTTAAGCAGATATCACTGTGGAAATAGAAAGTCATCATATGAATCATCAGAAGAGCCCTGGGGGACACAGTGCTGTCTGTACCCTGTGGCATTTGCTGGGAAATGATGTCTCCAGCTCATCCCCATAGCCAAAGTTTTTGGGATCCCAGGGAAGGGCAAGGCATGAAAGACCATAAGAGCTCAGTATTTCACCTAGCACAGTTCCCCAGACTTAGTGTGGGTCCAGTGCACTGACAAATCCAGCAGTGGGGTTGCCCTAGGGTTGCCTTTCTGCCTGAGGGACTGGCACAACGATTCTGTAAATATATAACATGCCGACCAGCCTCAGGGGAAGAGATGGCTGGAAAAACCATTCACTGACAGCAGAAGCACTGGGGAAAAAAAGAGAGATAAAAAAACTCCCAAAGGAAGGAGGTGGACAGCTGTAAAAATATTCCCAGGCATAGTGGCATAGGAGGCACAGTCAGGAGGGTGATGGCTTGGGAGCGGGAGGGGAAGAGCAGCACAGCGCTGTACCAGGATCCTCTTGGTTCAGTATTGTATGCATGTCTATCGTGGAAATAGCAGTCCTAGTGATGAGCACAGGATCTGGTACTTAGGCATCTGAAAGAGTTAAAGAGGACTGTGCAGAGGGGCTGGACAGAGAGGTCCTGCCACAGTGCAGGAAGATGCCTGAGATGACTCATTAAAACTACTTTCCAACCCCTGCAATTCTGAGGGGACAGAGGCCACATCTCTTGTTAAAGACACTCTGGCACAGACATACAGCTATGACTTTGAAGTAATGATATTAACAGTATCTGCTAATGCTTGGCTTTCTGCAGACTTTAAAGAAAAGAATTGCTTCAGCAATGAGTGGGAAAACGTACATGTTCAAACATAACATTATTTTTTATCCCCTGGGAGATGGGACAAAAAGAGCATCTATTTACAATAATAAAGCTGCTTTGCTGAGAACAGACCATAGGGAAAATCCCATAAGGTTGGAAAATGTGTTTTAAGTTCACAAACTGTCTCATGCTCCAGCTTCGGAGTGGGCAGCCATCCAGATGCTGTGAGCAGCTCTGTCCTCAATGGCCTACTCGGACACTCTCAGTTTCTGAGTAATCTCCTTAGCTCCATTTCAGAACTGGTTAGCTTACCTCGGTGGGTTTTCCTCCAATAACTAGGCATCGAGTCAATGTCTCTTTCTAACTTTGGGAGGCCCAGTTGCTTAAGACTCTGTCCATAAGCAGCAGAAACCTGATTTTTCATTTAAAAGGCAAGGCATTTCTAACAGGGTATCTCAGCTCTGAAACAAACTCACACTGAAAATGCCTCCTGAGACCATCTATTTTATGCTATATATATCAAGCAATAATGGCTTATGGAAGTAACGCCCATGACTTGTGCTGTCCATTCAAGCTTAGATGAGAGCGTTGCTATCAACAGGTTGGGTTGTATGACCCCACTACCCAAATTGCTCCATGTGGGCACACAAACTTTACTGATGGCTCAGGGTCTATCTACGTATAGATTTCATCTTTATTTTTGTTGATTTGTAACTACACATAGACCTTTTCAGCTATATCAAAACATAAAGTTGCTTGTAATTTCTTTCTAGTTTAAGCCCATATTCTTCTCTCTGAAAACTTGCCATTAAAATTTTCAGCAAAAGCATGAACAAAATCTAGGAAGGTACTTTTATGCTTTTGTTTAAGCTCTTAGAAAGACCCTTTACCTTCACACTGCTGCTTTGCTTTATTCTGTGTATATAACCAGTAAATCTCAAAAATCAAGTATAATCCTCTTTATCTCATTGCCTTCTAGTTACTGCTCAGAATATTTTAAACCTGTTCCAGGAATACAAGGGAGTAACATCTCTCATTTAAAAATACATATGAAATACAGCTTTAAGAAAGTGTTTTTTCAGGAACACCATCCATGAAAACAGAATCAAACTCAACATTAAAAGGAGAGTTTATATTCAAAAAAATATTCATTTACTCTGCCAGAAACCAGACCTTATGGAAGAACTCCAAATTAGCTGAGCCAGTTCATTACATCATTAATATGGAGAAGTTCTCCTGCCATGCATAGAAATATTCTCTGATGGAGTGTGCCACTTGGAGATCTGCTGGGAATTTACCTAAACCATTCAGTTTGGTTCAAGTCCAGAGGGGTGAGGCTGCTGTGGTTCTTGTTATTTTAATATTTTAAAGTGTTAAGTGCATTTTCTCCCTCCACTCTCCCTCCTGGGAAACTGCTAAAATGGTGAAATAATTCATTCTTCCGTTATTTGAAGTATATTGCCCAATTTATTTCTTTTCCTGTAAAGTGCTGCTTGTAGTAATACCATAAGGCCCTCTTGATGCTTCCAAGGAAAGAAGAAGGAATGGGGAGTGTGAATGCAGAATGAGGTCCCCAATCTGAAGTAATGTTTGACAGAGAAAATCTGTGCCAAGAAAACAGTGGAACAAGAATAACTTCTGTTGTCTCCATATGGTGCTCCCAACTGAAATTCTTTCCCCCTGCCCTCTATTTAAATGCATGAACGTGAGAGATTAAAAAAACCACACAAGTCTTGTGACAATTTTGTATTTTGAGGCTATGCCCAACAGGGTGGAAACTCCTGAGGACACAGGGGAACCTTGTCCCTGGCTGAGTGCATTCAGAGTATGTCATGATAAAGTGCGTAAGAAAAAGACAGCATGACTAGAGACCACCTTGTACCTTCGATCACATTAAGTCCTTCCAGCTCTTGATCCTCTTTGAGCAGTTCCCTCCATCTTTCAGAATGAACAGCTGCATTTCCTTTTCACAGAATCGCCTTGGTTGGAAAAGACCTCTAAGACCATCAAGTCCAAGCATTAACCCAGCACTGCCAATTCACCACTAAACCATGTCTCCCAGCACTTCAGCTACACATTTCTTGGTATATTCCACATTGCTTTTTTTCTCAAAGGATAGGATCTTTCCACCTGAAATGTTAAAGACAGAGTTTGTCTTTCCCAAGCACGCCTGGGTGCAGCATGGGGCATGGAGCTGGTCAGAACTAGATATAGGTCTTGCATAGCCATCTCTGAGCCAGCTGGGTCCAAAACCAAGCCACAGACATTGCACACATAGCGGCTGGCCCACAAGTACTGAGTGATAATTAATACCGTGTGGCTCTTCTGATTTCCTCAAGCACTGCCGAGCTGGCGAGGGCTGCAGCTGGCCAGGGCATGAGAGCAGATGTTCTTGCCTTCTGCCAGATGTCAGCTCTGCCCAATGGAAAATGACATCCAAGATGAGTGAAAACCAACAAGCAACCAGATGGGGCATTTTGGGATGGTAGTGGGACCACCCCGCAGTGACCACTACCCATTGCAGAGACCAGCCAGCAGCCACCCCTTTCCTGGCAAACTCCTGCCACAGCGTACCATAAAAGTATTCTCTCAGCATTGCTTCTTGTGAGTAAGCTAAGGAAGGTCAAAGAAGCCGAGCAGCTGCATAAGGAAAAGAAAAAAACCCCAAGAAAACAGGAGGGAATAAATGGAGGAGAGTGGGAAACAAATGCACATCCTTAAAGGGGGGAGGGGAAAGGTATGTTTAAGAGAAGACAGTCTAGAAACAATCTATAAACCATAAAACAAGTGATTTTTAACTACTATATTTTAGGGGATATGACTCATGATTTTGAACTTTTGGGGTTAGGAAAAGTTCTAGCCAGAGCATTTTTGATGAACTATCCCACCAGAAGAAAATGCTGATTCATGAAAGTTGAAGCATTTTTAAAATACTTGGAAGGACAAATTCTTGAGGTCCAGGGCCCTCTGGTTATTTCTGACAGTACAGCAAGAAAGACCTAAATTGAAAACATAGTATCTAAAGGCCTTGTTTTCATTCCATTGTAAAACGAAAACAAATTGTAAAACCTCAGAAGTTGTCGCAAAGCTGAATTATCATCCCCCTGGCCAGTTCTAGTTGGTTGCTGTTATTATCCATTTTACAGTTATTGTACAGTAATCATTATGATTCAAAGGCAGACTTACTCCCACTTCCTCTAAAACAAATGTTCGAAGACAAAAATTTCCAAGGAAAATGCCTCTAATAGCATCAGCTCAGGTGTGGTTTTAGGCTCTCTCAATATGAAGAGCTGCAACAGTTGCAGGGAGAGGTTGGTGATCCTTGCATGCCTTGGCAAACCTGATGGCAGCACCAGGCAAGCACTTCGGGGGAGAGAAAACAGTCTGAACCGAGTGTCATCCATTGTGTCTTTAGTCTCTCTGGTACAGGCTACCTGCAGGGTGGTTTTTTCTCCTCTTTTCATGACTTTTGTCATCACATTAATGTCTAATAAATCCACATTTCTATTTAGTAAGACCACCTAGGTTCAATTTCCAGAACAAAGTTAGCCCAAGTGCTCTCAAAGGTTTTCAAAGTACAACTTCCCATCTTGCTCCAGTGAGTGGTCCCCAAAGTTAGTGACACTGGGACAAGGGCTTCAGCTGTCATGCCTGGTGGACATGGATGAAGGTGTCTGTGACCACATTCTAGTGGTGCTGCTTGCAGATTATGGAGGAAATGTAAAGTAAAGCACCAGATCGGAAGCTCATGCTGTATTAAGTTAGGAAGGCCACTGTAGTGGTTAGGGGAATTAGAGTCATAGAATCATTATGGTTGGAAAAGATCTTTAAGATCATCAACTCCAACCACTAACCCAGCACTGCCATGTCCACAACTAAACCATGTCCCTCAGCACCACATCTATATGTCTTTTAAATACCTCCAGGGATGGGAACTCAATCACTTCCCTGGGCAACCTGTTCCAATGCCTGATAATCCTTTCAGTGAAGAAATTTTTCCTAATATCTAATCTAAACCTTCCCTGGCACAATTGGGTACAATTAGTTTGAGCTTGAAAAATTGGTTTCATTTCCCAGTGAGAGTGGTGGGTGTGGGTACCTAAAATTAGGTATCATGTCTATTAGTTGTAAATATTTATGCCTGTTGCCATAATACATAGGTTTTAGTCTGATGATCTTCAGTATGAGGAAATCACAATAAATACATTTCAATATTGAAAATGGAGGAAAGAATAAGTATTTAGGCAATCCTTCTCAAGGTTAGCTACTTCTCAGATAAACTGCTGAGTTCATCTGGTTTTGGAAGACTCAAAGAGCTGAGGCCAAGCATATCTAAGTCAGGAAACACTCAAAGTGAAGGAATGCGTGGCATACAATGAAAGGTCAACAATTAGATGAATAAAATAAGTGAAAGAAGCAGATAATTTCCTTAATGCATTTCTGTGCAAACTGCTAAGCTCCCTGCAAATCAGAATAAAGATGTTTATGACACACAAGAGAATTTCTCAAGAAGGAAGTATCAATTTTCCCCTTATATAATTGCAGGAAATGCAAGGAAATTTTCATATATTAAAAATTGCGCGAATTAGTTTTGTCAAAGAAAGACTTATATATATTTGGCGCTTTTTTTCCAAAAAAATTTCTTTCTTCGCTATATTAATTTATATAATCATTTGAGAAGTTTGTGTAGTTTTCACTTCAGGGAATTTTCCTCCAAATCACTTGCACAGATGCCTGTTGCTAAGCAAAGACAACAGCCATAATGCCACGCTCTGTTTCATAGATGCAACTCCTGTTAATTGCAAGGGCTAGTAAATAAACTTTACTTCTGTCCATGTTTTTTAACAGTATATATAGAAGAAAAAAAGGCTGATCAGCAGGGCAGTACGTATGTCATCTCAGCATGGGGCAGGGGCACTTCAGTCTTGAAAAATCTCCCATATACCTCCTGAGACAAAGGCAACTCCACCATAATCCTGGTAAGGGCCAGAGTTCACCAGCAACAATAAAAGAAAACAGTAACAGGAATCAGAAAGTCAGGGCAGATCACACAAGATAAACACCAACTTGAGAAAACGTGCAAAGCTCAGAAGGAACCTGGATCTTGGCATTCACACTGTACAATAGAGTTGTTCCTAAGGTAGAAAAAATGTAGCTGGCCGGAAGACTTTTATCTCCAGCCACAGCCTGAGGTGCACAGACAAATGTGAGGCAATGGAAAATCTTCTCTCTCAAGAAAACTGAGATCAGAGTTTTTGAAGCCACCTTGTAGAGCTGGGGACCCCATTCAAATTCAATTCGAAAATAAGTATTTTGTCTTCCTTGGAAAGTCCCCTCCTCTCATTTTTTTCCCAAGAGGTTAAAATCCACTTGTTCAGCTATCTGAGCTGCTGAAGGTTCCCAGTTCCTCCATTGCCAACAGTCTTGTCATCTCTGCAGATGGCAGCAATCCCATCGCTCAGCACCCACCCCATTAATTTATAAAATGGTTCATTCATATGCTCATTAAACCTTTCACTATGGAAACACAAGCTCTAAGTGGGAGCCTTGGTGTCAGAGACTTGTAGTAGCTGTAGAAGAGGATGTTAGACATACCGCAATTTTTTTCAGTCACCCATTTGGAGGGAAGACCACAAATTCCTTTAGCTCAGCAAAAATGTATGGTAACTGGGTGATGACCACTGACACTGGGAGTGCAATGGATACAGTCCAGATGTCTCCTCAGTGTCCGCTGGGACTTATATCTGCCCACTGACAGATGGGAAACCTCAGTTCTGGGGGGTAAAAAAAAAAAAAAGATCCATGGCTGAGTTTATAGTAAGGTAGCCAAGACCAGAATTTCTCTCTATTTGTTTGTCATCTTGCTACTTCTATAAATACCTCCCTCTGCCCTCTTGGAACACCAGAGTGTATATTTCCCAGACATGTAGCTGGCTTTAAAGAAAACAGATCTTAGACTAGGAAGAAGTAAGCCTATGGAGATCAATATGTCTGAAGGAACAAGGTTGGGAAAAACTCCAGAGAAAAATGTTTATGAAGGAAAGCAAATTTGCTAGGAAAAAACTCTGCAGTTTGCCATCATCCAAATACCCTCAGGTAAGGAAAGAGCTTTTTCAAAGTGAGTGAACATCAGCATACATGGCAACACAGGCTGAAGGACTGTTCAAAAGGATACGGTGCTGCAACTGTTCCCGAAACCAATGTGTTAGCTTGTTAAAGCATTACAAAGCGAATAGTAAGTTTAGGATGATGAAATAATATATAGGTTCAAATTAACTTGTCCCCAGTGTTTTCCTGTGATGACAAGACGACATGTATTTTTTCCATAACCAACCCCTAGATTACTTTAGCACTGGTTTTCTGGATACCAACCCATCATTGACCAGGCATATCCTGCAAAGTGTCAGACTTTATCAATCTCTTTGTTAAACAACAGTGAGTCTGCTCAGACACCCCAAGCTGCCATATGAACATAACAGTACCAATTTAGCATTTTAACGGAAGGAAAGGAGCTGGAAGAGATATATAGGCATACATTTCCTGATGGTTTTCTCATCGTAATTTCTCCAGAGGGTCTCAGCGGTGGTCGATCCATCTGTTTTCCAGAATCTGCTCCCACACTCAAAGTCTGAAGATCCTGCATGTACAGAGAAATGCTGCTGTTCTGAAAGGACAGAGATTTGGAGAAACCCCTTTGTTCTGAAATCCTCTTAAAACCAATCCAAACCAGTTTCATAGTGGTCTTCATTGGTGCAAAACAAATAAGATTCAATTCTCATATCTTTGCCATTTACTCACTGCTTTCCCCACTGAAATGGCACCAGCTGGCCATTATTATTTCACACTCTGGAGGTTTCAAATGTCCATCAGCTCTCCAATTCTGCGAGCTCTCATTACCAAGAGAAAGAGAGATTTCTGGGCTATTTGGTCAAAAAACACACTTCATATAAAAGCACAGCATAATAATGCATACACTGCCCAATGTTAAACAATTCATTGCACACTACTGAATGCTTAAAAATAAAATGAACCACTGTTATTTTAGATGATGCTGATCATTAAAGCCCTGCGGGCAGCAGTTAATAGTAACAGTATTTAATATTGAGGAATAGGGTATATTAAGTAAACATTAAGTTCAACCCATAGACAGTCTCCAGTACATGCACAGTAATACATGAAAGCTCTTGGGTTTTATATAAGAGCAGCTTTGTGTCAATACTCACATTTTTGGGGGAGGGAAACACTGGTATTGGGAGGGTCACACAGCTGCAGGGCAGGAATCAAGGCCAAGCCGTTTGTGCCATGGACCAAAGCTTTACCCACAAGCTGCCCTGCCTGCCATCCCACATGCACACATACTGCTCCTGCCTTTATTTTTCACCTGGAAGTATTCAAGATTTAAGCCCTGTTTCCTTCGCCAAAACACTTCCCAGCCAGCCATATACAACATGATTGCTCCTCTCTGTTTCAGCATTTGTACATACACACAGGTTGAAATCTGGTCTGCTGAAGGCAACATGCCTGTTGTCATGGCTGGAATGGGGATTTCATCCTCTGCCCCAAAGCCTTTCCAGATGGGCAGCCAGGCTTTCAGTTTACTCCTCTTCAGGTGGTTTCTCACAAGCTAGCTGAGACTGTGCCCACACAAGTGATGTCAGAGACCACTGAAATCTATCCTGAGGGAATCAGCAGAAACACAGGATGAAGCACCACAGACTATTGCCAGCTCACGTGCTTTCTGCCACTAACACTCTCTCTCCATATCTACCGGCAAGACTTCATTCAACCCTGCGCAGGTGTAAGCATATGTTTGACTCCATGCATGTCAGGAAGCCCAGTCCTTACAAAAGTCCTTCCCATAAATACATTAACCATCATCTGGGCTTAAACACTAATTAGAGATAAGCACATGCTTGCATGTTTTGCTGAAACAGCCCTAGAATGAGGAAAGCCTGAATTACACAATATGAAAATAATACTCTCCATTTATTAAGCATGTCTTGACAGTACATTAAAAAATTCTGGATCTTTCTTCTTGGCCAAATATTTCTCCTATTTCATACCATAGGTATGTTCCAATTGTTCTGGGAGCAGAATGGCAATATTATGACTCACCATATTTTGTTCCAGAAAGAGATAGATTGTAGGCATAAGATTTAAAAGGCAGCTTTTTGTAAAATATACTCCAGTATGTTCTGGAGTACATTTTGATCAGTTGCACCATCCAGTCCCTCTTCAGCTGCAGCCCTGGCTGAGCTTATTTTTAAATTTATCACTGTGCTGGGAATATAGCATGTTCAAATTAACTTGCAGTGGTGAATGAGGGAGTTAAATGAATATTTTTGTGTTTCCTTCCAGAGCAACTCTCATGGCAGTAATTGCTGCTACACACTTTTGTCATCAATTCAATGTTGTGTCTATGCTGAAGCACTCAGGCACAGATGAAATGATGCTGTTCTTGTGTCTCATCAGGGCCCATTAAAGTGATCCAAACCTTTTGTTTGTCAGCGCAGAGGAAGTGGAAATTATTGTCCTCCTCCTTTGATTTTGCACAAATTATATAGGATTCGCCCACCAAGGCTACTGTGGGCTGAAGGTTTAGATCTAAGTTTCTTTTCATGGTGGGGTGGAAGTGAAAAACAAATTCCTGGTATTTAACAGATGATGCAAAATCCCTACACTGTTTGGTACCAGCAAGTTTCATTTTTAACAACTCATCATTGTACCTTCTACGTAGGCTCAGACACCAGGTAGCATCAGTGGCCCCATCAGAGCTAAACTGGAAACTTCAAGAGGCCAAGTGGCAATTCCTAAAAAACATCCACAGGGTTAGAAACAAACTCTGGGAAACAGTACCTTGACCCACAGCATCTCTCACTAGAACTGAAACATTTTTAAATACCACTGCCATGGTGGTAATTAAAAATCCACCAAAATCAAAGGTGCATGGGGTTTTCATGATGTTTACTACAGAAGTATCCAAAGCACTGACTGTGTTATTCACTTTTGATGAGCAAAGACCGTGTGGCAGGGCTTTGTGGGTCACGCTGGCCAGCCATGCTTTCCGAGGTTTGCCTTTTAAAGGATAGCATCAGTATACTTGCCTGGAGCACACAGAAATCATATAAAATGTTGGAGATTTCCACATATCTAGGGTCAGCAGCTGAAAAGTATGTTTCCCTTCTGCAATTCAGATTTTATACCTGCGGTTTGTGTTTAACCACCAAAGCTTCCAACCACCCTCCACACACCTCGGTGACCATTACACGTCAAGGAAAACAGTAGAGACAGGACAAGGCTGTAAAAGCCTCCAGCCTGCCTTGGCTTCTAGCCAGAAATCCTTTCACCCGCCTCGACCAACTCAGCCCCTTGTAAGCCCCGAGCTTTACTGGGATCAGCTGCACCTGACGCTGTTGGCTCAGGGCTGCATTCCTCGAGGGAACTCTGAATCCCCCCAAGTATCTGCTCCAAGGAATTTTTTTCCTCTTAAGAAACCAACAGTGCAGGATACAGAAGACTTCCTTCAGAGGATACACGTGCAGATAAAGCCTTAAAACTGTTGCTTATGTAGAAATGTGCGCTTGCAGTCCAGAAGGCCAACCGTACCTTGGGCTGCATCAAAAGCAGCATGGCCAGCACGTTGAGGGAGGTGAGACCCCCCCTGCAGTACTGAATCCAGTTCTGGGGCCCCCAACATAAGGAGGGCATCGAGCTGTTGGAGAAAATCTAGAGGAGAGCCACAAAGATGATCAGGGGGCTAGAATACCTCTCCTGTGAAGACAGGCTGAGGGAGTTGGGGTTGTTCAGCCTGGAGAAGAGAAGGCTCTAGGGAGATCTTACAGCACCTTCCAGTACCTGAAGGGGCTACAAGAAACCTGAAGAGGGACTTTTTACAAGGGCATGTAGTGATAGGATGAGGGGTAATAGCTTTAGACTAGATATTAGAAAGAAATTCTTGACTGTGAGGGTGGTGAGACACTGGCCCAGGTTGCCCAGAGAATTGTGGCTGCCCCCTCCCTGGAAGTGTCCAAGGCCAGGTTGAATGGGGCTTTGAGCATCCTGGTCTGGTGGGAGGTGTCCCTGCCCATGACAGGGGTTTCGAAGGAGATGATCTTAAAGATCCCTTCCAACCCAAACCATTCTGTGATTCTATGAAACAGTTACGTGGCAGACAGAGGTGTTTTGTTTTCAGTGGCAGCATTCTCACTAGTCCAGAAACATCACTCCCCATCTGGCTCTGCAACCTGCCTAGCTCTGAGAAAGCACCACTCTCACATGGGTGCAAACTGGGGCTGCCCACAGCACTCATGTGAGCACAGAGAAGGGTACTGTGGAATGAAAAGGACAGGATATCGTAATGGAAGGACATATCCTGTAAAACCAAGTTGGAATTATTTCACTTTGTATCAAATTAGCCTTCCAAAGAACGCTCCTGAAATGGCAAGTGTCCCAGAAGGTCACAAAAATAATAGAAAGTTTAGAAAGTAAGGGCTGTAGGAAGTTTCCAGTATTGCAAACAATCAAGGCTAGGGACTGCATGTAAAAAAAAAAAAATATATAGATCAGCAAGGTAACAGTCCAGAGGGAACAGTGAGGAACAGAGAACAGGAAACTCAGGGCAGGAGAACCCTTTTCATTTTTCAGAATTCCACACATACATAATAGCCTAAATGACCTCCAACAGTCCAAATTTTAGAATACAGTTTTTTAGTAAAACACATATTTAGTCTGTGGGCCAGCTGTAAAACTGAATAAACTCCCCTGTGAAACTCAAGTGGCACAGCCATTGCAGGTACACTGCTCAGAGCAAGCCTGGGCAGGGACTGAACTCTCATTCACATGACCCAACAGCACATCATTACTTTCGAAAGTCATACTATGTGGTTTTGTTCTGTTTATCTGGTTGAATAAGAATCTGCAATAATATTTTAAAAAAGCTGCTATACACTCAACATACTGTGATGTTTGGGGAGTGCAGAGGCACAGTAAAACAACCTTCACAGCATCCCTTCAGCCTGAATTCAGTGAAAGGCTCAAGTAGAAGGGCATGTCTTTGATATCCCATTTGCTGTTGTTATACCCTCTGGTTTCAGAGTTTTAAACCTTCTAATAGTGTAATAATGAGCTTTCCATTTCTTTGCTGACGTGGTTGGTGCCTGCAGGCTATTGCATTTAAAAGCCAAAACACACAGACATAGAAAATTTTCTTCAGGGTTGAAAAAATATATATCTTATTGGAAGGGTGGGATTTAATTAGCCTTTGTTCTCCCAAATCTCACATAAACAGGCATACTCGTATATCTCCCACTACAAGGCAAGCAAAATCAAGAGTGCCTGTTCTAACTGGAATCTTACTAGTCCCTGGTGGGTGGCAGGAACACATGTGCAAGTTACAGGGCTTGAAACTTAGGACTTTGCTTCACAAAATGCCCACACAGATCAGAGGAGAGATCGCTGCTCATTGATTGAAATGTGCACCAGGCCATATCCTGGCAGCCATAGTCACATGGGCCAGCATTTGCCCATCCCGGGACTGCAGTTGTGTTTGTGGTCAGTTCATGCACTGGGATCTGTCATATCAGCTGTATTAGGGTAGATTTAGATCAGATATTAGGAATAAATTCTTTACTGTGAGGGTGGTGAGACACTGGAAGATGTTGTCCAGAGAAGCTGTGGATGCCTCACTGGAAGTGTTCAAGGCCAGGCTGGATGGGGCTTTGAGCAGCCTGGTCTGGTGGAAGGTGTCCCTGACTGTGTGTCTACATTTACCCTGTACCCAGGGCTAAACTGTAGCAGTCGTTCTACCGCACAATGACCCCACCCCAGCTGAGAAGGGAAAACAGGGGAAAAAAAGGGGAGAAGCCCCATGGGTTGAAGCAGAAACAGATTTAACAAGACAACAAAACTAATACAATCATGAACATAAAGTATACAAGGTTCTACTCAGCCTCATCCTTAGGATCAGCAGGAGCACAACACCAAGAGAAGAGCCTCAGGAAGAGGAATGGTGACCCTTGGTGAACTCCCTCCTTTTATAATGAGCATGATCTAAGTGCTATGGGATACACCTGTGAGTCAGCTTGGGTCAGCTGCCTTGATTGAATCTCCCAGCTGACTCCAGGCTACCCAGGGCCTTCCTGGATGGCTGTTCCTGGGAAACCAGAATACCATGGCAGGGAGGTTGGAACTAGGTGATCTTTAAGGTCCCTTCCAACCAAAACCATTCTATGATTCTATGATTTGCCAGTGAGTTGTTCTCAAAGAAAATACAGTGGCAGCCTGCAGAGATTGAAGCAAAATGAAAAAGAAAACAAAAAGAAACAAGTAATTTCCAAATCCTGTAGTGGATAATACTTTGTAATCCATGAAATAGCTGTAATAGAAAAAAAAAAAAGAAAAAAAAAAAGAAAAAGAGAGGACTGAAGAGGTTTTCAAAATGGTGATAATTATCCATATCACTACATTGTAACCATATAATTATATATTGAAACACATATGTCATTTCCCAGCCATTCAAAGCAGCTGTTAAATGATGCTAGGAAACAATCCACATTGTCTGCTGTATTGTCTACCTCCTCCCCCTCTACTTTTCTATTTTCTCCCTCTCTTCTCCTCCTCCTCCTCCTCCTCCTCCTCCCAGTCAGTTTAAGAACTACAAAATACAACTGCCTGCCTCAAACTGTGGAAACCAGGAGCAATTCCACCAAAGTCAAACCTGGGGGAAGCAGATCTCTTCAATCAGCAAAGGAGTCTTGTAGTCAGAGAAGGGGTCAAAGTCACCTCATGGCAACAGTCTTGGTGACCAAGGGCAGTAACAGCAGCAAGGACAGGAAAGTGTGGTTAAGGATGCTGGTGAACATGAGAAGAGTGTGTTGTATGTCTGAAAAGTCTGTCTGAAGGTCTTACTAAATGTGTCTGTGAGTGTGTGTGTGGGTAAACATATGCCTCTTAAAAAAACCAGGAGTTTTTAGAATACTAATTATTGGTGCAAATGAGTCCCTGTAAGGACACCAACGAAATACAAGAATAATCAGAACCATGGCAGATCCTATGGCAGATTCTGTTTTGCCATATTTAGGAGAAAACACAACAGGAATTTGCATCTTCACAAGATGTTGTACATGTGCAAAATATTAGACCCTAAATTACCTGTCAACACATCTGGGAGATATCTGCCATCTGCCTTTTTCCTGCCAGCTGCCATTTTCCTGTTTCTCATGACTTGCCCTGAATTGGCAGGTAAGGAAGCAGTCAGGAGGCTTCCTGGCATCCTGTTTCTATGCAACCCCTTCTCTTGGACATGCCTGAAGTTGTCTTACAGCCTCACATCGTTCTCTTTAGAGAATCGTGTTGTGTGAGCTGAGAGCTTTCTCAGTGCAGCACCAGAGGCATTTACTTCCTTTTAAAGGTTATTAGTCAAAGGAACAAGGACAAAAGATAATCATTAAATCTAAAGAGACAAGGAGGAGAGAGAGAGGAGGACAAGTAAACTGCAGCAGCTTCCACCCCTTCTTGTATGTGCAAATCTCCTGTGTGAAAAACAATTTGTATTTAAATATATATGGCCAGATGGGTATGGTAACTCATTGCTGCTTGAGTCACAGAAACATTGAAAAAAAAAAAAATATTATTAAAACAAGCCCTTCCCAAGCTCTCCAAGGACTGCTTTCTGATTTTGGTAGTTGTTTTAAATGATATTATGTTTTGCTTGATACTGGAGAATCAAAAGCATGACTGAGTTTCCAGAGCAGCACTGACCTGGCCAAAATAAAGGAAAATTTTCAAAAAACACCAGGAGACCATAGAACAGCTCGTCACAATACTTTTGCTGTCATCGCTCGCTCTGTTTTCCTGGGGACAGCTGATGGAGGGCTGTTCCACTGGAGGTGGAATTTCAATGAAGGACTTAACATTTTAGTAAGTAGGGACTATAAGAAAATACTTGTGGAAGCAAGACAGCCGTATTAACCATATTTATGAATTTGTATTCAGTCTGTGCCTGGAAAGGACAATGCAGTCTTTTTTATTAAATATGGAAATCTGCGTACAACAGATCCATTTTCCCAAGTATGTGGTATACAGTGGAGGCATTGGCTGGTTTTCACATTTTGCAAAGTTCAGTCTCACTACTCGCAGCAGACGGAGTCCCCATTATATTCCAGATGCAGCACACACACATCTGTGTGCAGCGTACGGTGCAGATCAGGCTCTTTTCTGAAGTGAAAATGAGTTTTCACTTTCTCCAGCACTTAGTACTTCTGAAAGTTTTTTCCTGAAGTATTTTTTTTTTCCCTTTCCCCTACTTTCTTCAGCCATATGAGATCAGCAACATCTCTTGCACCTGGGCTAAAGCCAAGAGAGGATCCCAGCCAGCAAGATTAGCTGCAATCATCTTTATTCATGACTACGTGCAGCCCATGAGCTCACCTTCAGAGCAAGGGCAGACTCTGCCCCAGTGATCTGAGAGTTCAAAACAGTGCCCTACACTTCATCTGTCATTTGGTGTTGGATCACACTAGCCATGTGCTACTTGAGAGGTGGTTTCCATATAGCCACAGAAGGAGCATCAACCCATATCACAGTGAATGAGTGCAAAGCTTCCATAATTTGTTAGTGGGACTGAACTCCAAATGAGCATTTTCTTCTGGTTTGGCTGACACCAGTTTAAAGCATCTGACAAGGCTCATTATTTCTTTTCATATTCAAAGTAGCATCTCTTAAACCCTCTGTACAAAGTGTCATTACTATCCTAGAGAAGAATCTCTCAAACCAGAGCATAACGGAGTACAGAGGGGGTGCAGTACACACATACCCACTTCACACACTGATTTCACTTTAAGGGTGACAGTTAACCCTCATTGCTGGGCTGTTATTACCCTTCAAATTGCATATGTTGCGAATTACAGTCAGGGTCAAGTTCAGACTAGGAAGAGAGTCTTGAAAGCCAGTTCCTGCTTCCAGTGCAGTAAACAGGACTTTTCCATTGACTCACTGGGATTCAACCCAAGAGAGACTTCAGAAATGCTGAAACACCAAAGAACAGAAAAGATAACCTGAGTGATAGGCTGGGTGCTCTGGGCATATATGCAAAATTCACTACAGCAGGAGAAGAGCAGGCTGGATAACACCGAATTTCTAGCAAAGTGGATGGAATTTCTTTACGTTTTTAAGCTTATACAGTGATGGAAAAAAGACAATTTGCTTAGACTGAGTGTGCTTAACAGATTGTGCTGGTGTTTGGTGACATTTAGGAATTTCAAGTCTCGTGTTGAAGCATGACCTTGGAAAGCCTGGAAGGGAAGAGATCTTTTAGGAACAGATGTCTCTTGAGAGCACAGCTCCTACATGTAGCACTGACAGAAGGACAAACAGCTTCATTGGCAGGACAAACTTCTAGGGCATTTCCTAGCAGCAACATCTTTAAGAAAGACAGAAGTGGTGTGTCCTCACTTAAAATTCACTGTCACGAACCTATAGGAAATGTGTTCACTCAGTTCTCATTACTGCCAAGAAATAACTTGCGTGCACACACACACACACCACAGGTTCCAATATCTGAAACTAAGTTTTCAACTATTATTTTAATGCCTAGTTTGCCATTAAAAAGATTTGAGTGAAAATCAAGATTCAGCTAAATGCAATTTTATTTTTAGACCATTTATTCAGTTTTGCATCCTCCAGGATTCAATGCATATGCAACATGCCTATGCAAACCCCATGGATCTCTGTGGATTTCCATGCATGGCTAATCCTTCATCTGGTTGGTGTCTAGTTGGTTGAAGATGAGGGGTTTATATGAATAGATGAGGGTAAAATTCAAGCCCCAGGGATTAGTAACATCGGGTAGGATTTAGGTGGATGGAAGAGTGTGAATGTTTTGGGGAAAAAAATGGAAAATTAGAAATGTTTAGCCAATACTTTTTAAATAATAACCTGACAATAGAGTTTCAAAAGAGCCCAAGCCACTTATGAAGTACAGTTCCCAGTGAGAACCAGTGGACTTGTGCTCTTTGGTCATTCCGCTGCCTTTCAAAACCCCTCACTATGACCTCATCCAGCAAAAACCTCAAAGCAAATAGCTGACTTGAAACCACATGTGTCCTCTCCCAGCAGCCAGGGAGTCTCTGCAGGAACACACGCATCTGCCCACACACATCTAACCATGAGATTAGGGCCAAAGTGTTTATCAGTGGAACCTTACCAAAAATTGTTTTAGATATTTGCATTAATGTCAACACTGGCTTCTAAGCTTTTCCATGATTTGACAGTAAGTGACATTTACAGGGACAGAAGATCTTTTTACAGACAGTGCAACTCAGCCAGTCACGCAACTGTAAAGACGTAGCGTAACCACGTGAATCCAGAGATGCAAGCACCATATCCACTTGGATAAATGTTATCTCGTCAGTCTTGTGCAAGGAGAGCACATGCCTGCCAGAAACGTTTCGCTGCCTTTTAACTCTCCTGTCAGCACGAGTGTCAGCTGTTTGCAAGTCCCCATGTGTAAATAACCTTCCTATGAACAGTTTTGAAGTTTATGCCCATAGAAGCAGTTTGATGATGGTCTGGATTTGGGCTGCACCTGCAGCCTGTGTCACAGGAGGAGGAAAATGTCATACACCTGCCCTCCAGGACCAAAGGATGTTCCTCCTTCCTTCTGAGGCATGGTTAAAAGAAATTGCAATTGCAGCAACTCTCAACAGACCTGTTTAAAACCAGACTTCCTTTTTTTTCCCCCTATAATTTTATTCAGTTCAGTATTTTTCAAAGAAACACTTGAAATTCCTCCCTTGTCTATCTTTTTAGAAAAGTAACCAGTTTCACCTTTCCAATAGAACATTCCTTTTTATAGACTTTCATTTAAAAGGTAATTTCTTAGGAAACTGATGTTCTTTTAAAAGAACCTGTTATAAAAAGCCAGTGTAAGACACAGGGAAAGATTTTTTTTTCAGCATTCATTTGCTGAGTTAGCTTTGATGCTCTGGGCACCTTGTTGGTCAGGGGGACTCCAGAAGATACACTGCTGAAGTGAACCACATTAGACTGAGCAATAAGCACATTAACCACCTCCCTGATTTCCTCCCCCTGCTGTACACAACACAGCTGAGGCAGCTGCACTGTTATTCAGAGCACTTTGACCATGAGCTGCAATGATAAACAGCAAATCTGACTCATTGGTGATGCACCTCTATTAACGAGTGTGTCTAACGAGCTGATATTTTATGGGAATTTCCTAAGCGCTGTAATATGAGTCCTACAGGTCCCCGTGCTGGAAATAAGCCCACTGTTCCCTAAGCACAAGCCTTGGCACTGCAAGCCAGCATGGAGCAGCAGTGTTTGAAAAAGCCTGGGTCACTGTGGCACAAACGTGCAGTGCACAGATCAGCGCAGCATGGGATGCAGGACAGGGTGTGTATGGTGTGTGAGGTGTGAGCAAAGCCCATTTCTGTTTCCATCTGCTCGCTCTGGTCCCGCTGTCAGACTGACTCAGTGGCAGGAAGTCTCTCCCCAGTGGGGAGGGGGCCAGGCCAGGGCAGCGTGAACCACCAGAGCAAGATTAATGCTGATAACCCCGTGGGGAATTTGATGGGGGGAAATGAGACACCAGCATTTGAGGAGAAACCTCCTCAGAAGGGATTTATCAGGTCTTTCCTGGTAATGTTTTGAACTGGGAATAAACCCAGTGGAAGCGTACCCCCCTCCTCCTCTGTACCCGTATCATGAGATCAGTCCCTTTGAGTGAGGACCCCAGAGCAGTGGTGGGATCAGGGTCAAACTCTTTCCATGGCCAAGAGAAAGATGACCTTTAAGTCACGATGCAGCAAAATTCCTGGAAAAAAAAAATGCCATCGACTCAGAGAAACAATTGGCCTCTAGCCCTCAGCTGCCTTTTACTCAGACACATCGCCACTCCTCGCCACGCAGCTGCTTTGGATTCCCTGCAAGCACCAGCCACAGTCAGGGGCCAGCAGCAAAGTTCAAGTACTAAATGATGCTTTTGACCCTTCAGTGACCTGTGGAGCTGGATGATCTTCTAATAACTAGATTAGAGGCACGTTACCTTTTCACATTAGGCAAGGGGAAAGACACCACAGTGGGAGTTTCCTAAAAACAGAGTGTGTAGAAACCAGGGCCAGAATACTTACCCAGCCTGTAATACTTTACCAGACACACAGAACAGCAGCAGGCTCCTGCTCTCTAGGCTGAACTGTTGCATTACTCTTTAGGAGAGCAGGGGGTGTACCAATATTTCAGTATGTAGGGCAAGGTCTTGTTCCATCCTTCATGGTGGTACAGGCAGCACTGCCTTGCAGACATTTCACTGCATGTGGATTAGAGACAGGATTAAAACCAGCTAGCGAAGACAGGAGTACGGCAAGTTAAGAGGAAAACGATTCAAGACTATACGCCAAGTGGCAGCGTTTGCCATATGAGCCTCAGCAGTGAAGCGTGCCGGTTTGCATCAGACCAGACTCATCACTGACCGTGCAGTTAAATTGCCAAAAATAGCACTGTGCATCTCAGCTAGCGAGACAGCTCCATCTATCCCACTCCCATGCCAGTCTGCTCTGTCGCACACCTCTGCCACATAGCTGCTGCCTCCCTTGGGTTGGGGCAGAGGGATTTCCACTGCTGTTTGCAATTCATGCTCCCTATGCTGGTTTTAAAGTGATGCCACGTGGGTGCAGTTACACCAACTGACAGAAGGAAATTCTGCAGTGCTAGAAGGCTGCAGTCTTACCTGTGCTCTCTCTTTCCCATCCTGCTCCGAACCCTGGTTCTGATTTACAAAGGATCCCTAATCCTTACATATTTCAACAGTCAATCAGCTACTCTACATGGTCACTTCTATCTCCAACCTAAATTGACTCCAAGGATGAAACAACCCAGGAAACTGCTCCCAGACTAATATCTCTAACCAGCCATTCTTCAAGAAGACCAGGAAGCATTTCAATCTTGCCATATCTTTATTCACTGAAAGAGCTGCCCATTTGCTCTAGCATCCTTCTAAGAACCACAGCAAAATGACATCCAACCCTCTCACACTGGTATAAAAGTACTTGTGTCAAGCCAGAGAAAGCCCTGCTCACCATGGGTATTCTCAGTGTTATTTAATAATGTAGGGATAGCTCTCAGATAATACAGCTTACTTTTTGGTGATGGTGATAAATGCTTCAAAAACAAACAACAACGTGGTTGTATGCCAGAGGGGAAAGAGATGAAACAACAAGTTCAGTTTGTACAGTAGGAGAGGACAGTAATTGCAGTGTGTGTATTGCAGCATGGATTTGGTATACGCAGGAGATCAAATTGTTAGAAACAGGAGCTGTAAGCATATGGGGGAAAAAAAATAAAAAGGGCTTAGGGCTGAAACCACAGTTGTTCAAACAAACTGGGCAGTCGCAGCCCGGGTTACACACACATGTGCAGGTGCAGACTGATCTCAGCCAGCATCTGTGGAAAATGTCACTTGGCAAAGGAGCACGGCACATGAAAGCAAAGGCTGTGTGCATACACAGACCTTGCTGCTGGCAAGCTACGCTGGGAAAGAGTCCTCTCCGGTCTACGCTGCATGATGGCCTCTTGAAAGGGCTATGTAAAGTGTTCATTGTCAGGCAGTGCTGGGTCAGCTCAAGTATGGGCAGAACTTGTTTCTCTGCAGCCACAGAGGGGCTCTGGCTGATGGAGAGCCATGGTGTGGAGCTGCCATGAGAGCTGGCGGAGGTGCAGCAGCACAGGGAGTGGAGGGGCTGCAATGCTGAGCCTGGAATAAATGCACCATGCAGCACCTTCCTCACCCTCCTGCTCCCTGTTCTCATGCAGTCAAGATTGCACAACCCTTTCCTTGCATCTGGTTGCATAAAATCTAAAACCAAAAGATAGACATCATTTTATGCACTTTTTTTTCCTGATTCTACTATGATTTCAGAAGCTCTGGATAGCCCTGAGATCAGAAAAGAAGACAGACAGATAGAGAGACAAAGTGAACTAGGTGAAAGCAACTGAGTATACCTTCTGCATTTTGTAGAGTGAAAATCTTTTCCCCAGCCTCCCTGGGACAAGCATTGGGTTGAAATAAGAACAGGAAAACATAGAAGGAAAAGACAAAAGTTGCTTTGCTCAAAGCATTAAAAATATAAGCAATTAAAACAAAAATTACACTGCTTTCTTTTTCTTTTGGGAGTGTCTTCAGGTTTCTGGACCAAGCTCGGTGGTCCACACTTGCTTCCTCTTTTCCTTCCACTTTATTTTGCCACAAGCCATAGTTGAGCACATGGTGTGGTCACTAATTGCAGAGCAGAGCTCCCCATTGCATCAGAGCATTAGCAGGCAGCTGGGCAGAGAGATATACACATCCCAGGCATACAGGGTGCTCCCTCCACCTCATGCAGGCAGAGTCAGAGAGAGTTTAAAACCAGCATCAAGTTCGCCCTTCACTTCTCTCCCGATGCAGCTCAATGGCAGCTTTCCTTATACGGATGGGTTTGAAAGCAGCCAGAGAGATATCCTTAATAACACTGATCTGTGGCAGCAGCAAAGAGCTTAGAAAGCGAGCCTAGGGTTGATACAGGAGAGCCCTAGTCCCACCGTAACCGGTGCAGCCATGAGCTCCGTCCCGTGCAGCGCTGCTAAATCAGCACTCAGCCCCAGAGCTTGCTCACACCCAACAGCACAAATGAGACATACAGCATAAAATGGCCAAACCCATTCAAGGATCTCACAGCCTGCTTATACCTGCCTTTTTTTTATCTGCTTTTACCATGAGGATATTTAAGGTCAGGTAATACAGTGTTCATCTGCTGCTGTAGGGAAATGACCACACAGATTTGCATGTGCCCATCAACGAGCCAGCCAGGTTTGCTGCTGCCCTTCAAACAGCCACTGGTTCTTTGCTGGACTTGGTTTGAAACGCTGCATGTTATTTTGTTCATTTCTGTGGCACCAAAGCAGAGAGTAGAGGGTTTCTCAGCATTTTCTAAATTTGTCACTATGAGAATGCACAAAAA
The DNA here is from genome assembly GCA_028020825.1 of Podargus strigoides. NCBI lineage: Eukaryota > Metazoa > Chordata > Aves > Caprimulgiformes > Podargidae > Podargus > Podargus strigoides. Next base: position 7,607,300 of record CM051624.1, on the reverse strand, counting down.
CACTCAAAACCTTTTCAAACTGCCAAAAATGCACAAGAAAAAAAATGTTTATCACGACTCGGCTTTTCTCCATGTAGAAGAGTCTGCTTCAGCTGAGCTTAGATGTCTCTGAGTTAGTATCTGGCAGCTTGATTTCTTTGTGGATGTACTTTCTGAATGAATTTCTGGGTGTTTTTCACACATGTTCCTCTGACAGGGCAGGAACCAAGAAAAAATATTACCTGATGTGTTCAGCTGTGGACAAAGTCAGTGCAAGACTCTGATGTGCCTTTTTATACAAGCACCAGCACTGTTTCATTAAAAATCAGTGGCAAATTACAACATGCCTGAAAATTCAGCAATGTCCCAGCCACTAAAGAGAAACAATCCCTGCCAGGAAGCTGTGGCCGAGGCAAGCGTTTGCCCAGTTGATGTTCAAAATCAATTTCCAGCTGCAGCAATGTTTAGCCACTCTAATCTTGTTGTCAGGGAAACCAGCACAAATAAAGTATTGCAGGTTCCTAAAGCACACATGGGCAACATGTCCCATTCTCTGCTGCTCCGTGCACCTGCAAGAGGACCCAGGACTGTCCAGCAGGGATGAGCAGGACACGATGGCCTGGCTCTGAGCATCACCCAGGGGGATGTGCTGCCAAACCCAACAATGACCAAACCCACAAAGCCTCAGGGTTTTGTACCTCAGCTGCCTGTGGCTGCCTGGTGTGGCCCTGAAGAGATATGTACCCTCTGTGCATCTTGTTTCCCTTGCCATGAAACAGGAAATTTTCTTTCTCCACCTTCACTGTTGTCATGTTTGCTCTGCAGAGCTGGGCTGGCCACTGCCCGCCTGTTTGCACTGGCCTGATACAATGCAGTCATAATCCGAGGTGTTGCTGTTGTAAAAATAGAAACAGAGAACAATGCCTTCCTTAAAAACAAGGCTTTTCATGTATCTGATTGTGTAAAATACACAGCTTAAAATCCGTTCGCCATGCTAACCAGTAACTCAAATCAAAGGCACAATTCATATCATACTTGGTAATAATTCACGGGAAGTAGCTGTGGATTTTCTACCTCAATTCATTTCTCCTTTATTTGCAATGTTCTGTGATTTTTCTTCAAAGTCCCTTTCCTCTGAAGTCAGATGTGATCCCCATTAGTGGCACTTTCATGTAGCTGAAGAAATGTGTCAACATTTCTAATACAGATTAAAGCTCCAGAAAACAAGAGAGAATGAACAGCTCAGCTCTCAGGAGAGCAGTGTGCAATAGAAAAAATTACCAGGCGTGATGTTTAAAACAGTCTCTCAGAATGAACCTCTTTAAAGAGCTGCATTTTTCAGTCAATTATTAAGTAAATACAGCCCTAAATAAAGCTAGATGGAAAAGAAATAATATTTCTGCTGGATGAAAGAATAATTTGCAGAGATGCCAAATTTCATATTGCCTAATATTTTCATTTTTTTAATTGAGTTGTATGCTGCTACCCTGTATTTTGCTAAGTATGTCCCCTTCTCACTTAAAGGAAGAAAGAAAATGCTATAAAAGTCACAGAATCACCAAATGTTAGGGATTGGAAGGGACCTCAAAAGATCATCTAGTCCAATCCCCCTGCCAGAGCAGGAATACCTAGATCAGGTCACATTTCATCATAAGTTCCTTCTCTTCTGTGACTAGTGACCATTGCTTTTTAATATCAAAACATTTTAACAGCAATTTACATAAAAATATATACTACTTGTTCCAAAATTAGTTCACTTTTTTTTTCCAGCAACAAGACATTATGATTGATGTTTCTGCCAACCAAAAGTAATTCCTCTGAGCTCAGCAGAGCTGCTTCTGATGTTCACAAGGTGGAAGAAAAGGTGAATGAAACCTAATAAATCTTTTCAAGAGTAAATACAGTCTAAATGGACTTATACCTAACAGGGAGTGCAAGACATTCCTGGAAATTCAGATGAATTAGAACATTTGATTCGGTACAAAAATTGTATTCAAGCATGGAATGATTAACAGAAAAAATTAATTAATTAATCCTAACCTAAGAGTTAGAAGTTTAAAGAGCTTTGGTTAGAGCAGGAACTCATTACAAATTCCTGTGGGTTGGAAAAGCTACATATTTCAGAATTAATTTTCATTGTGCATGAGGATGAAAGCTTAAAAATGATAAAATTTTCGTAAGAGCAAAATTCCTGTAAATATAAAAGCAAATAAATGGATCCACTGGAAAAAACTCAACTATTGCACTTCAAAACTTTTAAATCAAGGTGGTGGCCACACCTATCCATGCCAGCCTTAGTTCTAATGCATTTGTAACAATCTGCAAATTTTGGACTCTATATTAAACCTCATTTTCCCCATCATGAAAAGCACTCCATGGTAGCTGACAGCCTGGATCCAGGTAGTTGGGTTTTGTTCCCCATCCAGGTTTCATTGCCCATCACTCAGCAAGACACCAGCTGCCACAGTGCTCACGGTGCCTCCCTGGCATCCTGACTCTGCGTGGCTGATTTCTCTTGGGAGTTACTCCTCCTGGTGCAGGAGTCACTGCTCACAGCACACGTTACCACTGCGGCACGGAAACAGCTTTGCATGAACTGGTTCAGGTCTTTTCCACAAAGGGAACAGTTCAGATTAGGGTCAGTTATTTCACATCATTTCACTTCATTTCTCCCAGTGGAAACATCTGAACTCTTCTGTTGAGACAGCTTCCTTTGGAAACTTCTGATTCAGTAGAAATCACATTTTCTAGCTGAAAATTCCTGTCCAGCTCTGTACATGAATTTGGATTTATTTTTTCTCTCCAAAGGAAAAATTTCTCTGGCCTCAGCTCAACCAGGCACTTCAGCACCTCTTCTGTACATCCAGGACTGAGCTGCAGCCAATGTGCAGCCTCCTGCTCTCCTACAAGACCTGGTCTGTGCTGAAAAGGCCACCAAATCATCCCTGGTGGTAGGAAGCATCCTTCATAGACCATGAGGGCTGGATGATGCTCCGCTTCCCATGAGTGCAATCATGCTCGAGTAAAAGATAAGGGTACCCCATGCTCAGGGCTGCACTAACCTTCTCTCCCTTTCACGTGCGCACACACAAACATGCAGAGGGTTAAGACCAGGCACTTCATCCAGCTGCATCTGTTGCTTTTCCAACATTACAATCACTTCATTGTCTGCAGTGGCTGCCACACTGGAGAGGAAAGTGGAAGGCTTCTCGGCAGGACATAGAGAAAGCATTAACAGCATTTAAAACCTTTGCAGTGGCCAAGAAAAAAAAAAAAAATCAGATTTTCTTATCAGAAAGTTTAAAGGATTCCAAGATTTTTGTTTACAGCCTTTAACATTTCTGCCTCCTAAGTAGTATGGGCTTAAAGCTGCTGGACAAATGTTTGGCTAATCTATGCAAGCTGCAGGGTAAATAGCAGCTGAAGCTTGGTCCTGGTGCTAAATACAATGGACCCGATTCTGTTCCTGGGAAATGCAAAGCAGAGTTTCTGTCCTGGTTGTCCTTGGGTTCAGGAACAGGTACTTTATTTCAAAGCCCTTTCAAGCAATGCCTCATGGGGTCCATGCATGGGCAAAGCCAGCATTCAGGTCAAACTTAAACAAGATGTCAGCGTCAGAGAGGCTGGTGTTAGAAAAAGCCTCAAAACATCATTTAATTTTTCCCCTGCCCAAAACAAGATTGATGGTACATAAAATGTCAGCTACAGAAGTGCTGGAGTTTGGGCAAACCTAATGCTCCTGAACTGTCTCACATACCTTAGCATGTCATGCAACGCATTACACTGGAGACAGCCAGATTCAGTTCAGTGTGCCAAATGTGCCCCTCTCCCGGTGGCTCACAGCTCAGAGGATCAGATGCTATTTTAAGCTACAATACCGTAACTCTGGAATGATGCCCGAGGCACCGCTCATCTTGTCCGACTGCATGTGTCTTGCTCAAATGCACATGGCAGCACCTGGGACACACACACAGACATACCCCACAGGTCTGTGCCCAAAAGCAGCACCCAAAACACCTCAGCCCATCACCAGGCACATCTTTGCATTAGGTACAGCAGTAGCTCAGGGCAGACTTAGCCAGCTTGCCTGGCGCCCAGGCTCTTTGCACAGATGGCAGCCAAGCTAGTGGCTGCTTCTTGATTTGTATTTCTGCATATCAATCATATTTTCCCTAATATCAGGCTGTTATGGAAAACCTACCCCTGTCCCCTTCTATGTACATCATAGATATTTTTTTTCTTTTCTAGCTTTGGCATCTGTACTTTTTGTTCAACATGCTGTTTTTCTCCTGAATCACGTCCAGCAGCAGTTGCTCAAAGCCCTATCCAGCCTGGCCTTGAACACTTCTGGGGAAGTGACAGCCACAACTTCCCTGGGCACCTGGGCCAGTGTCTCATGACCCTCACAGTAAAGAATTTCTTCCCAATATCTAACCTAAATCTACCCTCTTTCCATTCAAAACCATTACCCCTTGTCCTGTTGCTACATGCCTTTGTAAAAAGTCCCTCTCCAGCTTTCTTGTAGGCCCCTTCAGGTACTGAAAAGCTGCTATAAGGTCTCCCCAGATATAGATAATAATATACATTCTGCCTTTCATTTTTTGGATAGGCTTACATTGCAGTCACAGACAAAATTCTGTCCATTCATCTCAATGCCACAGCTACGAGGTCTCAGGAAGGACACTTCCCTTCCATCAGGGTTGAGGAGATATCTAGTATTCTTTGTTGTTTAGAAACAATCATAGTATTTTTAATAATATATTCAGGTTCTATCTATTTATACTACTTAATGCTGCTTTTGTTCCTATTTTGGTATTTGCTTGGATTTAGTGCTATTACTTTCAGTAAAGAGTAAAAAGATCCACAGAGTATTGCTGAAATGCACACATCAGAGTCTATTTGTCTGCAAATTTAATGCATTCACTTAGGTAGTTATTATTAGTTTCTAACTCTGGAGCAGAACTGCTTTCCACAGGGACAGTCAATGATGCACAGTGAACTGAAATGCTTAGGAAGCACCTCCCAGTTTGCTGCAGTGCACAGCCCTCTATTTAAGACAGAATGAAATCTAACAAAACACTCTCTTAGACACAATGTCAGTTGTTCTTCAAATCCCCCAGCACCATAATCACGTTAGCCTTTCCCATCTAGCACAGATTTGCACAGCGTTGAGGTCCCAAGAGCTCCCTCAGGGCTATATTACTGGAGAAACTGGGCACAGCTTTTCTTGCAGAGACCCCAAGGTTCCTTGGACTCTGCTATCAGTGAAGCTGAATTTGTTCAAGGATTGATTAGCACAGCAATAACTCACTGAGATGTCAGGAAAATCCTCTGGTGCTGATTTTACAAACAATAAGGTCAATGATTCTGATAAATCAACTTCATTCATACTGTGTATAAATAAGTAATGTCCCAGACTGGGAAGGAGCTGGCTCATGTTTTAGTGTTGTGCTTGCTCTGAAAGCTTTGAGAATTTCCATTCTCATTCATCCATTTCTGGACCAGAGTCATTCTGCTTGATCTTCCTAATCCACCTCCACTGCTTTTGTGTTCTTTGTCATGTGAGCTGGCCAATACTGAAGCCTGACTTCTCAATGCATTTTGAAAGACTTACAGTGTTTCATATCAGCTGCTTGAATAAAAATGATTAGTGGACGGGTACATTGCTTCTGTTTGCTGTCTCTGCATAGCAAATACCCAGCTGTGAGAGCTGCAGCCTTTTTCATCTCAAGATGCTAAAAAAACATATAGTACAAGTCATGAATCTTCTTACAGGATGACACTGTCTAGATGAATCTATTCTTGTTGCAGAATGCAATAACAGAGCTGTTGTTTAGTGTTAGGCTGCTTCCCCAATGCAGCTGCAACGCAAGTCCGGGTTGGGCATTTTTCCACCAATTCTACTGGAATCCCCAAACCTGTATGGATGCGGCAGAGGGGAGGGGGTGCCCCTTGCCACAGGCAAAGGATAAGAGTCTGAGGTGAAGAGTAATCCCTAGAAGAAGTGGAGAGATGTCTGGATAGGAAATGCTGAAAAATGTTTAGATATTGCTTCTCTGATGCTTCCAGAAGTACCTGAAACATCCTGCTGAAAAAGCTTGTCTCTGCATAGTCAATCCCAGACTTCCAAATGTCTTAACATTGACTTCCATACCATGAAAGTGTTGCAGGAGCGTGACTATTTGCTTCCCCTTTTGCCAGATGCCTTCAGTGGGCATTTGAGTTACAGTCTCCAGATCTTCCATACAACTGCAGAGTTAAAAGGAATTTAATAAAAAAGGCTTACAAATATAAAAGCCAAGAATGACTCGACTTTGGCCTTAAGAAAAGCATAAAGTACTGCAAGACTCGTTAAATAACGAGAATAATCAACCAATGCAAGCTTTAGATCAGCCATTGAAGGGTGACAGGTAGAAATAAGAAAGTCATGTTACCTCTGGCTATATCGTTAATGAAACCATTGCTAGACCACACTGTCTAGTCATAGTGGCTGCTTGAAAATGAATTTGGAAAAGAGCTACAAGAATTATATAAGAACAAGAAAATATGCCTTTTAGGTAGACACTAGATAAGCTATTTAGAGCAGAATAAATGATGCTATGAATCCTATCTGGCTTTAAAATCACTAAATGTCTGTGGCCTAAAGACAAAGCAGCGAATTCCTCACCACCTCATTAGACCAAGAGCTACACTGAGCAAAATCAGCTGAATCCCAACCCCAGAGAGCTCTCTGTGCTCCCACCACAGGGAGCAGACTGGAAATGTTTTTCAGATATTGTAAATATCAGAGGGACAGAAGTATTTGCTCAGCAGAACATAGATCTCATCCATTGATGAGGTGACAGAAAACGGTGAGGTTTACTTGGAGCCCTCCTTTTGAAAAATGCTGGCTCCCAGAGGCCTGTACAAGCTAGTGGTAGTTGATTACAGCAGCAATTAAAGGCAGGCATTTAGTACAATTTACATCTAAAGTGCGGTATTTAGGCCAATTACAGGGCAAAATAAGATGCTTTTCATTTTCCTATCAGAAAGAATATAGTTAAGCTGCAGGATAAGTCTGAGGTAGAAAATCAATTTGGCTGTAATCAAATCTTGTTTATCATGAAGGAGGAAATGGGTCACGTGCCTTGAGCAATGTGTGACTTGATTTCTTGGAGATGACCCTCACACGCAGAAGTGAAGAATGACCCAGACTTGAGTCATGGGGCACTGACAGACCCAGGGTGAGCCAAGGGTCCTGCAACACTAGCTCTTACCTATCTGCCCGGGGTGTGTTGGCCACAAATGTTGTAGCATAACATTCAGTCAAAGCCAAGGGAATATTTCCAAGGAGGAACGCTGCAAGGATAGACCTCTAGCTAAAGTGGCGAACAGTCAAAAGAGCTCAGATGAGCTGATTGTCATTCCTGGCCTGAATGATGGGGACGTCATTAAGGTCTTCCTTACTCTTACCAGCTTCCTTTGGTGACTGGCAGATTGTAGCATCTCCAGGGCTTTCATTTGCAGATTTTCTGAGTGTTCCTAGCTTCAGCTGCAGCAGTGTAACACCTCCTGAAGATTGGTCCACAGCAGCTAAAATGAAGTTCCCCTGACTCTCATCCAACCAAAATCAAAGCAGCATGTGAGAGATTAATCCCTGGCAGCCATATCCCCATTTTCTTCACCTGGATCAGCCAAAGAAAGATATTTCTGAACACATATATGACCCAAAATAGGATTTATAAAGGCACCTGATGCACTTAGAAGGTGCTACAAAAATGCACTGCCTACGTTTGCTTTGTTTTCCTGTTGAATATTCAAAGCTGATATTTCTTAAAGCCTAGGAGTAGTTTCAGTTCAGTTACTTAGATGCCTGACCATTATGAGAACCAAAGGGAATTAGAGACATGTCTTTGAGACATGTTTAAGCTTCAGCCCCTAGTTGGAATGTAATAGGGATCCTCACGTTTAAGCCATAGAGACCCTTACTTAGGATCTATGCAGTACAATAAGATATCTTCAAAAAAACTCCTACAAAAACACTCCTGCCCTGTCTGGGGTAAGCCTCAGAGGGCAGAAGACATCTGTGAAGAGAAGGGAGATTCCTAGTTCATTATGGAAGCTTTCACAAAACTGCATCCAGGAAGGAAGGAAAATGTTACCTAGCAAACAAACATACTGTCAGTATCCCCAGGGATATCAGCTGCTGGAGAACATATCACACTCAGTGTATCGATAACTTTGCTTTCCAGAAATCACTCTGAAAGGTGCTAGCAGAAGGAACTTGAGGTCCCTGAGATAACCTGGCATTTGCTGCAGTCCACATTTGCTCTTGGAGTTAATGTCTGGGCTTGAGTCACGCCTTGTAGAGATGGAGTAAAACCTCCTGAGGTGCCCCCTTCTGAGAAGTTCAACTTAAACCTCATATCTATGCTAAGGAAAGCATAAAAAAACTCACAAACCCCCTTAATAATTGCAGGTGGACTCTGTTGTTTATATGTATGACTTGACAATAATTCTGGTGAAGTACACGGAGGAAACTGGGAACAAATGGCACTGACATTGCTGGAAGTGTTCTGATTTTATAGGTTGGTGTTGCATCAGATTTAGGGCATATTCACAAGGAAGAAGGCATATCATCTTCTTCATTTACTGTGAGAACTGAGGAAAAGGAGATTCAGTTCTCATCTCCCTGGGAGCTGCTCTAGTCCTCTGAGGTGACACCGTGGTTCCATTCCCTGCTGCTGAGTATGGAGCAGTTCACCCATTATTTTGCCAATAAGGTGTATGTTCCTTTGTGAATTTGAATCCTTCCCCTTTCTGAATGTTTTTGGCATGATTAGGGTGGCCCAAGTTAGAGCAAAATACTTGACTCTACTCTAAGGGTCACATGTAAAGATCTTTCTATCTAGAAATTAAAAATTTGGTCAATTGTTAACCCATCACTTAAAGCAGCAAGAACCCGAAACTCTAATCTAAACTCCACTGCAGCTGACCAAAAACTGCTTTTATTTCCATCTTCTGATTTTACCCTCTTTCTCAGCTGGAAAAGAAACAGACTTGGGCATTTCTACCACCAGCATGTCAACCAGATTTGCAGTTGTTCTTACACTGGTGGCCATTAGTCTGTTTTAAGTAACATGCATCTAGTAGATACAATCATAGTGAACAGACAAATGCCCAAACTTAATAGTCAGAGATTACTGACAAGGGCAAAAGATGGCCCTTGTGAAAGTTTGAGGCTTGGTGCTGATTAATTTACCCAAAAAAATGACCAAGACCTTCAATCTAGGCAGGTGCTACCATCTCTGCTTGCTGTCAGGCTCCTGGCATCTCTCTCCAAAGCAGCTGGACCTTAATTTTTTTGCAAGAAGGGGCTTGAATAAATAAATGACTTCTCCCATGTGGTATCACGTTAGACACTGCCTGAGCTATTTATAGATTCTGGTTAGTGGCTTCACAGACATTTGGTTCTGCAAGCACTTCTTCACAGGCATGGAAAAATTCCCTGTGATGTGCACATCCACTCTCAGGTATCACAGCTAAACACATCTGAGCTAATGCATCCTAGTTCGGTGTCATACCAGAGACTTACGTGTTGCTTTGCTCTATTAATCAAATATAAGAGATTCTAGGAGGGCAGCAGACTATTTATGCTCCCTTTCTGTCAGTGCAGACCATGAGCATTGCTGTTGTGTGGCTGAAGGACTCTTCCACGGATACAGTTCAGTCCCACAAGGTCATGAGGGCTTTGCTGCGAGCAAATGAAACACAACAGGGGAAGAGTTTGGCAAAGACTGACCATTGACAGGTGGATATGGGGCAATCTGGGCAACAAGAACATCAAGAAAAATGGTCATATTGTCCCCAGGAACACAAAGTAACCACTTATTTAAAAACAGAGCTCCCAGCTCGGACTAGTTCATGGTCCACACATCAGATCCAGCCCATGCAATAACTCCATCTAGCACTTTGCCTTTCTGCTGTGGCCTTCAAGCAAGCCAACATGTTTCAGAGCTCTGTGTTGAAGCCCATTAGCAAAACTCCCAGGCACACAGACCTACAACAAAGCCCTGGAGTTGACCCCAACTACTTGGTCAAACTCTAGCAAGCAATATCCACATCCTGCACTTGGTTAAAACCACCCAGTGAAAGGAGGAAAATGTCTGCCCTGTTGCATCATCTGATGCAACCCAGACTGGAGCCAGATGAGAACCAGGACTGTGCAAGTATTCAGCCACGTTTTATTGCACTTGGTGTTAAAGGCCATGCCATTTTGGTGCACAATCAGTATATCAATATAGCCAGTAAATGGCAAGGAGTGTTTGTTTTTACCTTTTTACTCGAAGACTGCTCATAAAGCTGAGCTTGAGCCCATAAAGGAGCCTACATATTACCCCAAAGACTGGAAAGGAATTCCATGTTGGCTTGCCATAGGCTTGGCCACTGAGAGAACAGGAAAAGATAATAACAGGGTAAGTAAAAGTAAACTGAGATAAAGCCAAAAGTAAGGCCTACAAATCTAGCAGAGCAATCTCAGCTCATAAATACAACCTACCAAGCAGACACACTGAACAGCCTTTTGCCTGACAGAGGCAGACTGATAAACTCATAGTATAAAAGTACCGTGCTGTTTTCACAGGAAGAAGCCATTTATTTTGACATCTGTTTTACCTGCATGAAAGTGTGGTGGAAATTTCAGTACCAATACATTAATCTAGACATGGCTGTTTCAAGAGCCAGAGATTATTTGAATTGTCAGTGTGAGCCATTTGGTCCCCACTGCATTCAGAGCCAGGAATCCAAAAACAGCAGTTTGTCTGTTGCTGAAATTTAGCCAACAAGACAGTTTTGCTGGGGTGGTAGCTGTAAACTTGAAGGAGTGATGTGGACGGGAAGGATATCTTCTGGTGATGAGACAGATTAGGAGAAATGACAAGAAGAAAGAAAATATAAATGTTGATGGGGAAAAGAGAAAAGGAAAAAGAGAAAAGACATGACTGGTACCACACAGAAATTCACAGCAGGATCCATAAGAGGAAGGATGTTATAAGGAGAACTAAAACATGATGTGCAAGCTGGTGTATTTTTCCAAAAACCCTTGCATTTCTTAGCTCTTTTATATGTGAAGAGTAATGGTAGGACACCACCAACCTCTTTATTCCCCCTCAGCATTTCCCAAAGGTCACCAAGAGCCAAACTGAACTGTACAAACCATCAATAACCGTTCAGTGTGTGGCTCCACAGACCTGCTGCAAAATATCCACTGTGACTTCATGGAACACAGAGTCCAGATTATAGTTTAGGAGCTGTTGCAGCATATCCTTCTGGCAAAGCATAGCACACCGGAGACAGACTGGACCTCTGTCCAAACAGCTTATCCCTCACTGCTTCTGAGATGGGAGCTAAGAAAAGCAAGCGTATTGTCAGTAGACTTACACAGTTCATACCTCTACTGGGACATTTTGAGGCTCCCTACAGCACAAGAAGTTGAAAACCTGGACTCTGGGGAGGTTAAGTTCCAATTATTTCCCCTGCACCTCATTACCTCATTAACTGCAAGTTGTGATTAGCCAAGGGGCAACCATTTTAGCTCGCCCTACCCCAGCCATAACTCTATGTTCATCCCAGCTCTTGTGCTTAAAAAAAGTAATAGTCCATGAGCTGAGAGAATACCATTATTTTGAGTAACCTTCCTGATGAATGTTTAAAGTCTTTGTGTTGACTGAGTGGAACTGGATCCCACCACCACCACCACCACTTTCTTCCCAGTTGAGTAGTAATGATTTAAGCAGATTAACTGGTTAAGTAAATGTCATTAATACAAGATCATATCCTTTATACAAAATAACACTGATTACAGAGATCAGCCAATAACGGAGTTCATCCAAAGGCAATGAAAAAAAATTCTCATCAATGTCAACAGGCTCAAAATGAAATTCAAAGTGAATTCAACTAAAGGAGTAAATGTGCTGAGTGTGATCAATAAACTAAGTCATGCTTTCCTTCATTTACAGCAGAATCTGTTCAACATCCATGCAAATGTTAGTGCTCCTCTTCCTCCCTGTCCTTTGAAGCATCCACCACAGAGCCCCACAAATTAAGCACTGTCACTTGACCTGCCATTGCAGGACACAGGACGGGACAGGTTGCCCAAGAAGCAGCGCACCTCCACTGAGACCCACCATACGTCAACCACTGCTGAATGCTTCATCATTTCACAGCCTGGAAGAAACAAAAATAATACTAAAACCCTCTCAATGATCCATGACAAACCTACCCCAATGCTCTCAGTGGGGAGGCAGGAAATCTGTGCTTTCAAGTCCTAGCACCTCATGGGGATCACCTGGTGGCTGCAGAGGCAGAAGCAAATGTCCTTCAGTCTCTGGGTCCTTGATAGCAGTGAGGTGTTCAGCTCATGGCTCCTGGCTGTCTGTAAAGAAATCAGAGTTTGACATAAAGGGTTTGCTTTTGTTCTGACTTCAGGTTGCCTTCAATTTGGGTTGGATAGATGTGCTTGGTTTAGGGTGCAGATTGCAAGACACATGCTAATGTGTCTAGCACAAGGGTCTATTGACATTTTAGGATTAAAACACATAGACATGAGGCCATTGGCTCATGCATAAACAACGTATCTTGTTTCTCTCTTCCAGTAACTGTGACTGTAGGAGGACAACAACACTTGCTGGGACTTTATGACACTGCAGGGCAGGTAAATTACTGCAAAACATTTATAATTTTCCTTTCCCATGGTTTGTTACTACCGTATACTGGGGCTTGTTGTTTGCGCTGTTTGTGAGGGGTTTTTTTACAAATATTAATAATCAAGTTTGAGTCCTAACTGCTGACTTTCTTTTTGTTTGCTACATAGAGCTTTCATTCTGGTTCAGCAATAAAATACACAGAAATACACTCATCCCTAAGACTGAATTTTGTCTAAGCAAAAACCTAGAGCCTGATTAGGCTGTTCAGCCTCCCATATATCCACCTCCTACTGCAAATGTGACATTCCATATAAAGTCAATGTTTTCTTACATTTACCACATGGTGGCATTGAAGATACAGAGAAGAATTCCCATTCTAATATAACACAGCACCAGCCTATCGATCACCAACTATTGACTTTTTAAATGGTAACCCAGCCAGATTGGCATCCATCCCAATATCCTTCTCTCAGGACAAGGGTATCCATTTCAGGAGAGTCTGCACCCAATGCTTATTAACATATATAATGCTTTCACTGCAGTGTCCACAGTCTGATGCGGTGTGCTTGCACTAAAAGTTTGCAGAAGAGCTCTTGTCTGTGGGCTGATTTCACCCTTTGGAGAGACGGAGAAAGTATTTCTCACTGCCTTGGTCTGCCAATAGAAGGGCAGAAGAGGCTACAGAGGGAACAACACATTTTCATGGTGAAATTTCCCTGTCCTACCTCCAAATGCCCATGACTGGCAGAACAAAGAAATGCCCACAATCTGCACAGAAACCTTGCAGAAAATCACCTGCTGAGAGGGGAGGGAGCAGGTTCCAGGTCCCTCCCAGCCTGGGAAGGTTGGAATCCACATCCACCAGCTCCTCCAGTCAGAGCTGGCACTGGAAGCAGCAGGAGAGGAAAGCAGATTTGGGAGCCTGCTTCACTCTCTGGGACCCAGCAGGGCTTTACTTTCAGGAGCACTTGCTTCTTTCTGGCCATGTGTGACTGCTATGACATCAATAAACAATGCAGAAGGAGACCCTCCTGTCTGCAGAAGGCCACTTATTGCAGAATATACTTTGCAGTAGTATGCAGAGAGGCCAAAAACTGCATTAGGACAGGCTATCACTTCCAGAAAAACCTGCACTCAGCAGGACTGGGGCTTTTATGCATTGGGTTTCACTTTTTTCCTTTTATTCCTATCACACGTCTGTAGGCAGCAACAGTCACTTCACAGCTAGCTTGGTGTCACTTACAGTCCACCCATCCTTTCTGTTCACATGGTGCGAACAGATGATCCAAAAGCCAGTCCCAAAACGTGACCCAAGTCCTTGTCCCATGTTCAGTGCATGCTCAATTTTCTGTTCTGTGCTCACAAGCATGGAGCTCAGAGCAGGTCTGTCATGATCCAGCAGCACTGAAAGCCTTTGCTTTGAGTTATATTTCAGTTCTCAGTCAGGTTTTACCCAATGCCTTAATATTTCTACTTGTTTTGTAGAGCTGACAGTTCCACCTGCCAGCCATTTCCTCAGCATCACACCCTCTTATTTGTCCTCCTGAGCCCAAAGGAACACAAATCTGCCTCTCTGCCAAACTTTACTCCTCCATCCATTCCTCCACAATCATTTTGCCATCTCCTGCTTCAAACTAGCCAGAGTACCACCTGCCCTCAAGCACCGTTTCTAACTCATCAGGCTCATTTCCCTTTCAAACCTTGGTCCAGAGGACCTGGCCATCTAGTCAAAGCTTACCATGAATCACTTCTTGATGATTAGATTGTATCTCTGTGGAGGCTGAAGAGATGATGCTTCCCATATGCTCAAGCTATAAGGACAGATCATCTGGGTTGTTTCCTCCCTTCTTCTCCTTGCATTGTGTGGCTTTCCAAAGGCATTGGTGTGAAGTCATAGCCAAAAATAGCACTTGACATTACAGTGCTATAAAACGTATGCTAATGAAATAACAATTGGAAAATGTACTCCTACAGCAGGACCCTCTGCCAGCCTGAAGGGAGACCTGGCAGGGACCCCAGACCTGGGGTATCTGGTTTTCTGCATCCCTGGCACAAACAGGCTTAGGAGGGAAAAAAAACAGTGGACTTTTTTTCCCCAGGCTGGACTCATGCAGGGAGTGTTTTAACAGGCTGACATGGCAGGGAGTGTACATGTGATCAGCACAGCAGCAACATACAAAAAGCAAGTTTTGGTGTACTTTCTATGACTGAACACTGCAAGGCTGGTTGTAGCAATAGAGCGGAGAGGGACCAACACAGCAACACCAGTTGATGTATCTCAGCCCCAGCAGGTCACAGGCAGAGAACCCAGCAAGGCCAGGTCTGACAGTGGCATTTCCATGCCAAACAAAAGGCCAGGCAGTTTAACTGGAAAGCCTTGCACTCCCTAAATAACAAGCAATGAAATGCAAGCATGAGCCAGGGAAACAAATTAATGATCAGCTACAGCCCAAACCCACAAGGACTCACGTCCCTTCCCAAGCACCATTGTCACTGTCTGTTCTGGATATGCCCCATACCCATGCAGACTTCCAGCCCTGTTTTTATACTATTTATCTACTTGACTTCAACCATCTCTGGATGAGAAATGATCCTGATGTGCCGTGTCTCATAACGGTCCACTGCAAGGTTTTATAGTCCTCTCCCAGAGAGCAGGTACAAAGAGGGACAGGATCCTCGTCTGATGTGGTTTGGAGTCTTCTGGCAGCCATCAGACACAGGCATGTACAGGAGCCCAGATCAGCTCTTATCCATGACATTTATGCGTGTGCTTAAACACATCCGTGCAAGCTCCTGTGTGCCCTGACGGGAGACTAGTTGTATTTAGCCAATTTCTTTCCAAAAATCCTAAATCACAGTTCCTCAAGGGCTTGCTGCCACCGTGTGGCTGTTTTCTGAGGCTGATTTACAGCAATTAAACCGAAAATACAGAAAACGCCTTTGCCAAGCACCTAGTATCAGCCCATGTTAACTGTGGCATAATCTTGTCATCAGGTTTGATGTTCTGGGTTAAAACAATGTCCCATAATCAGGCAGGCGTCAGGCCACGCCTCCCTCGCCCACAGCATCCTCATAAATCTCTGGTGTCTCTGTAATGCAAATCGACCTTTGCTCCCTTCATGTTGGCATCCAGTTTGCTTCTGTTAACTGGGTATCATCTCCAGAGCCTCATCTAGGTCTTCCCTACCGACTCTGCTTCTTCATGGCCTGTATCGATGACGTTCCCACAAATGTCTCCGAGATTTTTTTGCCTGCCATTCCCTGAAAACAGAGAATCCACTCTTTCTTGGGCTCCTTTGGTCGTGTAAATTCAGATCAATATATTCTGACACTCTTCCTGTTGGAGTGGGTTTGGAACAATGAACATTCAGTTAGACAAAACAAAACCTTTGTTTGTGGTTCAGGATGGCTTTTTTTAACTTCATTTTAATGAGACAGAGCTAAATCTGGCCTCATACTTCCTTTCAGAATAAATAAAAAAATTTTTTTTTGTTTAAAAAAGGTTGGAACAGACTGTTTTTAAATAATCCATTACTATCTTTTTGAAATTAGTGTCAATTCAGAAGTAGTCTGCGTGGTCTTATCACTGCATACTCAGTGAACAAAAGACTTCAAAAGGAAGATTTACTAGTCTCAACACATAATTAAACCCTCTCCTGCAGGACAGACAGCAGCTTGCATGGCTCCTGCCCCTAATGTGGGTTTTCCCCATCTCAAATAAATGTTCTCAAGTCTGAGCAACAGCACCTGGAATCTCTTTTTTTTTCCTTCTTTCCTTTTCATTGACTTATTAACTGTTTCAGTATCTGCAAAGCAGAACTGCACCATTTGAAGTCTCAGACAATTATAACCAAAAGCAATCATACTGCAGAGATTTGAGGCTTGCCCAGAATGCAGAAACTATAAAGTCCTAGGTCTTAGTCAGGCTTGACAACAGCATGTATTGTCATTCCTCACACTCCAACTTTGTGTTCCTTTCCTCTTTTTTAATACTTGACCCCCAAGAAAAGCCTTCAGGACAGGTGTATCCCCTCTAAAAGCATGTTTCGTTGCACTGAAATTTTCGAGCAGGTTTCATCGGAAAGAACCCACCAGACACAGCTACATATGCTCTCACTATCAGAAAGAGCCAGTCTGTCCCTTTCACACAGCTTGCAAAACCTCTGTGCACACTCAACATCTCAAGCCTGAAAACAGATCGAAATTCTTGTTGAAACTCAGCTATCAAAGCCAGCTCACAACATGACACAGCTGCGTTTTGAGCTGTTTGAAAAGTCACCCTCTTCAACAAGCACAAAGAGGAGACATCTCTCCTTCCCAAGTCTGGGGCCCATGGAAACATTAAATCACCCCCAGTGATTTACCCAGCCACTGCAGGCTGAATTTGATCTGCTTTGTGCTTTTGAGATGAGTGTCTTCTTCTGACTGACACACTGCTGCATACCGTACGTGACTGTGATGGCACCAGATAGCCCAGAGACCCATATTTGTTGTGTGTAGTCGTGTCTGTAATGCCTACTGGGGAATAGAAAATCCATAACACTAACAGAAAAGCCACTAGAGATGTGTGTCATCAGCAAATACCAGCTAGTGGTGACAGTCAAATAAAACTTCCCTGGATGGTATCACACTGCTGGAGGGCTGAGGCTGGTACACAGAGGCTCCAGATCAGTTTTTATCATACCACCAGTGACAACCGCTGTTCAGCAGTACCTTCTACACCAGTATCACCATGGATAATACAGACAGGCAAAAAATGTTAGCTCTTTTGGGTAAAGATGCTGACAAAACAGCACCCCTGGCCCTCAAGGTGTGATTTCCCCCTCAGCAGCTCCCCGGGGGTTATACGTGTGCCTGAGCATGAAGGGACAGTATCGAGCCAACATGATGCCCCCATCTGGAGTTATCCCCCACTCCATAACACATTTGCTGTATTGCCCCTGCCAGGAGGACTACAACCAGCTGAGACCACTGTCCTACCCCAACACAGACGTGTTCCTGATCTGCTTCTCGGTGGTGAACCCTGCCTCATACCACAACGTCCAGGAGGAATGGGTGCCTGAGCTGAAAGTGTGTATGCCCAACGTGCCTTATGTCCTCATAGGAACACAGGTAACACACCTCCAGAGAACCACTGGCCATCATGCGGGTCTTCAGAGCAAGGGGGCTCCTACTCCACCCCAGGAGTGGGTGGAGGCTGAGTTCTGCGGAAAGGTTTCATATTTAATTTCTTATGTGAAATGCAGCCAGTCTTTCCCATTAGAGAAAAACTTAGGGACTAGGAGTGGACATCAACATGCAGATGTCCTCTCATGCTAGTCATGACTGGCAACACTCATCCTATCCTTTTATTCAAGTGTATATTAATAGTATTATGCCTTAGTATCAAGGCATAAATAGCTATAGGGAGAAAATATTTGTAACAGGCCTTTAATGAGGGGGAAAAAAACCTCATCAAAGTCTGTGGATAGAAGCAGAAGTTAAAATTCAAACTAAATTTTAAGAATGGAAATAATTAACCAAATTACTTACTTAAAACATGGGAAGGAGATGGCCACCCTCATGCTTTTTTACATCAATTAGTGACTCACCAACCTGCTTGTGTTATAGTGGATGTTGACTAAACAATCAAACTACTTTATTTTGGCATTAAAACCTATGAAACTTCAATCAAATAAAAATACCTTAAATATGGATTTGCTTCCAAGACACAGAGTGGCCTGAGACTGTGAGGAGTAGGGATACAACCACCTGGAAAGTGTCCGAACACTGGGCAGTAACCTAAGCCAAGTTAGAGAAACAGATCAAATTCTGGTCAAAACCAAAATCTTCATGCCCTAGGAAAGTCCAATCATTCAAACATTGTCTTTGTTTTCCACACTGGAATAATCTAAAACACCCATTTAAAAAAAAAAAAGTATTACCCTTTGGATCACACACTCTGAAAATGGATGGGTTTGAAATGCAGAATGTTTCACTTTGATGTTTGCCATAGAAATAAAGGAATTTGTTTCAAGTCAGTCAGACTAAGCTGCATCTGTCTGGCCTGTCAGGGTGTTTTTAGAGAGATGCAGTGCAGGGTTGCAGCAGCCTCCCCTTCCAATGGGGCTCAGGCTTCCACTGACATTTTCCAAGATTCATTGTGAAAGCCATTGAGAACCACATCCTCATTGTATTGCAGCTATCTGAGCTGTGGCCCAATAACCCATGAGTGAGAACTAATTCATGGTAAACAGAAAGAAAGAAGCAAAAAGGAAAAAAAAAAAAAAGGAAAACACATGTGCAATTCATTTCTGAAGTATCATCTGAGGCCAGAAGGACAGATGCCCTTATGCAAGGGCACGACTATGGGTTCATAAAGCTATGAATATTTGTCTCAAGAATTACAGCAAGGTGGTACTGAGCAGAGGGTTTGTGTTTTTTCTATTAGATTGATCTCCGAGATGATCCCAAAACTTTGGCTCGGCTGCTTTACATGAAGGAGAAACCACTCACCTACGAGCATGGAGTGAAGCTAGCAAAGGAGGTAATCACTTTTTCTGAGGTCCCATGAAATCGATTGATCACAGCTTTCCAGTGAGTCTGTTTCACTTAAATTGAACTCCTCAGGGCGTGCTGGTTGGTCCCAGGCGGAGATTAAAGCCTCTGTTGAAACAGACACTGCTGTTCTGCTGTGATATCCAACTGAGCCCTAAGCAAAGCAGCAAGGTACACAGGACAGCAGGTGGCAAATGGGCAGCAAAACAGAATTTACTGCCTGCTTTACCAAAGTGTTTCTCGTTCAGGCTTCTGCCAGAAGGTGCGTGTGGCAAACCCTTCTCTGCAGTCACCTCCTGCCAGACTGGCCCCTACCTCTTACAAACACACAGACTTGATTCTCACTTACTCATTGCACTTCAAGGAGGAGAGAAGGAGACCCCAAAGTTTCTGTGCTATTGCACCTCTCTCCTGGGAAGGAAGGGGAAAAAAAAGCTCCCTCCAAGCCCTGAAATACAGGCATCTGCACCCTAGCCTTTTCCGCCATATATGCTTACAGGCTCTGACCCTCAAAAGGCCAGAAACAGCATACACTAGCAGAACAAGCTGAATAAGTAACAAGGTTGCTGAATAAGCTGAGCCTGCTTTCCTAGGCCACTGTGTGTGTTTGCATCACACCAGCACCCCCAGGAGACTCCTATCTCAAGATGATGCTTCCCAGTTCCCAGAAGCCAGGTGGAAGTCCTCTGCCCAGGTAGCAGCTCCCTGGCATTGCAGGAGGCAGGGCACAAGGGTGACAGGTCAGGGGAGAGGAGCAAAGTATACAAAGGGACTCAGCTAATGAGCCAGCATCTCCTTGAATCCCTCCAGCTGCACAGGTGGGAGGCCAAGCTCCCGGTCCAACACTCAGACATGAGTACAGCTTCCCTCTCTGGAGGATCACAACTCCTGCTCTCCATTAACCATCTGGTATCAATGCTCATCCCTGCTCCTTCATTAGGATGACCACCCAAGCTTGTTCCTTAAGCCCCCTGACCACTTTTCTAAAGGTCTGGGCTTCCCTCTGTGGCAGGGCACATACGCACGTAGGATGCTGGAAAGAGGTCGCTCTGACTCTCCCAACAGTGGGTACTTACATTTTCTCTCTGCTCTTTCAGATTGGAGCACAGTGCTATCTGGAGTGCTCAGCCCTCACACAGAAAGGCCTTAAGACTGTCTTCGATGAAGCAATCCTGACCATTTTCCATCCCAAGAAGAAGAAGAAGCGTTGTGCAAAGTGCCACAGCTGCTGCACCCTTGTGTGAAGTCACTTGGAAAAAAAAAAAGTGAGATGAGTTCAATGAAAATAAGCAGGTTAGAAAGGCCATGAAGGTCACATGCAACTGAAATGGGGAACATGACCAGAAAAGGGTCCTTTTTACCCAAATACAGGAGCCCTCAATTCTGTGAAGCCTCCAAGCTGTATCACACTAGGCCAACTCATGTCTATGTGCTTTCCTAACCCTCCAGAGTTGTATGCAGTCTGTTCCCACCACTGCAGACTGCACTGAGCCAACAGGCACTGGGATGCCTGCTCCTGCTTGTCTCCTCACCTTAGAAATAAAGTGAAGGTGGCATGTGGAAAAACAAAGAACTAAAGGCGGTAAAAGAAACAAGAGAAACTCCATTTGTGACCTAAAGCAAGAATTGATTGAATTTAGGAAATTGAAGTACTTAGGAAATGAATCTGAATTGACTGAAAGCACATGGAGATCTGTAGAAATCTAATATGTAAGATATACATACACTATAGGTAGGATGTACTTTTCAATTACTTTTCTTTTATAAGACTCACTAGTTCAGGATATACTTAAGTTTGTTCAAACTACATGGAAGCAAAGGTGGAATTATTCCAGTTTGTTTTCACTCAGTGGTGAAACCTCACAGTGTCAGGATGTTGCTGCACCCAAGCTAACAAAATGAATCAACATTTACCTCCAGACTTAAGGAATGTTCTTACAACAAAAAAAATGCAAATAACTGTACTTTAACAGGGGAATGTTCAGGCTGAGCCATGATTCCATAAGCTGGGAAAGGAAGAACAGAGTTGTAGCATTAGTGTACTGAAACAAAGAAATTCTGCCACCAAAGAATATTGTCCTAGAATTGAAATAGCAGCGTCGAACAATCTCCCTTCCAAACTGAGAGCATGAACAAGACACATCACCATGGCAACTGAAAATTTACCTTATATATCAGCTGGATTTCTACATCTCACCCAGGAGATGAAAATAGCAAAAACCAAAAAGCCAAAGGTCATACTGACTTCAAGTGCTTTAAAGTGATCCAATTGCCTTAAGATTACTTTTTTTGTGGAGTATCTCATGTAAAAAAACCTCATCAAAGTGAAGTGGTAAACGTGCTGATTTATTGTTGTCTCCCACCTCCCATCCATTATTTCTTTCTTTACTCCCGTTTTTCCATCTTCATTACTGTGAGTGCTGTTTGAGTTGCAGCATGGCTGCAGTCCTCAGGAGTGAACTTTCACAGGAGCTGCAGATGATGAGCTGCAGCTGACAGCACAGAGATGGGAAGTCCAGACCTTAAGGGAAGGTGCCTGTTAGTTGTCTTTGCTGTTGAAAAAAAAAAAGTGTGCCTTTTCACAAAAGCCTCTCCAAGAATCCTGTACTTTTGCACATCCCAGCAACGTGGATGCTCAGAGGTGAACTCAAAGGGTGTCTTGTTACTTGCATCTGCCTTCGGGTACCTTGGCAATGCCACAAGACTGCCTTGTTATGGATTTCATTCCCCTAGAAGAAAATCACAGTGCCAGCAAGTATAGATTTCAAGAGCTCCAATATAACTCCCTGCAAAAGCAGTGTCCACAGTCAGAAGTGCTGGGAGTAAACAGGCAACAGCAGTGTACCCTCCCAGCCCAGGGACATGTGGCCCACTCCAGGGGACTGCCAGCCTGCTCCTCTCCAAAAGCACGATAGCATGGCTGAGTACACACATGTAACCAGAAAAACTCTCGTGATTAGTGATGAATTATAGATTCAGTGTACTTGAAGCAATTAGTTACTTCAACAGGACCACAGGAACTGCACCGTTGGTGCAGAGAAGGAAACAAGCATGATGCAGTGCCCAAACCTGCAGCCACTGGATGGATCTGAGCTCATCCCTTAGCACAAATTCAATTCACCATGGACACCTATAGACACCAGATCCGGCACCTCAAAATGTTCCCAGGTAGAAATCAAGAGATCTCTGACAAAAATGATCAAATCCAAAGCTGCTGTTACCCAGCCAGGTTTCCCTCACCACCTCTTTCCCGCTGTACACAAGCACAGATGAAAACAAAGTTGTGTTAAATCAAAGACAGGAAAAGGAAAATTTCCTCCCTGCTGCCATTCTTTGTGCATATTTTCTATTTGGTTTGACTATGTCCCAGCCATTTGCTTTGAATAGATTGGCTGATAAAGCACAGCTCAGAGCGAGGACAGTGCTGAAGCCCAGAGAAGGAGCTCATGTTGTGCTGCAGAGGCTGTGTTGCCATCACCAGGCAGAGCAGTGAGTATTCACACAGCTAGAACACTGGCAATCAACTCAACTATAATGTGTAAAGAGATATTAGGGGAGTGTGAGGGATACTAGGAGTAGAGTAAATAAATAAATAAATATTTATAACGAAATGAATATTTAGGGAATGTTTGTTGGCTCACAACACGACTAGAAGTCCCCTGAAACAAAAAAAAAAAAAAAAAAAAAAAAAAAAAAAAAAAAAAAAAAAAAAAAAAAAAAAAAAATAGGATGATTACTTTGTTTTAGCTCATGTAGGTTGCTGTAGAGCACTAGTCTGCGTACAAGTCTCTGGTTAAAGTAAGTGAAGTCTGGTTTAGCTGAAGCACAATGCAAACACTCAGGTTGGAGCTGACAGATATTCTTGGAGCTTCACAAAATGCAGAGGAAATAGAAATCCAGACTGACAGCTGAGCTTATCAGAAAATAATGAGCACACTGGAAAAGTGCAATATAGCATTCCCGGCATGCATCAGAGAAAGCCACAAATAATCAAATGATATTTTTGTGTGCCACCGAGTATCAGGGGTGCCTATTAATACTAATGGGATGGCATAGGATAGGCATAGAAAATCACAAAAACAAATAGGAAGTTGTAGCATTAACCTAACTGTGATTTGAAGAAAATTATTTTTTAAATATATGGTGGTGTAGAAGCTAAAATGCTACTGTCCTAATGTATCCAACTGCAGCACCCTGCACAAACCACAACATAATAGTGAAAACAGATAGAGAAGTATTCATATGCATACAAAAAAATGTTAAGACTAACCAGGGTTTTATTTGCACTTACAAAGCCAAGCACATCAAGTGTGCGAGGCAGCAACATTTCAAGTTTTTCAAGCTTACAGTGACCAAAATTTGACATCTGGGATCTGCAAGGGAAGGAGGATGGTCACAATCAACTGAGAAATGGCCTCTGCACTCCATTTGTTTTTAATTTCTCTTCCAACAAAAATACATGCTTTAAAAATAGCTATGGTTAATGCAGGTCCCATAAACATTATTCCTGTGTAAGGTTATGTGCACACACTTATCCATGCCATGTGGCACTTACTCAAGGATCTATTATTTTGGGGAGGCAGGAATATCACAGGCCAATAGGCTTGAGAAAGGGATTGTAGGCAGATGTCAGGAAACTCATTGACTATGCAGAAAGTCATACCTAATACCTAAAAGCCAACAGATGGTGTGTGAACAGGCAGCAAAGCTTATTTTCAGAAATATCAAAACACCAGACAAAGTGCAAGCACAGGCATAAGGCAACAGATACAAACTTTGAGTTATTTTCAAGCACCATTAGTAACAAGAAAAGAAAATCAATAAAGGATTGCCAGGTGAAAGGAGATGGGTTTTCTCACTGCAAGATGAACTAGAAATCAGACCCCAATTTCACCTTCAAAGGAACATGGTTAGGAGAGTCGTAAAGGCTGTAAACCATCCCAGGAACCTATTTGACAATATCGTCTTAATGCAACTGATGTCAAAACCTTTTCTGACAGAGCTGCCTCTGCTGATAGTTTGCTATCATTTCAAAAGCACTCACAACTTACAAGAAAACTGCTCGATCCTGTAAAATCCGCCTCCTTTGGCCTCTTCTGAAACCTTAATGTTCTACCAGGAGTTGTTAACCTGAAGTTGTAGTTTCAAAGAGAGTTCCCAAAGATTTTTCATCCGAACTCCTGCAAAGAGATATTAGAAGATATTAGGTATTAGAGAGATATCTCAAGACATTAAGGAGTTGTTACCATACTAAAACAACCTACAGATGCCTCTGCCCTTCAGAGTGCTGCGGAAACACCAGGCTAGTGGAACTGGGGTAATCATGTGCTATATCACCCCTTCTCGCATGACCCGAAGGAGGTCCCACAAAGATTTCCACAGTTTGTCCTGTGTCTCCCAGAGCTCAGAAAAGTTGAGGAGAATGCAGAAACAGGGTTCTAACCCCACACAGGTCCATCCAGGAGCATTTGTTCAACTGAGTGTAAGTCCCACTTACTTATATCCTCCAGGAGTGCTGAGGAGCAGTTCTCAAGATTAACTCCCCCTTGTTGTCCTATGTACCAAACGCCCCAGACCTTCTCTCTCTGCCCTGTAAAAATCTACTCTTACAGTAGTATGTAGCTCAGGAAGAACAACCAACTACAAGCTCTTGCCTCACATCACCTTGAATTAAGCATGATGTGAATCTTTCCCTCAACTTCCATGCGTGCTGGTCCTGACGCAAATCTTCTCCTTGCTGGTGGGAACTGCAGAATTCACTCCTAGTCCAGCATGACAATTGAAACAATCTTTTCAGCAGCTGTCATTGATATTTTTCACCTTTTTTTCTTTTTCCAAGCACTCCTTCAGTTCAAAATAAACACAGAATTAAATACAACATTGCATCTTAATATGCAATAAAGTTATTCCAAATACTTTTATTAACGGGACAGATTTTAGCAGTCTTCCTCCTACTGAAGAGCATCTTACTGCACATGAAATTGTCTCCAACTTCCTCACGTCTCATTCAATCCCAATAATACCACTCACGAAAATGAGGGAGGCTGAATATGGCCATTGGTGACCTGCCCTTGTAGTTAACGTATAACAAAATCTCTTCTAGCTGCCCTAGTGTTAGTGGCCTGTGTCCCCCAAAAGCAGTGATTTCCCATTCCTCGCACATTGTACAAATCACTTGGTGTGCTGTCATGCTCAGGACTATGATCTGTCTTGTATCTGCCATCTCTAAGAAAGCATGGTAAAGAAGAACCAAGAAGTGAGTTGGAAAAGGAGACAAGCCTTGGACATGCTGCTACACAAACCAAGCAGGACACCCCAGAAACAATCACTGCAATGCAGCTCTAGGCAAGTGGCTAAAAACCCAGCCTAAAGGTGGGAAAATGACTGTAGCAAACAGAGAGCAACAGGTAACACACATTTCACTACTGGTGACTGTTGACAAGAATGCATGGGCTTCACTTCCTGTCGACAGCAAGCTGTCAAGATCTCATCCAATATATTGTCCCAGGACTCCAGAGATCCAACTGGAGAACCCTTTACAGGAGCTTGGAAAAGGTGCTTACAGACAATTTCTACTGCTGCCTCCCCTCATCACACCCAGCCTCATACACAGCAAGTGATGCAGTGGCCAATTACACCAATGATATGTGTGTTTAGCGGATGTATTTTCACCATGCAAGCAGCCGTGTCCTTACAAAAATGTCCCTCTAATTCAGACATAAAAGATTCCCGTTCGCTTACACAGCTTGTTTACAGTCTGTGACCTTTCCTGTAGCTTTTTTCCCCAAGTGGACAGAAAATACCTCTTGATTCACCACACTGAAACTTCCTCTGGATTAAAAATAAATTGCAATGGCATCAATCTGTCTCAAGTCAGGCTTGTTTAAAAGCATATTTGTCTTCTCCAGCAAAGCAATCAACATATGCTCATGTTGGCCCAGGGACCATTTGTTCAATAAACAGGTAGGATGCAGGAATCTGGCTGTACATGCCTTTCTCCCTGTATTTTCCTTTTCCCTGAAGAGGACTTGTGATGTGTTTTACCCTACTTTAAAAAAAAAAAAATAATCTGGAAATAACAGAACATTTTCTTGGTTCACAACTCTATAGGACTGGAGGAGCATCTGCTGTGACAGGAGGTGAACATGGAGCAACCTACGTCAGATAACTTCCAGACGTATTTGAGCTCTACATAAAAATGAGGACAAATCTCTACTATAAATGTTTATTTTCCTCTTAGTGAATAAAGACCCTCTGAAAGCAGGAAAAAGCCTCCTACTGATTTCAGTAGTGGCTTGTGATCTCAGCTGTCTTCACCTATCAAAACAAAACACAAATAGAAATATTCTTGCATCAAAAAGTTGGGACAAAAACATCGACTAGAAGAAATGAATGCAATGGAATAGCATCTACACTTCTACTTTGGTGGAGAGGTGCAAAATCAAGGCTCAGAACCATAATTAGTCAGTATGATCCTAGAAGTTCAATTTCATTTTAAGATGTTAAGGGGATTCCTGTAACTAGGATGAAAAAATATCTTCAGATTCTCTTTTCTTTATTGCAGTTAAGGCATTCAGAAACATGTGAACAAGAATCTATTTTTCCTGGACAGTGACAGTTCCAACTGACAGTCCCCCACCACAACAGAAAAAAAATAAAAGGTCAGAACCTCATTGTAAGAGGCAAATTTGCTCACAAACCCATATATCATAGAGTAACAAGCAGAAGTCATATAAATTAATGTCAATGGTGAAAAATCTCTTTAATTTTGAAAATATGTTAACAAAACCAACTTTGGGCATGATCCCCACCCCCTTCCAGAATGTGCAGACCATAATGCAGTGTTTGGCTGCTTCTTCTAACTGCAATTTTAGGGTGGGATTTTCAAAGATGCTATATGTTGGCTTCATTTCAATTCTCATGAAGACAATGGAAAATTTCAATTCGGTCCACACATGAGTAATGTGGAAAGCATTTGAGAGTCTTTACATTTCCTCCTTTTTTGCCCTTTATTGTGTCTGATCAAGCTTTGAGCACACAGATACACTGAGCCAGGTCCAAGAATCTTTTATACCTTTTGGCTGCTAGTTGTGGACTTCTGAAAGAAGTTAGGCATCTGGAGACTTTGCCGATCTGATCTTTAGCTTGAGCTTTGGAGACTGGATTTGTAACTCTTGGTTTCAACCACTACTGAGGCTGAAGATGAAAATTATTACATTAGCAGTATAATATTCAAGACAAATGGGTATCTGCTGAATTTGACACCGCACTCGTTGCTGTCACTTAATTTCCTCCTATCCCAGTTGAATGATAGCAATTTTGATGCCAGATTTAATTTTGAATTTGGTATTGCCAAAGACCAGTTTGAGCTTTCACTGATATCAACTCTGGTGAATTTTTACTTTGATCAAAGGTTAATAAATTCGGAGTAAACAGTTGTCACCAGTCTACAGTTTCCAGATCTTCCAACACAACAGTTATTTGCACTGATAACATGCAGAAATTTTTGTCTGATGTCTGTCAAAGTAGTTTGGGTGTGAGCCATATCCATAGTAGGACTGTCATACCGTCTCTCCCAACACTTTTCACCAAAACAGGCAGCTGCTCTAACTGCATTACAGAACTGGCAGGTGCTGAACTGCCTTGTCAGTATAGAGTAAATGAGCCCAAACTTTCCACAAACTTGTAAGTATGGGTTTATTAATAAGCAATAACATAAAGCTATGAGAGGGGAAAGACACTGGCAAAGTCTTTTTTACTCATGAGCAGAAGTGATCCAAGAGTGGTGAGATGAGGTTCCCAGGTGGGAAATGTTACAAACCAAGGCATAGCATGGTGTCCATGTTGCCCTAGCACGTATGGCAGGAGCCTGGCAAAAGGGCTCAGAGGTGCCTCCGTGGAATCTCACCAGGATACTTAGGGCATAGCAGCACCTTGAGACTGGGAGGGCTTCAGAGAAGGTTGCAAAGAGGAGCAAAGAAATAGACCTGAACTGTCCTGAGTGCAAGGACAACTGAATCCAGTTTAACCTGTTATGATGTTTATGCACTATTAAATACAAGCATTTCATTGCAAAGAGATCCTCTCCTGCCCTGAGAACACAAAGGCAAGAAAAGTTCTTTCTTTTTGTGTAATGCTTCAGATACTTAAAAGTAACTGTACAACAACTTATTCTGATTGAGTTTGTTTGTGAAGCAGATGTAATGACCTCAGCACAAATCAGGACCTAACTCATCACCAGTCAATTCTTAACAGGTTAAGAAAAAGTCATTTACTTTACTTGATGTGAACAACTGAATTATTCTCTCTTAAATAAAAGTTGCTGTGTGCAATATTGCTGGAGCATGGGGCTGGTGAAACCAAAGGATGAGTACTAAAACATTACACCTGACTTTTGAGTGGCTTTTTGACTTTTTTTAAAGATTAACCAAATCTTCAAAATCATGTCAAAGCAATAAAACTCCAAACCAAGGAAATTCAGTTTTCCAACGATTATGTTTTACATAGTTTAAAAATCATGTAGACAGTATTAGTTTCCTATTTAAAGCACATGATTCTATATTCTTTTCTTTATCTTCTTTTAAACATGTAATTATTGTATATTGTAACTGCACATTAATATCGTCTATTGTACATAGTTTATTTTAACAAAATAAATGTATTATTAAGTATTTTGACAGCATCATTTTGAGAAGGTGTGATGCTGTGTTTATTTTCCTAGATGCTACTCATGTACGCCTTGCAGGACATTTCAGATAAGAAAAGCACGTGCTAACACATAGGACTGCTTCTGAATGGTCCTGGAACTACCTGCCCCTTCCAGTGTCACCTGCAGAAAGTCAAATAGGAGGTGACACTGCAGAGGTTTGCTCATCTCAGGCATGTTCCTCTTGGGAAACTGATGCTTAACCAAAGCCTCTGCAGTTTGGAAACACGGGAATGTGGAGATGTGGCACCTGCAGGTCTGGGACACCTGCTGGCACTCAGCCTTTGGCTGACTCTGGTCCCAGAGTGTCCTTTGAAGACTGGCCTGGAGATATTTAACCTCCCATCTTCCACCAATACTAAGGTGGTTGGTTGGTTGCTCTTTCAGATAAAACTTTTTTTTATTTTACTAAGAGGTTCCTGGCATTACTGTCTGTGGTCTCCACTGCAATATCACAGTACCATAAAAGGATATTTTTTCTCCCTTGAGTGAATATTTAAAGTGTTTTGGAGAGAAGCCAGCATGCAGCAGCCTAGCAGGCACTGGAACTCTCTTGGTAAAGCAGCTAGGAAAAGCGTTAGCCCAAGTGCTAGGAGTTTTGAAGGGAGTTTGTTACTCCCTGATAAAACTAACACATGGATAACAAAACCATCCAACAAATCCTTACTGATGGCAAGGAAGATGATGAGCTGTGTAACCTCCAGCCCAGCAGACAGGGCAGGGAGAGGCAGGAGAGAAAGTGAAATGCTTAAAGGGCTGAAGAAGTTACATGAGTAAAGACAGCCCTAAAATGCTGGACTGGGATCAAGAATATGTCTGGCTCCAGTCGTCCAGGGATTCAGTGCAGAGATGTGGATATTGTTTAAAAAAAAAATTAAAAACTATTTTTTTTTAAAAAAAAAAAAGATAGTGTCTTTGTTATCCAGCTTTTTAATTCCATTGATTGCAAAACCAGGAGCAATCCCATTGACCAGCTAGTCTGGTCTTCAAATTAAGACTATAAATCCCACCATTCCTGAACAATGTCCCTAATACTGACTGGGCTAAAGCAAGTTTTGCCAGAGAAAGGCGTTTTTCGTGTTCCTGCAGCTCGTGAAGCTCAGCAGACTTAACCAGCCCCTGCCTGGGACACTCACAGAGCAAAGACAAAAGGTGGCAAGGTAATGAAAAGGCACTGCAGCCCATATCCCTGGCTGCTATAAATGGATATGTCCCCAGAGGAACCAGAACAATTCAAGGGGGCACAGCGTGTGGCCTGGAACACATCTGATTTACCTGCCCCTGGAGGAAGTTGATATTGGTCACCAGACTTTCCACAGTTGGACTTTCTTTGGGAAGAAGCAACATGGAGGACCTGTGCATGTGGGGTTAACAACGAGGTGCCAAATGCATCCTCCAGAGCAGGAACTGGGTTTGACTGGGGAAGGACATCTCTATACAGCCCTGATGCTTTTACATTTCCCTGAGCAACCGCTGCCAGCTACTGTCAGCAGCAGGATATTGGGTGAGACAGCCCTTTGCTCTGACCCAGGGCGGTGGTTCCTATGTTTTCATGTGAGTACAATGAGAGCAGGAGGGAGCTGCTGTCCCATCCCCAAAGAGAAATCCAGTCAAGGCAGGAAACACATGTGCTGGGAGGCTTCCTGCCCTCCCTTTCACTGTAACTCAGGTTTAAATGTATTGATTTCTGACATGGTCAGTCTGGCTGGGCACACCAACTATAGCATGGGAATGAGGGCAGCTGAGCTTCAAGACTCAGAGGATTTTTTTAGCCATCATATAACAGGAAAGTATTGTCAAAAATCAGAACACTTCAAGACTGTGTATTCTATTGCTGCTCAGGTTAGAAGAGTGACAACAAGCCTGAGAAACTGAGTGTTGTGCAGGATACAGACGTGACTCATCACAAGGGACCTTCCAGCCTTTACACTCCAAAACACAGCAGGGAGAAAAAAAAAAAAAATTGACTGTACCATCACTCCCAGTGTCCATAGGGGAAACTGAGGCACAAAGAAATCCACTGATAAGCCCCAGCTCACCTGGCATGTTTATGGCAGACCCAAGAGCCAAGTACAGTCCCCAGGTTGCACAGTTGTGCCTTCTTCTTTCTGAGCAGGTAGATGCAGCCACCTCCCTTCTTGCAGAAAGCCTTTCTCTGCAGCAGGTGTTTCAAGGTGGGGCTGCAGAGCTGTGAATCATTCAACACCGAGGCATTGTGAAGTAGCTTCTCTTTGGCCATGCTTTGCTCCCTGCTTTGCAAGTACAATTCGCCCAGGGAAGTCAAGTTCCCCTTATATATGAGAGAAAAATTTCCTTCTCTTGCTTTCAGCTAGTGAAAATCATGCCAGATTCAATGTGCAGTGGCAAATGACACTTTTAAGAGGTCCACACTGCATTCTGTGAGGATGTTTTGTCTGGTGCTGGTTGTCAGTGTCCAGGTGAAGGGGACAACCAATGTGCTACACAAAGCAGCAGGGGTTTTCACAGGAGAGATCACATGTAAGATGTGACAGCCTCTGTGACAAACACTCCGTGCAAAATTATGCACCAAAGACAGAAGGGCTCTTTAACTGCTTTGGATGGGTGGGAAGGTGAGATTTACATCTGTGGCTTTAAGGCACACTAAAATGTCCCCAAAGAAATGAAGGTGGCCTGGGGAAGGACTTCTCATGCCTGAAATTTGTGGACATCCCAGCTGCAGCATAAAGGATGTGAAAGCCAAAAGACCTGCTCACAAGTACTAAAATTAGTGGGAATGCAACAGAATAAAGACCTAGTCGTGTAAGAACTTCTGGTAAAAAGCCCCTGATTTGCAATTACCAGCAGCAGGAATGAAGTTGACTCCTTGAAACTCACAGTGGTGTGCCCACCTGCGGGAACCCAACAGAGCTGGACAAAGAGGGAGGTTCGCTGGTCAAATGGGTTGGTGGGCTCTGGTGTTGGCTGCACACCTGTCACCCACAGCAAAATGACAGCATCTCCGTTTGCTTTTGCTCTCCTCCTTAAAAGACCATCTAGAAGTGTTAGCTTGGTTTCAGTCAATACACTCTTCCCACTCTTCCTCTTCCGCCTCCCAGTCTGGCTGCTACTGCATCAGTCAAAACCCTCCTTCACACCCAGCAGTGTTTTCTCCTGAACACTTGCTGAGGTTTCTTCTGTCTCACCATATCTGGGTACAGCCTATACTTCCTGTTGGCTGCGAAGGAAGGAAGTTTGCCACTTTCTAACCCTACTTCTAATCCTGAGATTATAGCACAGGCAGACTCCGTGAGAGAAATCTAAGGAAGGAAATGACTTCATATCAGCATCAAGGAGACTTTTGCAGGTGTTCACAGCTCTGGAATTTACACATACTGTGCATGAGAAACCTCTATGCATGAAGAGGGACACATTGCTTTAAATTGCTTTCATACTATAATTTTGAGGTTTATTAAGGACACAAAATAATTTGCAGGTTTCCCATAATGGTTGTGATGCCAGTTAGAACAATGATGAGATCAGAAGGATTGTGAGATGCAATTTGAAACAAAACACAAAGACTTTTTTAAAGGGCAGCCAACCATCAGCAGAACACTGCTCCTGCTGCTGTTTGACATAGCAGTCCTGTTCAGAATCACAGAAGGCAGAGTGACAAAATTGCCTCCTTCCTACCCAACTACAGTGCAGCTTTTACAATTCCACAGACAAAAAGATGACAACAACTAATAAATTACAGTTTAAATGAAATCTGTCTCAAGCATGGGGAAGTTTCAAGCATGCATCCATGGAAATGAAGGTGTCTGCATCCAGAAGACAAGACACTTAATCAGGGGAAGGCAGGTGCTGATATTACTGTCAGCAGCAATTCTCTCCTAATGGCTATCTGAGAAGGTGCCTTTGTTTTGGAAGCTCCTGTGAACCTCTCACACTTGGCAAATCTTCCTGCTTTCACACAATTTCCCTTTTTGTTCAGGGGAGAAATAAGGGATGAACATGGATCTGTCCTCTGAGTGCAAACCAGAGGACAAAGGCACTTATGTGGCTGTGGTAACCGGGGAGGCTGTTGCAGCAGCTCCCAGGTGTGCCCTAGTTTGTAAGTGTCTGCTCTCTTTCCTGTCCTGGGTTTGTCTCAG
This sequence comes from Podargus strigoides, assembly GCA_028020825.1. NCBI lineage: Eukaryota > Metazoa > Chordata > Aves > Caprimulgiformes > Podargidae > Podargus > Podargus strigoides. Next base: position 7,574,283 of record CM051624.1, on the reverse strand, counting down.
CCACATTGACCACATTACTGGCCACTCCACAGCTTTCCTACAAGCACCTCTGGCTGCCCCCCAGCTCTCCGTGCATCCTCAGAGGAGCAGGTCTCCATGGAGCTGAGCAGCACAGGGAAGTGTGGGAACACCTTCTGTAGCCCCATTTTTCCCACCACCTCTGCCAGGGGCTCACTGAAACCAAACTGTGATCGTCATGTTTTGGCTTGGGCCCTCTGACTCTGGAAATTCTCAGGAGAGACTTCTTGGGCTCTGCAGAGTCTCACTGGTTTTACATGAAGTTGGTTCACCTCCTATCCCTGGACAAAAGCAGATGGGAAGATATGCACTTTTGGTTTTACAGATTTAATGTGCTTCTATCTTTTTTTCCAAGGAATTTTCTCTTGTGAGGCAAATTTTTTTCAACAGAATAGCTCCAATTAAGCAAATCACTGGAAGGTGTGTTTAACTGTAGAGGCCCAGTGATATTAAGCAAAACACTTAATCATGAGCTTAAGTACTTTTCTGAGTAAGGGCTGAGTATGCATACACTCTAATTTCAAGGTGGCAATTTGGATACCCACTTCCATTTCATTAGCCTTAATGCCTTTTCTTTGACTTACTCAGGGTAAGAACTAATGGTGAGGTCAAGGTGGCAGAAATGTTGGTAATTGCATTTGCATTACTAGGAAGGAGCTAAAAGACAACCTGCATAAAGGTCTATTACAGAGGCTGCAATGCCTTTGTGGCCTGTTTCCACCCCCCCAGTGACTGCTTAGTCCGTGTGCACTTTGTGCATGAAGAAAGGTCACACAGTGGGAAAAGCCTGTAAGGAAGGGAAACTGCACCAATTTTTTCTTTCCACAGGATTTGCTACTGTAAGGCTGTGCACTACATTTCTACAGCAATAATGCTCTGAAGAGAGAGGAGAGGGGATTAAGGCTCATCTGCCCCAAAAAGTCAATGATTAGGAGCATTACAGGGTGAGATCAAATTCTGGACTGGACTCACGCTCTCCGTAATGCTGGAGGGACCAGGGGTATGAAGCCAGGGAAGAATTTGGTCCCTCCTCGCCTGACCTGGGAAAGAAGAGCTCAGGCAGTCTCACATTCGGTTGTCGCAGTGGAGCAGATGTCGCAGTCACAGCGGATGGCCATTGGGTAGGTGTAGAAGGGATCCACGTCGGGGGCACACTTGGGCAGCTTCACTGTCATCATCTTGGTCTCGTTGTAGGTGCAAACGCGGTGGTAAGACTCAATGTAAGGTGGTTCCAGCACTGGTCTCTGTTGGGGAGAAATGCTGGCATCAGGCAAGAAGCAAGACAAACACCTGGAGTCCCAGTTTCCTTCAAGAGGATTTAGTGTAAATAGAGGAGTCACTGGATCTAGTGGAAGGGGCCATGGAATTAGTTTTTAGGTTACATCATTCAACACCTGCCTCTTGGAGCCCTGCCATGGAGAGGAGTGGGTGTAGGTGTGTGTTTCTGTTTGTTTAAAACATAAATCTCCAATTAAAGCTGCTTGAAGGAAGACAAAACCTATCCAAAAAGCTGTTTATCAGCAGAATGCTAGTGTTTTCAACTGAATGCACATTTGCCAAAAGCAGCTGCTTTCTTTGAAAAGGATTGATTTTCCATCAAAGAAAATGCTTTCTGCTGGAAGCCCTTCCATGTGCATGAGCTGCCTAAGAGCAGAGGTGCATCCAGGTGCCAAATGGCCATTTTTTTCTCAGCCAGACCAGTCTTCCCAGTCAGGCTGCACATCCCGCAAAGCCCAGTGGTTGCACCCCAGGGGGGATGCACTCAGCACAGCTGCCAGCATGGAAGTCTGCAGTTCCTCTCGAGAAAAACAACTTGTCCAAAGACCTCAGCCATGAGGAAACGATGGGAGCTTGAAGGCCCTGAAATCCATGCTGACATGTGGTATCCCGGTGGCGTTGCTTATGCTGAAAAAGGAGTTTTGCCTTGACAGGAGCACCGATTTTCCAAAGACTTCAAGAAGAGGCAGCACAAATAGGAATGGGAGCCCACTGTAATCCTCTCCCTTGCACAGATGGGGAACAGCATAAGGTAACACAGCCAGGAGATATTTTAATTTTTTTTTCTTTCCCTCTGTTCTATGTAAAGAGCCTGCCCTGGAAACCACGAATGATGGCATGGAAAAGAATAGATGCAACATTTCAGCAAGAAGATATCCAGATGCACTCCCTCTTACCAACCCCCCCCCCCCCCCCCAAGTACATCATGGTGCTTTCTAGAAGCTGTTGAGCCTACAACGAGACGCATTCAGCTTAACTGCATCCCAGTGGTATAGCAGTATGGCAAAAGAGTCTGCAAAGTCTGTGCTGTCAGAAAAATTCAGGTGTGGAGGGAACCAGGTGACAAGAGGTCCCTCAAAGGAACCTTATCCCACCAGGAAACCCAGCCACTGGTGGCCTTTCCTCTCGTCCCATCAAGCAGTGAAAGAGGGCAGTCAGAGCTGGCACGCAGACCCTGGCTCCTCCTCTGCTCACTTATACAGAGCCCTTTTCTTCATGTGAACAAAATCCCTCTGGAGTCACTTGAAGCTTCCCTGAATAAATTAAACTGGGTCTGGCCCCTTGAGCCTTCCAGTGGCAGAAAGGAGGAGACAGTCAGAAGTTTGTTCTCTGAAGTGTGTGTAGATGTACTTACGCTCCTTCTTTCTCCGCCTGTACCCTTTCAAATCATAACTACTTCAATTTACACGGGGCTGTGACTTAAAAAAGGACCAAATTAGAAACAGACGTTATCTTTGGGATTTGCTTTTTGGAACAAAATATATGACCCATCAACTGGGAGCTCCATCTTAATTTCAATGGAATTTTTTCCAGTAAAGTAATAAAGGCCTCTTCTCCTTTAGTGGTTAAGCTCTAAGAGGCTTTCAAATTGCATAATAACAGTCTTACATAAGTGCTTCGTTAATATCATCACATGATGTGCATCCCCTTTGAGGCAGTGGGAGGAACTGACTGACAAGGGAACAACTGACAGCAAAGTGCTCTGCCAGGGACAGTGGTAGCAAGGAGGTTGTGGAGAAGGACCTTGCCTGTTTTGTAGGTAGCTGCAAGCTATTTAATGTTTGGTGAGTTTCTATCGAGGGCTTTTCTTGGCAGGGGAAGCACCACCCAGGGATGTCAGTTCCAGCCAGCCCCCCTCCAGCCCCAGGTGCAGCCTCACCTCCCAGGTCTCACAGCGTCCCCAGCACGCATCTGTTGTCACCCGTAGCCCCTTGCAGCCGGGTTTCTTGGCCAGGAAGGTGAACTCTCGCACAGCGCAGCCGATGAAGGTGCGCAGGTCAATGGCAGAGGTCTTGAGTGTGCCGCCACAGCTGGCCGGCAGCAGGAGAAGCAGAGCACCCAGGGTCACGCAGTGGAGCTTCATGCTGGGGCAGAAGGGAGAGAAGCAAAGGGTTGGGAGAGCCAGTGTGGCCCAGGAAGCAAGTGCCCAGCCTCAGCTCCAGAGCTAGGACATCCCTTCCTTCCCTCAGACACACTGTTCCCCATCCTCATTCAGCCCAAGAGAAGACAGGAAGATGTACAAATGAGGGTTCACCTACTCCCAGAAGGGGAAAGTCTTAATGAAAAGGTCTAACAGAAAGTAGCAGCGCTCAGATTTTCCCTACAGAGGAGTGGGGTTTTCCTGACAGAGATACAGCCACCCACCAGTGCCTCAGACCCACTGAAATCTCCGTATTGCAAGTTTACTTTGCAGCAAATGCCTTCCTACCACCCCAACAGGGTTGCCCTGAGCTTGCACCAGGCCAATGGTTGAGCAGTCCTTTGGTTGCTCTCTTAGTGGACATATATGTGGTTGGCTGAAGACCCTGGCAGTACTGGCCCTGGTCGATCTGGAAGGGCTCTGTCTGTCTGTCTGCCATCCGTACCTATGGGAGGCAGCATGTTCACTGGTTGACTGCATGGGAAGGAAGCAGCATGGCTGCAGCTCCATGCATTCAGCAGGGTTAGGTCTGCTGGTAACACTCATATTTTGATGAGAGAACTTAATCCTGGTTTTATCCCACTTACCTTTTAGGAGTCAAGTATCTCTGAAGTTCTGCCAGAATCTCTGGAGGGAGATCAGCACCTCCCAAAAGTGTTACTGGAGCTGCCATTAGCAATATGTGCCAGTCCACTCTCAGGGCTGCAGCCAAAGAGGCAAATGCAACTGTTGATTGTCCCTCCTGCACACACGGCCCTACCAGCCAGCTCAGACCCAACCAAGGCTGCCAAGTCAGTGAAGGGAGCTGGTTAGATGGAGAGGACTTGGCCAAGGTGACCAGAGAAGGCTTGAACTCCTCATACCTTCCAAGCAGCCCAGCACTGGCCAACTCGTCTGATACTTTCTGCCCTTCTATCTAAAACCATCAGTGAAGAAAGCAACCAGCCTCTCTGGAAATCTTTCTCTGTCAAAAAAAAAGAGCTGGAAAGAAGGTCTAAGCCACAGCATCCATTCTATACCTCACATACTAAGATTGCATTTAAAAAAGTCCACCTAGAAACCCTCATTTATCTTTGAGAAAGTCAGCTACTGCATAGGGCACCCAGACTTGTGTGCACTGGGATGTGTCCTCAGCTAGACAACATTTACCTTAAATGAGCTTGCCCTGCCTTTTGCCTGACGTTTGAGTCTCCAGGCTCCTGTTAAACCAAACGCTTTAAATTTGTTAAACCAGAGTTTTAGAGCAGCACGTGAAGTTTGCTACAGTAAACCCTTCATATATGTGGCTGTGCATACACTATAGACTTACATGTGATTAAGTGAGTGTATGTTTATACATAAGCTTCAAAAGAGTAAAAAAAACAAACCTAAAATTCCTTATTTTTAAAAGCAGACATTTGAGAGCAAAAGAGACAAACTTCAGAACAAACTGAACATTTATTCATTGCCACTTTAGCAAAACCTGCTGCTTTATTCACGAGCCAGAGCCGTGACACAGAGCAAACACAGAAGCACACTCACCTGACTTGTTGGAGTCAGATCTCCTTTTGCAGTTTTAAATTGCAGACGGTGTTTCAAGACACCAGAGTGGGCAGCAGGAGACCTGCACAGCAATCTTTGTCAGCTTTGCACACAGCAGATCTCCTGAGCAGCTGTTACTGGATTGCTTTATTGCTCAAATTTATAGAAAGGGTCTTGTCAATCAAGACAAGACAGAGGCAGATCCTTACTTGAACTACCCAAGGCATCAAAGCCATTGACTGTAAAGCCAGCCTCTCCTTTCCAACAGTGATTAGCTTAATGGGTATTGTTTCATAACATCAGCCCTGAAACAAAAGTTGGTGAGTGAAATAATAAGCATGCACTGGGGCAAAATGGATCTTCTTTTCCGTAGTGGAATTGGTGGAATTTCAACACCTTTGTGAGGAGATTGGAAACCGGCTCTGAAATCATTACCCCCCTAATTAACTAGCCCTGAGTAAACACCCTGAAGGGAGACTTTTCAAATATTTGTGTGAACAAACCCCTGAATTTTTGTCAACTGCATAAGACCTTTTTTTTTTCACTCGATTGATCGGTACAAGCAAGGGCATGGGATGTGGGGAGGAGGTGTGAGTTTGCAAGAAAAGCAAATGTTCTCTTGACGAGCCAGGCAGCTGTCACACAGGTAAGCACCACCATGCAAAGGGAGTTTGGAAACTGTGTCCTTTGCCTTCACCACACAAACACAATTTTCAGTTATTCATAGGACAGAAAGAAGCTGAGGAAATTTGGTACCATGAAAAACTTGCTGGTCAGTGAGTTTATAAAAGACAAGCAGGTGAGAGAAGTGCAGCCATAAGCTCACCCAGTGCTTAGGAAAGTCACCTCCCTTCCCTGCCACCACCTCACAGCTGGACAGTGACTTCCCAGCACTGATTGCTCCAGTACCTGGGCACATCCAGAAAAGGAAGGGCAGGTGTTGATTATGGATAACTCAGGGTGCTGCTGTTAAAGGCAGCCACAGCAATACAACCCAACCCTGAGAACAGAAAACACAGAGGAAACCTTGATTTAAATAAACTCCATCCTATGATGTTTTAGAGAAAAACAACAAAACAAAAACAAACAAAAAAACCCCACCACCTGTTGATATCCAAAAAATGCATCTCTTACAAATATGAAACAGTGATTACTGTGAGTTTGTTAGTTTACCTTACAAGTATCAAATATATACTTTAGCTGGGTTGTATTCAAGCCTTCTGCAGTATGAACTGTGGAAACCAGCAAATGGACATTGAGGAAATGTGATATTGAAGCATTTAGGACCAAATGAGGTGTATCACACAGGTGCTCTCCTGTTTTCAGGGTGAAAAACCCACGGCTTGAGCTCTTTGTTCACTTCCAAGCTCAATAGCCCACATCTGGAGCAGCAGCAGGGCTCATTTTCATGTTGACACCTCCTGAGAACCCAGGGAGCACTCACTGTACTTTACTATTCAGCTTGGAGCAGCCACTGCTCAGCTGGTTTTCTTGCTGCCCTGTGGCCCTGTTGTTTCCCTGGTTGGTAAATTACACCGGTTCCATGCACACAAGCCAGCATGTATAAGGCTGATTATTCACTCTCAAGATTTGTCTTTTCAGTCTAAATAAGGAAATGGTGACTGGAAGAAGTGAACACAGAAGGCAATTGTCCAGTCAAGCAAGCCACACAATAACATCTCAGGACATTTTGCACAACCAAGAGCCACTGTCTCCTCTTTAGAGATGACATCGCAGAAGACCTTTGCCTAAGCTTAGAGGATATGCTGGTGTGTACACCAACACAGCTGAATCAGACCATCAGCCTAACTTTTCCTTTCAACCTTTCCCTCCCCAGTTACTCCTCTTAACCACACACTTCTCATGCAGCAGCACACAAGGTCTGTATGGGGACTCAGGCTTTATCAGCGATGCAAAGGCTCTGCCCTGGAGCCTGCAGTGAGAGGGGCTGAGCCTTGTACCCAGAGAGGGAGGCACTCAAGTGGAGGGCACTCTTGAGCCACAAGTCTCCAGGCGTGACATGACTCCCTCCTTCCAACCTCAGCCTCCAGACCTTTGCAAACACCTCCTGAAACACAGAAAAGCAGTAGGCATTAAGTGCTATTGCTATATGGCCATCACGACATGGGAAACAACTGCTTCAGAAAATTAATTTGCTTACAAAACCAAACCAAACCAAAAACTCAAAACAACAACAAAAAGCAAGCAAACAAACAAACAAAAAACACAAAAAAATTTTTTGCAAGAGGAAGAGAAGAACAAAGAAGAAAAGAACAGAATTTTTACTAAACATTTGAAAACTGTCTTGAACTTGGGAGGGAATGTTTAAGATCTTTCCCAGTATTCTCACTCGTTGTTATTCACAGTCTTGCTAGCAGCAAAGGACTCTGTCTTCAAGTGAAGACCTATCAGGCAGAACATTGGAGGAGGAATACTGAATGGGAGTATTGTAATTGTCTCCATAGATGTGATCACCAGACATGTTCTGGACACCTTTTTCTCCCATTGAAATCAATAGGGAAAAGCATGAGAATCAAAGCCAAATCCGATCACAGAGAGGTCAAGGCGAACAGCCGAAGTCTCATCACTGATCTAAAAATATCAGCAACTTTTCACAAAAAACCCAAAACACAACCTAAGACTTTTTTGCTGTAATTTTCACTGACCACAGATAAATCTAGAACATAAACCTTTAAAGGCTTTTTAAAAAATGTACAGTTTAAAAGCACCTGACTTGCAGAGCAAGCAGGTAGAAGTGAAAATATTTGTCATAAGTTCCCTTTATTTGATTCTGGACATTTGCCAGCAAAAAAATTAGCCCAAGATTAGAGAAAGGTACAGGAAATACATGCCAGATGGCAGATCAACCAGCTTTAACAGATCCCTCTTCTTCTGTGGATTAGAAAAACAGGTGGTGGACTTTAGGTTTGTGTAATTCAGTATGGATTCACTGACTTCAGCTAACCAAGACTCTGTTCTCTTGTCCACATTTGTACTGAATAACCTCATAAAGTAAAATGAAAGACAAATTGCAGACTCTCACTTATTTTCTCTTTCAAAAATCCTGTCTATTCATGGAACAGACACTGATTTCTGAAGGATTTGCATCATGTCTCATGAAAAGCATGAATGTTGGCTTTTTCCCAGGGAGATTTTCGTTGGCCTATTGTTTTTCTTTTTTAAAAAAAAATAATTAATAAATAAATACACCACCTATACATACACTTGGCCTTCAGTGTACATCGGAAATTTAAAAGCTGCAGATTCTTTTCTTTCCCCTGATCTTTTGAATTTATTTCAAATAAAAGTTTACGTATCGATAAACCTTCTAAAGATGAATGGGTCCACCATTTACCTTTTGCTTGTTCCCTTTTTGAGACACACAGGAGACAGAAACAGATTAACCTCACAATTGAACGCGGCTGAATAGCATGCTCTGAAATAATGTACAAATGGGTCTAATTAACAACAAACTCGTCCTCAAAACAGAGATGTGCAAACTTTCCAAGAGAACACAGACTTTTGCTTGGCATCAAGTCCTTGAGTGACTCCCTGGTTCCTGCCAAGTTTTGAGTCCTTCTGACATCTGCAAGGCAAGGCAATACGTGGCTGAGTGTGAGAATAAATGGCACCCTCTATATGACAGCTTTCATGATTAGCATTCCTCCCTGTTTAACACTTCACCCAGCCTCAGGAGAGGCTCAGCCAGGAAAACTGTCTGAGCAACACCTGCAGAACGAGCACCAAGGGAAGCCACCTAAACCAGCAAAGCAACCGTTGATATAAACAACCATTGATATGTCATTGTAATGCAAGGGAAAATAATATTAATGGACATTAAATGATTTTTCACAAAAAGGGGTTTACTCTATGATCACCGAGACATGACATCTGCGCTTCCGTGGATGGGTTTATCAGAACTGACACACTGATTGTTGCAACAATACTGCAGCTTTTGCTCAGGAGGGCAGTAACATGGACATGTATCCACAATGCTCACAGTACCTAAAAAATACTAAGCACTCTCATTCTGTCAAATTTGTGATAAACAGCCAAGGGGGTTGACAGAAATAAAAACAATTAAGGTGAATAGACTGATACACAGATACACAACAGACTGGTTTTTTTAGACAACCTGGACAGAAATGATATAAGCAACAGAATACTAGACATTTCTTCTGAGATGATAGCACTATGTTTCTCTTTATAATTTTAAGGCTCTGGAATGCAAGGTCTAAACACTGCAGCACTTTACTCTTGCACTTTGTTTTTGCCTTTCTCAAACCTGTACTAAATAATTGACTGTGGATATTGAACATTATTGCTAATGTGCTTCTCAGTTTTCACAGCAGCTTTTGAAAGCATGCATACCTTTACACCATCCTCAACTGCAGCCATGTTTTCTTGCCTGTTAAACCGTTCGCTTACAGTGATGATGCTGATCATATTTAGCCCAGTATAATTCAAGAATTCAAATCCAATGGAGTTGGTGAAACACTGATGTGGGTGAGAACTGGGCACTCTAATTGTACACCAGGTAATTGTCTTGGGATCTGCTCGGAGTTCATTGCAACGTGAAAAAAGATTCTCCAATAAATATAGATGCTATGTAAACTATATGTGACTGACAAAAATCAATTTAATTCAAATCATTTCTGCATTCCAGAGCTTTCCTCTAATGGCTTTTGAAAGGACATTTTAGGCTTTTATGACGGACTAGTGGGCAATGACATAGCTCCCTTAATCCTCTCCTCTGGGCTCAGAAGTTGAAGATGAAGCTTCTTAATCAAAACTTCAGAAGTTCAAAGGTACATTATCTTAATTCATTAATTTCCCTATTGTTCATGTCCAGTGCACTGGAAAAAAGACATCTCGTTTCAACACGCATCACCTCCAGTGCTAATGCTCCATTTCCAACATTGCCTTGGTGATGAGTGAAGTTTACAAATTAGACAAAGCTGGAAATGAAATCCGAAACAAAGCTACCGTCTCTTCCTGTGAATCCTGTTGAATAAACTCATAGAACTATTGAACTAATCAAAATCCAGCCAGGAAAACAAATATGATAAGACCCCCAAGCCCCAAATTGGCACTTGGCCAAACCAAACCTCAGCACAGACCCAGACAGTAACAGGCAAGAAGTTTCAGCAGCAGACAGAACCCAGTCTTCCAGCCTGAACTTTTTACCCTCCATGGAAATGTGGATCTCAGTCAACGCTTTGAGTCCTCAGACTGTTTCCACTTTAAGTTCATCACCCTGTTCCCACTGATTTAACAAGCTCCTTGTGGGTGTCAACTCATCCCATGCCATGGGACAAAGATACAAGGTCATAAAGAAAAACAGGTTCCAGCAGGCCTCTGAGAAATAACCTGTACAGAGACAGCTCAGGTGACCACAGGGTTGCCAGTTTGCTGTTGTCTATCTTGGGTCACCAACTTGTCAGCAACTGAAAAGTTACCAGGGGAAGTAGATGAGAAGAGCAAGAGGTGAGAAAGCTCTTCCTCTCACCTACGAGCATCGCTGCCATGGCCACATCACTCTGTAACTGTTTCATTGCAGTCATATCCATGTCTTTTCTGCCGGGGTCTCCATTTTAACTCTACTGTAACACAGCTGGAAAGAGCCAAGCATGTTCTTTGTGAAAGAGGAACATGAAGGCCATGCTGAGAGCACATATAGCACCTCCTTTTTTAAAAACTATCATGAAACAATTCTGAATATCATCTCTTAGTCACAATGCATCTCAAAACTCGTGTTATAAGCCAAGGAAATAGCAGGCACCACATTGCACAGCACGTGCCATGACCTGTGAAATGCCAGCTCCAGCCCCTACCATGCAAGCATGCTGATACATACAGGGCTTTCTGAAATACAGCTCTGCCCTAGAGGGGAACAGCTCTCTGCTGTTGGGAACACATCACTCATTATAATTTATAACTTATTTACAAATTCTGATATCACAGTAGTAACAGATCACAATTTTCTACTAGAGCTGAAAGTTCAGGTCAGAGCCTGTAGTCTTCTGTATATTGAATGCAGATTAACTGAGAGTACCACAAATTCAATTTCATGGTGCTGTTGCTACACACCTCTGCTTTTCTTCAAGCATGCTTTTTATTCATCTGTCTTTGTAAGATATGTCTATTTTAATTAGATTACACAGATAAATCCTGATAAAAACAAAATGCTTTTGTCATTTAAAGACACTTTTGAACCAGAGATTAATTTATAAAGATCCGACAGTCTAACAAGACAAGTTTTATACTTCACAGGGCTTCATGCTGTATTTGATTCCAACGTCTGCTATATCCTCTTATGCTCAAAGGTCAAATATGTAAATCATGGCCCGGTATAATAATTTCTTGCTTTGCCAGCAGCTGGCATGTGGCAAGCAGATGCAGAAATCCAGCTGTTTAAATCCTCAATCAGCCATTTAAGTTGAATTGCAACAGTGAAATGACTAAAAGGTATGTTTTCAGAGTAGTGTGCCAAACTGTACTCCAGGGATTCCCATTCAATTTGAAATACTAAAAGACTCTGATATGATACATAAAGAATACAACACGGAGATGTTGCTTTATAAGGAGAATGCATTACAGATTTCTCATGGATTAAGTTGAAAAGATAATAAAATGTTGTGTTTGACCTTATATATAACGCTACAAAATCAAAGTTAGGTTTGCCTCTTTAATTAACATCAGTCATGACTATATGAGGGGATCAGATGCCCTGCAGGCTCCAGTTGTATGGAACTGAATTTCTGAATCCATGGCCCTTCAGCATCACTCAAGAGCCATACACACTACAGCTTAAATTTTCAAGAGTTCAGCAATGGCCAAACCTCCACTGGCACTGAAAGGGAAAACTATGCTGGCTGATACTCCTTTTAGAAATCCCACCCCACAGAGATTGTCCCCAGGGTGCTGAAAAGGCACAGGCATATGTACAAATCCAAGGGCCACGGTCCAACAGTTATCAATTTTCCTGCTTTGGGTGATACTCTCCGCACAGCATGGAGAACACTGGTGGAACTAGCAATGTGACTTGGTGACAATGACAGCTTCTGTACAACACAGTTTCACAGTCTTTTTCAACTGAGAAAGCACCTCTTTTTTTTAATTATTTTTTATTTTTTTTATCCAAGGAGCCACAGTGTTGACAGATTGATTAAAACTGGCTAATAGATTCTTTTTCCCCATTTCGGTTGTTTGATTGCATGTACAGGTCTGTGTCATAGAATCACAGAACAGCCTTGGTTGGAAAAGACTTCCAAGATCATCAAGTCCAACCATTAACCCAGCACTGCCAATTCACCACTACCCCATGTCCCTCAGCCCCACATCTACACGACTCTTAAATCTCTCCAGGGATGGGGACCCCTGCACTGCCCTGGACAGCCTGTGCCAGTGCCTGACAACCCTTTCAGTGAAGAAATTTTTCCTAATACCCAATCTGTCCACGCAGGGTTTCTGTTTGAGGCACAGGCTTCCCAAACCTCCATCTAGTATATAAGAAACAGGCAGTGACTCTAGGCTGAGCAGCAAAGACTTTGCCCACTCAATATCTCTTCCTGACCCAAGGGCAACTCTGGACTGAGAAGGATTCTCCATGTCACAGGAATGCAGGAGCTTAAAACCATGGTCCAAAGAACTCTGTCTTGGAGTTCAGTCTTGTTATCATCATCATAAGGGGGGTTTTATCACTGAAGCCTTTAGGCACTGAAATCTTCATGTGTCCCTAAAGAAGGCTCATGGTATTTTATCCAGAGGTGGTCTTGTTCAGAATCTCTCCTTTGCCAGACTCCTTGAAAGTAGGAAATGACTGGAGGCACTAAATACAGCTCCCCGCTGCTTCAGTTACTCTGCCTTCAGCACTGAAGAGAAGGACCCCAACTTCTCTAACCCCCCACCCAGCAGCCAGCTTAAAGGAGTCGCACAGCTATGGAGATTAGGGATGGACAGGTAACTTCTCAGAGTGCCTTTCCCTCCAAATTCCTATCACACGGAGTGACATTTCACGAGGGCTACTGCTGGGGAGTTGTCAGATGCACTAATGTTGCATCAGCAAAGTGCTCATTCATACCCAAAAATTGCAAATCTGTGAAACAAAACTATAGTGCCAACCACGAGAACAGCACAGGCAGTCAGAGCAAGAGGTCCAGATTCAGACTTTGACTGGCATGGCTGTGACAACCCTGACACACTGGGATGATTGGAGTAAAGGATTTTCCTGGATATAGACAGATTTGACATGTTCAAAAATGACTTGTTTCCCTAATTTCTTAAACATCTGATCATCCCTGAAGGAAGATAAATGTTGGAACGGATTTTGCCTGGTCTTCATTTTCACCTCATTGTAGTACTTCCAATTGCAAAACTTCATTCCAAACCCACATTTTCCCCCAGTGTCCCATTTCCTCTGCAGGTGTGGGTCACAGCAGTGCACTTCATGCAAGCTACCTTCTTCCATGGCCCTCAAAATGTCAGTCCACTTCCATTACAGGGCACCAAACCAGACAGTAGACACCTAGCTTCTCAGCATCATACTGCTGTTTACTGCAGCCTGTAGAAAATACCTCTCCTACATGCATTTCATATTCTCCAGACAAAGAAAGTGAAGTTAAACTGTTTAATTTCCATTTTATTCTCACATCAGAGATTAGGTAAGCAGTTATTTCTCAAGACAGAATGTTTTAGGTAAGTAATAATAATGGAGAGACTCAGTATCTTAGTAACACTGGTTATGAAATGACAACTGCACCAGGAAAGGGTAGTGCCCTGCCCTTGAAAACAAAAAAAATTCCTTTCCATTTCCCCAGTAGCATATCATCTTTTGAACAATGCTGCCCTGTTCATAACCAAATTCTTTAGTACAGAGACATTGTGTCTAGACAGCCTTAGAAAAACTGTCTCTACTTGACATCAAGGGGTTGGGTTTTATTGTATGTGCTTAAGTATTTAACTGTATGTTCATGTACTGTTCACAAATAATGTGGCATAAATTTATTCAATTTTTGTCTGGAGCTGATGGGTACATCATTGTAAGATAGGCAGGAAGCAAACCAGGATCACACGCTCTCTCTGAAGCTTATATCCATAAAAGCTTTCTAGAGGTCACCCAGCTAATATACACACAATACTAGATGATATTAATAGGATAAATTTACAGCAGGAAAAGGAAATGAGTCCACATCATTCCTGTAGTACTGACCTGTTTCCCATATAGACACAGCAGGTTTGTCCAATCTCCTCACAGATCTTCATTTTACTTTTGGTGACAGCAACAGGACTTCCATCATTGACCCTGGCAGGAAGAGAATTAAGTCCTGCACTTTACAGAAGAGCTGTACTTAATCTGTCTCATCATGTTTCTGTACTTAGAAGAGGGAAAATCTCCATCATTCAAGCAAGTATGAGTGCACCCAAGGTAAAAATAATAAAATATTCTTTTTTTTTTTTTTAGTCTTAGCCATGGATAGAAAAACATGAGTTTTACTTTTGAGATTAAAACAACCACCTCCTGAAGAGGGACAAACTCTATTCCAGACTAACACATACCTTTTTACCACACATCCTCCCCTCTAAGCATCTGATTGACTTTGTGTCATTAATGACTTGCTATGCCCAGGTCTTTCACATCCTCGTGTCAGCAGAGGAGAGGACATCTTTCTTCTAGAAGAGCTGGGTGAAAGGCACGTCTTGACTTGCCAGGGGATCCCAGAGAAGGGTGGGTAATGAGGCTATGAGCTCTGGGGGGCAGGAGGAGCAGGCTCAAGCAACACAACCGGAGCCGATCTGAGCTCCAGGTCAGAGGCACGTACTTCGGGGCTCCAGTGGGTTTGGCAATAAGTGAGGGTTGGCTCTTGAGAGAGAAGGAAGAGTTTAGGACAGGATGAAAGATAGTTTCTGATAAGAGGAAGAAAAGAAAAACTGAATGAGAAGGCATATGTCATGTTAGGGCAAGGAGGGAGCAGGAGGTGTCCAGTCACCAGCGCACTCGGGGAAGTGTGTTGTGGGATGGAAAACCTAAAGATGTGGGAGCCCAGAGGAGTGGGTGAGGGTTACCCCACGGCCCTCTCTCCCCAGGACCCAGGGTAGGGAGGAACCATACCTGTACAGAGCAGGTATGTCCTCCCTGCATCACTCACGCTCCCATACCACCGGCATGGGGATGCCAGAAACCCTTCTCCTCCCCTCACCTGCCCAGTCCTCTTTTTGCACACAAAAAGATAACCACCCTGACTCTGCAAAGAGACATTTCTAGACAGTAAGACATTACCTGGAAAATGTATTAGCATGAACAAACTGATGAAGATAATGGATGGGGATGACAGAATGCGAACATACGGAAAACAATTCAGGGTTACAGTAAAGGAAAATGCATTTCAAAGCTGTGTTTTGGGGACTTCAACCACTGCCAAGTCAGGCAGCATAGAGAAAAGCCAGTGTGGAATTAAGGTCACATGGTTTTAACTGGCTGCTAGTATTTCCATAGCAAGCTTGAAATCACTGCTCCCAAGCCTTACTTCAATTTGGCACATCCTGGGTACTGAAAAAATATTGTTGCAAGGGAAATGCTTCCCTTTTGTCTGCTTTTTCTGTTCTGTTCAATAAAGCATGGACACATAATATTTTTCCCAGTTCTACCTTGCAACTATCTTACCATAATGAATGAAGGTTGGTCAAACAGTGAGCCTGGGAAATCGAGCCTATGCAGAAACAACAGCTTAAGCATTGGAAACCGAGTTGTTATTTATGACTGCAGGATCTGGATTTCATGCTAACACTCCCTGCTGCAATAATAATGCAGCCAAAACAGAATATCCTATGTCAGTGACTAATTGGAGCCCAATCAAAAAAAAAAAAAAAAAAAGCATTATGACATTAAATGGCTTATTTATAGGTTCTGTTTTCCTAGACAATGAATCTGAGCATTTACATTTAATTATCAGATTTCAAATCCCAGTAATAGGTTGGATTTTGTTCCATTAAGTTATATATTGCATACATTTCATTGCCAACAATTTGAAACTGGTTTGGTAATTTAGAGTAGGAAAAGATAAAGCAGTTTAATGATGGTGGATTTAGCAGGGATATAAATTATGCTTTATTAAAAGGGGAGAAAAAAAAAGGGGTGGGGGTCTGTTTTAACAGTATGATTTAATTGATCTCTTTTTCTAGGCACTGAATTCATAAATTAAAGGGTATTCTGCACATACCTGATACCTGCTGCAAATAGTGTGCTCCTGCATTTCAGTGCCAGGGCCCCTTCTTGGTTTGGTCAAGTCTGAAGCACTTGCTATAAACCATGGGGCTGCTGTTGGAATAGCACTTCTCATAATCCAGGCAGGGAGCCTAATATCCCTTCATGGCAAAATTTCCTAAGGAAATAAATTCTGTTATTATGCCACGTGCACCTGACTGCTGGCAGTTCTCCTCTCTGCAGCTTCTGTCCCAGTTAAGTTCAGCCATGTGTCAGAGGAGTCAGTGCCTCAGACCTGGCTCCTGCACGCTGTACCTACAGAGCTGCTCAGGAGAGACACGGGCAGCCAAGTGACTGTGGTTGTGCTGCCCCTGGAACTGCTTGATCTTTGTTCCTAAGGTGCCTTTGGACTGCACAGAAAGTTACTAACACATACTCATTGAGATAAAAACAGACAAAAATTCAGAGAAAATAAGCTGAAAAAGTTGAAAGTTGATGGACTAAAATGCCATGGGACAAGCAGTCACCTCTGCTCTCCCAAATTCTGACAAAAACCGACAAACCAGCAGGAATTCTTCCATATACTTGGCCTGTCCAAACTGTATTAGCAGAAGAATCAAAAAGGCTTATGCAGCCTGTGAGGATCTGATCTTTACAGACACTGATCAGAGATTCCCCTAAGCTAAGGCATTACCTCTCTGGGAGCTTTGGGGCATAACTGGACATTGGTTTCCATGCACAGAGGAGTGTTCAAGGGAGGAACACTGAAGGTTGTGCTGTAAGGGGGACTTACACAGACCTCCTCTGGAAGCACAGCTCTTGAAAGCAGCTCCTTTTTTCTCTCATTTGGCTTCTGTGTTGCACATATTCAAATTTACCGTCAGCAGAATCATCTCTTCAGCAAGAGAAAACAGAAATAGGGTGGGGTGGGGGGGAAAAATGGGAGGGGAAAAAAATTATTCCCTGTGTGACCTTACATTAGGGTGCCAAATCAAAGCCCTTATCTCCTGTATCTTTAGCTGTTCTCTTGCATTTATTGCAGAAGCATTTCTCAATATCAGAGAAAATGTATAGATTTCAACATTTTCAAAGTACTTTACCAACAAATTCTGAATAATCAAACAGCTAGCAATGGGATTTGAAGCAGGGGAGTGGGTCTTTTAACGATTCATGTTAGAAATTTTAGGGGGATTTAATAGATTGAAGGTCATTATAAGAAATAGAGTTGCATCTGAAAAAAGCTTCAATGCAGTTTCTGCTAAATCGGAGTTACCTTGTGAGGTCTGGTGAGAACAAGGCTCCACAGGATCTCTCAAAAAAAATCCCAGTTCTTTGGCTAACCACACAGAAAGGCATTTGCATGGATAAGGCTAAAATACCCACTGGTCCATCATCACCAATCCTGCCCCCCTTATTACAATTTTTAATAGAACAATAAATTTTGCTTAAATTCAGTCCATTGCAAGCCTTCACGCTTGTATTTGCAGAGACTCAGTTGCAGGAGGCTGGCATCGCTCAGCAGCACAAGGAGAAATGGGAGTGCTGTGAGGCACCACACTACAGTAGGAAATACTCTTCCCTTTGTATCCCCAAGAGTAATTTTAGTCAGGCCAGAACTGACGTTCAAAATCTAGTGCACAATCACTAACCATGTGAGTAATTACTGTCGAGTGTCATGGACAGCAAACAGCGATAATATCCCTTTGTGTTTGTGAAATAGTCTGTGGACTAATAAACTAATCACCACTGTCTGAATTCCACGTTTCCTTGCTTCAGAAATCAAGAGTGTGTTTTGCCAAGTTTCAGTTTACTCAGAGATCTGTCAGCTTCAGCCTACTGCCTCCAAGATGCCTGAAATGGAAGACTACATGATGCAGATGCCCGTCTTGGTTTCAAAGTTAAGTACACATGATTTTCCACTTACACACATCATCTACACAGCCAAAGTTATATGTAGAAAAGCATGGGAGTCATTGCAGTGTCTTAGGGACAACAGATGAGCACAAGCTGAAGTTCTACTCAGTACATTTTGCAGAATTAATATTAAAAGATACCCAAAATTGAGCTGGACTGTTTGACCAGTTTGCTTCCACAGCTAAATCACATCTGCTTCACCAGAAGGTGACGATTCAAAATTGACCCAAGCCTGCTCAATCCAAAAGAGGTTTGCAGGTAACCACTGCCTTTTGTTGCTGGAGGTCTGCACGCATCCTTGTACAAATACATCTTTCCTTCCTTGCTGTCAGGGCAATTCTACTTGAGCTTCCTTCTGCTTAGCCTGGCAGGTCGGCATACGTATTCTCAGTGCACCGCTCCGCTAGCCAGACACTCTACAGATACTGCCCCTCGGGTCACTGCTTTCTGTCGGTGAGGCTTTGTACACAAACAAAAACTTGTCCCAGGTGGTGACAAAGCAAGAATTTCAAAAACAAGATTCAGAAGCTGTATAGAATATTCCTTTCTCATTCTCTTTTTGGAAGACCTTCCCAGATCCAGGGATAACTGAAGACAAGTTCCCAGACTTTTACAAGTGTGTATCAAAGGTATGAGCCACTGTCCAGCAATACAGAATATGTATTTCTTCACATGTACTGCAAGCTTTCCATCCTTCCTAACTGATTCCTAACTTCTCACACCTTCATTGATTTTAGGGCAGGGAAAATACTGAACAGACAAAATGAATGGGAAAAACAAACACAAACAAACCAACCCACCAAAAAAAACCCCAAACCAAACCCACCAAAAAAAATCCCACCAAAAACACAACAAAAAAAACCCAAAACCAAACCAGAAAAAAATAGTAAAAGACAAAATTTCAGCATGACAATTTTTCATGTGATAGAAACTTCCAGAAAAGCCTGCAGCCACTACTCACCGGGGGTTAGTACACTTTCATTCAAGGTATTTACTATCAAATTCAGGATATTCACTTATGGCTTAAGCATTTAATCTTTAAAACCATAGATAGCTCCAAACTCATAATGCCAGACCTTGTATTAGATTAATACCCAAGCTATTGCTGCACCGGACACTGAAACAATAATTGAATACTGACTTGGGAACAGCCTTTACCTGCACACAACACTACTTTTGTAAGTCACAGACTTGTGATCCAAGGTCCAAATTTAATGTGAGAAAATCAGGTGCTCTGCTATTAGAAAGAAACCAAAACATTCCTGAGAAGGAAAGACAAAGATGAAAAATTAGCAATGCAATTATCATTACCAAAAAGTAGAAAACTAAGTTTTCAACTCCAGTCCTTTAAAGGTGGCTTTCTAACTTGTAACTATTGAAGACAAATCCTACCCTGAAGGGCAACTCAACAGCGTGTTCTCTCTTTTTAACTTCTTTGGAAAATACTTGCCTTGCAGTAAGCAAGTAAAGACACATGAGGTTGGTGAGCGATCTGAACATTGCCTTACAAGTATTTAAAGAGATTTGTGATAATGAGCTCTTCTGACAAAGGCACACAAGATCCAATTGCTGAAAATTTAATTTAGGGGGAAAAAAAATCAAAATTAAGATAATTTTTAAGAATTAGGCTACTGGAATAATTCACATAGAAAACTGATATTTTAAAATTGGAAGTAGATGTTTAATACATCTTGTCTCCAGTTTTACTGCAGCATCTGTATCTTACCAGGCTCTATCGTGGTCCTCTCCAGAGCGTGTTTCCCACATGCGCAACCACCTTAAGCCTTTCTCTTCGCTTCCAAACTGCAAGGCAGAGAAGCACGAGGGCTGAAATGGTAGAACGATGCTATAAAAGAACAAGTTTCTTCACCAGCTGCAAAGTGTAAGGCTCGAAGGGTTTATAAAGAACATTGTGGCTCTAAGGCCTCTTTCTGCATCCACTGCTCTTTGCTCCTCACAGGCGTGGCTGTGTGCTGTGCGAGGATGCTCATCATCACAAGAGGACCTTTAAATAAAATAATGAAAACTGAGTGTTTACTACAGTAATTCTGGCAGAAACTTAAATTACCACCTCATTGTCTTTTGCTTTTTTTGGGTTTTTGTGGGTTTTTTTTCTTTTTCTCAGACAAGTGCCCTTACATTGAATACATGCAAACGAACATCAGATCCCTGGGAGTTCCCTGCTGAAAAGGTACACAAAGTTTAGATGGGAGGAGGTGGAAAAAAAAGCCAAGCACCTGGAAAACACTTCATTGCTTCTTTATTTAGATGCACCCACAGTACAGAGCCTCTTGAGCATGTGCAAAAGAGGAAGATTACACATTTATAGCTGGGAGCACCATTGAGTTCGAGTTTCTTTTATACCATTTTTAAGAAAGTAAACTATTTCCAAAGAATGACATTTGAATCCAAGAGCTTAAGACCTGCTTGTACCTTATCCAGAGGTGGAAGGTATTTTTTTGTTTTATTACTTTGCTGTAGAGTAGAAGACATTTTCACAGTCTGGTTGGACCAGTCTATATATTTTCATATGCACCTTTTAATATATATAAAAAATGTTGCATTTTTCCCCCCTACCCACAGATAGTTAAATGCATCGAAGTTTAAAAACAGTAATGGACCAGAGCATTCCTATGGGGAAAAATGAACTTTTGCTGCCCTCTCCTGCTTAAACAATGAAATGCTAAAATATTAAGATCTATGAATCTAATGCTAACTTTGAAACAAAAAGCATGACAGGTCATTCGCTATACTACAATCAAAAATAGGACAACAACAAGAAATGTATCAGCACTATTTATATTTGAAAACTCCTCATCGTTACATGAGGTTATGAATACAACATATTTACAGCAAGTGATCCAAGTAACAAAAACTTGTATTCAGAGAGGTCATGATAAAAAGCGTGTGCTTCTGTGGATGGGAAGCAACACTTGGATAAAAGTTTTCAACCAAAATTAGTTCCATTCTGTTTCAAGATACTGTTTCATAGACTTGAAAGCGAAAAACTGGGCTATACAAAATCTGTTGCACATACCAACTAGAACAACTCATTTGTGGCTCACTCCAGAGCTGCTAAGGGAAGCAGGTGAACCGAAAGAAAAAAGTCACACGTAAATAAAATAAAAACATTCTTCAATCCTGCGCGTTGTCACCTTTGTCTTGTTTCAGGGCAACTGCTTCGGGATGATATTGTTACACAGTTAAGAGAAAAGGCCATCTTTGTTTTCCAAGACAGAACTAAAAGCAAATTATTTCAGTTTTATCTGGGGGGAGAGGAATCTAGTCTTTCCCCCTCCTCACAACGAAATAAAGAGGTTCTTAAAGCTCCTAATACATTTTCCTTTCCATAAAGTGAGAGCGCCCAAGGCTGTACTTAGGCACGTGTAATTTAAGTACAGCTGCTGCATTTCTTATTCAAGCAACTCTTGGCTCTAACACCCTTGATTTTTCCATATATAGGAGATAAATAAAAAAAAAATAAATCCTTTTATTTATGCTAACAAAACCCAGATTAAATTTACTGTAACCCTGCTAGTGAACACTCCAATGGCATTAGAATACTTCCATTTAAAGCATTCCAACCTTTGGAAGAGACACAAAAAACACGCAAAAGCAACGAAAGGAAAACAATAAGGGAGACTTGCAAGACGAAGAAAGCAGTGTGTGCTCAATTTAAAGTTTATGAGAGGAACTCTACTTTTACAGTTGTTATATTCCCATGACCTGATGCAATGCCCTAGTAGTGAAAACGCAGCTCTTCTCCTTTTACCAGAGAGCATTCAATCCTTTCTCCTGAAACCAATATGGTACAGGACATGAGTGACCACCCCACAACTGCTGAACAAGCAGTTCATGAAAACATTTACACAAATAAAGGTGGTTTCTGGAAGTCGAGAAGGAAACGAAAGCATAATTAAACAGACGCACTGATCACACTTGGGCCCATACGCTGCCTTCTTCTTTGCCTACACCTCCAACTGATAGCAATGGGAGCTCTGCAGAGCAGCAGGACATCGCATTTGGACAGTGGCAAACAGTGGATCCCGGGGGTATGGTCGTATCATTGTGGCAAGTGCTTCTTCATGGACATTGCACAGTGCAAGCTAGTGCCATATCAGCCTTTTAGAGTCAAGTGACTAATATCACATCGTCTCGTTCACTGGAAAGAAACATTCCTTCTCGGAAGTGATAAATCATTTATAAACTTTAGATACTCCCCACTATCCCCACATCAGAGGTAACATCAGAGGTAACAAAATACTGCAACCCATCAGGTTCTCATCAGTTTTGTATGATCAATACCAGAATGTCATGTCAAACCCAAAAATAGTTATGAACAAACAACACTCACCTAAACTCTAAGTACAGGACAAGGTGCTTTTTTTAATTTCACATTGTTGTGGTTTACTCCACCAGGTGGAAAAAAATAACCTTTTTTCCTCCATTCTATCTCAGTTTTTCCAGAATTGAACATAGTCTTTGAGAATGAGTTTAAGTCCACCCTTTTGTAAAGCATGAACATTTCACACAGAAATCACACCAACAAGTATTTTTTGGTAACAGAAATAAAGACTGTCAAAATCAATGGGCTAAGGGACATGATTTGTTATAAATTTATTTAATCTTCAGTATTTCAGCTTGCACCTTTGCTTCAGCACTTTAAAATAAAATGTTTCAACTATGACAGTAACTGCCTAATTTACATTGCGTCCCAGTCAGTGTTCTTAAAAGAAGCTCATATTAATCCCATTAAACCATGTTGTGTTTGGTGTTGCATATGACTAGTTCCACGTTTGGTTTTTTTCCAGAATTAACAGTGCCAAGTTTTTACAAAATTGTTGAGTTTACAACATTTGTGTGCGCAGACCCAGAAGTACAAACTGTGACCTGATAATCCTGAAACAGTCAGTAGTCTAGGAGGGAATTCTTTTTTACTTCTTTTCCGTGCCTGAAAACAAGAAAACTTCAAATCCTACTCTATATTTAAATGGTAGGAAGAAAAATATACAAGCTTGTATTTATACTGTGTTTCTATCAATGGCAACAGGTCATAAATTCATGTTTGCAACTATCACAAAGACTCATGAACACCAATTCAGTTTTATACTGTAAATACTGCTGGATTGATGGTTTAGGATTATCAATTCACTGTTGTCATGTCTGTAACAGTTCAAAAGCATCCTGGAGAAAAATCCTGAAACACATACCTTTCGGTATATAATAATGCAACTGCATTAGCTAAATATATACTGTACATAAGTCTTATCAGCATTTTACCTACCAAAGATGTAAGATTCCACTTTCAAATACAAAGCAGATAGCCAATAATGTATACTTATAATACAGCCCTCTTCTTCTGTTTTTGTTTTCTTTTTTTTTTTGTTTTAAACAATTTGGTCACAATGCACCTTTGATATAAAAGCATTTTAAACTTTATTATTAATACTCAGAACATTAGGATTTCCAGAATTT
Source organism: Podargus strigoides (assembly GCA_028020825.1). Taxonomy (NCBI): domain Eukaryota; kingdom Metazoa; phylum Chordata; class Aves; order Caprimulgiformes; family Podargidae; genus Podargus; species Podargus strigoides. The sequence goes on along the minus strand of CM051624.1, from coordinate 7,550,734 downwards.
TTTTCAGTAGCATTTGTAGAACCACTTTTGGTAACAAATACAGTAGTTAGGAATGAGCATCCAGATGAGAATGCATAAGTATATTATCCAGAATCCTTTCCAGCTAAGACCATAGGGCTGGTATTGTGATGAGTAATAGTACTAGAACCACAAAAACACTATAGTATGTTTCTTAGAGGCTACATCCTCTTTAGCTGGAACACTTTATAAATACATATTAAAAAGTAAGGCAACAACTCCAAACAGTCCAAACTGCTATCTCAACTCAGTTTCCAATTAGATCCATGACCACAGGAGATCAATTTCATGCTTGCACTGTTTAGCGTTTGTCTTTATTCTTTCAAAATGGTCCAATAAAACATATTGTAATAATTTAGCAACTAGTATTTCTAAAACATCTCTGGTACATGTGTCCAATGCCATATCACTAATACTGGTTAGGTACTGAAGTCCAGGGTGTTACCACCGCCCATTTTTAAAGAACTGTGGACACTAATTTGGATTTGCAATAAATAGGTGCACGAATCCAAAGCTCCCTTTCCTACTATGTTTATCACCTACTTGTTTTTTTTAACTCCTAATGTTCAAATTAAGGAAGCACCAGAGACAGCCTGGTACTAAAAAAAAAAATGCTCACACCAGTAAACAAAACTTTTATTCAGGACCAGTGTTTGTCATGGCCCTGATCTGAATGGACATTCAACTCATGAAGATGTGCAAAAGGAAAAAAAGTCAAATTACAGTAAAGTTATCCAGAGAAGGAGGATGTTACACAAACTCATAAGGAAATGACAGTCTTTTTTCTCTTTTACTATAAATACACTTAACAGTTTAGCAGAAAGACAAGCTAAATTTTAAGATTGTTCACATTTGAAAGTTGTATTATACTCTCTGCTAACGATAAATAAGGAACAGGTCCTGACAACGGAATTTGACATTGCAATTTTTATCAACAGATCTTTGAAGACTGGTTTTAAAGAAGGGTTAAAACAATTATTATGTTTGCAAAGTTCTGAGAAGTCCATCTGCTGTCCAAACTTTGGATTAAAGTCCTTAAGTTTTTCCTTTACTTAGAGACAGGTATATACAGTGCTGTTGTAATAATGAAACAAATGTGAAATCTACTGTAAAGTTGCACAATACAGAAAACTGTTGCTCCATCTTCTACTACATAAATGTGTGACTCCACAGGTTAATAATGCTGTTTTGTTTTTTTGTTAAGTTGGAATTATTCCATCACGTCTAAGACCTCTCTTTAATTCCAAATCCTCCAGTTTTTTCCACAGCTCTTCACGCTCTTTCTCTTTCTTCTTCTCACTGACAGATGAAATAAAACAAAGAGTTAGGAAGAGAGAATACTGTAGAATATTTATGTTTTAAAATATATAGTTGACATTCATTAGCAGCACTGATGCTGTTGAACGCAGCTGCAATTTTCCTAATATATATTTATTTTTTGTAAGGATTTTTTTTAATTACCTACATAAATACTGCTAAACAAAGCAGTAGGAAAAAGTAAGCTGAACAAAGTGACAGTGTTCATAGCCACTAATTTGTAATACAGAGAAAAAAAATGCAATGGACTTTCATTATGGAACAAATATATCATTATTACAAAAATAAACATTTCAGGAATAAGTTGCATTTAATTATTTTCAAGATTTTATATTTAAGCAAGGTATTTTTAGATCTTATAAATAACAGCCACTTTCTAGAACAAGCATTCCCTTATGCTTTTAGAATCACTGGAAAATTCAAGTTACAAGATGTGTCTCTTGTTCAGTGATTTACTTCTTTTTCCTTACCAAATTCCTACAAGAAGATCTATGTAGCATTTGCTTTAACAACAGACTTCAACAGCTAATTTGATAAAATTAAACAGCTAACAGCTAAACAGCTAATTTGCTTTACCTCCATTATCTGTTTTCTAAGTTTCCTGCATCTGTCATAGCTCACTTTGAATAAATCTCCTTGACACTGCAAGGTACAAAATGCTTTCAATTTCTATTAAATCACCTTGCAGGTTCAAATAAAATGGAAATCTAACAATTACAGGGATACAGATTCTCTGACACATAAGAAAACTCTTGAAAAATATTTCAGTGCATTAGAAACATTCCTACACATCTTGTTTCAGTCAAAATGCCAACATCTGGTTCATTTATTTGACATTTTAATTTCCCAAGGGTATTTTAAAAACATAAAAAAATACAACCAACTTTCAGATAAATCCCTGAAGAACAATTAGGGGAGAGAAAAAAAAAAAAAGCCCATTGTCACTAGAAAGTATTTAAAATTAAACATAAGAATGAGTGAAATAGCCTGACATTTTCAGGCTACTTACCAATATTTATCTTCTAATCATTATTAAATATATGCCTGCTTACCTAAAAGACTGTTAGAGGATGATCACCTCACCTAATTTACATGACTTATCATAGTCATTAATATTGAACATATTTCTCCTCAAGCTTTAAGTGGTATCAAAGCAACCCTTTTGAAATCTGTTTTTATTAGGATGCTAAAATTATACGTAAACGTTAAGGTAAATATCCCAGTTTATACATTCAGGTATCTACATGTTTTAAAATGATAAGCAGCAAATAAAAATAGTGAAATGGGTAGCACCAGTCTTTATAGGAGATACAATGACAGTAGGTGCAAGGAAAATTCTTTGTATGGTTCAGTCAATAAACCTCACCCATTATTCAGACACTGGACATACTACTACAGTGTCTGGTCCTGTTAAGAGCAGAGTTCCTCATCTTAAGGGGCAAAGTGCAATGGTAAATTGATTAAAGTCACTGAGGTCACTTAGTAAATGGCTGGGTTAGATGACCAGTCCTAAGATTCTCTGCCTTTTCTGCTAGAAAACTGCACAGTGTTGTCTCAACTGCACTAGCAGATTGAGCCTTATTTATCAACACCTATCCAAAATTCACCTGGCATCTTAGCTCAAATATATAGCCAAGCCTCCAAAAGCAAAATACTGCATCCATGAACTAACTTGTTAAGTGTAGATTTTTTTTTTAAATGTATAGAACTTGGTATTTTAGAACCCTGAAGCAGAACAAAAGGACAGTGTGACTCCAGTCACACAATTCAACAAATACACCCTCCAAGAGACTATACTAAACTAATAAGGTCTGACAACATACAATACCCTTTGCTTTGCTTGGGGGAACCCTGAGTCACAGAAAAGGTATGACTTAAAAGAAGTTGCAAATTGTTCAGAGTTCCTGAAGTTTCCTCATTTGTTTCATCTGATGCTTTGGATAAGCTGAAACTTTTGAGAAAAGATGCTGCACTATAATTAGAAAATGAAGATTAAGGAAAATGGGAGAAAAGACAAAAGGCTTTGTACTAGTGTAGAACTAATATGAGTGGTGTATCTAGTGGATCTTGCATGCTAAAAGACTCAGATAAAACAAGACCTCTGAAAGGGTTGAGAGATGACTCTTTGCTTTAAGACCCCATCTAGCCTAAGAATAGGAGTTTGGAAAATCAAATCTTAGGGTTTTTCCTCAGGTCTCTTTCCAAACCTCAGTGAGACTTTTTTGAAGTCTTTAAGCAAAGCGTTATCTTTAAACCCATATTTTATTTTGTTATTAAAGATCTTGATGCATTTAAGTCTTTTGGAATGCAAAGTCAAAAGGAATTCCATGAGGAATGTGAATTCCCCAGCAATGCAATGGGTACTGTATTTCCTAAGGGGTAAAGAACAACCTGTACATGCTATTATCTTACATCTTGCAGAGAAGGCTAAAGTGCATGCAGGAGGAAAGATGAGGCATTGTGTCTATTATGTGTGAGATTATGCCAACTGCATCTGAATGTAAGGGAACAACTAAACAGCAGGCCTTATGCACAGCTGACAAAAAAAGCTTTAAAAAGTTACCGCTGACGATCTGACTTGTAAGTGGCTGTCAGCTCATCAAACATGGTGCTGTTCATTTCCATAAATGCCTTCAACACATTGTAGACTAAAGCCACAATAGCCCTGTGAAATATTAAAGAAGGAAAAAGAAATGAGTCTATTAGTTTCAGGTGAAATCAAACATGAAATAAAAGTGTCTTCTCTTACCAGCACTTCTGCGACCAATTCTGCCCTTGCAAGTATGATGATGCAAATTCTTTTATTTCAGTGAAACTACTTTCGATTAACATATTTAAAGGTGAGAATCAGCTTTCATGTCTCCACTGACTATTTAAATGGAGCAAACCAAAACTCTAGGGTAAAAGGTAACAACAGAAAGCTATTACATATAACTACAGACTCTTTCCTCATGCTGTGGAGCAATTCCGACTGCAGCTCCAGGGATTCAAATCATCAATGCTGGCAGAAGGAAGAGAATTTAAACGCAAAATGGGAATGATTCATACTTCCTTATGGTTTTTCTATGAAGCTGAATATTCAGGGCATCTATGCAAAATACAAGGCTGTATTTCAAGAGTGATTTCCTTGTACTCATTCATTTCATATTCATTTTCACTTTGGTATCACAAAAAACTCTTTAAAAGCCCCACAAATCCTTCAGATGAGTGCTGCAGTATCTGTGTAAAACTGTGTACATGTGTATACACATATATATAAAACCCAAAAATTTTATATATATATATATATATATATATATATATATATATAAAAACATATAGTTCATCTCTCTCTAACCTCTGTCTACTTTGCTTACTGCTGTTCCTGACCTTACCCAAGAGTCAATACACCACTGCTTATTTGAATTCAATGAATGCTTAATTGCATAAAATATGACAGGCATGATCTGTTCATACAGGAGGAAATAATAATGATGATGATAATAATTACATATATTATTTCTTACATAATTATTTATTATTATTATTATTATTATTATTTCAAAAAGGCATTCTGTCCCACAAAGGTTCAAAAAAGGTATAATCAGTTTACTTTTTTATACCATCTGACTGGGTAACTAACATAAAATATACTAGAATTTCCAAAGTACGTTGGTCTGCCAACACTCTGAATATCCAGAGGTCAACATTCCTTTCTGGCAGAGCTGAAGATACAGCTGAAGAAACAACAAAGCAGCTGGAAAGGGAGAAGGGAAAGAAATAAATCTAAAGAACATTCAAAGAATTTGGAATAGATTATCAATCAGAAGATCCCAGTTTCTGATCCACTACCAGGGTTGTCATGTTCAGACATGGGGTTGTTTAGGAAATAGCTCTTCAGCCAGGAGGCACTGAATCAACATTACAGGTGCCAGGGATCTTTGGAGCAAACCTATATAGCAAACAAACTCTGTGCCATTTCCTATGCTCCACCCACCCATTTATCATTCACCTCTTTCAATAAACTTTCATTTTTGTTGCCTGCATTTAGAAATGTTCTTATAAAAATTCTTTAAATACCTTCTTTATTTTACATGTATCTTAACCTGGCTTGTGTGTCAAAGGTACAACATTCCTGTGGATATGAAAACTCTGAGAACTGGGATACTGGAATCCTCTCCTTACCAGAAGCATCCCAGGGCATAGTATATAAGGTTGGGCAGTATCCCGACAGGTTAGAGACAGGTAATACGTTACTATGCCATAGAAGCTGTCTTTTTGTGACGAGCATTAGTTACAGAAGCTTTCCAATAGTATTAGATTCATCATGAAAGCACATGAACTTGAGGTTTGGCTAGATCCAGAACAAAATGACTGATGTTTTAAAAGATAAAATACTTCACTAATATTTTACAGTAAGGTTTTAAAGCAACTGGGACCTGATCATAGCACAGACCATTAAAAATACTGGGTTTACTAAATGGTAACCACCTTGACTTAAAAAAACTTTTCAACTAAAGCGTAGAATACATGGCATCTAACTGTAATAGGATTTTCCATTAAAACATTTTCTACTAGGTCATTCAATTCAAAAATAAAAATTCAAAATTAACAGGATATTAATATAAAGTAACTACTCTATTACTGTGCATAATGGAAAACAGCTGTATTTAAAAAAAATTAGAAAAAAACCCTCAGACTAAGAATATACTGATGTCAGTATGCTTCATAGGTCTTTAGAAAAATGTAAGTATGAGAGGTCTAACAGAGGTATCAGTATCATCCATGATACAGCCAAGCAATATCCTTCTAGACTATTTATGAGCAGGCTTAAGATGTTAACCAGTTTATAAAAAACTGCGTAGGAGAAATGCTCGATGAGCAACACTTTTTCTTCAATAACAATGTATCATCTAATTTCCCTTTTTTCTAACTTGTGAGAAGGTCTATTTTTATCCCATAAGGCACTGATTTTTGTACACATACCACATAATTAAAAACATTTTGAGAAAAGCTTAAGTATAGACTAATTTATATTGGCATTAACAGAGCTGCACCTGCTCATGCCAGCTTTGAATTTGGATCTCTCCCATTCAGATGTTCTTCAGCAGACATTCCCTAAGTTTATCAGTAGTTTGTCAAACGGTAAGATAAAGAGTAATGGCAAAAACTTACGGATTCCAGTGTTCTTTAGAAATCCTATAAAGGCTGGAAAACATGATGGGAAGTATAACATTTGAATTCTCCTCTATCAAACTCATGATGTATTCGTTATTCCAATAATACAGCGCTCTTTCGGCCACCTTTGAGTCAAAGGAATAAAATATTAACAGGAATTCAGATACCTATAATTTTGTAATTTTCTGAAGGGAAAACAAATCACAGAGAAATTTCATAAAGATGAATTAACAGGAATCATTAACTTTGGAACTAAAACTCCACTTCAATCAGTAGCATAATTCCATTAATGGAATTAAGTCTTTTTCCTATAATTCAGATCCCACAGCATACTCTCTCTTTCCCCTGAGCAGTAAGTTGTTACTCACTGAAGACCAGGTGCAGATGCTGCATTAATGCTGCAGCTGTGGAGGGGAAGGGAGAGCAGGCAGACTTCCCATTGCCCCTCTCCCTCAATCCTGCAACTGCAGTTGGAAGGAAGAGAGCAGTGCTAGGAGACCAGAGGAAGGAGACAGGGAAAGGCCCAGTAGCTGGGCTGAATAAGGGGGAGGAGATCTTAACTGTGGGGAAGGTACCAATGACAATAACCACCTCCAGGAGGAGATGCAGGGAGTAGGAGGGAAAACACGGATATAAAATGATGCTAAAAACAAACATAGTCCAAGGAAGAGCCAAAACCAGTCTCATCTGCCTTTGTGCCAGGGCAGGTCACCTAGCTCAATACAGAGACAGTACAGGACATGAATCTTATCTCCTCTTCACATGATTCAACTTAAATCCTGTTCATCCCCCTTCTTCCCATTACGCAACGTGAAGAAAAGAGGCTATGGGTTCTACCACTTCTAACCAAACCTCTCCTTACAGAAGGAACTAAGTAGGAAAATAAGAAAGCTACACAGTGTTACACTAAAAAAGGGAGCAAACACACCCTGCATGGTCTATCAGTCCAAAGGCCATACGGTGAGTACCCATCACCTACAGTTAGAAGGGCTCAAAGTCTGCTTGGATACAGTTTGAGGCCTTCTGTGGCTCAGAATGGCAAGTTCTGTGCTGTAACCCCACACACACCTAAGTAGTTACTCACTGAGCTCAGAACTGAACTTCCACGGCAACATACCCTCTTTCATAGAAACCCTAAAGACAAGTGTTTACAACCACATAACATAAAATAATATTTACATTTAGGGGGGGTGTTAGGTTTGAAACTGAGACTATATATTCCTATACAAACAATAACCTGACAATAACACTGACCTGAAAATGAGGGCTAGAGACACACTTGGCAATTTGTTTAAACAAGGGTTCCTGGATTTTGACAAACTGTGATGGTTCGATCACATCCAAGATTTCCTCCAGCTCTCCCAGGAACATGACCTAAAGACATGGAAGAAAGCATTGAATATAAAACCTCTGAATCATCTTGATCAGCAAAATGCTGGTAACTCTCAAATCCTACCACTTCAGGGAGAAATGGAGCCCTCACTAGCTCATCAAGACCCTCTCTCAAAAAATATTATCAATTCAAACCTTTAGTAGCTTCTGGATTCAGTCCCTTCAAAGAAGGAGAACGAGTGTGTGCAAATGCTGTATTTAAAGTAAACATTTGCAACAAAATTCAGAATTGCACCAGTATATACACGCTGAAAATCTAGCTTCATATAGACAGATAATTTGGCCAAGGCTTAAACTTTATTATCTAAGGAGAGTCTCTTAATTTCACCTAACTTTTGGAAGCAATACTCAAAATAACGGTTTTGCTGTGTCACAAAAATCTCATTAGAGAAACTCGGATTTGCATCAAGAATTTGAAATAAAAATGCAAAGGTTTAACTGCATCTTTTACATGTTTAATAAGTGAAAGCCAGACAATAAAATATCTTTCATCCTCCCTGGAAAAATACTACCTCGCATATAAACAAATCCAAATCTAACAGAATTTTCCAATCTATCCTCAACTAGGTTTATTTTCTCCTTTGTAAAAAAGTAAGAAATTCTCTGCAGAAGAACCAGTGCATATTTTGTGAACAGAAACCATAGTTATCAAATTTTTCTCTTCATAGTCAAAACTGTCCAAAAATCTGGAATTCAAGTATGGAAAATCACCTACAAGAACTAATACCAAGATCCACCACAGTATGTGCTATCACCTGGAAATATCTAAAGATTCCCTGCCTATTATATTGTAGAACAAAATAACTCTTACATCTTGTTAATACTAGCATATCACTTACCTCTTTCTGACTGCAGGTTTTAGGCCAGAATTTCATTAAACCTCTAATGACCTAAAATAGAAGAAAAAAAAAATTAGATTTTTTTTTTTTAATTACTTTTCTCTCAAGAAGGTAAGCCATTTATGACACAAAAATTAAGTATGAAAGAAATATTTACTGGTTCTGTGAGTGAAGGGTCTTTCTCCAGAAACTGTACTATGCAATACGCCAGCTGTGGAGAGGTAAAGATTTAAGAAAATGAAGTTAGAATATTTCTATAAAGAAACCACAAAAAAACAATTTCTAAATAAAAGAGAGACTCAAGACAATACGCTATATAGCTTCCCCAAATTGCATCCAGTTTTAAACGGAAATGCATAGTTTGCACTGTGCAAATCCACTCAAGGTTCAGTTCACAAGAAACCAGAGAACACATTCAAAAAAATATTAGGATGGAAAAGTAGCATATAAAATAAAAATCAGAGCAACTTGGAATTCTAATTACAGTCATACAATCAGTGTTTTGAAGCTTCTGTTACTCTCTGAAACTTCATCTTTTTACACATTTTATACATCGGCTCATCTTGCAAGATGAACTGACATGACCAAACCCTGGAATAATATATTTAGAAAGCACAGCTTTATCAGCATAAGAAAGACTGCACTATGGGAAAATCAGAGAGAAAGGCAACAGGTATCACTTATCAGATGAAAAATTACATCACGAAAGCTAAATGTATAAAAGGATATCTGAAAGCATAAATGCATAATTAAGAAATCTGTGAGGAAGGATGTTAAAAGATTGTGCAAAAATATGGGTACTATTATTCAAAAAGTTGCCAGAGTGAAGAACCACCTTGACAGCACAAGACAAAAGAAACCCAAACATTCTCTTGGGGGAGGGAATAGGAAAGGCAAACTTGTGAGAATGAGAAAATAGCAGAGATGAAAACCTAAAGAGAGAGTTTAACAAAATCCCCAAAACATTACAGACATATGTTACACTTTTAATTATCTAATCAGAACAGAAGACATTTATCACACAAAATATATAAAATGTGCATTTTTTCCACATTTCAAAACGTTCCCCCCACCTTTTATGTGCTACACAATTAAATTTCCAAATCAACCTTAAAAAAAAAAAAAAAAAATCATTCTAACTGAGCAGAAAATATTTTTATAATTTCTACCTGTGCATGGAAGAGTGATAAACTCCTGACAGTATGTAAAGGAATCAGCACCTTCACCAGAAACTGTTTATGCTCTGCCTTAAGAGGTAAAGCAAAACCATTGATAATACTAGAAATTAGAAGAGAAATATTTGTTAGTGTTATCATGACAGAAAACATTATTGAGGTCTGAACAAGCACATTCTAGGTGAAAATAATTTAGCAGTCGGCACCTCATGCCATTTGTAAACAGGTGCTGACTTTTGTCCTGCTTTATATGAGCAGTGCAGTACATATCTAGGCAGCAATTCAGCTCCAACTTAGAAATAATCATATACACAGCTGCACAAGCCTGTTGTCAAACAGATAAAAACTTGTCTACACAGTCTGTAAATTCATGTAAGCAAGGTGTTCTTGAGTAATTAACTTTCCAGAATTAATTTACTCAAAATATTCACACTGTTAGCACGCTTAAAAAAAAAATAAAAATCTGCAGCATGTAAGGATGAAGTGCACAACATTTAACACACACATCCACACACACAAAATCAATCCAACACTTCTGGCTGTAACTTGCATCCAGTTATATGCTCTTGGCAAAGATGTGACAGAGATTTGCACGTGGGCTTAAAGATGAGCATGTGTGCACATCTGTTTTCAGAATCAGGACAGAGTAATACTTTTTCTGAATCCAACACTACTCCGACACATCCAGAAGGGAAGTTAGAGATACATAATAAATAAAGACTCATTTACCTTCCTAAAATTTCCAACAGTTCAGCTACGCCATTGAAGTGTTCAGTTTCATAAACAAATCTAAAAAAAGAAAAGTTAAATATAAGTAATATATCAGTTTCCTAAAATGTTCATAAGCAAAAAGTACCTTGTCCCACAACTCACCGTAGAAAAATATTATTAATCTGTTTTCGGATAAATGCTCTAAGACCCAGAAACTTGCCATAAATTCTGTGCAAGACTGTTTTTAGGTAGTCTCGTTCTCGAGGGTCTTCGCTGTCAAACAGCTCCAACAGCTGCATTTAAAGGAAACAGAGAACTGAAACAGCAGACATTTGACAAGGATGACACACAGACTTCTGTATAAAAATTAAATTCATGAAAGCACATGCATGTAAGAATGTGATATCTGTGTTACCCAAGGTGTAGAAATACACTAGTATAAAATCTGTTGTAATCCCAGTACAACATGATGAAACTCAGTTTATTAATTTCCACTTCTGACATGACAAAACTTTAGAAATCTTCAAACAACTACAACTTTTGATTAACTGGCTCCAAAATGTTGCCTTCTTTCCTCCCAAAAATAAATAAAATAAATTATTAGATGCTTTTATATCTACAAAATAAGACAGTTTGCCTCTTACCATCCACCACTCCTTCACTCTGCAGAACTAAAAGATCCCCATTTGCTCCAATATTTTGTTCCCACAACATTGTCTCAAGGTCACATTTTGCTAATTGCTTGTAACTTATATTATGAGCTCTTAAGCCTTCCTAGTGATTGCATGGCCTTCACGCTCTGGAAAGACTCAACAGTGAAGTCTATGCCAGCACTGGATCTGCTGTTACAGGATCTCAACCAATCGACATGAATCAACGCATTGGGGGAATTAATCCTTTAGGTTGAACAAAATGGTAACTTCAATATCCAGTTATTAAAAAGATTTTCAAACAGCAAAAATGATTATGTGGTGCTCAGTCAAGAGAGACCACCAGCCGGTGCCTTGTATGGTACAAAATATCTCACACAACACTGACACCTCAAATTGCCTCTAAGAATTAAGGCATGAAATGAACAGCAGGAATATCACCTGCAGATCTGTGTTCTATTCCTCTTGAATCATCTACCACGAAAGTATGAGCTTCCCCTCTACCCCTTCTTCTTCATCATCACAGCCAGCATTAAGTATTCTGGCAGACATTTGGAGTTAGTTAGACAGCAAACTTTATTTTAAAACAAACCAAATCAAACCAACAAAAAAACCCCAAAACATAAAAACCCTAACCCTCCAAAAATGGACAGAAAACAGGGAAGTTTAAAGTAGTAATCATAAGCAGCCAGAACCTCTCTTGCATGAAAAAGAAAGTAACTGTCAACCTGTATCTGTCTTGCAAGAGAAACAAAGACAGTTTGCCAAAGAGGTCTTACAAATGTCTAAGATGCTGTCAGAAAATTATTACAGGAATAGCAGAAAAAATTATCTTGGATTCACAAATAGATAAATTATAAATACCTATTATAAGTAGATATGTCAGTCTATGTATACTACCTGATCTCTGTTAAACTGTTACACAACTTTGAGGAGGTGAAAAAAATACAGAAAAAGACGATTAAAAGTTGTAAAACTGTCTGGGATTTTGCTTTCTAACATGCACATTTAGGACTGATGTATGTATTCTTCACTGGTTTGGATATTTCTGTAGCTTGTAACGAGATCCCACTATCTTTTCCTTGCAGTAAGAATTTCTGGTCGGAATTTCAGGAGGAAACAATGAGGTTTGTCAGCTGCCCTCCAGAGGTTACAAACACATTGCAACATTCAATTAGTTCTAGAGTTAAATAAATAAATAGTCACCTCATCCTTCCCCAAATAGTAAATTTCACCCAAAGACAGCAAATAGCTGGAAACACTTATGTTTTTAATGTTCTTATAGGATTGCTTTTAGGAGCAAAATATTTATATTTCCAGTTCTGTTATAGAGATCCTCTGTTGGAACACTGCTGAACTTAGTCACTCATTTAAAAAAAAAAAAAAAAAAAGAAAAAAAAAAGACAATTATTTTGATTTATTACCAGATTTCAACAACAAAGTCCTATTTTTATGGATAAGGTGCAAGACTTCCATAATTTACATGATTATCCAGACACTAAACATACATAGAATAGGGAAATAAATTTTCCAAAATAGCAACCTACTTAACACAGACACTTGTGGATGTATTTGAATAGTATGTCTCTTAGCAACCACTGCCAACCATTACAGCCTGTATATAAGCAGGTTTTAGAAATGAACAGTTACACTGTTAAGTACAGCAGTTTATCAAAACATACAGCTGAAAGCCAGAAACACATCTAAATTCAAAAAATGAAAGCAAAAAGGAAACAAGAAAAAGCTTGGAAAATGCTCATTAAAAAAAACCTATCAATTTTTCATATAGGTATTCTTACTGCCAAGAAATACTTCAGTGAAGCTCCACAAATAAAAAAAGTAATAACAATTTTGAGAGAAAGCTGATTTCAGACTGTCACACTTGTGTTGTCAGTGTCATGAAACACCAAACACTTTTAATGCTTGTAAGTCTCAAACTGGCTTCCACTGTAAGTGATCTGTAGTCATAGATTCTTAAAAGTAACTCCAGACACACAACAAATACAGTAAGTGGAAGGACACCCCAGTTCCTAAAGGCTAAACACACACACTTATACACACAGAAATACATCTACTTGCATGTATATCTAAGGCTCAATGGAAGTTTTAATAGAAAAATGTGAATTTTTAATTGATACACTGGGCATAGCAATACATAAAAATGCATCACCTAACCACGTGGCAAGAACTTCTGAATTCTCCTAATTGTCAGATCATGCTTTTTCAGATATGTAGCTTTCCAAATCTCATCTTTCCCTCTTTTAGTAGATACCATTGTTTCATTTAGTAGACTTATTAAAGACTAACAGGGTTAAAAAAAAAAGAGAAGTTGTTTTAGATCCATTCTCCTGTGCCAAATTGTAGCAGGTTTGAATGCCTTGAAAGTGCCTGAGTGGGATGCCACCAGTCATGACTGGTTCAGCAGCACTTAACAGGAGCATCGAGGAATTATTTTCTCTAGATTCAGAAATAGAACACAAGCATTCCTTCTAATGCAATCCTGCTATATCTAAAGAAAATAAAATCAGTTTGGAAACACCTGTCAAGAGTGATTACCCCCTCATGCATATTCTTACATCTCCATCATGTATGGGATTGGTGCACCCCCTTGTTTAAATCAATATTTAGATGGACAAAAAGGAAACTCCACCATAGAGGTTTGATCCAGATGAAAAATGCTCCTCTATTTAGAAGATAGATAAAATAAAAACATAAGCATATCCCACTGGTTTTGTAGAGTGAAGAAGGTCTTCTGATATTAAGAAGGAAACTGAAGTCCCTTCTTTGAATCTTGGAAGTTAAGGATAGAAACTGCTCTCTTTGTTACATTTTTCAGGTATTCTTCATACAAGTAAGATACAAGGACACTAAAAGCACTACTTTTATTGCTTAAGCTCTACAGGGGAAAATAAAAGCTCCACAACAAAGGGGTGAGAGAAAGGTCTTCAGAAATGCTGACTATCTCCTGCCACTTCTAGTTTGGCTTTTATTCCAAGTCTCAGCCCGCAAGGAAACTCCCTTCCTAAGTAGGAATCTTCCTGAATTTCCCTGATTTCAAAAGCAAGCTATAGACAGCATGAAACACAAAGTTCTTTCTGACTTTGTGGTTATACAGAAATGTACAATGGGAACAGAAAACACAAGACAGACCTATTCCCAAAAGCTCTATCTGTGGAGTTTCCTGGCTTATCCCAGAAAACTTCTTCCTTCAGCCACCTCTGTTCTGTCATCTCTCAAAGCCTGGATGAAAACACCTCAGTAGAGAAGACCAACTACTGTATTTTCAAGTGAAATAACAAAGCACACAAGAAGCCCAGCTTGTACACAAGGAGGAGAAAGATGAAATGTGCATAAAATACCTGGCTACCAGCTGACCAACAGAGAGGCCATCTCTCCCATTTAGCCATAATGGCAGCAAGCAAACTACAAAACCAAGTCCCATTCTTTGCCATTGCTGTTGATTATTGATGCTACTTCTCCTTCCATGCTTTTAATAGAGCTTGAACTTTATATGGCCTTTTGATTTACTTCCTCTCTGACCACTATAGCATCAGTTTTCAGTACCGTGCCGGGAATAGGTTTGTTAATGAACTACTGCCCCTGTTGCCAGCTCTCCAGCAGAGATAGAAGGGAAAAATATTCTCACCTTCCAACAGAAATATTTTAACAATATTAAGATACATTAAAACTGGCAGTAGTCTCTCTAGATATCAGCACTTTTAGACTACTTGAGACTAAGCCTTTCATTTTTCAACAGTTACTGTTTCAGCTCCCTCTCATTATCAGTAAATCAAATATTTTGATTAAGGTATCAAAACTGGAGCCAAACCAACTATTGTATATATCTATAGCAACAGAACCTGATATATAAACACACACACACACCCTACCTCCCTAGACTGAAAACTTTCATTGTATATGCTTGTTTAGCCTTTTTCTGTTGCAAATAAAGTTACACTTTCAAATTCTAAACAAAAGCATTTTAAAGAATTTTTTTTCGAAAGCAAAGAAAAAAACCAAAACAGATCAGCTTACCTGCAATACAAATTTCTGATCTATGTACTTTTTGGCAATGCTGGGCTGAAACTCTTGGCTTTCCAAAAATCGTATGAAAAACTCATATACAAGCTGCAGAAGAAAGAAAACCAAACAAACCACCCATGGTTTAGTTTATGACTTGATAACTCTTTATATTTTTAAGTATGTCCCTAAGTCATTTAGCTAGAAAATAAAACACTTATTTTTCCACAGAGCAAAAGGTTACAAAGATGAAAGATATTTTTCTCCTTTATTAAATTCCTACCTTAGAGTAAATTACATGAGCTTTTTAAGCTAGTTTTGCTTATTTAACTCCAGTCAAAGACATTTCATCACCAAGAACAGGCACTGCCATCTTGTAATGTTTGTTATCATCTTGTAAAGCTTCCTAGAGTAATTGGAAAGCACATTTAAACTTCTCTCTGAACTGCTGAAGTCACATCAAATACGGATATTACAATACTGAAAGGGTTGGTGAAACAGTCGGAAATACTTAAATTAAATTAGAAACTGCTTCGAGTGGCATTCTACTACAACTTGAAACACAGAAGAAGAATACAAACTGGAATTTATTCATAAGTTCCTTGTTTACTGTAAAGACTAGCCTCAGGGCTGGAGAAAACCTTATTTTCATGAAATGCCATCTCTGCCTAAGCTATTCAATGGGACAGCAACAGACTTTTCACATAGCGGAGAAAGAGTATAAAAAACAGGGGAAAAGGAAGTGAAGTAAACCAGTGACTGCTGTGGCCTTGTAAGACAGCAGCTCTGACCTGTCACTGCCCAGATGAGCTACCAGCTAGCAATTCTCTTTGCTGAACCCTTTCAAGAGCAGCCATTGAAAGCTTTTTCCCTTCTGACTTCAGTGAGTTCGAATATTGACACTGAAAGGAGAAAGGAGGCTAAACAATACATTTAAAAATAATTTTAAGCTTTTCCATGCAAACACCAATATGCTGCAATACTGCCCCTCCTGCTTTGTGTCAGTGTTCTCTGACTTCTAAAAGGAAACAATAGGATATCAAAAAGGGGGAGAGAGGTTTAGAAATCTGACATGGAAAAAGCGACAGCTTGCATAACTAGTATTAAATCATCAGGAAATCAATTCCATCAACTGCTGACAAATACTTTGGTGCATTTCTTCCTGAAAATGGTAAAACATCCACTGGCTAAAGAAACTCCCTCATTTCCATGTAAGAAAATTGCTTTTAAAACTACAGTACTAGTGTCAACGAACATAAGATAACAGACGTGGATGCCTGTGCTGTTTCCAGGCAGGCAGAGCTGTTCAGAATTGTCTTGAAGCTTTTAAGATTCTTATTTTTGTGAAACTCAAATATAAATGAGGGATGAAACCTACATTTCAATCGATTCTAAATTTGAGAGCACAAAAGGGTGAAACAAACTGCTCACAGGCAAGGATTGTACATGTAACTGTTAAATAAAATCCTCACCTTCAAGCTGAGATCAGTCATTCTCCTTTGCTCACAGAAAATCCCAGACTCCTCAAACTGTTAGTCAGGCAAATTTCTTCTAAATTTACTAGTGGTGTAAGTCATTGTCCTGACTAACACTGACAGGATCTGCATCTGTATTTTCTATAAAGGAATTTACTGCATTAGCATCAATGATGCTTTCTCCAAAATTAGTCTATGTTCTTTGTTCAAAATATCTTATGCTGACACTTGAGGTAGAGAGGAAGGGATGATACACAGCAGTGAGCATGAATCCTGCTACAAACACCTAAAAGCAAACCTTGACCCAGGGAGAAGAAGGAAGACTTAGATAGGGATGGAGCTTCTCTTCATTTTTCTGATCAGCTGCCAGCACCTGTGTACTTTTGTGTGAAAATTACCTACCCTCAGTAAAGCAAACCAGCTAGCACTATCATCCCTACAAAGCTCCTGCTGAAGAGGCTTAAAAACACTTGTGCATCAGAGCAGTTTGGAAAGGAAAATAATTTTTAATTTAATGAAGGAAAACAGGAATATGAGGGACACCATCAATACAATTCTGGAAGAAAGCCTTAATATTTTGCAAACTTCACAAAGTACTCTCCTGCCTTTGTAGGTACTATATTATAGCCAGGAACAATATTAATAAATGTTAGTGTCTCACAGGCTAGTTCTGATTCACAGGCTAAAAAAAAAAGCTGACAAAATTATTAGATACATTAAGCAATAATAAGCATTTCTTCTGAGATAAATGATTAAAAACCTGTAAATGTGGCCATGATGCCTCCAAGGTGGGCTCATCTTCTTCTGGATCAAATTCATTGCTGTCACTAGGTGGGAGAGTTCTGAAGATATTGCAAGATACCTGAAAAGTGAAAGAATGAATGATGAGATCTGGTTTTCAAATAGGTACTAGATTTCAGGACTCTCTATCCTCCATCATATAAGCAATATTTCCTCTGCCTGCTCTCTGACAAAGTTCTTTAGCAACAGCACAGGTCCAAGGAACGGGTCACTTTACAAACCTGCTACCAGCCTTGGCTTTCCCTTCTCCAGGTCTTTTTGTTTCTTCATTCCAGTGATATCCCAGCATCACCCAGTCTGCCACCACTTCTATCCACCACGTTCCAGATGAGCCCACCAACATGTAATTCCCAGTCTGGCTGAGCATCAATGGGCTGAGAGCCATGGCTGTTTAGGAGTTGTGGGAAAAGCCATCCATGTGCATTTACAAGTGTTTTCGTACAATACTTGGTTATTTTCCTTTGCAGAGGGAAAACATTAATGAAACCTGCTTAAGGTCTCTTCTGTCAGCACTTGTTAAGAGTTGCTGGTGCTATTCACACATTATATGCCTGGACACCTCATGCCAAGTACAGGACTTTGTTCCAAATGCAAGCAACGAATCATATTTGCTCGACACTTAGCCTACATTTTATTTTATGGTTGGTTTGCTTTGCTTAATCTTATTTAGAGGTGCTGAGACTGCTTGGCTTTGTGAGGTTCATGCTATCAGCCAAGACTGGAGTGCTTTCCTGGGTTAATTATAGAGCTGAATGGAGTGTACATCTTATTATGCAGCAAATCTGGTAAGTGCAAACATGCTGTAGAGCTTTTTATGCACTAGGAAGGTGATGTTGTGCCTTCTTTGCACTCTGCTACTGCATTTGACCCATCTCTAAGCAGGCTAATCAAACAGCTGGGAAAAGCAGCATGTTATCTCCTAATCCCATCTATACACGACCCCTTCATAGCAGTTCCAACAAATTAAGTTATTTAAGAAACAAATCTAGCATATTCTTCAACATCCTTATTTATTTTCAAGCTTTTTACTCCTGTAAATGTTTTAAAATTAGTCTGTAAGGCATATTTTCAATAAGTTGGCAACTTATAAGAAAGGGCACTTAAAAGCCAGAAGTTTAAATACAACCCAAATATACTGATAAAACCAGACTGAGATAGACAAAGTGAAGCTTTAGAATTTGCAAGAGAAACAGAACAGATTCAGGTACTGCATAAACAGAAAGAAGAAATAACAGAAAACTGTAGGAAAGCACGTGGTGCATACTAGTGAGGATGAGGAATATTCACGGAACACAAGGGAAAGATAAAAGACGAGCAGGCAAAACAGCATAGAAAAATGAGGTCACACAGGTTTCTGCTTGGACTTTTTTCTTTTTGCCACAAGAGGGTGTATTTCACTACACTTACAGTAAAACATACTTTTACAGAAGCCTTCACTGTATATGTAAATCTCATGTTTTCAAGTCACATGGCTTTCAACCTTAACAGATACAACACTGATTACAGCCTGTGCTGATGGATACCGAACTCTCCTTGCCCTGCATACATGCATGCCCACCAAGTTATTAGTAACATTTATTAGGAGATATTCCCTTTTCCCCTTCTCCATCCTCTTCCCTTTTCTCATTCACTTCTCTCAAAAGCCTCTCCATGAAAAGGACTTCTCTAATCTCATGAGAAGTCAAATAACTATTCCAGGAATACACACATGTTATAGTTTGTCTTTGCTCAAGGATTCCTGAGCTCCTCCTACTATCCCTGAAAAGCAGGGAGAGGAGGAAAGTGATCAGAGTTAACAGGACAGAATTGTTTCTGTGTTACAGCACAGAGCAATAGAAGGATGACAGCCCAAAGGATTCTCACATAAAAAGAGAAAATGTACCTATTGGTGCCTTGGAACATCCGGGATTCTGCAATACTTACTGAAGCATTCTTGCTTAATACTTCACATTCAAAAATCCCAGCTTTCCCAGGATTTGGACCAAAACTAGCAAAACTAATGACATTCCACAACTATTTTATTTTTTTTTTCCTGCTTTAAACTTCAACTGAAACAAGAAAAAAATTTTCAGCAAATTTGATCATACAAAAATTAATGAAACTTGTACCAACAAGCCAGAGAAAACGTAAGTATTCATCAGCTGTTATGCTTTAAAACTGGAACAAATATTGAAGTATGACACAAGCAAAACCTGCAAGGAAAAGTACAGACTTTCAGAATGAAAAGCTAAACTAAGACAAATTCCTTTAAGATTTAAATTAAGTCAAACCAAGCTTCAAGCAGTTAGTGCCAGGGCCTTAACAGCATGACAGAACTACCAAGGTTTCAGCAACAATCAGTTAAGTGCCAGCACTTACACCTCACTCTTCAGCTTGTAACAAAACCAGTATGATTTCTGGAGAATGCCTATTAAAAAAAGGCCAGTCTCAAGGCAACTCAGTTTTTTGCATAAGAAAATTAACATGCAGGAGTAAATGCAATGCAAGTTAGAATACAGTCCTAGTATACTGTTTGCTCTGTTTAATTTTCTTTTTTGCATTGGGAGTAAAGATAAGTTATATGGAGCCAAAATGCAGATATTCTCCTGAAAAGAACAGACAGAACAGGTTATCTTTAAGTGATTTCCTTGGGTTATCATAATTTTAAAAGATAATGTGTGCCATTACAGTTACATTAATCACCACAACACAGCATGATAGCTCATTTACATGCAGTGTCAATTTATAGCATGTTTATCTAAATCAGTAGCCTCTGGGTGGCTAATGTTTATAAGCCTCTAAGGGAAAGCCAAAGGCAACAAGTTCTTCCATGCATGAACTGCCCAGCTGTACATGAGAGACTTTGACAGCCACTACACAAAGATGGGAATACACTACATCAAATCTGGAAAAAATAATTTTTCTCAGATAGGCGTAAGGTAGCTATTTAGTATTTATCCCCAGGCCCAAGCAGCACGCCAGAATTCCTTTGGCTAGAGAGCTGAATCATTTCTCTTCTGACCTCTGTTGGATCATCAAGGCAAAGGACATCCCTGCCAGCCTGCCTATACAGACCTTGATTCCTCTCCCAGAAATTACTCCTGATCAATACTGACTTCCGTCTTCCACTGACTAGGAACGTCTCCAAGCCCAGATGATATTTTTGTAAAGCACACTGGAACTCTAATATTCTAGAAAGTTGTATCTTGACAAATCTCCCCAATTATGTCCTCAAAGACACCTGCATGCTGTCCTCTGTGACTGTCCCTTTCAGAACCAACTGGATGTAGAAAAGTACATCGCTGCTCCTTCACTAGGCAGAATTTGAACACACAAGTACCAGAAACTGAGTTAAAAAAATCAGTAAAATCTACCTATTGTCATTGAATCTAAAATCACCTAAATCAAATTGGAAACGTTGAAATGATAGATTTTTAGACTGGAGCTGTCCAGACACCTCAAAGCTCCACGTCAGTGTGTCAGTCAGGCACAACTCCAACTAGAAGCAAGACAAAAAAAACTTGCTCTGATACCCCCACAAAGAATGAGCCGCAAGTTCTGAACAGATGTGACAACTGGTACCTGGTAATCCAGAACTACAGAACTATGAATATATACTTAAAATAACAAGTTTCAAGAAAGCTCTGATTTTATCATCACATTTATATTTGAAATAACTTTTAGAAAAGAAAGTACTAAGAGGCTTAAATCTGAAGTCAGGAATAAACGTTTTGAGAAGTCTTCTCTTTGTCCCTCCCTGGAGTGCTATGAAAATGACAATGTTATAACAGAAACACTCTGCAAGCTCAGTTTCAGCTCAATACTCCTACTCCATGCTGTTTGAAACAAAGATTTTTATCAGCAATGGTTTTCCTGAATAGAGCCTGAAATGAAAACAAACATACATGCAGGGAAGCTTATTAGCTATATAAAAACAGGATCAGTGAATACCCAACTAGCTCAGAGGAACACCTATTCTTCTGTTACCATAATGTGGAACCATATAAATAAACCCCATGTATTTATGAAGTTGAAACCAAGCATCAATGCACACACACTGCTTAAACTACTGTGCATATTAACGACATACAGTAACAACAAAATGTAATTAAGCACTAACATGAAGCCATGCTAAGTGGGAGACAATAATGGCCCCTGGAACAGACACTGCACTGAACAACATATCTGCATATGTGGTTTTTTTTAATATTGTTTATGGATTTACATATTTTAGAGCCTGAAGTGACTACTGCAGTCACTCAGCTATAATCTCTCTCTATAACCCATTCAATTGTTCCCAGAAGTTGGTTAAAGTACAGCTTGCAAATAGAAATATCTAATTTTATCTTAAAAGATTATGAATTATTCCACCAGCTCTCCTCTCCTGAAGTTTTACTACTAATTCAACTACAGTATTGCTTCTGATTTCAAAGTCGAATCTGCCCAGTTCCCCTGTTGGTTCTCGTTAAGCTGCTAGATCTCTTCTACATCTGTATATATATTTGCCCATGCAGTATGTATCTATTTATATATAGGTATTTTTAATATACATGATACCTCTCAACCTCTGTGCTGTTAAATGGAAAAACAGCTTCTGAGCCCAGGCAGTTGTTGGTTTGTTTGGTTTTAATCCCGTGATTATTTTTGCTTCCTTCCTTTGAGATCCCACCTGCACACAAGTGTACTGGGGTACGTTTAAAAAGTCAGGCCACCTCCCTCTTTTTCTGCATGTGGGTCATTTGAATTTATCAACATTTGCTTCTTTGAACAGTGCTCTGTATCAGAAACTCATATTAAAATACTCAAGACACAATGCTCAGGTCCTTTTCTGCACCACTGCCTGCATGAAGCCCTGGAAGACTGTATTAATATTATATACCTTCTTTTTCCCCAGCAGCATTTCCTTTGGCTTGGCTACCTTAAAATGAGCTATGCTGGAACTGAGAACACAGTCAACAATCCAGCTCACAGGGTGGGGGGAAAACAGTCCTTCTCATCTTTTCTTGACCTTTAAGTCTTTCCAATCAATAACATGCAAGAATTTAGCTCAAGATCAGGACTCCTAAACCTGTTAGCTTACCATCACCCACTGAATTCAGTGGTGGTAGCAGCTTCCACCCATAAAGAGGAGCAAGTGGTAAAACTGGGATTCTTAGGCTACACTTCTGAAGTGCAATAGGAGCAAGACTACAGAGCAAAAGAGTTGGTGTTCAGGTGCTGAATGCCCACACTAGGTATGTTTGCAGGGAGAAGTTTCTTTCTAGTGATCTCTTGCACTGAAGCCCAATAGCAAGTTAGAAAGCCGTAAGTATGATCTTGGAGTAGACATTTTGCCCAAAAGGAATCGAATAAACAAACCTGAAGACTTCTCTGGCACAAACATCAAAATGCAGTGAGATCAAATGGAAGACCCACTTCAAGAGCACACACTTGGGATCCACGTTAGAAGTGCCAGCACACATCCATGCCCAGTCAGCAGCCCAGGGCACACCTTCTCACTGCTGGAAACCAGAGCTCTAAAATTCCACTCTAGGTCACCCAGAGCTGAATCATAACAGGGTGCCCTACTAATAACAACCCTGTTCATCACTGTCTCCATGTAACAACATTTTGAGGTGATCCAGTGGAACAGTTATTTAATGTGTGTCCAGCTAATTCTATACAATGCAATCTTAAAAGAAAAAAAAAAACCATAGCAATAACTCAAATATCTTGGACAAATTAAAGCACAGCGCCGGCAGAAAGAGCCACTCATCTCTAGAGCAGGCAGCAGATCAAGTGAAAGCCTGCCAACACATGAACTTGAACTCTAGACAGCATTACAAAACTCATACTGTCTTGCACTCCAAAATGAAGAACAAAACAAAAAACTCAAAACCCAAGAAAACAATCTCCCAGAACATTCACATTGTGCTTCTCTACAGACACAATGTTCGAAGAAGATGGCACAGCCAAAATAGGAGGTGGGGTTGTACACTCCTTTAACAAAAAAAAGTACAGTTGACACAAGTAATTCTTGGAACAAAATGTTTTTCCAGTTTATTTCTTCGCTTTAGACCTAGTCATTGTACTATTATGCAGATAAAGACTGACAAATGAAAGGCCTATGTAACCAACAGGAGGAATAATTGATAAGGGTAAAAGTAATTACAGACTGTTAGGAGAAATTATTAGGGACAACTACTGCAAGAGGAGCTGCCTTCAACTGATTTTTTGAGAGAACATCGGAGCCTCTTCTTC
This sequence comes from Podargus strigoides, assembly GCA_028020825.1. Lineage (NCBI taxonomy): Eukaryota > Metazoa > Chordata > Aves > Caprimulgiformes > Podargidae > Podargus > Podargus strigoides. The sequence goes on along the minus strand of CM051624.1, from coordinate 7,526,960 downwards.
TAATAAGCATTGTGGGTTTTGTACAAACTAGTTGTATAAAGAATGTGAATAATAAAAAGTATCTAACATAGGAATTTGGACGTAAAGCATGAAAGAAACCGAAGTTAGGTTCTTTTCTTGCTTCTACAGAATTGATAACCCTCACATTAAACAAACAAGAACAAAATGTAAAATATGATGTGATTTTTATCTATTTTTTTAAACTTCGATTAAGTTTAAAAAAAACATCATGGCTGCACCTACATGACACTATTTAATCCAAGCCCCACTGCATCTTCCTTTCAGCATTTCACATGGTTTCAAAATAATCTGTTCAACTTCTACTGATTCAAGCTGAGTTTAAGATCAATTCCTAATATTTTACAGAATTCTTGAAGTTATATCAAATTTGTATTAGAAATGAGACATTATTTGTCAATTCTTGTAAGAGTATATGATTTCATTTATTTCCCTTAAACTCAAATGACATTCAGTATTATATTTTTAAATCTAATACAAGAACCAACAGGAACATGGGCACAGGGGCTTTGCTAAATCAAAAAGGTAAGTCTGAATATAGGTACACTTGCATAAAAATCTCTATCCAAGAACACTTTAACACAAAAACCACTAAACAGGATGAACATTTAGCAAGCAGGGTGGCATACTTAGTCATAAGCTATAGCTAAAGCTATAGAAAATAAAGGAACTCATAATGCCTATAAAGTCTAGCAAACGTCCTAAAAATAGGTTCCTTAACATGCTAAAAAATTCATGGCTTTACAAGATATTCTTTATGTTTAACAGGTCTGTCACAAACAAACTCCTGATCAGACTCTGCCCTCACATCTGTTGAGACAAACCTGCAGTAAAAGGAATGCAATCCCTCTAGAGTTATGTAAGTAGAAAGAAGAAAATTTTTTAAAAATCAGTCTGACCTTTCAAATAGAATTTTTGGTATTTATTTGAGTATTCATTTAACCAAGTTTCTTCCACTGTGTTGCTCAACAGCTTCTGAGCCACAAGACATTTAATGTGATGCTTCATTTTGGCTATAGAGATTACAGTTTTATTTTACTTGATTTGTCATTACAGAAAAGATAAAGATGACAACAGGAAGCCAAAGACATTTCTGCACGTCAAAGAGAGGAGAACAAAGTAAAATCACACACAGAATCACACAGAATGTTAGGGATTGGAAGGGACCTCAAAAGATCATCTAGTCCAATCCCCCTGCCAGAGCAGGAAATGATTCCATTCGGAAAGGTGTATCTCCAGAAAGTTTCATTAGCCATCTCTTATGGGCTGGCAGCCATCCACACATTTTGCATAAACATCACGGTAAATGTCAGGGTTGGGTTTACAATTTCTGAAGATGCAAGTAGGAGAGCTGAAATGTTGCTCACCAACAAAGAGATTCATCCAGATGTCTCGGTTTAACAGCTTGTCAATTTTTCCCATCCAATTTTTTAAATGAAAGAAATCAGTTTCCTCAATCCATGTCTTAATACCCAGAAAACACAAAAAGCTCTGCTACATACACCCTTTAGGATACCACAGATAATAACAAACATTTCATTCAACTACTACTGCTTAATCTACCAGCAAAATCAGCATCATTAGTTTAAGCCTCCACATTTTGCTCAGACAGGAACAAATTTTTAGACTAAGTGTCCAATTATTGGCTCATAAAGTCGTATTACTGGCATTTCCTTCTTAGCAGAGTGAGGTTTAATTGGCAAGGGCCTTTTTCCTTAGTGCAAGCCTAATTCTAAAGAATGTCATATGCCCTTCTGAACAACACATCAAACTGCAGGGGAAGCACACTGAGCAATACCCTCCTGAATAAATCTGTCCAGCTTATGGCCATTAACACAACTCCCAACTGCTCTTCCCATCAACTGATATTGATGGCAGTGACGAGGCCTTGCCAGCTTGCTTTGGTGGCCATTAGTACATTCAATTTTTTGTTATTTTTTTAAAATAACCAATAATATGCCAATACTTCTGTATATATCAAGCTAAAGGGAGTGGTTTAAAGAAGTGGACACGCACACGGTTGACAAATGGCCAAGTGATTTCACATTTAGCTATATGCAACATCGTATCGTATGCTCAAGAGAACAACATGAAAATGTGTGATACTACAATCAGAGATTAAGGTTTTAATGGCATGAATTTAGGATGTCTGGCAGTAAAAATATCCAGGAACCATTATGCTGGCTACCACAACTGACTAGTTTTCAAACCCTTATGTCATAACACTACCACATTTCAGAAGCAACTAATATCAGAGTTTCTGAAGAATTCTACAAGCAACTTTTTTCTGTCCTAGTATCTTTAAAGCCAAACTCCATCTGGGTCACGAACAGAGAACGCTAATATACACATAGGTTATAAAACTTTAAAACAAAAAAGGGTTCTTCCACAGATACCCCTTTTTGGGACATTTTAGCTAAGATAAGAAAGCACTTTAGCCATTAATCCTTCTTTATAAATATTAGTAACTTTTTAAATATCAGCTTCAGTCTGGACTGCCTTTTTTCTGATCTTACATGATGCCAAAACTCACAAAACAGCTTCTTTCTTTTTCACCTGTTTACAATACTTCACCTCCAATTCCCAGTAGCCCAAAGGGCCAAGCAGGAAATATTTATTCCTGGTTTCACAAACATTAAATGTAACAGGGAGGAGACCTTCCAAAGGGACACAGAACACGTGTGCTCCATTTTGATCAGTTTTAAGATACTGGTCTTTCAATCAAAACAGTCCCATGACAGTTGTGGCAGGCAGTCAATGGGGACGCTAATTTGGTCAGGACATAGATACTGCTGTGTTCTTCACTATCATGACAGGCCAAGGATTGTCAACTTGACAGCTCCTTTGTGAACACAGTTGGAGAACAAGCTGAAAATCCTTAAAAGTAGATAAAGGTGACAGCTGCACTCACGAAGCCAATGTGTACGGTTAAGTCTGTCTCAGTACAGGATTATGAGCGCAATTCTGTGTGAAACAAGAACATGCACTTATTGGAAAGAACAAGTTACATCAAACATGATGCTTCAGCACAAAGTGACTAATGCAGTCTATTCACAAGGCAATATGTGCTAAAAACTCATTTTATATAATATTAAGAGTCCCACCTTTCCCTCTAGGGCCTGTATAACTGCACTTAGAGTGATGGAGAAGTCTTGCTTTTATAGGCAAAGACCAGGAGGGAAAGTAGCACTTTTACCAGACAGTCTATCTGTAAAACACAAAATATTTGCAACGCACAAAAGGTCTGATGATGTGGCTTAGCAGAAACACTGCATTACCATTCGATGGGGTGATCGACAAATCATTCATGCATTTGCCATGGATTCACTCACATAAATTCAATAGCAGAGCACAGCATCCTGCTCACATGGAATACAACCACCAAAGTGTTTTTCCAAGAGCACACACACCAAGAACACTGCTGGTTGCCATAAGCACAATTAGGGTATCCCAACTTTCCAATTTTGAAACTTTCTTTCCGATAGCTTACACCTTCATCAAAGCACAGGTGTCTGTTTCAGGCTAGAGTTTCTTACAAAACTTAAATATTACTGCTTTCTAAGGAAATTCTTCAGGAATGTCCAATTCCCTAATTACGTAGGCATCTTTTTATTTGTAAAAAATCCAGGTTTGGGCAGTCAGGGGCCACTGAGTAGCCAGATAGAGGATTTGAGAATATTCTCAGTCCTCCCCTGCTTACAGAAGAGAAAACATAGCTTGAGTTCACCACGGGAGCTTCAATGCAAGGTACAAGTAGTAAGACGAGAAGGGCATGATGCAATGAACGGGTCAGGGGAATACTGGAGAAAAGAAGATAGAACAATTTTCCATCAAAAACGAGCTAAGACGAAACTGGAATTCCTGAAGCTCCATTAGCAAATATCCATGAAATCCACTGGAAAAATTCACACTGTACCTTGACTTCCAGTGACTCCTCCATATCATAGTTACAGATTATATTTAAGTAAATTATTTAAAACCATGTTTTTCAAACTATTCAGGCAATACAACATTTCCTTAAGATAAAAACAGTTTTGTGAATCAACGTAGGTGACTGCAGGGACAGTAGGACATGCCAGCAAAGGGGTTTTGTGTCTCTTCTACAGTTTAAGTTCAGATTGCTTCATAGGTTATGACCTATGATTCAAATTGAACTTTGCAAGCAGTTACAGATCAAATTCTTCTTGTTTCTTGGGGCCAAGCCTAAGACAATACAAACTCGAAGAGTCTTCATTCTACAAACATTGCTGCAGTAAACAACTAAAACGGAAGTCAATGCGAGAATACAATCTAAGCAACAGAAACACTAAAAATACCCCAACAAACCCACCAAATTATCCCAGGAGGTGAGTTTGGAGGCGTTTTCTACACATAGAAAAAGCAACCAATTTTACTGAAGTTACCTGTGGACCAGTGTCCTGTCTATACAAAGAGTCTGATACAATTTGTTCATCACAAGCAGTACAAGGAAGATTAACATTTGCAAACCAATTAGATACTAGTGTACAGCACCAGTGGAAGAATTCAGCAAAGAACTAGTAATTCTGTATTCAGACCAGTATCTGAATGGTGCATTAGACCACACGCAGAACAAATAACACAACAGCCTGAAAAGCAGTTCATTCAGAAGATTGGTCCAGCACAGAAGGGAGGAAGGGAGGGTGGTGGAGAAGGGGAAGAATCTGATCACATCATTATAGGCTTTCTGACAATGCACACAAACAAAGAAGCCATATTAAGATTTTTCCACACACCCTTAATTCTGTTTTTTTCTTCACGATTAACTGCTTGATGATTCTGTCACAATTTACAGCTATTTTTAAGTATTACAGACAAGCAACACAGCATGTATCTGTGTGTCAGAAAAGAAACAAGGAGAATATGTAACGCCATGTAAAATCTATTCATGTTTTTCTTCTCATAGCACATAGCCAGTGGCTTCCATGATCACCCAGCACCACTAGGAAACCAACATCACCAAATCTGTATTTAGCTAATGGCCTTCTCATACAGATAACCGGTTATAAGGGTTCTGTATGGTAGTACAAAATAAACATTTTAAAGCAGTGATTGATTTTGCCAATCACAACGAACGTTCCTCACCATATAGCTAGCATCTGGTACTGTTTCCATTTTTACACTGAAAACACTATTATTTGACAATTTATATATACAAGGTACGGCTTTATTGTTGAGTAATCTTGCTCACTCTAATGTCAGCTGCTATGAATCCACATAATACAACCAGGAAATTTTCACGCTGATTCTATACAACATTTTTAGCGTTTATTATTTAAAAATCATATTCTGTGAGTACTTTAAGCTATATCCATCTAAAGCACACACTCAAGAGCTTGGATAAAGTTCAAAGATAAGAAAATTGCAAAAATTATTCCATTATTTACACTGGGGGGAAGAGGGAGGGGTAGGTGGGGGGAAATGTGAGGGACTCTGATTTAAAGGCTGCTGGCTTTCTCCAGCAGGAAACAATGCAGGTTTCCTTTCACACGTTTGTGACACTGCAATAACCATCATCTACTTGACTTTAATTAAGCATATATAAAAATTAATATTTTTGTCTTTGGAGAACTATCCCCAAGCGATCATCTTGTAGAAAATACAAACCAAAGGCCTCACTTAATCCACCTACTCCAGGGTTCAATTTCGCCCACAATGCGTAACTGGAATTGCAAATGGATTTAAAGAGACCATGAGAAAGAAGGAACTCACCATTCTAACTACTTCAGGGTAAGTCTGCTCTGTCAAACAGCCTCTGCTTATTGTAATGTAGTCCACCAGTTCATTAAGAGTGGAGCGCTTGTATTCTTTCATTTTAAGGTCTGAAAGCGTGTCCATGAAGTCAAAAATGACACAGCACTGTTGAAGTTTCTTTAGGAACAGTTCAGGCTGCTCTGAAGATGGAACGTCTATGAAATGAAACAAGAAAGGAAATCTTTGTGAGTCTGGCATCTTATTATACAAAACAGGATTTCTTTTTGAAGATCAATTTCAAAGGAAAGCAGCATTCATACAACTTGGGTAAAACAGAGCTCAGATTAACAAATGAACCCCTTATAGGAACTGCATTACTATTGTGTGCTTGAGATCTTGAACACCACATTGTGGAAGCAATTTAATCATCGTCTCCTGTTAAGAAAATAAAGTTCACCAAAAAAAGGGGAGAATGCAAATGCAACAGCATTCAAGACTTAATTCTACGATACTCCGCTACTTTCACTGTAGGCTGACATTTGCCATCATTAACTTACACTCCACAGAAGGATGAAAGAACTTTCAAACCTATCCAGCTTGATTAATTTCTAATTCTAAAAACACTGCGTCATTTATAACTATATGAATATAGATAATATGCATATGAACACACAGCAAGACTATACCTCTGCAAACAAGTTTTCATATTCAATTATTACCCCCACATTGACACTTACCATAGCAAAATCAATTTTACTGAAACACAGTGAGGATTTTTTGCTGTACTATGAACACATAACATGCATCAATAAGAACATTTTCACACACAATAATAGTATGTGCTTGACCATCAAGTAAGCAGAATGTACTATTTATTACTTTTGCTGTTTTCTTAATTCTCGTCAGACAAAAGACTTAATTAAATAATAAAAGGAATGTCAACTTCTTAGTGGTTTGTTAGTTTACAAAGTGCATCAAAAGAGTACATAGAAATCTTAATTTATCCAGTGCTCATGTACACAAGAGGCTGACAACAGTAGAAAGTTGCAGAAATGAATTATGTATTTTTACTTTAAAAGTATGCCCTCAGACTAGAGGGCACTTCACTTCCTTTGATCTACTTATTATTTTTAGAGGCACAAATGCTCTGTCAGCATCAGAATCCAGCAAATGACCTTCCAAGCCATAATACAATATAAAATTTTGCTATTTCAACTATAAAAATTTTAATAGTAAAGAACTGATGTTTCTTAAAACCTGGACATACTTGTAAAAAGCCAACCTAAGATGGAACTTCTTACTGTTGCAACAAGAGTATGTCAAGTTAAGGAATACTTGGAAAACACTGGAAGCTGTTAGTAGTTGTACAGTAGTTTTAGGATGAAGTACTATTAATCTGTTTTAATTAAAACCACGTACACAACAGTTACTAGTTTCTAGTTCAAAAGACCTATGAAATATTCCAAGGTCATAGTACCTAGCTGCATAGATTTAGAAGTACTGATAGAGATGCAAGAACCTCAAGGCACTTCAACTCCCTGCATTGCTTAAACACTGAAAAGAGTAAATACAGGTTGTAGTACAAATAAAGATGCTATGTGCTTCCTGACCTCACATGGTAAAATACAACAGTTTATTCAACCTTATTCAACCTTTTTCCACTTACAGCACTGCAGTAGCAATAGGATTCAATAGGTTAGCAAACTGCATCCCGCAAAGAACAACCAAGATCTTGGTAAAGTTTAATTGATGATACTAGGCAGCACACATCAATCTCATACTCATTAGGCTTGGGTAAGCTCTACAACAGCTGTGTCCAAAGCAAATGAAGGGGGAAAAGAAGTGGTATGGTTGTAACACCACACTTTGTATCATCATAATTATTCACCTCACATCCCCACAGGCTATATTCATCTGTGGTTCAGAAGATGTAAGAACCCCAACAAGAAGAGCTATGTGAGAGAACAGTTTCCTCCAAACACCTCCAGAAAACTGGAAGTCCCCAAACCAGGTCACCTTAAAGCCGTTCCACAGGCCAGGTGTCTCACAGGAGTTCAGATGCCTCACAGCAAGCAATGCTGAAACCTAAGGTAAGCCAAGGAGTCAGAGAAAGTCATTAGCTCTCACCCATTATAAAAAAGACCACTCCTATTAGCGACTTTTCTAAGGTTACAGCCTTACAGGAGATAAAGGGCCCATGGAAGCAAATACTTATGACTGCTTTTGATTATCTGCCGTCAGATAATACAAAAGAAAGGAGGTTGGCATCAGAATTCACTGTTATTAGCAAGGAGGCAACAATTAATTGATTAACAATTTCTTCCAAAAGACAGACTGTAAATACAAGCTGAAACAAAGAGAGATAAAAGTGCAATTGGTTACTTTTCAAGAGTATTATGCTTAATTCTAACTTCCACTCTTATGCTATCTATAATCCCCCATAGAACTTGAAAACATATAAGTGGTATCAGTAAAATCTATGATGTCACATGAACATAATGGGTGTGGGTTGCATTGTTCTACATGGCTTGCATGCATTTAGTTTGGCCAACGAGGACATCTTAGTCAAAGAAAAATACAGGCTGAAATCAAATGGGAATCCATTAAGGCACAATTCACTGCAAGTTATAACCAGCTGCAAATGACTCAGGATTACACTCATTTTAAGGTAGGGTCAGTATTAAATAAAAATTTAAAAATGACTGAAGCATTAAAATAACTAATAAAAGTTTGTTTTCTTTTTTTCCTTCAGTTCAGCATCTGGAGGTGTGGGAACAAAATGAAAAATGTAATTAAGTTATTCTCAATAAAAACCACTCTAGTACACTACATGTATTTCATGCCAGCAACATTACCTCAATGAGCCATGGAAACTATAGGGGCAAAAAACCCAAAAACCTAACCAAATTAAAAAAAAAAAACCACAGAGAACAAAAAAAAACCCAAGGCCCCACAGAATAAAACACCCAACTGTTCTGGTCCTATCTGCTTTTCTTTAGTAAGCACATTGCCATTCATATGACAAAATGAAATTGCAGGAAGTTTCCTGCAATAGTATTTCTCACAGGGTAACATCCAATGCTGAGCTTTTTTTCTACTTGGAAACAGAAGTATATGAGAGCAAATTTTAGGGGGTCCTAATATGCACAGCACAAAAAAGAGCAGCAGCAATCAATAAAATCAGTATTCCATGTTCCCAACCTTCTCACAGAGATCATGCCATTAGTTGGCTTCAGGGTTTTGTTTGTTTGGGTGTTGGTTTGTTGGGGTTTTTTTGGGGGGGGCAGGGGAGGAGGTTGGTGGTTGGTGGTTAAGACCATTTCTTAAATGGTCTAAGGCCTCTTTCAGAGCTGCACAAACCTTATTGAAAGATCACCAAGAAAGGACTTCCCCAGCCACCCCCATGTCACTATTCAGACACTGGTACTTGGGTACAGACCTACTGAGCTCCACAGCAGAGCTCAACTCTTTAATGCAATGACTTGAAATGAAACATGCACTTCATTACGTATATTCACAGTTGATGAAAAACAGCAAATCATTTTCTTCTCAGCAGACAGTCAGAGCTTTCAATGAATTCTGCAATGCTTTACTCTTGTGCTAATGTGCAGCTAAACATTTAGGCCCCTAAATTTAATAACCTTCAATATTACCATTGTATCCACCTTCAGTTGAAAGAACTGAAAAATTGAGTAACTGCTCTAATAAATCTGTGTAAATATCTATAATACTTTAGTAATCTTTAAAATAAAATTAAAATGACACTACCAAATGGCATGTGTGATTTATGCCCAACACACAGGAGAGTAGACATTTATTAAAACCAAAATTTAAAGAAAGATAAAGTTGTGTCTGGACAACTGTAAGAACTCGCCTCCTTTTCAGAAGGTCTTTGCTATGACTTAATTTTCAGGTTTGTCAGTTTTCTCTTTAGCCATTTAAAACTGTACAGAGCTCCTGAAATACACAGAGCATTCACAGATTCAAAGGAAATTGGCTCAGTGAGAGCAAGTACTCATACATTTGAAGAATGATAAGCAAGATAGAATCAGAGTCTTTAACAAATGCATGAAGTTACCAAAAAAAACGACAAAAAGTACTGCAGTCTTTTTTAGACATGGACTAACAATTGTTACTACAATGGTTGAAATACTAATTCTAAAATGGCCAAAGCAATTTAGTTGCTCACTTAATAGCCGTTTTCCAAAATAATCCTAAACCAACCTGCCCATCCCTTCTCATCAGTCATCTCTGCAGACTTTTATCAAATAAAGACATAAAAATTTGATAGCGTACTTTTACTGCAAGTCTCTAACATATACAAAAAATATTCATGTTTATACTACATTCATATTTTAATTAAAATAATTAACAATTAACTGGTTTTGGATCACAGAAAAGTAAAACTATGCATAGACTACCAAAGTTGCATCCAGAGAACTGAGATAGGATTCTCTTCCCCATGGCAGTGAAGAAAGAACTAGCATCCTTCTCGACCATTAGTAAACCACACCACGTTAAGCATGAAAAATGGAAACACGTACTAAAACCAAAGTATGTCCAGAACAGGGGACAGAGAGATTAATAGTAACATTTTTCACTCACATTAATTTTAAGAGCTTCCTTATAATTTCCCAACACCTGAGAACTCTGTATTTACTCGCCTCCACCCACCAAGGTTTTCCCTGTCTACTTAATGGCTAAATAATTCCCCAATTTTAGTCGTGTCTCCGTATCTTCCTGTTATTAAATAAACTTAGGATTATTATTTTTCTAGTTAAGTAAAATCTCCTTGTGACAAAGAAGTTCTAAAAAAACAAACAAACCCCTCCTGCTTTGCTGCCACTCGCCAAGCCACCAAGTGAAACAAAACCAACTATTGAAGCAAGGACCTATGTGCACAAAGTAGGCAGTTGTGCATAAATCTCTACATGTTTACACCCAGTACCCACAGGTCACTATGAAGATTTTGTGAGAAGCTAATTTTCTACTTTTTATTCAAATAAAACTTGAAAATTTGAATTTGAAAGCCTTTTGCTCTTCTCCAAGAAGTTCACTTCAAGACAATGTCCAGCAACGCCCAGCTCAAAGCTTTAGCTAACTCAGGGTCCCTGCTACATAGCGAGTCACATTTCCATAAGCCACTTTTCACAGCAAAATATTGTTCTTAAGATACCAAGAATTACAAATGTTTGCCCTCTCTTTCTTACACACACTTCTTGAGAAAAGTAATCACTATCCTGATTGCATTCATTTAATTCTTCTGACTGGCTGTCAATATTATGAATGCTTTGTGAAGTCAGTAATCATTCATTTATAATAGGTGCTTTTTTCAAAGCTGTTTTCCCAACCCTTTCTCTATACTTAATAATTATACAGGCAGGGCAGCAGTTAAGCACCGTGTTCCAAATATACAAAGTCTAACCAGTACCAACATTATTCACACAGCAATAAATACAGTGGGACAAACTCAAGCTGATTTTCATGAGTGAACACGCACAAAAAAAAGCACAGTGTTAATATATTGTTCCCAGCACATTCAAACTGCATGACTGGAGGTGCAACACAGCATATACTCCACCACTTTTCCTGATAATCAGAATCCCTTCAGTTAATCAATCACAAAATTCAGAATTGCTTCTGACCAACACTTCTTCATTCCACTACTGTCTACACCAACAGTGTCCATGCTGCAGACATCTTTCAAATTGGCTGTGGACCAAGAGCACAAGCTTGGTTGTCAAAGCTACTGATGAGCCATAGCAGAATATCATTACATCCATACTTGTTGCAAAAGCACTGTATTAATGCAAATTAGCATCAATGATGTGCCACCCTCAAGTGAGCAGAGTTTCCAGGGTGTTGAAGGTTTTACAAGTTTGGATCCTCTTACTCATCACTATCCTAACATGATGAATCCATTATGAAACAGAGTTATATCAAATATCTCAGTTAATTATAAGCAATCGAGGAAATACATAGTATATAGTCAGAACTCATGAGTAACTAACGGAAGACAAGATTACCAGGGTATTTGGGTACACTCATCACTGTTCTAGGTCCCACAAAAATAGAAATTCACAAGATATTCAGTAGTAGATAGTGTTCCTCATGCTAGTGCTAATAATCACCACTTAGTAGTAACCATGTCTTTTCATAAGCAGCAATGCCTTCCTCCTTAGGCAAGTTGACAACACTTTTCAACCCCTCCTCATTTGTTCTTCAATGAACAGGAAGAGTTTAGACTAATAGAGTAAACCAGAACAGTCAAAGTTTATCTATTCTATCTACAAGTACATTCAAGCCAAAAACGATCCAGCTCAAAGAGGACAGCAGAGAAGGTACAGAGAAGGATTCAAATGACACAAATTTCGAGAAAAACTGATGGGAGAAAAGCAGGTAGATGGACGTACCAAAAAAATTTCAGAAGAGATGGAAGAACAGCAAAGCAGCTGTGAATATTATGAGAAGGGGACAAAGTGGGAACCTGAAGAAGTCAAAGCAACAACATCAAAAAGTATTAAAAGACCAAGAAAGAGAACAGGGTACATAGAGCATGAGCAGGAGACTTGGAAAAAACAGAAAGGAAAATATTGTTTGGGGAATAGGTAACACAATAAAAGTAGCAGAATATTTTAAGAGGAAAAAATAGGAGCTCAAAGTATTTAAGCAAAACAAGAATGAATGAGTTAGTGGTTAGGGGCTAGATTTGATTAAGCAGCCACATTATCTGGAGGTTCCTGACTCTCTGTAACATCTTTAATATAACCTGTTACATTATTTATGCTGAGTTTGCCCAGACATCAAATTAACACTTATTTTTTAGCCCTAAGTTGATCACAGGTTTTGTAGGTTGCTTCCCCCCGTCCTTAATTTTTACTAATATTTCGAAAACAATGAGTAGATTTTATTTTTAAGGGAAGCAAAATGGTTGGCAAAAATACATATAAGTGTTATTTCAATTTCCTAAATTGAATACGTGGCATAAAATCCCCAAAAAGACAAAAATACTTTGTCAAAACACTGAGAGTTATTTTGGCCAATTTTCCTGGACTGACTCAAGTTTCTTTTATACTGGCTCAGAAAGTTGATGCTAGTTGTTTTAAGTAGGTTATTACTGAACTGCACTTTGAAAGGACAAGCTAACCTTCACTCAGTAGAGTCGAAGTCACTAGGTTTGCAGAACAGTCACCAGAGACAGCTGCTGTCCATGTCTGTCCTGCCACTCGAGAATACTGACCTGAGGTTGTGATAAAATTATCAGGATGCCTTTGCCATACACCTTCTGCTCAACCTTCTACCATTGGATATGAAAGGCATAATAGTTACCTTCCAAAATGCTCTCCAAAGGGGGAAAAAAAAAAAAAAAAGAATGGATTAAGAATGGGAATAAAAATGGGAATAAAACAGAAACTGTCCATCTTCTACTTTCCACATTTATATAAACTTAAGAATAAGTCCACTTTCAGGATTTGTGGTTGTTGTGGGTTTTTGTTTGTTGGTGGTTTGCTTTTTTTTTTTTTTTTTTTTTTTTTTATTTTTCTTTTTAGGCACTGACCTGTTAGTTTAGCTAGGTGTGTGGAAAAACAACCCAATACTATGCTGGGAGACAACACTAAAACCCAGTACAGCCAACTCACTTAGAGCTCTCAGAGCTGTGTTAGAACATCCTTAACCTAAGAACCAAAATATCCACAAACTTAAAAGACCTCTGAAGTTTAACATCATGCTCCATTATAAATACAAGACTCTACATGAAAAATCTTTGCTGTTGGGTTTTTTGAGACTCCAGGATTAGTGAGTAAGTATTACTCCTTACACCTTTGCTCAATTCTAGCTGGTAATGCCTCCAGTGCTGAATCATCCATTAATTCCTCTCAGCTGCTACCAGGAGGAACTATACACCAGAATTAAAGTCAGGCTTTTCTGCAGACATTTGAATAGCAAAAACTACAGGTAAAGCAAATGCAAATCCTAAATAAGATGAACTTGCCTACTTGCTCAGCTCCTCTGCCCTAAAACACATCACCAAGACCAGAGACAGGAACACCACATAAACAAAGACATCTCCTTTTCCAAGTGATTTCTCAAGTTACAGACATTGAGCAAAGCTACACAATACTGCTGCCTTGCTTTCCTCTAAAGTCGCTCGCAGATCTTCAGGCTAGTTTTCAGTGTATTTTTTATTGCTTAGCTAGTCTCTAGGACACCCTGCCATCCTTCATCCATTCCTAAGTCCTTAGAGCACTGGAATTCCAAACAGTCAATAGAGACACAACTCTTGGTTCATTATTTCAACTTTGTCATGCTGTGCTCATATCACTTTTATCTTGTACTTTGTTTCTGTTAATTTTAGAGAGAATGATGGATTACACTGCAGCTTCAACTTTATCTTGCTATATCGTGTGTAATTCGGGGGTTTTTTTGCGTTGCAAATTAATGGCAAATATCAAAAACTGGCAAGACTAGCAATTTATAAGGAACATCTCATGGTTTCCAGGTTCCTTGGAAGGCAAAAAACCTAAAACCCAGAAAAATGCTTACAAGTTCCAGGCTACTAAGAAACACCTTTGCAAAAACCCACAAGAGCCTGCTGACCTAACACAGATGAATCCTTAAGAGGATTATTGTCTTCCTTTTGATAAGATTCTTATCAGATCACATATTTTTTTTTCTTCATGACATGAGAAGCTTTTGCTCTATAATGACCATTAAATACAAGAACACAAACATGTCACAGCAATCTTACAGTTACCTTCGATCCTAACTGCTGTCACAAGGCAATTCAAGATTTGCACTGGAATTTATTTGCTTGGTGCATTAAGTACATGATGAAATCATGATAAAATTAGAGAGCTGTACATGCTTCCTGGAAGAGTGCAAAAATTATACCTTGTTAGTAAGTGCTCTGAAACTGCCATGAGTCCGAATAAAAATATGAAATATACATTTTGCTCAAACTACAGAGACGCACTATGAAATTTATTCTGAAACAGACACTTGGTAAAAAGTTGAACCAAGAGCATAGGAAACCCAAAATATAACTCGCATCCAAATGGGTTTAGAACAAGTGCCAGGATTGCTACTCTGCTTGATACTGACTCACTAATTCATCATAGAAGTCACAGGAGTACTTTATTCTCCAGTCAAAGAAGTAATTAAGCGAGAGCCATTCTACATATGCAACCCACTGTCTCAGGCTTATATTTAAAATATTTACATTTATTAACTTAAATAATATACATACATATAAAATATAGTTTTCTATAACCCTATTTATACATTTAGAGGAGTTTAACTGAACCCTGAAAACATAACTTCCATTCCCTTCTCATTTGGTAGTATAACTTCACTCAAAAACACATTCTGCTCTATGCTAATTTAGCACAACAGTCTCCCAGTATTTTCCAGCAATGCACTGTGCAATCCGACCATCCATCATGTGTTTGCTCTCTCATTCTCCCCATAGAGGGAGCAATGTGTGTTACAGAGTAAGATTTTTATGAACTGCACGTGTGTAAGATGCTGTGTTTGTGTAAGGAAAAGACAAGATTTAATAAACATACACCACAGTTATGATGGAGTATGTGGAAACAAACTAAGAGTTCATTCTAGAGTCCCCAAACAGACCTCCCAGTAAGCTCAACTTCTTACACACCTTTCCTCTTCACTACAGAACATCCAGAACCACAGAAGAACACCACCTCCAGCTGGATTCAATGTTATGCCAAAAACAAGGAGATGCATCTGCAGCTGTGTGTCCTTCAGGAACACCAGCCACAGCACTCACTGCTCACCTGCATTTCCTGAGCCCTGAGAACATAAATCTGTGTTACATCCCGGCTGAACTGCAAAAAACCACAGGAAAACCTGAAGGTACATCCTGATCTACACACTGGGATGACATCTCCTTGCCAACTTAGAAACTGGAAAGCATTGCTCAAAGATGTTATGTGATGACTTTGCATCCACAAGCAATCCACGCGGTTTATTTGTCAAGGAGGTTACCACATCATTCCCTCCTTCAAGACATTTTCCTTGAACAAGGCCTTCCGGTGCGTAGGCTCAACCAGTTGCCCTGAGATACGGTCACCCGTAAGGCTCAGATTATTCAATACCTTGTGACAATGACTCCAATTAGTCAAGCTGTTAGTTAAGGGTATGCCCTCTCTCATATTGCCAAACCCAGTACATCTGTCTAAACGACACAAAATAAATAAAGAAATCTACTTTATTTTACTTTGCTTTTGCAATTACTGTAGAGGTCTCCCACATTCCCTGGTGCACATCAATATATCCTCATTCTAGACCACTTCTACAGCAACCTCTTGATCTTCAGATTATTCAGGATCTGGAACGATTCACCAATAGAGGGGAAAACATGACATTTATAGAATACTCCCCTATAATCTGTCAAGTTAGTCTGTGTTATGCTGGGTATTTTATGTTATTTGGATTATCATTACATATGTCTATGTAAAAATACCAGCTATCCCTTTAAAAATAGGATCTTCTTAATCACAGACTGGCACCGCTCAGTTTTAAAACAATGTAAATGAGAGACTCATTTACTAGTAATTATCATTCACCTGTAGAGCCCACTGCTCCACTGACTCATGTAGAGTATTAGGCCACTTTTTTATCTTTTAAACAGCAACTTTTTTTTGCTGCTTGAATCCTAAGTGGGGTAGACATTTTATCTCCCCAACGCAAGGTTCTAGAGAGCAAAGACCTCATTTCTGAGTATTTGTAATCATCTAAAGAACAACCCTTATCACAGCCTTGCATTACCATAGTGTGTGTGGACATTTTTTCATATCATCTTTACCTCTAACCGCTTCCAAAAACACTGAATAAAAAAATAATGCAGTTTTCTTTTGGCAGAATATATTTACCTGCATTCATGCATATCAGTCCTAAGGTTTTTTCTCCCTCAGAAATGCCATCTGCTACTGCAGACAAATCTATCTGATGATCACTGGGCCTTGGCACCTGAAGTGAGTTTCTCTAGAGATTACTTCGCCCCTCTGCAATATCACTATCAGTCTGCAACAGTATATATAAAAATTTAAATAATATAAAACTCTTTACTTGTAATGGGTCAAATATAAATTTTTATATAAGTTTTTGACATTCATAAACAAGTTCAAGAAAACTGAAAGCTACACAGAGAAGGTTATGTCATGCAACTAACGTAACCATAGGTATCGCTCTGCTGCACATCAAGCCACTTCAGACTGTTACAAATATTAACCAGACATAACAGTTTAGGCGTCAAATATAATTAAAACCTTTCCTCTGTGGTTACCAAACAATACTCTTCATCACCAACTGCTACCCCCTCTTTACCTCTTCCAAACTACTCATTAGTTAAGGTGCTTCTCTATTGAAGATGACAAGCTGAAATTAGATTACCAACAATATTTATCCTCAGCTGTACTGTGGTCACAAACTTCACCTTCAGTTGGAATCCTGGCCAAACTGAAGTCAATGGGAACATTACGTTGGTTTATTAGAATTGCCTTTGCTCTAATTGGCAGAAAGCTTGTTGCTCTTCCTTTTCTTAATTAGTAAGCAATCTCATCAGTTATGTATTCCACGAAAAATGAATGGAGAAAAATTCAGCAGGAAAGGTGTGTATCTTGCAAGTTTACACATACAAAGGTAAGTCTGAAAGCTCTTTGTAAGGGAGGTGATCCAAATACACTGCCGGTAAATTAGCGTAACTTTTAAAAGGCATTTTTATAGAGTCTTTTCAGCTGCAGATCACTCATGAAGAAAGCATGTACAGTAGAGCAAACGTGCTTTGTATCTGATCATACGAACACACAGACAATACGTTAAGTTGCCCATACATGCTACGAAGTGGCAGGCTCACTACTAGACCACCAGCAAGGGCTCTTAACTTAGATACATCCTTTGTGTATTTAAAGATAGAACTTCAGGTGCATCTTTTCTTGCCTTCTGTATTTTTTATGAAATATCAAATTCACTAATACATTATTAAATTACAAGTAGGGTACGCCACTTAGAGTAAAAAATAGTATTTTAAGTAATTGCCTCCATTGGACTGAAGTTTATCAAGAGAAGGCAGACAGCATTTTACATTACTTTACATTCAGGCTGTATCAGCAGGCACCTATACAGATGGCCCTTTCCCAATCCAAGAGCTAATGTGCAGTCAAAGTAGGTCAGTGAAGAGCAAAAGAGTTTTAAACTATACTAATCCAGTGGCCTCAGTATCCTACAGAAATGACAGAGAAGGATCATGGAAACTGTTGTGGGATCACAGGATGAAGTTAAAACTGTAAAGGCTAGAAAGCAAAATGCAATCCCATGCCATCAAGTTCTCCTCCCCATACCTAGCACATTACTAAATTATTTGGTTGTAGGGACTCTGGCAGTAGTCAACTAACTGCCTTCAAGCAAACCTACTGAAGCAACTCATCTGTGTGCCTTACTCCTTCCTCTGACAGAGGCATTAAAGTATCAGGCCTTAACAGAAGACCTAACAATCTAGTGAGCTTTACACCCACTGCTCTGATTCCTGTCATTTTCAGAGGATGTTACAGCTTGTTTCATTTCAATATCAATGCTAGCATTCTCTGTCTTGTCAGAAGGGAATGAAGAACCCAGCTCAGGCATTCCTTCAGTAGCAGAGGCCCTTCAGTTTGAGTGTTCAATTTGGTATCACTTCTTGTCATTTCTCTGGGCTGCTCCTACCTTTGCCTGCTCATAGAGTGTCTCACAATCATGTCTGTAATACTCCTTTCTGAAGCTTGCCTCTTTGTCTTCTCTCAGTCTGCAGCTGAAGACCTTCTCCAAAACAGCCCCCAGCTTCTCCAAATGCCATCTATTTTTACCTAGGCGCTGCCGTCTCATTCCGGATGCTGCTAATTGGCCCCTTAGTCACAACTGGAAAGTAACCTAGTTGAGTAACTCTTTCTGAGCTGCTGCATTGAGGAATCTGTATGCCTCATACTTGCATTAATTCAAATAAGGAAGCTTCCAGTAAATTTGTTCCCATGCAAGATGAAGCCCACAGTTTAATAGAAATTAACTAGAATTTACCCTCTAAAACTTTATAGCAACTTCATTCACACTTTTTTTAAAGTAATGACCTTCCCACACAAGAGTTTTATGCATTTAAAGTTCTAATTCCTGTAAGGAAACACTACATAAAATAGCAGATAACTGTAGCACTAGAGATCAACTGTACTCTACTTATCCACCAGCATTTATTTTTTTTCCCCCCACATATTACCTAGACCAATCTGTAAACTTGCAGGGATCTACTCAAAAGACATGACAGAAAACCCATGTAACATTAGATTTTTAAAGAGTGAAACAAGCGAGGACAATACAAGCAAGCCACTCTGAAACAGGTGTTTTTCCACACAGACTTTCTTATATCCATGACATAAAACAGTTGGCTTCAGAGCTACAAAATGATGTTTCAGACAACCCAGTCAGCCCTGCTTGCTTCTTAATCACTTTGCTAATGAAAAAGTTCAGCTGAACCATCTTGGAATTTCCTCCCAACTATTCTGCTTCAGCACAGTTATCAACTGTGGTTGATTTGGTACAAACAGGAAAAACGGATCATAAGACAGACTAGTTAGGCAGCTTTTACTAGGAAAACACTGGGAAAGTAAATAACTAAATTATCTAAATTCATTTTAAATTGCTTTACAGTCATTGTAATACTTCATTATTCCACTAGAAAGGCAAATTTGAATGCTGAGTATTTAACAGCCATTACTTCAGAAATATAGAACGTAAATGAGAAAATTACCATTTTATTAAGAGAACTTGACTCATTTTTACTAATGAAGACCGCAATCGTTTAATATAATGAATCCCTTCTAGAAAATCCGAGGTTACCACAGACAAGCACAGCACGCATTTTTGACAACATGAATCCAACTGTCAGATGTCCTGAACATCATTTGTAAAAACTAAAAGCAGAGCTTTTTCACAGACTAGTAATCCTGGATTCAGCTGAATACTGGCAGGATTAATACTATTTCTTCGGACGAAAGAAAGATCCTGTTCCATCCCATAAAGACAGCACAGGCTGCCAAGAGTAAAGGGAAGGGCCTTCAGCTGTGGATCATTAAGAAAAAGCCATTTAAAAAAATGGGATGTTTTGGAGAACACAGCATCCGGTAAAATGATGGAGTACTTTTTCCATGTGGACCTAAGAGAACTTGAACTCATTTATTCTGCAAATGAGAAACTGAGTACTTCCATGATGGTTTGTTTTGCTGAGAACGGAATTTCTTTTCACTTGAAATGAAGGCAAAAAGGATCTGCGTTAAATGTGATTCTGCCAAAAAGAATGAACACGTACAGAAGACAGAAAAATCCCTGCCCTGCAAACCACCACCACCACTAGCCCTGCACATCCTTACTTCCCACTCTCCCATTGGTTTTGTTTGATTGGGGCTATTTTTGTTTTTAAAAGAAACAGTTCTGTATGGCTGTGTACATCTTTGGTCCACACTGAGGACACAATTAATACTGCAAGAAGTCATGTTAATTATATTCTAGAAGAGGCATGCACATCTGTTTGGGTTCAAATGTATGGTGCCTCAAAATCAACGAGGAATCCTTGCTTCCCATGACAGCACCGTCACGGACATTCGGTGCCTGGGGAGAGTGAGAAGTGGGCAGAAGGACAGCAAGCCCCCATAGGACAAACAAAGCCCATCCCAGGAGCACCAGGCAACCTGGGCCCTAGAACCCCGCTCAAAAGCATCTCTCACTCTTTCTCCAACTCCCAAACCTCATACTTGTCGATCCGGAATGCTGGAAAAGTTTAGAGGAGTTTCTAGCTATGGACACAACTATTACAGTTATTCTCAGTTACAAACATTCTCCGTGGGACGTTCAGGCATAACCAAAGTAGTTTTTGCACAGACCAAGGCCTGATGGTTGTTGATCATTTTACAGGAGGCTCTTCTCCAATCTCTGAGGCAGATGTGGCAGGCAGGTGAGTCAGCTTCAGAGCTACAATAACCTGTGACAAGCCTACAGACTCAAGGGATCTCTGGTGATACTCAGCTCCAATCAGTCCAAATGCCCTGGGCTGGGCTCAGCTGCAGGAGAGGACATGACCGACTTTCCATGTCATGCAACCACCCAGGACGCTTCCCTCCTGGCATGGAACTTGCAGATCCCAACTGCCCATGAGGCTCTTTTGCCATTTGAGTGTCATCTCCTGCACTCAACCAGGCCTACCAGAGATGGATGAGCTCTCCCAAGTTGTCTGTCCTCACTCAGATAAGATGCAAAGACGAGTCCAGTTTGTCCTCTCTCACTGCACAGCCTTACCTGGACACACAGGTTTCCTTGGCCTAATGCAAGGTTTCGATCAGGATACAGCAAGGCAGAGGAAATGAAAAAAGGCTGCTTGTGCAATGAAGAGGAAAATGGCAGGTTCTTCCGCTTTGGGCACTACTCTTCCCACTATGACATAATCCTTCCTTGAGGCATCAGCACCACCTTAGGGCACTCATGGTGCAAGTATTTACCCCTGGCCCTCCCTTCAATAGCTCAGATCACCTGAAAAAAAAATCAAATTACTCCAAAATTCAACCAGCTTGTAAACAGATGCAAGTTTATGCATCAATATTTATGATTAAAGTACTTGTAAGGCAAACAAAATTGTATTGTTGTATAATAATGTACTTCACCTGTTCAGGAATCAGATTTTATTATCATTCCTCCACATCCTCACTATCTCCAAGTAACAGCATACCAAGTAATCCTTGAATTTTCTTCCTCTGCTTCCAATGTTACGAAGTGCTCAGCTTTAAAAAAGTTGAGGGCAAAGTGGTTTAGCTATTAGAGCAAGCTCAGATACCACAGTTTGCCTGCAGTAGCACTTCCATCCTCTCTCACTTGCAGAATAAATCAGCTTGCTGAATAAATCAACTCATGCAGAGCTGAGTTCCGGTACTGGGGAGCTCTAATTCCCCTCCACGGCACTGCACCCCATAAAGCCCAACTCCTCTCATACAACAGGTCTGTCCAGTTCCTCTCTGCTTCCTCCTTCTGCAACTGAGCAACAGCTCCCCTTAGTTTTCCCCCTTCCCTGATCATCCTACCTTTACCTGTCACTACACAGCAAGCTGCCATTAAGCCTTTACTTTTGGGTAGGTCTAAGATAATAATCAGAGGTTGGTTTCTGTTTCTGGGCTTCCTGCACTGATAAAAAGGTGGGTTTTTTTCCCTTAATATAAGCAATGAAGTCATTGAAATCTGTAGGAAGAAGAATTTTAGAACTATTTGATGACTGAATAATTGAAACTCCTAACATTTTCTGAATGTCCAAGGGGTAGAATTCACAGGCTAACAGGAGATATATAAAATTCCCTCTGGACTGGTACTTTGAAATTAACCTTCTTTTCGGTTATGCACAATAAGCAATGCCAGTGTCCTCTCTTAAACCAAACAGAAACATAGTATTTTTTAAATATGGAAACATCTAAGAACACATGACTGGTACCAAAGCTTCTGGATTTAAAACTTGCACATAAAAGCTTGGAAAATTGGAATTCTAACTTATCTTAAAAAGTCAATTTTATATTTATTCTACACATAATTCTCTACTTCCAACTGCAGGAGAACCAACTCAGGCCCTGGCATGTTCAATGACAACTTCAAAACTTGTCTTAACTTCAGCAAAAAGATGTGCAAAAAATAAAATATACTGCAAACTCTCTTTTGAATTACAACACAAATACAGTCCCTCATAACATCCTTCCACAGAGAGATCAGCCCTTGCCTTGTTTATGTAACCACATGACACACTAGCCAGAGTAACAGAGACATTAGCACACATCTACCTTTCAAATAGTGAACCTGATTCAGCAATCCTTCATCAAGCAAAGTGTTAATATAATCAAATTAGAGTTGTTTCTGAATAACACGAAACCCAGCCTTAATTCTGAAATACAGGAAAAACGATGTGGAGACTGATCTTATGCTTCCTTAGATTTTTAGGGTTCCCAAAGCTAGAAGAATTCTGAATATAGGACTAGGTTATAAATCAATATAATTTCCATTCATTGTCTCATAAAGCTCATCATACATCTGTAAATACAAGCCAAATAAAAGTATCATTTAAAAAAAATAAGGATCAGCTTTCCTCTGAGTCCACTGTTTTGCTACAGCATGCATGGACAGAATATTTTTAAATTATACCTGTTAATTAAAGTTTGCAGCTGCTAAATAAAGCCATCTCAAGTCATAAACCAAACCAAAAAGCACCCTACTCAAAACTTAAAACCTAAACCATAAATAATTAGAAAAAGGAAACAACAAAAAAAACACCACCAAAAAAAATCCAGCACCTTTGATCATGCGTGAAAACTTCCTAATAAGTAGGCACTCAAAATAGTATCTCAGGATATCCATCATTTAAATATATAAGAAACTATAATAAAAATGTCTTATTTTTTCAGACCTCTCCAATTAAAGAACCTTACCTTCATTACATCCACAAGATAAGTATTGCTTCTTTCCACCAACGCAGCCCTCTAAAGAACATCCCTCCTTTTAACCCAAGTGCTTACGGAAGGTATGTTTAAAAGTCCAACACTAGCCTATAGCCTAATTCACTTGCCTAACAAGTGAATTATATTCATAACTGGATGGTGATTAACACTAAACAACCCAACGCTCACACAAACAGCACAGCAAACCATTCTTTTCAAACTGCCAATCGGTGAGGTCAAAACATTCATGCTTTTAAGTCAAATTACAATCAACTTCCTCCCCACCCATTCTATTATTTGTTATTCATGCATTGAGAAGAGCATGGAAATCACTTCACAAAAAAACATGGGTATCTTGGAAGAACCTTCGCTACTTAAAGATGAAGCACTACTTATAAAACAAGAGAGAGAAAGGGCTTCCCGAGTTTAAAAAAACAAAACACAACACACCACCAAAAAAAAAACCACCAATAGCCAAACTTATTTTTCCCCTTTCATTTGTTTTAGATACTTCCCTTTACCCTCTTATTTCATCCATTACAGTGCCCCCCCGAAAGTACTACCACCTTTAGTATCAAGCCAAGCAATTGCTTTCTACTCCAAAATTTTAAAAAATAAAGTCATCCAGCAATGCTTTGAATCCCAAACAATTCCTAAAGTTCAGTGCTAGTCTCTGAGAGACTGTTAGGTTGATATTTTAAACTTGTAGTTAATAAAAAATTACAAAAAACCAAAAAAATCCTAGTTTTCTATTTTATTTGCATTCAGATTCATGCTATAAGCCCCTCTTCATCTTTCCAATCTACTTGAATTTCTAGGAAACTGTTTGCTTATAAATCAAATATTTTCTAACAAAGTGTTCGCAGCCTCCTTGAAATACTACTTGTGACAGCAGTAACAGCACACAAAAGACAACGTTACTACAGACTTTTAAGACATTTACTTTTACATGGTGGAAACTTCAAGTAAATCCTGCTGACACATGCTTCTGAACCCGAGAGCGCTCTCGGTTTCTGCTTACCCACCCTGGATCTTTAAAAGAGCCGTGACGTAGGAGTGACGGCCATCGTCCGGCGCGGAAGGCAGCTCCCCGGCTGTTTACTGTCTCTAACTTCACTCCAGTTTTCGTGGGTAAACACACGCTGGCCAGTCCTTTCATTATCTGCATAATCCCAGCCTCTTTGATTACCAGACTGTAATACCAGTGCCCGAGTGAGCTTCCATTCCTGAATTATGGCCACAGAGAACACAGCCGGGGGAGTGCCAAACAAGATGATTAAGCAGCAAAATATGACAAGGCATGAATTATATTATTAATATTCCTATCTATCACAGTGAGGGTTTTGAGCAGCCGATAGCAGCTGTGCATAAAGAAAGCTCCTCCACTTCAACACACTTTCAAAATAAGAGCAACTATTTATTTTGAGTAATTTTCTTCTTCGTTGCTCTGACACTGAACTCTGTTTCAACATTTCACAAATTACTTCCTTTTTCAAACTCTACCTTGAAAGTGTGTTGGAGGAAACTCTTCTGTTAAAAAGGCAGGCTCAAATTACAGCCCTTTCTTTCCAGAGAACCAGAGCACAATAATTTCTCAACAAGATATGCTGAACAGCTTTCATTTCAGCAATTCACTGCTTGTATTTAAATATATATCAAATCTCCACAAACTCTGGATTCATCAGCATGTTGCTTCATTTCCAAAATTTCATTTAAAAAAATTAAAAATATCAAAAAGTGAGTTTTAAGGAGACTTTATAAAACTGCCATGGAACCTACTTCTTTTTTTTCTTTTTTTTTTTTTCTTTTTTTTTGGTTATGTCACATCATCAGCACTTTTGAAGTTTCACTCATTTCTCTATAGGCAGCCATTCCCTTCTACCTTCAATGATCTGCTTGACACTTTTTTAAGACATTTGTTTGGAAATGGGAAGGCAAACACCAAAGAAGGGCAAAAGTTAGCGTAAGGACATGTAACACATCTCAATAAATTACTGCATGTTACACCACAAAATTAGTGGGATAAACATACCCAAAGTTCACACAGACCAACTTTTTGGCACTGTAAAATATCACTTCACAATACTGGGAGAACTTGTAATATTCCCTAAGATTTTGACCCAAGGAAGGGAACACCAAGCGAACATACAAGGCATCTGCCACTGAACTGTCTGCAGTTGACAATGAAGATCACAAATGCACGTGGTACCAGTGCTCTCCCCAGCAGTACAGAAAAAGGGGAGAGAAAGGGCATCGCTGTGCTCAGGGCAGGCAAAACGAAGTGAGAAAACAGAAGAGCTTCGGCAGGATCTCATTTTCAAACCATTTTAAATCCACAGCCCTACTTTAACCTGGTGAGGCTTGCTGAAGTGTGCTAATCAGAAGAAATGGATCCGGTGAAGCAACAAAACAAACTATGGATTTCAGTAAAAAAATAATTTTAAAGCCACAGCATACTACCCATAGGAAGAAAAATCAATTTTGCATAATGAAATAATGAGTTATTATAATGATTTTTTTAAAACGGTAATTAATTTAAAAGTTTTATTACTTACAAAAAAAAAAAAAAAAAAAAAAAATTCTGATTGAGAAGGAAGAGACTTCGTGCTCAAGATCAACCAATGAAGTGACAGTGCTCCAGTCTGGATCACACCAGAATTTCACCAGGCTGCATCATAACCTTTAATCAAAACTTCTAAAAATGTTTGTGGCAGTCTGTGATTTTTGAAAAGAAAAACAAAAAATAATTCAATCAGATTTGTTTCTATTAAAATAAGATTGGAGCAATCTTTCAGTTACTTAGCTGTAATAAAATCAGCAAATCTTAAAGAGTTTGTATAATGTCCTATTTAATTTTCACCTCATTTTTCTCAAACCAAACAAGAATAACATTTTTAGAGACTAAATTTTATGCTGTATTTCTCACAAGATATTAGTTTAAAAGAACATGGAGAAAAAAAAAAGATTCAGATGACAAACACCCATTAACTTCCAAAGCTCAATTTGAGACAACTTGATTTTTCTGAATGTTTACGTAGCACTGTGTAGTATTCAGGACTAGGTCCCACCAAGCTCACTTGCACTTTGAGTCACCATCTATCCTGTAAATCACGACCCAGTGTCTCAGGCTGAGAGGTGAAAAGAGCAAGCAGCTCTGAACAACTATCACCCAGCATAGATAGAGCAGAGGAAACAACAAAGTCCAGTCCCTCCCAGGAAACAGCCAACTAGTCTAACTCACGAAAGCCTCACTTTTCTTCCCAAATCCCTTACTGCCGTTCCATCAAAACTTCTGAAATGGCTGGAGTCTTACAGCTGCAGAGTTAGAAAAATGCAAGCTGGAAGGGGCTACCAGAGCAGACAGACTGAAATGAGATTTCACAAAGCAGCAACCCACCATGAATTAATTCTGGTAACTTGTGTTCAACTTAAACATAACTTTTAGAAAAGTTATGACTCTTGATTTGGAAGCACACAAACACAGAATCTAACAACACTTGAAGTAGTTCCTGCCAGCGCATATTTCTCCTCATTACTAAAAACACATGCCTAATTTCTGGCTGTAGCCAACAGCCTTCGTTCTTGTATCTGACCAGTATTTTCTCCCCATAAGACACTATGACCACATCTGCTCTCAAGGCTTTTGACAAACTGCTCAAATATATTTTATTTTTTTAAAAAATTACATTGCATAAGGCATTTTCTCTGGGTCTTCGATCATTTAATGTGCCTAAATCTCTCTCATTCTCCTACAGCTTCTTCAAGTATGCCAAGTCCCCGACCCCATGATGCATCCCAGTATCGATCTGACCAGTGCCACAAACAGAAGTAACACTGATGCCTCTGTCACACCTAAGTAACAAATCATCCTCATTTCCTCTATGAGGATGACACATGTACACTCTGGTTAATAACAGATGCTAACATGCCTGATCATTCTTAATTATGATAACCCTATCTAGCTGTTACACACAAAATAATCTTTCACCATCTCAGAACTCTGCCAAATTTGGGTTGGTACTCATGGACGAAGCAAAAGGCTGATCCAGGGCACAAAACCCACCCCTGACAAACAGCAAGGGACCACTAGAGAAGTTCTAAAGCAACCATTTCACATGGGCAAAAGTGCACACTTTCAGAAATAAATTTCTAGAAATTTGGTAAGAAAAGTTGAGAATTTAGAAAACTAAAATTTATAAAATTTTAGCTATGTTACCATAAAGTGTAGTAACAAAATAGTAAGGCAACAACAAAGTTGTTTCATTGATGAAAACTGAAAACCACTTTCTATCAGAAGCAGAACCAGCAGGCGATCAACACAGACTTCGCGAAAAAGCTCTTGGGATTTCTTTGCCTCACTTTAAAAGAGAAAAGTATTTTTTCTTTCCGATAATTTGCAGAAAACTCCTAGGTTTTAGTTAAATTTTCCTACAATGAAATCATTATTTTTGGAATAAGTAGGCCATGGAAAACTGCATTTTCCATTTAGATTCAGAAACAGATTGTTGATCATTTTATTTTCATGTTATTTATTTCTTCTTTACATTATTTTGTGGCTTCATGTGTAGAAGTACGGGTGAGACGCTTAAGAGGCAATTTTTTTCCCCAGTTTCTACAGCACCTGCTAGAAGGTTTAGGCATACAAAATTAAACCTATTCCAAAGGTACAAAACATTAATCACCTCTTTTGACTTTATTCCCAGGTTAAGTATCAAATGTGTTCTACTGGAAATGCTTATATCCACATGTGTGCAAACGTCCGCTTCAGAAGCATAAATATCTCCATTGATGTTAACTATTTAATGACCCAGCACAGAGATCCTGTAATCAACTCTCCCCATGGAACAGGTCATAAAGGGAACCGCACTTAGAAATGAATTAGAAGTTCATACTCCCTGCTTAAATTAACTTCCCTGGTCCTGAGCAATGGCTTCCTCAGGCCTTTTCTCTATGTTTAGGCATGCAGCACAACAGCTTCACACAACTTTTTTATCTCCTCTCTCCACCTGCCAGAAGGAAAACTAAAAAAAATGCTGGGGTAGCTCATTTCACGCGTCCCACACAGCATCTCACAGGCCAGAAATGATATGGCTAAAGAACGTTTACAGTCTGGCTTGGCAACAAGGTGAGAAACCAGAGCAGCTCCCAGGACTACCCAACCTGCAGAGGAGGCCAGTGCAGGGATGAGGAAGGTGCAGATGAAGAACACTTCCCCTCTTGAGCCACACGTAGAACTCTGCATGCACCCGATAGAAATTCAGCCCCAGTCCCACCCACCTCACTTCTGGCCCCCTTATGGTGCTCTTAAAGGTCAAAACAAACCCTTTAGGTAAATTTTCACAGTGTTACAGCTTAGAAAAACATTAATAGCAGCAGATACGCTGAGCATTTCGAAAACTTCAGAAGACAATGCTCCACAGCGTTCAGCTTAATTTACATAATCAGAAACAGGACTACTCCCTTTGAAAATGACAGCAAAAATGATGTATAGACTGACACAATTTACCAAAAAATTGTAAGACAGGTAGGAAGAGAAAGTAGGGCTTGGGGTTGCATTATTTTTCCCCTTTGCATCAACACTAGCAAAATATTTGTAGCTGAACTCTATCTTTTTTATTCAACGTGAACAGCAAATTATAACCAGATAATAAGTACATTTTAAAACCAAAACTCCCCTGTCATATTTTTCCCAGTAATTCTTCCAGCCATTAAACGTTTTTTAGGCAAACTTACTAAACAGCTGCTTAATATTTTCAAGTAGTTTTGGTCCAGGTAGCATCTGCCAGCCTCTTAGCTACATTTAGTATCCTCCCACAGTTGAAGCGTAACAGACTTCTCTATTGAGACTTAAATCAGCAGCCTCTTTGTCTCCATGCAACTGCTCTTTTACTGAAAATGGTATGGCAGCACAGAAAACACAATATGAATTTAAGCAGCGAAGCTGGTAGAAAACTTCTTGTTGCCTGAAAGGAAAAAAATGCAAATTCCCACTTATTTCCTCACTGGAAAAAATAAAATGCAGGCCCTCCCTCCCTCTGCCACATGGATGCTATCCCAAAGGCTTATGCAGGTGTAAATTAGACATTCCAGTGTTCAGGTTGACTTCCTGCCCTGATAGCCAGTTCCCATCCCTTCCAGAGAATGGATTAGATGGAATCATTAAGGGCAAGTAGCAGACAATGACCATGCTGCTTCATATAATAGGATTTTTTCTATAAAGGAAATCTCAACTCATGTAAATGAGCTCTCCTCCAATTTACATCTCCTCGACAGATTCTCAGAAGTTCTACAAATGTAGAATGCTGAAATTCTACATAAACTTTTTCCTTCTGTTTAGTATTCTAAGAACGTGGGGGTTTCAGTATTACGCATGTTTCTATTTGTAAGAACAACAAACATTAGGACTGATGTGCCTGGTTTACTTAACATTGTTGATCTTCATCTTCTTCTAAAATAGGAAACCAGCAATATTTATGTTTAACACCAACTACTTAAAAAAATATATATATATTAGTACTGGTGGTGTTTGAACCCAAGCCTGCTATGTGTGTGGCTTCATTAACAAAACACTGTGCTGTGCAAGTTTGCTATTGAACATGATCACTGTCCCCATCCCTCAAAGACCTTGTAAAATCAGATTATTTGTCACTAGGTGAAATGAGAAATCCATTGTCCCCTGACAAACGGTACCCAATACCTTAATACTAGACAAACACAGAAACCTGACCTTTGACAACTTGTTTTATTTAACGATCTTCACTTGCTATCAGTTACCAAAACATACAAGAGCAACAGTAACTGTTGGGGCAAAAAAATTTCAACTGTATTCACATCTAACACTTCAATATTCACCTAATAAAATACCTGTAATTTATACACAAAAACAGTGATTGGAAAAAAAGTTTGTTTAGGGCTAATTAAAAAAAAAAAAATCTTATTAAATTTTGATAGCTGACTGTTGATGGATGGTCTTCCCTTAATTCTCCTACTTGAAAAATGCCTAGTTCATCAAGTCTCTCAACACAGACACCCCAAAACAGCACCAATAATTTTGTTGAAGGGTCACATTTTGCCTATTAATACACGTAGGCTAGAGTCAATTTCTTCAGAAGTTTTTCTCCTCCATTACTCTAATGGAACAATCACAACAGAGGCTCTCTGTGCAATCCTTAACAAAACCAGCACAGCACATTGTCAAACACTCTACTAACTGATACCAGGACACACTCATTCTTCCAAGAACAGACTTCTGAACACGCGTGTGCATGCACGCACACACACTCCTCCCTCCTTGAACCCACACCTAAATTTATTCCAGGTTAATGCATCCACTCAATCTCGAGTGGTCAACGCTACAAAACATGCCCTCTGGTTTCTACCTTAGTCATGCACACAAAGGTAAACATTCTTAAATTCACTTCGACTTCAGACAATAACCATAAAGAATTAAAAGAAATCAGTTCCTTTCCCTTAACACTGTAGGAGATGTTTAGGATTAGCCAGGTGGGAAATTCCATCTCTATCATATTTCCAGATATGAAATACTGTAAAACTTCTTCATTACTTATTATTTGTTCATTCCATACAAATAAAAAGATGAGTAAGCAGCATTTAATTTTCTCAACTAGTCAGTTCTTCTAACTGGTATTTGCCAAAATTTATCAATACTGACCTCAGAAATAGATTTAATCTTTCCCAACTTTAAACCTTTAAATTCTACCTATCACACTGTATTCCTCCCTATTCCAAAGATGTAGTTCTGTAAGAGATAAAGTGGATTAAAGGCATACTGAGGATTATAGATTATGCAGTTAGAACAAACACAGGCAAGTATTTCAAATAGCTGACCCTACAGAAAGGAATCACATTCTGTTCTCAAGATGATATACAAAAATAGAAAGCACATTCCACCAGGGAAATATTTACTTAATAATTTATCATTTAAGAACTACTACTGTACAAATCAAAGTACAAAAGCAGCGTACTGAAATCAATGTGAAGATACATTTGCAGGGATTAAAATACAGCTTCGGTTTGATTCTGACTGGATTTACAAAGTTTACTCTATTCCAGCATGAATCACACTTCTGTTTTCCCAGAAAGTCCTCCATTTAAAACTGATTCCAATTTTTTTGGATAGAAGAGGCAGAGGAACAATACTGCCGAAAAGTCTAGAAATAAAAGGATAAAAATCTCCAAGTATCCAACTGGAAAGAAATGCCAGTGAGATATAAGAATCAATTTAGTCCAGACATTAATAACTTCCTTAATGATCTATATGATTAAAATAGCATATAGATAACATCTTCTGAGGATTTTAAATAGGGAACTTAGAACAGCAGTAAAGTCAGAAATAATACAAAGGAACCTAAGCAAATTCCTTACATGGCCAGAAAATAAAGTGAAATTCGGTTTGGAAAAATCCCAACTAATACATCTGGGAAAAATAATCCCAAATATAGATATTCAATATGGACAAGAAACCTGGGAAACAACAATGCAGAAAAACTGCATTAACCACAAATGCGGCGTGAACTCAAAAGAAGGGGAGGCACTGTCTTTCCAGCCACTGAATCTAGGAATGAGGGGGAATGCTAAATTATTTCCCTTTCAGCCATTTGACTCCTCTCCTGATACAAAGCACATGCAGGTGGACACTCTGTTCAGCTTTGCTGCAGCTCTGGACAGGAGACAGGTCCTGTTCCTCGAATCATTTAAAAGTACACAGGCAAAAATATTATTAAATACTGAATATCTAAAAAGACCAACTGTAATGAAAAAACAGTCTGTGCTTTATTATTGTATATTATGTATTGATGTGGAGCTTTTCCATTATATTTGAAATATCTGGGTTTTTAAATCCAGAAGTGCCATACTTATCCAAAAACAAATAATAATGAAAATATGTTCATTTCCAAACCATTTGCTTTTCACTGACCATGAAGTTCTGGCACATTTGACCACAAGTGAAATAACTTTGAAGATGTTGGCTCTCAAATGAATTGCTGCCGTAGCACAATGCCTGCTCATGCTAGGATCACCTGTGCAAAACAAGGGGAGACCAACGATGCACTCATGTCAAACAAGGTCACCTCAGAATCTATTCTGAAGGGTTTGGGTTTGTCAGTCCTCCTCTCTGCAAAATCCTCGATTAAGAAAGTCTCAGCAACAGGAATGACTGTTCCTTACCAAGCAGGAAATAAAAGAAACTTGCTTAGAGATACTTCAGAACCTGCTTCTAGTAATTTACTTCTGTTTCTAGACATTATGGCATTCTTTCATTAGAATATACTGAAAACTTAAGAAAAATACTTTTATATTGCTAATAGAAATTAGAATCTCTCCAATTCCCTTACACTCTCTCAGAACCACCTCAGAAGAATATATAGAAATTCTAAGAATGATTTGGGGTTTGTGGGCATTACTTTTGCTTTTTTGTAGGAGGGCTGCTTTGAGGTGGGGATGTCCCTCTCAAGTATGCTAGCTGGAAGAATCTGTCCCACTTGAGATTTAGAGATACCTGAACCAAACCTTAAACTTGGCCCTTCTTGCCCAAGAAGCAAGGTGCTCCAAATGCTTTGTTGAACTTCACTGAGTGCATTATAGATGTGGTAGTTCAGGGACAACCGGACCCCAAAAGAACAGGATGAGTATCTGACTTCTAGGAAATCCAACACATTTCTCCTGCCTTTGGAATTTCCTACTATTGGAAGGAGACAAAGTACTGAGATTACTCGCTCTGTGGTTGTCTTTATCTTAAAGACTGCATCTTTTTTATTTATTATTTGGGGCATTTATTTGTTTTTCCTGAAATTAAGGAAGAGTGAGAAATTTCACTCCTTGACCTGAAATTTCACAGTTAATGGGAGGATGGGGTAAACATAACCTCAAGCATTTTGTTCCTTTCTCCTTCCTTGCCAAGACTCCTCTTGACTCATTGCAATGAAGTGTCTAGAATTTTTCCAGGAGCCTTTTCACTGCTTAGGTTATGCCTAACCCACAGCATAGACCCCATTTGCTCATTTCTTTAATATTAAGGGAAGGAGGTTCCATTTCTTTAAACAATAAGCAAGAGGGGGAAAAAAAAGAAGGGGGGGTGGGGAGGGGGAGAGGCGGAAATCAAGAGAATGCATGGAGGAGAAAGGGCAAAGAAAATTATTGCATGAATAACTGAAAGGGAAGACTGTCTTGCAGTGAGGTCTGATTACTGCAACAGTGGCAGGATGGAGCTGGCAGGCTCTTCACAGGGTGGATCTCCATCCTGACATGTCTAGTCTTGTCTCCGGAACTGCAGACAAATAACCACTGTAACGCAATGATGGAGCTTGAGAAGATGAACAGACTATACTTTTTCTTTATAAATACAGCTAATTTTATGATATTGAGATTTTCAATAACCTCTGCAATCCACTCCACCTGGAGTGCTTGTTTTTACATGTCTGAGTGAGTTTTATCACCCTCTTGTGGGAAAATAAGTGAATTGTATCAGTCAGAGGTTAGAGGAAGAAGTAGAAAGTGGGAGTAAGGAAGGCAGTGATAAAGAACAAGCAACAAAGAAGAAAGGGGAAGTATGGTCTGACTGAAAAGGGAAAGTGAAGGTGAACCAAGATGACTAGTAACACAGTACCATCTCAACTTCTTCAAAAAGCTATCACAAAAATGTCAGTTGGGAAAAAAAAAAAAAAATATCACAAGCTGTCAAGTTTACTCTCTCTTGGTAACACTGACAATATTCAGCTAATAAATTATGTTCTGTACAATGATTCAAGTACTTTATCAGCTGTAATAATCATCTTTTGCACTTTTGTTTCCACATACAAGAGAAAACACATTTTCTATAAACACACAAGGTTAACTGTTCAAATCATAAGTCAGAAAACAGTTACTAGATACTTTTTTATTTTAAAACAGTCTACATATAACATCTATGCCCTGCTGTTGGAATGTGCAAGTGGAGAGTACGTGAGCTAATTTGGCAAAGAAAACAAATGCAAGTTTACGGATTCACATTACATCCTAGTGGGTAACATAAGAAAAATAAGAATATTTAATGCCTCTAAAATCTTTCCTTTCCTCAGTTTCTGACTATCCCTAGTATCAATCTATAATATGAGAAATTTAATTTGCAGTAGCCTTCCTTTACAACATAATCCAATTAACAATATATTCCAAACCTTGAAAGCAACAAACAAATTTACTGCCACCTGCATTTCAAAACTTGAAAATCCAAGTTGGTACAAGCACACACACACAAAAAAGCCAAGGAAGTCAGGATAATACTACATTAAACTCATGACACTGCACAGAGGCACAGGAATCCCAAATAACAGAAGGCCAGCTCAGATCAGGTAGATATCACAGGCATGGTGAAAAAAAGAGATCTCACACAATGTATCCCTAAAACTTTCTGAAAATCTTCCAGGAATCCCACAGAAAACTACAGACCACATCCAACACAAACAACAGTTATTTATTCTTAATGACACTAAATGTTTTTTCTGATGCTCCTCAAAAAGAGTTACAAACCCATTAAAAATAACAATTCTAATGACAGATCTTCTTAACCTTATGATACCTAAAGAAGTGTTACCCTCCCATTACACAAACTACATTTATATCTAGCCACTATTCACAATGAAAACCATAAAATGGATAACTATGCAAGTTACACTTATTTCATCGCTTTAATCAAAATCTGACAGAAAAGTACTTTTCCAGACAACATACCATTTCAGCTTAACCTTATTCTTCACGAAAGTATCAGATTTTTCTGAATAAAAATTACTGTATCTGAGTACTTAACCATTAACTCCAACTGGGGAATTAAGTCCTAAAATTAATACTTTTACCAGTAGGTACACACAGTTATGCACATTTATCCCTGAGATGCCACTGATGATTTACTTCAGCTTCTGCAAAATACCCATCAGGTAAGGATCTCAGTCTATAATTGATGTTGTGCAGCAGATACATCTTTTTAAATGCAAAAAAATCTGAAAAATGCTTGCCTCTACCTCTCTTATACCTTGGTCAGTTCTGAAGTCCAACATTAAGTCATCAGAACAAGCACTTCAGGTCAAGGAACACAAGAAGCTACTACTAGAGAAGAGCTAGTAATATGTTCAATGATGTTCAACAGACTTGACAAAAATCTATTACTCTGTTTCTTCTTTTAGGAAGCTATCCAGAAAGGATCACTTTCTCTTTCTCACCATCTGACCATTTAACCAGGTACATCAACCCTGTAATACTATGTCCCCTCTCTGCTCCAGACTCTTGCACGTGACATGCAAGGAAAACTACCACAGAAAGAAAAAAGTAATGGTATAAATTAATAAAGGTCATAAATGCAAAATAAGGATTTTATATTAAAATGTATTAATAAAAACATAAGATGTTAAAGTGTATTAAAATAAAATTATTACATAGCTTTCAAGCAATACAACTTAATAGAAAATAGTTAATAGATATAGATATATAACAGATATACTGTGACTTAAAAAATAAACTTTCTACAGGGGATTGAAAATGCATATATTCTTAGATTTATTTAATAGAACAACGTATTTTTTAAAATTACACACACATCACTATTGATTAGAAAAGCCTACTGATGAAAAACCTCCTGTTATTGTAAGTCATTATTACTCCTGATCAAAACTATAGCTTGACTTCAAGACTTTGCTCGGAACAGACAATTTTTTCCAACAAGTGCACTAAATGCACAAAAGTATTTTACACAGGTTCTTTGGACAGCTGCCTTATCTTCTGAAAATGCTTGATAAAAATCCTCTGAATGCAATTTCTTTTTTTTAAAGCAGAAAACCACACACACAGAAGCTACCACATCTACCTAAAAGTTCACCCTCATTTCAGTTCTCCTAAATTAACTGTTTGAGAGGACACAGGATCAAGTCCATCACCAAAATTATGAAGGTTGAAAAAAAGAAATTAAAAAAAAAAAAAAAAAAAAAAAAATCCAAATAGGGGAGGTGAAGCGTTTTGACCACCCTGGTTTACATTGTGGCCCCACAGACACTTGTCTCAGCAGAGACACGAGGCAGTGCACTGTGGTATACACTTGGAAACTTCTCCAAGCTTTGCTATCAGAAAAAAACCCTCATGTAACTGCACCAGCAACAAAGACGGACACTTACAACCAGCAAGGTTACAAACCAAGATAAGCCCTGCCAGACCCTTCTGAAAGAAGACTCTATTTTTCTAACAGGTTTCCTTAACCTTTCACGAAGTAACATGTGCCCATTTGCTGATATTTGTGAATTTCACAGTTACCAAGACTACACAGTCCCACCACTAATCCACAAACGCCCAACCCAACCAGAACTCACTGAATTCAGTGAGTCCTCTTCTAAGGATTTTTGCCTGATTGAGCCAAAGGAACAGTAGTAACTTGAATGAAAAAAATGTAGGTGAAAAGAAGTTACCCTGAATCTAAAAATAGGTTTCTGTCCTCCTCCCACTCCCCAGAAAGCATAAATGAAAGTGCTCTTTTCTCAGGGAGGCAGTAGCTTACAAATGATGAACATGAAGGAACTGCTTCCTTACTATGAAGCTTTACCAGCAAACAGTAGTAGCATCCCATTGAAAGTATTACATTTTAAAAACAAAACAGAAAATTAAATAAGCTCAAAACCCAAACTTCATATATTAAATATATATACAACTTACTTATATACACAGATATAATTATAAACATTTATACACAAATATACACAAACACAGATTTTATAAACACACATATAATTCCAGAAATATGGAAAAGGGACCTTTTACAGCAGTAAAGCTCCATATCACAATCAATTATAAAGGCAGCACTATACTTCAACAATCATGTATATTATACAGAAATAATTGCATGGCTAAACCAGAACTTACATTTGTCAAAGGTACTTTGGGAAAGGAATATAAAGGAGGTACTTATTACAGAAACAGAAGGTTCTATTACAGACCCATAGCATGGCACATGGACACAGAAAATTCCAATATAATTAGAGACATAAATAATAGTGGGCAACATATTACAGAGGCATAGTGTACAAATCCAGACTGACAACAAAAGTATCTGGTGATGGTGATGTCTAAACATTCCTGCAGAAAATTATTGCGATTTTAGATTCAATCTTGTGAAGAGTACAGAAATACATTTTACATAGTGATTATGAGTTAGCTCACTTTAAAAATAAAAAAAAATAAAAGAAAGCAAGAAAACGAAGAGTTGGAAATGATAATTACTTAACATCTCCACAAAGTAGATTAAGAAATTCAGGAAGTAAAACAATTACACTGAAGGCTTCAGGTTAAAAAAACAAAACAAAATCCCCCCCCCCCCCCCCAAAAAAAAATCCACCACACCATGGCTATAGGAAAACCACTAGACTTAGAGTCTTAGAGATAAAGACAACTGAACAGAAACATTAAAAGATCAGGGCTAAACTGACAGAATTTCTCACCAACTGCAGTTTCACTAACACACTGTTAGGATAAGGAGGTATTATTTTCCTATGAATTTAACTTCAAGTCAGCATTTCTACACATGGCCATTCCCAGCAACTATAGCTCTACAAAACTACATTCCAAATGTGGGATACAATAGCAAGTGGAGAAAAATTCAAAAAGACAGAATGTAATTAGTCTATGGCCCTTTCGAAACATCACGAAACAAATACTTTTTAGAAACAACCAGAAATGTTTAAGGTTATTGGGAAGAATTATTCTACGACCACTAGATGTTGAAAAAAATCAAAAAGAAAGTTAAGTTTCTATTCAAAAAAAACTGCCAAGAGCACAAGAGAAAGTGAAGAAATTAATTACGTATCACAAGAACCTCATAAATCTTAAGAAAAAAAAACAATAAATAGGCTAAATCCTCCTCCCTTTTGGGATCGTGGCCCTATTCCCAAAATTTTCACAGAGATGGCCCATTATGCCCAGATTTATTTCAACCAGAATGGACACACAATTCCTAAAAGCAGTTCCAGGACTGATGCTTGATTCACTATTGATTATGTGTACAAACCAAGTTCCAGTCTTTATTCCACACAATTCATTAGGAGTCCTGGGATCTATTTCCAATCATTGAAATAAAGCAAAATTTTATTTTGAAAAGTCATAACCACTGTGACTCTAAATTCCCATTTATAAATTACGAGAAAGTATTTAGCTTTGGTATGTTATTAAGAGTTTATTAATAACTGTAAAGCATTACAAATTTCACAAATGGAGAGTAGCACAGAAAAGACAAGCAGCCAACCCCCATGGAAGTCAACAGAAAATAGAAGCTCTATCTTTCTCAAGATAACTGTCACCCATATGTACAGTTCTAAAGGCAGTATCTGTAAGTCTCAAAAAGTCAGATTTTTGTATGATAAAGGAGATTTTAAAATAAATCAAAATTAACTGTATTTGAAAAAGAAAGTGCACATCTTGCAGTTCTCACTTAGTCAAAAGTCTTTTGGATTTGGCAGGATTTTTTACTATTTAGGAACTTCAGCATTTGACCTATAGATAGGATTCATAAGAAAAGCTTATAATAAAATCTCAACTATAAGTAAAAAACACCAAGTGAATAAATATTTTCTCTTTTTGACTCTGCAATGCTCTTTTGTTGCCGCTACAGCAATTCTTTAACACCATGGAAACTATCTGATAAATGTATTAGAAGCTCAATACATTTCATAATACTGAGGTAGCAAAGCAATTGGTATTGTTGACAGAGAACTTCTGTTCCGAGTGCCTACTTTAAGGAAGAAAAATTATCTAAAAATAACAATCATACTTTGAGCTGTTTTCAACAAAAATATACAACAGTTTTAGAAAACCTGAAAGGAAGCTACACTAATTACATTAGATGACTGGAAAATGTGGGAGGATGATGGGAAGAAATAGGCAAACCTTGAAATTACAAAAATGGGATATATCGATTTAAAATTTAACAGTCTTACTTTTGGATGGTTTGCTTTACCTTACTTATGCATTTTTAATGAGAGCAAGGGGAATGGGAAAAATACTGCGAATTACATGCAAGTTTTCTGTACAATTTCTCAAGATGCTAAACATGTAATCATAAGGCATATGATCTTTTTAGTCATCTATACGTATGTCTTCATCCTTCGGATACTCCCCTACCATTACAGACACTGGCAGAAACACAAATGAGCTCCCCCTTCCCCTTTTACAGGTAATACTGAAATTGCTCTGTTCTCACATGTCCAGTACTACAAAATACTTTTTTCCAACCAACTGCTTTCCAACATTGTATTCCTACCAATCGACCTCTACAGACTTCCAAGTAAAAAGAGATCTATACAAAACAAAACAACTCTCCAATAAATAACACACCCATCCAATGCACACACAATACCACCTTCCTCTACAGGACAAGCATTATTTGAGGCATGCCACAAACTTGGTTAACAAACTCAGGCTGGGTTTGACTAAGGCACAGAGGTGGAAGTATTCATTCCTAGAAAAGGGCCCTTCACCAGGACTGCTCTGCCACAGACCAGTTATCTAAGGGACCTGCCAGCCTTCAGGACACCAACAGCCTCTTTAAAAGTAAAGCCAAAATCAAAAGCCATAACGCGCTGCAAGATACACCAGGCAAGACCAAACAAACGTTTAAAAATGCGTGTGAGATTGAAACATACGTAAGAGTACACGTGTTAAAAATGCAGGACAATTGTACCACAACTCCCATACGCTCTTCTTGTGCCATTCATCTACCCATGAAATAAAGAAGAAAAAGATGGGTTTAAAGTTTTATATTGGACATTAGTCATATTAAAAAAAGATAACTCTAAATTAGATCTAGTCACAATGCAGTAAGTAACAATATAATTAAATTATCCAAAAAGTTAAGTCTTCTCTGAAGACAGAGTAGCTTTTTGGCTGGTGGCTTTTGAAAGCCAGAACTCAGCCCAATAAAGCTTCAGAAGGCACATCTTATTTTCTAAATACATTAAATGTCTGTTCACAAAAATACACAATGCACATACTTCTGTTAATAATAATAATTAAAAAAAAAAAAAAAAAGAAAAAAAACACCACAAAATAACCCCAACAGTAACAACTTAGTTTCTCTATTATATTTTTTTTCTAGAATAAGCAATACTGAAAATTCCCATTTTTCTTATTGCATTTCCTAAATAGCAGGTTATCCTTCAGACTTGTACACAGCATCAAAACATACTGTCTCTTCTGCTTTTCTTTCCCAAAACATTTATATTACCAAATGAACAACCACAACGTCAACTTATCTAGCTGGTTTTGCAATACAGGCGTGCATGTTCACAGAAAGCAACAGACTGCATTAAAACACTACCAAAACAAGACATTTCACTATATATGTCTCTACCCCTGGGGAAAGGAATGGGAGCAGATAAGATGTGACAGATGTGTAGTCACGTCACTTAATACACTACTGGAAGGTGCTCAAATCATTATGGTGACAGGCATAGTATAAAAACTTGCAAAGGATGGAGTAAGCATTTATCTAGTTTTCTGCATACATGATTCTTGTAGTCAAAGAAGATACTGAAGTCCACAGAAGTGCTGTTTGAGAGAAGGCAGCCTCCAAATGTCAATATGCGATATCGTTATTAAAAAAAAAAAAAAAAATAGAAGGAGCATAGCACGTTATGTTTTTGTCAGCAAAGCCCCTCCATCATGAATATGTAATACATCAAAGGTTGAATTTGAGGTCTGTCCTCTAAAAACTTCCTGTACTGAAATAATTCTGAAGAGGTTTAATTCAACTGGAAATTTACCCAAATAAGAAGTTTAAATAAACTTAGCAACCACAGATCTCCAAACTGATTTCATTTTTCTGAGACTTTTAAAATCTACTTTGCTGAAATCTCTTCTCTGTTCTGGTTTTAAAGACCCAAACAATAAGGATAAAATTGGACATCATATGATTACTGGACTGAAGTAATAGGACTAGTCACTTGTTTGAAGATAAGTGTAAACCTAAGAGTTTAAAAGATTAAGACTTTCAGGCAACTGCCCAAGAAAAGTATGAAAAATGCAGGAGGAAACTGTTTCCTCACTTCTTTCAGGTTTAATAAACCCGAAAGTTACAAATATTAATGTAGGTCAAGAGTATTTCCAAACAGTAGCATGATTTTTAACTGCCAGGTCCCCTCAGCAGGGACCAATACCACTGCTGTTTCACACAAACTGCTGGGCCCAAACCCTGCAAATTAATCTGCACAGGTAGATCCCTGTGCCTCTGGGAATCCGCATTAAGTCAAAGAGGGGAAACTAACTCACAGGATCAGATTCTTAATTTGAAGCTGGACCACTGTAACTCATTATGACACTAATCATAAATGTCTCATGGACACTCTCTGCTCCCCATCTGTTTGTTTTATCTTATTATAGTTCTATATCTCAATCCACGGGACTAGCTACTGTAGTCAAATCAGGCACCTGCATATCATATGCCAATATTTCTACAAGACCAGGTCCTCAAAGGCAACGTTTTTCCAGTGTTTGTGAATATGCCTGTTTTATTCCACAATAGAATGAAATGATTATAACATCAATTTCTTCATTTACACAAGTACGAATCAAAATGTATCCCAGTAACCCAGCCATTTAAGCCAAAGGACAAACTCCATTCACCCTCTGAAGTGGGTTTTCAAAGGAAACGACCTGCGTATCAAAAATGACCTGTAAAAGTATAAAACTGAGCTTTAAAATTATTTTAAAGGAGGATTTGCTTTTTCATCATACTGACACAAAGCAACAAGAAAAATTCATAAAATAACACTCGTAGCAGATGACAAAGTCAAATCTACTGGCACTGGCAGACCCGAGACTGAGAAATGCTGAAGGGGGGCTCTTCCACTCTACACTTCTGACTTGGTCACTGTCAGGCACAGAGCAGTGGGGCTAGAGGAACCTTTCTTTTGACCCAGTATGGCCATTTGTGAATTCTTACAGGCATCCCACAGAAAGAAGACCCAAGTATTTTAATGACAACTCCACTAGAACTAATCCCAGAATCTTAGTTTTAATTAAAAGACATACAGGAAAGTGTGCAACTATTTTTTTTGCAACTTGTCTATTCTTACAAAGTAGATTTAAGAACTAAAGTGCAATTACACATTTATTAGATATTTTAACATTCTGATTAACAAATCTGTCAAACGGGTGGAGGAAGGAATGTTGGAAATATACTTGCCCACAAAGCAAAAATGGCACAAACATAATATTACATTTATTAATCTTACTATTTTCCAGAATTATCAGCACCAACCATGCTTATTTTCACTACTTGTAACAGAAAACAAGAATGGCAATGAAAAATTTCGGGAAACTAAATAAACGATTCGAGAATTCAGTGCAAAAGAAACACTTCTGGAAGGCAATTCTCCCTTCCTCATCAGACAGACACAATTCTGAGAGGTGCTTTTGGCCTCTGGATTTGTACTGAAATTCAGTGACAACTGGGATTTAGGAAAAGCATTTGAGATACTACAGAAATATTGGCATCTTTTCAAGAGTAGTATGCTGGATCATAATTTTCTTTCCCAAATTAGAGGTTAAATCTGCCAGCAGAAACTCAACAGGAGCTGGGATACGCAGGCTCTCAAAACAGTAGTGCCTTGCCTAAGACCTGGTTGGCAGCATCTTTCCCCTTGAGAGGCTGCAGCTCGTGGGACCTCTTGATTTCAAAACCCAGCAGAAGCCAGGAGCTGGGAGCTACCCATTCGTGAATGCTATGAGAAGGGGTCTCATCTCCTCACTAATGCCTTGCTGTAAGGGCATTCAAAATATGCCTGTGGGCTGCATTTGGCACCAACGTCACAGGTTGCAGACACACACAGGATCTGTAAGTTAAGATCCTAAAAAACAGTTTCCCTCTGCTCACAAGTCAATTTACCCTTACCAAAACTATTGCTCATTTAGGTCAGCTGTTGAGGATTCACAAACACAGGGCCTGAGTACCTTGACAATTCAAGTCATGGAACAGGTTAACATTAGCATTTAAAACTTTCAGAAGTATTGCAAACAATTAGCACGTCCTCATGTCACAGATAAAATATTTTGTAGAGCTTAAATACATACATTTCTGGCATGAAACATTTCTCATTGCTGGCAAAATTTCACTGCAATTTCTGGCAATAGAATACTCTGAGTTTAGAAATCGGCTGTAGAGTAAAATTGTATTATTTATTAAAAAACATTCTTGATCTTACCTTTTAGCAGAGGCAGGGGAGTTAACTCGATAGGCTTGCCCTGAGACCTAAACTGGGAGGAGCTTTGTGACCTCTTCTGTCTGGCTTTTCTGACGGACTTCCGAGAAAATCCGTCTACTTTATCCACTGATGGAGGAGTAGTTGGTGCTGAGGACATATCCCTACTGAAGGAAAACAAATGTTACTAACATATACCAAATGGATGAAAAGGGTAATGATTAACCCAAATTTTCTAAAAATCTTCCTCTTTCTGTACCACTCTCCTGCTGACAACTCATCCACATAGACTGTTAAGAGAGCTAACCCACCAACATATGAACAAATTGTATGGAATAAACTTAATGGAACAGTGTACTAATTCTTCTCAGTCACTTTTTTATCTGTGTCTCCCAGTTGCCAAAAAACCCACAACAGGAAAAATTCAGACCTAATGCTGACATCATTATGTCAATAGAACTTCATACACCTGTAGACTTGACATAGGACCGTAGCCTTAAACTGTATGTTCTTTGGGACAAAGTAATTTGAACTCATTCTGCAAGGCACTGCATGTGCTAAAGAATGGGTACACAAAAAGGTACAAACTTTTTTTAGCATTAAAGTCATCAATATGCACATGACAAAAAAATAGGACAGAAGAAAAATTCAGTTTATGTGCCACACCTACATACAAGATTTATATATAAGAAAGTACAACAACAACAAAAAAAAAAAAGTATTGTTATGCTTAACAATTTCACTCGCACTGACAAATTTTACACATTACTTCTTTATTCTCCATTTTAGAAATACTCAGTTATTTTCTTGTGTGCCTCCTTACACAGTTATTCCATGTTCTGGCATTTCTGTAAGAATAGCAGTGTGGTAGCTATAACTGTTCTAAGGGCATAAGCCAGACAAGGTTTGCAAGGAGAGGCAGAGAGCCAAAAAAAGGTTTCTGCAAGCAAAAGTTTGTCTGTTTCCCAACTCTGTCAGATGGTCTGAGGAATAAGCATTGCTTCTTCCTATAAAACTTGCCTTGCTAGTGCCCCTGCAGCTGATTCCATACTACTAAGAAATACCAAAAGGAAACATTTAAACAGTGAATTAATCCATCCAGCTATTGTATTTACCAGTCTTGTCCTGTCTGTTAAAAAGGCCCATCATATCTTGGTGAAATACATGAGTAATACTTAAGGGAAACGAGACAGGAGGAATTCAGGCCTACACATTTCAAGCAGCTCTGTGTACAGTTAACTTCACCAGCATGGGCTCCTCTACT
The DNA here is from genome assembly GCA_028020825.1 of Podargus strigoides. NCBI lineage: Eukaryota > Metazoa > Chordata > Aves > Caprimulgiformes > Podargidae > Podargus > Podargus strigoides. The sequence continues at coordinate 7,482,240 of CM051624.1, read as the reverse complement.
GAAATCAACAGAACCATCTGCATTAATAACACGCTCATTAACAAGAGCAGCTCTGTTGATTTCAGTAAGGCTTCAGACTCGTGCAAAGTTAAGCATCGGCATAAGCATTTGCAGGATCAGGGTCTTAGAACATGTCCTTGGAAAGCATTACTCATCCTCAATGTCTGTTGACTTCAATTACCAAAGTGACTCGTATGCTACAAGAAGTTGATTCCACAATATAGAGAACACTTTCGAGTACTTATTTTATTAAAATATTTGGTTACTAATATGCTTCATAAAGTAATAAATCCATTGGAACAGACATTATTTGGGGGTGTCTTTTGTAAGAAAAGCTTCAGAAAGTATGATTTACTGCAATAGTGTAAACAAGTACTGGAAGATAAGAACTATTTAATGCAAAATTACATATACATGCACTAAATCTACCAAAAATGAAAGTATAAACTCCATAGCTTCTTCGAGGAAGCATGTGCAGCACCCAGAAGCTGAACTGTGCAACTGGCATTACAGTAATGAAAAAAAAAAATCTTATTTCATCTTTTTGATTTCTCCCGAGGTATTCTTTCACTACCAGCTTATGCTTTCTAAATATAATATACTATCAGCAACAGGAACCTGTACCTTAAATGAGGTTGTTTATCATCTGGGGGAGAGGGGGGGGAAGTGCATCACCAAGGCATTCAGGCCCCAGCCAAGATTAATAAATAAAAAAGTCAGATAAACTGAAATAGAAATGGCCTTTACTTTAGCAACCCACTTCTAAGATTTCAACAGTCCACCAAAAAACCCACACAAACGCCAAGTTACCTGTTACATAAATTCTGGAAATATAGGCAAAAAATATATTCTGAAAAGGTGAACTGGTTGGCCCTGTTTCATCTCATCAAAAAGATTCATCTCCTCATCACGTGCATCACATTCAAGTGTAACCACCCCTGCAGAAACGTTTGCACACTCTCTCGAAATTAAATTATAAAAAATAAATAACAATAATAATAAAGAGGGACTAAAGTAGATCACTTAAACTGCAGGATCATTGTGTCAGCAAGCAGCTTTACTGACACTTCTCCGCTGTAAATTTAGTAACAGTTTCCCTAACCTGCTTTATAAATTATTAAAATCTAATTCTAATTCAACAAGGCTACATCCAGCCTAACAACCTTACAGTAAACACTGATCTGTTTTTTCATCTCTCCCAGTGAACACTCGCCCCCCTGAACACACTACCACGGCGAAACACAGTTTCAACCACCGGCGGGGTGGGGGGAGGAAAAAAAGCCCAGATTATTTATTGTGTGCGAGTGGGGAAGCTGCGAACCCAGCCGCTGCGTCTTGCTTCCTTTCAGCAGCGGATCTTATTTTATTCCCCAAGTATTTCGGTAAATACGAAGCCACGCACATCAGATCTGCCGGTCCCCGGGGGGCGGGGGGTGCAGAGCACGGAGCGGACGTGAAAATACCGACGGGTATGAGCGGGGAGGGGAGCCAGCGGCTCGCTGCGCGCCCCGGGAAGCAGAGGTGTAACGAGCTGCCTCCCGCCCGCTGCTGTCGGCTGTCATTTCCACAAGGGAGCCGCGGAGCACCGCAGCTGGAACATGTCCTCCCCGCAGCCCCCCGCGCCTCCTCACCGCCGCCCGGCCCGGCCCCCCCCTCCCGCCTCGGCCCGCCCGCGCCTCCTCCCCGCACCGCCGCACCCCCTCGGGCCGGCGCGGAGGAACGGAGGGATGGAGTTACCTTGACCCTCCTGGTAGAGAAGCCGGAGACGGAAGGGAGGCGGCGGCGGCCTGAGCCGGGCTTGGCGGAACGCGGCCGATGCCTGGCGGCGGCGGCCCGAGTGTGGTACGCGCCGGGCTCGGTCCCTGCCGCGGCGGCGGCGGCGCAGGAGCCTGTAGGCCTCGGCGGCGTTGGCGGCCTCCCCAGCGCAGGGCGGCGTTGGCGGCGGGTTCAGGAGCGGGCGGCTGCTCGGGCTCCGCTCAGTCCCATGCACTCGGCGCGGCCCCCTGCCTGCGATGGCTGCTGCCTCACTCACATTCCCGGCGGAGCCCTGCGGAGGGGCCCTGAGGAGGCGGGGGGGGCGCGGGGGGAGCCGAGTGCGGGCCGAGCCGAGGGGGAGCGGCGGGCGCGGTGCGAGCGGCCGGGGGGGGGGGGCAGGCCGGGCGGGCGGCGCGGCGGTGCTGCGAGGGGAGGGAAGGCCTCTTCCGCCGGCGGCTGGCTCAGGTGAGAGGGGGGATCCCGGTGTGCGTCGGGGTCGCGCTCCGGCTCGCTCCTATTGTCACTCTCAGCGGGCTCCGGCCATGGCACTCACACACACTCACTCACTCACTCACAACCGAGCGTGCTGCCACCGCCCCCCGGCCCGCCCCCCGCGCCCGCCCACTGGAGCCTGCCGCCGGGACGCGCCGCCTCATTGGCGCCCGCCGCCGCCGCCGGGACAGCCGGGAAAGGGGAGCGCTGCCGGAGGAGGAGGAGGAGGCGGTGCCGGCCGGGGCGGCGCGCAGCGGCGAGCGGCTCGTCATCGCCATCGCCCTTCTCGTCCTTCTGCGGGCCGGGGGCGAGGCGGACGAGCGTCGGCCGCCGCCGGAGCGAGGCCCGTCGGCTGAGGTAAAACCCCTCTAAAGCTGAGGTAAAACCCCTCTAAAGCTGAGGTAACGTTCCTGTCCCGCCGCACCGGGCCTTCGTAGGGCGGCCCGAAGCCCCCTTCCCGGGGAGGGCTGCGGGCGAGAGGGGCCTCCCTGCGGCCCGCCGTGGGGCGCTGCGGCCGGCCCGGCTGTGCGAGAGGCCGCGGGGGCCAGGCACGGCCCGCAGCTCCCTTCTTTCGCTCCGTAACGGGAGTCGGGAAGCAGCGGCTTGTCCCTCAGCAGCAGGGTTTGTGCAGCCCTGCGCCACTTACCCTCGGGTTCCTTTAGCGGATTGCTGTCTGAGTCATTTTGCGCTTTTTTTTCTTTAAATAGCGGCCAGCACAACGAGTGCTTGTAGATAGTACTATTAAATATCATAGATTTTGCTTAAATTGATTTACCTGATGGCTTGGTGTTTGGTGGGGTTTGGTTTTTGGTTTTGTTTTTTCCCCCAAAAAAATATAACTAATGGTGTTAATATGTCTGTTACGTTTGAAAGTATCCACTGTTTCCCCGACGTTTCTGGCAGGAAAAAAAAAAAAAAATTACTCTCATGAGCAGCAGTCCTCCAAAACTCTCTGAGGTGTAGTCTTTTTTTTTTTTTTTTAGGAAATGAGGTCAAGGGCAGTTTGGAACCTGGTCGCTTTGATGGGTCAGGCACGTCCCCCCCCCACCTTGTGCAGGCAGCGAGTGCCTGAACCCCCTGAACATTACCACTCCTACAAAGGATACCTGTGTTTGTCCCAGCCACTGTACCCTGCAGGCATGTCACTACCAGTGTTGACATAATGGAGGAGGTGGGACTGTGGCAGACTGGATTTAGAGTGATTTAGGCTGTGGTGAAACTACTTTCAAAATTGCTAATTTTCAGCCAGGTAAGTTCCCTGGTCCAGCTCACATTGAGGAACCTGAAACACTAGTGAAAATAAAAGCTCACTGAAATACAACTAATGGATGTGAACGGTTTTGCCTCATCTCTCAGTATGCCTCTTGTATATCTTAAGAAATATATCTCCTCCAAATTTTTCTACCTACATACTAAGCAGTTCTACTTCATTTCAGTCCTTCCTTGTGTGTCACAATTTTAAAGATGCTTATTTCTTCTCCCTGTATTGTCTCAAAATCATCCATGTCTTTTGAACCACAACACCCGAGACTGGACGCAGTAGTACAATTAAGGCCTCACCAATGCCAGCATCTGCTGTCATGCCTGTCACAGACTACATTCCTGTTTACACTTGCCAATACAAATAGTTTTGAGTCAATATGATCTATTCACAATTTTGCTGACCTGGTTTACCCCCACGTCCATTTCTGCTGACCTACCAAGCAAGTTATTTCTCCCTCAAGTAGACAGTAATGCTACTTGACAAATGATTTACTGCAAGAGCCCTAATGTTATCCCTTCATTTTTATTGCTGGACAGATGGATAACCAAGCAGTCAAGACATCTTTTAAAATAAAATTCCTCATGATTTTAAGTCAGAAAACTGTAGAATTTATCATCCTTTGTAAATCAGTTGCATTTCTCAGAGGAATTGTATTTAAAAAAAACAAAACTATGATTGAACTGCAGTTCATGGTTACAGAATGGCTGCGTAACTCTAAATTTAGAAGAGAGGTTTGTTCATATTTGTAAATACTTGAAACCGTGAATTCACTTAAACTAAACCAGCTAAAATAATCTAAATGCAAGCAAGGGTTGATGACAAAGAACGTAGGTTGGGGCATTTTATGTCAATATAAGGTAAGATTTGGCAAAAAGTGTAAATTCCTGTTGCCCCTATCAGTGAGGTACAGAACCTGCAGATGCATCTTTTGCTTTGTTATATGTACTTAATTCTGTTTGTTGTGTTTGTCAGTGACATACTTTAATACTCAGATTTATTCACTGTCCTGTGTGCTGCTTTAGATCTGGACTGAACAGTGCAATGAGCAGCTCCTAAAGTCATTGGTAGCATACTCTGCAAAAGGGAAGATCTAGCACAGTCTGATGGGTGGACTGGCTTTTTAGGTGAGGTTGAACATGTCATTTCATGTGGTTGTACTTTGGTCTTCCCAGTATGAAATGAAATCCATCTTTGTAAAATGCTAAAAATGTAAAAATGAAGCATGTGATGTGGGGTTTTATTAAAATAATTTCCATAGAAGGGATAAATCCCAAGGCTGCTGTCCAGGCCCACTATCCTGTGCACACAGAGTTTTATTTTTCATTCTGTCTATGTATAATAGCTATGGAATTAGTTCTTCAGTATAGCTGAACAAGCTGGTAAATAATGCATTCAGCTAGTGTATTTCTTATATGAAATATGCACGATGTGCTATGTTTTGTCCGTTTTGATTGTGCAAAGCATTTTTATGATGTGTTTTATATCAGGTGATGTTTGCATGGTAAAGAGTCAAGAAAAATACAGGCTTTATCAGTGAATAAACAGAAATCTTACCTTTTCTTTATCACTTGGATGGCAGTGTTTACAGAGTTTGCTTCCCATTCATTTCCAGGGTGCTTTCTTTTTTCTGCTTTAGTCTGTAAAATCTCCATCTGTAAGGAGATTTAAGACCACAACATAAGATATGAATATAAAACTGCTGGTATTTCAAAGGGGCACTGTTACTTGTCCTTCTCCTATTCTCTCTTCAGTCTCTATTTTGTAAAAATTTCTCCTTTAAAATGATTACATGAATCCCAAGCAGAGATGGAGAAGAAATAAGTACTACAGGTGTTTTACATAGATGTGTATCTGTATATATTTATATTGGTGTTTGTATAAATATGTATAATATCAATTTGCAAGAATAAAAATTAACTGTTATCAGATAAAGTTCACATGACCAACATATCACATGCAAGTGTGTAGGCATATATATAAAAAATATGCATGCATTCAATACCTGCAGCCCTTCCTGAAGATCTACAAGCAATAATAACTTCTTTTGATCAGTGTTTCTCCACTGCTATCAAAGGCAGAAGACAAGCCTATCCTTTTTAAAAGTTATGCTGCCTTACTCTCCTACAAAAAAAGAATTTTTTAAAATAGCTTAGAAAGGACTCTTCAGGGCTTGCCCCTCTCCAGTTAGGCACTGTCCTTTTTAGCACCTGAACAGTCAGAACAGAAGTCAAGAGCCCTCCAAAACAGAGATTTTGTACCAGTGACTCAGATTTGTGCCACTTCATGGGTTTTTTTGTGGGACTGAAGTTCCGCTATAGACCATCTGTTACGGCCACCCAGGCAGGAATACAGAGCTTGCATCCACATTGGCATTCTGCTCTTTACATAGCAGCTTATCAAACAGGATTGCTACGTAGGTGCCACTGTGGAAGTCCTGCTCCATTGAGCAATAAACATAAATTAATCTAGCAAGAGCTAATTTTTCACGTAGGACATCTGACATGTATTTGCCTGTAGTAGGGGTCACCTAACGCTCCATAAAGGATCTCCTATGTGTCAAAAGGAGCATTATCAGGGGTACCATGGGATTAGTTCAGATATTCCCTGTTCCAATACTAGTAAGCAAGAAAAGACTTGATCTCCCCAGAGAACTAATTATTCAGACCAGCAGGAAAAAGACCAGAAAGAGAAAGTGTTATGGAGGAAGCAGCAGTGCTGTTTGAAGAGGCAAATCAGCATGCGAACAAGGCTTTTCTGATACAGCTTTTAAGAAAAATGAACACAGTGGAATACTGCATCAAAGTAACTGTCCTGCTCCATCAATTTGATTGAAACAGCACAATCTGAGGGGTTTTTTGTTTACTTTTGAGTCAAATTCATGTATAATGAAAAACCATTCTATTTAGTCTGTTTACCCTGCAGTTGACTTCTGATTCCTATGTTTTACATTTTGAGCAGGAATGGTACGTCCAACTTTTGGGCAACATCTATAATCACAGTACCACATTTCTGTAATAATAAGCAAGTGCTTATTACTTTTTGCCTGCCACTTCTCCTTGTATCAGCTTTGCGATAGCACTGTCAGTGCCCTCAGGAGCTGCGTTCTTGGTGCATGTGGGGTAAGGATTTTAGGGTCATAGACACAACTACCCGAATGGGAACTAATTCTTCCTCTCTGTTTATAGACGCTGCGTCATTTGAAGTCTGTTTCTGTAGTCAACATGGCAAGATAAGTAGGAGCTTGCTCGCCTCTGCAGCTGGCTTGCTGCCTCCTCCTAGCACAACACTGCTTTCACTTACTCCCCAATTCATTTTTTTGTTATTTTGTTCCCCTCCCCCAGCATCTTAACTTACCTTCAGGCCCCAGACGCTCCTTTAAGCCTGGTTCTCCGAATTTTTTCTTAACTTTCCTTCGCTGCCTGTTTACCTCTGCCTTCTTCGGGCTTGGCAATGTGTTCCTCAGCCAACCGTCTCTCCCCAACTGTCAGTCCCCAACTGCTGCTGAAAGTTCCAGTGCTCCCCGCCTTCTCTCCTAGGGCAGTGCCCATGCAGCTGCCTCTGGCGCCTGAAACTGTGGGGAAAGAGCCTGCCTGTGCGTTACCTGGTCCCCAGTGCTGCTGAGATATGTCTGAATCCCAAGTGAAATGAGGTCTACTTCTGTTTCTTTGCTCATTTCAGTTATCTCTGCATTTCATGCGTTATAAGACAATGTATATGCTATTATGATCTCCCAGGAGAAGGCCATCCTCTTCAAATGAGCACCCTCTGCTGTGGCCCAGCTTCCTACATCATCACACCCCAAACCAAACAAATAAAATGAGTAAAATAACCAGTATATGGTTAAGGTGTCCAGCAGTGTGTTAAGTGTATGAACTGCTGCTCTCATAGTGCTTCCCACATCTCCAGTGAAGTACCTACCAGCTCCCCCTAAAGTTTGGCGCGTCTCTCATGGTTATAGCAGCAGTTGATAAAACACTTGAGATTTTCCCCAAGTACAGAATCCCTGAGGAGGGAGTAGGCTGAGATAGAGATATATTGTCCTCTTTGTTATAAAAGGGAACAGGCAACTGTTCATGTTGTATTTTTTTCAACTTGCTTTATCTTCTTTATCTCATGGTACAGCTTTAACCTATTAGATACTTTCAAATTTAAAGTTTTCATATTATGTCAAATGAAATAGTCTGTAGCTCAGCACTGTAGGGAATGCTTAACATAGAGGGAGTCTAACAGCACTTAAATACGTTTAAAATATAAGTCCTAATGGGTTCTAAAGCTTGTGGTGTGAAGCTGGGCAGAGGAAGGGCTGTACAGGTGCCCAGGGCACTTCCTCAGAGCTTTTGAACAACTTGTTAAGAGATGTCGGGAGCAAACCTACTTGGAAAGAAGTGGCTGAGTGTTAGTCACAGGTCTAAACACAAATCCTCCTGGGAGTCTGCTGCACGAGCAGGAGTGCCCTCGCGCTGAGCAAAGTGTTCCCCTCTACATCTACCGTAAGCAGGTCAGGTGCAAGCCAGGCAGTGCTGCTGTCTTTTCCCTGGCTGGTGGGTACAGCAGTAGAGACGTTCCTGTAGGGAAGCACTGGAAAGGAATCTGTGAATGCTGCTGAAATAGGAAGGACAGGAAAAGAAAGGTTTTAAGAGCATTTTCTAAAATCTTCCCAGATCCACTCTCAGGGTTAAACAAACAAATAGGATAGTTTCACCACTGAGAAAATCATGTGAATAAGGAGGCTTGTACTTCTTTCATGACCCTGTACAGGAATTACAGGTACCCTACAAATGACTAGTAAGAAAGGACTTCACATGAGACACGAACTGGAGCTGAAATCCAAAACCTATGAGTCCTAGAAAAAGACAGAAATTGATTAGATTTAGACAGAAAGTAGCAAAGAACTGCCTAAACAATCTCCTGACTAAGCAGACCACACAAAAATAGATAACTGGAACAAGAACAAAAATGGCGTTTTTCTGTCTAAGTGCCGGAAGTTTAAAAACTTAGTTGAAGACATGAGAACATCTCCTTTTAAAAGAGCACATTGACAGAACTGATTTTTAGGAGACACTAGGAAGGAATGGCATTAAAGCCTCCCCAGTACTTGATGACAAAAAGAGACACGAATGCTAAGGTTAGGAAAGGAACAGTGAATAAAAGAAGGAACTATCGTTATACCATTGTAAAATCCATCGTGCATCCTTTCTTATCTTTAATTCTGCATAATTTGGTATGGACTGTATTTAGAAAAGGGAATATAGAGCAAGCCAAGAAATACGATGGCTTGGTACAATTCCCACACAAGGAGAGGATGAATACACTGGGGATCTTGAGCTCAGAAGAAAAGAACTTCAGGCTGAACTTGATAGAGGTCTGTCAAGATCTTCGATGGAATAGATATAGGCAAATGAGTGACTTATTTTTCAAAGCTGCTTTGTATTATTTGTTCTTGTGTTGTCTGGCAAGATGGAGGATTACAAGCTTTCACATCCTGTTATAGAGACAGAAGATATGAACAGGTTCAAATAAAATTTTAAAAACTAGATGCCCAAGGACACCAAGGAGATTAAATTGTCCTCGTACTTTAACAGGCTACCATAATTGCAACATATATTACATATACAACACATAAATGAGTTCAGAAGTTTATTTGCCACTAAATAAAAATGCACCACTATCAACTTAAAAAAATCTGTTCTATAGAAAAGTCTAGACACCAGATTTAGGGTAAAATTACTCAGTAAATACAGAAGAAATTGAGCCAATATAAAATCTGTGATATGGTATGATAAGATTTGGCATATCCTCATTATTGAATGGCCTCTTTGACATGCTATCCAGTCCCCACACTTAGAGAATTTTCAACATTATCCATTGTCAGGTGGGTCCTGGAAGAATTTATAGCAAGAATCAGTAGCCAAGACTTGAATGAGAGAAGATCAAAAATGGAGTTGAGATTTTCCTTTTTAAGAAGATGCAAGGAGGAGTTAAAATCACAGTTTGCTAAGGCACCAAGCAGCACCTCTGGAAAATGCATCTTAAGATATATTTAGTACATTCAAAGAAACTGTGGCTCCCACTTCAGCCATTTCAGCTCAAATACAGATAAAAAATGATCGGATCATGTTGTCTGTTTGCTCATCTTGAATAAATAAATATTTAATGGAATGGTGCACTTCCGAGTCCTGTTTAGTTCCCATATGTGTCTTTCTAGGTGAGCTCCTACCTCTGAGCAGATTCATCTCTAACTGCAATTCTATAGGTGTGCATCTGTTACCTTCGTGTGCTAAACTCCCATCAAAAATACACTAGACAATAGCATTCAAATACTGAAAGCAAGAGCCCTTCAAACAAGCTCTTCCCTGCAAGTTTGTTTTAGAATCACAGAATGGTTTGGGTTGGAAGGGACCTCAAAGATCTCGTTCCAACCCCCTGCCATGGGCAGGGACACCTCCCACCAGACCAGGTTGCTCCAAGCCCCATCCAACCTGGCCTGGAACACTGCCAGGGAGGGGGCAGCCACAGCTTCTCTGGACACCCTGGGCCAGTGTCTCACCACCCTCACAGGAAAGAATTTCTTCCTAATATCTAGTCTGAATCTCCCCTCTTCCAGTTCAAAGCCATTACCCCTCATCCTATCACTACATGCCCTTGTACAAAGTCCCTCTCCAGCTTTCTTGTAGGCCCCCAGTATCTTGCAGTTACTGGGGTTTAGTGATGGGCTGTTGAGACAAATTTTTTTAGTCCTATAGTCTTTGTAGAGCTTAGTTCTTGAAATCTTATCACCATCTTGTAGCTTGAGTGTGAGATACTCCTGGGCAATGCTGTTCAACGCCTGCTTGAGTACAATTTTTAAATGTTATTTTTTTTCTTTCCACCGATCTATGCCTAGGTCAAATTCGTATTATGATCGTGGGTTCCTTTCTGGAAAACTCACTGCAGCTTCATTTAGGATCTTGAAATATTATGTAAGTCACATCCTGGAAAATATGAAAATAAATTTTCTCCATCTTCTACATAAAACATTCTTGCTGAGTTACCGAACTTTCTTCCAATGTACAGTATTTTTGATCCAGAATTTCATTCCTTGACATTCAAACCGTTCTGATAGCATCAACTGTAATTCCACACCCACTGAAACCCACCTCCGGCCTTTGCCCAAAGTCATCCAGCTGTTTTTCTCTGGGATTTTACACACCGCCATTCTATTACACAACAGAGAACATGCTTCAGAGATTTTTTCATAATCCCTGGCAGCACTGCACTTCACAAACTGTTTTGATACATATATGTAAGCAATTTAACTCAACCTCCTGTTCCCCACTACATCTAGCTGTTTCGCTTTTAATGAGTTGACAGAATTATAAAATACACTCATGCCAAAGCTTTCATACAGTACCACTGCCTATCATTGCACTCAAATTGTTTCTTCAAGAAAATTACCAGCTAGTGTTAGTCCTGCTGGTGATCATCTACAGGATATTTCAACCAGAATGCCATGTATGCAGAATATTTGCCATGTGAAATTTTATCTGCTTATTCAAGCCATTAGCCAGAAATCTAAGTCAGGTAGTTTGCTTTCAACTGAAATTTACAAAAATACTCATTACCTCCTGGGGGAAAAAAAAAAAAAAAAGCAAATGGTAAAACACATTTGCAGAAAAAAGTAGGGCATCTATTGCTTCTACATGTTTAATTTTATTTGATTTACTATACTTAACTTTTTCCTTTGTTGGCAAAAACAACCTTAGCTGTTGCTAATGCTGTTTGCCAGTGTCTCCATCTGCATCTTCGGTTACTTCTTGGATTCATTCTCTTAGCGTTTGCAGAATTCTGCTTGCATCCTATGAACTCTCATGGGATTTTTTCCCCCTTTGGTGGTTAACGTTCGCAGCAGCATGAAGTTACTCACATTGCAGCTGACATTTTCCTGTAGTCAAAGACACCTGAGCTCTGCTCCCTCTCAAGTGTCTTATGTGGTCTTGGTGATCACTGTCAATGGTAAGGGAATGCCTCTGTCTCATCTCGAGGGGTCTTGGATTCACCCAGTACGCACCCACATTTCAGTTTTGTCAGTGTTTTGTCAATTACTAGGCCTAGCACAAAGGACATAGCCAGCAGTAGAACAAACCAGTAATTAGTTTCTGTTGTATACCAGAAGGTCAGTATATGGGTGATCGCTGGGGGTACAAACAAGCCAATCAGATCACACATAACAGACATCAACCCCAGCAACCCCAGGGGATGACACAGCACAGCCAATAATAAGTGGAATAAACAAAGCCTCCCATAGAAGAAATGGGAGACAGTCAATAGGCTGATCATACAGGATAGAAGTAGCCCCATATTGTGCCCCCACAAAGCCCACATATGCAAATGCCAAACCTGACCGGGGCCCAGTTGCAAGGAGAGTCAGGAGGTCCTTCCCCAACAGGAAACCCTGCAAAATACAGACACCCCCACCCTTCCTGCAAGTGGTCCCAGCTTTTATGCCCAAAGCAGGACACCTGGCACTCATTTACCCAATGCAGGGCACCTGGGCCTTGTTTACCCAAGGGCTTTCCCTGCAAGGCTGGCCGCACCTTGAAGGAAAGCCAAAAGGCAAACTCATCCCCTCCTTTTGAAGGGCTGTGGGAACCACCCGTATGTCAACCTTAATTCAGGGCTCGGGGTTCAGACCCCAGCACTTCAGTCAGTAATGCCAGATCTCCTTTTGAAGAGTTTATCTAAACTGATCTTGGCTCGTAGTTTTGCCATCTAGGTTTATTTTGAATCTAGAGCCTTCCTTATTTTACCTTTTGTAGATTATTTCTATTGGGAGTGGTTTCCTTGAAGCACCTTGGAAAGCCTTCAGTTTAGTCTCAACGTTAATGCTGTATTTGTTCTGAATTTCTGTCTGCCTGTTTTCTGCTGACCTTTACTTAAATGATTATGTATATGCGTGTGTGCATGTATATTTGTAATGCTTTCTATCTTGCTCAAGTTCAATTTACTATATAAAACAAGCTTTTCCCTTGAGCTTAATGTCCCAGTTGTTTTATTAGTATTGTAACAAGTCAGCTCATACAAGGCACATCCACTGCACATCTGAATAAAAGTAAACATCCTGTGTTTCTCAGCCTTCTATAAACCCCAACAGATGGCTGCTACTTTTACAAACTGTGCTGAATAAGATGGCTCACATTTCCCATGCAACAGACTTATTTCTGGAATTCAAACCCAGTATACTACTTGCAGGTGGGAACATGGATCTAGCCATAAAGCAGTTTAGCCCAGATCAGTCCTGTGTGGTGAGTTCATAGCGCAGACCCTGTTGTTTTTTGGAATGGATGTATAGTGGGGCATACCTTGTATTGCTGATCCATCCAAAGTTGCGGGAGGACTGATACCAGCTTCCAGGTGTAGGTCCTTGATCATCAAGCTTAAAGGTCCTTTGTGCAATACTTCTGTTCATTAGAATCTTTGTGTGTTAGAATATTTTTGTGTTTGTTTTTTTTTCCCCAAGAATAAGTGGGGTTTTTTGGAGATAGATGGTATTTTCTTAGAATGACTGGATTTCACCTTAATGCTCAGAGCCAGTCTCTGCTCAGGGTACTGTCAGAATCTGCAGGAGCTGACTCAGCTTTTCCACTGAGTTTTTTGAACTCAACAAAACCATCCTTGAACCATTTTGCCCACTACAGTAAGGCACATGTTTATGTGTGTAGACTTTCCTTCTCATCTGGGAAGCTGGACAATACTATAAACCTATGTACTACAAAACCAGACTAACTTTTCCACCTCTGTGTAAAACTACAGTTCTGACACAAGTGTGCTTGAGTAAAAATGTCTTGAATTATATCAGTGGCCAAATGAGGCATCAAAATCGGTTAGTCCTCACCTAGAAAGCTGGATTCAAGTGTAAGCCAAGTCATGAGAGCATATATAATTTCTGCTGATGTTTGCTGTATTAAGCAACAAGCCAGGTGTACAGCCTTGCAAATTTTAAGTGGGAGAGAAGCTTCATATGAAAATCACAGCCTATAATCATAGAATCACTATGGTTGGAAAGGACCTCCAATATCATCAAGTCTAACCTTTATCCCATCATCTCCCTAACCACTAGACCATGGCTTCAAGTGCTACATCTACTCGTTTTTTAAACACCTCCAGGGATGGCGACTCCACCACCTCCCTGGGCAGCCTGATCCAGTGCCCAACCACCCTCTCAGTAAAGAACTTCTTCCTAATATCCAGTCTAAACTTCCTCTGATGCAACTTGAGGCCATTTCCTCTTGTCCTATCATTAGTAATTTGGGAGACCAACACCAGCCTTACTACAACCTCCTTTTAGGTAGTTGTAGAGAGTAATAAGGTCTCCTCTCAGTCTCCTCTTCCCCAGACTAAACAACCACAGTTCCCCCAGCCGGTCTCCATCAGGCCTGTTTTCCAGACCTCTCACCAGCCTCGCTGCCCTTCTCTGGACTCGCTCCAGCACCTCAATGTCCACACATGCTGCCAGGAGCCTTTAGTAAATACACTCAGCCTCTCATCTTCTTGCTCCATATTCATACATAGATGCTGCATTATATGGATATCCTACATCTAGCTCATTTTTGCCCCATTAACTTGTAGCTACTTTGCCTGCCTTACAGCTGGCCAAAATCTATTCTACCCAGTTAGGGGCTGCTTCACTGCTAGAACAGATGAAAGCAAGGTCAAGCTAATCAAGCCCTTGAGGAGGGCAGCAACCTGTGTGGCTATTAAAGAAGGTTACAGTAGGCTCAAACTGTTCAGGAGAGAAATACAAATAACTCCTTACAAGTGTAAATAAGGCACATTCACATGTGTTTAATTGTGCGTGCCTGTCTGAAAATCTGGCGCATCATTCTTTCCATAGAGGGTCACTAGTGCCTGAAAACACTGATATGCCAAGGAAGCCAATTCCCCGTGGGAGCATGACTCTGCTCCACACAGACATTTTCCCTTCTGTCACTTGGCATAATTCAGTGTGTGACTTGAAAACTCAAAATATAAACAAGAGATGGCAACCAGGGCCAATAGTGTTGCAAGCAGAATTCTCAAACTATCCCAGTAAGTGAAAAATGCCTCTCCTCTAGAAATACCACCCGTTTCCCCATTCCTTTCAGCTTAACCAGAACTATTTCTTTGCAGCCCTTAACTTAGGAGGAACTGGGGGCAAAAATACCATAGTCAAACATAAATGTATTAGACTGTAAACCACCCCTCCCTTAATGCCTGCACTGCATACTACATGATTTAGCAGGCAAGTTTCTCTCATCTCATTGTTCTCCTCTTCCTGTGAATTGCTTATTTCTTTTTCTTTCTCAGGATCATTTTCTCCCATAACTTTGTTGTTCTTTAACACCTTTTAAATATTGTTATGAAATACAAAAGTATGTATTTAAATATATCTTTCTTCTTGCTGCTCTCATGTGTGTTACAAAGGCAAGTTAAAATCCTTCAGTGTATTTATGCATCATTCAAAGGAGAAAAAAAACTGTCCTTTACTAGCTACTGCAGCTTGGAAGCTTTTCCTGAAAATTTATAAAGATGATACACTTGAGCTAAACAAATGGAAAAAATACACCACGAGCACAGACATCTTCTGAAAGCCAAATTTGAGATGTTGCCTTTCCTTCAGTTCCTTATTGAACCCTGTGAGTGCTGACCCTCTCCCAGCATGGTAATGAACAGCAGGAGGCAGTAATGTTAAGATAACTCTGGAGTAGTTGCTTAAATAATGGTGTATCTTCTTCTTCCTTCAGGTGAAGCACCTGGTTCTGCTCTGGAAGGTGAAACTGGGAGTTTTCTTGCTTAGGGTCATGCATGTGGAGGTTCTTCACTAACAGTTACTGCACCTTCCTCAGCAATTGCTTTGCTAATTGCTCCACTACCTCTTTACACAAGCTTCTCTTTTGGTACTCATCAAATCCCTCCCACATCCATTCCGAGCTCTGGCTCCTTTCATGACGTGCTGCCATCAAGGCAACCAAGTGAGCAGGGAAGTGGTTCCAAAAGCTACTTGCTCCTTTGACTCCTCCCTTTGCTCAGAGGAGCTGTTGTCTGTAGTTTATTATGAAAAGTACTCAAGAACTAAGACAAAGACACGAAACAAGCTCAGCTCTTTCCACTCAGAGAGCTGCTCCTGCAGCATGGACCATATCCACGCAGTCCTGAAACAATCCAGTGCTGCTGACAGCTCAAGTGACACTTCAGGGCCAGATTTAGAAAGGTCAGGCTAGCACATGAGTTCTAAGGGAGATGTTTTCGTCTTTCCAAGTGTTTGAATTTGAAGTTCAAACATTTAACATTTCAAATTAAGCTGAGAATTTATGGGAGTGTAGAGGGCACATTGCCTTTAATAGAATTATTAAACTGAATCAATGGAAGTGACAATTTCTTAACTGGGGGGAAGAGAAGGGAGAAGAATTCAATTATTCTTGGCTAAAGAGTTAAAACATCCATTCTCCTGCATTTTTTCAGTGAAATGAGTTTGAATGGCAAAAAAGAAAATACTTATCAGTGTTTAAACATGATGCTGTAGTAAAAGTGTAGTTGTCATTTCTTGTAAAGAAAATCCAGTCTTAATTTTAGTATTTCCAGTGCCATGGTCTTGGGTGGGTGTAGGGAAGTTGCTGGAATGATTAATTTTGGCCTCTGCCATTATAATGTACCTTGTTTCTGATTTGAATTGTGTCCAATTTCAGCTCCCAGGCATTCATCCTGGCATACGTTGATTATTGTAATAAAAGCCTGTTATTACCAAATTTTATTCTTATACGCAGTCATTAACTGAAGAGCAGAGACTGCAGCACCCAGAGGCTCTTCAAGTAGGGATAAGCAGCCTTGTTACAACCTTCCATCTTCTCTCCTGTGGTTTTCTCCAGTGCATGGGAGAGGTGAAGGACCACAGGGTCTTGTGGAGGAGAGGCTGTGGAGCCAGGCTTGTATTTCCACAAAGACTGATTTCTATAATATACACATGTAAACCGCAACATGCTGCAAGGAGATGGGGGGGGGGGGGGGCGGTCACTTGTTTTTTCTCTACATTATGACCTCTGCAAGGAAAATACTGATGAGTTTAGGACTCCCACTCAGTGTAGTCATCCGAGCAATGAGGATGAATGGGGGATTGGAGCATCTCCCCTATGAGGAAAGGCTGAGAGAGCTGGGACTCTGTAGCCTGGAGAAGGCTGAGGGGTGATCTAATTAATGTTTAGAAATACATAAGGGGTAGGTTGAGGGAGGATGGAGCCAGACTCTTTTCAGTGGTTCCCAGTGACAGGACGAGGGGTAACGGGGCACAAGCTGGAACATAGGAGGTTCCATTTAAATATGAGGAAGAACTTTTTTCAGTGAGGGTGACAGAGCACTGGCACAGGCTGCCTAGAGGGGGTGTGGAGTCTCCTTCTCTGGAGATTTTCAAGACTCTCCTGGATGCAGTCCTGAGTGATGTGCTCTAGGGGATCCTGCTTTTAAGCAGGGGAGTTGGACTAGATGATCTCTGGAGGTCCTCTCCAACTCTGAATATTCCATGATTCTGTGATTCCGTGAACCTGAAGCCTGAGTTTTATACATTTAACACTGGAAGTTTTTCATATGTAAGTAGATTTCAGGGGTACACACGCTGTATTATATACAGTACTTGAGTTAAAGCACCATAAATAAGGGAAATGACAATTATTTGCAGAGCTCAGCCTGTTGTGTATATTTCTATGTTACTAATGCAGGCTGTGTTGCTTACGTGCACTTTTCAAGCCAGCTGAGGATTTACAACTTGCAGGTATGCGGTGATATTGGCACTTACTCTTTGTTTCCTTATGGAGAAAGCAACAAATGCAAAACTTCAATAAGAAGTTTTAAGTTTTCATTCTAAGAATGAAACAAGGGTATGTTGTAGTCAAGGACTGTCAGTGTTAGGTTGATGGTTGGACTCGATGATCTTCAAGGTCTTTTCCAACCTAGATGATTCTGTGATTCTGTGAAGGGTAAAAGAAACATCAGGGATGACCCTGAAATACAAATTTTTACTCCAAACATTTAGACAATGTTGAAATTCATGAAAAAGCTTCCAGCTTAACCAACCCCATTTTATTTCTGGAAAGACTCATTATTTCATTTCCAGCATCCCAGGACTAAGGAAGTCTGTTTCAGGAAGCACATTTTGAAGCAGGTTCATGGTGCAAGTGGTACAGGAACACCACCAGCACCTTCTTTTACAGGTGAGTCTCCTGCCATGCACTCACCTCGGCAAGGGGCCCCGTGCAATACTGGCACTGATGATGGTGACTGAAGCTCTTGGAGTTGCACTAGCAGCCTTTCATCTGCCCGTACACCCCAAACACTATAGTTTTATCGCAAAGCATTACACTATATAAATATAGTATAAATATTCCAAGGCATTTGGAGGCAGTGTTGCACCAGGGGATTTGTACAATTTTCTGAAAGGGCAACAGCTGCCCTCGCTCCCCCTGAGAGCATCTCAGGAGGTGAGGTCTGCAGTTCTGAGGAGGTTTTCTTCCCTATGTTATTTAAGAATGCAAGGGAGACAAAGACAATATGTGACTTTTCTTCCAAGTTAGGATTTTTCAGAAGGTTTTAGGGTTTGTTTCATATGTGTCCAAGCATTTTCAACAGAGGTCAGAAGGCAACGGCTTCTGCGTGCTCCATGGTCTCAGTTCACTTCATCCGCTTCATATCCATGCCTCAGGCACACTGTTAACGCTCTCCACTCTGGCCCTTTAAGGGCAAAAGCACACAAATAAAAACCCAAGATTGCTTTAGCGTTACCCATGGTCCAGAGCCTCCATTCAACTTTGTCTAAGGGCTGCTTAGGATCACAGCCTGGACTTTTCTCTCTGCAAACACTCAGACTCTCTGAACAGGTTTCTGCTTCCTGCGCTCAACCTGAGCCACTTGCTGCTGAGCCACGCTCTGCAACTGGGAAGTTTTTGCTGGCTAACGAAGCTACGTAGCAGTCACACAGGCAGTGCCATGTCTGCTGAGCTGCCTTGAGCTTAAAAGCCAAGCAGATCCCACTCTGGGGCTCCCCAGCTGTCACTGAACTGTGCAAAACGGGCAACTCACGCTATTTGTGACATGGCCTCGGAGGTGTGACTTAGGTGGTGGGAGCAGGACCGAGCTCTGCAGGGCTTGACTGGGACCATTTGTCCTCCAGTAATCCGACACGTGCATGCAGGTGCAAAGCACAAAGAGGTCTGAGCGCAGAGCTTGGCATCGATCCTTACCCCGGGATAGCAGCTGAGCTGAGCACAAACTCGAGCCCTGCTTTCCCCATGACCCAGGCGCGGTGGCCTGTCGGACTGGCACAAGCAGTTGCTTCTTTGTGCTTGCCTTCCACTAGCGCTCACCAGCAAGGAGAACAAAGTTGGTTGAACAGAGCTGGCAGGAATCCTACCTCTGTGTTTGCTAAATGGATCTATTAAAATGTAAACAGAGATCACGTTGCAGGGCACCATAATAAAATAGCGTGGGTGACATCTTAGCCGATTCCCAGAGTTCTGCTTCTTCCTCCTCGGTCCTGTTGCCTTTGACACTGGCTGCCACTATGCTGCTGCTCATCTGGCACATCCTGTTCACAGTTCTCTGGCCTTTCCTCCTCTCTCCCAGGACAGTTCCCCAGGGGGTTGTTCGAAGGCCCATCGTTATCCATCTGTTGCCTGCAGCATGGTACTGCAGTCGCACCCAACAGAGGCATCGCTACATCTCCAGCACGTTTTAGAGCCATGCAATCTCTCTGAGTCTTTCTGCTTTAGGAAAATCGGACCCGGGGACCTTCGTGTTCTCTTGCCATCTTTACAGAAGCCCTCAGGTTTGTAATTTACCCTTGATGGAGCACATGACAGCCCACACAGATTACACCCGTCTTACTCCTGCCCCACTGGTACACATTTAGTGGGAGTCATCTCTTTGTCTGACTTTCCAATAAACATTTTCCTGCTTTCTCCCCTGCTGCCACCCCTTGCTCTCCCCAGGGGCTCTTGGGAAGCAACCACAAAACTGTGACTTCCTTCTCTTTCAAGAATTCTTTAAAGCCATGCGCACATTCCACCCCCCGCCACCAATGTACACAAAAGCCTGACATAAATCGATAAAGGGCTGGGGAAAGGTTAGGGTTTTCTGGTTTTACACCCACAACTGGGCTAGCTGGCCGTATCTCATCTCTTCACCCTTCCTCTCCTGTCCATGTGTGGGTTATTCCCTCCAGTACATGGGCTGCATGCTCCTTGAGGCCAAAGCAGCAGCAGCCTCGGGTGATGCAGGAGAGAAGTTCTCAGCTCCAATCCAGTTCTGGCACAGATTTCTTATGTGCAACTGGGGAGCTTTTTGCCTCACTTTCCCTGCCTGGAAAATGAAAAATACAACGTCCACTCTCTGACACTCTGAAATGATAAGTGCTCTGGCAGGACAAGTCACTCCTTACCCATACAGCACCACGTACGGCATGTACAGAGCTGTTCACCTGTACAGGGAAGGCTTGGCCGCTGCTGGTGCCTCCAGCCACAACGAACAAAATGAGCAGGTAGAAAGGCTGGAAGTTAACTTCCCTAACTAACTAACCCGTGGAAGTTAAAGGTCTAGTCTATGCTATTTGCATCATTCTGTAGAAGCTGATACAATAAACATCATGGTTTTCAAGACCATTCTGCTTATGAAATGTATGCTAATGAAACCATCTTGAGGGACCAGAATGCATATTATATATGTTAAAAAAGATGCACTTTTAGAAACCTAAATTCTGCTTGGGTTCTAAAGTTTGGAGATTTTAATTTCACTCCTTGAGAACAACTATCTGACATACCTTTAAAAACAAGCCAATTTATTTTAGTTATACTGGAGATAATGGGAAAAAAAAGTTGAAATCCTGTCTAAAATCTAGGAAAAATAATCTTTGAATGACAGAGCACCATTTTCTTCCAGAAGATTAGCAATAGTTTATTATTCCTAGTATATATTTAGACTATCCCACTTACACAGTTGCTTTAGTATCAACCATATTAAAACCTTTCTGATAGCTGACCACATTCATAAGGTAATTCCCAGCTCCTCCATGTGCCCTGTTACACCGAGCCCTCCCAGAGCACCATTTCAGCAGGGGTGAGCACACACGGGATCCCTCGGCACGCTCACACAGGTAACAAGGCAAGGGGGTGCAACACTCTGTGCTTTCCACTCTTTTTTCAATATGCTGCATGAAGCCACATGGCCCAAAACGTCAGCAAGCAAAACAGAGCTTTTAGAGCACTCAGTAACATTCCTGCAGTCTGGGGATTAAAAACATTTATTTTAAGGCAGTATGTTTCCTGTTTCTTTCGTGCTGTCCTGGTGCTTGTGCTGGCGAGCCGGGCAGTTGGACATCGTCCTGGTAACTGTCAAGTTCACCTTTGCCTAAAGAACAGAAATAAACTGAGATCAACACAAGCAAGGCAGGGAACAAACACAGGAGGTTCTTAGAGACAGTAGAGAACTTCAGTAACTCTTTTGTAGTACGATAACCCCAGATTGCATAATAAGTTAAACCAACTATTAAAAAAATAGGACCACAAATAGAAAGATGACACAAACACAGCAGCAACAGTTCTTATTTTCTGCTATAGGCCAGCTACACGAGTATGCTTTATTCTCCTGTACCTTGGATTCTGACCCAGCAGAATGCTCTGGTTTGCACCCACATGAGCTGTCTAGAGCTAACCGTGGCCTTTCTTTGAGGTTTTGTAGGAGGGTTCATGAACGTGGGACGCATGGAAACCTGTGACGAGAAAAACCTGCGTAGTAGCTTAACTCACCCAGCAGTGTGGGAAAAACGTTAAGAACTGGAGGGTTTTCATATTTTGCAAACAAAAGGAAGTTCATTTCCTTTGTTAGCTCACCATAGCATTATGTGCAAAAACACACCTGGAGGTCCTGAAATACCTTTACTGATTTCTGAGTCTACCAAATTTATTTATAAAGCCATGTGGAAAACACTGGCTTTTCATTTACAAGATGCTATGGAGCTTTTTGAAATTGTTTCATAATCTAAAATCTTTAAAAACACCCACAAATACAGAAATTGTCAACTATAATCAAGTCTCAGGACTTTTTTGTGTGTATTTAAGGAGTATTGGCAGGACAGTTAAAACTGCCATATTAATGCATAAACAGGTAATTCTCCATGTGCTGTCTTTACCACATCAATAAATCTAGCAATCAGCAAATGTGTCCCAATACATTACACATCCCTGTAAGAAACCACAAATACTTCAGTTATTGTCTCATTTGAATGCAGTCTTGAGGCATTCTAACAGATTAGAAAATAAATGGGAGCAAATTCTTAAACGAAATACAATAAACATGCAGGCTTAGAACATCTGGAACAAAAGTAAGGTGAACACTGGGAAACACAAGTGTCCTGGATGGGAGGTGAATGTATAAAGGGAAGAGAAGCTGCACATGCCACTGAGCTCATCTGTAACAACTGAGAGTTACAGTTCACTCACTGTCTAGGCATCCTGACAATAAACCACAACAGAAATGTTAAAATAATAACACTAATCAAAATAAATAAGGATCTGGGCTTATTTTAGCCAAGATGTTTTAATAAAATGCCACATTCATTCCTTGGCCTGTGGCGGGACACCTGTGTGCTCCTCTTACATTCCTTAATTGCCTTCGGACTTTCTACTATTTGCAATAGTTAGGACTCAGTAAACTCTACCCAACTATAAGAATTAATTCCAACAATCATTTAATCTTCTTGTTGCTCTAATGCCATACACATATAGAAGACTACCCAAAATCTTTATGACTACTTTATTAATGGTTTGCTATCTAGAGATATTCCCTCTGACCCACGCATCATTTTATGTCTTCATTTAGCAAAACAAGATTATTTTATAAAATTCTCATTCCTTTCTAATAAACATTAGGCTGTCTAGTCCTGGCCTCAGCTGGACTTTGGAGTGTGAAGCACAAAGGCCATCCTAGTTGATCCAAGATACTGTTGTCCCGATGGGTATTGTCTCTGACGTGTCAAAAAGATCTAATGTTGGAACACGGAACTGCTCGGCATCTCAGTGCTCATTTGGTAGCACAGTTGTTAAATTTACATGTTTAAGTGCACTAAGCATACATTTTTTTAAAGTGTAGCATAGCAAATGCAAGTCTCCATCTTCCTACTGCAAATCTACAGCTACACAAACTTTTGAATGTAAATAAACACTGTACCTCAGCAAAGAACATCCCCCTGTTTCTCCTGATGCCTCGTTATCAGTCCTAAATTAAGACAGTTCACCAAGGTCATTGTTACAGTGATGTCTTGAGGCTTCCTTCTTCAAATGATCCCCAAATTACTGTTAGAAAATGTTGCACTATGCATTCTCTAGATGTCCAAGTAAAAGAATTTTAAAGCAACATTTGAGATCTCCATGTATAAGTAAGAGTTCCCGTCATCCAAGCGCGTCAACCTCAATTTCTTTTGAGACCTGGCAATCAGCTCAGGTATCAGCTCGTACCCTCTGCAGCACTCTGGGGAGTATTGCAGGCTCTGCAGTGCTGAGAAATACCCAAGAAACATCTTAAATCGTTGTCAGATTCAATCACAGGAAGGTATTTCTGAGGCATGTGCAGCTGGGCAGTCGCTGACAAGAGCATCAACAGCACCAGAACTTCCAGTCCAGGGTCTGTACTTCTTCCCTCGCTTCTCATACGACAAGAGACATGAAACTCTGAATGCAAACTTTACATCCACCAGCACAGAATGATTTTTGGCAGGAATAGTTACAGTTTAAGGCAGTGTTACAAACACTTTATTGGTTTACCTTTCTGCCTTCATTCCGCATGTATCCACAATACTGAAGTCAAAGAAAGCAAGTAGAACCACAGTATTTGATTTATAAGCACTGCCCTCCAGCAGTCCCAATAAAAGGGAGTCACTTCCAGCTGTTTTATCTGTGTGTATTCAACATTTTTTAATCTGAATCTGCAGTAGTGGGTGCTGGCATCCTCTGTACTCACAGATATTCAACTCAGTTAGTAATTAAAAATTCTTGTATTAAAAACATCCAGAAAAGTGAATTGTGGGTCTGTATTTGTGCTTCAGCTTTAGTCTAATATACTTTCCAGTATTAATAATATCAAATACACTACCTGCGGTGCCACAGTCCTTTTTGGTGATCTGCTGTGTGTTGAGAGTTCCCTGGAACTTCTTTTTTCCCACTTTTATTAGACTTCCCCAAATGTTCATTTTAAATTAGCACTAAGAATTCTCTTGAACTCCTCCCAGCACTTCTCATTGCAGTTCTGAGTTCCTGTGGCATCAGACTGCCCGAGTAGCACCTTTATGGGATTTCAGCAGCATCCAATCTTTATTCAGAGCATGAGAGAATAAAATTGAAATTGATATTGAATTGAAAATGTAATATATTCCCATAAAAATATCGGTGCCAAGATTGCAGCAGGAGTATATAGTATAAGGTTTTTTTGTCATTCAGTTTCCAGAAAAGCAGATATAATTTCAAAATACAGATTTTAAAGTATCTAAAGGCATGAGGACACAAGACTTGAAGAAATGCATGTGTTGAAATCTGAGTAGGACAGAACACCAGGACAGAAAGCTCCGGCCAAGCAGCCAGTGGCAGTAACTGAAGTTAACCCCACTCTGCTCCCATCAGCCAACATACCTGTGCCAGTTCACAAACTGGTATAGAAAAAGGAAATAGAAGTTACCAAAACTCAAGGTCAGGTTGGACAGGGCTCTGAGCAGCCTGATCTAGTTGAAGATGTCCCTGCTTACTCCAGGGGAGTTGGAACAGATGACCTGTAAAGGTCCCTTCCAACCCAAACCATTCTGTGACCCTCACCATTGGCTGTCAGGTTATTTGCAAATAATTCTCATGAGGACCAAGGACCGGAGCACTGTATCACCACCTAACAGACAGCTCTAAGTTCACAGACTGATTTGCTACCTTTAACTGTCATCCCCACGCTCACTTTTGCCTTCCTTTTTTCCATGGCACTTGAAATCCCCAAATCCACTGGTTCCTGTGGGCAGAGGCAGCAGTTCCCTTATTGCCTCCCTCTCTCTGCTTCCCACCCCCCCATTTGGGGTAATTACAAGTGCTGAGTCCAGCAACCTACACCAGGACAGGAGAGCTCACGGGGAAAGGGACGGGGCTCATCCCTCTCCAGGAAAGCAGATATCGAGACACAACTCTCTACTACCCCCAAAAAAGACAAGAAGTCAAACAACAGACCACTCTGAAGGGATGGAATGCAGTAATTCCAAATTAACCATGCCAAATGCAGACGAGCTTTATGAGGTGGGCCAAAAGCATCAATTCTTTCAGGAGCAGAAAAGCTTTGCTGAAAAACTGCCACTGCAATTAACTTCATCCATACTGAACCCCCCTTAACACTGGGGCTGGGCTCCATCCTGACAAACAGGGTGCTCTACCACACAGCACAAGAGGCAGCTACGTAGGCGTGTAAGTGCCCAGCTTCTAATGCCTTTAAAAGCCTATTTCAGAGTCAGCACTTCACATGACAAAATATATTGCTTCATATAATAGTATGGCCTACAGAGACTGCTGACCAGGACAAAGCTGTCATTCAAAAACGTAGTATAAAGCTTACACTTTATGTCTTTAAAATGTTTTACTGCATCAGCATCTTTGTTAATTAAGATTTGAATGTAGATATGCAGTTATGTCCATTTGAATACACAGGATATGCACCATATACAATCCAGCCATAAAATAGCTTATGACTGACAACTGGTTAACTAAATTCCACCTAGAAATTAATTCACACCTTTATTTAGATTTGTCAAATAATTACCACCACACTCCCAAAGTGTGGGTAAAATCCTACGCTCTAGAGAAATAATTGCTGAAATTACCCACCAACTATGGGATGTCATCCTGATACCTCTATACCTTGAACAAAATGAAAGAGGAAAGCAGTACTTTCAGGAGAGGCAGCAGGCTCATGTTCCATGGGAGCACTCCTGAAACACCACGCTGGCGAGTCTGCTGCTCAGAAATATTGCACCACAGGTTTACTGTCACCTCTCGATAAAGATGGATGCTTTTCCACACTTAAGTAGTCTATCTGGATTTTTACTTTTCATTTACTGGAAAAAATCCGATACTGCTTCCGGAATTAAAGCTTCCCCTGGGGTTAAACAATTCACACACTGACAGTTTCTGAATGCCTGCTACTTGCACATAGTTTCAATTACATAAGTTTTATAAAGGTCAAATATGTTTCTTAACAACGCCGAAGCCAACTTACAGACATTAAAACTAACCTAAGAGATTAAATACAGACAAGTTAACCTGCCTAATTTCAACTCTCGTTATTATTTATATGGTTACATATGTACTCTGCTGGTGCCCTGTGGTCTATAAAATAGATGTCTGCAGTTTACAAAAGCAAGCAATGCTAATTACTCGTTAACATGTGGTTTCCATCTATGTTTATTTTATGGCTACTAATCTGAAATTAAGTCAACACAAAAGGGAAAAAAAAAAAAAAAATCAAGTATTTTCAGAGGCAACACAAGCCTGAGTCTCCTGACAGCTGCTGTGCTTGTGCAGAATTTTAAGATCCATATGTAAATTTTCCCCCTTCCGTTGCTGTTGAAGTTATGTACTTGAAAGGGAGAAATCCACTTCCCGGGGAAAAGCATGGCTTTAGCAGTGATGGATATCTATTTGTTATGAATCAATCTAAGTCAGAAACAAGGGAACAGCTACAGGTTGCATACTTCAAACACTTCAGTACCAAGGTATATATTATACTTGCAATTAAATCAGTCTCAACATCATCCTTTAGTTCCCCATTCCCAACTGCTGGTACCGATCCAAGAGCATCACGGTGAATTCAGAGGGGTCTGAGGCTTTCAGTTACAAAAGTGTGAATTCCACAGGAACAGGCAACACCGAGCGACCTGGGAGAATAAATCTTGAAAGGGCACATGATCCAGGTGTGTTATAGCCCTGACACTCACTGCCCAAGTTGTCTCAAAATAGCACAAAGTAATTTGAAAAGCAACAGATAAGGATGTTGGGTGCAACTTGAATTTAACACAAGTAATAATAATAATTTAAAAGTTTAGAGAAATGTGATTTTTAAATCAAAGCTGCACTTTTAAATAACCACTAGTAACAAAAGTAAGTGAATCATCTTAATTATCACCAACAGGCAGACCCAGAACAACTATGGATGCACAGCTGTGCTGAAGGACATTAACAGTTTGTAAAACGTATCGTGTGGAAACTTGGTACTTCTGGTTGAATAAAATTTGGTTCCAGATGACGAAGACATCTCCAGCAGAGCTGTAACCATGTACCAGAGGCATCTTCTGTACCTCGGAAACCCTTTCTGAGCTCCAGGTGAATCCTCTAAACTTGACATTCAAAACTGGTTTTGAATAAATTACCTATCCACCCTCAGGCAAAAAAATAAAACCAACCCCTAAAAGGTTTTGTTAAAATCTCCACATATTGGTCTGTTACTCCATAACCTCCATCTTGGAGGGCAGTGTTCATTTCTGTTTTTAACATTCCCACTTGGCATGTGACACCAGCTTATTTCAAAGGCAGGATTTGGGATTTGAAGCACCGCTGGTGTAATTACACCTGTCAATGTCTTTAACCCGCTGAAGATCTCAGTCTTCCAGGTGCACCCCCCAGTGATGCATTTACCAAGAGGGAATGAAGCTGCCTGCAAGACTCTTGGGTATTTTCACGCAGGAAAAATGCCCTAAAAAATGCTGGTTTAACAGTTCTCATACACTTACAAAATAGCTCCTTGGAATCATGGGCTCCTCTTTGGTTGAATACATTCATATCTTTGCTATGAAAAATATGGCTCTATCAACTGCTTCTTTATGAGCTGGTCACAAACCAGTGATATGACAGTGTAGAACAGGACTTATTTTCTGTTTCATCAAGAAGTAATTTCCTCAGGCATTAAGATGTGACATAAAATCTCTTAATATATTGAGCAGAAAGCAAAATGCAGCATAAAATACAAAAGCTTTTAGAACATACCAGGGTATTTCAGTGGGAAGGTAACAAATGATGCAAGCCACAGACCTATATTACATATTAAAAATGTTGGCTGAGACATTAATATGATTTAAGATCTATTGTTCAAGAACTCGAGAGCCAACATTTACTCTTTTCTGATCAATATTAACAACTTTAAAAAAAACCCAACACCACCACAACAAAAAAAAGGCATTCATGTGATGACTGAAATACATTTCCAGGTAGAATTTAAGCATCACAGTTCTTTCCACAGAATACTTCCAAATAAGGCACAGCCACCTATTGCTTCAGAGATTAAACACCAGGAAAACTCTACACAGCAGAGATTCCCACGTCCAGGATTTTACTTTTTCCTGCTTTTGAGGGAGCTGTTGTGAACTCTTACTCTCTTCTGCACGGAAGAAGCAATCTTCATAGATGCTTTCTTTGCAAGGGACCTTTCCACAGCTCCGGGTTTCCATAGCAACAGCTGAGCATCCTCTCCACCCGTCAACAGAGACTCATCTGTCAGGTCCCAGCAGAAGGAGCGAACAGTGGCAGAGTGTCCTCCGCTAAGGGTACCCACCAGGCTCAGTCCATCGGTGCCGTAGCTGAGGAGGTGAATGTTTCCTGTGGCTGTTCCCCCAATAAGAAAGAGTTTGTCTGCCTTTTCGTGGTACAAACCACCTACCAGGTAATGCAAGCTGTCGTTTCCAACGCAGACTGCGTCTCTGACATCCAGAACATGCAACAGTGTTATCGGTTCTTCCGTTTCTAACTGAGCAATGTCCCACCAACAAAACCCCTCATCATGTGTCATACAGTAGACCTGCTGATAACCTCGCCCAGACCAGCCAATAAAACTTACTGATGAATCTGAATTGCAAGTCAATATCAAAGCATCATCTTCGTTATCCTTGTTAATGTCAAACACATTCACCAACCCATCAGTTGACCCAGAAAGTACCAAATTGGGCTCCACAGGATGAAAACAAATTTTAGTGATATCATCATTGTGACTTTCAGAATAGACTCCCAAGGGCTCCTTAGTTGTGCTGGCACAGTTTGTGATGCCTCTTGCATCCCAAAACACCAGAAATGTGTCCTTTTCAACTTTTTCTGTTCCAGCACAAATTATGAGATCACTGCAGTTGATGTCAAAGCTGATGAAAATGTTGGAAGGATAGCCACTAAATACCTGCACAGCTTTCTGGGTTGCTAACCGAATATCCCAACATTTGACTGTACCATCGCTGCACGCCGAAAACACTACACTGTCACAGGCATGTGCAAACCTGACTCCACTAAGTACCCCAGGATGGCTCCTGTACTCCTGCAGGAAGTTTAATGTTTCCCTGTTATATACCCTAATTGAGTTATTGGAACATGAAACTGCCACAAAGCGACTGCTTTCGGATTGAGCAGGTTTGGAAATGTCTATGTCCAGTAAATAAGCAGGTTCCTCACTCGGCGGAGAACGTTTTGCTATGCGCAGACCAGCAAGCTGCTCCTCAATCTTCCCTACTGCAGTCATCTCCCAACGTTGTCAGAAACCTGTAATAAATAAAATTCAAGGTGAATTTAAATGATAACATTCCAAAATAATATTAGCTTTAAAAACATGTATGAAAAAGCACCTTGCACAGAGATGAAGTCAAAATTGAATTATCTTGATGTCTTACCCTCTACAACTTCATTTACAGAAACAGAACCGGAACGGGCTCCCCGAGTTAAGGAGTTCAGTCTCTTGTGACTGTAAGTACTACATCGTGTAATCCCCTTAAAAGATTAAATAGTCTGTCTGTGAATCCTGTGAAAGTCACGTAGCTACATTTGCTTTATTATTTTTATAAAGTAAATAGTAAAGTTCCACTCCACAAGTGGAAAGAAAATGAAGTCACCATCACCACCTGAGGAGGAATCATTTTTGTTCTAAGAAGTTGCTGGGAGGCACAGCCCACAGACAGTTGTGGGAAACTTCTCAGGTGAACCTTTCTGCTGGTGGACACGCAAAGGGTAGGCAGAGAACAAGACCAAAATTATGTAGAACTGCTGCCTGAAATGGCCAGATGAGATAAATTTTACAAGTATTTAGGTGCCCAGTGATGCACATAAACACCTGCCAGCATAGCACAGACCACCAAAACAGGCCACATGACATCAGTGGAATTCACTGGAACGAAGCGCCTTTGCCTTACCAATTCTGCTAAGAACCTAAATGTTTTTTGAGCCTCCTATAAAACCACATAACGGGGGCTCTCAGTGCAACTCATTAAAACCTTCCCTTCAGAGGCAATTCTTCTCTGGCACTACTGAACTCCCCTAGGAACTCACTCTATTTCAGGGATTCACAAATTCAAATTTTACCCAGAAAAAAAAAGGTTAAGCAATATTCTCTCAATCCTCTCATACACAGAATCACTTCTAAAAAACTGTACGCTAAAAAAAATATTAAATAAATATAAATTAACACAAAGGACAATTCAATTCTTTAACAGCAGTAAAGGCTTTCATCAGTTTAGTGTCAGAAAAAGTACTGAAGCATTTAAATTTAAAAGAGATTTTGCCATCATAAACAATATATGGTTTTAGTGAGTTCACAAACTCCAGACATTTTGAAAAGAAAGATGTGGGTGGGGTATGTCAAGTGAGCACAACCATCCATAGCAGTGACGTCTACTCAAATTACAGCTTCAGTTAGACTACTGTTCTGTGTTAAAAAAGTGAACATTGAGGGAATCACAGCAGGTTCTAAGGGGTCAACACTTCACTGACTTCTCACTGGTACAGATATCTCAGGTAATGCAAGTAAGAGTAAAGCAGTGCTCAAAAATGTCCTGAAGGATGAGGCCAGCACCCAACCCTAGTTACCATGAAAGTCAGCATGAAAGGACTCTTGTTGAAAAAACCCAAACAGAAACGGAGTAAAAGGCAGACCCAGAATGGCAGAAGACATTCTCATGCCTTCCCAGCTGTCCCATTATAAATTTTTCTGCAAATTCTTCAGGCTGGATTTGTAGGGATGGAATGAGCAAGTTTCCATTCGTTTTAGGGTAATTATTTTAACAGTCCATGAGAGACCTGCAACAAAGGAAGAGTTGCTATGACAGAAGTGCATTCTGTTTTTTTTTCTTCTTGGTTTTGTTTGTCGTTTCAGGGTTTGCTTTCCCTCCTCTGATTTGGTACAGACAAATATTCATGACGCCATGTGACAAACGAGCAAATTCTTAAAAAAACATCTTAAGTAGGCACACTCAAAATGCTTAATTCCCAAGTCACAAATAATCTCACTAAGCTATTTGCCTCAGTAATATCCTGACAGTGAGGTCCTCAGGTTAATCTCCTACATCAAAGCAACCTTTCAGAGCCCATCTACAAGTAATTTTTGCCATAAAACACAGACATCCTGTGGAAACTCCTTTCCCCTCTGAAGAGAAGAAGTTCAAGATGTTTTCTGGCATCAGCCTGAGTACAACCCTACCCACGGAGCTTGCTCCTTACTTACTTTTCTGGGTATGTCCTCAAAAGGAACAAGCTTTTACTAGAACTATTACATAAAGCAGACTGTTCTTAGACACTACTTGTTTGGCTGCGTGCAAGGCTACGGCCCGATTTTATTTGGATTTGTTGAACTTTGTTTTTGAAAAATCACCAGCTAGTTCTGTAATCCACTATTTTTGCCTTGCTAACTGAAGTACCTCAAAGACTCTAACACAAGGTTGAGATAAGAACCACTTGAAGAAAACTTACAAAACTGTTAAGCTTCCATGCAAATTCATAATTTAAAAAATAAATTATTTTAATATTATTATTACGGACAACTTTTACTTAATCTAATTTGCTGAAGGATTACAATAGAAGCCTCTATTTAAATGCCATTTCAAAAACACATGCTTGCAGGTGAAGAAAGGAGTTTTCATAAACCAGCTACCCTGTAGTGCTATGGTTACTGAAAGAAATTGAGTTCTCTCTGCAAACTTTATAAGAAAAATGTAGTTTTCCAGACTGACCCGAATTTCAAGCTCTAAATACTCACATTTCCTATACACAGAAGGCCAAGTAAACTCAAACAGAAATGTTCCTGACAAATATCATCCGTTTGGAAAGCAAGCTGCAGTTGTTTAAATATTACTGACTTTGACAGAGAATATTATTCAATGAGCAGCTTCTACAGCACTCATGTCAGAGCTTTTACTGCTGGGAAGGAGAGGGCGGGGGAACTCTACAAGTACCCAGGAGCTGTAAAAAGCCAGCACCTGCAAAAGCATGTTCTTTCAGATTTAATAATATTTTCTAGGAAATCAAATTAGCCCAAGATATCTCTTGAGCTTTTACCCCTGAATGACACAGGTACAGCTATTCTGAAATACCAGACAATGCTGTTCAAGTTTCCAGACAGATGTGCAATTTATATCACCAGAAAGCTACAGTTTTCAATTGTATGGCCACTGCATCAACTAAGAAGCTTTAATTCTGCATTTGATGGCAGCCAGGGTTTTTGCTAAAAACTCAGTAAAATGTCTGCCTTAGTAAGAAAGTCTTCAGACTATTACAAAATTGTGATTGAAGGTTACATAAACAATTCATGCTCAAACTTCAGGGTGTAGCTGCCAGCCCTTCCTTTTCAGAAGGGGAAGTAACTGTTGTATTTTGATGGGAAAGTTTAAATGGCAGGAATAGGATCTGTGTTAAATTTATGAGACAAATAGGAAACAATGGTCCTCCAAACACAATAGAAGATAACTAAGCATTGGACTGCAGCCACCTACAAAGCACATGGTGCTCTGCACCGCAGAAGGGAAGCACTTTTAGTTTAGCACTCCTTAATTTCGACAGCATAGGTATCTGCTTTGTTATGGTCACCAAGAATCTACCTTCACATCACAACTACCAGAAACAATAATCTTCTTGAAGGACAATCAAAACTCATTACATTTTGGGAACTCGGAATAAATACAGTACTCTGAAATAACCTACAATATTTTTTATCTCCAGGGCATCCTACAAGGCTCCTTCAAAAAAGAAAGAAGCTTGAGTTTTACCACAGAAGGCATGAAGTAGAAGGGATGCCAAAGAGGAAGGACAGGATTTTCAGAGACCTTTGTTACCTATTTCTCACTAGTGGAGTTATGGAAACAACCATAGAGCAAGATTAGAAGCAAAGAGTCAGAGGTGCCCAAAGCAGGCTTTGCCAGTGGTGGAGAAATGAGAGGTAAGCACCTATCTGCACAAACTAAACACTGCAGGGTGTCTCAGCATAAAGCGCTGTGCTCTTTGCGCACTATTCTGAACATCACAGCCTCAACTCCAGCCAACAGTCCTCTTCAATCCAGAAAGTTTCTCGAAACATAAACCAGCAATTCGCAAGTTATTTTCCTTCTCCTTTTAGTGGTGTACACAAGATGCTGCCAAATTGCAGAGTTGTCATTTCCAAAAGGGAGTGTTAGCTCAACAACATATAGCAACATAAAATTACCTCTCTGAAAAACACCGTGGAAAATGTGGGAGAAATGGAACTTTGCCTCAAAGATTTAATCAGTAACCTAAGAGTAACTTACGAGTAGGAGGGTAGAAATACGTAACAAAAATGAAAACAACCTGTAGTTTTGGCAATCTTCTCCGCAGAGGTCAAATACCAAAAATAGCAAGGGATTTGAACAGCAGTAGATGAAATCTTGCACTGTTCTTTCCTACTATAAACAATGCAAACAGACCCTCCCTTTATTTTCACAATTATTAAAAGTTCAAGAGCAAACGAAGAACAAACCTGGAGCTCTGGGCAATGGAAAGCAATTCATGCATGCAACAGTACATGTGGTTTGCATTTTAAAACAAAAATGAGAGGCGCAAGGTTGGCTGAGGGGAGCGCATTAGCACGCTGCACTTCACTAATGCAAAATGCCTTCAGAGACCTCTCCTGCCTGGCACCGCTTCGCAGCAGAAGATGGATCAGCCCAATGATCTAAGCACTGAGGGGAAGCACAAAACACCCATCGGGACTTCTGCAGGATACAAACTCCTATAGCTGATTTTGTTATTGTACCAAAGCGGAGAGATAAGGTGTTTTTTTCCAGCATTCCCACAAAGCCATTTTAAGGCAAAGAGAATAGCATTTAATCTACCCAAGCAGGAAGGGAATAAGATGCGTGAGAGGCTGCGCTGAAGTGCAGAGACAAGATGTAAACTGCCAAGAGAATTATTTCGTCCTTTCAAATCAGCTACATCTAGTTTCCAAACGCAGAGCACAGCAAGAAAAAACGCCACGTAATTTTGCATTTGCAGCACAGAGAAAAATACATCAAGAAAGCAAAAAGGAGGAAAAAAAGATAAAACACTGCCACAACAAAGTCTATGGGAAGAGCAAAAAAATTAGGTCTACCAAACTATCTGCCTTCCATGAAATCAATTCCACCCTACCCACCCACCAGTATGCCCCAGGTCCGTACAGTCCTGTTCAGCAACAGAGAGAAGAGCTGTAGGTGGGATAGAGAACCAATGTAATGACCTTAAAACAGCACTGGTTAACAGCAAAAAATTTATAAAGAGTCAGAACTAGGAGACAGCAATGGGAAAAAGTCCCAGTGCTCTGGAGTCCAATAATTAAAAAAAAAAAAAAAGAAAAAGAGAAAGTGCAACCAGGACATGTACTTATCTTTTGGGGGCATAA
The DNA here is from genome assembly GCA_028020825.1 of Podargus strigoides. Taxonomy (NCBI): domain Eukaryota; kingdom Metazoa; phylum Chordata; class Aves; order Caprimulgiformes; family Podargidae; genus Podargus; species Podargus strigoides. The sequence goes on along the minus strand of CM051624.1, from coordinate 7,448,033 downwards.
GCAGGTGTTCCTGTCAGTACAGAAACAAAACCTCTTTTTGAATATTGTACCAGATATTTTTAGAGAGAGAACACAAAAACAACTTTTGGATTTGACCAGGCATAGTTTTAAATGCATAAATAATAAACCCCACACATTGAATATTTTCATCAAAATAAAACTTTTAAAATTAGGTTTTTGGTGTAAGATTTTGCATTCCAACTAGAAAGACCTATTCTGATTTGGCATCCAACAGTGGAAAATATGGTCAAGTGAAAATAGGCAATTTAGACAATTTAAGCATGCCTTCAGGTCCAAATTGCAATGAATCAACATTCAAACTTCAGTAACTGAAAGCCTACTGATATAAATTCATAAATCAAAAATAAATAAATATGCTCAAATTACTAATTTTGGCTTCAAATTTACGTCAAAATTACTAAAATCTGATGCTTACATAGCTAAATTACCTTCTCTAGAACAATTTAGGAAACCCTAACATAAAAACATGGGAAACATTTTCTACATACTTGAAGAAGCTGTGTCAAACATTATTTTAAACATATTTGAGACTTTTTCAATCTTTTGATCCTGTTCCATACTAGTGACACGGATCCACTGACAGAGGAGCAGCAAAGTAAGCACCAAAATCACATTCTGACAGGAGCAACTGGATCCAACTGAGAACTTCCTTGTGAGCAGGAGGTTTCCTAGTAGTGACCTCACCAGGTAGAGGATGTTATTGCATCTAGGTGTTGATGAGGCGGTCATCCAATAAAGGAGACTGCAAAGTAATAAGAGGATAAGAGATGCTCTACTTTACTCCCATGGCTATTCTCAGATCAAGCTGACAGAAGCTGCAGCAGAAGCAATCCTATTTTATAAAGGCAATCCGAAAGATTCCCAGGTAAAGGTTAAATTACAGAAATAGATACTGTAATTGAGACATCTTCTAAATTCTATATATTTTCCTTTATTTTTGTAAAGGATATTGTATTTAAAAACCCTCTGCAAAAGCTAATCTATGCCTAAATTGCATGCTCATGGTGTCTGCACAGGTAAACGACAAACTCCGCATCCTCAGGCGGATTCTACGCCGAGCGTGCTAACAACATACAGGGTGAGGCATCCAAATCACCTTCTAAAAGGCAGGTAAGCATCTACCAGGAAAGTCATGACCAGCTCTGCAAGGCTCACCCTTTCTCTACAAACACCTCCTCCTATAACAGGGGCCAGGATGTTGGTTAACACCCCCAGGAGGAATGGAAGGTGGACGATGTGTGCACCCAACCACTCCAGAAGACTTCACTGTCCGAGTGTTGTGCAAATGTCAATTCTCCCACCTCCAGCAGGTGCGAGATAGCTCACAGCTTCAGAACACAGCACCTTTGTGTCCTGCTGTCTGTCTGTAATGTAACCACAGCTATTCAGCCAATCTGCTGCAGAACTTGAAGAGAATCCAAGTCTCAGCCTTCTGCATTTGTGCTTATCTCATCAGACCACAGCAACCACAGAAAAGTAATTTCCTTTCTTGTGAGCACCTCCCACCACAGACACCCTATTGACATTACTTTTTCTAACCACAAACATAGGAAAGAAGACACAGAACTAATCAGTCTCTCCAATATGGACAGCCAGCAACTGCTGGAAATCAAACCTGTAGGGTACAACGTTCTCTTGTGTGTAGTATTTTCTCTATTCACATTTCCACAATATAACCATGAGCAGCTAAGAGAAGGTTCATACCTTTCTCTGAACTATTCCTCACTAACAGCATTTTCTTTTGTTAAAAGGTCAAACAGCTTGCTGTTTAATTTGGCACTAGAGCTATGCACCAAAATGGTCATCTCACAGAGAGGAAGACAGCTGAAGCTATTTGCCTGAGTGGATGTGAACAAGACCCTGGCCTATGAACACTCACTAGTCCTGGGTCTGGTAGAACAGCTTACTAATTTTCAGCAAGCTGCAACATTCACTCTACTTTCTTGATCAGCGAAACAAAGACAGTATTTGCCTAACTCATAATACTTATGTACACAAACATTAGTAAGCACAGTCAGCAGCAGCCTTTCGAAAGAAAGAGCCTTGTTCTGAACATCTACAAGGTAAAATGCAAAAGTCACGGTAACACTGCAATGCACCTGCAAGTTCCACAATAGAAAAGTGCTTCCATGTCCTCTCAAGTTTGGGAGCACAAGAAATAACTCCAAGAACTCTGATTTTCAGGGCCATTTTAAGATGAACAAAACCACCACGTGAATAAGCAAGTCCAAGGATCTACCCTACTGAGAAAGGTGAAAGGAAAAAATTACTTATGCAGCTGCATGAATAATTTAGTGACTCTGAAATAACACCATTTATTTCCTTTGATTTAGACACTGCCACTTGGTACCAACATCCTTATATTAAAAAAACCTGGAAAAAAGAAAGAAGATTCTTCCCAAACATTAGCAAATTTTGCTGAAATTCCTCCAAAAAAAATTGTTTCTACACCACAGGAAGCCTGGGAATCTTCAGCCTAAATTTAGCAGCAACTGGAATAAAAAGATATAAAGAAAGCTAGGAAGAGCAGGAAAAAATAGCTCCTACTACCACACACTGGTGCCAGAATACCTATAATGAGATAAAATGTTTTATTTACAGGAATATTGTAGAAGTTCTTTCACAACAGTAATTTAGCTTAAGTACACTTCATTACCAGAGCTCATTCTTCAAAACACAAGACTATTATGTTTTCAAAACTCTTTCCTTAAAAACTCAAGTTTAAATCAGCTACTACAGTTCCCATCTTCACTAGGGATGATGCTGGTGAAGTGACAAGAAGATATTCCCCTACACATGCAGATGTGGCATCAGGGTTTTCCAAACACAACACTCGTGTACTTGAACATTTTTAACACTAGGCTAACATCACTGCCTAAGTAATTCTCTGCAGTTCCAGATGTGCTGCGCAAGCACAAACATCTGTCAGGCCTAAGCAGGAGAAACAACTTCTCCTCATTTCCCTCCTTTACTTCCCCAGGAACACGCAGATCACTAAAGTGTCTTCACCAGGCACATCCTACAATATTCATGTTTGATATTCAGCGAATCTACAACATCACCACGTCAAGGTAATTTGTCAGACCTTCTCCAGTATCAAAGCAACAGGAGAAACTGGAGATCCTTGCCGTGCCCATGACAGTTCACAGGCTATCAACTTCCCAAACACACTCTTTGTGCCCAGCCTGACAGCTGGAGGCTCTGCTGAATCCTTACCATGCCCTAAGCTCAATTTTCAATGCTTTGCAGCAGACAAAAGGAAAAGATGTCACATAAGTGACAACAGGAGGATGGAAGAGGCTGAAATAAAGGGGTTTAGAGCTATGTTGACTCTATCCTGTTCTAGAGTCTCCATAAAAGATGCTGAGGCATCAAGTGTGTGCACATTATACCCATGCAAGGCACTCTCTTCAGCTCATTTTTAAGAGCCTTTAGACAGCATTCTGACCTAGGTGTTCCTGCTCTGGCAGGGGGATTGGACTAGATGATCTTTTGAGGTCCCTTCCAATCCCTAACATTCTCTGATTCTGTGATTCACACTTGAACCATACACAGCACTGCAGTACTAGCTTCACCAATGCCTTACACAGATTAAAAAAACCCCATTTCTTCCCTTTTTGTAATACCCAAGCACACAGTGATTTTCCACCATACTGCACTCTAAGTTCACGTTCAACTTCCTTTTTCACTTCGAGGGTGATTTAGGACTCAGTCATAAGAAATGGAATAGCACAAGGGAAGGGCAAGAGCAAGTATGTAGGTATTGATACTCTTATCACCTTCTGATCAAGAGTCCTACTGTATGCAGCAACACAGAAAACCCTTGCTGGTAAATCGAAACAAAAACTGTATGCTTTTGTTAGCACCCACAAATCCCTACGACCTGGATGGGGAATTTATTCTTCTGAGGTCCACAAAAACTTTTCCAACATCTTCAGCAGACAGTGTTGCCCCAAAACAATACAAGGATAAAAAAAACAAAGTCAAGAGCTTTATGCATTTCATTAACCCTGTTCTCAAGCCATGTTTGTTCTCAAGGCTTTAGTCAATCTCTATTTCGCACAGTCATAGCAGGTTGCCAGCAGGGCTCTTTGCTGAAGCCTATCTCTTGATAACTAAGTCATAATCAAGTGCAGGGGAGGATGGGTTAGATGATCCAGCAAATGGACTGTTTATTTTACAAGTAGCTAGGATGCTTTGCCTTGTATAGCTTGGCAAAGACCGAGACGGAGAGGGGATACGATTAGTATCTACAAATACATCAAAGGAATAAATGCTGAGGAGGGAGGGGAGCTACTCAAGAACAATACTGGCACAACAGTTTAAGAGTATAATCTGACCATAAATAAACTTTATAATTTCTGCTCTAATTTTTATCTTTCAAAATAGTTTCCAATTAGAACAGCAGGGGCAAAAACTTTGACTGTCTTAATCTGCTTTTATAACCTCATCAGCCTGGCACCCACAACTGCCCTTGCACAGCAAAGAACACAGATAGGAAGGCAGACTGAAAAACAGGCAACTATGAGATAAGCTGGCTCGTCATTCCTTTCTGGAAGATACCACACTGCCAGACAGGCAATAGCAAGACACAACATTTGCTTACTGCATAGTTTCAAAAGCAAGAGGGTATGTATGTGCACAGAGAGAATGCAACTTCCAGCACAGGGATACGGTAGTGTGTTAGGTTAATGGTTGGACTTGATGATCTTAAAGGTTTTTTCCTGCCTAGGTGATTCTGTGATTCCAGCTTAAGGCAGCTTCCTGTCCCCGCGTCCCTGAAATGGTCAGGATAAAGGTCTAAGGACTTAAGCACGTCCTCCAAACAGCCACATCTTTTTGCAAAGGCTGTTGTGTGGGAAGTGCAATGCCTCCCTCTCAAGTTGGAATGTTTATCAGTCACCAACAGGTAGAACTGAAGACTTCTTGTCCTGCAGTGACTTCATCTCTCCACTGCCACACAAACATGACCAGGGTGTCCGAGGCCAGAAGCTGTTATTTCCAACTCAGCCCACTTGATGTCACTAATGACCACCACTCACGAGCAGCGCAATCACTTCGAGGAGGGCACTTACTCTTTTTATTGCATCAATATATTCCTCCGCTGATTTCAATCAGTTACGATAAACTGTCTGCTTCACAGAGTGACATTCAAGGAAACACAGATGTCACTGAGAGTGCAAGACATGGGGAATCAACCTGAAGTACCGCAAAGAATGATTTTAAAGTGCCAGCATTTTTAGAACTGTCTAGAAACAAAAACTGGAGAAGAAAAAACTGTCACATTCAACCACACTGCAACTTTCTCTTTCTGATCTGTCAAAGAAATTCAAAATCAGTTACACACTCTTTTTTAAGGTCTCATTTTTGTGAATTCAGTTCAGAGCTTTTGATTGTTCAGACTTCATGACAACACAAGATGTGACTCTCGTATTCCCACGCAGGGCACACCGGGAACAACTGACTTTTGTGCATTTGTATCTGCTCTTTAAGCATCCAGCAACTGTCACATCCAGAAACACCCATCACTAAATTTCCGAGGTGGAAACAAACCAAATCCACCAACTAAAAAACTCTTCCTCTCTCAGTCTGTTACACTCACGTCCAGCTCCCATGAACATTCCTGAAGCAGGAACATTCAATACACATAGTTACCTGAGACATTAATTTTTCCTTTAATCTATTCTCCCCCCTTTCAAAACTGAGTCACGTACTTCCTTAGATATATTGGCAGATATTGAGTAAACTAAAATCAATTTCACTTACCTCAAAAACCTCCCCAAATGGTATACAAAACTCAAGTAAGTCAGGTTTGCTAGCAAAAGAGCTGTATGTTTCTAAACAAGAACTTTTGCTTTCACAGCTACCTGCTTGTCCCTTCTGATTCCACAAAGGAATAATAACACTTAATTCCAGCAATCTCAGTCATTTCCATAGCAACAAATATACACACATGCTTATTACTAAAAGATCCTTAAAATACTGAAAAGTATTCAGCACCTGAAGTTTCCTTTTCCAGCTACTGCCAGCATTTAACTCCATCTAGCAAGCAATTTGCTAATTTTATTAAATGATGGGCTGACATTTCACCAGTGAACTGCTTATCAATTGTACAGCACTTTTACATCTTATTTTTAATTGGAAGCTGAGTACTAGTTTTGCCTAGAAATAATGGGCATGGGGAAAAAAGAGAGATCACAGCAGTTATGGCTAGCTGCAGAAAAGGTACAAGTGAAAAAGCTGCTAATTAACTAAAAAAAAACCCAAAAAAATATTAAGATTCTGCTGAATTAAAAAAAAAAAAAACAACACATAAGCAGAGGCTACAGGTATTAACAATTCATTCACCTATCTAAAAGCAAGGTGAAATTGCAAGAAAGATGTTCAACATTTTTAAACTGATTTGCTTCTATACACAAGCACAATACAGCACCAAAGTGGTTTTACTTTAAAGCTGATTTTTTGAATCAGTTACTTTAATCCAGCGTAAGAACTAGGAGTGTTTTAATGCACCTGTTTATCCACAGATAAAATTCAGTTGCTATATCAAAAAAAGGTTTCCAAAACCCTTTAGTTGTGATTTTTCATCAAGTTTTCATTAGCTGGAAAACTAAAGAATAAAAGAAAAACAGCAAGTGCCCTTATAAGGCCATGGTGAAGTCTTTATATAAAACAAATCTCAAAAAGCAAAACAATAGGGACTAAGAGGTTTTCAAATATTTTCATTCCTCTATCTGTTGCAACTTTGAGTCTGAAACTAACCATTAAGGTCACCTCAAAACATTCTTCAACAATACAAATAGTGTAACAAAAATAATTACAAAAATCTCAGAATATTAACAGTCTGCAAGAAGTGCCTTCATCTTAATGTGAAAAGGGGAGATATATTTATGTAGAGTCTGTAACGGGTATAAACAACAGTACAGATGGTTTGTCCTGGAAAGGAGATCAGACTAGATAATGCAGTAGTCCTTCTGGACCTAAACACCTGGCATAACGAAACAGAGTACAAATGTCTCAGGTTGAAGAGTTTTTAAGAAAATACGTTAAAATGGACAGCTGCACAATATTTGCTTCCTGCCACCACTTACAAAATATTCTGATTGTTGAAAATATTCAAATATCCTGTAGGGTCTAGAAACAGGACAGCAAACACATTCTGTGCTGGGACCTTCACAACAGCCTAATGAAATTATTCAGTCTTTGTCCTGGGATTTGAGCAGGATTTTTAAATGCTATAGGTTGGCTTACTTTCTTTTTCTAGTGAGCTCTCCACCCCCATCCCCTCCCTTGTTCTCACTGAGATATTTTGTTGAAACTTGCATCAAACTATCAGCTAAGGCAAAAATATATCATAGAAACAATTCATCCAAACTAATGGAATCCAATCTGAAGGCAAGATGTCAGCATCAGACATCCTGCACTCCCAGACTAAAGCGTTATCTACCAAAGCAACAATCTTCTGTGTGCAGTTGCACAGTCCCTCCCAGTTATTTTAGAATCACAGAACAGCCTTGGTTGGAAAAGACCTCTAAGATCATCAAGTCCAACCATTAACCCAGCACTGCCAATGCCATGTCCCTCAGCACCACATCTACACGTCTCTTAAATCCTCCCAGGGATGGGGACTCCACCACTGCCCTGGGCAGCCTGTGCCAGTGCTGGATAATCATTTTGGTGAAGAACTTTTTCCTAATATCCAATCTAAGCCTCCCGTGGCACAACTTGAGGCCATTATCCCTTGTCCTGTCACTGTCACCTGGGAGAAGAAACCAACCCCCAGAGAAGCTCATACAACACACTTGGGTTGGTCACGTCCATCTACCAAGTTACGTCCACATCTATTTAACTAACCAACCCTAAAGCAAATGCTCCAAGTTTCTTTACAGACTGCACTGAACATGTCCCATGTCTACACGCTGACTGCACCAGCCCCATAAATTAACAAAACATGCTCATGCCACATCTGAACCGGCACCAACTGCACTTGGTCTATAGGTGCGAAGTGCTGCAGTAGAGCTGTCCTTTCCCAGGGCTTCAGCAGCTGCAAAGAGAAGGAGGGAACAGCCTGAGGGCAAATTTGAGGGGAAGACAGGGGAAGGAAAAGGAGGGAGCAGGAGGAAATAAGAGAGGAAAATGCACCAGCAAGAATTTATGTAACCCTTCTGTTAAAGGAAAAGGGCACAAGAACATGAGGAGGGGAAGAGCTAAGCGAGAAATAGAGGGTCAGGCTGCAGTCTGAAAGGGTGTTTTATCTGCCAATATAAGGCCTGCCTTTCCCCCGACAGCCCAGAACTGGCCAGTAACAACTCCCATGGGATGTGCCTGCCCAAACGAGCAATGCACTGACCCAGTCCCCACGTCAGGCTCAATCCCAGGCACAGCACCACAGCTGAGAGGGTGCCCAGGCCAGTGTCACCCCTGTACCCCTGCTCAGCGTGCTCTGGCAGCACAGCCAGTCTCTCTAAGCTTCCAGGCTCCGCTCAGCCACAAGGCAAACTCACGGTCTAATGGTTTTATTCGCACTGTACCAGCCGCACAGACAGCATCACTGACAGCAATGTGCGCGATGCCTCGGTTCAGCCTAATGGAAAAAGGAAAGACAGAGGTGAGGGAATGACGCTTCAGGAGCACCCCCGGCCCACCCTCCCCACAGCAACGCCCACGCGGCAGACACTGTCCAGCCCACAGCTGCCCCTCGCCCCAGAGAAACCCCCCGCACCCCCACGGCGGCCCTGACTCCGGCCCAGCCCCTCCAGGGCTCCTCACCCCGGCCCCTCCGAGCCGCCCCGTCCCGCCCCGCCGCACACCACAGCCGGTCCCCGCCGCGTGCGCGCGGCCATGCCCCCGGTGGGCCACGCCCCCAAGCCCGCCCTAGCCATCTCATTGGCTGCTCCGGTTTCTCCGCCGGCAGCCGTCGCCTCTCATTGGCGGTGGGGAGAGGAAGCAACGCAGAGGGAGGGGATTGGTGCAGGCGGAGGAGGGGGCGTGGCCCCCTGTTAGAGCGCCACGACTTTATTGGCTCCCCGCGGCGGCGCGCGGCACGCGGCGAGCCCCGCCCTGTTGCCATGGCAGCGGGGGCCGGTCGAGAGCTGCAGCTGAGGGAACGCGGCGCCATTAGCGGTTGTTAAAGGGGAAGGGGCGGCCAGCGCTGCGTGCTGGAACCCCAGAGGGGGTCCGCAGGGCTCCAGCTGGGCCCGGGGTGGGTGCCAGGCCGCGGCTGCGTCTTCCGGCGGATCCCGGAGCAGGGCCTCGCGGCTGGCGTTGTGCCCGCTCCCAGACGTCACTGGTTCACTGGCGGCGTCCCCGGAAGCCTCGGAAAGAAAATGATGTCACGTTGGGCAGAGCAGAGCTCAGGAGTGACCCCAAAGGCTGGCAGGCAAAGGGAGAATTTGCTCCATGGCACATGAGATCAGATCTGGCCAGCTGGACTGGGGGCTGAAGTCTGTCTGGGCCCCGTTGCAGGGTGTGGTGTCAGTCTGGCATTTCAGATGGGTGTTCCCCAGGGAGAGAAGTAATTTGTACCTTTACTGTTGTACCAGCTAAAATCAGATTTGTGGTCTTTTCTGTAAGTTGTCGTAAATAATACTACCAATGTCATGGATGCATACTTAAATCATTTCATAAAGTATTTTTAAACATGGAAATGGTTTTGTCAGCTTACTTTCCACTGCCATTTTAAAAATTAAAATCTAAACTGACTATATGTTTTTTCTAGCAAGATAAAAGAGCTTTATCTAAACCCAACAATGTGGCCAAGTCACAAGGATAATCACAGAAGATCTGTTAAAAACACAACTGGTACCTCAGGTCTGTGGCCTTAAGGAGAGCAGAAAGTCAGTCAGAAGATGCTTCAAAGTACTGACAGTTTCAGTTGCCTGCCACTAGTGTGCAAAATTTTAATTAATTCTCCATCATTCCACTCACATCTTAGGGGTTTTATCCTGAGGTATGAGGCTATGGACAGGACCATTGCTGAGTGGGTTATACTGTTACCTGTGGTGCTGTAATGAAGTTTCCCCTTGTCTTTCTTTACTCATCCATGGGTGAGGTTTGCTTCCGTATGCTCTATTTTTGTTCCTCCTTTGCTAATTTTGTGATTGTCTGGGTACACAAGGGTGTTGGCTAAAGCCAGACCCAAAACCCCCAGCTTTTCTTTATCAGACAACTGAATAATGGTTGAATTGAGACTCATGGCATGTTATTTGTTGAAGGATTTCAAGGCTCAACTCAGGTTTCGGTTCTTTAAATGATGCAAGACTGTCCCGTTGAGTCTATGGCTTACAGACAACTCAGTGCCAAGTTATTTACGTAACTCCCCCTGTGTCATCTCTGCAAAGGCCAGCCTCAAGGCAATGCAAGACTTGAGTTGCTTTTCCCAGTTCCCTGTGAGTCGCCTGTGTGCTCTGGACATTACCGAAACTCATTTACAAACAAGGAGCCAGACCATCCTTACACTCTGTGATCACTGCAATTCTATGAGAGGTCAACTTGACTTGTATTCCACAGATGATTCACCTGGATTTCAGCTTAAAGTCTGCTCTCCAAATAGTTTATTAGGACTAGATATTAAGGCAGCTATTTGTATTTGTGAGGAGTCAGAGGCACACAGAAGCCTCTTAGCCAGGCAGGTATCACAAAGACAGACCAATTCACCGACTGCCATGAAAAAAGAGCTTTTTTTTTTTTGTTTATTTTTGCTTCTTAACAATTATTTTGGCAGCATTTTTCTTTTCCCTGCATGGTGCATTGAAGATAGAAAAATACCTCAGTGCATGAGAGCACAAAGACCCAAATTACATGCTTCTCGTTTCCACAGCAAATACCTCCCATGGTTGTTGCGAAGCCCAGTCCTGCTGCAGTCTGTCGCCCAGGACCGATCACCGCTCAAATCAGTGGGAGTCATTCAGAAAATCTCAAAACAAGACATACGTGATTCCACTGAAGTACTCCCAAGTGAATCCAGCTAGACTGACAGAAAGCACACCAGCGCTGCTGAGTCACAGAATATATTAGGTAGAAACGCAGCTGTAAAGTTCACCACGGTAATTGCATGGCAGTTGCTCCAGAGATCACTTCTAACTCCTGACAGTTACTTTATAAAGAGAACTTAAACCAAAATACATTTTTAGGAAGGAATCTGTCTGATCTCCACCTTAATGTGAAGTAATCTAAACAAATCTTGAGTTTCAGTGTCATGTACTCTAGGACTAAGGTCAAGTACTCAAACAGCAAGTTCTCTAGAGCAAGAATTTTTTGCTGTGTGTTTGCATAATGCCACAACATATGTTGTGACACAACTGGCCCCACGTGTAGCCCAGCACCTTCTGGGCTATTCACGTAAGGCCTGGGAGGCCCTAGACAGAAGCAGGAAAACCCACGGTATCAGTGCCCGGTGGATAGTCCCCAACATCTAACTCAATGCCCAGTTTCAAAATCCGAGGTCCAGTTCTGTGTTTTCTTACAGGACAAGGGAAAAGCAGACCGCCTTGGTGCTCCTACTGGCAATGGTGACAGCCAGGACCCGGACAACAATGTGGCGAAAATGACTGTAGGATTTGCCCAAATGATGAACTTATATTTTTCTACCCACCAATGCCTCATGGGGTGGGATTGGAAAGGCACTACACCATGCTCTAAGCTTCCATGGGGAACTACCAAATATAGTGCTTGGTGGGACACCAATGATGTCTGATAGTCTGGTGCTCTTGAACAAACAATCCCAACACACCAGTAAAGTCACCGTCCCAAACCCAGCTGTATTGGATTTGATGTTATTAGAGAAGAAAGGTGTATATGGACTCCGAAACCTGTCCATCCCGAATGTGCCAGTGCCACTTCAGGATCAGAGGAACAGAATGAAGAAAGTGGGAAGAGACTGGGAGGCAATCATTGCTGGACTGGGGACTAATTGGTTGGGGAAAGTGGTTTATGTGTTTGGATTTTCTTTGTCAGGATGGCTGACCAACTTCCTCCAATCTTTAATAACGATTGTAGTTACGATTATTGTAATTGTATTGTAATAAGCTATATTAGGCATGCAGTAGTGAAATCTGTGTTAATGACAGAGTAAACCCCTTAAAACCTGTTTGCATATATGACCTTAGAATAACTAAATGATGATCCACAATGAGCACTGAAGCTCACCGAGACTGTGCTCCCTTTTAACTTTGGAGGCAAGATGTGACTGCAACACCACTCCAAGGAAACCCGTCAAATCATGTGTGTGGTCATGGGGTGGATGGTGTGGCAGGTGCACCCACCCTGACAAAGACATGGGGCTTTTCGACTGTTGAAACCCGATTCTTTTGTGCCCTTTTCACACTTTATGGTGACTGCTGTCACGTACTGTACGACCACAACTCGGGTTCTACTAGGGTATAAACTTAGGAGTTCTTAAGTCAGCTGTGTAGTATGAGTTTCATTTGACATCCAGACCTGTGGTTTACTACTGTTTGTCAGAGTGCCAAGCAATTCTGATTAGAATAAATCTCATTTTAAGACTGCCTCGTTTGTTTTGTGGGCCTCTGCGACCAGGAGGAGAGTTGGCAAACTTATCTCCATCACTTTTTGCAATTCTTCCTGCAGAACTTGACACACAATGTGGAAATGAGGCAAATTTATTATGACTGATGATTATCAAGTTCCTGGATTTATTGAAGGTACTTTAATGCTTAATTGCCACTTAGTGCTGAATAAATACTTAATAAACCGAAAGTTGATTAAATCATATACTCTAATTACATAGTACAATAAAAGGATGCTTTGATTGCAAAGTCAAGTTGTTGGACAAGGACACCATTTTTTACAGGTCAGCTCAGAGTTAACAGCTTCTGACTTCAGAGAACCTACGCAAACTTTCCCCATCCTGCAGTAAAAGAGCTGTGTCCATCATCTTTCTGCTGCAAAATTCTCAATTTTAATAACGCTACTATTGCTAACCATGCTTCCAATTTCTCATGACCTGCACAGAGTGTCGGTTCCAGATTTTATATGTGATCCTGTTGAAAGCAGAAAATTAAGCCATGTGCTGTGGGCTCCTCCTCAGCCTCCCCAGCTGTTCTCTGTAACTGTCCCTAAAACGCTGGGTGGATGTTCCAGGCACAGTGCAGGGAGCGAAAACAGACTGGAGACAAGTATTTCTGTTTTCCTGCTCATCCTCTCTTTCTGAGCACCTGTTAGGGGTGTACGTGTTGAGATTGGGTTTTTATTGGCAATTTTGTTACTGGCAAGAATTCCTTATTCCTCCCTGAAGCAGAAAGAGCAAATTGGATGCCACAGCAGGAACCTTCCAGCTGAGTGGTAGCAGAGGACACCAAAGTGCACCAGGGAGGGTTCATCTAATGGCTTTCTCAGTTCTTTTTGTACTTGTACAGAGACTAAACAGGATAGCCTAGCTTGAGCCATTACCCTTCTTCGTGGCTTTTCCCCAGGAACCTCAGTATTAAGCCAACACAATGTGTGAGGTTTCCAAATACAGTACAGATGTGCATTATGAGGCAGTTCAAATTTGCTACCTATTTTTTTTTTTTTTCTTTTTTGCAGGGGCACTTTCTTAAAAGCATGGATTTATTTGTCAGATTCCATATACCGTACACTTTTATCTTTAGTTTCAAGGTCTGGTCTAACTCCAATTGAAATGAGTTGACATCAGGATCAAGCAGTCTCCCAAAAGTCCACGTTCAGGAGAGAGAGAAGCACTAGGCCATCAGAGCAGATACATATTTGAGAACTGCTGTGTCATAGGTACAGCAATTGCATAACTGCTGAAGTGTCTTGTATATACATTTTGAAATAGACATTTATTTGCACTGACAAGAAAGAAATCTCAGCAACCAGATGTTTAAAGGCCATGCCTCTAAGTGAAAAGAGCCAAACCTGATAATAAGAATTTTTTATTTTTCTTTCAACTGTATATTACTGAGGTTAGTCAGGCTGAAGCCTAGACACAATACCAATACTGGCACAAGGCCAACACATCAGGAAAGAACAGAACTGCTGCTGCAAGGCAAGCACAATGCAGTTCTAATTACCATTGGTATGAAATCAGTCTGAATGCTAAACTGGTTGACTGCACTTGGGTCAAGGCAATCCCAAGCACAAGTACAGGCTGGGCAGAGAATGGATAGAGCACAGCTCTGAGGAGAAGGACTTGGGGGTGTTGGCTGATGAAAAACTCAACATGAGCCAGCAATGTGCACTTGCAGTCCAGAAGGCCAACTGTATCCTGGGCTGCATCAAAAGAAGCGTGGCCAGCAGGTTGAAGGAGGTGATGCTCCCCCTCTACTCTGCTCTCGAGACCTCACCTGCAATACTGTGTCCAGTTCTGGGGTCCCCAACACAAGAAGGACATCAAGCTGTTAGAGCAGGTCTGGAGGAAGCCACAAAGATGATCAGAGGGCTGGAGCCACCTCTGCTATGAAGACAGGCTGAGGGAGTTGGGGTTGCTCAGCCTGGAGAAGGCTCCGGGGAGACCTTGTATCAGCCTTCCAGTACCTGAAAAAAGCTGGAGAGGGACTTTTTACAAGAGCATGTAGTGATAGGACGAGGGGTAATGGCTTTAAACTGGAAGAGGGATTAGGAAGAAATTCTTTTCTGGGAGGCACTGGCCCAGGATGCCCAGGGAAGTTGCGGATGCCCCATCCTTGGAAGTGTTCCAGGCCAAGTTAGACAAGGCATTGAGCAACCTGGTTTAGTGGGAGGTGTCGTTGCCTGTGGCAGGGGGGTGGAACTAGATGATCACAGAATCACAGAATGTCAGGGATTGAAAGGGCCCTCAAAAGATCATCTAGCCCCATTCCCCTGCCAGAGCAGGAACACCTAGATAAGGTCACACAGGAACGCATCCAGGCAGGTTTTGAATGTCTCCAGAGAAGAAGATCTTTGAAGTCCCTTCCAACCCAAACCATTCTATGATTCTATGACTTTCTGCGTTTACTACTGTCTGAAAGATGTTGGCAACTTTTACTCCTTCAAACCTTATTTAAAAAACCCCAACAGTCAGCATTATGTCCTATAAAGATCAGCCCAGAGAAAATATTCTAACTCTTAAAGCAGCAAGTGTCAATTTGAGTAATAGCTTTATTTAATTTACAGGTACGGCATCTGCAACTGATCCACTGTAGTCCACAGCAATAACTGCTAAGCAATTAGTAGCCATTCCATCATGAATAATGCTGTAAACACTAAATCACCAAAAAAGAATAATTAAAGTACATGCTGTGCACAGCGGATGCACAGGTAACAGCCTCTCTGAATTTTCAGTTTAAAAATCTTTGCAGGTTAGTAGAAATCTAGGTCATCGTGTTCTGACATGTAATCATTCTGTACGAGGCAGAAATGATTACATCCCTTTGCTTCACAGCGCGAGATTGGCAATTGCAAAGTAAACTCTTCGTAACAGGCATTTTTTTGGCAATCTTCCCAAGGCAGTTGTGGACTTGATTAGCCATCAGGACTGAATGCTCTACAGCAGGAACTACCCAAATATGGCTGCTGGCATAGCAGGAGAGATGATCAAACATGGGATGGTTTAAATAACTCAAGGGAATTTTTTTGTCTTTAGCCAATATGAAACAGAACATACTGTCTGCTTATGCTTGCTAAGATATCATGTCAAAGTAGCCTTAGATGTTTAAGGGGAAAAGAACTCCTAGAAAACAAAACTTTGGGGTTGTTTTGTTGGTTGGTTGGTTGTATTTTTTTAAGATTCTGAGAAGATTAACTACCAAGTCCATCTACAAACACAAATCTGAAACTACCTGGAATCAAGCTGCATTAGAGTTAGTACAGATGATGGACTATTCTCTAGCTACCACAACATATGATCACAACTCTAAGCCAAAATAGCTCCCCACTTGCCAACTTTGGGAAACTCTAACTAGTTCCTTGTTGAATATTAAGTATATCGAGACAACTGCATGCCAGCTAGGTAAAAACAGGAAAAAGAGAGTTTTAAAAGTTAGAGTTCAGTAATACCTGGCCAGGATAAGCTGATCAAAACAGTTCCAATTACACCTTTTGAGTTACAGTTCATGGCATAAACTAGAACTGCCATGAGCTAATCAATTAAGCCCCATCAGCTGTTTAAGCAGAGAAGGAATGCTTACTCCAAATACCTTCAAAATTATTTTATTTAGAATGAAGAATTAGAAAGACCATGCACTTATGAATCATTTTATGAAACAAGGGACCAGAGCTTTGCTTTGGTAACAAGTCCTTATAATAAACCTTTGTTTTCCCAGCAAAGACCAATGACCATGTAGTAATGAAATAAAATCTTGCCATCAAAGAGGTGTGATTTAGTTACATTTGCTGAGGTTTTCGTCACGTACTTTCTTTTGAGTCTATGCTTTTTGGAGTACAAGTGAGTGGGGGTTTTTTTGTTGGTGGTGGTGTGGGGTTTTTTGTCTCAGCATCTTAAATTATCTCAAAACTTACAGAACAAACTAATCAACAGATTATACATCTCTGTGGTCCTTGGAATTAACATCCTGGCTATGTACATTTTTGACAGCTCTAACAGTCAAAAGGCCCTGGTAGGATAAAAAAATTCACAGCAATCTCTGCAAGTTGTAGATTTACTTAGCATAAAAGTGTGAGTTCTTACCTTGTGTAAAGCGTAGAATCTTGTGCACTAGCTTCACATAAATCCTTCCAGTTAGCAAAACAAGGAGGAACATGGTACAGTGTCCAATAAATGGTTTTGAAATACTGTAACAGCTTCCTTCTAAGGGGCAGTTCCCACCTCTTCTACTGTGTTCTGCAGTACTGCTCAGATACTTTACTTAGCTGCTCAAACTTCCTCACTGGGCACTGCACAACTGCAGGAAGAGAGGAAGCAAGAGTTATGCTGACTAATATTTTTTTGTTGCCCTTCAAGTAACTTAAGGCTACTTAATACAAATATATACAAATGAACCAGTACTTGCTCATGCTTGTATATTACATAGGAGTTAAAGAATCTTGGGACCACGGTAAAACAAAATTCACAGCATTTGAAATTAATAGTATTCTCCAATTAATCTGGTTTACTAAGCAAAGTTCATGCAAATATACTGCCTACATGCATTCCATGAAAATCTGTAGATATTCATTGGTCTGGGAAAAAAATACCCACAGTTTTGGGAAGAATTTACTGGAAGATGACCCAACAGGATACAAACTGATGTGGTTGTTTCCTATGAGGATTCTGATTTCAAATGACTGAGCTATCCCAAACTAAACCTGCAGCATAAGTCAAAGCAGTCATCAGGTATCCACTGGAAACCCAAACTTCAATAGTTCCAGAACCTGTGAAACTATTTCTTCTTCCCCACAACAGGCACTTTCTGAGAAAGCAAGTTTCTTTTCAGTTAGACTAAGAGCGTGCTTCCATATTATCAGTGTGCAACAAGTGACAAAAGCTATAGAAAAATACAACTTAAATCTTTGTGTACAGTTTGTTCAATGGCTTGTTTTATCATTTAGTATATGAAACTAAACAGTCCAGATTTGAAGGCAGTAGAAAAAGAAAAACCTCATTTTGGTATTTCCCCATTCTTTTTCCTAAACTTTCGCATCTAAAGTCCACACCTTAAGAGACAATATTGTTCTAACAATTATTAATATATGATAATATGAATGGTAGTTTTCTTGTGATAAGTGTTTTACGCTTGTAGTATGTGTCCAGCCACATGTCCCTTAACACTGGAAGGAATAAAGGCAACAGAACGCATTTGAACCCAACAGTAGTTTATTACCCACTCGTTGCAGATGAAGTTAGACACTTCAGTTACCCATCAATACGAGTTTAAATATTAGTTGACAACTGCAGAAAGTGTACAATGAGTACAAAATCATTAACAATAGCATAACAAAAGGTTCTGATGTATTAACTTTGAAAACATCAGTTGTACACTATTATACAGCAACCATTATATGATCCTCAACTAACTCAGGGCTTGCATTTGAAAGTACTTTTTCTTTTTTTTAAATAAAGTTCTCCAAGAGGTTGAGAGACTGGGGGTTATGACTATATTATTTCCCAAAATACTACTGACATACAGCCTTACCTTACACAGACAAAGCTGGCCTGTATTTTATGAACACTTGCTTTTTTATCAGGGAATGCAGTAAAAAGAAAATACCTATACATAAAAAAATTGAACTTGAGTACACAATATATTATATATATCTCTATAATGTACTACAGATTTCATATAAATCAAGTATAGGCCAAATTTTGGCATAATTTTTAAGTGCATTAAGTTTAATATAAAATCCCCCTCAGACTTTGATCTTACTTTTCAGGTTACTGTCTCCTGAACTGATCCTTTTCAGTTGATACTTCAGACATCTAGAATTGTCTTAAGATCTAATGTCCATTCCAGGAATATCATTCTTGTCTTTCATTACACTTCCTAACAAAAATAAAGTGGGAAATAGTGACTAATTTAGTCAAAGTTTGGTGACTAACAAAATTCGCTGACTTAACAGGACTTTTTATTTACATTTACTGGTCAATACCTTTAAGGTAGCATTCTCCTTTGTACCCTCTATTCTTCTCTGATCCTACAGGAACAGTTAATTATAGACCGCAAGCACATATGACTTTGCTTCGTTTTGTTAAATGGACTCTTACCAACTTGCAAATTATTTCTGGTGCAGAATGGAGTGCAAAGAAATTCTTCTAATGCATAGCTAAATTTGCTTCAACTCCAGCATATGATACTCACTTTTTAGAGAACACCTAAAGAGCTATATCTTCTCTGCCCCACAGTATCACATTTTGTTCCCAAATTAAGCTTTGTTTGCCTTTGTCTCAAGAAGTAGTATAGGAAGAAAAACATAAGTGACCCAACAAATACATCAATTGGACAAATAAAGTATTTACAGTAAATTATAAAATACGCTTATATATTTTTTCTGAAACAAAAAGGCCACTTAAGCTTTCCACTAGAACAAAATTCTGGCATGAAGTCATTCAATGAGACTTTTCTCAAAGTCATCTGTAGAATATAGAAATAAATTGTACAACCTAGAAACATTCTACATTAGACCAAAAAAAACCACCCAAGAATCAATTACAGTAAGTTGAGTCACAGTACCCCAAGAAATCAATTCTCCTGTCATCATTTTATCTACTGACATTATTCTGGGATCTCATCATTCAGTTCAACTATGGTACAGAGGGGAAAGCATCAATTAAGTGTTGCAAATGTACAGCCAGTTTCAGCTACTAAGAAACAGGTTCCAAGTTAAGCCCTTTAAATGCCTTGTAAAAACTGGGCCAAGTATTATTTTAAAAAGAGCCATCTCTCAGACCTCAAAAGCAAGGATATTACATTTACACCTTAGAAGGTAAGGTACTTCACACACACTGATGCCTGTCCACATGTCAGAGCATAGACGTGACCTTCAGGGTCCTTTTTCAATGTAACATGGAAGGAACCAGGTGTGACTCCCAGTGAAGTTAACAGGATTTAGACAGCAATGCCCCTTCATACCACTGAATTATTAAATATCTTATGTATTGGGTGTGAAACATCTCAATTTTGTATTGAGAAAGCAAATACTGAAATAGAAACAACTCTTAGCACAACAGATGTATTTACTTACAGCATGCAAGGTTTGTTTTTATGTATTTGAGCAGCAAACAGCCACTAACAGCCCTTAAGTATTTACAAGTTCAAAATCACAACCTTCACATAAGTAGCAATTGCTTACAAAAATTTCAGGATGCTCCCTGGGAAACAAGCAAGAAATGGAGTAAAAAATACTGAAAGCAGAGTTTAAAAAATACTAGCAAAGGAAACAACTTTTAAAATCCAGACAATTTAACACTGTTCTAGTAAAAAAAAGTGCCACATACCATATTTAGAGATGCCATTTAAAAATAAATACATCTTTCAGTCTTGCTTTTTTCCCAGGAGAAAATATGTATGTAAGCTTAGAAGAATTTCCAAGTAAATAAACGAAATACAACTCCCTTTGGTTTGCCAATTTACCTTGAAATAGTTTCACCTCCCTCTTCCCTCCTAATATGCAAGGTAAGCAGTAAGGCAAATGTGATCAGAGACTGAAGAGGCTTTTATAGGTGATCACACAGGAGAAAGATGCTTCAACCCCAGTTCATGGTATAGGAAGCAAAAGTAATAGCTTGTTATATATGCATGAAACTTTTTTCAAAACAATAGATTATAAACTTACCCAAGATACAATGTATATGTTAGCTCTGATTGAAGGCCAGGTCAGAAAAAAATCCTGCTCCTACATTTAAGGCTGTTTAAGACTAATTCGAGTCTCTTAAGCCTCTTGGAAAACAGAATTTTGTGCCAAATTACACTCTACACAACTGTTAGATTCAGGTTTCATTTCATACAGTAATCAAATAACACAAATTTAATTTGTAGCTTTTTGTAATAAATGCCTATTGATATCTACTTCTGTAAAGTAGTAGCATTTCACTCTTTAGGACTATACTATCTGGAACTGAGGAAGTTCACTAGCAGTGACATATGAATATGTTTTTTGCACCATTTAATGAAAGGTTTCAAATGTCTTGTCCTTCTGAAAAGACATTAACTACCTTTTAAAGCTATGTTAAATTTATTTGTAAGTAATTTGGTACCAGCTGATGCTCATACTAGAAATATTTTTCATATTCAGCTCTAGGAATAGCTTAGGGCAAAGAAAGTGCTCCAGTTTTACCTGCTGTTTTGTTATGCCTGATTCGAAGGAATCTTAGCTTATTATTAAACAAAAATACATTAAAATACAACTAGTTAAGTTGGATTTTTAAATTTCTGCATTTCTGTGATTCTTTATTCTGTAACAGTATTCATATTGCATGATATTTTGTGCTACACTGACCTCTTCAGCCTAGCCCCTAAAAAAACATACACTAGTAAAACCTTTTTCATGTAAACTTCAGTAAAATAGTTGCAATCTGGGAGATCAGGTTGTAAAGGTGCTGTATAAACATTCTGATATACATTTCCTGTGTACTAGACTATATTGTACATGGAACATGACCTTTTGAAGTCACCCAATGTAATGTATAAAAATAGAAAATATATATTTATGAGTAACAGTAGAAGAGGTGACAGTGTAATTTTCCCTAGCCTGTTCATAGTCCTACCTGCATATGATTTTTTTACCCATTCTAGGTCTTCCACAGTAGATTTTATTTTCCATTAATAGTACAACAGAGCAAGCACAGCTGGAAAAGACAACTTTAAGAACACTCTTCTGCTGTAAACTTAAAGTTCCTAGAAATCAAATATATATCTTAAAAAATTAGTTTTGCTCATTTATCTCTTCTTTGCTAGAATTTAAACTTTCTTTACTATAAAGTGTAAAGGTAGGATATTTAAGAAAAATATGCCTTAAATTTTAGAGAAATATATCCCATTATTTTCACCAGTCCTCAGACTAATTTAACATAATTGGAACTACATCACTTGCACAGGGCTTTAAGTATAAGGCATTTTGTGTACATTCCCCCTAGCTATTTATTTAATGACTATCTTAGTGTGCAAAGCCAAACCAGTGGAAATCCCTCCCTCAGAACCTTGAAAACCAAGTTACCTTTTACAGCACATTGAGCATTAAACTGCAAAAGAAGAACAGATAGAAAAATCAAATCCAGAAATATGCAGTGGAACAAGCTAACCATTTTCTACTAAGGTCTTTTCAGCTACAGAAGTTGTTTAACACACTATCAGTTCTGAATACATCAGTTTGAATACATTCATAGCAGTGCATTCTGAATGCATCAGAAAAATCAGCTTTTCACATCATCTAACGCCAGCGTACCGTAACTTCAAACTCTTTGAGGAAAGAGACAAAGTTAGTTGTGTTAATTTACATATTAACAGTTTGGAGATGTGAGCTCCAATATAAAAAACCTTTCCAATTCCAAATATTCTTTACAAAAAATGTAAGCTTTATATTCTATTTAATCACTATACTTCCCAACCAAATTGTTTTCTTCCTGAAAAAAAAATGTACAATACAAAACCAAGTAATTCATGTCTGGCCAGACAGCTCTGGCAGCAATATGACAGTTCCTGACATGGAAAGAACAGATTAGGCAACACATTAACATAGACAAAATGAAATCCGAGAGAAGCACATGAAATTAGAGTTGGAGGGTCATATTCTACTCATCACTGGAAAAAGGATGCTGAAAAGTGCCTAACAATTCAGTACAAGTTAGATGTGCACAAATCGTTTATCCACTGACCATACTGTCTTGACTGCTCACAATCTGCCTATCAGAATGATTAACAATTTAATTTGATCGTTATATTGCCTTATAGCTATCTAAATTGGGTAAAAGTGATTATCACCTTTAAATGTAGTATGTTAATGGATAAAAATACATATATTTTTTCTAGAATAAGGATTATATTTTCTAAGCAAATATCTAAAACCAACGGTCCTTCTAAGTTAGTTTGGAATAACAAGTGAGGCCCATTTCTTTGCAGAATGGGTTGTTTTTATTGTTTATATGTTTAGATAATTAATTTTGAATATCTGTCCTCTGTATAAACAATCTCCAGGAAAATATATCCTCTTCCAGTAACTTACAATACACATTAAAAATACTTACAAAAGGAATTTTTGTCCATTTACAACATCTTGAGCTCAAGGACACAATTCTTGGGTCATTTCATTCATGCAATTTTGATCAGGCTAAACTGAATATTCTGGTTAACTTGAACCATGCCAGCAACATGAACTATCTAACATTTAAAAATATCTGCCTAATTATGTAGGATTTTAAATAAAATTAGGCATTTTTACATCACAGTATATATGGCATTTCTTAATTTAGCAACAGAAAGGCACAGTTATTAAATCATAAAATACAGTACCTGAATCATATATACTTTAGTGATATCTACCAATGCCAATCCAGACGTTTACTCTGTAGAGGGGACTAAAGAAAAAGGCTTCTGTTTGGTTGTTTTTAGAAAAATTCAACCTCATTACAAGTTTGGCCCATTAGAAATGCCTATTAGCTGAAACGTCCTGAAGCAGGACTTCCAAAAAAGAACAGAGGAAAGGAAATTTAGCAGTCTATGGTCTAACAACTTGAATAAATTACTATGAAGTGGCAAGCAGATCATGAATGGAGCTTTCTGACTAGCTGTCAGACACACCTGTGAAAATGTCAATGTATACAGGTACAGTATGACAGACATTCCAGATACATTCGTTGCATCACACACACAGACTTTGTTACAGCAATGAGACTAGACACAGCATTTATAGAGTTCAGCACTTCTCCTGGGCTGATACATGACTTGTGGCCTCATATCATACCCAGAGATGTGCAAAGTTCTTTAAATGCTTTGCCTGCTGTGTATTGCTGTTAAAGTGAAGACCCTGCTAAAGCCAAGCTCGCTGGCCTTCCCTTACTTAGCAAACTAGTGCACCTCTTCAAAAAGCAACTAGCTCTGTTATCCCTATTTAAAGTGATAAAACTGCATCAAGAAAGACCAATAAAATGGAAGAGGCAAGGAACAATAAACATGAGGGAGAACCCAACCATTCCATACGTAATATAGCGATAGGGAAGCTCAACTTCCATGCGTTGTCTTGCTTTCCGTACATCGTCATGTGGTATGCGAAATAGGCTACATGCCAGTGGAATAGTGGCTTTCTTCATCGCTACTTTTGTTAACAACAGAACTATTACTCCAATCAACAGCCGCAATATGGCTTTTCCAAACACAGTCACAGTGAGAGAGGAAAGAGATAAAGGTAACGTATGGGGAGGAGGATCTAGCTTTAGTCCTATTATGTAGTTAACGTGAGAGCCACAGGCTACTCCAGCACCACAGCCCAGTATCTGAGCTGTGTCTCCTCGCGATGTGCTCCAGGTGTCCAGAGTAAAAGAGAAGATGCCCAGTGCTAAATGGAGACTGATGATAATCAAAGGTGCATATTTGCAAGTTAAGTTGAAGTTATCAATCAGGTCCACAACTGGATGGAAGACAACCAAGATGAGAATGGCATATAGAAATCCAGCAATAACATCCTGTTGAAGAGAGAAAAAGATATGGTTTCAGTGTAAGAACTATTTAAAAAAATAAAGTTACATTAGCATGGAGACAAGCCTAGGTGCTTTGTTGCTAAAAGAGACTTGTGGATTCCCATCTTTTCTCATTTACTGTACAAGACTGAGTCTTTTTGATGTTAAAGATAAGGTAAGGAATTGCATTTGACCACCTATGAATAGGACAACTGCATCACAATCAGATGAGCCTGAATAAAGCTATGAAGTGATCCATGATCAAACAAAGTTGTAGATCTACTTATCTGCTGACTACAGTGGTCCCTGTCCAGGACTGGGGCATTCCAGCCTACAGTCAGCACAAAGACAGCCCAGCTAAGTAAGTTCTGCCAACTTAGTTTGCTGGAACAGCTCAACACTGGATCTACATGCCTGGGTGCCAACACACAGGCATGCTGGCAGCAACAGCTGGTAAGGCAGTTGAGGACCATTGCAGCTACTCATTATAGCAGCTTAAACTTTCCACTACAGGTTTAGAGTTAACCATACTGCAAGGATGGAGAACTGTTTCCAAAAATTAAAGGAGAGGAAGAGGGAACTTCTGTGGCTTCATACTTGATTTTCTATTTTGTTATTGTTTTAAAAATGTCTTTTCTTAATTAAAAGGTTCCTATTTTTTAATTTAGCATTACATTTCAGTTACTGTTAATTAATCACTCAGTTACACAGAATTATCTGCCATGTTTGTAATCTTTAGCTGTTATGAAGGAATTTGTTGAAAGCTTTTTAGAAATCCAAGCACTAGAAAACAGATCACCTTCATTCACATACTTACTGACTTTTCCATACGAGCTAGGAGGTGGGACTTTCGTCAGCAGTATTTGTATTGTTCCATCTTTAATTATTTTTACTTACTTCCACTAATTGGATGCTTGATAAAAGCTCTAATACAATTGACTGATAGGAAAGTCAGACTTTCAGAAGCAACCGCAGCAACTTTCTGCCATATTTGCCACCTTATCCCCCACCCTCCAAACTTGGGCACCATGGTTGATTTATATTACAGGCAACACGTGGTTAATTGTATTCACTCAAACACTATAGAGAATTCAAATATGGAACTGCTGAATAACCTAATCTACATGATGCATTGGCGTTTATTGCAAGACTTTGTTGTAAGACATCACCTGTCAGGTGAAACATCAGTTCATCCCATCATCCTCCGCAGAAATGGTTCTGACTTGGGAAGCCTCCCAATCACTACTGCAAATATGTCATTCAGGTTTTCTGAGCTGCCTTATTTTCACATGCTCCTTTTACACTGTGTTCATCTACCAGCTTTACTACTCACTACGAGGCTTACAGCTTTCTGTCTGTTAGCTTTTCTCTTTCTAGCCAGTGATCCTCAAAAACCTCTTTAGCCATCCTTATTACTGGCCTTGCATTCTGATTACCATTTTCTAGTGTTCTTGTTCTCCCATTTTTACATTGCATGCATTTGTATTTGTTTGGTTGGTTTTTTTAATAAACAAGTCTTTTTCAAAGATGACAACTTTGTTATTTGGTTCTTTAGAAACTTTGTTAAGCAAAACCCTAGCATTCAGCATAGCAGACAAACGTACATGCTCTGAGTAGCTCACATGGAACCTGAGTGGGCATTAACAGCCACTTTTTCATCCTGCAAAATTATTTCTACTCTGTAGAGGAAAACTTAGTCTACATTTTAGTGCAGTCATCAATTTCTGGACTAAAACTGCTATCAAACATCAGCTAAGTTTCAAATGTGGATTGAGTTTATGGAAGAAAAGTATAAATTAACAGAAGTTTGACATCCACTTTTAGTTAATGTATCAACTTCTCTGCTGAAGAAATGTAAGTATTCTGTTCCTATATGGTAGTACCTTCTAAAAAAATTAGTTATATACAATTACAGCACTGTAAAAACTTAAGTGTGATGGAAGTTTATTAAATCAGAACACCATTAAAATACAAGTCTAGTAGGTTTATTTTCTTACCAAGATTGAATGCATTCCCATATAAATTCGGCTACAGCAAACCAAAGAACACCAGCAGAATGCAAGGATCAGTCCAAACATAAGGGGATACTGGTAGGGAAGAAATAGAGAGATTATATTAGAATTTGGGAAAAAAAAATATCAATCACACTAAGAATTCTAAAATTAATTCCAATTAATGCAGCTTATTCTTACCCTTTTCCTTGCCCTAGCCTACCCAAGCCTATTAGACCACCCCAAGTAAGTCTACTTTTCATAAAGTCAAAACATTATTAACTTTAACTTTCCCAACTTTTTTTCATGTCCTCTTCCTTTGCATTCAGCATATAGGAATTCAGGGGCATTGATCATATCTTTTCAGACAAAGCAGCAAGAAGTTAATAATCTTTGTAGCAGTTGCCATATTGCAATACCCTGAATCAGCAATGTGAGCAGAGACAAGCCTTGTGTTATAAACTGTGGAACAGTTTTACACTGGGTGAAGCAGCTATGTAATATACTAGTATTCTTAATTATTCAGTCAGCATCTAGTAGCTTCACCTTTCTCCTGGAAAGGAATAACTCATAATAAGTTAGTAATGAGTTAATTTCCTTACATGCTGTTTTAGTTTCTGCAATCCTTGACTCAATCTCTGAGCATCAGTATGAAACTCCCAGAATAGCAATCTTTTTTGTTCTCTAAAAACCCATATGAATTTCCTCATACAATCCATGTTTATTAAACAAAACACATCAACTAATTATTTCCAATTATTTCCATCTTCTGGTAGAAGATTTTTTATTAATAAGGACTGTTTACCAGGAACAAAATACTTTGTTCTAGCAAGCACGTATCAGCATGCACAGAAACCGAGTGTTTTAACTTTTCAGGTTTAGATAGAAGTAATTCACATCTTGCAGCACAGTAAGAAATACTTTCACCACTACCATATTGCAAAATGTTGTACAAGACAGGATACAGCTTCCTTTTTTTCAGTATTAAAAATAATGATTAATTCTATAAAAGAAGAAGTCTGAAGACAAAATGGCATGTTTCCAAAATTGCTTCACTTCCTACATGAAAGCAATGATAAACATGTTCAATATAAACAGGCAGTCTAGATGTACTCGTATCTCAGAATAAAAACTAACAATTACAGGCAGTTTTCTTGCCCTTTCCTTTGCTCCTTTTATGAGTAAAGGGTAGAATAGCCAACAAATTAGAGAAAGCATCTTTAATGTTACTGGAGAAAGTTTTATGTCCTCTGTCAAGACCACTTAACAGATTGGCAAGCTCCTATATCAGTCTTTCAATGAAAGGTTTGAGAAAAGATTATCAGTCTTCCGCATTATTACAACATTCTTTGTATTCTCAGTTCCAGGACCATGTTAACATGACAAACCTAAAAAAATTCCAAAACTAACAGAAAAACCAGGAAGCTTACATTTCACATAAACAGATTTCACATTAAAATAATTCTAAATGCCCAGCTCATAGTTGTGCTATATCAAGTTTAAACTCTAATTCCTGTAGCAACATTTGTATTTGGTTCTACTACATTCATCTACAAATTGTACCTAAACAAAACTGTGTACTTAATGATTCATTTCTAACTGAAACGATGAAGGAACGAATTCAGTTTCCTGCCTTTCAGAATTATGCTAGTAACAGGCAATACACCAGTAACTAAGTAGTACTAGGTAGTACTCAGGACATGACTGCAGGGTTATCAGATGGTGGCATTGTTACAGCAGCCACAAAAGTAATCCTCGTACCCTGTGTTGCGCCACCAGAAGACAAGTGTAGCCCCATCACTCACCCCCATTGTGCCTCTACCACCATTTCCATTGATCTTGGGATAGAACTAATGCTGCCGGCTCCAGGAAGACACTGAAGGCACACAGCCTGGTGCTACCTCACTCTTCCCACCCAGAGAAAGCAGAAATGCTGTATATACAGGGGTAGGTATACCCTATATCCTCTGAAGTAAAGAGGAGCTTCCAGCACCTCTTTACACCCTCCACAAGATGAAAGCCTGGGAAGACAGACTTCTTGTTTGTCAGAGACTAGCAAGGGAAGCTTTGCTACCTCCAGAAGCAATGCAAACCTGTTGAGCAGAAAATTTGATAACATCACAATTACTTGGTGGTAGAATGAGCTTGCATGGGTTCACCCACGCGTTGAAAGTTTCAAACGATTTTGCCCATCACTTGATACCATCCATCCATCCTTGTTTCCTGGCACACATCTTTTGTGCTTTCAGGCTCCAGTCACGGGTAAGGCTTTTCTTTAATAAATAAAGATTTTTCCTGCATTTCTGAAATACCTGACAAACACAAGCTGGAGCTTTAGCAGGAAGACCAGTGAAGTGCCAGGTTCAGCAGGCTATAGCAGCTAATGCTAGTGTGGGTAAGAAGTTGGGACTGTGGGCAAGAGGTTAAAGCAGCTCAACAGCAAGACCCAAAGAACAAGGAGCACAAAGGAGAAGGTCTATGTGAGGAATCTTCTTTTAAGAGCCCTCAGCAGGTCACTGTCAGCAGGGAGCACGGGATAAATTCTGAAAACAAAAAGCAATGCTTACTCTCAGTTAGGAACTCTCAAGGGAGAGGGGTTTGTAGAAGGGAACTGTCGCAAACTTAAGAAAATTTTGGAAAGAGTATTTCACTCTGTCATATCTCACTCTAATTCTGTTTTTAATAGTATTGGAAAAAAAGCCCATTAAAACATCTGAAAACAGTGGCTAGTTTAGTTCTTCTGTAGCAAAGCATCTGTATCCAGGAGCACAAACGCTTCCCTATTGTGTCCCCAAGAAAAATCCAGTTACACATTTAACCTTGTTCATATATTCTTAAAATAATGAAGAATTTTTAACTCAAACCCAGACAAATTATTCTTACAGAAATAGCTTTAGCATGTCCACAAATATGTCTGCATTATTAGGCACATGCTGATTTGTGGTATATTTAATGCATGATGATAATAATCACAGAAGTCCTAAACCCTGTTTCTTTCCATCCAAGAGAGGTTACTCACTACAGCATACCCAGCTGTACTGTGTTCAGTCCACTATAAAAAGAAGATTGTAACAATTATTCTAATTTCCTCTGGAAAAATATTCCACAACACACAGTTGATTTTTGTGATTAGTTCCCACACAAAGCATTCTTCTCCATGTTCCCACTCTGTAAGCAGCACACTTGGACAGCTGTCAGGTTATGTTTGAAGCTTACTCATCAGTCAGTAAAATAACATCAGTTTAGATAAAGACATCTTTATGTGTAAAGTACAGAAATAAAATTTGGTCTAAAGAAGGCTTTAACCTTCATCTGTCCTGGTTTCTTCCAATGTTATATGCATACCTCCCTGCATTGCCCACATAATCAATCTGATTTTCTTCCCACAACCCCTGTACCCACCTGCAGAGCATCAAAAAGCTGTATGTACCCTTTGGGGCTCCACAGGTCACTTGCCACCTTAGACACTAGCTGAAATCAAGCAGAAGAAGCCCCTCTACTTCAGCACAAATAAAGCACAACGCCCTGCCTCCTCCTTGGCCTGTTTTCACTCACACCTTTTAAAAGCAGCCACTGGGTTCAAGAATTCCTAGAACACCAAACTGGTAGCACCTGCTTAAAATCTGCCTTGAGGTAATAAGGCAACCTTGTATTTTGCCCTCACACGTAGGGATAAGTGTATAAGGTGACTAAAGGAGAATATTAACACTCCCACACACCTTTTAGCTCAGCAGCATGCCAAGTCATAACACCAAAAGGGGACATTACCCTGATCCTTATAAAAAAGGCTGATGCTATAAATTTACTTCCAAATTATTGCCTGGAAATAATGCAATTTGAGGTACCAACAAACATTTTCTAACTCTTGTTTCATCTAGAGCATGACTACCTGTGTTTTGCATATATACATTGGGTATACCATGGTTGTGTACCTGTAACCTCCCACTGCCTATGCATGCAAAATCCCCCCAAATATCAAACATCTTCTATTAGCATAGTGCCTTAAGAGTATTAACATTTATCAGCCCTACTTTACAATAAAGTCGATTTCACAAAGCTTCTTTCCCAATCACAAATTAATCTTCAAAGAAAAAAAACAAAGAAACAACTTTTAGTATATTTTCTACTTAAAATAGGCATAATTTATGAATGATTAGTGTAAAAATTTTAATACAAACTAATCTCAAATGTTCATGGAAGAAAGCCATAATCACTTTCTTTTTTTTCAATGTTTGCTTGGGTCTCTTATTTTGGAAAATGCTGCATTCACAAATTTGAAAAATTAACAGGTATCAATTACCTTTGATTCAAAGATCTTTTCTACGTAGCTGTATATAGACACACTGACAGTCTCTACTTAAATGAAAGATATTAACAAGCAAGACTGCTGAATTCCAGCAATTTTAGTCCCATAGTTCCTCGCATGCCAAATCAGACCTACAAAGGTACAAAGGACAAAAGATCACAGGTTCACTTCTACCCTCTTCCCCAATTCACTGCTGTTCTTACTTGTTCAGGCATCAGAAGGCAGACTGGCATTTTATCTCCTTTCAGATGAGGCTCTGAAAGGTTGTCAGAGATCACAGCTGGCAGAGGTAGACATGAAAAGCAGGTTTCATTCTCTCAGCTTGTTCTTTTTGATAGGAGAACTGACATATCTTCATTCTTGACCATACTCAGTGTCACTTAAGAGTCAGATATTCAGGAACAGCTCATTTTAGACACAAACTTCTCAAACCCTGCCTCTGCATCCTCAATTAATTAAGACCACCCTACATATATCCGCAAAAACTCATTATGCCTCCACAGCTACCATCCCACCTCAACAATTGTGTATGGGGAGTATTTATTGAACTGCATACTGCTTTCTTTTTCCTAAATTAAAAAACAAAAAAACCAAACCTTGTGATTTGAAAAGCTTACCCTTGTACAAAAATAAAGACACATAGTACTAAATCTGACCCTAAAAAGAAATCATTAAAAAAAAAAAAAAAAAAAAAAAATCACACTGATTCAAACCCAACATTAACCTGGCATTTTTCTCCTTGAGAAAAGTACCCTGCATTCCACATTAGATCAAATCACTGATACCCAGCTGGCACAAATATTTTTTCTGAAGGTCAGAATAAAACTTTGATAATATGCATAAGCATGTAGTACAAATACAATATTAGAAGATGAAGTAGAGGCAGATGGAATTGACAAGGCAGAGACTGGAGATAGAGACAAATGTAACAGATTAAAAAGATACCTTTGTTGACATTTTAGCTTTTAAATATTTGAATGGATATGTTCCTTTGAAGGCATCACATCCATTAAGAAAAGTGTCCCAGTCAATGTATATGGCTGAGGGACAGATCACCCACCAAGCATGTTATTTAAAAAAAATATAAAAAAGGGGGAGAGGGGGATAAAAAAAGTTAATTGATTTCTTAAATTCACATATTAAGTTGAAGAAAGCACTGAGAATAAAACTGATTGAGTAGACTACTCATCTTCTCTCGGGCCTCAATTTTGTTCCCATATCCAGAATCTTGTTTTAACCAATTAAACAGAATTAAGTTGGTGATATTTAGAAAACAGCAGTGAAACTACTCCCAGTAAGTCTTTCAGAATTTTATTTCGTATGTTTTTAATGGGAAATTCCCATTTTATTCAATTACACCCTCCAAAAAGAACTTGCAAGCTTCTGACTGCATTGCATAGAAAATGTTTCCCTCAAGTGCCTGTCCTCCTCCCTCCCCTTAATCTGACTGTTTGCCAAGAGTCTTAATAACATAACCATTGTTTAAAAATGCTCATAAGGAAACAATCTGTCCTAAAAGCTTTGACCTAGGTCAGAAAATTCCTTCTTTCATAATGGAGCAGTCTTAAAACACACTCTAGATGCTATTTTCTTTACTTTTTAATAGCACATTCTACACTGGAGAAATTTCCAGCATTAACAAAGGGTTCCAAACTAATTTTCTAATATTTTCAGTGTTCTTCAATATTACTACATGATCTTTTTTTAATCATATAATAAGTTAGAACTTCAGCTTGAGTTTGAGACAATTATTTTGGGCCAGAGTTCACAGAAAGAAGCACTTGCAGCATCATGCTTTTAAGCAGGTATTTGGGATAGGTACTGGAAACACTCACACGAAAAGCTATAATCAGTGCTTACAGGAATGACCAAGACACTGGTTGGCCAGATGAGTACAAAAAGCACAGCATATAAATGATTTTCTTCAAGGAGCAGAATAAAAGGGAGAAGAGGGGGGATAAAAAGGAAAGACCACGTATGAGTCATTTTAGGAAAAATAAAGAGACAAAATTGTCTTCAAAAGAGGCCAAGCGATAAACAACACTGGTTTAGCTACATTTATAAATTATTTCCTTCTTTCTTCCACTGACCAACCTTAACATCAGAAACCACAAAAAATTTGAGTGTGCTACATGTCATTACAAGAACCCCTTCTTTAAATTCCAAGGTAAAGATTTCAATGCCAGCCCCACAAGGAGTTAAAAGATTTAATTTTCTGTTACACATCATCTGAAAAGAAATTAAATAGTTACAATAGGAATTTAAGCCTGTTATTTCTTTACCTCGTAGTCATTACAAAAAACACCCAAACACACCTCCATGAACACACCCAGCAAGAATCACCTACAGCTTGCACTGCCTGGAAAAATAGTTTTTCTGCAAACTGAAGTTTTCTCAGGTTTAATCAATATACCCCATTTGAAAGTACAAAGAGTGCTTTACATGTGTACACTTCACTAAAGAAAAAAAAATTACTTGAGAAGTATTTCCTTTGAATCCTTTCTTCATCAAAAACTCTGCATCTTACCTCACAGCATTTGTTTTTACATATTCCCCCCAAGATCCTGTACATTAAAGATTTGCTTACATGAAACTAAAAAATATATTTAATGCCAATCAATACAGTTTAATAGGATGGGCTGCTGTATATCTCCAGCAGAGATACCCCAATGGGATTTGTAAGAAGTGGCTACGCTCTTCTCACACTTCTAGGAGCATGTGAATCAAATGGGCCACACAACTTTTTCCAGCTTCCCTTACAAATAAACTACAGGCATTACTACGGTCCACAAAAGATGACGATACAACTCAATCACACAAGACAAGGCCAGTGCTGACTCTCCAAATCCCCATCTCTCTTTCTGAAGAGCAATTCTGGGTTTTCATATCACCCCCTCAGCTACACTTCCCATGTCAGAGGAGTTTTTGTTTGATTAAGAAACACATGTAAGAAAACCAATTAGACAAGCATGCATCTGCCTAAATTTCTTCACAACATTTTAGTATTTCAGCCAAAATCCATTTGGGCTTCTCTGAGAGATGAAGCATCTCTTTCTGAAAGAAGTCTGTACTTGCTCTTACACACAGATTGCATACATAAGAGATGGCCTTCTGTGTGATCAAGGACAGACACTTAAAACTAAGATTTGTCCACTTTCTGTAAAATTCTCACTATAGCAGTGTTGTGATTAGGCTACTCATCCAGTCCCAATAATCAGTCATTCCTCATTCCCAGTGGGGACGTGGGAGAAATTAGCCTTTTGAAATGAAAGAGCAGGCAGACAACTCTAGAGGTAATATTTAATAGTGGTCAATCAGAATCACAGAACAATGCAGATCTCTCCAAAATCCCAATACAGATTCTATCAAACCCATGTCATTTGATTAGATTCATCAGCTTTGGTTGATAAAAGCAATGGTGTGGACAAAACATCCCTAGAAGGGTGTTTGACCTGGTACCACATGACATTCTTACACAATTGGTACTGTGGAGAGTCAGTAGAGCACTAAGTAAATGAAAACTGAGAAACAGTGTTAGGTGTGTCAGTCAAAGAAAACATTACAGAATAGAAGCACTCTAACTGTGGGTTTGGCAGTAGTGCTTATTAAGGACACCATTGTCATTAGAGGGGTGGAAAGATAGTCACTGATGATAGGATTTTCATATAAAACATCAGGAGACAAGTACATAGGGAAAGGACAGCGCTGTCATATTTAGTGATCTAAACACCTTCATAAGACAAGCTCATTCAAACAACGCTGGTTAATGTAGCTACAGAGGCCAGCTACTCATCGCGCAAGGCTCTGGGCTCCTGCTGAATATCAACTTTTAAAAGTTCATTCTGTGGCCTACAGCGAGAGTCAGCAGTTCGTGACTCAGCTCATTAATGAAGAGCTCAGGAAGAAGTGAGAACCCATCACTTCCTAATCCAGACAACTACTGCTAGAGCCAGGCTGCATCCTGGAGGAACTCTGGGAGAAAAATATATTTTCTGTCACCCTGACTGATTTTTTTTTCCCCCTCCTCAAAGTAAACCAGTAGGGTTATGACACATGCAGGTACCATCCTAACTCAAGCACCATTTCGAATAAAATGTCTTGATAGCTATTTGAAATCTGCATTTCAAAGTAATAAAAACACCCCCTTTTTCCAGCAGTCTCAGGCTTTTGGAGATTTCATAGATAATCAGCAGTTCACAGTATCTCTTCCTCCCTGCTCAGGAAACGATATAAGCCAGCCTGGCTCAAACTGCTAATATTTCAAAGAAGGCAGGTTTTCCCCAACGTGATAAAGGTATACGTTTTCCTACATCAGATCAAGATGCATAACTTCGCTGTCTTTGAAATGTTTGTCCTCCCTCTTTCAGCATATCAGAGCTTCAAAGACAGAAAGAAAAATATCAATATCCATAACACGCCTGAATTCTCATGAGTCTTTGGCATGAGCTTTATATTTCAAGGTTACTTAAGTATCTTTGAAACAAGTGGTTTTCACTGTTAAGATTTAACAATATTCAATAAATACATAAAGATTATGCAAGTGGAATCAAAAGTTTCAGGCAAGCTCTCATAACACAAGTGGAAACTGAAAAACTGTATTCCACAATGGACAGAACAGTAAGCTATGATGAAAATTTTCTCAACATACAATTTGTTTCTGTCTGAAAGTTGGTTACACTGAATATTCCCTATGTCCAAAGTCTCCAATTGTGAAAGCTTCTCACAACCATCTTTAAAATACATCCTCTCTCTACAATTGCATTTATAAGTAAATATTTTAGTTTTACTGTATACAGTCAAAAAATCCTTTTGACTGCTATGTGAAACAAAAATAATTGTAATAGGATTACTGATAGGCACTGAAAATCAGGAAAGCACAAACTTAATTCAATAGGTTAAAAGAAAACCTACCGGAATTAAAAAGTGGTTTTAAAATGGACAATTTGGGCCATACATAGAAAAAGAGCAGATTTGCTGTTTTCCATGTCATTCAAGGGAAAGACAAAAAATTATTTTTGCTTGGTAGAAAAGAACTATTACACAATACTAGGAAGTCATAGCCCAGTGAAATCAAACTCTAAATAAACCATACAGGAAAGCGATTCCCTTCTCACTGGAGGATACTTCTTTGGTTTAGTATAAATTTCAAAATGACAAACTCAAAGTTACCTGTATTCCAGAACTGAAGTCCCTGCAGGGAGTTATAGCTATATCTGCTTAAATTCACACTCAGTCTTGCTCCAAGATGATTTTTCTGAACAAACAGTCCTAAGATGTGGACTCATCACGATGGGGGTTCGTATGTTTGCTTACACTGAATATATAGAAAGACTGTACCCCAACATTTGCCAACAAGTTTAAATCTATCTGTATCTAGTGATAAATATGTCTACGTTAATTAAAATCAGAGTTATTACAAGCCCCTCTATCATTAATAGCTTTCCAAGAAGTTCTGAGGTCAGTCTTTTCTTTTTAACCCCGTCTATTTCCAGAAAAGCATGACAAAAAGTTGTCATATAATGTAAATTATGGAGAAAAGCAGAGGCATTAGATGAAGGCTTAACTCTCTTTAGAGGTGATTCGAAAGATATTCAACATGTCATAGGTTAACTTTTGACTAATATTTAAAAATAATTTTAAAATCAGAAGGGGTATTCTTTAAAAAACAAACACTTTGAAACAGTAGAAGTTGGTTTCAAAGAGGTCTGTTGTTCATACCCATTTCATAGGAAAAAGGAATTAAAATGAAGGCTCAAATTTTTTGCTTCCTCATTTTTTAAGCACAGTTCTAAATAATAGCAAGGCTGAATGTATATCATTTCTTAAAGTGCATTCATTACAAATACGTTTAGTCAATTAGCACAGTATTTCACAGACTGCAGTTGCAGGGTTGGCAAACTGACGATTGAACTTGGTTCACTGGCAAAAAACCACATTTCACACATTGTCAGTTTGCTGGCTGTGTAAAAGCAATCAAGTCTCCTTCTCCTGTGCACATGTGACATCACTGTACAAAGCTAATCAACTGACACTAAATGAGGTTTCCCACATGCAAAGAAATAGAAATCCAGTTTATTCTTCAACTGACATCAGCCTCACACATCTAACAAGTAATAGTTAAATATTCAGACTGCAGACATTTAAAATAAAAAGCAAAACAATTGTAAGATTAAGCATCTCAGTGACAGAACTCCAAATATTTATGAAATAAACACCCACAAAACATGACGTTATCCCATGGCTGCACAGCTCTAGCAGAGTGATACTTCACGTTTTCCTATCAAAGGATATGAACCCTTAATAGCTTTTTTTGGGGCACGCTGTATCCTTTTGCAGAAGTAGACACACAAACTTTGGTTCACGAGAGGCAAATACAATCTCTAACCTTCAACTATCTCTTTCCTCTCAGGCACCCATACTATATGCTGAGATAAAGCCACAAAGTGTCAGACCGTGACAGTGGACAACTGGTGACTTAACAGTAACTGGCTCAGACCCTGCATAAAGCTTAAAAAGAGAGTTCTCTCTACCAAGATGACATACATCTGACTAAAACCAGGCAGGTATTATAAGAATTTGTAAACATTAACATCTTAAGAGTAGATTTATTGTGTAACTTCTTGAACATTACACACAGAGCCCTCAAAAGCCTCCACTGAACACTTCTTGCCTGGGAAAGCCACCTCCCTCATTTACTCCTGAAACTGGTGCAGTGATTTAGGGAGTTGTGCTTTCTTCAGAGTTCTTATTGTCACCCATGCTGCTAACAGCAAGTGCCGAAGCACATGCCACAGCTTGCATAAATCAGCTGATCAACAGTGTTATTTTAACTTAATCTATTGACCCAAGGTGTAATAGGCAGATCTGAAGATTTTGCTGAATGAAGG
The DNA here is from genome assembly GCA_028020825.1 of Podargus strigoides. NCBI lineage: Eukaryota > Metazoa > Chordata > Aves > Caprimulgiformes > Podargidae > Podargus > Podargus strigoides. The sequence continues at coordinate 7,410,803 of CM051624.1, read as the reverse complement.
TGCTGAAAAGATGACAGATTATCAGTTCCTGCTAATTATTAGCACATTAATAGTTGTAAAGCCATCTGAAAGGTCAGGTACTCCTCAAAACAAAAAGAATAATTTCCAGTTTATGGGTAATGAAACTAAAAGACAGCGTTAAACAAAAGGCTAAAACTACAAATTGACTCAAGCTACAAAGTGACCCAAAGCAAAGAAGGATCAGCAAAAAGCCCTTTAGTTCCTGGCTCTCCACCAAATTCTCAGTCAGTAAAACCAAATGCCTGTTAAAATATCAGATACCTGAGCACTCACACTACAAGAGATAAGTTGAAAAAAAAAAAACCAAACAAACCGAAACCTCACAAGAACAAGATACAGATTGTTGAAGTAGACTTTTCTGAGCTAATCATTCATAGTCAGCAGAACTTCCATTCAGAAGACAGAATGATTAGAGCAGTTCTTAGTTCCTGAGCACTCACTTGGATTATTGAAAAATGTTTTTAAAAAGCGGGGGAAGACAGCCCCTCTCTGCTCCCAAAAGAAACCACGTCTGTCACAGACTTACACCCTGGGGACAGAAAACACAGGAAGGACAAGGAGGTGAGCATTACCTGCCAGCGGCCGTAGCTGAGCAGCAGGAGCGCCAGGGGGATGGCGGTGCCCGACATGGCGTGGGTAGAGGGCATGCTGTACTCGGAGTTGTAGAAGACTTCCAGCTTCACCACGGGCGGGGAGGCAGGCCGCGGCCAGCGGATGACATCCTTGGTGCACTGCCCCAGGTACATCACCCACACCCAGATGATGATAAGTCTTCGCCCCAGCCAGGCGTCCAAGTTCCAGATACAGAAGGGGAAGAAGAGGATGTAGAAGAGCTCGTTGCCCAGCTCTGTGCCCAGGCTGAAGAGATAGTAGAGGAAGTGGCTGCGGGTGGAAAACTCCTGGCTGCCGTCCTCCTCCGTCAGGGAGTTGCGGCGCGGCCTCCTCCTCCACCTCTGCCGGGGGCTCGCCCCGCCAGGCATGGTCCCGTTCCCGGCGGGATGCCCATGTTCTCCCGCCCCCTCCGCGGCCGGGGGGCCGCCGTTAACCACCGACCCCCGGCTCCCGCCTCGCTGCTCCGCGTCGGCCCAGCCCGAAGGCCCCTCCACCCCGCAGAGTCGCTGGAACGCGGCCACTTTCCGCGGGTCCTGCAGGTGGGCTGCCAGCCGAGCCAGGCGCCGGCAGAGAGCCATAGCGGGACGACGAAGCCGCCCGCGAGGGGCGGGCTGAGGGCGGAGAGGCTCTGCCCGGGCCGGCGGGCGCGGAGCTGAAGGCGCTTCACCTGAGGGGCGGCAGAAGGGATGGGGGCTCCTGTGCGCGCCGCGGGGAGGGGAACCGTTCCCTGAGGAGAAAACTGCGGGAGAGCAGAGTGTCACGGAGCGACGGACACCACCCAGCACCCCGCGGCCCAGACCGCGGCCGCCCTCGGCTCGGCTCCGCTCAGCTCCCCGCGCCGCTCCAGCCCCGCGCCCGCTCCGCTCGGCGCTCGGTCCTCTCTCCCTCGCGCGCGCGCACCCGCCACCGCCCCTCGCCGTCACCGCCCCGCCGCGCCTGCGCACAACCCCAGCACGCGCGGAGGGGGACCCGCCGGGAAACCTCATCGCGGCGCGGATTGGCGGTGGCTATCTCCCGATCCCGCCCCCACTGGCAGGGCGAGCCAATCAGAGCTCACCAATCAGGGCGAGGCAGCGGGCGGCGTGCCCTGGCCTCGAGCGGGAGGTGCGGAGGCGGCCGCGGGTGATGGGTGAGGGAGGGCGGCGGCGCCTGGCTTTCCTAGGGACACCGGGGCCGTACCAGTGCCTTCTCGCCGGCTGCAGGCCGATCACCGGCACGACCAGCCCCGGCGAGCTAGTTGTCCTTCCATCTGACTTAGAGTGAGCTGTGGCCGCTCTCCCCTTAGCCACCATGTCTGGCATCAGCACCCCCGAGGCCTGTGCCTGGCTGCCCCTGCCTTTCTCTGCCTCATCTGCTGCCTGGATCGACCCCAGAAGCCTAAATCTGGTGGCATAAACATGAGAGGGAAAGCTGATTTCAAGCAAAGACTGAGGGATGTTAGCCCCAGCGGTCAGGCCGGTTAAGAGATGGAGAGGGCGAGTTACCTGCAGGGCTGTGGAGCAGGCAGCTGCTCAGGGAGGCTTCTGCTGGGTGTGAGGGAAGGGGCTGTGCCTTCCTCCAGCTCTCTGTAGTCAGGTGGAGGTTCCATGGTGGGTGTGCATGGCTTAAATTTCAGCAGGACCAGAAAACTTGCAGTCAGGTACTTTGAAAGTCCACAGTTGCTGAGGTTTCCATCCTGGAAATGCCATGAGAAATGTGAGCTTTGGTTGGATAGGCTTGCTAATACTCCAGTGTATTTGTATCTTGCCTTAAAATTAGGAGGTTAAACAAATGATAAATTTGCTGCTTTGTGCCTTTTTTGAAAAGGATGAGCAATACGACCCAAATGACTAGTCAGCTTAATAGCTATCCTAACCAAAATAGAAAATCTGATGTGGAATTCAAATAATAAAATGTTGAAATGAAGGAAAATATTATGTCTACACAGTGTTTTAGTAAAAATAGCTATTAATACTGTTTTAAGGAGGTACCTGACTCAGAATAAGCACTGCATGATATTGACATTGGGTGCATTCAGTGCCAATAAGCCATGCAAATGGAATTTGCTGCCAGATCTCAAGAAGAAGAGAACATAGTTGAAAGAGATGGTGTCTAAGGAGGTTCCAGTAGTAGGTTCTAAGTTGTACTACATTTTTAGCAATAATCTGGAAGCAGATCTAAATATAAATTTAGATGCTGCAAAAATTCAGCTCCAGAATTAACGTAGTCCTAAATAATGATGAGGACAGGGCACTGATCAGAATGGTTGGTAGAAGCATCCCGTTCAGACTTAACAGAATTTTAATCCAGCCTAATATATAGTTGACTATCTTAACCAAGTGTGGAGGCTGTAACTGAAGAATAGAAGACTATATCCTGGGAAGGTAATGACTTTGAGAAGGATTTAAGGATCAGAATAAGTAAGCAATCGGATAAGGGCTCTCCTGTATGCTGTTATGGCAGGAAAGGATTAATCAATGTATAAACAAAGAAACAAAGACATGTTTATTTTGCCTCTCATGTTTGGCCTCAACAATGCCATCCACAGGATAGTGCATACAGTTCTGGTTTTCAGATTTTAAGGAGCATGTTGGAAAAAGAGAGCAAAAGAATGAAGCAAAATGCTCTGATGGTTGGAGAAAATGCATGCATTACACTGAGAGGTTTTAAGAGCTCAAGCTGTTAAAAGTTATCTGAAAGGGCTGGGAGATGACTTGATTGTAGTGTATAGGAACATTCCTGAAGGAAAATACAGGGTATTAAAGGGCTCTTTATTGAAGAAAAGCATAATAATAAGTAATGGCTGGAGGCAAAAGCCAGACAAATTCAAAAAGGAAATAAGATGCACGCTTTTACATGGTTAACCACCAGAACACATTCCCAAGAGAAGCTGAGGATTTTCCATTGTTTTATGTCTTCTGTTGAAGATGAGATGTATTTCTGAAAATAGTTTTTTAGCCGAGCAGAAGTTATGCTTTATTTTATTGGATGATTACAGGTTGAAATGTAATGGTCCATGATATGCATAGTGTCAGGTTAATCTAGTGGGACCAGCAAGGTTTAAATTTTGTATGCCAGAAGCAGATATTTTGTTAATAACCATGAACATTAGAATCAATTATTTTTTTTGCCTTGAAATACTTATGCTCCATAAAAAAGCTGATCTGAATTAAGCTTTTGGCTGCAGAATATACTTACTAAGATGATATCAAAAGGTTTTGGCCTTTTGCTTCCTAAATTTACACTCTTGGGATTACTTGGAAAATTTTCTCTGCGTTTCCATTTAAATTTCTAAAGGAATAGATCCTTCCAAGAACATTTCTTATAGAAGTCTGGATAATAATCCAAGAAATATTTCACAGCATGAACATCAGTTATGTAAAATTGCCTCAAGGCCAAGAGAATCAGAATGCACCAAATGAATTCTGATAGATTTCCTATATTGTACATTATATATGTTTTCATGTTGCATGTTTGCATCGTACAGTTGTAACCTCACTTGAGGCATTATCATAATATAAAAAATTATATTGCCAATAGGGGAGCTGCTATTATTGGAAGAGGGATGAATGAAATATAAATAAAATTTCAGATCAGCAGCTTGGCAGAGAAACCTGAAAAAAACCTCCCCTGAAATGGTACATGATCAATTTTTCTGTCTTGAGAATGGAAGGTGTGCTGTCATTTCTCTGCCTTCTCAGAAATGTGTGGTGCTAATCCTGCAAGATACATGTGCTTCCTAATTTGCATTCTTCCCTTTTTCCTGGCTCTTGAGCAGAAAATGCAAAGGCAGGAGCTGAAAAACAAACTGCCACCTTCTTTTGTGCATTTTCCCACAGTTAAGCCACATACAATCTCCCCTTAAACACAGAGCAAACTGAAATCTGTTAATTACTTTGATGATGAATTCTGGAATGAGATCTGAATAACTGCACAGGGAAAAAAACATATCAGAGTGATTACAAAGGATAAAGTGAGGCATCCTCTTTACAGTATGCACTTGGTAACTTAAAAAATCCAGAAGTGTTTGTGTGTGTGGTTGAAACTTGTTTGCTTTGAACTATTAATGTGAAAATTACATTACGTTAATAGTGAAGTAGCTTTTAAATTGCCTTTGCTCATTTAAAATAAATAACTGTTGCAGTGGGCACTCCGAGTGTGGAGTGCACCCCATGTCTGAACTTTACCCGAAAATGTGTTTCTTTGTACTCTCTGCAGTAGGTGGCCCCAAAGCTGTTCTGAATACATTCCAGCTTACCACAGAAGTGCTGTCTGAGCATGACACCCATAACACATGCATTTTCAAGGATGTCTGGCAAACCACCTCACTCACAGCCATGTTCCCACAGGCTGTAAAATATTTGACATGACAGCTGTGGGAATCGATGGCCAATGAGGTGCGGAACACATCACGCGTACAGCTGCTGCTGTGACCACCCTGCCCAAGTGACAGGAGCAGAACCAGGAGTTCCTTTATGAAGCAGAACATCTTGCTTGGCATCCATTTATATGACCACTGGTTACTGAGTGTATTTAAGGTACTGGTTCTGCCTTGTAAAGCTTTAAACAACTGATGACAGGTTTATCTGAGTCATTGGCAGACAGCTGTTTTTCTCTCCTAATATAAATGAAGGAGCAGGTGGCAGGGCATTCTCCAGGACTATGGGACTTGTTTTCTGTCATCATCTGAAATAGCTTGAATCTGGTCATCTTTTTGTGCTAAAGACATCTGCTTGATAGCATTTTGTGAAGAGAATTGAAATTATTTCCCAGCATGATGGAGGATGGAAAGGAGTATCTGGAGACAGCTGGATGGCTAGTTTCCTAGAAATAATTATTCTAATGCTGCTAGGGTTTTGTTATATTATTAGTGATGTTAAAGTGCTTAGAGTCAGAGGAAGGCTTCATTTTAGATAATTTTGAATGTGAATTACTAAAATGTAATCATACCATATTTATTACTATTTTTTAAAGAAATTGGTGAATTGAGTACCCAGATTTGAGAAGGCGAGAGTGTATTTATCATAAGATTAATTGTGAAAAATATATGGGAGAATAAGGAAATGTATTTTATTTCCATGTAATACATATTACTGTAAGCAAAAAATCCCAGAGAGTGCTTTAATTTCTTCTTCAGTACGAGTTATTGCAGTAGCTCAGTGAAGGAACATTGGGGAAGTGCTCAGGTTCCATTACAGTGGTGGGAGAAAGAATATTCTGAAGCATTTTCAGCTCACTGATACTGTATTTGGTCACTGCTGAGTTCTCCGCAGTAGTTTCTTAGTAGGCAATTTAAGGTATTAAAATATAGTTTATCTCTGTACAAGCTAGCACTCATGAATTCCAGTGATAGCTTTTTCAATAGAACTTAAAAGTATTTAGCTATCTTTAGTAAAAATATACTTAGTGAACGGGTGTAGCGCTTCTCTTAGGTGAAACCTAAGAATTGTGTTATTCTCCGTGGGTAAAAAAAAGTAATTTGGAAAGAACATGGCTTGGTTCTTGTCTCTTTCTTGTTGGTATTCTGATTGCTGTGCTAAAAATTTTACCAACAGCAATAAAAAATGAGTTAAATGACTTGCTGTAATGCCCTGATTTCAGTTTAATCCGGTTGTGCATTTATTTCTGCAGAATAATGCTCAAAGTTCCATATGTAAGAGTGCCTTTTTATTTTTTGTTTAGTTTTATAATAGTTTTCCCCATATTATTTACTTTTGTAAATTTATTAAATTCTTTAGGGCAGTATCCTTGTTCACACACTCTTAGATTGCTGTAGTGTTTGGGTATGCTAAGGAAGGGTCACTGGGTACCTCAGAGATATGATCCATTGGCAGACCGCATAAACTGAAACACAAAGGCTCAATTAACGTTAACTTAGCAATAGCACCTTCAGCAACAAAAGCAGAAAGCACAGGCTTTGTTTGAACGGTGGATGTTTTGCCTCAGAGTTACAAGTCTGGATTTTCCAGGGAATGGAATCAGGTGGCTTTGGTGTGTCCCTGTTTTAGCACGGGATGGCACAGCAGGACATGTTCTCATGTCACAAAACGTACTTCTTACTACACTGCCACCTTATTTAGGTGAGGGCTGAGTATGCCCATCGTTACAGAATCTGCCCAGCTGCTTGGGTTGGTTGTCCTTTTTCTCTCCATGTGTTTGTATTGGCATATAATCTTGGAAAGGCACAGAATTTTAATGACCAGGTAACTGTATGCAGATGCAAGCTGTACGATGTTGTGATTTGTTATAACAAACAAGAATTAAAAAGTTGAAAATAAGTAATAAAAGAGACTGCAGCGATAGGGTCTCCTCTGTAAAGTTACTCTAGGAATGCAGTTGTTAGAGTCTTTTCATTCTTCTGTGAACTTAAATCCATGTGGTTTACCATGTCACATGCCATTTCAAACATAATTCACATAAGGTGATGTTATTTAAGGAGTGTTTCTATTATGTTAAAAATTAGATTATTCCAATTTTGACATTATCTTAAATTATTATATGTCCTCAATAATAGCATGAGAGTGTCTTACAGTCATTAATTGGCAACTCCTCAGAACAACTCTATGAGGGAGTGGAATGTATAATTACCACCCCCTTCATTTTTCATCTGGGAAAGAGATACAGATTTGGTAACTGTTTCATTATACTTCAATTTCTTCCGTTTTCCCAGGTTCCTATAATTTTAATGTTTTAATTTGTAATCTTCTGTCCGTATGGTGGGAAAATTGAGATTTTTTTCCATATGGTGTCTCAAAGAGACTAAGAAATCTTAAAGCAACAGCGAACCCTTGGTCTTTTTGCCTTTGGAATTGAAATTTGGAATTGAAAACAATTAAATTTAGGAAGGTGGGGAGAGGTTGGTTGCTTCATGAGTGGGTAGGGTTTGTTTACTCTTTTTTCAGGAACAAGAAATCAAGAAAAGAGGAGGAGGTTTAGATTCCTGCTTTTTCAAAAGCTTGGGTTAATAATACCTGGTTGTGGGTGTGAAACTCTCATTTCTGGAAGGTGTTTCTTCACTCTGGCTACCAGGGATTCAGTTGCAGAATTGCCTGGTTTTACTCAGAATAGCTGTCTGTGCCTTCATTCCCATGCTTTCCTTTATTATCCATATCATTTGTCTATGGAAGAGACGAGTTACTAACCTGGTGCATGCACCTATTTGGGTATCATCACTGCATTATTTTATAGCTATATTTTATTTCTAGAGATAGAATTAAAAAAAAACAAACCCCAAAACTTGTGCATAGGTCTTCATCAACCTAGAGCCCAGAATTAAAGAGTTCCATCTTCCACACGTCATCTGAACTTGTGTGGTTATACAATACTTGCAGCCTTTTTATCACTGTAGTTTCTGCAGACCCCTTAAAGTTATTTGTCCTTAAAGAAGAAAAAAGTAAGTTCTTTCGTGCTGACTTGCATCAGCTGCAATTATTGCACATTGGATTGAATTTTGTGTGAAAGAGTGGGAGTTACATGGTGTCTGCAAGCCAGCTGTGCTGCAGGGGCAAACAACTGCTGAGAACTCTTGGCAGCAGGAAGCTTCTTGTTGGAGCATGCCGAGAGCAGCAGGGATCCCAGCTCCCGGTTCCCCAGCGGCATGTGGGCCAGTTCAAAGAACATATCCCCAGTCCAAGGATGAAAACAAGCCTCTCCATAGGGCATTGCATGACTCCTGTCAGAGACAAGGTGATCACATCTCAGGAGTTACAGCTTCATGCAAAAAGAAGAAAAATGCTCATTTTCAAGAGGCTAGACCCATTGTGATTATTCAGAACTTATTAAAGGAATGCACCACACGCTACACTAATGGGAAGGAAATCATGGGAATCAACCTGAACAGCAGGAGCAGAGCGTTTACCACATGGCATCCTAGGACATGAAAGGGAGGAGAAAGGTAGCATGTTCAAATGCTACTGTCAGGCTCAAAAGTTCACGTGCAGAAAACTTGACAAGGCTGTACGTGCCAAATAAATCACTAGGGAAGGCAGATTTGATATGATAAGAGAATCAGGATGTGAATATATATATATATAAGATATGCAGCAGGTGGGAATTTGCCTTAGCATGCAGAGATGTGTGTTTTAATCAATTCTGGACATTTTTTCTTGGAAAATCCCAAATTGCCAAGATTACAAAATAGAGCCAATTCATGTTCAAGGGTGTGTTAAGTTACTCATCATTAGAGTAGGAGGAGTGAAAGCTTCCCTAGGGTTCTTTCTGACAACATTTGTTCATTTTCCATTCAGAGGTGGAAAAGAAGCCACACTTTTCTTGGGTTACGGGAGCACTATTTGTAACCATGGCTGTTGTTACAAATGAGATCATCCATATTAGAACAATGATCTGATCCGCAGCCAATAAAAAATGTGCGTGTGAGCATGTTAAGCAGTGTATTGTTTTCATTTTAACTCCTAACCTTCAAACGACTATCTAGAGGCCAAAATTAAGCCCTTGTGCTCTCTCTGTGATTCAGTGGAAAAGGCAGATACCTTGACAGACAGAGTATGAAGTCTACAGGCTGATGAGAGAGCTGTTTCGAGTTAGCTGATAACAAATCAAATGGGAGAATGGCTCTGAAAGTCCATCCCACACCTCAGGCAGAACTAGAAGTGTGATACTTTGAATTATGTGCAATACAGGAGCTACTGATGGCAGTCAGTTACGAGTATTTTTATAAATAATTGGGTAGGTCTCACGTTTTTACAGCATAGGGTGTCCACTTTTGATGAAAATGCCTGGTGGTCAGAGCTCTTGCCTGAAATGACCTTTCTAACCCCTCTTTAAAATGTGACAGTCAATAGTAATTCACTCTCATTATAGTGCTGTTTCTTGCAGGTGAATTGTGAACATCCACATCACCAAGAACCTTCTCCTTTCAATCTTCTGAAAATGCCAGTGAGCCACCTCCCTCTGTCTTCCATCTTCAGGATGTAATGTGCTCCCAGGCCTGGGGAGGGCCTCGGGAAAAGGCCAGGCGTGCTCAACACACATGATGATACTCAGAACAACTTTCTTGCCTTACCGCAACCCACGCCTCCCAGGGCAATTCAGAACCTGTGTGACAAGTATTTTGAATGTAACTGGTAGTTCTGCGGGCTCTCGCTCTCAGGGTAGTATGAACATTGATGCTTTTCTTAATTATACAGAAAGTGCTCAGAATTATGTGGGTGTCTGTGATATTTCCTCAAATGTAAATTAACCCTTAAAATATCATCATGAGGTAAGTAATTAAATTTTTAGGGGTGAGTGAATTAAAATACATAGGGTTATATGACTTACCCTCAGACATCCAAGTCCTTGAATAAGTGCACTGTCACAGTAGGGTCTACAATATTTACTTTGAGCACTAGAAATGGGACTCAGGTGGATTCACTGGGACAAGTTCAAGTAAACTACCTATGAATCTCCTGCTGTGGCAGCTGTCTGAGGTATGTAAATGAATGTCTAAATTAGACTGTTGGCTGTAAAACACAGAGGGCTAGAAAGAGATCTAGCAAGACAGTGCATGACTTCTAGTTTGGTGATTGGGGATGTAGCAGATCCACATTTGATGGAGCTTAACTGCTTTGGCTGGAAAGGGAGCAGAGACACGTGATTAGGTGATCTGAATCAACAGGTATTTAGAGTTGCAATACTTGTATTGGAGGCCCCCTACGTCCTGCCCTTGGACTTCAGTGAGATTAGTCATGCAATAAAAGTTAAGCAGCTGTAGATTTGCAGTCAGAGTATGTAAATTGTAGAAGTTGGCCAAGAACCCAAGACTGCTGATTCACAGAGCTGTGGTGCAACCATGCTTAAAGCATAACTTTAAGATGCAGAAGCTCTGGGCTAGTTTGCCTGTACATCTTCTAATACCACCCTCGTGATCTGCTGTGGCTGTTGAAAAGGAAGCAATAAAATATGATGTATAGTAAGAGAAGCATTTTTTGAAGAAGTTATTAATTTTGGAGACAGTGGGAGACTTCATATCTTTTTGATCACTGTATTTTAGAAAAAAAATGTTTATAGCTAAACGTAACTGGAGGAACTTGCAATAAAGGTTCATCAGTGAAGAGCCTGAGTGTTCTAAGGATTGTTTAGTTTTGCACCTTTATTGTTCTACAAACTACATACTGCTGATGAAGGGGCTTTCAAAACCAGCTTAGCCAGACAACAAAGGAAGACAAAACACTATTCATGAAGGGGCTGGAGTTGTCGCACTCACCTCATCTTAAATTTTGCAGTTTTTCTGGCTAATCAGATGGTTTTCTCCTTATTTCTTGTAGGCTGAAAATGCTTACTTTCCGTAATGGGGTTTTGCCTTGTTACTCTCCTGCTGTCCACCTCTATATATCTAGATATAGTTGTATATGTATGCATGTACCTTTTTAAATACATCTTGCTATCATTAGCTCTGTCTGCTTTCTCCCTTGCATTAGTTTGATTGATGCTTAACCCACATGTGCAGTCAGGAGAACTCTTAAAACTCACTTTGGTTTTGTGTACATAGTGTGTCTGGCAGAGCTTCTGCATTCATAAACTGTACAACTCCTTCTGTCCTACTCTTTAATCCTACCAGCTGGACATCTGGTAGTACCAAGACTATATTACTATATTTCACTATATTTTTCTCACCCTTGAAGTGCCAGCTGAAGAAAAGCACTGGCAGGGTCTTCCTGACATTGACAGTAAAAGGGCAAAATTTGATTTGTCTAGGAAAAAAAAATCCAGACAGAATCACTCCCTTAGTAGAGTCATTTCTTTATGGGATATGGCTTGTGTGTCCTACTTAGGACAGGACTCTTCCTCATTTTTCCTAGTGAATTTGGACTTCATTAAGAAACTAGAGACACAAAATCAGAGTGACACAGTTGCTTGAGGATATATCGTATGTCCTTGGATGAGTATGAAAATAATTATCCAATATTGTTTACACAACCAAATAATAAACAAAGCCTAACTAAAATGTTAAGGCTTTGTAGATAGAATTATAGGTTTCTGCATATTATCCAGTGTGTAAATAGAGCTTACCCTTCTGTCCTAGAGAAATTTCCAGCCTCTGAGTCCACAAGATTCAGTGCTCATGATCGTAGCAGCTTGCTCTGTGTTGTGTCCAAAGCATAATGGAGAGAACAAGACAAACACGGTATAGCAATGACTAACAGCCCTATTTCAGGTGCAGATTTAATAAGAACACCTTCTTAGCTCAACAAAATTGCCACCCTCCAACAAAACTGTCATTAAAATGCGACCAGGACTTCTGTACCCAGAAAGAAATCGCACCTAGACAGTGCAAGAGACTGTTCATCATGGTGCTGTTGCATATAATGTTCAGTGAAACCCTGGCAAATAGTACTTCACCCAAGTGGTGGACCCTACTGTTTAACTAAATGACAACTGCCTGGAAGGTTTTTAGTGAAGATGTGGTAGTTTTTTCTGTAACTTAACAAGCTGATTTGATTTTTGAAACAAGTGCTTGGAAAAGCCACACGTCAGGCTCTTTTAATATGAGCTCAGTGTCTTTTGGGGCACAGTCACACAATACCCTGATAAGGTGAGCAGAACAGCCCTGGTGACAGCAGCTGGGATCAGCTGCAGCCCAACGATGTCTGCACAAAGCCACAGCAAGGAGGTAGAGCCACGTTCAAGCCAGGAATGCAAGACAGAGAAGCAAGGGCAGGATCAGGTACAAGGCCAGGCCTAGCCCAGCCTGGAGAAGACTTCTCACACCTCTTTTCCCTATAGTCTTGTCCCAGTTTACAAAGTTGGCCCTGAACACAGGCACCAAACCCCTCAGAGTAGGAGGAAGACATTGCAGAGTGTGTTGGTGCATCAAGGACCCTAACGCTGTGAAAAATAAAATGCAGTTGTATTGGTTAGAGCATGCAAATACTTGCAAGAAAACCTGAAACCAGCATAAATCACAAATCTGAGACTGAGATCGGATTCTGTGTAAGCCTGGAAAAGTTTTATCCTGAGCCATTTGTTCAACAAATCTGGCTTGATTTATATATTTTGGCTTAAATGGCTTAAAAACTGAAGTTTAAAAAGTTTAGCTAAGTAGTCATTCTAAAGTAGTCATATCTAAAGAAGCCTGTGGGACAACTGCCAATAGAATTAAGATACAACTTCCTTTCTTAGTATTGAAATACTCTCTGTAAAGATAATAAATAGACTGCAATGTAAAGAAATTATTTAGGTCAAGGTTGATAGTTGCTTAATTGGCCTCCAGGGCTCTCTTCACTCCAAATAAAGTCAAGAGGAGCTAGAAGTCTTTAACAGCTCTGCAAGCCATTGTGTTGTTAGCAGGCATAAACCTTATCAGGTCCTTTTTCCTCTCTGTGCTTCTGTACCAATAACAGGAAAATAAGGACACTGATTTCCTTTGTAGATCAACTGATGGAAAGTGCCAGAAAAGCTATTATCTGTGAATACCTGCACCTGTGAATAACTTCCATGTAGCCTTTCAGATAGAGGAACCTTGTTGCCCATGTACAAAAATATTATTACATTGAATCCACTGATGTTTCCTTACCATGAACAATTAAATTATGCGGTATAAACAGCCAGCACAGTCCTTGATAATAAAAAAAGATACTTTGTGAAAGCTGTTTTCAAACTCTTCCCCATATGATCTAACTGCACTAAAAAGAAAAGCATAGAAAATACAGATTTATAACATTTGTTTGTCGTGCTGGAAAATTGATGTCAAGGTCCTGTATGTGTTCTCCAATGATACCAAAACAGTGAAAAGTAGCACACCACAGCATGCATGTTTCCTATGTTTATCATAGGACTATTTCACAAAGGCATAAAAACAAAACAGAAGATAATCCTAAAGATGATAAGAGAGGAGCTTTCAAGAGGAATACCTGCTAACAGAAATACTGACCCTATGGGAAGCATATCAAATCTTCCCATGATCAAGAGCCACAGCCTCCATAGTGGGTATCTCCAAGGGCTGGGAGAAGGGCAGGTTCCTCGTGGGCAGGAGGTGGCCCTGGTCCCAGTGGCTGGGCAAGGCTGGGAGAGGTGTCCAGCTGCCTCCTGCGGTGGCCCAGGCTGTGGCTTTGATATCCCCATCTGCGTGGTGCCTCCTCTGCACTCACTGGCAGAAGTTGTACCGAAATCCCTTTGCACACCCAGACCTGCAGCAGGTCAGGGAACAGCCCTGGCATGGACACCCTCCTTTCATTCCTTATGCACTGCAGCTTTCTACTCTGGCTTGTGGGCACAGTGAGATAAAAGAGGTGATAGAAATTCATGGAGGGAAGTGTTTAAAAACCATGCAGGGCTGGATCAGAGTTTGCTTCCACAAGGATTGTTTAGGCATGTGAATAAAGCTCCATGAGGTGGAGAGGGGGAAAGACAGCCTTTCACCTGAAAAAAAGTTCTGTATAAAGAGCAGAGCTGACAGAGGAGTACAAAGTTTGATTTAAAAAAAAAATCACAGGACAAAATTTATGGACTGTGGGCACAAGGGGGGAGGCTGCAAGATGTTTAGCTAAAAGAAGCCAAAAGGAAAAGACGTGGAACTGTTTTTTAATTACTCTGTCTGGGAAAAGATTATATAGAGATTAAGGGAAGGGCATGTTTGCAGAGATAATACAGCTTGAGGGACAGCCAAGAGATCAGAGGTTGTCCTGAGCTTTACCAGTTGTCCAGTGCCTTTCAGTGGGTGAAGCCACATACTGCAGCACTCACTGAGAGTGAAATACTGCCAGTACTGACTGGCAGGGCTTTAAACTGTGCTGGGCCAAAGCAAGGGCACAGATTATGATGAAAGGACTCAAGCATGACAAATCAAAACTGCCGATTTTTTTTGGTTAGGATTATTGTAACTTAAAGATCAGCCTAGATTTGCTCCTGCATAGTGTCTTGCAGGTAGGTCTGGGTACATCAGCATGGTGCGCACTGAGATACCACAGATGGCTCTTGCCTGTGTTCCATGCCCACCAAAAACTGTGTGCCTGTGTTCGTGTAATGCCAAGCCCCAGCAGAAAAGCTCCCTGGGAGCAGAGGATATTGATTTTGAATCAGCACCAGGCTAATGTGATAACATGACTTTTAGTTGGCTGCTTAGGCAGAGCTCATTTGGGTCTGAGGGGATTATACCATGGATGTTACACTATATAAAGGCTGCTTGAAAGGTGCTTGTATGATAAACAAAACCATCATGTATTCCTGCTTGCTTTATTTATTCAGCTATATTACTGCTCTGTTTTACTGAGTGCCACTTTGCTCCAATAAATTTAACTATTGTCCTCCTCTTCCCTCAGAAATCTGCTGTTAGTCCAGGGCCTCTGGGAGAGCTGCGTATCAAAAACCAGTTGGTGTAAAAAGCTGGCTGCTGCAATCAGGGCAGAGACTTGGATCAAAACGGTGCAAATCGGTACATGGCAACCAAGAGTGAGTAGTGCTGCATAACACAGAGCGGCTCCAAGTGTTTTTCTCAGCCTGGGTGCATCTTTGCTGGTTATCTGGAGGTGGGAACCAGCTTTTACACGGGTAATCAAGCCCAAACAGCTCTCTGCTGTTTTCTAAAGCAGGAGCTTTCTCCAGCCTTTTCATCAGCAGCTGGAGTTCCTTTTTGAAGTCTTACCTGACGCGTGTAAAATTAGTTGTGGGATTATCTCCCCTAACATTTGTGTGTGGGTCCCACGTGTGTCACTGTGTTCTGCCTGAAAGAGCTGTTGATGTAGCTTCTCATAACACTGAAAGGTACCTGTCAGGAGAGAGCTCCATGGTTTCTCTCTGGTGAATATATGGCCATTTTTGTAATAGAAAACAACAGTTAAATATGTAAAAGGAAAAAAAATATCTGAAATGAATGAAAAATGCAAATCCTGAGTTCTCCTGCCAAACTTTTAATATCTCTCAGGTCTGTCTGCCCAACTCAGATGTGTTGTGCTTCCAATAAAATACTTGCTTCTCAACATGGCCAAACTTAAAGAAAAATGGGGGGGGCGGAGGGTTGTATTTATTTTTTTTAACACAGGAGTGGATTTGTAACCCTCATCCTTCCACTCCAAACTGTTCTGTACTCCAGTCAATGAAACCCTCAGGGCTTTTCTTTATGGAGGGAATTTGAGACATTGGGTGCTACTTGAAAAAAGAATACTATCAGTAGCCAGAAATGTGGAGTGTTTAGGTGTGAGTAAAGATCTGTAGTTAAGAAGTTTAAGTTAAGTTAAAAAACAGTAAAATATCTGAAAAGGCAAACCTGGATTTACTCTTCCTGAAAACATGGTGAGACAAAGCACTTCATTAAATAGTGCACATCCTTTTTCTGTGTTACTAAGTGGTTTACTCTGATGAACTACAAAAATGTCTATCATAAAATTATAGACACATGCACTACATTGCAAAGTTTCATAGCTGTACAGAAATATATCTGACCACATGCCTTATGCTACTCAAAATATAGAAGTAAGCTAGCTATCTCTGACTAACTGGAAACAAAACATTAGGACAGACAAGGGACTGGTGAAGATTTCACGGTAAACGTATGGGGAGTTTAAGAGTTCATCTGCTGAATGATATCTTAGCTTCCTTCTCTCTTTTCCACTAGTTTGATGGTTATCAAATTATGAGCAGATTCGTTGTACTTGTAGTGACTTTGAAGAAAGAGATACAAACTGGCAGGTGGAAAAGCCACCTAGTGGTACAGAGAAATGGTGCCAAGCAGGAGAGGTACCTCTGAATTCCAAGGACAGATCTGTTCTCATATTGGGCCACCGTGCTGTGGCACACTATAAAGGCTGTTTGTTATTACTCGTGAGAGCCTGGAATGTGTATTGCACACAAGCAG
Organism: Podargus strigoides; assembly: GCA_028020825.1. NCBI lineage: Eukaryota > Metazoa > Chordata > Aves > Caprimulgiformes > Podargidae > Podargus > Podargus strigoides. The sequence goes on along the minus strand of CM051624.1, from coordinate 7,394,401 downwards.
GAAACCCACAAACATATTAAATTTTACAAAGGACAGCACCATGAAACTTTATGTTGGATCACTGCCTGCTTTATATGTGCTATGTAAACAATAAAATCTCACTTAGAGCTGTTTCAGAGAATTAAAAGAGCTTGAATGAGTTTGCCCCCCTAGCAAAAGGCGACTGGGTGAGGCAGATCAGGGCAGCACATGATCATCACGTGAAAGTCTGCCTCTTAAAGGCTGAGAGGAGCTGGCGAATGATTACAACAGCTCCATTCCTTCAGGACCCTTCACCTCAGCGCAAGCAGTGGAGAGTTACTGCAAGAATGAAGGCAGATCTCCTTTCGGCACATCAATGATTAAACCTCAGCCTTTGTAAAGAGTAATAGAATAGGTAGCATGTTCTTATCTAAATAGTCAAAATGTGAAGTTACAACCCGTACATAAACTGGAAGCTTGTTTTTCATAACGTCAAGGTCTTTGCAGCTTTGTGCTCAAACCATAGTGTTTACTCACTTGCAGATTCATCTGTGAACACACAAATCAGGGAGTTTTGCAAACATGGAGGGATTAGCTCATCCACATATGCAGATACCCACATTGCATAGCCAGACCTTGCAGGATTCTCAGCCTGTGCTGCTTATTGAGTGGGGGTGGAGGGAGGGAGAAGAGGATACCCTGCCAAGCTACAGCTGGGTTATATATCTGCTAGAAATCTTGGGACTGTGCAAGCAGACACACCTTACTGCAGACCGGCTGTGATACGTGCATCTGACTCTGGGGGTTAAGCAGCCCTGGTCACTGCTTTCCTCTAATGTAAGGGGTCATGATGTGGGGAGTATAGCAAAACCCTCAGCTATATAAGGGACAGATACAAATGAAGGGGATTGTGAAGATGGAGCCTCTTTAGGTAGATGAATTTCATCTTCAGAATGGGAGGCTTAACAAGTCAAGCTAGGCAATTAAAGTAATTACCCCTGAATGTTTATTTACATAAATGCATCTGTACACACACACCAGGCCTGAGGTTTGCTACATGTAGTAACTGCATAAATGTGCCAGCCTGTGCATCAAATAAATCACTACATTCATAAATGTGCACTGACAGAACCATGTCTGCTGAGCTGAAGGAGAAGCTAAGATGTAGGAAAATATCCTGAAGTACCAGCATTGCACCAGCCAGCATGGAGCTTGGTAGCCAGGGAGGTGAGGATGTGGGAGTGAGGAGCAATGACACCTAACCCAGCAACTGGCCTGTGCACACTGAGACCTGCTCCAAGTCCTGGGGTGTTGCTCTGAAGACACTAATTTCTTCCTTCTTTCTGTGAGACTTGGCCACTGTAAGCCTTTTAGGCATCCATGAGTGTAGGCGAAGAGAAACTTAAACCAGGGGGATGGAAATCTGTGGTAAAAAATAAAAGGGACCTGGGAAGGAAATTCTGGAAATGTGCCCCATTTGTAGGGTCGTGAGGAGCAGCATTCTCAGCTAGTGTGAACAAACATTACTCATACCTTGGAGTAAATCAGTCAGCTTTCCAGATGAAGGTAAAGAGAAGCCTGTGTGAGTGTGAGAAGGCATGATATAAGCCTCCCAGGACAGTCACCTTTGGCTCTCCATGCTCATTCAAGATAATTAGAATAGGAGGATAATTTGGGGGATGGGTGTGGGGGTGTGTGTCAAATTGCCTGAAAGTGCTGGCATGTACAGATGGACTCAAGGCTCCCATACATCCGCTGCTTTTCTCGGGTTAAGTCCTTCCTGATTGCTGGAGATTTCCAGAGGTGCGGTAGCCAAAGTCTCGGTGGACTGTCTCCGTGAGCACTTCCCACGGGTCAAGGCACCCTGCACGACTGAAGAACCTGCACGCTGTGCTGCACACATGTGTGCAGAGGGTCCCCTGCTCTCCAACAAACCTCACCCACCGGGGGCTTGTTCAGTCCAACTGCTTGATGTGCTTCCCAAAGCCGAGGGATTTATGAGCATGTCTCACCCACATGGGCACCACAGTCACGCAGGGAATCTCACACAATGCTGGTGTCCCTAGGTAAGACTGTACAGGCAAAGCAGCCTCATCTGTCACCCATTTCCAGCCTTTAATAAAGACCTTTGAAAGACATGGGGAAGTCACTCAAGAGAGAAGAAAGAAACCAAAACCTCCTACACCAAGGTGTTACCATCCCACTGTCTGGTTTTTCAGGGAAGTTTCTTTGCTGCCCTTCCACAGGGCAAGTTCCACAGCCATTTACACCAAGTTCTCATCTGTATTCCCCCTCACTGACATGAGGCCTCTCAGCTTTGGAAGCCTCTCCTTATTATCCGCTCTGCCAACCTGTGTGACACAGGCCAGCAAATTTCACATGGTACTTCTGCATCTCATCCCTCACATTCTGCAGGGAGTTTTAAAAGGTCACAAACGAGCTTGTTCAAATCAGTTGGGCTAATCCTGGAGTAAAGTGCTGCTTGACAAGGATAGCAAGAATACAGGCATAACCTATAACAGGTTACTCATCCATAATAAACTAGTGTGAGCCTTGAGCGAACGATAGATTAAAGGGGACCTGTGTCTTGGGAGCTGCATGTCTGCCCTTTTCTGCACAGCCTTGAATACACAACCAGGGTATTATCCCTTCTGCTTTCCTACTTCTTGTGCACTGGCTTGTGCATTATGGGCACATGGTGGGGATGAAAATAAGCCATTCTTGGTAAATAAGTTAAAAAAGAGTGCTGCTGCTTAGTCACCTCGAGCAGAGAGTGGAGATTTCCCAAGTCTCAGCAATGAGTTCCATTATCTGTGTGGGAAGCTCATGTTGTGTGGAGGAAAGGGCAGCCCTGAGTTTGCACGCTGAAGGAAAGGAAAAGAGAGGTGGAACTTTTGTCTGTGGCTTTGCTGAGTTTCAGCTTAGGGTCCCAAAAAACCTTTAAAAAGGCAAACAAAAGAGAAAAAAAGACACATGGAAATGTAATGAGTAAAATCACATTATATGACTGCAAGAACATGGAACACTGGGAACTGCTCATGAAGATAATTTGCTTTCAAAAAAGCTATCAAAGTGGAAATCACTTCTGAAAAGCCCTCCTGCTTTCTGGTGTTTCTGTGGGCACCTGCAGTGTGTGGATGAGGAGGATTCCACATCCCTCCACATCCCAAGTCCTGCTACTCTCCTGCTACTCTCACCAGGTCAGGCAGGGAGCTGTGCAGGGTCTGCAAGCTTTCCACAGTGTCTGAAAGGGCTGCTGTGAGACACAAGGCCCTTTATTTGGGGAGAAGCTTTATTGCCTATTTATTACACTGCTAGAGCAGAAAACATGAGTCAAGTATTTACCTTGAGATTTAGGCTGAACACTACAGTAATCCTGAACAGTCCCAGTTTTCTATTAGTGTTAGGTTTTAATGAACAAGCCTAAACTGAGGAATGCTTTAGCTCTCTGTGTAATTGAACTCATTATTTAAGGTGTTGATTAATTTTTTTCTTTATCAAAAAGCAGATTTGTTTTGTAAATTTTCTTTGCAGCCATATGAATCCCTGATTTTTAAGAAATTTCCTTAAGTCAGTGAAAACTAGACATTCTCTTCTACAAACTGCCTGAAAATATGTTCCATTTGATTACAGGTCTGTTAGAATTCAAGACTGAAAAAGCAGAGTTTTCATGGGTTCCCAGGCCATGCTCTTTGCAGTTCATGGCACAGGGCAACCTTGCCAATACTGCCTCGATGCCACCTCTCCTGGGGAAGCTGCTTCTCTTGGTTTTCAGCCTCTCCTTGCTGGCTGTGGTGGTAGCAGGTTTTCCTGGTAGCCTACTGTGGGCTCTCCCACCTTAGTCTCACACTCATTTCTAAGCCGTGGGTGGCTTATCATTCCCTTCAATATCTTTCTTCTTATCAGGCTATAAAACCATCTATTGCCATTTCAGGTTTCTAGGGAAACACCTCTTCCTTTAACTTCTCTTCTGATCCAACTTGTTGGCAAATGGTCCTTTAAAAGCACAAAGAGCGGCACGGACTACAGGCATAAAAATTCCAGTTTCTCAGGTTTTCACAGCTAATGTCAGATATGATTGCAGAGGAGCAATATATAGCACGTGCCTCTGGTGTTTACATAAGCATGCAACATTAATCTCCATAGAACAAAATGGGTAAATCACAGAGTTAAGTTAAACTTTCTTCCTTCTGCTGCTTTAACCCTTCACTTCTACAGCTGGAACAAGAAGGTTTTATTCCATGATGCTTAAAACAAGGAAAAACAGCGGAGCTGGTCTCAGTGCTGGGTACCAGCTTTCCCCCAGAAACTTGGGGTCACATAACATTTACAAATCATTGGATAGACTTTCAAAACGTTCATTGTTGGTGCCTTTCCAACTGCTAGCAACAGTGATAATTCCTCCTTGGAAAAATCCCTCCCAAATACTCATTACCTGTTGGCCCGCAGCATTAATTGCGATTTCCCTGTTAGCGTGAATAATGCGCTTCCCCACTAGATGTCATCATTGCTTCTGGAAATCACATGGGTTTTGATTAAAAGCATTTAATGAAGGTCCCTCATATAGACAGGCCTTCACTGTGCTGGTGGGAGACTCTTCTCCCAGCCGGGACCTAGACAAAACACTTTCTGTAGAAGATTTGCACCAAAACGCTTTTGACTTCCTTAGGAGGATTTGCCATGCTGATACACATCACCAGAAGCTCACCTACTACCCCAGCTCCTGGCACCGATCTCTGAAAAACCACTAAGATCATTGGAGGTGTTTAATTGTGTTTACTCTTTTGGCAATAAGGCTATTTACAATTAAATATGACCCACAGCAGCCACAGTTTAATGTAGGTGTAAAGCCACTGAAGGTTGCAGTGCTGGTTCTTCTGACAGAGTGCTCTGGTCTGAGGCTCCAGCACTGGCACCCGTTTACTCATTTTTAATTGCAACCCAACTTCCATCCAGTCTGACCTGAAAAATAATCTTGTTTTAAAAAAAAGCATCATTCACCATTTCTAATAGTTTTATTTAAAAGATAATTAAGAATCTGAATAAATGCATGTAAGATACCGACTCACTTGAATAGGTGAAAACTACAGGTATCCTCCTGGTTAGTCACATCTAATTCATTCTGTCAGTCACTGAATCAATCTTTCTTTAAAAATGGAAATAACTGTGGAGGCCCGATGTAAAAATATAATAAAAATACCACACAGATTTTTAAAATCGAGATTTCCTCATTGTTGAACTCTGTCATTGTTAAAATTCATCTTTTCAATCCATCCCTGGAATATACAGTTAATTGCTTCTTCTAAATACAATGCACAGTAGGCAATTACCCTTTTTGCAGCTACATCTCTGAATTCAGCTTTTTCATTAAATTATAATTATAATGGATCTTCAAAGTTGTCATGAAAATGAAGGATTAGTAGCACTGAAAATGAAGGTTTAATGGCATGAACTAAACATCAGCGATGAGCAGCTTCTCTTTGCATTTCAGCTCTGGCCTCTTACCCCATTCCCATTTCACTTTTGGACTCCCCTGAAGTGAATAGGGAGCACGGAGCCAAATTACACAGCGACCTTTGTTACTAAACCAGCATGGGGTAATACTTTGAACTTGAGGGAGATTTACATTTTGGTTTAGTCCGTGGTGGCAGTGGAATTACAGCATCTCTGTGTCACACAGTGCTTTCTCGGGGGCCCATCTGGCACTCGCAGATGAGTCACATCATTGCTCCAACAAGCATGTGCTCTCCCACATCCAGCTGAACTTCGCTTGCACTAGCAAGAGTTGAGTTTTGTCCTAAAAGATGTGCTCTATTATAGAAATACAGTCTGCTCGTGCACATGTGGCTGCAGCTTGTTTTGTATTGCCTGCAGAGACCTTGACCTGGCTTATTGTTCCGGGTTGGTGAAACATCTGGATGCCAGCAGTGCATCTTGCTACAGAAGCATAAGCTACCACACAGCAGGACAGTTCACTGCACATCTGCTTGGAGCATCAGTTTCTGCCTGCCGACTGGCACTGTGGGTCTTGCTGTGGTCCGACTCTGCTGCAAGGTCACGCTGAAGGGGTGGCTTTAGGGTACGGCTCAGGTCGTCAAACCGCAAGCAAATCCAGTTCCCCTGATCCCTCACTTCAGTGCTCAGGGCACTCAACCCGCCCAGCCTGAAGCTATTTTTATTTTTTGCAATGAGCTGTTGGTTGCTTCAGCTCTCTGAAGGGTGAAATCGCTGTGTGGTCAGTGAGTACCACTGCCAGCACTGCAGTTCTGCATGGCCACAAGTGCGATAGGGAGGGGAACAAGGACCCAACTGTGCCCCTCAGGGGCTGTGGCAGGTAAATGGGCTCACCCACATCACAAAACCACCTGCTTAAGATTACTCCTTTGGCATTGCATCTAGTGATGACATGACAATGGGATGGATGTGTTCAGTAAGCTGATCTGATTGATCAGAAGCAGTCAAAAAACTACTTCCATGAAAAAGCAGAATAGAATATAATATTTTCAGTTGGAAGGGACCAACAACGATCACCTGGTCCAACTGCCTGACCACTTCAGGGCTGACCAGAAGTTAAAGCATGTTGTTAAGGGCATTGTCCAAATGCCTCTTAAACACTGACAGGCCTCGGGCATCAACCACCTCTCTAGGAAGCCTGTTTCAGTGTTTGACCACTCTCTCTGTAAAGAAAGGCTTTCTAGTAGTTTTCTGTTGAATCTGCTAGTTGAACTGACTCACCCTGGCAGCCTCTCTTCACTAAATCTGGTGTAGAATGGAAGGAGAGGGCACGGCTGGGGTGGCTCACGCTCACCATGGGGCAGAGCTGCCAGAAGCTGTAGCCTTCTCCCCCTTTCTCTGACCTGTCAACCATGGACCCCTCCACTGGCTCCAGCAAGCCAACTAAAAATCAACTACATGCTTTTTTCTGGACCATTCCACAGCTGCATCGACTCATTTAAGCTGGGATTTACAGCTCCCACTAGAGCCAGTCCTGATGCAGAGGAGATATGAAGACCGTCTGTGTGGAGGTGGTGGGGAAGGACATAAATGCATCTTGGAGCAACGGCAAGGTCTTGCATCAGCCGACCTCCACCCAAGCCTTGGGTCTGGCAGGACTTCATTGCTCTTCACACCGAACTTCTCATCTGTGTGAGTTTCTGCCCTGCTGGGGACTCCCCTGCTTCTGTCTTCCTCTGATCACTGGGACCACCAGGAACAAGCCCCTGCATGGGTACTGAAGAGCTGGGGTCTGAACCCCGAGCCCTGAATTAAGGTTGACATATGGGTGGTTCCCACAGTCCTTCAAAAGGAGGGGATGAGTTTGTATTTTGGCTTTCCTCCAAGGTGCAGCTGACCTTGCAGGGAAAGCCCTTGGGTAAACAAGCCCCAGGTGCCCTGCATTGGGTAAATGAGTGCCAGGTGTCCTGCTTTGGGGATAAAAGCTGGGACCACTTGCAGGAAGGGTGGAGTGTCTGTCTGTGAGGTGGATGCACTTTGCAGAGTTTCCTGTTGAGGAAGGACCTTCTGACTCTTCATGCAACTGGGTTCCAGTCAGGTTTGGCGCTGGTGAATGTGGGCTCTGTGAGAACAGTATGTGGCCACCTCTATTTTATATTATCTGCCTTGGATATGGCTGTCTCCCATCTCTGCCATGGGAGACTTTGTTGCTTTGTTTGTTTCACTGATTGTTGGCTGTGTTGTATCGTTGCTGAGGTTGGTGTCTGTTATGTGTAATCTGATTGAGTTGTTTGTACCCCCAGCGATCACCCGTGAACTGACCTTTTTTGTATACAACAGAATCTGGTTACTGGTTCATTCTACTGCTGGCTGTGTCCTTTGTGCTAGGCCTAGTAATTGGCAAAACAGGTACCTATAACAATTCTATTAATTACAGCTGACACCTCCAGGGCTCTGTACAGGCTCCTCTTACCCTTTTTCTGCCTGTGGCAGTGATATGCCCCTTTTCTACAGCACAGTCCTGGATTTTACACACTACAAACCCTAATAATAATGACTTCCAGAAGAACTGCAATCATCACAGAATTTCTGCTGTGCCTGCAAGGTAGGCTTCCTTGACCTTGCTTTTCCAAAGCAAGCAGTATATGATAGGTGATAATGTATTGCGCTGGCCTATGTACCAGTAGATATTTTCCAGAAATTAAAATTTAGAGAAAGCATTTACTTTATTTCCGCAGAGTGAGGGCCAGGAAGTCACTGTGTGGCAGCTGGGAGATGTCCAGCAGCTTTCTCTGGTGCCCAAAGCTGGAGGGGGCAGCTCGGCTCCCCACTGCACATCAAGACCCAGTCTTGGTAGTACGTATCTGAGTAACAAATCTGGACGCAGGACAAACCCATATCAGGAGCAATTTAGGACTGATAATGAGAGGAATAACCCTGATCAGCAGAGTGGACAAGGGGTTACTGCTGCTCTCAGAGGCTGAGGAACCCCTAAGCTGGCTGCAGAGGTGTGACTGGCTGCCTCTGAGTACATTTAACCTCTGTTTTGGGGTGGCATGGGCTCTTATTGTTGTTTTCCTTCCCTTTCTTTTGAGATGTGAGAGTGACTGCTGATTGCCAACAGATCAATGTTTGGGCTAAACACAAAATAACACATTTGTTTTTACCCCCAGCAAATTGCAAGCAAAGTGTTGCTCTGTGGTCAGCCCCATGACTGGTACTAACACATGGCTGGTGGCTGTCTGCACACAGTGGGATGGTGATACATGGGCTCATGTGGAGCAGAAGGTCCCCTAGCACCGGGGCCTGGACAGCCCAAAATAGCCATGCCTGTTGCAGGGAGGGTGATACAGCCTTGGGGCTGGGGCCACCCTTCAAGGGACAGTCTGTCAGAGAGTCAGGAAACACAACAGTGTCTAATTTAGCATGCATTTCCCTTGACTTCAGAAAAACTATTTACAAATACATACCAAACTGTTTGCTCAGGAGGAGGGGAGGCTAAAGGCCTGCTGTGCCACTGCAGAAGTGTTTGGTGGCTCAGGATCCTCACGGTGGGTTTAAGGGAGAGGACATGTCCCCTAATGCTGCTTTTAAAATAGAGCAGTGTGTAAATAAAAGAGCAATTTAAGGACTCCGGATGATGCAGGACAGCGAATGTTTCTCAAAACATTCCTCACACAAATTACAACAGATGACAGTTTACTAAATATATCCACGCTGACAAAACAAACAGCACTAAGTACCAAAACAAGAGGTCACTGCAGTCTGTCTTCCATGGACCACTTTTCTCTCTGGTCTGCAAGAGATTTTCACTGGGAGGACTGAAAGGTGAAGTAGAGAGGTAGAGTGTATGTGAGCGTCTGCCAGGGAGATGGATTTCCATTTTGGCAAACACTATCAGTCTTGCCTTCAATGGTCAGTGCAATATCTCATTATAGTCCCAACCTATTTCCTGTGACCAAAAAAGTCACAGTTGCCCAGAAAATCTTACACTGGTGGCAACGGCAACTTTACACAGGTAAGGACTGAATGAGACTTTCAAGCTAGAGACCAGGATAAATTGGAAAATAATAAAGGTAATGAAAAGTTAATTGTATCTCTTGCCCTGAAGTACATTTTAAATATCATCTGCTTTTCAAGCTTGTGCATAAATATGTGTAATTCTGTATCTTTAATTGAAATATGTATTCAGCTCAGCTGTTCTTCTGCTCATGGCTCAGTTGAGTTACACTGTTAATAATCATAACAATTATTTAGTGGTATTTACATTGCAATCCTGCTAAGAGATCTGAGCCATGCTCTAAGATTATAGAAACCTGGAACCAAAATGTATTCCCAGCTCAAGAGCTGAAATCCAATCATAAATTTTATAGTAAAAAAACCCATCTTTCTAACCTTTTGTATGAAAATAAGCTTTTTGTATGAAAAATATCAGCATAAGGGAGTCAGGAACCCACATACAGCTGAAATTTTTAGAACCTATAAATCTAATTCCCACAGTCCTTCTTGCAAATCTCAGCCAACTGAGTTGTCAGTGAAAAAATAATTGTTTTAGTGGAATTCCTAAATAGGCCCCTGAACAGATCTCATCCCAAGTGAGAGGAGTACATGGAGCAGGGCAGTATCCAGGCAGGCTCATGTTTGCCTGAGCTTTAATCCCCTTGCAGACAAAATCCTGAACTTGAATGCATGGAAAATTGCTGTTGCTAATCTTATTTTGCAGGAAAAAAATAATGTACTTCACCCAGCATCAGGCAAGGTACAGGCTTTTAGCTTCTGAGTTCGAAGGAACCTTGTGTGCATATACACTTCACTGGCTGGTAAAGTTTGTGGAATTACATTTTTTCCTTTAAAATATTGAAGATGCAATTGCAGCCTGAATTCCCCTTTTCTGTGTTATGTATCCCTGCGCAGTGGCAGCAGGGCAGTAGACATTTCATAGGCCATAAAACCAGAATGGGCTTAATCCTCTTCTCACACTAGATTTACATTTGTGTGACTGTTAGTAAAGTTGGCAGTAAAGATGCTGACAGAGCTGAGGGCTGGCTGGCGCCCAAGGGCACTGATTTTTAAAGGTGGTGGTTTGGATTACTAAATCCTGCTTCCAAAGAAGCCTTAGCCCCACTTCCTTCTCTCTCGAGCCTTTGTTCTCCATTGAATCATGGCTGAATATGGGCTGCAGCCACCCAAGACACATAGGTGTTGCAAAAGAAGCACAGGTAAATCAAACTGCTGCCGCCTGGGAGCTGCCCAAGTGTGCCTTACCCTGGTGATGGAGGTGTGGGAAGGGTGCCTGGTATATAAGAGCAGTAGGCAAGCACTGACATTGTTTCTGCAATCCTCAGCCCAGGAGTGTCCTAGAATTATCAAGACTTGCAACTATGGAGAAAGGGCCTTTTCCTGGAGGTGGCAAAGAAGGGAAAGGCTATCAAGGGATTAAAACAGTTGCTGATCAAAGTGAAGCTACTGCAGGTGTTGTCTGAGCCTGACAGAAAGGGCCTCAAAGGTGAGAGGAAGCCATCAAACCAAAAATGCATAAGCCCTTGGGTGCCTTCTGCTTGCACCTGGAGCTTGCAGATGGGCCATTGGAGCTATTTTGCAAAGAAGCTGTTTGTCCAGCTGCTGTTATTTCCTCCTACATCTTGCAAGTTCCTGAATCCAGACCTGGCATTTGACCTTTACACTGTGTTTCACTTGCACTATGAATACAGTGTTTCTTGCCAGGTTTCTCTCACCCAGATTCTGAAAAACAGAGCTGAAACTGAGATGCCAAACTGCTGGTGGGATGCAGTGTGCTTGGGAGGCACTAGCCAACCTTGGAGCATGAGGGTAAAGATGATGGGACTGGTGTGGTCTTGATTGCAGGCTTGTTACAGTGCTCTTACAAATACATTGCAGTACAAGGGCTGCAGCAGTATTCTAAGGATAGAATAGGTAATATTTTTTATCGGACGGAATAATGTAACTGAAAAAAGTGGGTAAGCTTTTGGGTTTTAGATAAGGGGATTCTGAGCCCCAAACCTTGCCTGAATTTACTGATAAGTCCAGGAGTCTAACAGACTCCTAAAACATAGTCTGCTAAGTCCACTGAGCCCATCAGGAATATAAGGCGTTGAGTGGGATCCCAAAAGGCACTTGAATACCTGAAGCAGGACCTGTTGGAGGTACCTCAGTAAAAACCTATGATCCAAGGGACTCCACTCAGCTGATATTGAGGGCTGGGGGTGCTCAGCTTTGACTTCTGATTTTCAGGGTGGAACTTGAAGTTACACCTCTTTGGGTAACAAACCCACCTTGCCTGTAACCAAGGAGCTGGTACACTTTGGGAGGTGGGAAAACATAGACTGGAAAATTTTATTCATGCACAATGCCTGCATTATAAATGGAGCAAAATGAGCCCTGCTCAGTTTAGATTGCAAATGCCTGTCCTCAGGAGACTAACCTGAACTGTGCCTCCCTATGAGCAGTTTGGTGCATCTGCTCTGAAAACTTTGGGAGTTCACAGCAAATTGTGTGTTCAGCATTGGTTACCTTAAGACAGCTATCCCCTGAAACACCTCACCCCTGCAGTGCTGTACAGGAAGGTGTAAGTGCATGGTGCAGGCTCCTGGATGCTGCTATAAGGTTCAGGCACTGATTTGTAAGTGTAGAAGTCTTCAGATTGTCCTGTCTTTAGCCAGGAACCACAGTCCACAGGCAAAATCAGGGGAAAAAGGGAACTGAAGAAAAGGTAATGATATTTAGTTTGAGGAGTTTAGATTTACTAATTATGATCCTATTCCAGAAGATTTCCTAGTGTTATTAACCTATTTTTCTCTTTTGGAGCTGTGCTTCTCTGTCCTTAAGTGAGCTCGTGACCTAACAAAGCATTTAAGCATATGCAACTACAACCATCTAAGTGTTTCCACTGACTTCAGCAGGAACAGCCAGGTGTTACAGGCAGCGCCCATGCCCAAGTGGTCTGCTGGATTGCCGTCTTACACGCTGGGAACAGTGTCATACATAATGCTTAGATTAAATGGGAGGGGAAAAGGAAGCATTTCTAACATGATTACAGTCAGATTTCCTTTTATGTTTTGCAGAGGGAAATAGTATGCAAATGCTGCACGTGCCTACATCAATTCAACCTTTCTTTCCTTTTTTGATCTCCCTAGTTCTGACAAACAAGTTGCCCATGATTGCTGAAGAGAAACTCTCCCCGAGGCATTGGGCTATTGGCATTTTTTGAGGGGCACTGTGGATTTAGGCAAACCCCCATTTGCCTGCTTCTGGCTACGCTTTCCCACTCCAATGCTCTTCCTCCAGTTGCACTTTGGTGGAGACGAGGTGAATCATGCCTGGGAACTGAGCCAGGGTAAAAATAACTGAGGTGGGGAAGGTGCTGCTTGTTTTTTTTAAGCAGTCTCCTGATCTGGTTGACGACACAACTGCACAAAGATCTGCAGCAGCACAACGGAGGGAACACAACCCAACCGCTCCATCAAAGCGCTGCCACCAAAAATGATGTCTGCAAAACCGCAGCCTTATTTCCTCGGCATTGCTGTGCCAGCAGGGTGGAAGGTAGGGAAGTCCAAAGGTGAGATTCTACTCTTACCCCTCCCTCCACCTTCCCAGTCCTTCTCTCTCCTGTGAGGGATGGGGTGAGCAGAGAGCAGCTGGGCACAGAGGTTGAGGTTTCTGGCACAGCACTGGTCCCTTGTTCTCTCGCTGTATCGTCCTGTTGCCAGCTGTGCTGTGTGTTCCCATCTCTGTGCTGGATCCTGCTGCTCCCTCAGTCATGCTGACATACCTCCTTGTGTGTCCATGCCGCAATCAAATCCTGAGAGAAATCCAGCTGAAAACAAAGTATTTTTCTTCTGGGCTAATTTTCATCTGGCTCCCAGCTGCAGCTCCAGCGCACACAGTGTGCCAGCATGGCATGGAGTTTGCATGCAGGGGAAAGAGAAGGGTCACCAGGCCAAAGGTTTTTTTCTGTCAGACTAGAGAGCAAACATGACTTGGAGTATCCAAACAGACTTAGTTTACACAGCCATCGCTATCCTTCAGAGTTAATGCTTTATCCAGCAGATTTAGGGAATTTGATCTCCCTCCAATGCTGGAATCTAGTTGTGCAAATTCTGCATTATACAAGGGTTGTCCTACCATAAAGCTCATGCCATCCAGCCGTGTGGGACCTGCAAACGTGAAATATTTGGATGGCTTGTGTGTGAGTCTGCTGTTCAGAGTGGTGTGAGAAGGCTGGGGCAAGACACACTGCTGAACTGATCGTACACTTGTTGAGAAGGTACAGGAGATTCATAAGGGCTTCTCATCTCCGCTGCGGTTACCTTCACTATTGCCAGCTGTAACGTGCAGTGCTGCTCTGCAGGTCATTTCCCCCGTGCCCTGTGCATCCATCCAGGCAGCTCACTTTGGACACCCGTGGCAGTAGGTGAGAGTGCTGCTCACACAGCTTCCAGCCATTATTTGCCTTCTACACAGGCTGATCCATGGCAGGCATTCGCTGGCAGCACCCATATACCTGTCAAAGCACTGGTCTAAGCACAAGGCTTTAGCAGTTCCTAGCTGGAAGAGCTATGTGTGAAGTGAGATGAAAGCTTAATTTCAGAGTGTCAGGCTGTACTAAATAATCATTCCATGGAAGATTTGGAGTAGGCATATGGGACTTAATTCTACCTTTGTGTCCTGCGCCATTTTTTGTGGTATTACTATTTAATTGCTTGCATTACACCTGTCCAAAAATACCATTTAGCATTAATAATACTTAGTGTCATATCTTCAAAGTGCTTTACAGGCTAGTTATGAAATGCATCATCTAAGTGAAAACAAGCACCTTGGGCTGGGACCTGTGCTTGTGTTTGGCAAAGCTTGGCAGGTGCCTGCAGTGCTGTGCACACTGGGCCAAGGAGCTGCGTTATTCACGGTGGGGTTAAGCCAGCGGGAAGAGCATGGAGCGATAATGAGGGGTGCTGTTCTCCAAGGCACAAAAGGTCAAGACTCCATGAGACTTTTTCTGTTGAACTTGATGGTACATGGAGGAGTCTCAAGGTGATCAAGATGGAGTTTGAAATAATTCTTCAAGTAATAGGGCTTGGCTTTTATATTGCATCTTCTCTCCTTTCTTAAACACAAGATTGACAGCTGGCATTCAAAAGTAGTCAGTCAGTTGGAAATGCTTGTTTCCCTTTGAGGATATGTGTTACAGTAGCCGTAAGGCAGAAGTTAGGGAACCACAGCACAGCCCGAACGAAGCCCTTTGCCTTCAACTGTGTCACTATACAAACGCTAATTAATCCTCAGTAAAACTAGGAAAAGCCATACACTAACACTAAGAGCACTCATGAGTTGATCTGTTGCAAGGACAGCACGTATGGGAGCAGGTGTTTGCCAAGGCAGGGCAATCGGGCTGCAACCAGCTTTGACTGATGCTTCTGCAAGTCATCACGTTGTTGGGCTCCAGCTGAAAGAGCATTCAAAAGGGTGCAGGGTTCACCTTTGCCTGGAAAAAAGCCCTTACAGAAAATCAGGGGTCCAGTTCTGGCAGAATTTCTTTAGCCACATGTGTGGGTATACAGAGAAGTTTGAGTAAGTAGGTACAGTTGGCTTTGTCACCTTCAAATACAGGACCTCACTTGCTTCCCCTTTTTGAAGTTGGTTGATGTTCCCATCAGGGAGGATGGGCTATGGAGGCCACGTAGGAGCTGGGAAGGTCTCTGGTTTTTGCCCGCTTATTTTCCTGATCTTCTAAATGTGATTTGGAGGTGCTGCAGACCTGCGGCAGCACAACAGCACTGTATTGCTTTGTGCGCTGTATTCGTGTCTTTGTAGCCTGGATGCGTTCCTGTGTGACCTGGTCTCGGTGTTCCTGCTCCGGCAGGGGGACCGCACCAGGTGAGCTTTTGAGGTCCCTTCCAATCCCTGCCGTTCTGTGATTCCATCACCTGCGACCGGGTCTCTCCGAGACCGGAGGACGGTTCGTACCGACACGCAGGCTTCCTCGCGCGCCTCCCGCACACCCGCCCTGCCCGGCTGTGTCCGGGGAGTGAGCACCGCCGTCCCGCTCACCGCCGCGAGAGGAAACGCCGGGAAGCCCCGGGCACGGAGCCCAGCCCTGGGCGAACACCACAGGCGCGGCTGCGAGGGACAGAGACCGCCCCGGGGCGCTCCCGCCGCGGCGCGAGGAGGCGGAGCGCGGGTCGGGCCCTGAGGGCTGCGAGGGCCGCGTCGCCTTCCCGGCCGTTGGCGGGGAGCGGCCCGTCCCTCCCGTGCCGCCGCCTCCTCCTCCGCCTCCTCCCGCCCGCCCTCGCCGCCGCCGCCGATGCCGGGACTGCGCCCGCGGTGAGTGTGCCCCGCCGGGAGCCGCCCGCGGGAAGTTGCGGCTGTGCCTTTGTGCGGGGAGCGGCGGCTCAGCCCCAGCCCCGGCGCCCCCGGCCCGCCGCTGCCGCCCGGCCCCGCTTTCCCCCGCTGCTCCGCCGCGGCGGTACCTGCCGCTCTTTGTTCCCCGCCGCCTTTGTTCCCTCCGTGCCGGCTTCACCTTCGGCACCGCCCGCGTCCCCCCGCGGGACACCCCGCTCCCAGGGCGGGCTCCCCCCGTTCCCAGCCCTTTTGCCGGGGAAAGGGGGAGCACGGGAGCGGGGCAGCGGCGGGTGCTGTGCGGCTGCCGCCCCCGCAGCTGTCCGGCCGGCAGCTCCGCCGGGATCGCTTCCCACGGTCGGTGGTTTGGAGGCGGGTGGGTGCCGGTGAACGGCGCTTCCCCGGAACCGCGCGTCCCGGTGGGTGCCCGGGTTATCACTCGTAGAGTGGCAAATCTTGGGTTACATGTTTGGAAACTGGTGTGGATAGTTACTCCGAGTTCTCACCGGAGGGAGGAGGAGTTACTGCTCTCCTGCGGGGGCCACCGGAGGCACGGGGATTTCTTCGGCTGCTGTTATCAGCGCCAGGTCGCTGCTGCTTTCTGTTCTTCCCACTGCACATGGGCTCTGCTCTCTTCCCCTCCCTCCCATCGCTCAACGATCCTGGCATCCCCATGTTCCCTCTGGGAGCGGTTCTTGGGGATCTGTGTCACTGCGGCCCATGGGATGCGACACGTGGGGCTCTCGGTCTGGAACTTGGCACTGATTTTGTGTCAGGTGCTCCGTGTGTGGATTTAAGGGAAGGCTCTCTGCCTGCCTTTCACCTCAGTCCTCTCCCCGTCCCCCCCAAAATGGGGTCATTTTTCCTCCTCTCACTGCCTGAGAGCTGCTGGAGGAATCGGGAGGTGGAGCAGGTGCACATGCCTCGGGTTATTCAAAGGGAAAAAACTTTGAGCAAGTTTGAGGGTTTCTCACAGCCTTTGTCAGGTCAGTGACTGTGTGTCCCTCATGCCTCTGCTTCCTTCTCTCTGGGTCCTCCATGTCCTGTATGTCCTCTTTCTTCTCTTTCCATCATTCCCTCTTTTTCCTCCCTCTCAGCTTTCAGGGCAGTCTCCCGTTACAGGACAGAATGACAGAGACCAAGGGCTGTGGGCAGGATCTCAGCTAGTTACTGCGACTGTTGGCCAGGCTAACAAAACAGCAGCTTGGTGTCTGTTTATACCTCTGTTGGAAACGCAATACCTGCAGAAGTGACACACGTGGCCTCTGACGCCTGCTTAGCTGAGTCATGAGCTTTGGCCGCTTCTGGGGTGGTTTCACAGCTCGGAGAAGGAGCATGGTGGCGGCTGTTAACGCTGTCCACAGTAACAAATATCCGCAGGCACGCACACAGCCACCTCGTGTTGAAATCAGGGCAGCCTAAATAATTGATTTCCAAAGCAGAAGAAAGCACATCACAGCAGGAGGGGATGGGGTGGTGTGGAGCGAGTGCACAGTGGCAGGGCAGTGGAGGCCCTGGCATCGCCAGCGAGGACGATGGGGACGAGTTGACACCGAGAGGGATGGGTAGTGACACACTGGAGTTCGGAGGGGTGATGAAAAACCAGCGGTGACTGCAATAAGCGTATCGCCCCGTACCGATTTGTACAGTGGGAATGTCTGAGCCCCCCCTTGTGCGAGATGCT
Organism: Podargus strigoides; assembly: GCA_028020825.1. Taxonomy (NCBI): domain Eukaryota; kingdom Metazoa; phylum Chordata; class Aves; order Caprimulgiformes; family Podargidae; genus Podargus; species Podargus strigoides. The sequence continues at coordinate 7,376,949 of CM051624.1, read as the reverse complement.
GTACAAATACATGCTCAGAAGTGTGTGAATGATGTTCTTCCCTTCTGCGTAGTGAAGGGTAATGAATGATAATTGCCTTTTTACTCTAGTTATCTATAAAAGCATGTATCAAAGTTCCTTTATTTAAACAGTTCTTTACAGATAACCTCAGGAAACTGTATTGTAAGTGCTGTTGATACCATACCTTATTAAGAATTGAGCATGAACCTGGTCCAGTGGGAGGTGTCCCTGCCCATGGCAGGGGGGTTGGAACTGGATCTTTGAGGTCCTTCCAACCCAAACCATTCTATGATTCTATGATGGTTTAAGGAGGGCAAAGGAACTTTTTTCTCCAATAAAATCTGATCAGACGTTCATTAAAGTAAATGAGAACTTTGTTGTTGTCAGTAGCACTCAGCCAGTCCCGTAGCATGCTAGCTATTTTTTTATTTATTTCTCAAGCAAAGATTTTAAGCATAGACACAATGAAGTAATTCAAGAAGCAGCATGCATTACTGGCTAATGATCTAATAGGTTGAAAATGCTTTCTCTCCCTAGTCGTTAATTTTAAGTTTTATGCTATCAGGGAAAGTAACAAAAGAAAAAATTGTCACTATTCCTTTGTGTTTTTTAACTGTGGGTTTTATGTTATTTCTTCTGATAGTTTTTTGGGCAAAGTTGCGTCTTGTTTCAGGAGAAAAATGCCTTGTTTTGGGGGAAAAATGGGCCACAGTATAGTCCTTTTACTGAGTTCATTGTACGTGTTGTAAAACCCCTTTACCAGTAGTTAATTCCATAAACAGCGAGTTCAGCTCTGCTCAGTTTCCTCTCTGTGTGAATGCAGAGATGAATTAAAGAAGAAATCCCAAAGAGCACATGAAGAAGCACGGCTTGGAAGATCAGGTATAAAGAGCCTCATTCATTTTGGTTTATCTGTAGTACAGGGATATGCCCTTATTCCGTGAATCATCTCCTGACATCTGTTTGCAGCACTGTTTTCTTAGCAACTGTGGCTCTGTTTTAGATCTGGACTCTCAATGGCTGGGTTTGTACGGAGATGTGAAGAGGCGATCTGAACGCTTCCTAGCAAAGCTGTGCCTTTCAGCCTATTTACCCAATTGCTTTTCTTCCCTGGGGCACAATAAATACCGGTTTTAAAAGTCTACCAGCTGAGATGCTTTTTCCGTGTATGTGCAGAGAGATGCTTATCTCTTGCTTACCACAACTAAAGTGTTTCCCCAAGATGAACCACCTATCAGGTTGCAATGGGCTGTGGTGTTTCTCACGTTGAAGGAATGAGCCGTGTGTGCCACCACGCTTGCCTTAGCTTTCCCGCAGTTTATTTTGAACTGTCATGAGAATTTTAGATGTGGGAGAGGACGTGGTCTTGGAGGAATGCTGGAAATGTAGGCAGTGATGGCAAGGCCCACTCCTAGCAACGTGCCTGTTTGAACAAGTAGTCGGATTAGGTGGTGGGATTATACGTGTGGAGCGTGGAGCTCTGTATGAGTAACACTTCGGGGCTGGATCCATAAGCTGTGATTATAGGGAAGGTGACATTTCATACACCTCTCACCTAATCTTTCTTTACCTGAATTTCATCCCTGGCTGGTGTGGGTGGAAGACTCCTGTAGCTGAGACAGAGGTGGCCATGTAGCCCCTGGGAGATCTGGTTGATCTGATTTTTGCTGGCTGTGCTTTGCAGAGGGGATTGGGACCTGGCTTGGGCCTGGGGGAGTTTTTCGTTTCAGCTGATGAAGATGAATTGGTCTAGAGAGTAAATATATGTCTTATAGGTCTGGGAGTACAAGTAGCATGTCTGTGCTAAGGGACAGGCTATGTTCATCCTGCTCCCTCCTGGGTTGGTGTGGTTTTCCAAGGAGGAGCAGGAGGTTATATCTGCAGTAGCACTTGCAACTAATGGACTATGAATCAAAAAATACAGTGTATGTTACCCCACAGGACATGGATTTGACTGCTGTACCCTCCCTGGATTGACTTGCATACCGTGGAGCATGAAGGGTGTCAGCAGCAAGTAGTCACTGTGAAGGATAAATGTATTTTGGCTTGGGATAATACTGAGAGGGGAGAGACCTCTGATGTCTGGAGCATTTCGTCTGGAAAGGGACTGCAGAGCGGAGATGCGAAGGCTGAACAGTGTCTCTGAATACTTGCCAGCTTCCTGCGACCTTCATGGATCGTACACAAGTCCCGTTGTTAGATAGGATACAAAGAAGGCAGCCTCTGTAGATACCTAAATCACAGTGTTCACAGTAGGAGATGAAGCAAGCTGCTTCTGTGGAGAAGCAAAAGGGCCAGGACTGGGCAGAAAAGGGAGTGGGGAAAAAACTTCTGTTTAGCTGGGCTGCGCACACAGGAAGGGAGCGGAATGCTGTGCCGGGGAAAGGGCTGGTGTAGAACAGGCTGTTATCTCTCCACTGGAGGGGAAATGGGGTAGAGCTTTGTCTCTGGGCTTAACTTTGGTCTCTGGTCTCTTGTAGGGAGACATGTTTGCTTTCTAACCTTCCTGCACTCTGCTGATAACTTCTCACACAATGCAGCCGCACAGATTGGCTCGAGAGGTTTTTAAGGAATTGCTGACCCTGATACAAGCAGTACTGTTTGTGGCCAGGGATGGGGAAGAAGAGAAAAGAATGGTATTAGTTATTTGAGCTTTAAGACTAGGGCTGCAAGTTCTATCAAAGGAAATGACAATTACGATGGAAAACAAAGCACTTGTAATTACTTTCATGGAAGTGTAGGGAGGAGACAGGAATATGGGTTTTACAGGGAAAAGTTTTGCTTTCTGAATCTTTTGGCCTGTTGGTTGCCAGGAGAAAGACAAGAAGTTTGTGAAGGATGGAGTGAAAGGGTGAGGCAGAGGGGAATGAATACGGTGCTGAACGTGCCTTGTTGGTCTGCAGCAAACGGCCCGTGTACAACTGGCCATGAAGCTGTCATAAAAATGAGTCAGAAATGGGTTCAGTTCAGTTTGCTTTAGTGAGACCTCTGGTTTGTGTTGGGTTGGTTTGCGTTGTTAATAACCACCTAAATCATGCAGGCAGAGAAATGAAATCCTGTTGCTTGGAGACTCTCGTGTAGTGACCAACGTGGAGCTTTGCTTACCGGAGTATTTGGTGAAAGCTTCAAGTTCAATGACTAAATGAAACTCTTCTAGCAAAGCCAAGCCCTCTAGGTGAAGGTGTTTGCATACTGTCTCATTACAAGATATTTGTGAGGGAGGGAAGCATGGAGCACTTGCACAATGCATCTCTGGTGGAGACACTCTTTCTCACTTAAGTGTAAACGGAGGGGTGTGCTTCTTTGCTTACTTCCTTTCCCTCAACTTAAAAGAGTGAGATTCATCTTGACAAACTACAACATAGCTATTTGCATGAGAGGCAGTCCTCCAGACTCCTTTCGTAGTCACCAGAGAGGAGCAAACACTTTTGGGCCATGATTCATCCACACGGAATTGGACATCTAAAAATACATAGGACAAACTGCCCTAAAAGTGCCTGTTTCTCTCCATTGTTTCTGCAAAGTTCAAACAGTGAATGCGCACGGAGGCATCTTTCTTGTAGCTGTTCACTGTCAGGAGAGCTGAATCTCAGCCAAAGTGTCTAATATCCCGCCAGAGATTCTAGGAGGGCTCCTAGTGTCCTCGTTTCTCCCAGGCTCGGTGTCCGTGTAGGCTGTGCGGTGTAAGGTGGTGTGCCTGGAGGGCTTTACCCGAGATCGGAGTGTAGACAGCAGTGCCCAATTCAAAGCCTTCCTCCTCCCCTGGTCAGTCATTGGATTCAGAAAAGCTTCAGGCTGGACCCACAGTGCCAGACAATCTTCTGCTATAAATAAGAGGCCGAAGGGGATTTGCAGAGTGGCTTTTTCAAGGTCGCACATCAGGTTAGTGGCAGGGGTGGAAGCGATGAGGATGACTGCAGGCTCCCGGAGGTGTGTTCCTTCCCCTGCCTGTGCTCCTCGCAGCTGCCTTGCAATCTGCTGCTCTCCTGGGGGCAAGACCGGCTGCCTGGTGCATGGTGGTGGAAGGCACCTGGTACGTACTCATTTCCTTTTTGTGAAAACTTTCGGCAAGATTATATAGGCAGTTACTCATTCTCCTTTCCCTTTCTCTTCCATCAAGCCATAGTTCTTCAGAGACATAGTTGAATTATTGTGTATCTGCTGGGCTGATGTGGATGGTTGTATGCATGCTCTCAATCTGCAGCAAACAGCTAAACCTTGAAGGAGTAAATGTGCTTCACTTCGGGCTCACAGTGGCCTCAGAGTGTGTGTGATTATTCAGTGGTGTTCAGATGATGCGTGGAAACTCTTTAAACTGATCTATCTAAAACTTGCAATGTGTATCTAAATGCAAAGCTCGGGGAGCCTTGGAGCCTCACGGGCAGCTGTGACCTGGGCTGCTCTGAAGCGATGCTGCTGCTGCTGTGTTATTGAATGGCGTGGAAAAAAATAATCACTGACTTATCTGGAAAAAGCCTAAATTACCTGTGCAGCTAAACCAGGTATGATAGGGGTAAAATTTCTCTTCTGTGGAGAACTGGTTTACAGCAGAAGGACTTGCTTTGCTAAATGAGCTGAGTGTCTAGGGGGAGAATTTGTTGAAGGGATTTGTTTGTATAACAGAGATACAGAGTACAGGCAAGTATCGAGTGATAAGTGGATCCTCTGCACTTCTGATTTCAGCCAAATACCAGAGCATTCTCCTGTCTTTTTTTTATAAGAGAGAAAGAATATGATAGCAGCGAAATAGGAAGAATGTGTTTTCTGAGCCAGGATTTGATTCCTGAAGTTCTGCTTAGGGGGTCTGTGGGTAAACTCCAAGACGTGAAACAAATTGCAATTTGATCCCAGAGAGAACAACTGGAGAGTGGAGGGAAAGAGCAAACTATTAAATAAGAGCTGGGAGAAAAGCCAGACTCCAAAAATAAACATTGGAGATCAATTCCAGGTATTTCCTGGTATTGTCATCCTGCTTCATCAACCACTTGGACCGTAACAAGTGGTTTCACAGTTTGTGGACTGACAGGTTTAGGGTTGGTTGTTGTTTTGATTTTTTTTTTGAGGAAAAAAAACGTGTCTGATAGATTGTTTGCAGTGCTGTTTCTTACTTAGAACTGGGTGGGATGTTGATGACGAAATACCCCTGGGATGGAGAAAGCAGAGCTCGTTCATGTAAGAGGAAAGTAACAGCAGAGCCGGCTGAGTTCTGGGGGAGTGGAAAACTTGGATTTTCTTCCTAGTTATGTGCCCAGGGCACTGCAGCAGTTCCTAAGGAGGAGGAAACGGATACTTGTGCAATCTAAGTGTGAGCAAACACTGTTCCTGCAGAGCAGCTGTGCCTTACTAGGTCTGTAGTTAGACCTGTAATAGCTTTACAGATAACATTTGCAGGTGAAGGGTTCACCTTTGAAAAGCTGGGAGGTGACTCTGAACCGGTTTCTTCTTGCAAAGCTTCTCGAAAAAGCCAGGCTGGGAGTTACTGTACCGAAAGCCAGTGCGTGGATTGTAAGGAAGTTGAAGCATATCCTGTTCCAAGGACTTGCATTGGCGGTCACACGCCATCTCCTCGCTGGAGTTTCGTCCTGGACGGTGACTCTGCGAGGCACGTCTCTGCAAGCTGTACAGAACGTGCCTCAGTGGGCTGGAGTTGGCTCAGGCGGCCAGAGTGGCTCACAGCTTACCTCACCTGCTTGGCCGTGGCCGTGCTGTGGCTGCCTGGCCCAGGAGGGAATGGTACAGCAGCTCTGCTTACGCAACATGCGTTCTCTGTTGCTTGACTGAACTTGCCTATAAGTAACTTTTGTGTTAGTAATATTGCTGCCTTTCAGCAAGGGAGATGCATGGGGCTCACGGGCATTCATCCTGTTTTGTCTCTGTTGTAAGAAGTCCCAATTCTCACTGAAAGCAGCCAGGACAGCTCTGTGATCCAGGCAGTGATGAGGAGACTCTGTTGTCCTGCACGTGCAGAAGGGGAATGCATGAAATAAGTAAGGTATCCTTTAGTCTGGGCTGTTTCTGATTTAGAGTCCTTGCTTTGCAATTGCAACTGTATTTTTTTTATTTTGTATGGTGAGAACAGTTTATTTGAGCAGGTTACTGCGTAGCACCAAGTTCTTCCTCCTGGGTTGTCTATGTGTAGTTTGGCTGTTTGGTTCCCTCGGGCAACAGTCCTGGTAAGAATAACAGTGTTTGGCCTGGTTTTCACAGTGCAATAAAAGTTATTCTAGAGGCTTGAAACTATGCTATAAATCAGAGATTTAGGTTTGTGTGTGGTTTTTTTCGTTAAAGCAACTAATTATTTGAAAGCAAAGAGAAAGACATTTTATTTGTCTTAAGCAGTAAATAAGAGAGCTTTACGTTGTGGAGCAGTGCAGAGACTGCTGAGTTGCCCGAGTGAAGCACTGGTTTTCTCCCGCAGTGGACGGTCCCACACGGTCAGCATGGGAGACAACACCATCAAAAGGCCCTTTTCACGTGTGCAAAACCAGCATGGACATGTGAATGTGCAGGCTGCACTTGTAGAAAGGCTGCTTTGCCCACAAACCTTAAAGTGCATGGGACCAAAGGTGTACAAACAAACAAACAAGGTGCTGACTAGCACTTTGGGGGGAATTTTCAGCTGGAAGAATTATGTGGACGTGACAAACTTGCTCTTTGGAGAGGTGGCCCCTCCAGGTCAGAGTGGAGGTGTGCTGGGGGAAGAGTGGTAGGTTGCATTGCTGTAGCCTCAGTTGGACATGCTTGAGAGAGAAACTGATGAATTCACAGCTGCCAGGCTAGGACCTATCTTTTAAGTTGTAATTTGCCCTTCAAATTTGGCAAGCTTCATTTGCCATTTGCTTGACAAATCTCTCTTTTGTGTTCTCCTTCTGCCTGCGTAAAACAGCAAGCACTGCCGGAGAGAGCTACTTGCAGTAGAGTCTTTTTCTCTGCTATATTTAGTGATCAAAACAAGTTTGTGATCTTTACAGGAATACTGCCAAAGCAGATAGGTTCAGCATGAGATATGCCCTTTCTCTTTTGGCTCCCCAATACACCTTGCATTTCACTTCCCTCCCCTTTCCTAACGCTGCCTATGGCTCTGTCTGTCGAGGTCTGTTGTGCAAATATTGCACTGCGACTTCCAGGGATTTTGCTCGCTAAGAACAAGTCCCCGCTTCAGTGACAACTCCTGTGTTTAGATTGATGACCTTTCCCTTTTCTTAATTTCCTGAAAAAGCAGATTACTGCTCTTCAGGAAGATCTTTCTGAACAAGAACAGCCTTATGACTTGAGGAACTCCAGGCCTTTTAATACTTAGGCAAGCTTCACTCAAAGTAATCTGTTTGTTAACCTCTTCTGTCTGTTTCTTTTATTTGGGGAAAAAGGGAATTGGGAAGGCAGTGAAAAGGAAACATTTGTATTCCTTCAAAGGCAAAATATTGCTGTTAGGCTGTTTCTCATCAATATCATGTCATTAGTACAAGGCAGGTGTAGTTATATATACTGATATTTTAAATACCTTTTATTCTGTGTGTAGTGGCTCCAGTGTTAATGGGAAGCTGGCTGTGAGTCTCCATTAAAACACTAACCATTGCAATTTCAGTTGCAATCCAGGGGAAAGAAAGAAACATCTGTAAATAAAAGAAAGGACTTCTTGCAATACTTCTTGCTTGGTTAAAGCAGGCAGCGTCGTCCAGTTTGTTCTCATCAGGCAGTCCTCTGTGTCAGAGTTAAACTTGCTCTGATTGCAGGCGATTCCCTCCCCTTTCCTTTCCCTTCTCAATTGTAAGAACTGACTCTGTGCCAGGCAGCACGGAGGAAGGGCTGTGATGAGCTGTGCGCAGTCCTGCGCTTTTGCGATGGGAACTGCACGCCTAAAGGTCAGAGGTCTGTCTGCTTCCCGCGGGGCTGGGGCTGCTATGGCCATGCTGCACCCTTTCCCCTTGCCAAAAGGAGGCCAGGCACAGCGTGGCTACTCAGCCCTGTGCCTGGCTACTGGCCTCGCCTGAGCCCAGGTAGCTGGGGCAAGGGGGTCTGATAGGGGCAGCTTTTGTGTGAAAATGGAGAAAGGCTTGTAGGGGTGAAATGACAGCTATTGTCATCTTGTGCTTGCTTTCCTAGTTAGCCAAGTGGGTAGGAAGAGCTTGTGTTTATGCAGCCTGGATGTTCTTCCCAGGTACAGAGCAGATATCGAGCCAGGTTGTGTTTCTGGTGTTGTTTTTATGATAACCCATCCCCACAGCCCCGTTATCTGCGGGAAGCAGCCTTGGGGCTGCGTCACGGCTGGCACCCTGGGTGTCAGGGAAGCGTGCAAATGACCCCTGCTTTGGAAAAGCTTTTCCATTCTGGCCTTGTGGCAACACACCATATAAACAACATGGCTTTTTGCACATAATGGGAGACTTCTGGGCATCGCATAGGTAGATCGGGGTGGGATGTGCTTATGGGCTGTGTGTTTTGGAGATGGAATGATCGTCCAAACGCTTGGCTTTGATGGAGCTGTAAAGTCACCGTAGTATTTTTGGCTTCCTGCATAGCAGTGTACCCTGGGGTGATGGCATCAGCCTTCTGAGCCTCCAGCATGCATTGCTCTCCCTTTTACATTAACAACTGTGATTTTAAATTCTGAGCAGATCTTGATTTTATTAATGATGTGGGAAAACTTGGAAACAGTTGAAAACATAACATTTTTTCCAGCTTTAGAGAGTATGCTTCGGCACTGCGTTTCCACTTGGGTGTAGATAAACGTGAGACAGGCTCTTATTCTGAGGGCAAACAAATGCATCATGCACCTCCACGGGTCAGCTGTTGTGACTGTGTGAACAAGGCTTAGCTCTGTTAATAAAAGCATTTGTGTGTGTGTGTAACAACAGCATGGAATTAGTGCAGTTTTCAAACTGTGTAATTCTACCAGGATGACTGATATATTGCTAGTCCCCAAAACCGTAGAAAAGGTCAAGAAAGACACTTTCCTCATCATGTTTTAAAATTGATTAATGCAATGAGAAGATCCATTGTGCTTCTGTAACAGAAGTATTACTGATGTGTAAATCAAAGACAAACTAGCAACATTTGCTGGCCTTAAAAAGTGCTGTGGCTTTTGTATACTCATATGCTTGTCCTGGCCCATTTTCAAAAGTTATAAATAGATCACTGGGAAGTCCCTGGATAACAAAAATGTACTGCTGCTGGTTGTCATAAATAAACTAATAAGAGATGTCTTGGTCTTGCAGCTCTTACTCTTTGGAGGAGTCCTTTCTTGTGCATATAGTTTCAGTGTGTCAGCTCACATGAGACATGACTATTTCTGTGGCAGTGGGGTGTAGCTTTGTGTGCATCTCACGAATCTAATGCTCTCTGGGCTTGGTTCTTCCTGAGCAGAGTTGTTCAGCCTTTTCCAAGCTTTTCCCTTTTAAATTCCTTCATCTCCAGCTACTGATAGCTTAGGAAGACCCAAGTCCAGTCTTGTTTCAGCATTATCCCAGGCAGTGCAGAGTCTCTCTAATGCCACATGCTCTAATACCACTTATTAAAGGACTGGCTGATACGTATCTGACTGCTGTAGGGTATTATGTAGGATCAGAAGGCTATAGCCTCTTTTCCCTATAACCTTCAAAGTGATGGAAACCTAATGGAAGCCCTTTTCTTCCTCCAGGAAAGTGCAGAGAATATGCCATTATTGCTTACTGGATGATGACAAATATGTTTTTTTTTTCTGCCAGACAGAGAGAAATTGTCAGCTCCTCAAGTGAGGGAGTCAAGGTAGATTTGTCAGTGGTGCTGTCCTGATTTTTGCTACCTGAGGATCTGGCTTTGAAGGGAAGGGCATCAGTATGTTTGCTGTGTGATCCCATTCCAGCTGCATACAGTCTGAGGTTGCCCATGAGAGCAATGTTGGCAAGCATTTTCAATGGGGAAGAGATGAACTTCAGTCTGGAGTAGGACCTTAAGAAAATAGCATTTTAGTGTAAAGATCTTGGAAAATGCATGCGTCAAACAGACCTTCCTCCCCACCCCTGTCACTGTGGGGAAAAATGGTGAAACCATTGTAAATGAAGTGTTGGGAAGAAAGCATGACCATCAAACTTAAGTGCTATGTAAACTTCTCTGACTTAACAGAGGTGCGAGTACATCAAAAGTGAGGGGTAAGGAAAATATTGCAAAAAAGCAAAAACTCAAACCAACTTAATATAAGGGATTTTCTGTCATATTGTCATGATTTGGATGCCAACAATTTGTCCTTGGGAAGACTGTGACAGACTTACAGGAAAATAGTTTACCAAAAGAAGGCAGCGCAGCAGTACTTTGAAGGCTCAAGACTCACACTTCTGGGTGTTACTGCTTCTTTCCGAACGTATAATAAACTGAGATCTTTGTTAATAACCACAGAGGAAAAAAGGTCTTCAGTTGCTCTGCGTTGTGGAGCTCTACTTCTTTTGGACTAGTTCAGCAAAGATAAAAATCTGCTGTTTCTGTTCATGACGTTGGCTCGACTGAATACATGAGTAATAAAATCTGTTGCTAGGAACAGACTTCAGTTTACATTTAGAGGCCTCTATGGAGGGAAAGTCTTTACAGTCCCTGAGTGGGCCATAAATAATCAGTGGCACTTCAAAGGAGGAAAAGTGAAAACAAGCGGTTGGAGATGCCGTACAAAGATGTCTGTAATTCCTATTGCAACACCAGTGGAAAACGTGTAGCCAACATAAGTGGGAAAATGTGGGGCATGTGCCTACAAAGACATAACCAGTGAGGCAGGGATTTACTAACAGTGGGTTATAATATTCAGCTGCCTCTAGGTGGGTTTGTTTGTAAGGTATCTGCTGCTTTCAGCCTTAAGGAGTACACACCTGAGCTTATTTCATGCCACATGATTTTTCAAGATTGGCTCATGGGGAGGGCTCTGAGGGTACATCTGGAGCAGGCTGCTGCACAGGGTAGGGGCATGCAGGAGTTCGCTGGAAACTCAGAGGCTGTGTATGGTCTTACCTGGGGCAGTATGGAAATCACACCAACTAGTTTACCTTGCTTCCAAATTAGTGTGCAGAGATGTTTTGTAGAAGTAACCTTAAATAATTAATGAAATATACATTTTATATTTTAACTGTGGTTACATACGTGGTTTTGAAAATGTTAGCAGTTTCACTGTAGAGGAGCACTGTATAACTGCAGGTTTTTTCATACTTGGAGCAGCTGAAAGACAAGGCTTGCAAACCACCCTGATGCAAACTGTAATGTTAAGGCTATGATATCCTTGCTACTGAATCCTTCAAATCCATCTGGAACTTTTTTCCCCCCCCCGCCCTTTCTTATGAGACAAGAATGTCCTTGCAAAGATCCTGCTTAAGAAGAGCATCTCTTGGGTCTCATTGGGACTTCAGCCTCACTGGAGACATGATATTTAAATCAGCATTGTCTATTCTCATGATAAAATCTCTGGAATGATTATTTTCAGGTTAGTTCCTTGAGATTTCCAGTTCCTACCTGCTCTTTGGTTTCTCTCTGTCAATGTGCCTATGTCTGTGTGTTAATACCCAGGGTTTTTTTTCCACTCTACTGGCTAATTTCAGCTGAATTTGGGAAAGGAAGAGAGATTCCAAGGAAACTAAATTGAAATTATGTGATATGACTGTGCTGATCTAATTTCCAGCTGTTTTTTTAGGTGCCCATTGCGGGAGCAGCTGGAGAGGGAAGGGAAGATTCTACCAATACCCACTAGAGGAAAGCCTGGGTTTGACTCTTACGAGCGCCCTTCTCACAGGAAAAGCTTTTGTTGATGGTTGAAGCATTTGAGCTGCAGGTTGAGCCCAGGCAGTCAAGAATTTAATCCTTTGGAGAACACCACGGAAAGCTTTTCTCTTGAGGAGGACATTCGTAATGCACTTTTCTTGTGTGACTTCTCTCATGCTGAAGAAAAGATGAGCTCGCACAACAGCTCTGGTGCAATTCACATAAGTTAATCAACAGGAAAAAAAATCCATTGGAAACAATGTCCCAGTGTTCCTGAACTCTCCCTTTGGCTCTGTGATACTTGACAGGTTATTTCACAGGTTATCCCAAGGTGTAAGCAGTTAAATGCTTTTCTGTGTTAATGCCAGACTCTGCAGAAAGAGGGAAAGACAAGGTCATTTTCTTCACCTTCAGTTTTATCCCCACTGAAAAGGTATGGTGTCATTTGAAAGCCTTTGATTTATTTTCAACACTATGGGTATGTATTTTATAGTTGTCCAGCATTTCCTAGAAATGAAGGATTTGGTTTAGGTCTGCAGGTTCATCCAGTTGTTAGGAAACAAAAGAATCAATTTAAATATGAAGTGGAGAAGATGATCACCCCTGCTTCAGAGGTTGATATGATACAGTTAATATGATTTATTTGAATGAAATTCAGGGGACGAGGGCAAAGGGACTAGCATATTGTCCCTGTATAATCCCTTCTCAGACAATCTTTACCTTGTATCTTTTAAAGAATGCTAATCCTTGCAGATATGTCCTCCAAGAGTGTGTGTGTGTCGCCCTTTCAAAGCAGCTGTGGAGTTTTCTGTTGGGTCAGGGCAGGAATTGGAGGCAGGGCAAAATGTATGTGCTGTGTTGGATGGTGAACAGAGGGTTTTAGGGTTGCGAAAGCTTCAGCATAAATTTACCTGGTATTAGCTGCACATTTTTATAACCCACACTGTGGATTTGTTGAATGGATATCTGTGTTTAAAAAAAATAGTTAAAGAAATCCTATCCTTTTGGGCAGAAGGCCTTAATTTCACCTTAAAAGAAAATAGGAGCATGTACTTTTTTCATTTATACATGTTTATGTGCCATAATTTAAATTAATTAATAAATTATGTAACTTAATTAAAGTTAATTAACACTTAAAACTCAACATACTTTCTGCTGTAAAATCCTGAAAGTTTTATTAACTTGAACTACTTTCATGCTTAGAGGTCTGAATTGAGATTGGGGTCCCATCACATGAAGTGCAGTACGAGCACATAGAAGGTGACATTCTGTACTGTGTGGTTTCTGTAGCTGGCAAGGACTGGGGGCAGAGGAGGCACAGTCACAAAAAGGTTGAAAATGCATTTTGTTTGGTTTATGAAACTTCCATTAATGTTGTTTGTGGCTCTTGCATATTTTCTTGTTATTATAGAGGAATTCCAATGCCAAATCCTGTTCCCTTTCTCTGGACTATGCTCCCAGTGACTTCAGCATTGTGCAAATTATGGGAACATGACTTGGCTCTGCCTATGTCACCATCTCAAATCTGGATGCATTAAAGTTGAACAGATATGTATGTTTTAACTATTTGGGGATTTTGTGCTGCTTTTGTGCCTTTAAAAGAAAATCCTTAAACAGTGTTTAGTTTAGAATAGAGTGAAAAACATGAGAATAAACTTGTGTTAAAGAGAAAAAGAGTATGCATTGCCACTGATGTTGAGTGCATGCCCCAGAACCATGGGAACATACACCCATACATAGTTTTGGGGATGTCTTGCTTGTAAGTTATGCTGATGTAGCAATGGTGGGTGTCTACAAGTGTGCTTTTAGTCCTATCCCTTGTCCTTTACAGGCACACCCAATTTGAATTATAACCTGAGGTCCAGATTCAGGCAGGCTCATTGATTTCACCTGTGGATTCATTGTTGCCCAGTATTTACTATTTCTTAAATATCTCTAAAGGTTTTCAGTTGGCCACTGGACAATTCAGGGTGGAGGGAGCAGAAAGCACCAGACCTGATGTCATTTGGATTTTGCTTACATACCCCCCATTGGGGTCTTGCTGCTTAGTTAGTAGCCTTCAAAGTGGTGATCACAAAATCCATTTCAAGACATACAGTGATACCCAAAAGACATTAAGGCCGCCATACATTTTGCATTTTTAGACTTTGGTTTTGTACTGCATGATCTTGAGAGAAAAATGAAGGAGTTTCCAAGGAAAGATTGCATTGCCTTGGGCATAGGCAGCGCTGCTGGGAGAACTGGATTCTTGCTCAGCCCTTGCCCTCGCTTGGTTCCTGTGAGATACTAGCTCTGGCACTTAGCTACCAGTGGTAGCTACATGTGGTAATTTTTTGGTTGTCTGACTTTTGACTCATACCTCTAGCTTGAGAACAGCGGAATTCTGAGAGTTTGCCAGGGCTGGAAATCCAAGTGTCACTTTAATAAATGCAACAACTTTATGTTTTCTATTTCTGAACAATTCCAATCTTAAAACCACATAGAACTTTTGTGCCAGTTGCCTGTATTGCGAGGCTTTGTTAGAACCCAGTATTTAGAAATCTTCTAATTTCTGTCTGAACCACAAAACATGGCTTGTTTGTATCGTCTTGTTCTTGTACCTACTAAAGAACAAATACTCGTTAGTTGTAAGTTGTGGGTGACTTGGAGAAATGCTGTGTACTCACTGCAGCAGTTGGAATCAGTGCTTCAGCCCTAGGAACTAATATCAATTTCTCTGGAAAACCAGAGTCAAATTAACAACTTTTTTTCCCCTTTATTCTCTCTGTGCCTTTGCTTGTCATCGATAAAATGATGTCCCATGGCGGGGGAGTTGGACTAGATGATCTTTAAACCAGCCCAAATCATTCTGTGATTCTCAATGTGGTCAATAACCCCTGATCTCACGTAGATGCTGTAAATATGAATTGATTTACGTTCGTGAAGCGTTCAGATGCCAGGGTGATGAGTGCCATAGAAAATCTTGTGAGGACTTAATAATCCTGTCATCAGAGAAGTTCTTGGATAAAGCACAAGGACACACATTGTTAAGGGTAAGGGAAACAAAATATTGAATAGCTCCTCATTAAACGCGTGTTGTCCTCTCTGTGCTGTGAGGGAGCCAGGGAGCGAGGAAAAATAGTATATAGTGGAGTAAACAAAGGCTGCCTTGTGATTCATATGCACAAGGGACTGAATGTAAAAATTCTCTGGCATTCTTTAGTGTTGTGTTTCCTTACTCATCTATTCACACCCTTTATTTTGACATATACTTGGTAGATGAGTTATTAATATACGGTTTGTAAATCCTTTTCGGAAGAAAAGGTTACAGTTATTTAGGCAACAAATCTTGTTTAAAGTGAACCCTTATTTGATTTTCAGCTTTATTTCTTTTTTAATTTGTTTAACTTATAAGTTTTGATAAAAATGAGTCTGTATCTAAGTATCCAGTTTTTCCTACAGTGGCAAATTGAACAATATAGCTACGGCAGTACCAGAAACAATGTTTGACTTTTAAGAAATATATAGCATATTGTTTACTAATGTTGCTTAGAGATAGGGGAGGTATTCAGGGAGAGGAAAATGGAGGAGTTGGAAAAAGAAAGTCCTTCGTGGGGGATGAGGAGTAACAAAGGTACCAGACAGAGACAGCAGTTGTGATTTTTCTCATAGGATAACCACTGCTTTTTCATTTCATCTTAATCTTTGCAGATTCTACCTAAATTGTTTCCATTCTGCAAAAATTATCTGGACAGGAAGAGATATCTGAGAAGTACAAAGGAAAACCTTTGAGGTTTGGTAGCAACAAAGCTGCAGAAGGCACTGGGAGCCTTTGTCAACCTGGCTTTCTCAAAGAAAACAACTGTCTTTGAATTTTCCTAATCCTAGTGTTTTTGTTTTCATGGCAAGACACACTGGGATCCATGGTTTATGTTGTGGAGTAGAAAAGAAACAAGGGACCAAAACTTGGATACATGCAATAGAAACGTTTGCTCTATTCTGTATGAGCTAAGGAAGTAGCTTACCAAGGGAAGAGAACCCAAAAGAAAACAAATGTCGCTGCACACACTTGGGCATCTCTGATACCATCAGTTTTAATGTAAAACTGTACTGAGTTTTTTCTTCTTTTTTTTTTTATAATTTCAGTTTGGAAATTGATTAAAGAATCTCCATAGGATTTAATATGTCATCAAAGCAGTCATCTCCCTCAACAGAGGAGCAGGCTTCCTCTGAAATAGATGATCTCCATCTATCGCTGCAAGGTAAGTTACTGTAGTTTTCTGCACCTTTTTAATGGAAATTTTGGCAAAAATCTGTGACTGTGCACAAGTTGAAGGGAATTCTGAGAAACCTGTTAAAACTTGTGTTATGATTAGTGTAGATAGGTCATGTCTGTGCTTTGCAGATGTTTTTGTGATTCATGGGAAGTGCTTCAGCAGTGAAATGAAAGATATCAGCTCTTGTAATACTTTCTCGTGGTATTTTCAGTGCTGTTGCCTTTTTTTGTGCTAACTGGTTCTTATGCTTTGCTACTCAGAACACAAGTTACTGTAAACTGTTTTCAAGGGAACCACCAACATGAAAACAGTTATGCCACTTCATTAGGTTCCTTGTTTTCAATTTGCTGACAATTAGTTAGTTGCATTAAGCTGGCTTAATGAGGCTATTAACTCCAGTACTGTTTTGTTTTCTTTTATTTGTGTTTCTGTTCTTACTGCTATATCCTCTGCACATGCAGAAAGATAGCTTGTGGCCAAAACAAGTAGAAAATTTTTGTGGCTTCTAAACAAATTTCTTACAGGTCAGACTCTTTCATCCTTACTTGCAATGAGTTATAACTTGTTAAGCAAGCACTTGGTGGCTGGTTTTTAATTGTTCCAATTTAATGGCAGCTACCTGAACTGTTAAGTAATAATGAGTGCATAAGAGCTGGCCTCTCAGATAGGCTTTTTGGGTTTTTCTTAATCATGTGTTGAATTTTCTTCGTTAAGAATTTCCTGGGAAGACTTGTTTTTTCCTCTGAATGTATTCATGAAAACATTTGTGGTGGTTCTCAAGGAGGCTAGTCCAGGCAGCAGGACTAGCACTATGGAAAGTCTGTCTTCAAGTTTAGAGCCTGGTTATTCTAGAATGGATGGGCTAAGTCATGTTTCCACAGAGCTATTTCCTTTTAGCTCGCTTGCAAAGAAATTACTATGGTGCTTAGTTGTGAGAAAATCTGTTTAAAACAGATGGTGCAAAAGAATATTTTTCCAAGTTACTTTTATGATCCATATTTGCACTAATATTGTCATTGAAGTCATGTGTTTTGATGAATGAGTGTTAACAGTGGTCTAAAGCCAAACGTCTTTCACGGTGAATTTTCTTCTGTTTTGCTTCCATATTACATTTTCAGGAGAGCAAGCAAAAACTCCTAGCAGACAGGAGCTAGACTGACTGCTGCATCAAGCAGAGCTTGTCTGACACACATTTGTTGTGCCAGTCAAACTCGGCGTTTGGTAGAAAGCAGGCTTGGAAAACACTGTCTAGCTTAAAGGCAAAGGACCCTGCGTTAAAGTTACATGGGATTTTAGAATAGGGTTTTATTTTGAAGTAATATGCCATTTTCTGAAAAGTCAGATTGCTGTTTATATGTCAAATAGCAGTAGGGTTTTTTTGTCAATATCTCAGTGGAAGATCCCTGCTTATTAAAATAGAAATGACTAAATTATGTTTCTTTGCTGTAATAATTTGAGCTCCTAGTTGATCCTGAAATGAACACACTGCAAATCTGGGGCCAAGCTGTATGTTCCTGACTGTTGTAAAACATCCAGAGACGTCTCTTAGAAGGGACATAGGCAATTTTTGTAATGATTAAAGATGCAACAAATGGTACAGACACATTCTATGCATGGTGCTGCAGCATCCACCCTGGGTCAAACAAACAAATGGCGACACAGCTGTGATGAAGCACTGAAGACACAGTCCCTGACATGACAGATAGAAACCATTAGTAAATCCACCTGCAGATCTGTGGTGGCAAAGATGAAATAAGAATAATAGGATCACTCAAGGAAAAAGGTTTTTTTTTCAATAATAGGAATCTTGGGATGAGATTTGCAAAGCAGCCAGAGACTTTGATCACTTTAAATCTTCAGGTTCTTCTGGAACATTCTTCTGGAGAAGTTTTAGAGAAATCTTAGATTCAAGGAATGGCTGCTCATAACTATTAGAAAAGCAGTTTACTCTGGGTGACTGAAGATGGTTGTAAAACTGGTTGTGATCTGCTTTTCAAATTGTCAAGGTACAGCTTCAGAGTGTGTCCAGCATTGTATGTTTAACAGCATAACACGAGATATGCGTAAATAAGTGGTGCAGAACAAAAAAAGTAGCAGTGAGATCTAGTCTGGATTGCTCATATTTTATTCTGCACTTAAAATCTTTGCGATTCAGTGTTGTCTTATTCCTGAAAGCCATCCAATGGTGATAGAGCATTTGACTAGTCTGGTTAATTAGGACAACATCAAATTAATGTGCCAATCCATTTTGTAGTTGTGAAGTTATATGCCTAAAAAATGTAACAAAATGGTTAGCTTTTTTTTTCTTCCCTAGAATATGTAAAACCAAACACTCATTTTTGGTATGTTTGACTGTGATTTAAGTCACAGTCGTCTGTGAGGACAGCACTTTTGGGAAGAAGAAGAAGAAGGAAAGATAGGAAGAACCACCTCCTTAAAATAATCTGTAAAGAGGTTACTACTTAGTAGCTCTAATTACTATACAAATCCTATTAAATTAATTCCACTGGCTTAATATTGTAAAAACCTGCTTCAGTGAAATTTTTGTTAGTGGATTTCTAGGTAGAAGAGTTTTCAAGGATGAACATTGACTTTCCTTAATAGTGTTTGGCCTAGAAGATGCAGTAAATAAAGTCACTGGAAAATAGGTAAATATGTAACTTTGTTCTCAGTGCATCTTTCTTTTCAGCTGAATATTTTAAGGTGATTTAATAAAGCTTGAAAGACATGAAGAAAATAGGTATAAGAAATGAAAGCAATACAGTTTCTAATGTTCCCATCTCCAGGCATTTTCAAATGATGAAGCTAGTCACAAAATCATGAGGCTGAAGTAAAAGCTGCAAGAATATAAACCCTTATATGTGTGTCTTTTCAGATTTATGTATTCCTCATTAACCTTTTCTGGTTTTCAAGCTAATCTCCACAAACAAAAGAGTAACAGTTACCCCTTCCCTCCTTGCCAAGAAAATTGAAATTACTATGAAATTGCATGATGTCAGCACTTGGGCTCTTTCTTTTCTGTTCTTTCCTTCTTTCCCTCTGTCCTAGATATTATAATGTTTCGTTAAGCAGAAAGATCAATAAGTCCATTAAATGTTTATTATGATTTTTCAGGAGTGACTTTTACAAATTGAAAAGCTCCACTAGGAGCTGCACTGAAATTCATGCCCTGTTTCTGCTGCCTACTGCCTGGGTAAGGAGCTGGTCTGCAGTTCCCCTAAAACTGCATGGCTTCATGGCATGTGACAGGGCTGATGGCATTGGAGAAGCAACTGACACATGAGACTGCCTAAAAAAAAAATCAGTCACGGGTATTTTTGTCTGTTTCACATGCCGAATGAAAAAGTAGATTGTCTAGTTGTATAAATGTGTTCCTATTAGATAAATTTCTATTTGTTAAAGGCAGTATCAGGTGCATAACTGGTTAAAAACTGGCATTAAAGTGCCTAAGGAGTGGATGGCTTCTGAGGCACCTGTGTAGGGCACTGAAGCCCACTTACATTCAAATTCCTGCTTCACCCTGGATTTTCTTTAAAATGTTAGAAAAGCCACTTAAGCCCTTATCTTTAAAAGTATGTTGATACCTAAATGATGCGAGTCAGTACCTTTAAGTATTTAACCTGCAGCCTCTGTCTATGCCCTCAAGTACTGCAGTGCCTCACCTCACTGGCTGTTGTGGCAGTACAGACAGTGGTGATTTAAAGCTGCTCCAGGATCCTGGCAATGAGAACAAAAAACCTGTTTGAGGAAGCCAGGAGGGCAAAACTCGGTGTGAACAGGCTTCCTGAGTTAGCAGCACTTTTGGTAAATTGGATAATTTACTTCCAAAAGGAAAAGAAGTTGAAAGGAATAGTGTATAAAGGAAAGTTCCCACTTGCCACACAGACACAGTAGTAGTTAATTAGTTAATATTCGTATGATCCTTGGATTTGAAAAGACCCATTCCTGTAGAAGTATTTTCATCACCTTCATAGGACTTTGGATAAACTTCTTAATCTTGGCAAAAAATACTGTTTGTTTTTAATTGCTTAATACCGTATTGCTGAATATAAATGCTGGAAATAACTCTTTTTCCCTGCTTTCCTGTCTGCAGAAAATGACACATTGTTAGTGGGTGGGACTCCATGAGGGGCTCAGGGGTGAATTGCTCACTCTCTCCATGCGTTGGCAAGTACTTAATGGTTCTTCTGATAGTTCCTATCATTTACAGCATGTACCTGGTTGGTGTTTTAGTTCATATCAGCAGTGCTGCCTTGAAGGAGCTCTCCCAGTTATCTCTGCTGAAAGTGGTTTGTTTCATTTTGGTGAGCTGTCAGGGAGCGTAGAAATTGTTGTTTTGGATGAAACTGCAATAAATGCCCCGAAAAGGTCCCATGACTGTCTGTGGGCATTCAGCTAGAGCTACTCCAACAGAACCTTTCTTTCCTGTGCTTGTGGTGGGTATCCTATGCCCTGAACACCAGCTCTTAATCTGCTGATCTGTTCCTGTCAAGCTGCCCTGCTTGCTACTGTAGACGTAGCCTCAGCTGACCTGAATGGTGAAAGGAAGGTATAAAAATATCACACACGAGACGCAATTCCTCCTGGTGAAACAGAGATGGGAAGATGACAGAACAGGCTTGCGCTCATTAATTTAAAATAATTGTTTAAGAATTTTTTTTTTAAAAAAAAAAAAAAGAAAAAAGCCACACAGTTGTAAATGTTTCACTGACAGTGATGCATTGGTCCTTGCAATAGAAGAAAACCTCTTTGCTGTCTGGTGACGTTGTTTGATGAGCGTGGACAGACAGGCTGCATCTGTTCTGCTGTGGTTTGCTTCCCCCAGCTCCTTGCTGAGGGAGGGGAGGGTGCTTTCCCTGGAGCTGCCACCTCCCACCTCAGGAAGGGAGGCACGAAAGGCAACAGAGGAGGGGAGATTAATTTTAAGTCTGGCTTTTCTGTATCATCATTAAAGGAAGGCTGAGAGTAAAACCGTGGCTGGCAGCGCTCCTGCTTCCTCTTCCTCCTGGGAGAGTTAAGCACCGCCATGGTTCCTGCGGTGTCCCCATGCTCCAGCCCTTAATGATTAGTCTGGTTTGTAGCACTTGTTGATAGCTCATTACTGGATAAAACAGCAGTGCGTATTGATTTTTGGCGAGCCTACGTGACATGCTGCTTCTGTGTGTTATTCCTCCCTACAGAGCTGTTCTGAAGATTAGCTTTAAAACACAGGGTAAAATGTAATAGATTTTGGGTGTTTACATATTAGCAGGTTCTTACTTTGTTCTCTCAGATCCACTTTTTGGCTTCGTGAGTTTTGGTCCAAAGTGAAGGAAATGATCAGGGTTTTTTCGATAGCTTTTTTATTCTGGGTCAGTGACATTTTGAAAATTAGGACAAGAGAAAACCAAGGTCATTTCGAGTCCTATAAAAAGGCCTAACAAAGAATCCATTCATCCTCATAAAAATAAAAATCCGTATTAATTAACCACGTGGTAGAGATAAGAATTTGAGAGCTTGATTAAATCATTAGCGCCTCTGAGCAGTAGAGTCGGAGGGGAGCTGGGAGGGAAAACACGCTCAGCCTGAAAATTGCAATGAGACTGTCTGCCATGGTGCCAGAAGCACATCTGTACTGAGCTGTGTTGTGTGGCCTGGGTGGAAACAGTGACTGCTGCACTACAGTCCAGGGAAATATTGGCAAGCATCGAATTTTGTTATTAATTCAGGAAGAGATTTTATTATTATTTATTTGGATAGGAAAATAAGCCACATTGCAGGTGAGTCAGCAGCTGCTTGGAAGGCAGCCCTGTGGGTTGCACAGTGGCTGTAGCTGGGGAGGGTGTAAGGTGTGCTTAGGTGTGTGCAGTGAAATAACTGCCAGTTGAGACATTTGCCTGAGAGCTGCCCACTTAAATCAACACTTGCAGTGTCTGGCCCACGTTGCATAATGGAGCACATTAATATGGAGAGATTCAACCAAAACAAGACCAAATGTCCTCATCCTAACCATCTTTCTGTAACCAACCCCAAAAGCAAGTTCTCCAAATCAGTAGCAGTAGTGTGTGTTTGGCAAGAGCTACAGCTGGAGGAATCACTGGTGTCGGGCAGAGCAGTTAATTTTCACTTTCTGCCCCTTTTCAAGTGCCAGCAATACCAGCTTTGCCTGCCTGATAAAATTGAGTGCAGCTACTCAATAACCACTCGTTAGGTAATTGGAATGTCTCCCGCGTGGGTATTCAACCAAAGGGTGGGGTTGGGTCCTGTGTTAACATGAAGCTAGTATCTCCATGCTATTTATGTCCTCCTCCTGAGCCTTGCGACGTCGTTTGGTCTGTGGCATGTTTGCACTTATTTTCTGTTTTCCAAACAAAACAGAGTTTTGAGGTTGTGTTTTTGTCCATGTCTTTGAGACTGCCCTGATCTTGCTGTTCATCGCGATCTCTGTGATAACTAAGAAGAGGCATAAAACAATCCAGCAAGCAGAGGAAATTGGCTGATTCATGCTCCAACAGGATCATAGCGTTACAGATTAGAGGAGGACTGTCGATAGATTTGTTAGCTCCAGGATGCACAACAGCCCTTGATGCACTTAATAAATGAATGTTTTGCTCGTTGCTCATCCGCTGGGTGAAGCAGAAGGAGGTCTGTGGGTCGGATGGTGGGGTTAGGAGCAGGAGCCCACATTATCCTTAAGCGGCTTGCTCTGCTCCGTGAGCTGATGAAGCTCTGCGCTGCAAGCCCTTCAGGGTCTCTTGGATGATGAAGAGCCACACTGGATCTGGGTTTCTGTTTGCCAAATTCCCAGAGCATAGTAGTGTGGGATATTTTTGTCTGAGTGGCATTTTCATTTTCATGGTCAGAGCAGTCAGGATTGGTTTTTTTTCTTTGTCCCACAAGGGCTTGATATTTTTGGTATCTTTCATCCTGCCCAGCCTACAAAAACGTATGTATCTATTGCTGAGTAGTCTTGCACTTGCCTTATGATGCCAAACTTGCCTTCACATTGATCTTCTGTGCAAGAGCATGTGTTCAGAGGCAGAAGAGATCATCCACTCCCACCCTATCTCCCAGATTTGTTTCTTCTTGCAAGCTGATGTCCTGGTCAGAGTCTGCTGCTGCTTCTCCCATGAGGTGGGAGGATTTACCTGTGCTGGGAAGTGGGCAGCGAGTACCCCCACAGGAGCCAACGATGGTGGTTTGGGCGACAAAACTCTCCTAACTGTATAATCTTGCCCTCCCACAGTTAAGAGTTTGTTTAACATACTTTGGAATGTTTGGGCTGTTAAAAAACAGTGCAGCCTTTTGGGTTTTTATTCAAATGGGGAAGAGGGAGGGGATGACTGCTCTTCCGCAGCTCCAGGCAGGCCCCTCACAGGGAGTGGGCACTGTGTTTTGAACTGTTTTCTGGGAAACTAATCCCAACGTTTGCAGTCAAAGCTGATGTGTAAAGGAAGAGAAGAAGGAATTTGTGTTCATGCCTGCTCCCACGAGCCGGTGGGATGGCTGTTGGCGGCAGCACCTGCCCAGCGGTGAGGCCTGAAGGGCTGTGATCTCAAGGGTCAGCCCCTCCTGCTGTTACCTCAGAGCTGAGTCCAGACACCCAGCAGGGGTGTGTGGGTTTGGTAGTGGTGTGTCTGGGGAATGGCGTGGATTTTTGGGAGGGAGCATGGGCTAGGGACTCATGTGATCCACTGACCATGACCAGGGACAGGGCTGAGGAGCTGGTCTGCCTGCCTCTGCTGCTCACACTCTGCTTCACCTTTTGGGGGAACTAGGCTTTTCTTCGTTGTCCTGGTTCCCCAGGCACAGACCCATGGGCCAGCCATGCAGGCAGGCCATGAGTGCCCCGAGTCAGCTGGGAGATCCAATCAAGGCAGCTGACTCACAGGTGTATCCCATACCACTGCATCATGCTCATTATAGAAGAAGGGAGCTCACTGAGGGTGGAGTTCTTCTTGGGGCTTCTTCTTCTTGGCCTTCTGCTCCTGCTGTTGACCCTGAGGACCAGGCTGAGTGTAACCTTGTGCACTTTATGTTGGTGATTGTATTCATTTTGTTATTTCATTAAATCTGTTTCTACTTCAACCCACGGAGCTTCTCCCTTTTTTCCCCAATTCCTCTTCTCAGCTGGGAAGGGGTCATTGGGTGGTAGAACGACTGCTACAGTTTAGCCCCAGGTACAGGCTAAATGTAGACTTTAGTCTTTGCTACCCACAAGCTGTGGAGGAGAAAGGAGAAAGGCTTTCCCCTCTTGATCTCTGCTATGGTGCAAGAAACAGTTTAAATATTCTGGTTTTTGAAACATAGGCTTGAACAATTTCACATCTCCCTTTACAACCACTAATGGTTTATCACTGGGTACCAGCCTGCATGACATGGGTGAAGAGCTGGATCTCTGCATGACTGGGTCGTGCTTTGGGTCCTATTTTACCATTTTTTACTGGGTAATGAGTTCAAACACTTCCTTCATCCTACCTCTTATTTTAAGACTTCATGTGCCCCTGTTTGGCCAGATTGATGTTCTGCATTCCCTAGGGAGGACCCAGCACTGAAAAGGATGCTGTGAGAGGATATATCCCCTGATGACAACTTAGTAACTCTCCCTAACCCTCAGTTAGCCAAGACATCCTATTGTATGGCTTCACCTACACAGATTTGCGTTTATCACCTAGCCTCATCCCTTGTCCTGGTCTCATCACCCAACTCCATGCATGGTGTTTCCCAGATTTCAAGGTGGATCTTCTGCTGGTGATTGCTCTGAGTCTTTCAAGGAACCCTTAGGAATGGATGGAGTTATTCTAGATGTATTGCTCTGTAGGATCATGTGTTCATGCCTCTGTTTGTATTTGCTGAGCTTTTGAGAAAACCTTCATTAGTTGCTCTTTGCTGCATCCAGTAGAAGTATGCTTGATGGTTGTAGAGACCCTTGCAGTATCATCTCTGCAAGCAAAAATAAGAGTTGAGAAAGACTAACACTAACTTGTATCTTAATATCTGGAAGAATGGATCTTAGTTTTGAGATAGATGCCATGTATCTTTTTGAGAAAGAGAAATAAAACCAGGTAATTTTTTCCATTAACCATTTTTTTTTTTTTTTTTCTCAGTGCAGCGAGAGTTTACACAGAAGAAAACCTTCACTAGTTGGATAAATTCTATATTGGCAAAGGTAAGAAGGGGATTCTTTAGGAAAGATGTGCCTTTTGCCTTTTTATGTGCTGTATGGAGATTAAATTTTTTAGGAACAAACAAAATTACTATAAAATTTAGATGCTGTCTAGAAAAAGTAGCCCCTGGAAAGCATGTTTAATAGGTGTAACAGATCATCCAAGGACATTTCTAAGAGACGTTTATAAGTAGATGACTATCTTTCTTACTGATGTGGTAAAACCTACTTCTGCTGGATTGTGGCACATGTCTCAGTGCTTTATGAGGTTCTGTATTTATGATTAGTTTTACTGTGTTTAGGTAAGTATTCTATTATGTAATTACAAGAACATGAGTTTAATGGGATGACGTGAGTGACTGGTAAGTATTAAGACAAACCACATAGTAGTGTAGGTGCTCTTTAAGCTTTCACAAAGCAGCTCATGCAGCGTGTGCTGGGGCTCTGACTTGCTCAGGTGAAAAAGAAAAGCAATCCTGTTTTGGTCCCTCCTTGAGCAGAAGCTGCTGAGCTTATGGTGGGTTTGTGTTTCCCACAAGTGGCTGAAGAGTAAGGGTTTAGTTATTCAGCTCTGTAGTCAAATTTATACTGAGGGTACATCAAGAAATCAAAATACGAATTAACTGTTTCTCTTAACTTTCCCTTTTTCAAAATTTTGGGGTCTTTTGCCACATACCTCCTTGAAAAGTGTCAATACTTGAAATTGAGGCCTAAAATAACCCTTATGAAACTCAGAGGCAGGACAAGGGAGAAAAAGAGACAAACATAATAATGGGTTAGAAGAAGTAGGATATGACTGATGAGATGCAGGATTTAGATTTCAGCTTATTGAAAAAATAAAGGACGTTAAATGTTTATTTTTAATAACAGAATCTGTGATGTTCTGTGGTGTGTGCAATTCAAAATGACAAAAGATGGTGTGACAAGCATTGAAATTTATTTTGCAGCATACACCTCCTTCTGTTGTCTCAGACCTGTATACAGACATACAGCAGGGACATTTGCTTTTGGATCTATTGGAAGTGCTTTCTGGTCAACATCTGGTAAGACAGAGTAATAAAAATATTACCTCAATCCTTTATCAGATCCAGCAAAAATTTCTGGATATGCTTAATTGTAAGCATATGAATGATCCCCCTGACTCACAGAGCTATTTGCAAGTAACTTATTCTTACACCACTGACACTGATACACGCTGAAATAAGTTGAAGTAATTTGTGAATCTTTGCAGGAGTTCCTTTACCAAATTTGAAATAAAATTAATTTTTACAACTGAGGATGTAACCTGTTCTTTTTGCTTCACAGCCGCGGGAAAAAGGATTTAATACCTTCCAGTGCAGAAGCAACATAGAAAATGCTTTGACATTTTTAAAGAGCAGATCAGTGAGTATTAACCTCAGAATTCACAACTAAAGCCAGTTTAGCTGGTGGAACATTTTCTTTGTTAACAATGATCCTTTTTTCTACCCATAGCTCAAGCTCATAAATATTCATGTTGCTGACATTATTGAAGGAAAACCTTCCATTGTGCTTGGCCTAATTTGGACAATTATATTTCATTTTCATGTAAGTATTCCAGGGATGTGAGTTTTGGTAGAGGGGAAAAGCACAAAAATACGTTGACTTACGTGGCTGCCAAACAAGATGAATTAGTACAAAGCAGAAGATTATTGTCTGACATCTCAAAGTGACAGCTCAGGGAGGAGACACACCAGTGCATCCTTGCAGTGTCTCCAAGCTGCTTCACCAATGCAACGATGGCATTACAGCCTGATGAACAGTATCTAGCTGCAGAGGGTAGGAGGAAAAGATATTGAGACTTTTTTTTAAGTAACCAGTTAAAAAAAGGGCGAAACTTTGCCTGTCTGTTTAAGGCCTGTAATGATTAAGCTGCGAATAGTGCAAAGTGGCTCACATTCACTTCCCTCAGGGACAAGCCCCCCTCTTCAGTGTTGGCTGTGCTTACAGTGTTTAATTCTTGCTATCATTTTTTTCAGCACCAGGTGCCTGAAATAATGTGAAGGCTGTTGTAGCAATGTTTCTTATAGAAGATTCTGAGCATGTCTCTTGGATGGCATGAGGTTATGGGGAGGAGGGGTATTTGAAAGCACAGGGCCTTGCTTTAATTATGTTTTAGGACTGTAGAGGATGAGGGAGCCAAACTGTCTTCTAGCAAGAGCCCAGCGGTGAATTAACAGATGCACTAGGAGTTAACTGGTGACTGAGGCTCAAGAGAGAGCCAAGAGGCAAAGTTATTTAACAGTGTTAGATGTAGCCTGCATTTTTCTTTGTAAAGGTACTTTGGTGCTGAAGGTTCTTGTGCTGCACATAGTTGTATGCATTATCTTTTTACCTAAACCAAGCTTTTCTAACCAAATGTAGATCTCTGAGGTCTGTCGAGCAGGTTTTCCTGCATTCTGAGCAGGCAAACTCTGAGCGTGCCTAATACATGACACTGTTGACAGCAGAAAACACAGCTGCCACCAGCTGCTTTCACTGGTAGGAGGAGTAGAAAAGCACACTGAGTGAGAAGGTCCCTTGCTGCCAGTGCTGGTACCCACAGTATATCATGGAAGTCTTTGGGTGAATATTTCCTGCCAAAAAATCACCTAAAGATGGGAATTCAGCATGCAATAGTTCAGCTTGAAGAGATAAGAAAACCTGATCTGATCTTTGTGGGCAGGGAGCTACTATTACACCTGTGATTGACTCCTTTCTGATTCTCTCTGGTTTTCTGCCATTGATGTCTTGGTAATTTTTCACTGAAGCCTGATTAACTCTCCCATCATCTCTGATAGATTGAAGAACTTGCCCGGACACTTGCTTGCACTTACAATCAGCCTTCGCTTGATTATTCAAGTGCTGTTGACTCCTCTCCGAAGACAAGACGATCAGCTAAAAAAAGTGCTAAAATTAAGGAACGGTGGAAGATCTCTGCTACAAAGGCTCTTTTGTTGTGGGCAAAAGAACAGTGTTCACTGTAAGTTCCATCCAAGTCTTAGAAATAGTATGTTACTCATTGTGTTTACTGCTTTCCTCTAAATGTGGTGGTATTTTCCCATTTTTTTAACGTCGCTTAGTGATAGCTTAGCAGAAAATCCTTTAGATTTCAGATGTTGTTACCAGGACTTTTAGCATCAATCCAGCCCTAAGTGTTTAGACATGAGCCCTTTATAATAATGTGAAGCTAATCCTACTAATAAAATACCACAATGTAAATTGAGTTGTTTGGCTTTTCTCTTTTGAGGGCTTCTCTGTGATCAGTCTAGTGGAATGTTTATGTGATTTGCTAGTTTTAATCCTCATGGTTGGCACTGGTTAACAAAGAATCAATAATTATTTTATTTTTTTTATATGGAAAATGTAGGATTTCTAGGATTCCCACATCCTGTGTTTTTCTGCCAAAACACTGCATGATCCCTGAGAAGGACCCTAGTCCTAGAGGTCCTAGTCCCCAGTTCTGACACTATGTTTCATAGAATCATAGAATAATTATGGTTGGAAGGGACCTCCAGGGTCATCAAGTCCAACCTTTATCCCATCATATTCCTAACCATTAAACCACTAGACCATGGCCTCATGTACCTTATGTATCAAGTGCCTGATGTACAGATAGCTTGGTTGATTTCAGTGGGAGTATTCACAGCACACAGTCTAGAGCAGATACAGGTATTTCTTGCAAGGGACAGGCTTTACACATTCTTCAGGGGCTACTGCTTCACTCCAAGTTGTTTCAAATATGTTTTACAATAATGTCAGCCCTTTCCCTCCAGCTCTTCAGTTGCTTTATGTTCTAATAAAATCCTACTAATACTCGATGTTGTCAGTGGGAAATAAAGTCCTTCATCAGCACATCAGACACTTTCTGCAGCTCTCTGTCCATTTAATCTTTCTCTTTCTTTTGCTTGTTTTTATTTTTCAGCAGTATTTCTCTCTGTTTTATAGCATCCTTTCTGAACTGTGGTTACATTGAATTATTTTGTTATGAGTGAATTCTATAGTTCTTGGTAAAAGAACAAATCTTTTGAGTCCTGGCCCATTGTTTGGTAACTACATTTGCTCACCTGAAACCCCACATCTTTTCCATGCTGTAACATACTCGTAATATACAGGCTGTTTCTGGAAAGCTGTCCCACAACTCACTGTGGCTTGGAGAGCTGGGCACCTCACAGCACTGGCCAGGCACTGCTTAATAGAAGATGTTTTAATGGCACTAAGCTAACTAAGAGAAAATGAAATATTTTTCCTGCAGTAATAGATCACTTTTAAGGTCTAGATTTTCTAAAATGCCAGAGGCGATTCCAATACTTGGTGCCCGTACAGACAAATACCTACATGTTATTTATTTGGTTTTCCATCCCATAGAATGCATAGATATGTTCAGAAAGGGTATTGGATCAGCAAGGCTTTATCTTCAGAATGCAACATAAGATAAGAGCATTGAGTCATTTTGCAAAAATAGTATAAAAAATATATAATTGTAGCGATTGGTAGCACTGACTGTATTGTTGTCTGACCCAGCTTCTGCAGAAGTTTTTAGTAGCAAGGTTTTCTATAACTCCTTGCATTTGGTTCATACTCCATTCTGCTGAATTTATATTCTATTTCTAAATTTGTACTTGGGACAACTGAGGAAACAGGCTATAACATTTTGTTTCTGATCAATTTTGGGATAGGCATGGCTCCATCCATGTGACTGATTTCAAGTCAAGTTGGCGAAGCGGGCTGCCTTTTTTAGCCATCATCCAAACCTTACGACCAGGTCTAGTTGATCTGGAGAAGGCAAAAGCTAGAAGCAATAAAGAAAACCTGAAAGAGGCTTTCAGAATTGCAGAACTGGAGCTGAATATTCCACGGCTTCTTGAACCAGAAGGTAAATGATCTGCTTTTATTAATCTTTGTTATCAGGAGTGAGATTAATGTAATCCTAGATGTGTTGATTTGTAATACCGGAAAAAGTAAAACTGTGCTTAAGTTGGAAATGGAACATTGATCTTTACTGTAATGCTCAAACAGAATCACAGAACAGCCTTGGTTGGAAGAGACCTCTAAGATCATCAAGTCCAACCATTAACCTAACACTGCTGATTCCTCACTAAACCATATCCCTTAGCACTTCATCTACACATTTGATTTTTGAATTGGCAGCAAATGCCCCAACAATATGCAGAAGAAAGTATATGAAACCTTTCCATTCACGGGAGAAACTTTTTCATTAGTAAATCATGTTATATTCCCAAGGAAAAACATGTTCAGTACATATTAATTTCTGTCAATGATATGTTAACTGAGCTGCTGCAAAATAAACATGTTTATGGTAATGTGTTTTAATAACTGCAGTATAGCGTGTAATTATGTGATCTGGCCTAGAAGGCTGTATAATTATGTAAATGGTGTATTGGCTCTTGTAGATGTTGACATTATGAATCCAGATGAAAAATCAATCATGACTTACGTGGCTCAGTTCTTGCAATACTCCAGGAATTTGCCTGAGTCTGAAGAAGACATGCAGGTATGTCATGTGGTTTATCACTGATGCATTTTTAAATGAATGTACATTGTGTACGCCAAGAAAACTTTCTTTGCCCAGTTTATAACCTGACTCAGTGGCAAATAGTAGATTCTCTGATTTAGCTACTGACAGGGCTCCTGTGTGGTAGTCAGGACTCAATGTGATAGATTTTTGATGATACAGGTGGAAGTGCTGTACAGGTTGTCTAGTTTTTTCATTTAACTATTACAGAGGACATTTTCAGTCCTGATTGTCCTCATGTGTCCTCTGAAGTCTGTATGTAAATATTGGGATAGAGGCAGACAGATTTACAAATGTGCAGAACAACCCAGCTTTTAAATTTAATAGCTCACATGTAAAATGGACAGAAATTGTCACTGACAGATCGTATTGGTTCATACAGATCATACTTCTCTTTATTCTCCAGTGAGAGTTTATGTATTAATTGGTTAGTCACATATCTCCATAATGACAGTCTCCTTTCAATAGAATTGCAATCAGACTGCTCTTCTAAGATGCTTTCATATATCCAGGTGCCAGATTTAAATCTTTGGCCTCTATGATAGTGCCTGACCTAAAACTCATTAGACTCTCCAAGAATTATTATTTGTTTTTCAGTACCTTTGAACGGGGTTTATCATACGCTCAGTGTGTGTTGTTTTATGACACAATGTAAATTAAAAACAAGGCTTGCAAAAATGGAAAAATGAAATTTTCTGCTCTAATTGCCAGGAAAAAGTAAAAGAGGCCGTGAGCTGGTTGGCTGCACAGGAGAAGAAGTTAGCAAAGTTGCTGATCGACACAGAGAATGAAACATACTACCAAAAGTGCAAAGTAAGTTGCATTTCATATTTAACTGCTTTTGCAAAAAGAAATATTAAAAATATTCCCAGAATCATAGCTTTTCATCTTCATTGCCTAAACTGAAGCGTTAAATAAACTTTTCAACAAGAGTTGGAAATCTGACAATGAATTTGGTAAATGCCCTCAAATGACTGAAGGAGGGATAGGATGAAATTCTTTGTTAGGAAACAGATATGTGCTGTTTGTTTCTGAACAGAGCAAAGTTTTTTGTAGAGAGTAAAGTAGTGCCATAGTTGAAGACATGGACAAGATGCAAGTGACCCCATTTACAGGGTCACCTTTGCTATTTCTGTGATAATTATAACAGTAGGTTTTACCCAACTAATGTTGTAGAGGAGTAGTTGAAATGCTGGCTATAGATTATTCCTGAAGTAAAATTTCTTTACATTTATATTGTAGCCACAATTTGTGATAAAATGGCCCATGGGGGACTGTGAGGGGAGGAATCTTCCCTTTCTCTTGGTGGGAGGGGGAGAGCCATGTCCTGACTGCACTACCTTTATATTAAATACAGATTTTGCTAGTGAATAGCACCTATAATTTCAGACCCAAATACTGCCTGGAGACAAGTATGCCTCTCTCCTGCTATCTTGCCTTCCCGTGCATCACACTCTTTGAAGTTAATGGAAGGCATACCAATGTGTTGAAAGGCAGTACTTATCTCCATGAGCTTCCATCTGAAGTCTTCTATGAATTACTCTTTCATTTTATCCCTAGGAAATGATGTCATTTATGGAAGCATTTAACCAAGAAAAGAACCCTTTCCTACCTGTGTTGTCATCAAAAAGAAGTGAAACTGAGCTGAGCAAAGGGCAGCAGCAGATGAGAGAAGAGTGGGATAAACTGATCTCTCAGGTCAGAGACATTTCTAGCTCATTTCGTTACCAGTGTGAGCGTGTTTCATGAAGAAGCTTCAAGTCTACCCCAGGAGCTTGCACAGGAAAAAGTGGGGAGGTGGTACTTTATTCAGATTCATAAAAGTAGTACTGACCCTGAACCTGAAGTCCAGACAAACTGAGTGGTGTTCAGTGCCCACTCACAGCCTCAGGACCATGAGATGTCTGTGAAAAGTGGTCTGTGTCTGATTATTATTGAGCGCTTTTCCGATCAAAGTTTTTGGCCTATTTATGCTTAAAAGGTTCTTTTGGGACATAATTATGGCTCAGATAATGATGCAGCTGGGAAAAGTGTGTTAATATGTTCTTTCCCATGACACAGATAGTGATATAGTGAGATCTGGTTGGCCAGTGCTTTGCAGTGAGGTTGGCTGTGTTGTCTCCCTCTGCTGCTAGTGGGATGTGTTGGGCCTTGCTGGTAATTTCTCTTTATGGAAGAGGTGTTCCCCTGTCAGTCCCATGATGGAAAGCTACTGAGAGCATCCCTGTTTCCCCTCTATTTTGCAACTAATATACTATAAATTTCCCTGTTTACAGGCCTTGAGATGTTCACCAGCCAAGGATAGTAACTGCCAAATTCTCTGTAGTGTTATAGCTATTACAGGCTGGGGAGCAAATCTGGGTCTCAGGTAAACATAGCTGACTTCACAGGAAGCTCCTCTTCTGAATGGTGACGGATGGTTTTTCTCTGGGATGTCTAGATTACAGAGCATATGTTGGTTGATTGAGGATGGGGAAAAAAAATAACAGTGAGAAATATAATCACTTGTTTTCCTTTTCAAGATTAATGAATGGAAAGTGAAGCTGGACCAGATGTTGCCCTCCCCTCTGGATAGCATTGAGGCCTGGCTTCAGGAGGTAGAACATCTGCAGGCAGAAGATTTGCCTGATTTGCAGGACCCGTTTAAAGCAATGTTTGTCTTCAGAGAAATAATTGTAATCTTTAAGGTATGCTGATCACATAGGATCAGACTGCTTCAGTCTGACCTAGCAAAGCACTCGTTATGGAATTGCTATTTGACATTTTGGGAGGTTTATCTGTTGATATGTTTATCTTCTGAAGATGAAAAGCTCTTCTGAACATACCTTTGGAAAATAATGAGTTTAATTAAATAACTGCATGGGTCTGTAAGGAAGGTTTCTTACTTCACTGGGGTGAGATTAAATTTGAGTACTATCTGAATAAGTGATGGTATTCTTTTTTATGTGGTTTCTGCAGCTTGTTTGTTAAGCAATAACACAGGGTAATTGCATCCTTATCTTTAAATCTCTGCTTAAATGCATACCTATTCAGAAAAGCACTTGGGCTCAGGGTTACATTCCAGTGAGTTCATGCAGTTTGTGTTTAAAGTTAAGTATTTGCTGAATCACTCTGTAATTCTGTTGAAAGCAGTGGGAGGTATTTTCATATCTTGGTACCATGCAAGTTATTTATTTTGATCTTTAAATTTTCACGCTGATAACAATTTAAACATCCTTTTGAGTTTGAAAACTTTAAGGTGAGCAGATGTGTTGATGCCTGGTTGATCACCATAATGCTGGACTTGTTGGTTTTTTTATGAACAAAGGGGAAATTGGAGGTTTCTGTGACATGTCCTTAGAGAGAATTTGAAAGTGTGGGAAATAGAGGTTTTTGTGAGTGGCTTGATAACACCACGTTTTGGTACTGTTGCTAGTCAGTTTCTGATATGAGATATGGCTTTTTAACTGATAGCAGCTTTGCCAGAATTCAGCTATTTGGTCTATGATTTTTGTTGTTCAGCCTAAGTAGTTAAAGCATTTCTAAGAAAGAGACAAAGAGATGTCATTGGTTCAGGTGTTTCTTTTTTTTCCCATTGAACATGAGGATAAAATCATTAAGTTCCTTAAGAAGAAGAAACCCAAGGTACTTAGTTTCTATCAAATCCAATTTTTCTGAGGGGATGACATTCTGCTGAGAATTTTTTTTCCCCACAGAATCCCCTTCTTCCTCTAGTCAGCCCTTTTAGTTAGTCTCATGTAGGGATCTTAAGGTCTAGAAAATTACCCACCAATGCTCATAACTGTCTGACTGGAATAGTATTAAGGTTGCAAAATCAAGTGTTTAAAATCTGTGCACTATTTTGGGGGTTGAGGGCTGTCCTGGGATTTAGCCATTTCCATTAACATGCTTTATGGCAGGTTTTATTACATAGAAATGAACTTTTAGCATAGTTATTTAGATGCCATGAATATGCTTTTTATTTATATGCCATGTGAATATGGTTATCTTCTGTGCAAGGCATTTTATGTTTTATTTTTACATTGAGAATTTGGTGCTGAGACACGTCCATAAAATATTTCCCAATTATGGGATACTGGCCATCAGAGGGCTTATGTGATATGCATCTAATAGTTTTAGATGGAAATTTATTGAGCACTCAAAGTATTAAGCAACTGTGACATAATAGGTTTATTTAACAGGTTTTGCTGTCAGTCTTTGCTAACATAAAGCAAAGAATAACTTAATATCCTAAGACTGTTACAATGCCACATTTTTATCCTAAAGGTGATAGTGAAAGTGAGGAAAAAACTGATAGCATGGGTAGTGTGGATTCATTTTCCTTATATTTAACGAGATGGACAGTGGTAAGAGAAATCATGTAGTACTGCACTGATTATGCACTTTAGAAAGTGATGAGATAAATACTTTCATTGCACTTTAATGAGTAAAGACACTAGAAGATTGTCTTGTGCTGACTGGTTCTTAATAGCTCTCACCCTATTGGCAGGTGACTTGCAGATTCCCAGGTGAAATACTCTAGAATTAAAATGAATGGCATACTTTGTCTTTTTTCTCTCCAGGGCTTGATGGATTGTTTTGATTCTCACTTGGACACCCTTCAATCATTTAAGAATGAAGATGAGAAGAGTATGCCACTAGTCTTGCCTGAAAAGCTAGAGGAAATGAAAAGAAGGTTGTGATCCTCAAATTCCTTCTACTTTGTCTATGTTGTATTCTAGCTCTGCTATTAACTTGCCCTGCTATTCTGAACAAAGCACGTAATTTGTCCATGCCTTGCAGAAACAGAGCATTTTCCACCTATGCATAGATTGACTGTCATGTGGAGCAGGCAGGTTCATTCATTGGGTCAGTGAATGTCTAATTATGTGTACAAAGTGGGACTCATTAGCAGGAACTTTTCAGATGCCCTTTGCTAGTATGGATAGGAAACACCCACTAGGGGTAGGAAACATGAATATTTTGAGTGTAGAAATTTCTCTGGGGGAGTGGATTCTTTAATTTTTAATTTCCACCTTTTGAAATCAGTGAGATGCAAACCCATATATCTGTTAGGAGTATTTTTGAAAATATCCTCCGAATTGTGTCTGTAACCTGAGACCCTTTGACATTCAGATGGCAGATGCCTCTTTTCTGGGCGTTCAAGGTTTTTCATAAATTGAGCAGTCAATATTGAATCAAAATTGTTGCTCCTTTAAAAAATGAACTGTTGTTCATTAAAATTTTACTCCTGTCATAATGAAATAATGTTTACTTATATGTAATTCTGAGGTTTTAGGCTAAAAACCTTATATGTTAATGCCTTCCAGTGCTTTTGAGTCAGCTTTTGAAACATTTCATTCTTTGCAGATTCAGCAATATTTGTTTCACAAACTCCAATACTTTTCTTGAATACCACTATGGACTGTGCTCCGCTATTGCCAACGAGGTGATATTAAAGCTAAATATCTGGGACATGAAATATGGGACAAAAGAGTCTGTGGAATCACTGCTGGAAAATTGGAATGTAAGTTTAAAATATATGTATAACACCCTGACAATAATTTTTTCCCACCTGTCTTTGATTCAAGCTTGTGTCTGTCCTCATCTGAAGATACTATGATACTTGGTAGAACCATGGTAGACTTGTGAGATCTGGGTTTTATGCAAAGAAGGATAGGTAGACTTCCACAGAAGCTTTCTCCATGTCTTCCCATTTTCCTCTGAATGGGAGTTCTTTCTATAGTTTAAAAAAATAGAGTGAGCTGAGACTGTAATTTTCTCTGTGCCCTTTTTTATTCTTTATTGGCAAGATTTCTTTCTTTCTAGACTATTTATAGGGCCAGCAGTAGCAGCCCTTCCCTCATTCAAACCTCTCTGGGGTAGTTCAGTAGTTTCTGTCTTCAAAAACAACCATTAGCCACAGTGCTGGCTAATACTACCTTCTGCTATTGCCTCTTCCTTTTCCAGCTTCCTTACCTCCTGACACTTTGTGGTGAATATGAATTGACCTGTTTTGTTATATTCTGTGCTTAGATGAGCTTCTGGGCTCAAGTTATTAAAATGATACTGCATGTAGGCCTATTGGAGGGATTGGATTACCCTACCCCAAATATTACCAAAGATACATCAGGGATTAAGGCAGAGAGATAAAAATGCTGATGCCATCAATTTTGCCTCATCTCCAGTTAATGGGACTCCCCCTGAATTCCATCTTAGTGGAGTTTCTAAAGAATTTCTCAGAAGCTTTTCAGACTGGCAGATCTCTAGTTAAATGAATGGGAATTTCACCAGCATCAGAACTGTGGCAGGAGACAACAGGAGGTTGTATAAAATGCCAGTTTTCCTGAGCAGTATTAATCTTACCCTGTGGTGAGATATGAGTACAGAGTTACTCTGTGCTGAATTTCTTGATTCAGTTGGTTTCATAAATACTTACTGTCATGTTATTTCTTCAGTTTGTGGTTCATGGTCTTTCTCAAGCTGACAGACTATAGAGCTTTCCCTAGGACTTTAAGGCTTGTTGCTGATTCTCCTTCTGATCCCATGATGTACAGTCCAGGCAGAGTGGCAGTGTGGTGGCCAGGTTTGTCATGGCCACAGGAGAGGTTTTGTAGCCTGCTAGATAGGACCTTTGTAGGAGTGGGGAGCTCTGGGGTGAGATGCAGCTCAGAGGGGGGCTGAAGATCAATCCTCTCATTCGCTGTGTAATTGTTCAAAGCACAAGTCTCCTCCTCTGCTCCCATTTCTTCCTCTCTCATTCTTTCTATCCACAGTTTGGATCTTACTTGATCTGTGGCAGGAAATATGCACGTCAATATTTCTGTGTATGCAGGGAAACCCATCTTTCACTTTCATCACTTTTTTGTCTTCTTTTAGATGCCATTTCTCAGTATTGCCCTGGGGCCTTCGCTTTTTGAAATAAACAGTCCTGACTCATGCAAGGCTGTGGCTCAGGCAAATGGGAATGTTAACTCCTGAATGCCATTAAGTTACTCTCTGCAGGAGCAGAAAAAAGAACAGGTTGAAGGGTGCAGATGAGTTGCTGGATGGGCTTTGCTTGGCTTGTGTTTAATTTGCAGGTTATAAGGCTCCTACTGAAACAAATGTATCCTGAGCTGCATTTCCTGCCTACTTTTATGTGGGTTACTGTTACCCATACCAATTTCTTTTCATTTTGAGCAGAATTTCATTGAAGAAAAGAGACTTGAAATGCAGCTAGAAACTGCTACTCACATCTGTGAAGATTTGAAAAATGTAAACATAAGCAAGCCTGACTTAGGTAAGTTCATGCACATAAACTGATATGAAGACCTCTTTTTTGAACTGATGTGCTGTCACCAGTTTTAATTCCTACCTATGTTTTGTGTAAAATACTGCTTCTATGTAATTAACCTCTCTTGTTTCCAAATATATAACCATATTCCCTATTTGATGTCCTAGCTGGAGATCCTCAAGAAATTAACAGACTTTTAAAGACAGTGGACTCAAAGATTTCTATGTGCAGAGACTATATTTCCAATGTAAATACCACCCTACAGAGAGTCCTGTCTTCCTGGAGTAGTTATACAGAAAACATCCACTTACTGAAGATGTGGCTGGAAGAAAAGCGAAACGAGCATCCAAAAGAGGTATGTGTTTGGATTTCTCTTTGTAATGACAGACAGAGATACATGAAAGCCTCCTGGAAGGAAAGCATTATACATGACAGTGGTTGTTGTTGCTTTCCTGTTCCTCAGTTTGAAAATAAACATTTGCAGG
The DNA here is from genome assembly GCA_028020825.1 of Podargus strigoides. Lineage (NCBI taxonomy): Eukaryota > Metazoa > Chordata > Aves > Caprimulgiformes > Podargidae > Podargus > Podargus strigoides. Next base: position 7,338,563 of record CM051624.1, on the reverse strand, counting down.
GTTTTGCTTTAGTTTATTTCAATGCCTCTGTCTAGATCCCTGCTGAGATCCTTGCAAAGTGGAATTCAGTTCATGGTTCCTTAAATGAAGCTGGAAATTATCTCATTGAAGTCAGCAAAGAGCAAGTTGGATCAAATATTGCCAAAGAGCTGAAGAAACTTAACAGGAGATGGGCTAAGTTCATCAAGAGAGCACACTTTGTAAGTTACTCATTTTATATGACTCTTTTGCCATGCAGCCTTCAAATTCTAATTTTCTAGACTTATCAGTTTGCTAATCAGAGATTAATAAATATCTTAGTCAACCCAATACTGCCAGTTTTAAAACAGGAGGATCAGAGAATGTGCAGAAGCATCCCATTATTAAGTCTTTGTGACTTACTTAAATGCTTTTTTATGACATGATGGAAAATGTTCGATTTTTAAAAGGAAATTTTAAAAGCAAGGAAAATCTTATTGCAGAATAAAGCTCTTTATTCAGTTCTAGAGAGGGAAGTAATCAATTTGTTAAGAGCTTGTGAGCCTTTGCTAAACTGTATAATCTCTGCCTCAGCTAGTAGAAAGTAATTATTGCTGCATAGATATTTCTAGAGTTGTGCAACTTCACACCATCTCACTTGACAGGTTTTTGGGCTGCTGCAGACTCCTATACAACCTGCTTAATGTTACATATATTACATTTCCTAGAATGCTTTCACAAGAGCATTTTCTGTCTGACTAGGAATATTAGAGCTCTTAATTTTCTAAACAGAGCCTTCCATTGACATTTAGTCAAGTTACTGTTCTGACAATAAATGGTGGCAAAAAATTAAAACATTTTTTTATATGAGCTTAGTGAGAATGCAAGAAGATCAAAGGAAACATGTTCCCAAGGGTGAGGGAAATCCAGAGTTTCCTAGAAAAACCCTCAGTAAGAGATACTTTTAGAAAATACATTCAGAAAACAGAGAAAAAGAGGCCTCTTGCACCCTTACCCGGGGGATTAGGGACTTCAGAGTATTTTTCTGGCATTGCTTTGGATGTTATGGCTATAATATATATTATATTTATTTTTATGTATAAAAAGGCAAGGGGACATGCTTGAGCTGTGACCTGTGACTGCCAGTACCACTGAACTGTTAGCACATCCTGCGGTCTGGATTTGAGCAACACCAGCTTTCATTCTCTTGGACAATTCCCTGTCATAGCCTGGGCTCAGAAGTTATTCTGAGCACTGCAGCCCAGAAGTTATTCTCCATAGCACTGTGGCTGTGGCTGCATGCTTATAGGAGAGGGGATGGGCCATATGGGCACAGGTTCTGCTGTCCCACCTGCTCTCAGGGTTGGAGAATATAGTTTATTTACCGGTGTGTTTGGCATTTATTTCTCCTTCAGTCCCTGTTGGGTGCAAAAGCTGGAAAGTAACCTAACTGGTGACTGTATGTTGCAGGAGGGTAGTGGAGAGACCCCTGAACCAATGATGGGAATGAACAACTTACCCTGCTCTTTGTTTATAGCTTGGTGAAGAGAGCACAGATACTGCTGAAAAGGCCAGAGAGCTTCCGGGGAGCCTTGAGAAAATTGAAGAGCTCCTTGGAGGGGTGGACAGCTGGGGAACAGAGACTGGACGACTGCTTAGTGAGATCAGTCACGAGGTGCCTGTGGAACCTGAGACAGCGGAATGTTTGCAGGTGACTGCTTAAAATACTTGTTCATCAAATTCTCATCTTTCAGCACAGATTTGTGGCTGGGATAAAATGAGCTGTCATAGGTGAAACAGAAATGAATGTGGATTTTGTGCTGTAACACTGGTAAAAAGTCAAGGCAACGCTAGTGTTTTGATGTTATTTCCCAGGATCGCTCCAAGATGAGCTATAAATGGATCTTCCAGCATCATTGTGTCCAGATGACACGCAGGTGCCAATGAAGTGCTGTTGGTGCCACTCATCAGCAGCGTGTTGTTGAGTGATATTAATTACTCCCTGTTCAGCACAGCATTCGCAGCAGACTAAAACTTTGCAAAGTGCCAAGCTGAGAATTTCCCCTGGTCATACAGTGCTTTCTATCTTCTGCCCTTCAGTGCAGGGAAGAGGTTTGGGACAACTTGGCTGTATTTGAGGTTTACCTGTCAAAAACTGGAATACTTCAAGTATTTTCAACAGTATGCTGAGTAATTTGTGCATCTCATCTTATAGGCAGTTGCTCTAAACATCCACAATGAGCACTGATGAATTTCTTGTTACTCCCACTTGTCTCTGTTGTTTCCTATGTCTCTCTGGCAGGGATTACTGTTTCCCCCCAGCACATGGCAGGGGGAAATATGTGTATATATAACTCAGCAGCTTCAGTACAAAGTCTGATTTGTTTTCTTCACCTGCCGGTGAAGTTGAGACTGAACAAGGATGCCAAGCTTTGCACTGGAGAAGCTGAAGCACTGTTTTATGTTGGCTTTTGCTCTTTCTGCAACAGGACCAGTATAATCTAATGGTAGGAAGGTGACCATGAGAAGGAAATTTCATTGGAGCTCTTCTAAATGCTGAAATTAAACAGAGATCTTCTTTGGTACATTAAATCCACCTACAATAACTGTGAACCAGAATTAGTGTTAGTTTACTTTTAGTTTGTGATGACTTGCAGTGTGTTTGGTTGTCAGAATTAGGAGTGTGAGCCTATGAAAAGTATCTATTCATCTTTTGTAATTGTGGGCATATGTTTATAAAATAAGCCTTATTTTGCAGTGTGACACTAGTTTGTTAAAAACAACAAAGTAACAAAAGACACCCTGAAATACAGTCTCCATAAATGTGACTGGTATTATATCTCTGTCTGTGAGCAGAAGAGATCAGGTCATTTATTACCTGTGCTACAATAGGTCGAGCTCCAGAATAAAGCACTGATTATCATTAGAAGAATGCTAATTGACAGCTTCAAACAGGAAAATGTGTTGAATATTCATAGATCAAAACGGCTCTAATAACAACATTTCATGATAAATATTCAAATATGGCGCACTACTTCTGCATGCAAAATACCCAGCTGCTTCCTGCCTTTTAATACTGAATACCTCAAGAAAATCTGAGCCTTGATATGTGCTTACTTTTGGATGACTTCATGATCAGACTATGCATATCCAAATGTGTGGTTTGTGCATTCATTTGGAAAGCTGTTTGGATGAGAGTGTGTTTAAAAAATACTTCTAATTGTCTCTGAGGCAAAGACATGGGAGGTATCACACTGACAGACTGTTTCAGCAAACATAATCCCCTGTGGGTGGCAGCAAATTTCTTTCTCTCTACGCAGAGATTTTGCAGTGCAATGCACTGACCATAATTGGAATATAAGATTTTTTTACTTGACCAAATATTGACCATCTATGATCAGTGCTGGATTTTTCATTCAGGTCCTTTAAACAAAAAGACATAAATACTGTAGAAGTTCTAATGCTTTTTATTTAACCAGAGCTTGGCTGCAAGGGGAACCTCATACCAAGAACAAGTTGTGGCAGCAGAAAAGATATTGCAGTCTCTGATGCAAAACGTTTCAAGTCAGGTGTCCCAGCAGCATTGTCACACCACAGAGCTGCAGGCAAGAATTAAAGAAGCCAGAGACAAAATAGAGGTACTCCTTTTTTTTGTTGTTGTACTTGATGCACACGAAATCTCTAATTTTAGCATTATGTGGGTAGGAAGACCATTCATATAAAATAGAAAATGTTTCATACCACTGGAATTAGTCACTTAGACACTTGCCAGGGCAAAAACTAGAACATTTCAAAGATCAATATCTCAACTCGAAAAACTTGAGTGATGTTATGAAGCAATAGCTTTATGTAATTACTGACACATGGACGTGTTCTGAAAAGAGTCTCTTTCTTCCAAGACTGTAATGGGTGACATGAACAACATCTTGTCCAAATCTGAGAAGAGACCCTCAGAGAAGGAAGCTTTGCTCAATTTTGAAGAATCCCAGAAAGAACTTGAGGCCTCCATTTTGAAGGCTGTGCAACTTGTCAGTCAAAAATTGAGTCCTGAAGAATGTATTTCAAGATATGAGGTGGGTTTGTTTTCCGAGCCAGCTGAATTTGAGTATTTCTTAGTGCTATTTAGTATCTAAAAGGCTGCAGTACCACAGCGAGAAAAATATCAGATTTTTTTTTTGGTTTTTTGGTAGCTATTGATGCTTTTCTCAACTTTTTGATTTAGCACTGTTAGCATTTATTTAGTTGGCAGACAGCTTGAATGAAGAAATGTAAATCTGTATGGCAGCTTATTCAGTGCCCTGTCTTAAATTATTCTATCGTCCCATCAGACCTCATCATGTTCTGAACTACAGCCTGATTAATAATTAAGATTCCCATCAAGAATCACATACTTGAATTCTTGGACAAGTTTTTACAGCGTGATTATAAATACTGAATCTCCTCTTTTTCCCAGGGGCTAACTGGTAAAAAAAGTGTACAGTCGCAAAATCTGCATCTCTTAAAGAGGTCCTTAGTGAGGTATCAAACTAGAAGTGCCCAAAATCCATGTTCCCTCATCTTGCACAGCAAGTCCAGGGTGGCCGTGTGCTGGCAGTGGTGCAGAGCCTCTCTCGAGGCCATCTGACAGGGTCCCATCGTGCTGGTGCAGGCCTTTCACCTGCTGTCTGACAGGCAAGGGACATGGCACATGGCCACATGTATTCCCTAGAAATGAGGCAGAGTTGAGGGACCTCAGTCTTTCTTCTTTGGTACCAAATTTACCCCTAAAACAGGAGATACAAGAACAGCATCTGCTTTTCTCCAAAACACATACATGGATGCTGTCTGCAACTGTTCGCAGATATGCAAGGGTGGAGAATGCCCTCATAGTCACCCTGCAAGGGCCATCAGAGCCCATACATGCAATGTATGCATGCTTTATGCATGTTTTTTGTATGCTGCTGATGTCATTTTATTAGGTAAATAAGCTACATTCAGTTCTGTTTATTTTTCATTATGATGCTTTTCTTGCAGGAAGCTTTTAATGCTCTGGACAATAAAGTTCTTGACAAATTTTTGAAAGCAGCTGAAAAACTGAAAAATATTTCATCTGATCGTGAAAAGCTCGTAGTGGAAGAAAAGAGTAAAGATGTTCATAAAAGATGGGAGGTGAGATAATAAAGGAAGGAGAATTCTCTGTCCTGATTAGACCTGGCATCTTTGAAAAACAATTCTTTTGTCACAATATGTTCTGAGGTTTTTATTTGCTTTGTAATACTGTCTCACCATCTCACAGGGATAATGTGTTTTGAATTTTGCAGGCAGCTCATCATGAAATTAGATCCCGTGTCCAGCTCATAGTAGAAAGGGAAAAAAGGAAATTCAATGCAACTTTTAAAAAAATCAACAAGCAATTAGGCAAAGAGAAGAAACTCCTAAGTATGGATAAAACCAAAGGACTCCTCAAGGAGCATGAGGTACCTGACACATTCCTTTTCTGCTCACCTACCTCTCTTTGTGAACGCATTGTCTGTTTTTCTTGCTCCTTTTTAGGTACATTATTGCAGCCTGTGTTATGGAACATGGCCTTTGTGCTCTATGTTATGTAAACACAGAATAAAGAGGCCACCCAAATTATTTCTTTACCTTTTTTGACTGCTGTTATTAGCCTCCTTACAGACTGTTATAATTACCTCTTCCTTACATGGATGATATCTTTTTTTCCATTTTTTTTGACAGCCTTGAAGCATTAAAACAGATTTAGCTGTGCAGAGTGTAAAACTAAGAAATTATGTGTTCTGTGACTCCCTTGATTTGTTACAGTTGGGTAAATGGTGTTAGGTGCCTTCAGGTGAGAGTATCTTCTCACACTGCAATAGCTGCACTCTACCTCTGCGTTTAGCCACAGAGTTAGACATAAGACTTTCACGTTTCACTTGCCCGTGTGAGCCATGGTGAATCTTACATATTCCATAAGCAATGAGTTTTACACTTCATTGCTTCTAGTATTTTTCTTCATCCTCCTCTTTGAAATGCATAGATGTGGCCAGTTTACTACTTATAAGGGTAAGAAATTGCCCTCCTGATGAAATTCTGGTCTTCATTGAATTCAGTGGCGTTTTAGTCTTTGCTTCTCATGGGTTCATGTTCAGCAAATGTTACATATGCAAGAGTAAAGAGAAATGAGCATTCTCAGGTCTATTCCTTCTGCTCATATTTTTGTTAGATTTTGTTAGATTTTTAGTGTATCTTCACCCTAGAAAGTACAATTATTGATGAAAATATTTCAAATAAATTTTCCCATTCTCTTTTTTCTGTAGTCAATGGGACGTGTATATCTGATTTCCATGTGACCAGGACTTGGGACCAAAAGTAGCTAAAATTGTGGCAAGAATGAATTTCAAAATCAAGCAAGAGTCAGTATAGTCTTGTGAATGCAGCTGGGTAACATGTTGCCAGAAATCCTAATTTCTTTCCTGGCTCTATTTGAAAAAGAATTGAGGGAAAATAAATGTTCCTCACCTGGTTTGACAGCTAATCCTTTAAGTGCAATCATCCAAGAAGACAATGGAAATAGAAAAAAAATGTATGAGAATAATTGCATATCCTTATGACTTAACATGAGTTTATTATATTATTTTTCTTTGTTTAGACCTTTTTTTCACATGAAGGCAGCCTGAGGGAACTTAGGAAGTCATTAGAAGACCTTAAAATATTGGGAAGACTATCAGAAGAAATTGTTCCAGGCATACAGACACTGACTGCAGACTGTGAACAAAAGCTAGAAAAGCTTCAACAAATTGTGGCAGATACTTACACAGCCCTACTGTCTCGTGCTGGAAAAGGACAGTCGTCTGTGAAAGAGTGGGTGACTGAGTGCATGATGTGTTGTGGCTTCATAGAAATCAGATACATGGATAAATTTTGTGATATTGTAAATGTACTACCAAGGATGTTACTATGTACATTACTATGGCCAACTGTACATTTAAACATTTAGTATTAAGTTTCAAAAACTAGCAAGTACAGTGTTTGATTGCCCTTCATCACAGCTGCACTGTTTTTAATCATTAGCCAGGATTTCCTTTTTTCCCTTCACATTTCATATTTTGTTTTTAAGCTGAAATTTCTTTTAAACTGTAGGAGCTCCACTGTTGCTTCTGAGAATGGAGAAAAGCCCAGTTCTTCTCAACAAATTGATATCCTTTCAGTACAGGAGGTAAGATTTCTGTGCTTACTGTTAGAAAACAGTGCTCTGTCTAGGGGTGATCATTGGCAAAAGGCAAAACCAATTATTTCTGTTACTATTCTTGTTGTGGTAGGACCTCAGGCCTCTGGTCAGACATGAAAAACCCATTGTGCTTGGGAATGTAGACTAAGCAACTATTAAAAAGTAACATACAAGGAACAGCACTAGGCATCCCAAGGAGATGTGAGTCTCCAACTTTGCATGATATTTTGTTGAAGAGTAGGGTTTCAGCTGGAAGAGTCACGTGTGATGATGTGTTTAAGTGCAAATCACCCACAGTGTCCCTGTAATTGGAACAAGTTTCAGAGGACACAGAGGAAAAATAGCAAAGAGTTGGAGGCATTTGCTTTAGAAAAATACAGGGAAAACCAGAACATATGTAACTTCTTAGAAATAATTTCAAAGAAAGAAAATACTGCAGCTTGTTGTTTGGATGCCATGAAAGATGTCTTGTTTAGGATAAACATTCGTGCAAGTAAGGCTGCAGGCAGCTCATCAGACAGCCTCCAGACTGGTGATGCATAGGAAGGGACCATTGCATTTACGTAAAATTTGAAGATATGCAGGAATTGGCTATTATCAAGGGATATCTCTTGTAAAGCTGCTAATACTGTCCCTGATACAATGATGAAATCTGTTCTTTCATGGATAATCAAACTATGAATTGTGTAACAAACATCAGCCAGCCTCAAACTGAGAAGGAGAGTATGTCCTGGCATTGAGGGCAAGAGACATGTGAGGGCATCTGGTATAAGCAGCTTGACAAAAGCTGCAGAAGTCAGTGCCTGGTGGCTGCCCGAGGATGTCCATGGAGCTGCAGCAAAAATTTGCATAAGTGGCTTGTGCTTGCCAAAGACCCAGCATCTGTGGAAGGAGTGAATGACCTGGCTGCAAGTGTTTGAAAATTTGCTCTTTTGGTTCATGATTGACTTTAAACACATCTTGTGTTCACGAATGGTATCTCTCATCTCCTTTAGGTCACGTGAAGCAATTGCTTCTTTCAGGAGTTCACAGCTGTCTGTTAGTATTCACTATGTATTGATGCAGAAATTATTGTCACCTCTTCTTATTTTTAATTAGGCCTCAAGAGTTGCTACAGATACAGTTTTGGAACCAGATGTGAAACATCACAATGGAGAAAGCTGTGCAAAGAAATTTGAGGAAGACAGTGATTTGCTACCAGCCTTATTAGAGAGGTAATTTTTAAAGGATAAAATACATGTATATTAAGAGATTATACTATGCTAGACATTCATAAATTAATTGAATGTATCAAACTTAGGGTGCACGTTTGCTATGTAGAACCCTTATTCTACTACAATTTACTTAATACTGGTCTGTAATTGATAAGGAAGCACTATAGTAGCTAAATGCATCAAACATTAGGATTTTGCAGCAAGGACACTTAGAGCTATAAAACTTCTTATTCTTCTCTTTTCTTGGGCCAGAAAAACATCTATATCTGCCTTACTAATTACTTCAAATACTGCTAAATAAAAAAAAAAAAGTGTCAAGTTTTTCAAGAACAAACATTTTTATGTTCATAAAATTGAATTTAGAGAATGCAGGCAGGTGAGCATTTTCTCAGCTCTTTTATATGTTGCTCATTTATGCCCATTCATTTGAGACTTAGGTAAAAATACGTGTTTGCAATAGACAGTGCTTATTTTTTATGGTAATCTATTGGTTGGCAAGTCCCAACCCCTGCCATGTTCCACTAAATTAGAAGTAATATTCTCTCTGAAAGTAACTGCATCTTTCTTCAGCTATAACACACAAAGAAGTAACCTGGAGGAACTTTTACAAATCAGCAGAGTTAAAGTAGCATCTGGCTTTACTGGTGAAATAAAAGGCACTTCATGCCTTCAGAATAAGCTGCTTGAACTACAGGTAAGTATTCATCTTTTAAAAACATACTTAGTGCCTAAATTGTTGCTTTCTCATGTAGAGCTCTCATCTCTGTGTTACGTGTATTGCCAAGGGACAAGGAGCATCCTTACAACCAGGTTTATTAAAAGTAGAAGGGAAATCAAGGGTTTAGCATTCATCATAAAAAGTTGGTAGAGTTTTGCATGCAGCTAAAAATGGAGTCTTAAAGAAAAAGAAAGCAATAGATACTCTTACTTTCATTTTATGAACTGTCCAGTCCATTGAGAAGTACAGTATCATATTAATGCAATTAACTCTGCATGTCTTTTAGGTGATAGAGAGCGAAACCAATTCTGGTTGGACACAACTGCAGAACATCTCATCTACCTTAGAAAATCTTGTGGATGAAGTGAAGCAAGCTGCTATCTCTGAGATGACAAGCAAACTAAAAGGAGAATGGGAAGAGCTTCAGGATATTATAAATACCAGGTATAAAATAATACTTCGTGATATTAGCTAAGGAACAGTTCATTGTAACTAATGTGTGTATTGTGAAGGAAATAGTGTGTGGTACAGAAAATACCTGCACATTTTAAACTATTTTTAAAAATTGCATAAAATTAAGCTTTCCTTAATTATGCTTGGTTCATATACACATTGCAGATAGTGTGAATCTCTCCAAGAAGCACAGAGCCAGATCTTTGTTACATCACTGCAATATTTCCAAGTTTACTGTCATTTCCTTCAAATTTTGGATAAATTCACTGGGATTTGCACTGCTTTTCTTACTAATCAATAGAAGAACTCCTTTGACCTCAGGAGAAGGAGGATTAGATCTGTTAGACAGTCAGTTACATATCTTTGTGGCTTTTTGTGGTGTAAAATGTTGTGTCTTTTCTTGCTTACTTTCCCAGTTCATGTTTTGTTACCTTTCTTGTAGAACAAACTCTTTAAGGACTGCTTGGGAAATTGTTTTGCCAATAGAAAATGAATCCATTCTTCTATGTGAATTAGATGAGCGGCTGAAGAAAAAGGACATCCAGCAGTTTAATCTGATGAATAGTGATCTTGCTTATAGGGAACTAAAGGTAAGGGAAGATGCAGAGACAACACCCTGGCCAGAATACTTTTTAATATTTCTAGGAATTCGAGAACTTAATGGGATTTTCATTCAGGAGTTTGGGACTGCTCACAAGACTTCCCAAACCTTCTGAAGTCTATAACAGCATTTTACTCCCTTTGCTTTAAATGTCATTGTTCCTGTAGAGCCAGCCAGGGACCCTCAGTAGACTCTACTGTAAAAAACTTAGTCCTGAACATTTTGTCTTATGTTAGGACTTTCCTTTGATCCAGATTTACACTGTTCCCACCTGGCTTTATATCACTTTGTGGAGTCATACACATAATGTAGTATTAATTTGTGAGGTAAGCTGTGCTGCCTTGTGTCACATTTGCTGAGGTATCTGAGCACACCCCAGGATGGTTTTGGAAGCTCTGCATGTATGCACTAACTTGTCCACCTGCTATCAGTATGTCGTGCCTAGGTTCTGATCTGTCTGGTAGGCAGGGTGAATATTGTTATGATCTGGACATGTATTCCAAGCTGAACACACTGAATGCTGTGCAGAACTGAAAGTCATTTGTCAGCCCTTGGCTCTCAAGTGAAGTATGGTTTAGGTCTCTCGAGCTCTGTAGGGCAGAGAGCATGTGCACTCTCTGTCTGAGATGACTCTTTTTGGCTGGAAGGGCCCTGCATTTTTTCCCAGCTCTCTGCACATTTGGAGTTTCACAACACTGACACACTGCTGTTTGTCTGAGGGCTGTAACCAGACAGCATGCAGACTTAACCAAGAGGTTTTTAAACGTGTGTAAGTCTCCTCCAAAAGTATAGCATAAAGGACTTAAAAGCAGGACTTATAAAACATCTGTGTGTCTGTCTGTGCTCTGAGTGATGTCGCACAGTGAGAGCCTGCTGGTTTCAGTCCCAGGACTTTCGTCATCTTGCTCTTCTTTTTGTCTGATTGCTGGAAAGAGGCTTGGGCTTTCTATAATGCTGACCAAATACCCTGTGTATGGAATAGCATTTTATTTGATTTTTCTTCTTTTTCCTTCCCTCCACCAAAGTTGAGATTAGAAAAAAAGAGGTCGTCTTTAACCACCCTGTTTAGCATTCTTATTTTATTGTGAATTTGTTTTTCAGACATAGGTTTCAGTGCAGGATACAGGTTTTCTTTCACTTGCTGACTGTGAAACTGTCGTTTTCTCAATTTCAGGAGCTACAGAGATCCATATTAAATCAGATTGAAGTGTGCAAACAATTGGAACACCTAGATAGTTCAGCAAGAGATGAATTTAATCCAATAGATCTGCAAGCTGCAAGTAAAATTATGATTTACTATCAAAACCAGCTTGAAGAAATGAGCCATAAAATGCAGATCCGCGAGACAGTCCTTAAAGATCTGGAAGTTTTTATGGCCTCATTGAGGAAGATTCAGTCTTCTATTAAATGTCTCACAGATCCCTCGAGTCAACCTGAAACACAGGGAAAAGCATTGCGAGAGGCTGCACAAGAAGTTTCTCATATGGCAGAAGAGGCTAAATGTTTGGATGAGTGCTTAAGAGCAGTTGATATCTGTTTGGAAGACACTGAATGTGGGAGAAAGACTTGCTGTGAAAACCTTGTTCTGACTTTATCTGAAGAGCTAAATGCAGCTTATGATCCCTCAAGTGAAGAGGTGTTTACAGAGGAAAAAGACTTATACAAGATTTTTTCCACAAAAAACAGTGAACTTCTTAAAAACATTCAGGATCTACATGCCAGAATTAACAAAATAGGCTTGAAGGATCCAACAATTCCAGCTATTCAACAAAGGTGAATTCTTTTTTAAAGCTCTTTTAATTTCATAATTTCAGTGAACTCACAGTAGAGCACTGAAAACCTGTACATGCCTTGATGTATCTGTGGAGCGTTGAAAGGAGCTGTGAACCTATATTTTATTTGTTCCTTCACAGCCTAAATAAGGAAGACTTCTCCAGTTTTCTTTTAAACTCCTATGTATGTGTGTGTTTGAAGCAGCATCAATGAAGAAAAAACAGGAGGAGTTTGTTATGATCTTAGTTTGCAGTAAGAAACCCATCAGACAGGGAGACACGTCTCCTGGCTAAGCACTGATGTGTGTGATTTGAAACTGCAGTGTGGAAGGCTTGTGTTATTTTACCACACACTGAGAAAGCCACTAACATGACTTGTACATCTCTGATACTGTTTCAGAGGAGCTCTCTGCAGCCCTGCAAGGGATGAATAAATAATTCACTCCTGTTTATGCAGAGGGAAAAAGGGGGAGAGGAGATTATAAGATGCGACCATTTTTTAAATGGTGAAATCCACACCATGGCATAGCTTCCTTTCTTAGACCATAGTTTAAGATAGCCAGAATGCACTTACCTTTTAATACAAAATAATTCACTATGTTCATACAGACCCTATTGGCCTTTAGGAATTTGGATTACTTTTTCAAAGGGCTTAGGTCAGCATAACTCATCTGAAGGACTGTTTGAAATTGCACAAGCCGAAGATCAAATTAGACTTTCTATGATGTCATTTAATATAGACAGTATGTGCAGCTCAGGATGAATTTCTAGGGAACTTAATAATTGCATTGGGGAAAAAAATCAAAGACTTGCTTTAATATAAGGCTGCATTTAATTTTATTTTTTTTTAATAAAGAGTAAAATCATTAACGGAATTGGAAAAGGAATTGGATTGTGCTGCTGTTGAAATGAAACCTATGCGAGAAATTGCTAATAAGCTCCCACAGATCAAAGAGGAAAAAGCAGAGGAAGCAAACGAACAGTACAGAGTTACAGAGAGGTTATGGGAGGATACAAAACTCCTGCTTGCTGAATGGTAAGGAGAAAAGCTACATTTTGAAGTAGTATTGTACAAGTAAGACGTTTGCTTGTAAAACGAAAGAGCAAAAAAAGCCTTAGATCATACTTTAAAGTAAATGAAATATGGATACAGTATGAAATGTTACTATTATGATGCTGTAAACTATCATAAAGCCAAGAATTGCACATAGAAGTTTGCAGCCAAAGCTCAAGAATTTTATATGTATTTAAGACATCACAGTCCCGTCATTTAGCAGGTATGCAGTGATGTGTTCGACTTAATTGGTATCCAAAAGAAAAGCCTGTCTGCTGCTGGGAATGATGTGCCTTCTTTATTTGCTGTGAATTTCATGCCAGCACATTCAAAAAGAGAAGTCAAACTGAACCAAATGGAAGACGACAGCTGGGAAAACAGAGTCTCTTATGCAGGAAAAGACTAAAGGAACTTGGTTTGAAAAGCCTAAGAGTGAGGACTGGGAAAGGCTGTGACTGATGACCCAGGGCATCCGTCCTTGTCTTAGGGTTTTTGAAGGTGCCTTTATGATTTGCATGGGCTGCCATAGTTCTGGTTGATCCTCGTGGCCTGCACAGGTGTTGGAGCAAGTAATCTGTTTTCATACCCCATTTCAACATGGTCTGAGGTGGTATTTCCCACTGTCCTCTTCCCGAGCTGTTGCGATACCTGCTGCACATAGTATTTCAGTTTACTGGTGACTGAACCCACCTCTAAAGTGGAGAGTGTCATATAAACCTGAACTGCTTAGGTCACATCACAACTAAATGGAAATCAGAGGCATAAGATGGTGAAGAGCATTTCTGATTGCAAGAACTGTCCAAATACCATACCAGATATCACACAGTATTGCAGGGCTTATGACTGGTACAGTTTATCCCACCTTTTCTCTCTTCCAAACATAGTAGTCAAACTCCCCACATGTTTGAATATAGGAGAAGGAAGCAGACAAGAGGTTGAGGCCACTGTTTTGTGCTTAGACCATAAATAATACATCTCTTTTTAATAGCCAGGAGCAGTGTGAAAGGGCTCTGGAGCTCCTGAAGCAGTATCAAAGCTGCAAAACGAGTCTGACCAGCATCATCCAGAAACAGGAGATTGTACTTTCACAACAAACTTCTTACATGGGGAAGGAGAATTTGAACAGACTAATAACAAAGGTGAGTAACAAGAAATTACTGAAATGGAAAGAAAAGCCTTTCCTGGGAGCATGAGTGTAGGGTTGCCCTTGCACACTCAGCCTTCAGGGCAAATGTTAAGACCTTGCTTTCACTTTGGCTTCCAAAATACATTTAGGACCATACCCTGGTTTTGCTCTAAGTTGATGTCTAGTTTTGCTTAGTGATCTTCAGCTAGCTCCAAGCAAACAGGATCAGGAACAGGAGCCGTGAGGCTGGGTCACCATGGCACATCTGCTCAGAGACTGGGCCATGACAGATCTATCTTGCTTCTCAGGCTGAAGCTTGTGTACCTCGCTGTATGTCATTGCCACCTCATTCAGAGGCAGCTTGGGGATTGGCAGTGTGGTGGACTTCTGCAGGCCAAAATGGTTTTGACTGGACTGTTGATACAGTATTTCCTTGAGCTGGTTATGTTTGCAGCATAAATCTCTGTGCTTACACTGGCTTTGCTGACCAAATTATATTGCAGTTAGAAGCCATAACAACATAGTTCAGTATTTCTTCTCTCACTTCTGTGTTACAAACCTACTTAGAATACAGACCTTCTGTATAAGAGCCTTGGCCTCCATAACCAGTATTTTCTCTGTGCTGTCTTTGATAGCTGTTAAACATTTGCAGCAGCGTTTACATGACCTGATGAGTCTGAATGACCAGGTATTGCTGGACACCCCCTTGTTTAGTTTAAAATTTACCACTTTTTTTCAGACCAAATTTGACAACCAGCTACCAGCTACCTTCTTCTTGGCTAAATAAGTGCAACCACTGGACACAGTTGTCCGTGGCCAATGGATTAGCAAATAGTAGCATGTCTGTCATGACCATTTTACTGTACAGGTTTCACATTTCCTGGCTGGGTTATATAACTGGTTGTTCATTTTTAGGCTATCTGATGAAGCATCACCTGTGTCATTCAGGAGCATTTGCTCTCCAGCAGTGCTTGGGCTGGTTAAATTTAAGAAGGAATGTAAGCAGTTTCTTCCCTTAGGCAGTGGGATGGTGGTGTGTGTGGCACCCTGCCCTCAGCTGAGGCAGGGTCTTTACGTGTTTACAGCAAAACCCCTGGCACCTCGTATCACTCAGGCTCCTGCTGCAGGGGAGATCACCTGCATACCCTGGCCCCAGCTTGTAGGGAGACCTCTTGCTTTGTTAACACCCTTCTACCCTTGAGTTTTGCAACCCCCACTCTGAATTGTGATTTGCAATAGCTGAGGCACAGTACAAGGCATGTCCTCTAGTGCTGATGATTTGTTATTTATAGTTATATAAAATAATAACAGAGCAGGTTCTCTGCCGTGTTCTGGTTTGTGAGTGCTGCTCTGCTGTGTCTCCCCTTATCTCAGTGGCTGGCAGTATTGACATGAGGAGATGTAATGCCTGTCTCTGGGAAATGAGAGCTTTTAATGTCTAATTGCTTAACACTAGAGGTCAGTGTTTCTTTTCCAGCGAGCTTCCATGTGGTTTGTAAACACTGACATCACAATTAAGCACAAAGAAGCAGTCTAGTGTTTAAATGGAAAGTAGGAAAAAGGGACATTTCTGCTTCTGGCACTGGCATATTTGACAATGGCTATGTTTAAGTAGGATTTAAGCTTTTTAATAAAAAAAAAAGTAGTTCAAAACCTGGGGCTCAGAATGCCAGGTTGTATTTCTTAGAGTTGTAATAGTGTCTCAGGATTATTATGTTGTGCATCATTTAGTTCTGTAACTGAGGTTCTGTGAATGGATGTGCAGTTCCCTTGGATCTTGTGATTACAGCTTTTAAAGCAAACAATGGTTTTGGCTCTCTTAGAAATATATTATCTGTATTTCCCACTCAGCTGTTTTGCATCAAATGACAGAATGATACAGATTTCTAACAGGGAAATGTTCCTATCAGCATGACAGGGATATAGCAAAACAGGGTACACTCCTAGTCTCATTGTATTCTGTAAAATAGATTATTTTGTGTAATGCTGTTGTTTCTCTAAAGAAAAAAGAACAGCATATCAGATAAAAATGTTTTGCTGAATAAACAGTCATAAATAAACATGTTTGTAAATATCCATTTGATCTTTTTCACAGATTGAAGAGGCAAAAGAGGAATTTAATGATCACTCTGAAGATGTAGACAAAATAAATCAGATCTGCAAAAACCTTCAATTCCAGCTCAACAAAATGAGAAGCTTTGAGGAGCCTCCGTTTGAGAATGAGGCTAACGTTATTGTGGACAGATGGCTGGATGTATGTAAAAAGTAAATTATCAGGGTGGTCTTATCTGTTATGCATTATAGTAATTGATTCTGACGTGTGTGTAATATTTGGAATAAATTAAGTGCAATACAGCAAAGATTCTTAGGAGATAAATCCAAGTGTTTACCACAGCAAAGCTTGCAGAGTGTCTGTTGGCATAGTGTTTCTGATCTCTCAGGTGGTTTATATCATGGGTACTCCTTGACAGTAATTAATTCTAGGAAATGCAGAAAGGCAATATTTGTGCTTTCTGCATGAATCTGTAAGCTTCCATAACAACTAGTGTGGATTTGGACTTTGGAGACAATCTGGAGAATTACAATGTTGGTGCTTTTGGTGAGAAATGTTTGCCACTCTCAATCGAAGCAGTGCATCAATACTGAGATTAGAAGGTATTTACTGAGAGTAGATAAACATTAATGAGCAGGGCTCCTTCCTAAACCTGCCTTAAAACTGGCAAGCTGCCATTGTGATTGGTATGTTTGGCGACATGTGTGGCAGGGATTTAAATATCTTCTCCATGACCAGATCACTGTGAAGACACATGAGATTTTTTTTTCCCTTGCTGCATTTGTTTTTGTGGGTTGTTTCATCTCGGTCAGATTTTATTATGCTGTATTTGCTTTTCGAATATAACTCCACAGTTTTGAAATATGTGTGTATTTTCTGTATATAAATCTCATGGTAGATCAATGAGAAGACTGAAAACTACTGCGATAATTTGGGAAGAGCTCAGGCTTTGTGGGACAAACTTCTTAGTTTATCTGGCACAATCGATGCTTGGGCAAATGCAGAACTCAAGAATGCAGAAGACCGTTGCCTGACTGAAGAGGACCTTACACAGTTGAAGGTAATTTGTATGGAAATTTTTTACCCTTAACTTATACTGTAGGGATATGTACTTCGCACTATAAACATGCACATCACATAGAAATATCAGCACTGCAAAAACAGAGGAAGTCATAACATTTGCAATTGTACCTGCATGGATAGTTTCACTGAAGATACTGCAAAATGTATACAGGCCTTGGAAACTAATAAATAGATAACATATATGTATAGTAAATTATCTTAAATTAATGCAACACTGCAAATGCTGCTTTAGACTACAAAAGTCTCCTCATTCCTTTGTGCTGTTCAAACATACAGCAATGAGAAGGCCTGGAAACCTTATAGTCTATAGTAGTGCACATACTTCCTTGTGCCTGCAGAAGAAAGAGAATAGAGTGTGTATAAGCTAATGATTAGTTTTCTAGCTAGAAATTGCCTATCAGCAAAGATACCGAATCCTTAGAAATGGCTGGGCAATGCACAGTTCAAGAAGAGACTGCAGAGATGGCTTATTTGCTCCTGCAGTCCTTGTCCCAGTGTGCTCCCCAGTGTAACTTAAAGCAGCCTTAGTGGTGGCTGGCTGCTAAGGGTCTCCTGGCCCTGCACACAGGCAGACATCAGCAGAGCCTGGGCTGTCCATGCCCCTTTCGCACAGATTATAGCATAAACTCTTGGTATCGGGGTGCGGTCGGGTATACACACACATGCACTAGCTCTGTGCCATTGGAGAGCCTCACGTAGGGGGAGAATATTTTAATTTCTGACTTTAGGGCCATAATCAACCAGCTGTGCTGCTTTGTTGTGGTTATAGCCAGTATTTACTAAACAAAAATAATTTCCTGCTTCAGATGTAAATATATCCCATGTCTGCTTGTTTGAAAATATGCAGACAGTTTCTTCTCAGTGTTTACATGCTACAAATGCCCTGGTTTTTATTATGCCTATTTGCAGCATTACTGCTGCTGTTAGTGCTGCTTATTTGTTTTAATTTGCAGAGCAGTAAAAAGCCAAGGTGTTCTTCGTATGTAGATCTTCCCAGTGAAACAGTAGTATACATGCTATGCAAAGGTGGATATTGCCACATTATTATTGCCTTTACCATTGTATTTTTAGAATTTACCTGGGGTAGTTCAGGTCCCTGAGGGCTCCAGTAGAAATGCACCAGCTGGCAACTGAGTCTTAAGAGCCATTTTGTTACCTGGAAACTGCTCAAGCCTGGCATGATGTGACCATGTCCCCCCCGACATGCCTCTACTGGTGCTTAGAAAGGGCTGTGCTGGAGGTGGCTGTGCTAAGGTTACTCTGCTGCTCCCATGTGAGAGGATAATTCTCAAAAGAGAGGGGAGGAGAGGGCAAGGAAGAGAGCAACTGTGATTCCCATGACCTATTATAAAAGCAGAACAAGAAGAGAGAGAATTGAACTCAGTGCATTGGTATTTTTGTAAAATGGCTTAAAGTGCAGGGGCTGTTAGGTTCATTTATCGATTTATTCTTATTTCTTTTGTTGTTGATGCTGGAATGTCTCTACATTAATGTTAATTACAAAAAAAAACCCAACTGTTGCAATGTGTGTCATGTTACATGGGGCTGAAATCCAGCATCCTTTGTGACCGCCCAGCAAAGCACTGGTGCATGTGCTTTCAAGAAGCCTGTCACAAAAGGACAGAGTAATGAATTATTTGACAGTATATTTAAAGATAATTTCAGTATAAATAATGTGAGAGAAGTTCTGCTTTCCCCTGTAGCCAGTATGCAAATGGCAACTCTTTTAAGGGCTACAGCACAGTCTGTACACAGACTGCAAAGGAATGCTTTGTCCTACGGGAGTCTGGAATATCAATTTGGGAATATGAGACAATGTGACTATTTTGGATATATCCTGTTTCATAAGTTGAAGCTGGTATGTTACTTTCACATTACTAGTTTGTTCCAAAATCCATTTAGAGTTCTTTTCTTATACAAAGGATTTACATTAAAAGTGCTTACAGCATGTGTTGTATTTTAGCACATCCCTACCAAAGTGTAGCATCAGGATGCCAATAGTCTGTAACAACTGCAAATATCCCTTTTTAATAGAAGCAGCAAGAAATAAATACAAAATTAAGGTTATTTTCCTGCAAATTTACTTCAGTTAATATAGAAATAAAATAATGAAGATTATTAAATTTATGCTAGATTTGCATTAGCAACTGCTTTGCTTGAGGAACGTAAAGTGTTTCTGACTAATACAAAAAAATGTCTAAATTGTGAAAATGAAAATCAAGAAATGAACTAGTTGTAGGAGCTCTATATGCTAAAATGCAGAATCAGGCTATTAGTAATATAATTTTCGAACAGAAACATGGAAATTTAGTGTGGGGAGAAACAGAGTTACCAATGTGTTTTTTTCCACCTTTAGGCATGCTTACGAGTCCAAGAGCAGAAACTCCAGAAATTTGACAGCACAGTGGCTGAGATACAAGAACTTCTGAATAGTAATGAACCTCCACTGGAGCTGCAGGTATGAAGAAGCTTTTACAGCTAATACACCAGTACTTATTCCTACAGCCCTGCTTCTAGTATCATCATTAAGTCAAACCACAATCATTTCTTGGTTTGACTGAAATCTACCCCAAGAGAATTGGAGGCAGTTTGTTGGCTATTAGCAGTGATGTTTCATTTGTTGTCTTTCTCAAGCTGTTAGAACTAAACTTGTCATTTTAAACACAGAGGCCTCTCTCAGTCCTGTAGTCCTTAGGGACTTAGACCTGACCCAACTGTTTTGCAGGCCTGCTGAAAGAGGACACTATCCGTGATACCTGGCTTTTAGCTATTGGCCAAAAACAAGGCACAGTGGACCTTGCCATCCCTCTGGGGATTCCAGCAGCTCTTCATGCTGACTGTGTATTTTCAACTGTACCTTTACCTGGATATGGCTTAATGTAGCTTGGTAGTATGTAGCTATTTGCATAGAGTGGTGTTTACTGTGATATTTTCCTTTGGGATATCACATGGAAATCATCTTTTTCTGTGAACTTCACAGAGCAAAGAATAAATCCTTCTCCACTGTTTGAGGCCATGTTAGCCTACCTTGATCCTATACTAGTTCCCTAAGCATCTGTTCTGTGTCTGTCAGATGCACCTTGAGCTTGACCTAGTCTGGCTATTTGTGTGTTTATCCTCAGCAGGCAGTGAACTCGGAGGAGTTTCACTGGGTAAAGTGATCTAAGGAGCTTAGGAAAGGACTCAGCAACCTTGTACCATGCACACTGTGCTCTTTGGGAGCACCAGATGCCCTGAGCCCCCTGGGGTGGTGTTGCAGCATGTGGCTATGATCTCACTGAGTTGCTGTCTTTGCAAATCTCTGCCTTAAGGATAAGGTTAAGGACCTGTTGGCCCTTAGTAACTAGTCTCGAGCCAGAGCTCCCCACCTCTCTGCTCATCCTTGCCTGTTTTTTTTTGATTTCTGAAGGGACATGTGTTACAGAGAGAGCTGGCACCCTCTTTTTCATGGTAGCCAAAGTGTATGTAAGGCCTTTATCCAACTGAGAATAGATGCTGGAGTAGACTGGCAGATATATTTGTTAGTAAAGCAATACCAGTAAATGTATCACTAATAAAGATGAGCTTGAGATCATTCCTCCACAGAAAAGCAGGGCTTAAATACTATTATTTTTCAGGTTTTGGAGTGAGAGGGAAAGAAACTGTAACAAACTGTGATTGAAATATCTGGACTTCAGATCATTGCATTGCTTTTTATGTCTAGCATGGAGTTCTGTAATATTCTATGAAATCAACCCAGTATAATTTCTTATGTATGTTTATTTCCAATTTTAAGGTCATTAGGTCATCTGTTGTGCAAAAAATGGAGCTAATAAAAGAGCTCTTGTCAACAAAGCGAGGAACCAGTGAACTCAGTGTGAACACAGCAGAACTAAAAGGAGACCTTGATCTGGCCAAGACACAGATTGGAATGACCGAATCACTTTTAAAAGCTTTATCTCCTTCTGACACCTTAGAGATTTTTACTAAATTGGAGGTAACATGCCACAAATTATGCATCTTTTATAATTACGTTCGTTATTTCTCTCCTGGGCAAGTCTTTGTGTTTCTCCTGTACATGTTGTAAACTGCTAGAATAACTCAAGTGAAGAGCCTGGCGTGAATATTTCCTTAAGCTACCAGAAGCATGAAAGAAAAGCCTGTTTTTACTGGATGTTATCAGATGTAGTTAGTTAACCCTTGCTGCTCATGGAAATGGTTAATGATAGGCACAACAACAATATACCACCCAAGGTGTGTTGAAGCAGTGGTGGGTATACTGGGTTGTAGCTTTTCCAAGAGTGGATGATATACAGAGGTTGTCTTTGTGCCACCTGAGCCTGCCTGCAGGGCGAGCTCCCAGTAGGCACTTTCAGCCAACTTTTCATCCTCTTTGCATCAGGGAGAGAGGTGATAAAAGAGCTGATTCCTGCTTGGAGGTTGAAGGCTGGCAAGATGTAAACCTCTGAGCAGTGAGTGGATATGCACATTCTGGGTAGTCAGACCACTAGTGTTTGGGGTTGTGAAATCACAGGCATTGGATGAAAGATACAGCTTTTAACTATGTCTCCCAGTTCCCTTTAAGTTACCTTTCAGCCCACAGGGAATTGATATAGAGAGTAATGCATTTAGGGGTGGAATAGTGCCTATAGCAGCTAAGGCATTGTAGCTTCCAGGTATTACATGTTCTGGAACATACTATATTACTGTGCACTTGATATATCTATTCTGTGTGATGCCAAAACCTGCATGAGTGAATGTATTTGTGATTATGTATGCATACAGATGTACGCACGCTGCTCAAGGAGAGCTTAGTACTTATATCTACCTATTGATTGCCTTGTTAATGTCAATATACTTTAAGAAATTATTTTGATACATAGGCAGGACAAAACCCTTTCTGGGGGTGTTCAAAAAACAGGTTGATGAGGCACTTGAGGCCATGATCTGGTGGTTTAATGGTTAAGAATATGATGGGATAAAGGTTGGACTTGATGACCCTGGAGGTCCCTTCCAACCATAATTATTCTATGACTCTATGATTCTATGCAAAACTCTAGTTTGTACTAAAGCAGCTCTGTACAGTGAACTTCTGCTTGCACTTCAAAATTTTCTTTTTAATGGTTGTCTTTCTTTTTTTTTTTTTTTTAATTTAGGAGATACACCAGAAAATTCTGCAACAAGAACACCATGTGGCATTACTCCAAGAAGAGACCGATTGTCCTGATGTGAATGAATTAAACAAGCAGCTTAAATGTGTCACTGATTTATTTAATAAGAAGAAACATGTGTTTCAAGATCACTTTATTGGTGTTTTGAACCGTAAGCAAACACATTTCACATTTACATAGCTTTATAGGTTTGTATTGATATCATAATCACTTAAATGTTACGCAATTAATTTATTTTTGGTTCAGTGTCTGAAACTGCTTCGATATCTCAACTGCTTCAGGCTTCTGAACAAGATAAAGACTTGAATTAAAATAGCTTTTGATTCCAACAAACCACTCAATATGAATCAAGTATTTTGTTTCTTATTTTTACATTTTAAAAAATAGATAAAAGAAACATAAAACATAATTCATGAATTCAGTTAATTTAAAAATATAGAAATAAATGTGGGTTTTTTCAGTCATTTCTTATTTAATCCTAGTTATGAAAATGAATAGCCTGATAAATTACTTTTTGGTTTATGTAGACACAGGGCACTGCAGGTGTAGAATTAGGCCCAAAGGTAGTCTCATCTTCAAATAGTTTTTGAGTAATATTTATTTGTGTTGAAATGAGAAAAGTTGCGAATAGGCTAATCCAGGTCTTGTTTACTGAAACTGCTGTTTCTGGCAGACTGTCCCTCCCAAGTGAACAGCTATGTTTATTGTCAGTTAATGTTGGGTAAAAAAAGGTATGAACTGCAGTGTTTTCTGTCACATGGTCTATGGTGAAAAGCAACCTTTGACAGCAGCACTGATAAATGTAATTACAAATTGTCTGAAATCTTCATGTTAAGTAGAATTTTCTTTTATAGAATACGTTTAATGAAGAAAATTGGAATCTATCTTTTTTCAGGTCAGTGCAAGAATTTTAATGACTGGTTCAGCAGTACTCAGCTGTCTTTGAAGGACTGCTTTGACCCCTCAGAAACAAAACCGAGACTGGAAGAAAGACTGCAGAGAATAGAGGTAAAGTATTAAAATGTTCTAATGTCTAAAGCTTGAAGTTGTACTTTTTTACACAGGAGACTATTCTTGGGAATGAAATCACCTACAGTGGTTTTGTAACTTGAGGCTGAAAGAATATTTAATGTAACTTAAAGCATTAGGGGAATAAGTGGAATGAAAATAAAACTTTGTTAAAATGGAATATCGGTGTTCAAGTTCAGACGTAGTTGGGTAAGTGAGAGACAGGGCAGTAGTGAAATTCAATGGACCTTGACCCAGTACTTCAGTGTGCAAAGATGTGGAAAGTCAAATATGTAGAGAGTAAAATGAAATTCTGACCTCCAGTGGACTCAAATGTGAAAAAACTGCATTCACTTTGTTGTAGCCAGATTTTCACTCCAAGTCAGACAGAATCAAGAGAAGAGAGATGGAAAAGCCACGACATCTGCAAGAAGCAATTGCAGTTAAGCAGCAGAAGAAGACATAGTTATGTCACTGCTAGATTTTAATGCTGCTTTGCCTGTTTCTTCTGTGTGTGTTTGCTCTGTAGAGGAGAAAATCCAAGTTATCTTCTTCACTTTCTTCTCATTTTACAAACAACAACTTTTCCATTTACAAGTGGAATAGTCAGCAAACTGTGAATTAACTTACATTCCTTTTCAGGATCTTGAGTTGCTGTAGAAAATATTGGTGGAAATAACAAGAGTTGAAGAACTCTTGTAACATAAATATCTATTATAGAACAGCAAATTTGACAAATGCATCTTGTGTTTGTGCTCTTCTTCAGCACTTCTTAACATCTGAAGGCAAAGATAGAGATATCCAAGAGGTTAAAACTTTATTGAATAAAGTGAAGCATTACTTGCCCAAAGCAAGCATTAACCACCTAAACAGCTGTGTGAGAGATCAAGAAGCTGAACTACAAAGATTGATCTCCAAATGTCAAAAACGGGAAAAGGAACTTGGTGTTTCTCTCCAGCAGCTCAGTAGGTAGGGAACTAACACAGTTTCTGACATATTAAACACAAGTAATATAAAATGATTCATTATCATGAACCAAGCTACTTAAAATTAGGCTTATGCTTAAAACTGCTTGATCAGGCACATGGTATTTCTGTTACTTTTTCATCAAAACACTGCTGTCAGCAAGTTTTAGTCATGTAATGCCTCTCATTTTGACCTGTGTCTGTATTTATACTCTCTTTAGTCTTGAAGAAAGCAGCACGGTTTTGGAAGAATGGCTCACTGCTCAGGAAATAAAACTAGAAGAGATCAAAAAAGATGAGACAAAACTTGAAGACTTCTATAAAACGCTATTAATGCAAAGGTATCATTTTCATTAGTCTCTATCTAAGAACTGTCTTCTGAAGAAGATTGTTCCATGTTGTTACAACAAATAGATGTTTATTAATTTTTTGTATTTTTCAGAAAACTGTTTGACTCCATGGCTCAGCTAGCAGATTCCTTGAGGGAGGTGGGACTGACAGAAGATGAAACCATTTCAGAAGCCAGTGAGCTTATTAGTAGATACCAGACACTGATAACACATGTAAGTGAAATGGCAGGAAATACTGAGAGACTTCCAGTGGAAGGACAGAATTTTGAAGAACTTGCCCAGGATGTTTCTTGCTGGATCAAAAAGCTCGAGGAGGCTCTTAAGAACCTGAGTTCACAGGAAAGTGAGTTGCCATCAGACGAAAGGATTAAACAGATAAAGGTATTGTGATAAATGTATTTCTTTTCCACTTCACAGCTCATGCTAGTATCAGGGGAACGCTTGATGAGTCAATACCTAAACTCCTAAAAGATACTGTCACTGCTGATTGCCTGTGGTTTCGTGGCTTATTTGGGGGTGGTGATGTGAGGTTGGGTGGGGTTTTTTTGGTTTTGCATCGTTTATTACACATGTAAGATGAGATTCTCTGCTACACCTCTGGGTGGGGCAGCACTGGACTCATAAGGTGCTAGTGGCTGTGCATCTTCCCGTCACAGCCTATTCCAGAGGTGGAGAGGGAGGTCAGTAACATAGCTGGGGCACCAGGAGAGCCTCTGCAAGATATGTGGCTTCTCGAGTGCCCTGCAATGCCATTGTGCTGGGCTGTTCCACTGCCTGGGTGTGTCTCTCCAGCCCCAATGTCCAGTTTGGTGTCTCCTCTCTCTGATTTAAGGAGGCCTCCTAACAGAGTAGCCAGAAATGAGGATGCTGGGATTTACATGTTTCATTCTGTGGGAAGGGTAGTATTGTGACAAATCTCTCTCTGTATGATTTGGAGCATATATTTTATTTGTTAGCACAATATTGGTTATGTTATGTAGAGAATAATTAATAAATCTGTGCTTCATTATCCCAGACCTTCTAAAACTAGATGATCTATCCATTTATGCATTGGTTTTGTGATACAATGAAAGGGGAATCATTTTGCAGAGCAGTGTACAAAGTGTGAAAAAAAATCATTGCTAATACCTTTTATTCTGTAACCAAAAATAGTTGTATATGTATTGCTTCTGCTTCTTGTTTAATACAGGAAATCACAGCTCTCAAAGATGCAGGGGAGGCCAAAATACAGAACGTGGTATCTCTAGGAGAAACTTTAATGAGAAATGAGAATAATAAGAAGCCAGTGGTTCAGCAGACTATTTCTGAGCTCCAGAACCAGTGGGAAAGGACGTGTCAGTTAGCCACTGAATGTGGAAGGTAATGTAAAATTTGCCAAGAGGCAATACAGATCACTTACTGCTATATCGACTTCCTTCTCCTCTTCCTGCACCAGTTCCATTGAATTTGTGTTCTTTAGGAACAGAACAAGATACCTACAAAAATACTTGTATTTCTGCTGTGTTGTGGAGGGCTAGGTCACAGTTGGGATTGAAAGTCAAGTGGAGGGTGTAGCCAGGAGGTATAAGGGGGTGATAGGACAGCTGATGGCGTCAACCCAGCTCACCTCAGGTTGTCTTTTGATAGTGAAGTAACTCAGCCACTCCTGTAAAAAAAATAAAATAAAATGTGCACCCATTGCTCCTTGTTTCATGAGACCGTGCAGTGAGGGTGCACCGATTTAGCCACTGCCTTCTCTTATTAATGAGTACAAGCAATATATAAGTGGCGTTCAGAAAGCCAGAGCATTGGCTATGTTGGATCCACCACAACAGAATGCAGAGCTATGACTTCACAGTATACTGAGGACAGATGAGGTGCTCAGCACATCTGAAGAGCTGCTCAGGACCTTGCAGGATCAGGCCTGTGGATAACAGATGTGACATGGTAATGGCAGGACTGTGAAGCTGGAATAGGGAACTTGAAGCAAGAGCACTTAACGTATGGGGTTTTTTGCCAAAAAATACAAATCTTGGGCAAAACGCAAACCACTTAAGCTTTGCTTTTGTCCTCATCCTGCTGTACTTTACAGAATTATAACTAGACTTTATTTATTTGGATTTGTTTGTGTGGGATCATATTTTCAAATGTTGGCATTTAAGTTCCATCTGGAAAATATCTGAGCTTTATCACTAAATGCCAACATTAAAATGTTACTTTTGTCTTGCTGATTGTAGTTGCATATTTCCTGTGGACAAATACAACCTGTTCACCTGCAACAGGTCAGCATGCATGCTTATGAAGCACACAAATCAAAATCCAATGTCAAGGTCAGCAAAGTAGGCACTGGATTGTGCTAATATGACCCATATTGCATATGCTGGTTTTGTTGTGTGTATCTCTAAAACACTCAAGCAATGTGATGTGTATCTTCTCCAGAACATTCCCTTTCAGGAGACTGTCATAGGAAGTTGTCAAGGAAAATAGATTCATAGCCATATTGTAGTTTTTAAATAGAACTTCTACTGTGATGAAAAGTGGAACCATTCATTCTAATGGTTCACTTGTTCACAATTTGATGTTTTATAGGTAATGAATAAAAATTTTTTTTCATACTATTAAACACAGCATTTGGCTTTTTAGCCCTCAAGAGCAACTTCATTTCAACATGGAGCAAAATGAGCAAAGCAAAGAAGATGTGAGACTGGCTCTAACTGAACTGGAGAAGCAGCAACAGGAGATAAGTTTTGCCCTTCAGCCTGGTTTGCAGGAGAAGCAAGCTCAGTTGACAAATTATGCTGACCTCCTGCAGGAAGCAGAAGACTTAACTTCCCGTTTTAATCAATTGAAAAGCCAGGAAGATCACTTACAGGGTCACACTGGGGATCCCTGCTTCTCAGGAGTGGAATGGTTGGAATTAAAGCATCAACATGAAAATCTGCTCAGCCAGCTACAGGTTGGAACCTCACTCTCTTTTCTTACAAGATTATTGATTGCCTGTTGATTGCAATTCTCACTGTTTGCCTGTGGTGTCATTCAGCTGGCAGTTTTATGGGTAAAACTGGGAGTGGTGAAAGTTCCTCTTTAGAAGGCAGGGAATTCCTCTCTCTCTTACTATGGGGAAAAAGGGCACCAGCAGCTCAAATTTTAGAAGTATATTCTTTTGGAATGCAAACCTCTTTGCTTCCTGCTGCTAATGAAGATTTTGTTCATGGTTGAGTTCATGATGTGCTGGGAAGAGGGCAAGATATTTTCTGTGCATCTGTGATTAGCTGGATATTTTATGCGAAACAAGCAAGTTTTTGTGTGCTGATGAGGTCCTGGAAAAGCTGTGACAGTCTGTGAATGAGTTGTATTTGTCTGAGTTAATGGTGGACTAATCCTAGAAACTCTTTGGTTTCTAGACCATAGTGCAGACTTTGAAAAGTCATGGGTTTTAGTCTCTGGGCATAGTGAGGAAAGAGATCTTTAAATTTGGCGTTCATAAGTTTCTTTAAATTAGCCAGAGTGGAAAGCTTAGGAAAATGTCAGTGAGCCAAATTTAGGTTTAAGAAGTGTCCTTCATGCAGAAGTAGACATTCTTTTGCACTGTGGCAAAATGGATAACAGTCTTGTAGCTGTGAGCATAGAGAACTACTAAAAGCTGAAACCATAGCTCACATATGGATCACTGCAATTGCCCTTCCTCCAGAATTTGCTATACCTCTAACAAGTAAAAAGGAAAAAGAGAGGGAGAGGGGATTATCTGTTCAGAACTTGGAAAGATCGCCATGCGCCTCACAGCATACTGTCTGGTTATTTTGTTGTAATGCTTATAGCTCCAGATGTTCTCTGTTCATAAAAATGGCTGACTGAAATTACTGGTTTAGTATTTGACTTTCTGCTGCAAATAGGTCTGCATGTACTTTTCAGCAGAGTTTGTTGTTCATAACAAATATTTATGATTTTAGTGATTGACTTTAGATCTTACCATTAAGTATATTGAGTGAAGACACTTTTCCATAAAATGTTTTCTTCGTGTTTAAAGGAACAACAAGCACCTCTTAGTCAATGCGAAGACACGTTAAAGAAGATTTTGGTTTTAGCAGAAGCTGTTAAACAGAACAGCTCTTCACCAGGACAGAAATTTATTAAGGATGAGATAGAAACACTTCAGAGTAAATATAAGAGTCTGGAAGAAAGACTTGAAAATGTCAAGCAAAAGGAGGAAAATATTTTCAGTGAAGCCCTTGAGTTAAAAGATGAGTTTGGTAATGAAATACAAATGGAAGAAAAGGGAGATGCAATGCTGAAAGAGACACAGGTCACCTCTGATACTCCTGTTGCTGCAGAAGAGAGTCCCACAGCAGCAGAGTTAAAGGAGCCTTTGGAAATGCATGATGTGAGTATATTTGTTGACAGTAATGACAGTAGAAGACTGCTTAAAGAGGCAAGTGTCTCTCAAATGCCTTTTGTATATTGCATCCTGTATTGCATCCTGAATTTCATTGACATTAAGCCTTATGTAAATATATAAAATCAAAGATGTGGAGAAGAATACCCTTAACTTGTTATAATAAGTCTGTAACAAGCCAATAACGTCTATTCAAAACTGCAGTTTTCCATTTAAATATCATTGGTGTATAACTTTCTCTTGAGACAAAGGGAGAAGGTGTATAGGTGAGAAAATTGCAGATACACCTCTGCCAAAGAACTTTGAGAGTTTTTGTTAAACCAGTAAGATTTGTTTAGAATTGCAGCACAATATTTGGCCTGTTTGTTTTCGTCAATAATAATTTTTGCCATTCAGAGATTTAATGCTAAAATACAATGTTTACAGTCATACAAGCAGGTTTTCTTTTATATCATTTCTCTTAGGGTCAAGATGTAAATGGAAATATGTCAGAGAAAGACAAGCAAAATGATCCACTTTTGGAGGAAAGCAGTATATTTTCAGACAGTCCATTACAGGGTATCCATCAAAGCAAGGACAGATCGGGGCAGATTGTTCAGGTACCTGACTAACACATTCTAATACATGTCAGTATATGTAATGTGTGTGTGTGTCTGTTCACTAGAAAAGAGTATGTAATTCCTTGCACATATGAAGTGTGCAAGAGATCAATTTTATTATCTCTACAAGCCCCCAGGGCTTGGACCCTCTTTCTCCATGATGCAAAACCTGCAACATATCTGTGACTTCAATGGGTTTTGCCACCCGCACTCACAAGGTAGGTAATGAGAGGTTACCAACCTGGAACCCCTGATCTTTAGGGGACCTCAGGATATTCACACTGTAAATGACTTCACATGTGCAGGGATCCCGAGGGAACGATTTGGAGAACTCCCTCATTGACCTGACCATTGAGTGATAACAGCAGCTGGGAGAGAGGATTATCAAAATACCAGAGTGAAAACCATCCATACTGGGATTTCTGGAGAAGGAGCAAGATCAATAGTTAGAGTTGTCAAATGTGTCTGAGCAGAAATTTCTATGATAGTATTAAAAATCATGTGAGCACTTAATCATGTTTGGTTTGTGTTTCATAATGATTGAGGTCCTGATATGGCAAACTGATCTGAGCAGGCGTTTCAGAGACTCTGTGTTTGGGTTACCTCAGCCTTTTCCTTCATTCATTAAGCTAAATTGAAGATAAAGTAGACAGCTTGTGGGGTATGATGTTCCTTAGTAAACTTGGACTGTGGCTTTTACTGGTTGTAAACATTTTGTATTTTTTGAATCGGGGGAGGCTGATAGAGAGCCCAGGTACAGACAAAAATGATAGGGTCCAAGAGGACGTTCTGGGCATTGTGGTTCAGGGTGGTGAAGCAGAACTGGAAAGGCATCAGGATGATGTTGGTATTGAAGATGGTGAAACAAGAAAGGAAACTCATCCAGCAGAAGTAATTGGACATGAGATTACACAACACTTGATGTCCAGCTGTGGGATGAGCGGGTTCATGGGGCTGTGGGGGAAGAATTGGCCAAAGGGCAGAGCTCAAAGGGTTGTAGTGAATGGGGTTACCTCTAACTGGCAACTGGTCACCAGCAGTGTTCCTCAGGATTCAATTCTAGGCGTGCTTTGCCTCTCCCCAGCAAGACATTGTTACTGCAGTAAACTTTATCGTCTTCCTCTACAGAAATTTAGACTGGACATTAGGAAGCACTTCTTTACTGAGAGGGTGGTCTAACGTTGGAACAGGCTTCCTAGAGAGGTGGTTGATGCGTCAAGCCTGTCAGTGTTTGAGGCATTTGGAGAACACCCTTAAAAACACACTTTAACTTTTGGTCAGCCCTGAAGTGGTCAGGCAGTTGAACTAGATTATTGTAGATCCCTTCTAACTGCAAATATGTATTATTCTATTCTGTTCTATATTGCCTGATTTTCACTTCCAAACATAATCTGCAAATGCTTGTATTCAATCGATTTGGAGCTTGCAAAGGTAAAGGGAAGCAGGTTCTGCTGTTTTCCTGAGGAAGGTGTTGGATAAGAAAGGATTTAGACTGTGAGCTGTACCCTAGCCTGAATCCAGAGTCATGTTTGGCAGTGTCCCACAGGCCTGCACTGTGAAGAGTCAGCAGGGGAGCCCTGGCTTTGTAGTGGAAGTACAGTAGCAGGTTAGCAGCTCCCCTTCTCTTCCCTTCTCACATTTTCCCCCCTTTCCAACCATCTGATGGACTGAAAAACTATAGGAAATGTTAAAACTATTGTGTGGAGAGATTGACACTATGTATGTGTCTGTGTATCCAGGTAGGCAGTGCCATGGTGTGCTTTGAGATCATCATACAAACAAGCCAAACATGGTACACAGTAATCCTGAGGTTTTTCTTAGTGTCAGGACACTTACTTTTCTGTGTGTTTTGATGTGTTTATATTTCAATCTGGAAATTGGATGTTCTCCTCACTTTGTGATAGGTTAGCAGAGTTTTTCTGCTTTGTTCAGTTCTATGGCACTCCAAAGTCTCTTAAGATGAAATCTTATGTCTGAATCAATACAACTATTATGGATGTATACACAGAGAAATGGAAAAGTTCTCTGGTTGACTATTTCATGAGTGGTCCCCTTCAGTTTTGAGTGAAAATAACCAAAAGAGTTCAAATAAATAGAATTATTCTTTTCTGATAATGTCTACAATGTGGTATATGTTTCCCACACTTGGAAGCAGGTTTATTGTGAATAGCTCATGACTCACAGAGGACAGATGACAGTGACAGCTTACAAGTGATATGGCTGCAGTGATAGCTAGCTGCTTCCTAGTAAATAGTATCTAAAGTAGCAGTACAGTATCATTGCTCATTTCATATGTTTATATCATGGAGAAGCTCACACTGTAGTCATATCCGTATATTTGTATGTATTCACTCACATGAAATCTATATGTGGAACATCACAGTTTACACCAGATTTAGACAGGTATTGGGGGAAGGGAGATGCAGAAAGATTTTTAAGATATCACTATGTGACTCGATAAGCCTGTCGCATTTCATTTATGTCGTCTGCAATAGCTGAAAGTGATGTTTTGCATTTCAACAGGGGCTGGCTAAGAGCATCCACTTGGGCAACAACCTTAGCTCAGGTTAAACCTGGCCACACCCCAAGTGACTTGTCCTTCTGTCATTGTGGGAATCAATAGCTCTGGAGCCCCCTGTTCCCTTTCTCCCCACCTCAGTTGAGACATGGTTCCCTAACACTCTTGTCTAACCCCTCATTTTGGATAGCACTTGTGGCAGTAGCAGCCTTGGCTTTGTATCACAGCCAAGCTGCTTTGTGCATCAGTCATCCTGGTGAAAGACACAGCAGTATATCAAGGCAGGTGCTGAGCAGGAGGAATGGGGGTGTGAGGAGAGGTTAAAGGTCCATGAATGTGGAAGGAGGAGGGGGAAGAAGACAGGATAGACCTGTGAATTTATCAGTAGCAGAGGTGGGTGAAGGGGGATGTTATTTGAAGGTGGAGATGTTAGAGTTTCAAACTTAGCTATGAAGTCTCTGTTCATCATTTTATCTGAGCCGTCCTGGCAAGCCAGGTTGACTGCAGAGGCTGTGGGGGGAGCTACAGCAGTTCTGACAGCACTGCTGTCAGAAAACTTGTTGGTTTAGGACCTTCAGAAATAAGAATCTTGTTTTATGTTGTAGGACACAGGTGCAGAAGTGGTTGCCCAGGAGAAACTGTTTCCTGGAGTGCAAGTAAACACTGAATATTTTGAAGAGGAAAAAAAGGTCAGTGAGCTGAAAAATGAAGTGGCTGAACTGGATATCGTGCTCATAAATGAACAACTAAAAGAACTTGAGGTATGGAAATTGCAAAGCTAGTCCTCATTGTTATTGTACTGATGCACTTACAGAATTATGATTTGCTTGGGTGAAAAAAAATTGTTGTGTATAGTCTTATCTAAGGTTTGACTGCATGATTAGTCAGTTTGTCTATCAAGTATTCTACAAACACTGTGCCTTAATGCAAATATGTCCATGTAAATATCATGTTTTGTACTGCTCTTCTAGATTGCATTAGTAGATACACCTATGAATGCGCGTGTGCTTCCATGATGTCCACAGGCACGCATGCTTGTGTAGATGTGGCAGTATTTAAGTGTATTTTGTGCTTGAAAGCTGAAATTGTTTAAGATGGTCTTCTAATCCTCTCTCTGTGGTGGGCTTGATTGTAGAATTTACAAACTGAACTGGAAACATGGAAAGCAAAATCTTTGTGTCATAGTCAAGAAGAGTTTCCCAATACAACAGGATCAAACAGAGCGGAGCTGCAAACTGCAGAGCCTGTGGTGCCCTGCTGGGACAGGCTGCTTCAAGAACTAGGTGCTGTTAAGGCAGTGAAGCAACAACAGTACTGTTTAATTAACGAGTACCAGAAAAATCTTTCTGCTGCACAGTCCTCAATGAAAAATTTGTCAACAGAAAAAGATAATATAAAAATGTAAGTATAGGTGAGGGTTTCTGTTAATAGGCTGCCAAACAAATATAGTTCTAGACTGAATTTTGTGCCATACTGCAGTAGTGCTCAGACAAGAATATAGTCTTTTATCCATCCTGTTAATGTAGCAAGAGAAGTCTCGTAGCTTTTTAAGTTTAAACAGCCTTAAACAGAAGTGTTTCTGATGGTTCTCTGCTATCATTTAGCAACCCTACACTTTTTATTTTTTAGGCAAAACAGAGAAATGGTTGCTGTGCTAAAAACCTATACAAAAGCCATATTAAAATATTTTTGCAAAATTACAGCAGATGTGAAATACCAATTTTTCTTTAAGGACTCATCAATTCTAATTTTTTTTTTTTTTTTTTGTGAAATATCTCATTAGTCTGAAAATTATCTTTATTAGGTAGGGAGAATTCTGTGACAATAAATAAGTCTACAGTACCAATTTATTTTGTGTGCGTTGTTTACCTCTATTTAGTGCCTGTTATGAATTAGCCTTCAAAACATGGAACTAGCCTATTGGTCACAATAATGTATCACAATAATTCGAAAATTTTAAAAATAATTTATAAAGTTGTTAATTTATAACAAAGAGATTGAAAAAATGGAATAAAAATCTAGCTGCTAAATGTATTTTAGGTGGAAATTTCAAAATACTCCTGGAGATAAAAGATGAGTAGATAACTTCCGGCAAATTAATCTTGAATGAATGGAAATTTTTGAAGTTTTTCTTATAACTAGGTTTTTTCTTCACTATAAATCAGAAATTACTGTAAAATGTTAATTCACCTAGACATGACTTAATTCTATTGTTGATTTTTTAAAATTTCGTTTGTTGTAACTTTAAAGGGAGGCTACATTCCTTCAGGAAATGACACATTCTACGTTAGTATATACTGCAATTTTAGAGAATACACATTAGACTATAGTTTGCCTGCAGAGATCTCTATAAATAACTAAAGTTGTATAGATAAGCAAGAACTAATGATACTGCAGTGCTGGTTAGATTTGTGAGAGAACATTGAGAGATACCTGTGATTAAGCGAATAAAATCAGCGAATCATTTTTTAAACAGTGAAATTCTCTTTTTAAAATGTGTCTAGTCCATGGTTTAGGAGAATGGTTTTTTTCTTAAACAGTGCTCATATTTTTGCAGGGGTCCCATGAACAACACGGTTCTTCTAGAGAAAATTAAGGCATGCATAGAGTCCTTACAAAAAGAAAGAGATGTCTTAAACCAGTTGAAAAATCAGCAAGAAAGTTTATCTCAGCATTTAACATGCATGGATAAAGTGTTAACTGAAAGCCAAATGAGGCAACTGGAGCATTGGTGGCAACACATGGAACAAACAGTGCAAAAGAAACATGATCAAGTTGTGGCAGAAATCGATGAATTTAACCGGCTTATGAGTAAAGCACAGGATATTCAGAGACTGATACAAGAACAGTATTTACAAGCAGAGTTACATTCCTCACCTGAAGGAAAAGCCAAGTACCCTGTACTTTGGACCACAGAGCTGCAGGACATTAAACATAGTCTTTCCCTATTAAAAAGGAGGATTGAACTGCAGATGAAAAGAATTTGGAGTGATCAAGAGAAGGTGGCTTTGGAGAACTCTATGCATGATTTGCAGAGCAAATTGGAAGAATTATCAGCACAACAAACTCCTCAAGAGGATGTTCAGATTACTGGTCCTGCTCTCATGAAACATGAAATGATGAAGAGGCTGAAAGAAAATATTTCATGGGTCAAAGATTCACTGTCCTCTCTTGATCAGAAAGCAGCACTTTTCCCCACTGATGTTAAATCACAGATCAGAAGTTGTCAGCGTATGAGCACAGAAATTCTGAACAGAGAGCCTGTGATTGCGTCACTGGATTATGGGCTCCAGCACATCATTCCCAACTTGAAGCCAGAGGAGATCTCTGATATGACCTTCCTTTTACAAACATTGCAGAATTCATACAAGGCTCTTGTTTTAAAATCGGCTCAAAAATTACAGCACCTAGAGCTCCAGCTGGAGGAGAGGCAAAGACTTACTGCAGAAATAGAAAAAGTTCACTGTCAGCTTCGAAATGCTGAGATACTTGCCAGGCCTGACATGAGCCAACCCAGCACGTGGTCAGAATTAATCAATCAACATGCCATTTTAAAGGAGATTTTAAAGGATGTACAGGAAATAGAAGGGCTTATCTCGTCCCACTGTAAAGAGAGTCAAGTCACAGCTGGGGAACTGAGCTTGTCTGAACAACTATTTTTGATTGATCAATTAAGAAGTCTGAAGAATAGAGCAAGGAAGACACAGAGGCAAATTCAGAGTAAACTTCATGAAGCAGAAAAAAAGATAGTTGTCTACAGAGAATTTGCTGAAGGAATAACTTTATTGCAGCAAGATCTTAATGCTTTACATTATGGTGAAATGAATCTGGAAGAAGATGAAATATTGGGTGCCAAGCAGGAAGTGAAGGATAAATGCAAAGCACTTAAAGAAAAAGCATTAGCTTTTCAGTCCAATTTATCACAAATTATGAAGTACAAAGAAATCTTTGAATGCATTGGTCTAAAATGGGACCCACAGCAGCTGGATGAATTGCAAAGTAATTTTTTTAAAATTAAAAATAAAATTAAAGGGAAAATAATACGCTTTGATAATGTTGTTAGGGAATGCGATAAGATTCAGGCACTGGTAAATGAAATTCAGACTGCGACAGCCACTGTAAGAAAAGAAGCTAACATCCTAAATGATAGCTCTAGCTCCTCGCCTGCTGAGAATCTTATATCTGCAGAGATTCTGTTTCAGACAGTTCAACAAATCTTGTACTTAACCCAGGAGGTAGCAAATCAAATAAACAAAAATGTGGTCTTTGATACCGCGCTCAAAGAATGTAAGAGGAAAGAAATAAAGAGCCTGGAGAAAGATGTTGAGGGATTGAATCAGTTTCTTCAAAACTTGGTCTCTGGTCCTCAGTGTGTAAACAAGAAAGATATCCAGAATGAAGTAGAACATATATTCCACATCATAAAGCATATTCAATTAGAGCTCCAGCAGCCACCTCTGATAGATATAAAAATAATGCAATATGAAAAGATGCGATGGGAAGCAATTCAGAATATGATGCAAGCAAAGTTTTCTGATATTAAATGTATAATGGAAAAAGAGAGGGAAAACCAAGAAGAAAAATCTCTTGCTGTTGTAGAAACAAAATTAGAGACACTGAAAGATCATGAAGTACAACTGAAGACAGACATTGCTGCCCGCATTGTAAGTGTATTTAATAAAAGTAAGATATGGCCATATGTCTTTTCCTAATAATTAGATTAGATGTGTGTGACTGTAGTGTTTCTATTTTCATGGCTTATATCCTTCTTTTATTCTAATAACTGAATTAGCTCATCGTCATCTCTGCATTGGTGGGTATGGTGGAAATCATGATAAGAAACTAAGGATACAAAGAATTATAGAATGGTTTGGGTTGGAAGGCACCTTAAAGCTCATCTCGTTCCAACCCCCCTGCCATGCTCAGGGACACTTCCCACTAGACCAGGTTGCTCCAAGCCCCGTCCAACCTGGCCTTGAACACTTCCAAAGAGGGGGCAGCCACAACTTCCCTGGGCAACCTGTTCCAGTGTCTCACCACCCTCACAATAAAGAATTTCTTCCTAATGTCTAATCTAAACCTGCCCTCTTTCAGTTTAAAACATTACCCCTCATCCTATCACTACATGCTCTTGTAAAAAGTCCCTCCCCAGCTTTCTTGTAGGCCCCTTCAGGTACTGTAAGACCTCTATAAGGTCTCCCCAGTGCCTTCTCTTCTTCAATTGGGCTGAACAACCCCAATTCTCTCAGCTTGTCCCCAGAGCTCCAGCCCTCTGTTCATCTTTGTGGCCCTCCTCTGGATCCGCTCCAACAGCTCAATGTCCTCCCTATGTTGCAGAGCTGATCACATTGTTGAACAGCACTGGTCTCAAAGGCAATTAGGTGTGAAATTTTGAGAAGACCATCTGGTGATCCAGAGGAGCACAGCAGTCTTTCTTGATTGTTCCTTTGTCTTTTTAACACTTTCAGAGTGCTCTGGAGGAGGCATGTAAGGCTGGTGAACTTTATACCAAGGCTGTTCAGAGGGCTGCCAGGTTCCTTGAAGACTATGAAGCTCGAGTCAAGTCTGCTGCAGCAGAGCTTGGTAGCTCAGAGGAGGTCTGTCAAACCCCACGATGGAAACAAGAAGAGTTCAACTCTGCAAAGGCTAACATAGAAAACCTGTACTCCAAGCTGAAAGACTTAGTGAAACCAGAAGACAAAATATGCCTTGAAAACACTTTAACAGAACTAATCAATAAGAGTTTGGCTTTAAGGGAGAAGGCTCAAAGAAAGGAAGCTGATGAACAGAGGTAGGTTTAAGAGATTTTCCTAGATCGTGTTCCTTATTATGAGAAATTTGCCTGATAATAAATGCAGTGTGGTTCCTGCTCTGATAGAACCAGGTAATTCAGCAGAAAGAACTATAGGCATTTCTGTTGTTCCCTGATGTGATTGTAAAGGAAGGAAAATTACCAGACAATAAGCATATTGCTAGTAATTCACAATGCAGTCATTTTTAGTATATTCCAAAAAGTATGATGGGGCTCTACGGAGTGTCATATGGTGCCAGAATCAGAAGAAGGCACATTTCCACAGTCTATAGTTCAGTGTTGGTGCAGGTTAGAGTAGTTTTCATAGAGACCCTAATGTACGACTTCCATAGGCTGTTCTGATGGCTTGAGAAAGTAAAGACCAAACAAGACACAGGGCATAGTTTCCTTCCTTCAAATATAGGTACGGCAGAGGTATAGAAGAAATCTGAAGGGCCTTCAGACACATGTGCAGAAAAAGTTTGGGAGATAAAGGATTTTTAATTTGCTTGCCCATGACCTGGTGTTTCCAGATCTATTGAGCATAACCTTAAAATCTGCTTTTATGATCAAATAATTGGATGATTTCAAAGGCTTTGGTAATCGAAAAGAGAAGATAAGTTATAGAAATAAGAAATTAAAATTCTACAGACCACGCATTGTGGGTACAAATCGAATGTGTGTTACAAACTCAGAACTAATTTTTGGGAATGTCTGAGGAGGCTGGAGACTTAGATCAAGACATACAATTCTTTTGAGCAGTTCCATGTATGATAAATGGATATACATACCTGTATTTATTTACCTCTGGCGTATTTAGATCTGCATCTCTAAATTATTTCAGATAGCGGACCTGAAGTGTATAACATGCTAGTTGAAGATAACTTGCAAAATAGTAAGGACTGCTAGTTCAGAAGATTTTTTTTAATTTATTCTAGTGGGCATTATAGTTGGAGAGGGGCAAATTTTAATTGGTTTATTAATTGTTTCCTACAGGTATTTTGAAAAATACAAAAGCTACACAAAAATCAAAGATAAGGTGTGTGATAATCTTAACAAACTGGAAAAGACACTCAGACAGTCATTGTCTCAAATACCAATGTCTTATAAAGAAGCTTTGGAGCACCTAGAAGAAAGCAAGGTAAGAACAGCTTTGAAGAACTTGAAAAGGTCATGCAAAGCTGTGATGTAGCATCTGTGCACGCCATATGATATCATAGTAGAAAGAAGTGAAATTCTTTATCCTTTATTTATGTAAGTATAAAACCACAGAATATATTTATATACCTACAAAAAGACTGGATTGTAATAGGCCACGTAAAAAGAGTACATCTTATTGCTGTAGAAATCAAACTTTTTCTGTCTTTAAGATAGTGTTGCATTTCTCTTCAGATCCCTCATTGCTTCTTTGCAGGAGCAGGGCTGATCAGATTTCTAACACTGTTTGTTAGTTTCCCTCAGAAGTGAAGATCAGAGAATTTCCATTTTCCCTGCTCAGGACTCTCTTGCTGCCTCCCTACCAGACCTCTGCTATAATCAACCTCTTTGTTGCCTTCTCTTTTAGCACTTGTATTACAGGCTTGTCATTTTGTATGTCTGTAACTCCTGCTCATTTCTCTTCCCTTCCAAATAACCTAAAGAAGTAAGAATAACCTAATTGCCTGGGCAAGACTCTTGTCTGTTTGTTTTGCTTGTTTTATTTACCCCATCTTTCTCTGCAGTGTTAGCCAACAGAATTCTCTCATTACAACCGTATTTAAACAGCTCAGTGGAGTGATTGCCATTTTATTAGAGGATCCTAGCCATGTTACTGAGTGCTTCATTAACACTTCTGACTGTATTGTTTTATTTATTTACTTGTTTATTTTTCCTATAAGATTTTGGTCTCCAACATTGACTTGGCTGAAGATGACCTTGTGAAGCTGAGGCAGGTCTCTGGAGAGCTGATGAGATTGCGCAAGAAAAGTGACAGGGCACTGGGCAGAATTGTGACAGTGCTGTGGGAAAATTGGCTGGGTTTGCTTGAGACAGCGAAAGGGCTGGAAATTAACTGTGAGGAACTAAAGCAGGAATGGAAATTCATCAATGAAGAGGTGAGTTGCTCAACAAACTTTAAGTTTTGGGGAATGTGGTAGGGATGGGGCCCTCAGTAAAATGGCATGTAGAGAGCTGAGATCAGTGCAGAACATCATTTCCTACCCACTGTTCAGCCAGTTATCCCCAGCCTTTCTTTAACCTGGAGTCAGAATTGGTGGAGATATTTATAGTACAAATTCGCTGAACCCAGAACAACTGTGTGTGTAGTTATGTGCTTCCTTAAAGCAAACTTAAATGTTTTGGCACACTTCAGAGGTTCAAGATCTCTGGCTATGTAATTCGAGTACTTAGCTATGCATATGAGTAAATGAATAATGTAACTTAAGGTGATGGAATAAAAAAGCACTTTGTCTCATGCTTTGACATGCTGTTTACTTAGCTGGAACGAGAAACAATAATTCTTGATAAGCTCCAGGAAGAACAGCCAGAAAGTCTTAAAGAGAAAGAAAAGGCCTCCAGAGAGGAACTGGTAGAATTACTAGATTTTGTGAACTCATTTGAGGAAAACATCAACCAGCAACAGCTCCTCTTACTCTTACTTCTTCATCGAATAAAAAACATCCTGAATACATCTGAAAATACCGAGACAGAAGCTGCCCTTCCTGCCTTATGTGAGATAAAGGCAATGCAGGATCGCTGTAAAAAGTAAGTGGTGTGAAATTTCTGTTGAAGATATGAGATAGGACTACTTATAAGCACAGTATTTTATTTGGTATTAAAGAACATAGGAAAGCTGTAATGTGGTTAAAAAGATAGTGAATGCCCTACTGGGTCAGACCAATGCTCCATCTAGCCCATCTGCTGTTTCCAGCATGGACACTGGGAGATTGTAGTTCAGGAGAAGACCTGAGGCTGGCCATATCGTGTGTGGGCTGCAATTTGTGTTTGAATGTAGAAGGAATTAGAAGGGATGATGGTTGAATTTGGAGGCTCCAAGCTCTTCTGAACTTGATGAGATGACTTGGTCTTCCACTCTTATGAAAATCAGACCTTGTGCTTTTTTGCAACAATGCAACTTTTGCCTTACTAAGTAAGTGCCACTGTTTAAAATTTGCCTCAATTTTATTTTGCAAATCTGTGATTGTACTCACCCTTCTCCATGCCTGCTTTTTGACATGGAAGTCTTTGTCAACATCTTCTGCTCAGCCAGTATTTTCAGACTCTGAGAACCTGAGCTCTGTTTGCTGTTTAAGTACACATGCTCTCTGCTTTGGTCTAC
Source organism: Podargus strigoides (assembly GCA_028020825.1). NCBI lineage: Eukaryota > Metazoa > Chordata > Aves > Caprimulgiformes > Podargidae > Podargus > Podargus strigoides. The sequence continues at coordinate 7,297,252 of CM051624.1, read as the reverse complement.
CAAACTTACTTTGTTTAGCAATATCTGAAGACTCATTTTTGAAGAAACTGAGAAAATAAAGGGCAGGAAATCAGAGATTTAGTTACAGAAAACAATATTAAAATACAGACAAATGTGGTTCTGGATATATATTTTAAAAATATCTTTATTAAGCTCTTTGATTATTCCTACTAAATGTAGAGTCTAACAATATATTCATGCTGGCATCTTTCATAGGTTGTATGAAAAGACTCAAGACCATAAGGGATCTGTACAAACTGAGATTCAAGAGAGGAACAAGATCATCGAAGAAATAAGTGCTGTGACAAATGCATTACAGAATGCTGCATCTGTGTTATTACAAGATGCTGCTGGAAAGGCAGGACAAGTGGAGGTTGGTTACGGCTCTGTTATTGTGTGGGGGCATTCAGAATATGTTCTCTTTTATGCTGGGGGTTGAACTTGCTGCGAATAAAATTAGTGGCAAAGTGTATGCATATGCATGTTGACTTAAAGAGAATGAATCTGGCTCAGTAGAATATGACTGGCCCTGCCATGTCCTTGGTTTGTGTTCCTCTCCTTCCATGTGGTCCAGTTAGCAGCCATAGAAATCTTTCCAGATTGCAGAGGGATCCACAGCCAGTTGCATGACGTTTAGGAAGGGCTGCTTAGGGTACATCCTGCACCTCTTCCCCCTCTGTGTACCTAGCAAGGGCAGCTTCAGATGCTCCAGATTTCATGTTCCACATCAGGGGATTAACGTGGTAAATGTTTTTAGAAGTCAAATTGTGGTCAAGACCGCAGTCTCTACCAGCAGCAACCCAGTCTATACATTTCTATCATTTCAGTATATTTTTATTCTCCTTTGAATTCTTGCCTTTATGAAACATAGTTATTCCTAACACTTCCCGAATGTAGGTTTATTTATTATTTTATTTTTATTTGTTTCAATTTAGTCTTCTTATTTTTTTATATTACTATCTTAATTTTTAAATCTTGATCAAAATTTTATTTTTAATTATTTTTTGTCAAGTTCTCTTCCCTTGCATCCACACCATGCTACTCTGAGCACCTAAAACTCGCCCAAAAGTGAGTTGAGACTTTCTTCCTCTTCCTGACAGCAACGGGCACAAGCAAATGTTACCAGCAATCCCATCAAATGATTTCTTTGTAGCAGGATATCACAGCAGGCCCATTCCTTTTGAGAAGATTCAGCTGAAAGGATTGAAAAATTCCTTAATTTTACCTAGTGCAAACACCAAAAAGACAAAATATGCAGGGCAATTTCATCCCTACTTCCAAAGAAAACCTAGTTTCTATAAAATCTAGAGCATTATTTAGGACTCCATTGCATTTATTAAATGGAAATGCTTATTTCACTTCCAGATGACAAATCTGGGTTAGTCAGGTGGCGAAGTTTTAACTTGCCAACATAAATGAATATGCAAATGGCAAGTGATGTCATCTAGACCCCTAGGGAAAAAATTGGGACAGTTTTGACCGACATCTGCTTTCCAGCTAAATAATGCATTTATATACAGAAACCAGTTTGCAGAGACATGCTTTGTTTTGGAGATAATGCTGTAACTAGTTCTTTCAAATTCAGGTCATGGAATCTGTGAACTCCCCTAAATGGTGGCACAATCTTAATTGGGCTATTTGATAACAACAACCTTCTCTATGGTAAAATGAGGCACAAAAGCTATTTAATGGTTTTGAGTTTTTAAATATCAGATCCAGTTGTCATGGGTTGACAGGAAATCAGTCTCACTCTTACATGTTTCTTTTATGCACTGTATTTGTGTGAGGGAAAAGATTCCCAAGTGATGACTAGGAGTTAATGGATTACCATTACCTCTGATTGAAAAAGAAAAGGATGTTAGTATCTTTCATTGCCTGGTAGGAGCTTTAGATCATTTTCCCCAATAACTTGAGTTAACATTTCAGTTTCTCAAACAGCTGAGCATTGGGAAAAGGAACCATAAAGCAAACAGAACTTTCCAACTTGAAATTCTAGAAAACCTTCAAAACAAATGAGTTTCTTCATTCTTTCTGCAAGAGGACTTAGATCAGATTTTATTTCTAGGCCACAGGCTGTAGACAGTTGTTCAAGTTTCTTTTATCTCATAAAACCTACATTCTTCATGCAGAACTGGAAACTACTGTTTTGAAAGGAGCCTGCTGTGCTGCTCTGCGTAATTGCCTGAAAGCAGACACTTCAGCTTGAAACCTGTTGCTTTTTGTAGCCTTTGTGTTGTTTATAATAATGAAGGAATGAACACTGGCTATTAAACGTCTTTCAAAGTGAAAATGTACTTTTGGCAAAAGGGAGAGCACAAAGGTTAACATTTAAGCATAGAGCACTTCAAATGATTACATTGCTATACCTGTTAATAAACATCAGTGCGTCAGTTTCCTGACATGGAGTAGAATCAAGTTTAATTAATTCTTACAGATTGAAAAGCATCATTTGATTAAATGAGTGAGTATTTCTCAAAGTTAGTCAAATTAGGTTAGTTATCATAAAAATAAGTTTTCCAAATTATAATCATGGTAGGAAATATAAGAAACAATATGTATGTATGTATATACATATGTAAATATACACACATGAACTCAGTAAAAACTGGGTAAAGCTGTTGAAGTTATTCTGAATTTTGTAGGACGTTCAGAGCATGATTGGCAAAGAAAGTCAAACTCTAAAGGATATCATGGAGAAACTCCGGATCAAGTATTCTGAAATGTATACTATAGTTCCTGCAGAGATTGAAACGCAGTTGGAAGACTGCAAGAAAGTACTGCAAGACCTAGAAGACAAGGTAACTGTTGATGTAATTTTCATATTTACCTTTTTGTAATGTATAAATAAGTACAGCAATATTTGATGAATGTCGTAACTATAAATTTCAACTTGAAACATTGATTATTTTCATTTACATTTTCCTCTCAGTGGAAGTGTATATATGAGGAAAGATTCCTCATGTTAACTGTCTCCTTTTAGAAAAAACCTTACAGCAAGCAGTGTAAATATAATATTTTTCTTTTCATTAAAAGAGGACATGACAGAACCACTAGCAATAAAGTCTTGGATATGGTATGGATGCTGTCTTCTATCCATTCTGATTCTTAAACTGAACTAGTAGTCAAAGTTGATTGGGAAGTTTGTATGGCTTAACTGAGAACATATGTTTAAAACTGAGTTAAAAGAGGACTTTGAAACTGGATTTGTTTTAATCTAATTTGCACACAGGTATGGTAGGTATGGTATCACAGCATGATTCTTTGTTATCACCCCTTGGGACATGGTGGCGTTCCTTTAAAAGCAGGCAGGGAATTTAAATAACTAAACAACATTGCCTCGACTTTTCGTAGTGTTTTCTAACTACACCAGATATAAACAGTTAACTGAAAGCAAAACTAAAGGAAAATGGAGTAACACTAAGTTTGGGGTCAGATTGTAGCATGGTATAATTATCATTCTTACTTATTCATTTTTGTTACTTTTAAAAAGAAAAAATTATTTCCGTTCTCTTATTTCAGAAATAATAATGATTAGTGGTAATTTTAAAGGCTGACTCTCCATTAATTTGATAAAATTTGAAAGTTTAATAAAACTATTTTGAAATCCAGTTATTTGTTAGTGTCTATCAGATAATTCATTCATTTTGTGTTGCATTAAATATTTCGAGACATTTATTACAGCTTATTAGTTTTAATTTGGTTAAATTTGTAGTTTTTGTTTCAAAATGGGAACAGTCTTTAGAACCAACAGCTGGGTAGGAGAGAGAAGGAGAAGGGAAGTAAAACAGTGTTTATGCTTTGGGGTTATTTGTTGTTTACAGTTTCATTTACTGAGATAAAATATTATCCCACATTACATGTTGGAATGAAAGGACTGGTCCTGGAAACTAGATAACATTTACTTTTCATGTTTAGGTAGTAGAAAACAGTATTAAACTATCTTGGAATTTTTTAAAATGCACTTAAGAAGAGAACAAAAATCCTATAGGAACTGGAGATCTGTTCAGTTACATACTCAGAGATACCAGCATGTGATAAATTGAATTAACTTGTCATATTTTAATGGCATTCTGCTTTCTTCTAAATCTGCTAAGCTGGGAATTAAAATATATTGCACTTTTGATGCTATGCATTTTATGTGAAAAATATAACAAATTTATCCCATTAAGAAGTCTTGAAATTAAAATCCTGCACTACTGATGATCAGAGCATTGACATATGCGGTGTTTTTTCTGAGGAAAGATAGGAAGTCAATGCTTGATCTGCTTTCTCATTTCCAACTGTGTCACATCATTTGTCCATGATTCTCTTCCATTTTGGAAACTAGCACTACAAGCATCAGTAATTTTTCATGTCGGGTAAACTACAAGATAGTAGTAATGGTCAAGTGTTCAGTGATTACAGTCTGAGTTCCTTTTTCCAAGGAGCCTTAGGCACTAAGTACAGATTGGACTTCATAGGTTTTTTGTATAAGCATGAGTATTTGGGAGGATCACTGTAGTTCTTTTCACTATATATTTATTTTGATTAATGCAATTTTATCAATAAAATACCTTACTATTGGTATTATTATATTGGTCTGACACTACATGTTGAAGTCTATGAATAATAAACAATGTTAATAAAATTAAGAAATAAAAAAGGATGAATAATATATTAACTAAATAATGATCTTAAGTCCTATTCCCACAAAAAGGATAAAGTATTTCAGTATAAGAAGCTTGACACCAAAATAACTACTAAACTAGAAATCTTTTGCATCAGTGCAGCATAAAACTGTTCAATGTGTATATGCTCCATAAACCCCAGGGCTGCAGCACACAAAGAATTTACCATGATTTAACCATTTCCTGGTGCTTAGCTGACCTTAACAGCTAGCAGGGTTTAGTAAGAAAAGACATCACTTTGGGCAGAGAGCAAGGATTTTCCCACTCCCTGTACTTCATGTAGTCCATAGTAACCTGGCACCTTACTGTGTCACTCAGTTATGTGCTTCAGCTTACTTCAGAGTTTTTCTTTTTACATAAAAAATCAGGCCCTCCAGTGTACTGATTCTTCATTTCTGTGGAGTTCCGCAGAGTAAATTTAAGCTCCACATACTTTATGGGGCTCAGAGCCTTTTATTTTAGTAATCTCTAAATTTCTATTTAGAAATTCACTGTATTGTGATGTACTTCTATGTTCCCTTATTTCTTACATGGAACTAATAGCTGTCAGCTGGGACATAAAGGTGTCATTCTTGCTTTCTCACAGCACAAATCTAAATGTGACCCTTTCCATAATGCAGCGTGATTAGCCTCTGTTAGAGATTAGAACAGGGGGAGCTGAGGTGAAGTACCCAGTGAGTTGCAGTGTCTTGCTGTTTGTTTCTTCTTTCCTGACCAGTCATTTTTATGTGAGAGAAAATTATTAAACAACATGTAAAAACATTGAACCTGCTCACAATTAACAGTTCTTCCTGCAAATGTAATCCCATTCCTTTAAGTGACTTGTCAAGAGAAACGTAGAAAGAATTCAAATATTTTTGGTGAGATGGTGAACAGAAACAAGCAGATCTTTGTAATCTCCCCTGTTGTTTTCTCTTTACTCTGACAGGTTAGCTTTGAGATCTTACAGAGCTCTCCTCAGTACATGCTGAAACGAAAAGCAGAAACTATTAACAATGGCCTTCAAGCTATTGAAAATATGTTACAACAGAAGAGCGAAAACATTGCAAAAGCCAAAGAAGTTCAGAAGGTAATCTTGCCAAAAAAATTCTGTGGGTGTTAAAAGATTTTTGGTTGTGTCTACAGAGCCTGGTTTAGCAGCAGTGTAAAGTGGCCCTCCATTTATTTTATGTCTGTAAATGGAGAAGTACAAGCAAGCATTTATCTGGTGAATATTTACCAATTCTTTCTCACAGGAAAATAAATACCTGTTTTTTTTCAACTGTGAATCATGTTGGTAGATGCAGATTGTTCTGTTCTCGTCATATCAGTTCCAAAATCTTTGTAATTCCACATGCCCCACATGAAGAACAAATAACTTTGCTATTATCTTTGAGCCTGACCTGACCTGACTTAATTTCCACTCTCTCCACATGCAGCAAATCTGGGATATGCTGGACCTTTGGCATTACAAACTCAATGAACTGGATGCAGAAGTGCATGATATAGTAGAGCAGGATTCCTGCCACGCACAGGAGTTGATGGATATCTTAGTGACCCCCCATCAGCAGTACCAACAAGTCTCACAACTTGCCGAGCACAGAACTGCCATTTTGAACAAGGTAGATGCAAATGTAAAAGGTGTTAAAAAATTATGTCTTATAAAAAACAAATCATCAAAGGCTCTCAAATGAATAAAGAATCAAAAGCCTGCTGTAGGTGCGTTGGCTTATTGTAGCTAGGAATTTTTGGAATGGCAAACATCACCTCTAGCTGCTACTCCAAGACCAGCTCTGCACGGTGGTTGCTGGGGGTTAGCATGGGGAATTCATGCCCCTGGATGGGTGATGAGATGGTTCTCTATGACTCCGGACTATCTATTAAAATAACATTGCCATATAAATCACAACAGTGTCCCCACAAAATGTAACCACATACACACCAAAATTGCTTTTGATTAGAGGAGACAGCCTGAAATCATGAAACTGTTTCAGAAAAATTATGGTCTTTATTTCACCATACTAATTTAACTGACCTTGATAAAAATGCATTCAGTTTTCTTCTGGTCTTGTCCATGGATGCGTTTATCCAGTGAATGGAAATACATTTGTGCCTCTTTGTAAAATCCTGTCATTTCCTAGGCTGCCAACAAGATGGAAGAATATGATGAACTCTTGAAGAATGTGAAAGTTTGGATAGAAAACACAAACTGCTTGCTAAGAGCAGATGCTCAAAATGACTCTGCAAAAAGCTTACGCAAACATACTGATGACCTTCAGGTAAGTATTAATGCAGATATATGGTCCTCTTAGAGCTGGTTACTCTGTACAGACACAACTTTGCATTCTTAAGTCTTACTGACATAAATTATTTACCATTTTCAATAAATCCTTTAAATGAAAAGTAGTTGTAGTTGACACTTACGAAATACAGATAGATAATTTTCCCAGATGGACACACCTGTCTTGTGAAAATGCTGAACTGTAGTACATCTGTCTTCCAAAAATGTTGCCCTATGGTGTGGCTATAATCACTTTTTACTGCCTGCATATGTATGGTTCTTTCTGTGTTGTGTGTATGTGGTCGAAAAAAGATAAAGTGTTATCTTGATGTCTGTGTGTTACATGGAAACTTTGAAGTGAATTGTGATTTGGAAGGCAGTTCTCACTGTATCTTGAAGGTAATTCTGATTGGTAATTTCAAGAATCAAATGTTTGTAATATTACAGGGAAGATTAGGGCCAGGCAAGTGCCAAGAGGATTTCTGGCAATTTCATATTTGAAATTCAAGTTTTCTATATGTCCACTCTTTGGCTTAGGCCAAAAGAGAAAGTTGGTGCTCTGAACATAGATTTTTGTATTAAAACTAATAAGAACTCCTTACAAGAAGTAGCTGACTGTTCTGGACTGATATGTTACAGAGCATGTTGCTACAATGGGGAGATTGTGATTTCCAAAGTCTGTGAACATTTTTGTAACAAAAGCTTATTGTCTCCTGTGTTTGTGGTTTGGAGTGTTTTATATTTTCTGGGCTGGGAAACTAGTGGATTTGGAAATGCCCCCAAGGCTTGCATTAAAGTTGAGACATGCATTCAATCCTTTCTTTGAGAGGATTGCATGCATTTCTTGCAGCCCTCACTGTTCTTCAAGAAGGCATTTGCTCTAATTAATCCAAAAGCTCATCCAGTTAGCTGCAGGAGATGGGAGGAATCTTCCCATCATGCACAACTGGCCAGATGCTTTATGGAGCACTTCATTATATCTGACTGCAGGCTGGTGTGCGGGAAACCATTTTCAGGTGTCTGGTTGACATGTCTTCATGTACTTGGGGTCAGCCTGACCATGGCACAGGAGCTGGAGAGGAATCTGCTCCAGTATCTCATTCTTTTCTTTTTTTTTTTTGGGGGGGCAGTACTCTCTCTGAGTTTGAAATCCTCTTCTTCATGCCTTTTATCATGCTTATGTAGACTTATTTTATCTGATTGATTCCTGTAAAATCATGGCATCAATCACTCAGTTTTCTGCCTGCAGGATGGCAGCAGTTTGGTTCGCTTAGGAGTGAAGTGTTTTAGTCTGAACTAAGCTTTTGGGAATTTATACGATGGTCAATGACATACAGGAAAGTAAAACCGGTTCCTTCTTATCCTAACCTCTGTGAAACTTTCATGTTCACCATTGATGGATCAAACTAAACTCTTATCTCCAGATGGCTTTGGAAGACTCGGAGCAAAAGCAAAATCTTCTACACAGCTTTTACTTGGAGCTGGAGGAACTAACACCAGTCTTTGAAACAGGCAGTGTAATGCAACAGCTAAATGAAATAGATGATCAAGTAGCAACTTTACAGCATGAGATAGCAGAGATTCTTCCACAGATCCAGCATGTGGCTGATGTAAGTTTGGGCGATCCGTAAGTGCCTTTTATCAGAGCTTCATCATATGTTATGAAATACAGCTTAGAAAAAGGATTCTTGTTTAGTAGGTGTGCCAAGTGAGGAAATTAATTGTTTGGAAACAACCCATCAGAAGGTGTTTGGTATCTAATTAAGCTGTAAAATTCAGGAGTATTGATAAAACTCCTTGTTTAGGAGAAGAAATGCAGGGCTTGTTGACTGGCAAATTAACAGGGCTTATGTTGCTGGGGGGTTGGGCTCCTGTTCAGAGGCACCTGGACAGGCTGGAGAAATGGACTGACATAAGACCCATGAAGTTCAACAGAGGCAAATGCAAAGTCCTGCATCCAGCAGGGAGCATGTCCCAATACCAATATAGGGTGGGGGCCAACCAGATGGAAAGCAGCTTTGCCAAAAGGACTGGTGGTCCCTGGTGTACAACAAGTTGATCATGACACAGCAGCATGACCTTGCAACAAAGTGGCCAACAGCATCCTGGGCTGCCTGAGGAAGAGTGTAGCCAGGAGGTCCATGGGAGCGATCTTTCTTTTTGGCACCTATGAGATCACATCTGGGTGCTGTGCTCAGTTTTAGGTTTCCCGATATAAGAAAGACATAGACATATCTGGAGTGAGTCCAGGAAGGCCACCAAGGTGGCCAGGGACCTGTAGCATAGGCTGTAGGAGGAAAGGCTGGGAAACCTGGGTCAGTTCAGCCTGGAGAAGAGACAGCTCAGGGGTGGGGGGGCAGGTATTACTGCTGTCTACTGCTACATAATGGGAGACTATAGACAAGATAGAGCCAGATTCTTCTTGGGGTGTGCAGAGAAAAGATAAGCGGTAACAGACTCTAATTATAACAAAATCAGTGGCCCAGAAGAGGGGTAAAATCCCCATCTCAGGGAAGGCCCAAACCTCAACAGGATCAGGCCCCAAATGACCTGCTCTGAGAGCACCAGATACCTCCTGAGGTCTCTTCCAACCTAGTTTATTCTGTGACTCTGTCTCTATGAGAGTTCACAAGCAGCTGTACTGTATGTAGATCCATTTTCCATCTGACATAAGACTCTTCGTATAGGAAGCTACAACAGTATAATTTGACCAGTTTCCTATGCTGACAACTATCACCACTGGAAAAGTGTCTTGTCACTACTAGTAATTTCTAAAGTGACTTTTCAAGGATATTTCAATTCTGTATTCAGGGCTTAAAACAGACCAGGTGACCTTAGATAATTAATTCCTCCAGAAGTTATGATGATACGTAATTTATAATAATGAGCCTTTTGATTGATAGCATCCATTAACATATCCTGCATATGCTGCACTTATTTTTCAGTATTTCTTTTTAAATTAAAGTGAAAGGCTGGCTTTGGTATTTGTACTATCTGCAAATACTCTCTTTGTTCTCAAAATCTAGGAATTGGATGCCGTTGAATCTCATGTGAAAGTCTTTGAGAAGGACATTGCCAAAATGAAGACAATCCTGTCATCAGAAGATTTGTTAGAATTTTCTCCTAAAGAACAACTTAAACATGGACAGGTCTGTGGAAACTCCTCTATTGTCTTTTTTCACTACATATTTATGCATAAGTAAATATAAATATGCTTGCATGAGCATAAGGCTGTTTTGTGACTGCAAACTACCATGAACAAGTTTTTAGTATATGACTTTGAACTGTTAGTATCACACAAATTCTAACTGTTGGGTCAAAGATTGAAAATATTATTTCAGCCATGATTTTGGCTACATGTTTCTACAGTGCCAAGTACTGCAGTCCCAGAGGAGCACATTGGTATGGCAGACCTGATATCTGTGTGTGTCTTGGGGGCTTACTTTGGACTGATCCCGTAGAATGAACATGCATTAGTGGCTGAGTGACTTCAGGGGCTCTTCTGAGAAGTATCTTCTGCTTTAGTTTCATTTGAAAGGAATCCAGTTTGCATGGTTTGAGACAACTGCTCAGTGTAAACCCTGAGGTGAGACTGTTGGGAGATCCCTTCAAGAAGCATAGTCATGGTTTGAATGAAAACATTTGTAATTAAAGCATTATTGAGAATATGCCCATAGAGAACTTGCCTATGTAACTTAAGCACATGTCAGACGTACCTGCCACATTTGAGTGTCTCCAGTTTTGGAAAATTTATGGCCTGGCTTTCAGGAGACACTTGCTGCATATCACTCTACTTAGCATCAAACAGTAAGCAATCTGAAAGTCTGAGCATCAGACCCTGTTTTTCCAAAAATGGAGGCAACATTTAGCAGATGTTTCTGGAAACAGGCTGGAGTGACTTACCATAAAACCATTTCATCATGCAGGGACTTCACTGCAAAGATACCTTGGCCAGATGGTTTCTCTCTCTCTGCTTGAGTGAAGTAAAGCAAAGTACTATGGTATCTTTTCTTTTATACACATGCAGTCCATATTGTTAGCTGAATGAAATGCAAAAAGCATGGGTTCAGTTTTAGGGGAGGGATAAAAATATCATCATACCTCTCATAGCTTTGTTATTCAGAGAGCTATTTTTTAATGGCTACATTATATGGAAAAACTAAAGTAATAATTCTTCTGGAAAATAACGTTCACCTACTTCTTTATTTTAAATTGAAGCCTGGATAGTATGCTAATAACAAAAAATTCCTTATACAGGCTGCTTATGAATGATAGAATAAGGTGGTTTGTATTTATATTTTTTTCTTCTGAAGTTTACAGCTGAATGAGGTCTCAGTAGGATTTCATGTTTCTTTAGGAGAACCAAGAAGTTGTGAGTTGGTATTGCCATTCTGTCTTTCCTAAATTTGTCTTCCATAAAACATGCATTGTGGTGTGAAACTTCACATTTCTGTTCATCCAAAACTGGTAAAGGTGATTGTGCATCCACTCGGGGTATTGTCATATGAAATGCTGTCTTTGACAGGAAAGCCATCTTCAGAGGTTTCTCCTGGCTTCTATCTTGGTTCATCATGGTGCATCATCTCAACTATGTTGATAAGACTCTCTATAGGACCACCATAAACTGGCTAGCTGTAACATAGGACATTTCATGGCTGGTTTGCAGCACAAAAAAGAAAAAACAGAGTTGGCTAGAATGACATCAAAGGGTTTGCACCACTTTCTTAACTGTCTTCACTGCCAAAGATGTGATACTTTGACATGACACGTTTAGTAAATAGTAACTAATCTGAATGTGAGCTTTTTTTCTGTGATTGTGCAAACTTTATGTATGTATATGCAGAAGAAACAGAATTGTAAATGTAAGTTGTATGTTCCACTTGCTTTAGATAACTTCACCAGAGATTTTCACTTATTTCTTCCAAGATTAAAATATTCTTCCTTCTTCTGTGGGAAACTCGCCAAAGAACTTTTGCACATCATGACAGTGGTGTAAATTTTCAGTGTTGATTCTTCTAACTCAGTATGACATCCATCATCTATCCTGTATCCTAATAGGTTATACTTGACCATGTTGGTCCCATGCAGAAGAACATTGTTCATATACAGTCCTACGAAGAAGCACTTCAGCTACCAGGGGTGAAAATGCAACCTTTCTCAGTCTTCCAAAGAGCAAGACAACTCTTGAGAGAATTGAAGAAATTAGAAAAAATTACTAAGGAACAAAATGACCTACTGGAGGTAATTGATATTTTTTTTTCTTTTACTGTCGCCTAAACCACCTTATTTTTATAATAATTTTGATCACTAGACAATATTGTTTTTACAGGCATATAGTACACCTACTGTCTTCTGCGTAACGGTTTGGGGATTTTTTTGTTGTTTTTTCCTGTGTAATTTGATACTGCAAGGCACACCAGATAGTCCTGGAATTCATTTCACTTTTCCAGTTCAGTTACAATGGACACCATGTGTTTTAGCATACTGTAGAAGAAAAGAAGGCCCAAGTGTCTCATGACCCAGGTTTGCACAATGGATGATTGAAGTCCACTGTTATCTGCAGGTGTTCACATAACATTCAAGTCCTTAAACTTATCCTGAATATGGAAATTCTTTGTTGACAGCCATTAGATAGAAATTGCTGACAATTAGTAGTAGAAAGTCTTTTACTAAAGATGATCTTCTCAAATCAGTGAGCCAGGAGAGTGACCGTTTTCTACTGCTGTCGCTTGGTTAATTCCTTGTTTTGAGGCAGGCCAGCTCCTGCCCTCAGAAGGTCCCATGCAAGGATGTGTCTGTATAAGTGACAGGGGGCTTGGAGATGCTGTTGGCCAAACCAGGTTTGGAAACAGAAGTGATGTAACAGCATCAGTGTGACACATGGCTGTAGGAGAAGGCAGTGCTGGCAGGGTCAGTGAGTGTTAACTCAAGGGCAATTAGAGTTATGAAACAGCTATGCTGGCTCCAAACCTGAAGTAGTATCTCTGCAGCACTTCACTGAGCAACGTGGTTGTACCAGCTCAGGAAGGTTTTAATTCAGGGATATCTGTGTCACGCGCCATTGCCCAGGGTAGATATACTTGGAGGCAATCTGGAGTTCGTTTACGCATGTTCCCACCTCAGCAGAGGTATGAAAATTCTCATGTGACTCATCCATTTCTTGGCAGCATGATAGCAGCACCTAGAAAAGTGGTATGGTGTCTTTGCTGGTTTGCTTTTCCAAACCTATTACAGTAGAACAAAATGCTTTAGAACATATAACTTCTTACGGGGCATTTCAGAGGCCAGGCAGAGACAAGTGGCAGCTGAAACATGAATGTCCATCTTTAAGTTTCAGTTTGTGAAATGAAGAGCAATACACCAAGAGAAAAAAATCAAATATGCTACATGACTAATGCATGCTTGGAGACTGGAAAAAAAGCAATGACTATGTGAGATCCATATGATCCCTATGATCTTTTAATTTTTAGTCCATACAATTTCTTATGTCTGAAAAGTGGATGTGCTAAAATGTACCTTTTGCAGAGAGTTACCAAATTAAATACTCGAGAATTTTCAAAGCACTTTAAAATCATCAGAAATGGGGTGCTTTGCAATTATAAAGTATTATCATTAGACTTCTGACTGGTTTATGTGGAGCATTAGGTCAACGTTTAGATTTTTCTCCCTTTTGAAACAGCTGTAACCTTTTTTTTTTTTCAGCATTTGCGTTTATCTTACAGGCATCCAACAATCTGTAGCTGAGTGAAATTTCTTTGTGAGAAAATAGATTGGAAAAATTGCAATTCTTGGCAGCTAGGATATCAAACTGTGCAAAAAGATTTTCCAGTCCTGCTGAATGTGTTGAAAGTGGCAGTACTACAATACAAGTCTAGCACCAGCTATGACATGACAAAGGATAAAGCTGTTAAAGGATGGCATTTTGAGTGCTGCATTAGAAAGGTAGTACGTATCCTGATAGAGAGGAAAGCAAGTGGAAGACAGGCTTCCTTTACAAATATATACATAGTTGTGGTTTTTTTTCCTGAGGATTAGCTTTGAAAGTTTAGTGTTTGAATGCATTTGCCTGTATTTTGCTATTGGTGATGCAATAAGATACTGCACTAGTAACTTTTACATAATTAAGTTGCAGAGTAACACCTGTAAAGGCAAACAGAAACAAAATCAGTAATAGGTAGTGTAAATTCTTTGGGGCAAAGTTTTAGATCTGTGTTGAATGTTGCCCTCTGTTTTTTATTATGGCCTATCAAGTACCACACCTATCACTACCTAAATAACGTCATCAGGAAGAGGTGCTGGAAGCCACAACTGCTTCTACTGGTTTTCTGTGCAAGAGAGTGGCAGTATTTGCATATTTGATGATTTACTGTGTTCATTTTGAGTAAGCTCTTCCATAACAAATACGATGTCTGCCTGTACATACACTAGGGCAGGTGGGCATCTTCCATGGGTAGGTCTTCCAGTCTTACCACAATATGAAAGTAAAGAGCAGATGTTAAGCAGGAATTAACTCAAAAGAAAGGCAACACTTCTAGGAAGAGACTTAGTCCCATGTATATAGCATAATTGTTATATTAGGAAAAGGATAAAATAGGATTTTTTGCCCCTCAGTGGAAGGCAGGAAGTTAAGATGAGAAATCTTCAGGCAAGTGGCTATATTCACATATTGGCCTGTGAGAGAAGACACTGGAGTCTCTATACAGAGTATTCATATTCTTTAGGAAGCTCACATGAGGTGGAAATAGTTAGCATTTTTATAGGAAGTATTCAAATTGTCAGATACTGTGGCTGGCTTATCATCTGAGCTGCAGGGTCTGCCTGGTGTACAGCACAGTTTATTTTTAGTCAGTGCAAAACTACCTGGCAATGAAGACCTGAGCACCAATAAAAAACAGGTAGACTTTCTAATTTGATATGAAACCCTGTAATTGCTCTTTTTTTTTCTTTTTCCAACCTGTTCTAAACTAGCGAATGCGATTAAATATGCTCCCATTTGCATTTTGTAGCCAAACGTGTACTACACTGGAGTAAGCAAAGACGTGCTCCTAGGCAGAATACTCCACCATACTTTTGCTTGTGGGTTGAGTGGTTTGTTTGTCTTTGGCAAGTGAATAATAAACTTTGTAAGGATAGGGTTGTGCAAAGTCATCAGAACAAACACTGTTTCTTCTGCCTGTAACTACAGACGCAAAGGAAGCTTCAGGACTTTTCAGTACAAGTTTGTTGCATTACTGACAAGTTTGTTTCTGTACTGGTTAATTCAAAATAATTTATGAGAATTACTGTTTCACAGGAAGCTGTAAAGAAAACTGAGGAATGTGAGCAAGAAATTGAGAAGTTGAAACAATTCTTAAAGAACCAGTTGGTTGAAATATCACATGAAGATCAACCACTGGCTCAGAAGACTCATTGTCCAGAGGTGGGTTTCATTGTTTTCTCTCTCATGTCTCGTGCGTATCCTGACTAACACTAATCATGGCGATGCAGAGCACTGAGAAATAGCAAGGTGCTTCCCTTCCCTGCCACAGTCAAGCAGGCAATTGAATGCCATAGTGTGACTATGCATGTGTAAGCTGATGTATACCAAGAGATATCGCAATTAAGATTAGTTTGCAAGTTGGGTATATCTTTCATAATATACTCCTTATTGATTTTGATGTGTCATTTGTATCCATATCAACTTCTAAGGAAAATTGAGTGCTGTTTTCATAACAGCTGACAACTGTTTAGCTGAAACAATATGCAGCACTGAGAGCTTGCCTGTGCTCAGCATCCTGCTAATGCTGCTGAGGTGGCAGCTTGGGACAGTGCATAAGGAAAGAACTGAGTCCATCTCTGATCACTGTGCAATGGTACTTTTGGCAATTCTGGTTAGAGTTAGATTCTTTAGGGTATGTTCCTTGTCCTCACTGCCACACTGTGTTTTCATGGACTGATAAACATGTGTTGCTTTTCTCCCTGTGGTTGGCTGCTTTCTGTAATGGATGAATTGATTATTTAATGCAAAAATAAGATGTGTTTTAAGGACAGCACTGCAGAAGTCAGGAAATGGCTAATTAAGTGTAATAACTATTTATCAAGTGCCTCTGAAATGCTCAGCTTTTTGCAATCAGTCACAGTAAAGTTAATACACATACATTGTAGTTGCCTAATAACTATAATCACTCGGTAGGCTCTTAAGTACATAGCTGCTCTGCTTTTAGGTGGCTGGATGTTGGAGATTTGATGCTAGTACTAAGCATAACTCATTTCCTGATTCTTACTTGTTTTTGTCTTTGAATGTAGGATTTTCTGTTTAACAGCTCTTGTTTTAGAAGAAAACCTGTTTCACAATTGTAGCATTTCATTAGTAGAAACAGGCAATGGAATTGCCCATCTTACTGGGGGGCTTCAGATGAAGAAGTGATGCTAATAAAGATTTGGTTTTTGAAGAGGTTTTTGGCTTATTAAGTTTGCAAAGCAGTAGGTGGTAAACATATGCTGTAAAGCCTCCTCCTGCAATGAAACAAACAGAAAGACTGTTCCTAGTGGACATTTTTAAAAACACCCCAAATTATTATGGATGGCGGTTTCTTCATTCCAATGACGACTTCTTTCTTCTACCTTTGAAGATTTTTCCTCATTTTTTTGAGTGTACAAAAGGAAAAAACATCCTTGTTTGAGCAGAGTTTCCACATCCTTTGAAAATTTGCTGGGATTCCTGCCTCCGCCTCCCCATCATACTGCCATACTGGCATTATTAACAGAAGAAGCTGTAGTCAAGACAGAACCAGCAGGCTTAATGTTTTCATCAGGCACAGATTATTACTTGTACAGCATTATTCACACCATGATAGAGCATGGTGTAGAATTATTTCAAGCCTTCAAAGCTTGCTCTGATGCACTGAGCCCAGTGTGCAGTAGGATATTTAGCCACATTTTCAGTTTTCTGAGCAAGCAACAATGCTTCAAAGAGCTTTAGCACTCTCGGTAATGAAGGCAGTGGAGCATTTTATTCGTTGCCCTGTCTTACTCTGTTATTTGTTGTGCTTTCTTTGCTGACCTGGAAACTGGGTAGGAAGGAAAGGCCCTAGCAGAAAGCTCTAAGGGCAGGGTGCCATCTACAGCAATAGTCAAGGCCTAGGAGGAAACCAAGACCAATTTATTTCCCCTTTTGCCAGTTCAGAGTTACTTGGGTTATTGTTTAATCCCTGCAGAACATTAAATATTTTCCCTGTACTTTGTTGGGTACCATTGCTCCCAATATTACATTCAAAGACATGGGACAGTTTTGTCACTAAACCCCCCTGGTTTGTGTTTCCTTCGTTAAGGCCAGTTTCAGCAAAGAAAGCTCAGCCCTGAGCTACCTTTACTGCTGTCTTTGCCCTCATCAAGGCCATCCCAAATGTTTTGTGTCAGATTTCCAGGTAGAAGATAGTTGGAAGTAACATCACCTGCTGTGACACACAGAGTAATGTAACCCAGCTGCATTCCCTCTGTCCTGAAGGAAGCGCGTATTCCCATGGCTATGCAGGACCTAGTTAGAATTAGTTATCCTGCCTTTCCCATTTCCTTCCAGACTACCAACTTCTGCATTACAGGCAGCAAGTGCTGTCCTGAGCTGAACCTGTTGCTGCTGTTTTGCACATCTCCTGCAGTGACAATGGGGAACTGTCCCAATGCCCTGAAAAAGGAAAAAGGGCAAATAGCCCCAGTCCCAGTAAGATACATCACTGGTATCATCTTATTACATTACTGTTTGCTTAAGTAAGAAAAATGAATGCTTATAGATGTTGTTGCTCCTTAGGGAGAAATGGAAGCAGTAAAAGAAGAAATTATAAAGCTGTGCCAAAGAAAGGAAGATATCCTTACTGGGATGAAGAACTCAATGTCTGAGCTTCACCAGCGCTTACAGCATGAAGAGCCTGAATCAGGAGATGAACCCACAGCCTCCATATTAGCACACAGTGACTTGATTGGGACTGATGTTTCTGGTCAGCAGGTAAGTGGAGCACCATGTTGTGATCACTTACCCAAGAGCTGAAGAGGGAAGATAATTAACCCTTCTTCCTTCTTGAAGACTCTGGTCTTCAAAAAGGGCAAGAAGGAAGACCTGGGTAACTATAGACAGGTGAGCCTCGCCTTCATCCCTGGAAAGTGATGGGACAACTTATCCTTGGTGCTGTCTCTAGGCTTATCATGGATAAGAGGGTCATTAGGGGCAGTTGCATGGCTTCACCAAGGGGGAAGTCATGCTTAACCAACCTGATAGCCGTTTATGAGGACATAACCCGGTGATGGTAAAGCAGTGGATGTGGTCTATCTTGATTTCAATAAAGCATTTGACACAGTCTTCCACAGCATCCTTGCAGCTAAACTGAGGAAGTGTGGTCTGAATGATTGGATAGTGAGGTGGACTGTGAACTGGCTGAAGGAAAGAAGCCAGAGAGTTGTGGTCAATGGGACAGAGTCTAGTTGGAAGCCTGTATCTAGTGGAGTCCCTCAGGGGTCGGTACTGGGACCAGTACTATTCAATATATTCATCAACAATTTGGATGAGGGAACAGAGTGCTCTGTCAGCAAGTTTGCTGATGACACAAAACTGGGAGGAGTGGCTGACACACCAGAAGGCTGTGCTGCCATTCAGAGAGACCTAGACAGGCTGGAGAGTTGGGCAGGGAGAAATGTAATGAAATATAACAAGGGCAAGTGTAGAGTCTTGCATCTGGGTAAGAACAACCCCATGTGCCAGTAAAAGTTGGAGACTGACCTATCAGGGAACTGCTTGAGAGAGTCCAGCGCAGGGCCACGAAGATGATTAAGAGAGTGGAACATCTCCCTTATGAGCAAAGGCTGAGGGAGCTGGGTCTCTTTAGCTTGGAGGAGACTGAGGGGTGACCTTATTAATATTTATAAATATGTAAAGTGTGAGTGTCATGAGGATGGAGCCAGGCTCTTCTTAGTGACATCCAATGATAGGACAAGGGGCAATGGGTGTAAGCTGGAACATAGGAGGTTCCGCATAAATATGAGGAAGAACTTCTTCACAGTGAGGGTAACAGAGCACTGGAACAGGCTGCCCAGAGAGGTTGTGGAGTGTTCTTCTCTGGAGACATTCAAAACCTGCCTGGATGCGTTCCTGTGTGACCTGATCTAGGTATTCCTGCTCCAGCAGGGGGATTGAACTAGATGATCTTTTGAGGTCCCTTCCAATCCCTAACATTCTGTGATTCTGTGATTCCTCCAGGAGGAGTGGCATGTGAGAGAGGAGCACCCCTGCAGCTGTGAATCAATACTACTTCTCCCCTTTGTGCTTCCAAATAGTCCCAGAGGGACTGGATGTGATGTGTGTCTAGGGGCTAGCAAGAGAGAGGTGTGCTGCTGGTTATTTTTTAGCATGAGCAGATCCAACATGAAGTTTGCATCAAGCAATCAACAGAAAAATGCTCCCTGTATAGTTTTACTGATAACCAGTTGTTCTGGGACTTTCAGTAAATTGTTTTCATGGAGCAAAATAAAATTTGTCCCAATTGTAGCTGTGATGTTAAAACATTATAGCATAGAGAAAAGTCCCAATTTTCAGAAGTGCTTAGTACCTGCAGCTTTCAATTACTTTAATGTTGGGTGGCAGATGTTCAATGCTTCTCTGTAAGTGGACCCTAAGTGGTAACTTTCTTTTGGTCTACAGGCAGAAAAGGCTTTTACTGGTTTTGTAATGAGTAATTGGACTGCCTCTTTTTGTGTATTTTTGTAGCTGAAAAAAAGAGGAATGATGTCGCTTCTACCTTCCGTAGATGAAGAATCAGAAGACTCTTCTTTCCACAGCAAAGTGAGTTCAGTATATATCTTATATATGTCTGTGTAAGAGACAAGATTTTGGTACAGGACAAATTATGAAAAATGTGTAAATCCTACATACTTCAGAAAAATATCTGCTGTCACTCCAGGATACTAAAAAGTTGCACTCAAACTAGCCTACCAGTATTACACAGCACTTCATTCTGTGATGTGTGATCCTGCTTTTGGTGGGATTGCTTATATGGTAAATAACCCCTTTATGGGAAGTGTTAGTGGCAAAATATGGGCCTAAATACCAATGTTTATATACGGGGCTGGGGTTCAGACATAATTAGACCACCTCTGAAGTGCTAAAACTTAAAAGAAACAACCAAAATTAATTGTATGTTTGAGCTTAAGAAAAAAAGGGCATGATCAGACTATTGGGAATGAAGATAGGAAAGATTTCTGGGAGAATGAAACTGAGACACTGTTCAACAGGTTGTGCTGAATCTGGGGAGTCTGAATGCCCAGGTGAACTGTAGAGGCACAAAGTTGGGAGTAAAGTTTCATAATAAAGTTAATAGCTTTTGGAAAAAGGAAAAAAATAATCCATGAAACTTTCTGCACACTTTACTGTACCCTAAGGACTAAACAAGATGTACTGGAATGAAATCAGGAATGTGCAGAATTGCTGGTGAGCTTGTAGCCTAGCTAACCTCTTGCACAGCAGTTCGCAACCTGCATAGGCTGGTAGTGACCAGCTATGGTCATCTGCATCTCCTGGGAGGGACCGTGGCCTCAACCAAGTTTTGAAAAGTCTCTCTGAAGTCCTCACTATGGATATTAATTACCCTTTTTACTACATCACTGCAAAAAGAATCAAAAGGAAATGTGGCAAAGAGGTGATATAGTGCTGGAGGGGTTGCTTTAGGCTGGGCAAGGATGAAACTCCATGGCTAGACAGTGTGAAGAAGTCCAAACACCTTAGATAGAAGTGATTTCAAGCTGATCCAAGCCCTTGAGTTTCAAGATTTCTCATTCTGCACCTTCATTGGTGCAGTTTTCTTTACATACAGGTCTTTTAAGGGGACAGGGCAAAAGGAGAATTGTTTCTTGTTGTTTTTTTAAATTATTTTTTTAAGTAGTGTGAAAAAAATGAGGGTACTCTGAGGTGTCTAGACAAAACTTGAGTGTCATCCAGCTGCCATTTATCTTGCAGCAGAGCTATAGAGCAAGGGAAAAGGTGAGATTTGGGAAGCAAAATAAAGGTAGATAAAATAGAGCAAAGTGTTACTAGAGGTTTGCAGTCATTTACATTGCCTGAAGGAATATCTGAGCTTCCTGTTCACAAGCTAATGCTGAGCTGTTACTGCTTTCAAAGGGAAGTACAGCCACAGAGAAAGATGCAAGCTTTTGGCCTTCAGAAAGAAATGATGAAAGACACAAGGAAGACAGTGCAACCTCCTGGTCTTCTGGTACCTTGTCGGATGGCATTGCTCAGGTAAGGTTTATCTCCACGGGGATTAGGAACTCATCTTTGTGAAAAAAAGACCTGCACAAATCCTAGGTATTGCTGAAGTTTGTAAAGCAAGAGAACTGTAGAAATGCAGGACATGATGGATGTATCCAGATCCTCCATGTTCTGTATCACACTAAGTCTTGCCATTTAAAATCTATTTTCCTGTTGCATATATTGTTTGGACTCAATGACCTTAAGAGTCTTTTCAAACCTAAATGATGCTGTGATTCTATAATAATTTATTGTAGACTGACAAAACCTCCAAATATAGAAATGTGCATTTGTTAGCAGCGATTTGTTCTGCTAATTCCTGGAAACGCTGTAAAAATGTGCATTTTGTAGGGGGATGATTTCTGGAAGAGATTCTCTTTGTACGTGAGAAGATCAGCATCTAACACACCCAGTCAGCTACAGTTTTGGTGGCATTCTACTCTGTTCTTTAGGTGTCTTGATAATGTTGTGGTAGCTGCAATTTTTTGTTTCTGTCTATCCATGTCACAGGCGTAAGACAACTTCGTGTGAATACTCTTGGTTGAGGACCATTACAGGTTGAATGGCTGCTGCCCTTTGAGGCTTCTCTAACACAACTAGGCAATAATGATACTAATACTTCCACTGTTGCCTCTCTCTCTACAGGATGCTGATGAGATAATGGAATCACACAGTAAACACGGTGAAGAAACATCTATGCAAACTTTGCGGAGCACTGAAGATCCTGGCACAGGTGATGGCAGTCAACCTATGGTGAGTTTGAAGGCCTGAAGTAGGCTGAACAAGATGACCTCCTGAGCTCATTGTGTAACCTGTCTAGTGGGCAGAGGCCCTGTTTGGTTATGGTAATGCTACTAGAGTTTGTTGCAGTATTTATGATATGGTAGGATACCTACAACCCTTTGTGGGCCTCTTCATATTGCTACTTTGGGTGAAAATAAATACATTTTGATTTGCTCCTTGAAAATGCAATTTACTCAGGAAGAAAATGGAGTATTTTCAGGAAGGAAGATGCTGGCATTCATACATGCATGAATGAAAGGGTTAAAGTGATGTAAACATACATCAACTATGGGATCTTTAAGTGGCAGTTAAAGGAGAAATTAATGAGATTGACAATCCAATCTGTTGCTGCTTTGTGGAAGGTATGCACAGGCCAAGGGAGGCGTGTGCAGCAGCCTATAGGTCATATACAAAAGATTAAATGGAAACAAACATGAATATTCCAGGAAGGCCAGAGCAGCAGGCTGGTAGCAGAGTAGCCTCAGCTCTTGCTGGGTTTAGAGTGAGGAAGAAGACTGAATCCATCATTGCCTGGGGTGCCTACGGGCTGTCGGACCCAGCAACACAAAAGTTCACTAGGGCAGTTTCTTCACCTGGACGTGGCAGCTCTGTGGTCTGTGGAGAGATTGCTGTCAGGCTGTGAACCAGGTCTTTCTCTGCTCAAGTAGATGGGTGTCCCCATCACTGCAGTGGAAAGGGGAGGAGAATCAGAAAAAAAAAGTAAAACTCATGGGTTGAGATAAGAGCAGTTTAGTAATAGAAATAAAATAAAATATTACTAATACTACTACTAATAATAGGCTGAAAAGGGACATGTGGTGCTGGGGGACATGGTTTAGTGGTGAATTGACAGTGCTGGGTTAATGGTTGGACCTGATGATCTTAGAGATCTTTTCCAACCAAGGCTATTCTATGATTCTGTAACAAAAAGAGGGAGAACTAAAACCCAAGGAAGACAAGTGATGCACAGTACAGTTGCTCACTACCCACTGACTGATGCCCAGCTATCCCCAAGCAGAGATCACTCCTCCCAGCCAGTTCCCCCCAGTTTATATACTAAGCATGATGTCCTATGGTATGGTATATTCCTTTGGCCGGTTTGGGTCAGCTGTCTTGGCTGTGTCTCCTCCCAGCTTCTTCTCTACAAGAAGCTGGTAAGACAGGGGCAGTAGGAGAAACTGAAAAAGTCCACAGCTTAACGTAAGCATTGCTTGGCAACAACTAAAATATCAGTGTGTTATCAACATTATTCTCAGCACATATTCAAAACATAGCGTCATACTGGCTACTGTGTGAAAAATAGTATGCTAGTGAAGCTAGCTACTTCTGTGTGAAGAAAATTAACTCTATCCCAGCTAAAACCAACACATTCTTCACCCCTTATTTCATACCATTTTCATCATGCTTGGATCCCATACTATCCAATCCATTGTCATTAACCACCACAGCCCTTCCCATCCTTTGATATAATACATGCATATCATTCCCTTGTAAAATGTCCATAAAAACATCCATTGAGTTAATTTATTCCATGACTTTGGGCTCCATCTGTTCCTGTGGTTATTCCTGTAACGCACAACTCAAATCATGGGTTACAACAATTTAAAGGTATTTTTCGTTACAGTTTATAGGATTTGATATTGCAACGAGCTCTTCCCCTTGCTCCTAGCCTGGCTAGCTCCTGCTATAGTAATGAGGACATACAGTCGCAGGGTCATATATAGCAATTAATATCCATCATACAATTTAGTTCATTGGATATTTCCACCCGGAATCAAATCCCCTTGAGGTACACATTGAACTTCCCCATCTTGCCACATTACCCACCAAGTGCACCCAGGTCCTTTAGCAAAAGCAATCCCATGAGTAGGTTTGCCTTTGCCTGAGGCAGGAATAACCCAGACTGTTTTCCCTCATGTATTTTTAATGTGCACTACAGGGACTTTATCCCCTTCTACAGTACGTACATTTTTTGCTTGGGCAGAGCCAGCCTGATTGGCAGATCCTCTAGTATTGACTAACCAGGTGGGTTTTGCTAAATGTGTATCCCAATGTTTGAAGGTCCCACCACACATTGCTTGCATTGTAGTTTTTAACAGTCCGTTGTATCGTTCGATCTTCCCAGAGGCTGGTGCATGATAGGGGATGTGATATACCTGCTCAATAACATGCTCGCTGGCCTAGGTGTTTACGAGATTGTTTTGCAAATGAGTCCTTTTGCCTGATTCAGTTCTTTCTGAGGTGCCATGTTGCCATAAGACTTGCTTTTCAAGGCCCAGGGTAGTATTCTGGGTGGTGGCGTGGGGCATGGGATATGTTTCCAGCCATCTGGTGGTTGCTTCCACTGTTGGAAGCACATGGCGCTTGCCAGGGCAAGTTTGTGGGAGTGTGATATAATGAATCTTTCATATTCATGGATAACCTGTGCAAGAGTGTCCATGGTCAAGTCCATGTTGATCACTGGCCCATCTATATGTTGCATTTCTTCCCTGATGGCCTGAGATGTTGTGGGCTCACTGAGCTATAAACGTTGTTTTGTGTTGCAAATCCAAATCCACTCCAGTCTTAGCAGCCTGATTCACCTGCTGGTTGTTTTGATGTTCTTTAGTGGCCCAAATTCTAGGTACATGGGCATCTACATGACAGCCAGATTCTCTAGCTGGGCAGCACTACTGCACAACAAGGCGGTTGCCATGGCGAGGTTTGCCACTGTGCTGTCAGTTGTTCTGTTTCCGTTGCTGCAGCCAGCCCCACAGGGCACTTGCCACCATCCATTACCGAATACAGAGGTAGGGCACTGGCCATTTTTCTCTATCTATGTCTAAAGCTAGCTGGATAACTTTCACTTCTGCGGTCATTTTGTTTATCACATCCACTGGCATCTGACAATGTCCCTTTTGCCATTTTATTCCTAAAAACTGGGTCTCCTGTGCAGGTCCCCTGACCTTACTTTGTTTTATAGCAAAACTGGCTTCCAGAAGGATTTGGGCTGTTTTCTTCCCTTTCTCAAACACTACTTCTCCTGTGTTGCCCAACACGATGATGTCTTAAATGTATTGCGGGTGTTATGGAACTTCACCCTGCTTCAGTGAAGTCGGGATCAGACTATGGTCTTGGTCTTGGCACACAAACGCATGATGTATTCATGAACAGATCCATCTACATGGATGATACTGGTTTGTTTTTTTAACTAATTTGACTGTATATCTGAGTTTCTATTTAGAATGGAATAGAATGCGCTAGAGTATTTTCAGTTGGAAGGGACCTACAACGATCACCTGGTCCAACTGCCTGACCACTTTGGGACTGTTAAAGTTAAAGCATGTTGTTAAGGGCATAGTCCAAATGCCTCTTAAACACTGACAGGCTTGGGGCATCAACCACCTCTCTCAGAAGCCTGTTCCAGTGTTTGACTACTCTCTCTGTATAGAAAGGCTTCCTAATGTCCAGTCTAAATTTCTGTAGATGAAGAGGATAAAGTTTACTGCAGTAACAATGTCTTGCTGGGGAGGGGCAAAGCATGCCATAAGTGTAAACTAAATGCTTATTTATACATACATGTGTGACAAAAGGGTGTCATGTACAGTATTATACATCTGTAATGTTTTGTTATTTAAATGAACAAACTAAAACAAACAGGTGTAGAACTAGAGCTGGAAATTTCAGGTGGAGGTTTGTGGAGGAATGGAAGTAAACTGGTACTTAATTTCTTCAGTAACTTATACCTCAATAGACATATTTAAACTGTTCTGTGCTTTGTATACTTAGACTTACTTTCTATGTTTAATGCCACTGTCCCATATTATCTTGGAGGCAAACGAGAACAGTAGCGATTCAAGTAAGACATTGATAGCTGAAACAATGCATTTTTGCTCTCTGATTTTCTGCCAAATTTCATTTTAACATGGACCTTGTACACTACCACTGACCATCTTGGTTGCCTGAATATATGCTGTAGAGCGATGGGGGAGTGTACAAGTAGTTTCATTCTTGTGATGTTGTGCTTGATTTATTTACTAAGTACCAGTATCTGGCACAGTGTGGAGGTATAAACAGACCTGAACAGCCTTCCAAGCAACTGCTGATATCTCCAAGTACTTTAGACTTCTCCTTATTACGGAAGTGTACAGTATTGCTTCTCAAAGGAGGGCAAATAAAAAGAAAGAATTACACAAGACATCCTTTAAAAGACACCATTTTTCTTCTGTGTGATCTGGAGTGTGTGGAACTGGACACACACAAGTAGCTTATAAGTGTTGCCCAACAGCTTGTTTTGCCACTTTAAACTGCATTGGCTTTTACATCCAACTCCCACAGAAAAACATCTCTCCTCAGGGGAGAACTGGTTAACAGTGAGTCATCCAGCTTCCTGTGTGCTCAGCTATACCTGTGCAAATGCAAATGGGAACCTGTTACACCAGATCCACATTGCCTGGCTGCTCAGTTTCCCTTTCCTTTTCCCTCCTTCTTTCTTTCTTTGTTTTTGTTCTGGGAACACGGTGGCAGAATGGTTTTGGAGCTCTGTGAGTGTGGAAGTTAAAGATTTCCCACTGGTAAGGGGAGGGGAAAGAAAGAAAGAAAAAAAACCTGATAGATAACCACATGTGCTTTGCTTCAGTGGCCTCCTGTCCCCAGTGCCACCCAGGGCTCTCGAGGGAAGGAGGGAGATTCGGAGGAAGCGGAGGACGGTGGTAGGCCTGAGCCAGAAAAGATCCTCCAGGTGTGCCAGGCTCAGGTTGCCGAGCTGGAACAGTGGCTAGACAAAACTAAAATGTCCCTGAGGTCAGACCCCCAGACCCCCAAAATGCAGCAGGCGGTGGAACTGAAGCTTACTGAATACCAGGTAAGACAGAGCTGTCAGGTTGCTGCTGCCATCCAAACAAGTCACCCTTCCCTGGGGTGTGTGTCTGCAGGAAAGCTGTGCTTACTGCTCCTCTCACCACTTCACCAGCTCATTACACCGTGCAGAAAACAGGTAACCGCTTGGCTTCAGTTTCAGGTGCAGCTTTCCAAGGGCTTAGTTAAAATACCTGGTTTTAGAGTTTGGAGCTTTATGCATCTGGGAGATTTAGGTCGAACTCTTGAGTATTTTTAAATCTTTGTAACATTTGGATTATTTTCAGAAACATGGCTCAGTATAGTTTGAATCTTCTATTAAAAGGCAATTTTTCGTTGGTCTCAATCCTGATAAATCACCTAGGGAAAAAAAATTATTTTTTTTCTTTTGACATTCTCACTTTTTATTTTTGTCAGAGCGATTTAAAAGACTGGCATAAGATAGCTTCCAAGCTGGTAAATTCTTATTTTGCACTTCTTTCAAAAACCTGCCAGCATAGGTAGGAAAACAGAGCCTTTTCCCCTGGCCTCTGAGAGCAGTGGCGATACTTGGACCTACTGCCACACTTCCAGGGCAGCTTCTTGCCGCAGATGGCAGCAGAAGGAAAGGAGTGGGTGGTGCCCAGTGAAAATGGGTGGAGGAAAACTGGCATGAGGGGCTGAGGTGGGTGGGAATCCTGGCATGCAATGTTTTTCTCTGGTGTGCAGATTAAAAGAAAGCATGCAGGCATGCTACTTTGACGTTCCCTGCCGTGGCAGTCTGGTGTACCAGTTTGCTTCAAGCACTGAGTCTACCTAAAGCAGCAAACTTCACTCACCATAAAGGAGCCGATAGCAAAATGTCCCATTTTTTAATTACTAGGAGACATTTCTAGCTTTTTTGTTGTTGTTGTTGGGTGGGTTTTTTTAATAGGAACCGAGTCCGTGCCAAGAAGTGCCTCTGGGTTTAGGCTGTGGTTCAGCCAAGTGCTCGGGTCCTGAACTCTGTGGGAATTAGGATCCTGAATGCACCTAAGTAGCTGGCTGCATCCCATGCAGGGTTTGTGTCAGCATAGGCTTCAACAGGGTAGTTCCAGGCAGTAAAAACAAGCAGGCTTCAGGCAACTGTAAGAGCTGCTGAATTCCTGTCAGCTTTTAACAGTTTGGCATAAACTTGAACGCGAAATTGGTAGGGAGGAAGGTTTTTTCCTAGTCTAGTCAAGACCTACACAGAAACACATACATAGCACGGAGTAGAGACAGTCTCTAGATACGGACGTATGTTGTAAAGCAGTTAATTTATTGCAGTTGATTACTTTGCAATTGAGCCGTGGTGCCTGTCTCCATACTTACCTTGAAAACATGAGTTTAAAGTAATGCAGAGATGCACTTTGATTCACAGCAGCTTGAATTAAAAACCAGATCCCAACAGTTTACAATGGCCTGGATGACACTATGTTTTGGTAATTCAGCATTATTCCTCCCATAGTGTAATGTGATCCGTCTGTGCACAGCCTCCTTGTCCCCCATTGGGGTATGTTGTCTTCTTGGTTTGCATCCTAATGGGGTCTATCATACAGAGGCTGTTGTTTGAAACAGTTTTCAGACTAACTCTGTGTAAAATGTATTTAATTGTTCAGTATAAAAAGAGATTTTGGAGGAAAATCTAGGGGGTTTGCAGCTATTTCTCTTTTTGCCTGTATGTTTCTGTTCTTTTCAGACAGGGGAAGTGTGAGCATTGACTTCAGAATGTTATCAGGAAAGGAGTGTTGTACTTCTAAGAATGAATAATTGACTGCTGTCCCTTCTAGGTGATGTTATCAGAGATTGAACAAAAGGTCCTTTCTTTACGGGAAGATTGTGGAGACAGTGCAGACTACCAACAAGAAACAGAGGCTCTTTCCTTGAAGCTGAAGGAAGTGAAGTGCAATTTGGAAAATGTCCAGATGATGCTTCAAGACAAATACAATGAAGAGCAGGTAGAGCCTATGAATGCTGTGCAGAGCAAGAGTGAGAAAGTCACCGTGCTTTAATGTGCTGTAGTTGCAGAAGAACAATTAGAGCTCACCATATGAAGCAAGGAAGGGAGAAAAGTAAATCAGAAATGTCACACTTGCTATTATTCAACTTTACAGTGCTGTATAATTATTTGTAGTTTGCCACAAGGAGTGGATTTTTAGAGTCTCTGAACAACATCTTTTCTGCTTTAAGTGCTCAGTGACAGAGGTCAAGATTTTGCAAGGAGTACAGGAAAAGGATAAAGGGTTTTATTGTTTTGGTTTGTTTTATTAAATGCCTTTAAAATGCCATGATGTTTGTCTGCAACAGAATCACAGCAGAGAGGCCTTTAAGCAGTAACTTTCTCTTTGAAGAACACGTAAATGGCAAGGACAGTGACACTGCCGGCTCTCCTGCACCACAGCTACACACTCTTTGCCAGTTTTCCTAGTGGGTGAGACAGTAACTCCCAGCTTCAGAGCTAATTCTCACTCTGTTGTGCAAGGGGCCAGAGAAGCCCACCTCATGTGTTTGTGTAAGAGCAGCCACAGACTCTCTGGTGCTGGAAGAGCACAGTCTGAAAGGGAGCTTGCATGGCCCAGGAGAGAATTAGGACTGTTGAAATATCTCTGTGATCACAGACAGAAAATCCAGATGCATGAGCAAATTTATAAGCATAAATTGCACATCCCTATAATTTGGTCATACAACAAGAATGGAGTATTATTATCAATTAATCTGCTAAAAGAAAACAAGCCTTGTAACTGTCAGGGAGAGAAATGTGAGGACTTCAGCAGCAGGTTAGAATGAATCAAACTTTCAGTAAGTGGAACTGGACAGAAATCTTTGCAAGAGTAGTGACTGTGTTTCATGCCCTGCTGATTCTATGTATCGTAAGTACATAGTTTACCGAGACAGCTCTGCTTTTTGCCATTTCCCCAAACTGCACCTGCAGGTTCTGCCCTCTTGTCAAGTCTGGAAGCCTTCCCACAACAGGTCTCTCTTTACAGATTCACAACAGGGAGAGGACTGACCCAGAGCCCCTTGAGATCTTACACTCAAACGGCTCCAGCACACCCCAGCTTGCTCTTGCTGAACAGGCGCTCATTTGGCACAATGGTTTCCAGCACTCACAGGTAATTCTTTTACTGTTCAGGAGCCAGGCTGTTCCACATCCCTTGTGGGCATGGGGGACAGCTCCATTTATTACCTGCTGTCATTTTCACTGTGGGATCAAGTCTATTACAGGTAGGTTCCAGCCACCCCTCTCCTCCAGGATTAGGGGAGTTTGTCAGGATGGAGAAACGCCTTACCCCTAAAACCCCATGTTCAAAAGGTTTAGTAATGCTACGAAGGTGTATGGTGCCCTTGACTTGTGTCATAAAGATTAATATAGCATCACCCATCCCTCCAAATCTCCTGTCTTTGAAGCATTTATGTATTATGTAATCTGAATCTATATATTGACATTGCTTTTGAAGATGATTTGAAGCTGAAGATCCAGATGAATTCAGTGCATATAACTGATTTTACTGTTCATTCTATTCTCTGTGCACAGGATCTGAAATTAAAAGCAGCTGAGCAGAAAAGCCTCATTGACTTCATTGAGTCGTGTGTGGAAAAAATGCAGCCACAGTTTGAGGACAGCATGACTCAGAAGTTAGAATCAAGGTACAAAATACCAAAATCAGTTACCAGATTCAGTGATGTAAAACTGCCTAAACCTGCTGAAACTTTGCAGTGGCACCATTGGTTCTATGCAGGAATGCGTGCCTTTAGAAGCATTGCTGAAGCTGAGAGATTTCTGCCATCAGCAGTCTAGAGAAATGGAGTCTCATTTATGTGACAGCCTCCTTGATACTGGGCTGACACCGGTGTTTAGAGTCAGATGATATCAGGCAGGATTGACACCTGCCATAAATTAAAGCAGGCCTATCTGGAGGCAAGTTGGGTATATCTGTTTACAGCCATTGCTGTACAAATGCACAGAGATACCCATACAGGTTTAAAAGCAGCATATCTGAAAAGGGGGTGTTGGGATCATGCACCTTCCAGCATGGAACCAAGACATGCTACAGGACTATGCTCTCCATATTGTCATTTCAGAGATGGAGACTGCCAGCAGGCCCCAAGGGTGAAAAGGAAAAGCCCAAAGAAATGTATCAAATGTTGGATTAAAGATCATCCTTTCCCCAGGAGCCTCTGATCCCTGTAGCCCCAGAAGAAGTCAGGATAAAGGAGGAGTTTGCCTTGGTAGATGAGGATTGGGTTAGGGATCAGTTGAGCAATCTGGATATCCATAAATCAATGGGACCAGATGGAATGCACCCAAGGGTGCTGAGGGAGCTGGCAGAGGTCATTGCTAGGCCACTCTCCATCATCTTTGGTAAGTCATGGAGAACAGGAGAGGTGCCTGAGGACTGGAGGACAGCAAATGTCACTCCAATCTATAAGAAGGGCAAGAAGGAGGACCCGGGTAACTATAGACCGGTCAGCCTCACCTCCATCCCTGGAAAGGTGATGGAACATCTTGTTCTTGGCACTATCTCTAGGCACATCAAGGATGAGGGGGTCATTAAGAGCAGTCAACATGGTTTTACCAAGGGTAAGTCATGTTTGACCAACCTTATTGCCTTCTATGAGGAAATAACTAGGTGGATAGATGATGGTAGAGCGGTAGATGTGGTTTATCTTGATTTCAGTAAAGCATTTGACACTGTCTCCCACAGCATCCTCGTAGATAAGCTGGTAAAGTATGGGTTTGGTGATCAGGTAGTGAGGTGGATTATGAACTGGCTGAAGGGAAGAAGCCAGAGAGTTGTGGTTAATGGGACGGAGTCTAGTTGGAGGCCTGTGACTAGTGGAGTCCCTCAGGGGTCAGTACTGGGACCGGTGTTGTTTAATATCTTCATCAACGACTTGGATGAGGGTACAGAATGTATCCTCAGCAAGTTTGGTGATGACACCAAACTAGGAGGAATGGCTGACACACCAGAGGGTTGTGCTGCCATTCAACGAGACCTTGATAGGCTGGAGAGTTGGGCGGGAAAAAACTTAATGAATTTCAACAAGGGCAAGTGTAGAGTTTTGCATCTGGGGAAGAACAACCCCATGTACCAGTACAGGTTGGGGGCTGACCTGCTGGAGAGCAGTGTAGGGGAAAGGGACCTGGGGGTCCTGGTGGACAGCAGGATGACCATGAGCCAGCAATGTGCCCTTGTGGCCAAGAAGGCCAATGGCATCCTGGGGTGTGTTAGAAAGGGGGTGGTTAGTAGGTCAAGAGATGTTCTCCTTCCCCTCTATTCTGCCTTGGTGAGGCCCCATCTGGAGTATTGTGTCCAGTTCTGGGCCCCCCAGTTCACGAAGGACAAGGAGCTGCTTGAGAGAGTCCAGCGCAGAGCCACAAAGATGATTAAGGGAGTGGAACATCTCCCTTATGAGGAAAGGCTGAGAGAGCTGGGTCTCTTTAGCTTGGAGAAGATGAGACTGAGGGGTGACCTCATTAATGTTTATAAATATGTAAAGGGTGAGTGTCATGAGGATGGAGCCAGGCTCTTCTTAGTGACATCCAATGATAGGACAAGGGGCAATGGGTGTAAGCTGGAACATAGGAGGTTCCACATAAATGTGAGGAAGAATTTCTTCACAGTGAGGGTTAACAGAACACTGGAACAGGCTGGCCAGAGAGGTTGTGGAGTCTCCTTCTCTGGAGACATTCAAAACCCACCTGGACATGTTCCTGTGTGACCTGACCTAGGTGTTCCTGCTCTGGCAGGGGGATTGGACTAGATGATCTTTTGAGGTCCCTTCCAATCCCTAACATTCTGTGATTCTGTGATCCTCTGGTTTTGGGACAGGAACAATAGAAACTGATCTTATACAACAAGTCTTACAAATCTAATTTTGCTTATTCTGCTTCAGTATTTGCCATTCTAACAGTGTTTTCTCAATACAGGAATGGAGAATCTGATCCAAAGAGCAAGCAGGATGATCCCACTGTAGCCCCAAAGGACCAAACGGGCAATAAATGGCAGTATTTACAACAAGAGCTGTCATCAAAGATGAAATCTCCGCTCTGCCAGCTTGTGGAACCTCAGGTCTGTTTAAGTTCAGTAAAACACTCTTTCTGCAGGCAGTTGGTTGTAAAGATAGCAATTAGTGTATCTTCCATGTCATCGTATCGTGTCTTTTCATCAGGTAACTGGAATCTCTGCAAGCATTCTCCAGAAGAAATTGTTACTGCATACTGTTTTCATGATTGTCTTTTAATTTTACTTTGAGGTAAATAATGCCTCTGAAGCAGTGACTACTAAGCATAGTGTGGGACCACATAGGTGAATCCTTGTAGTTAACATTCAGAGCAGATGTTATCTGCTCAATTCTTTCCAGAGAACTAAGAGAGTTCAACAGCAAGCTCCCAGCTGATTTTCATGGATGTGGATTCAGTCTCAGTTCTGGCAAGTGAGAACATTTTGGGCAAAACAAATCTCTGGCTTAAATTTTATTCTGCCATTCACCATTGTGTTCTCTCTTCCACACACATCAAAAGCAGAGTTTGGACTGCAACAAGAGCATGCTATGTATTTATTCTGAACAGACTGCAGAATTTTACTGCTTGGACAAAACTATAATTTTTCTTATTAACATTAAATTAGAATGACTAGATTCACTGGTCTCTAAAATTACTGCATTACATGGAAGAATATCAGTCATGTAGAAGGATGAAGCTCAGAGGGTTGTTATCAACAGCACAGAGTCTAGTTGAGGCCTGTAGCTAGCGGTGTTCCACAGAGGTCAGTACTGGGTCCTGTCTTGTTCAACATATTCATCCACAACCTGGATGAAGAGGCAGAGTTTACCCTCAGCAAGTTTGCTAATGGTGCAAAACTGAGAGGAGTGGCTGATACACTAGAAGGCTGTGCTGCCATCCAGCAAGACCTCGCCAGGCTGCAAAGTTGAGCAAGTAGTAACCTTATGAAATTCAACAAGGGCAAGTCTAGGGTACTGCACCTAGGGAGGAACAACCCCATGTATCAGTACAGGTTAGGGGCTGACCTGCTGGAAAGGAGCTCTGTGGAGAAGGACCTGGGATCCTCATGAACAACAAGTTAACCATGAGCCAGCAATGTGCCCTTGTGGCCAAGAAGGCTAATGATATCCTGGAGTGCATTAAGGCATAAGGGCTGCCTTAATCTAAACTACAACATGTAGCCCTTAAAGCTGGGAATGAGAGGCTCCTTTTTCAGTCAAATTTCCCATCAGAGCATAGCCTACCCAACTAATATTTGCCAATAAAAAGGGAACGCTGGTATCCAGGTCCTTTATAGTAATGCCTTGAAACTTCCATTTTAATGCTTTTTCAGAAGAGTGTTATCTAGTTGCTCATAGCACTGTCTTCATTTGAGCTGTTCACCTAATTGCAGTTTTCTTTTTCCAAATGTTAGATTACAACAAAGATGAACATGCTGCCCCAAGGTGCATTCACTAGTGCAGGATCCCCAACTGTGGAAGAACTGAAAACTTACACTGTCCAGCTGGGAGACCTAAGCCAAGAAGCAAATGTGGTGCATGCACAGGTAAAAGTGGCATGTCCTAGCATGGAAAAAAATACCAGGAATTCTAGACACAAGACACTATTTGGGCACTGGGAAACATAGCCAATATTCGTATTATTGCAGATGACTTTCACTGTAGTTGTAGCTATTGAAGCTGACAAGACAAATTGTGTTGTGCCTGTTCCTGAGATTTGACCTGAAAGACCACAGCCACTCCCAGTCCATAAGGGGTCATTGTCTCAGTTTTGGCCTTAACAGCTCTGAATATTACATGCATATAACGGTCTCATCCAGGTCTGTCCCTCATTATTTCATTAATTCCACTTTATTATTAGCTCACTGAACCTCTAACCTTACATGACTGAGTAAATCTTAGCAATGCCTTGGGTGAAAGTACTGAAAACTTCTGACTTGTCTTTACCAGGATAATGTGGCAGAGGAAGTCTCTTCCAATTTGGACAGAAAATTGTTTGAGTTGCTTCTGGCAATCAGCCGATGTTTGAATAACATGGAGGAGATGTTAAACACCTCAGTCCTCTCTACCGAAGAAGCAGCTGTGCAGCAGGCTCTTTATGAGGTAACTGTCCTAAAGTAGAAGGGAAGGAGAAAACCCAGTGGATTTCTGTTACAGCAGGATATACATGGCCTGATATTTCCTTTTTCTTTTGCTGGTATTATTCAAGAATAACACCACCAAACTATTTGGTCTTGCACAGACTTGAGCCTGTGACTTTTAACAATATCAACTTGAGTCCTGATGCCTTTCACAGACAAAAGTCCTTGGACAGAGACCATTTTCACTTATGTTATCTTTCTTTCAACCCTTTAGACTCTTTCTGTCGAGCTGCAAAAACTTCATGCTGATCTGAGTGATAAAAAGGATGATCTTCTAAAGTCTATTAGCTGTGCTGGTGGGAGCACAGATGTGTTCTGCGAGTGCTTTAACAACTTGCAGGCACGGCTGGAACAAACTCAAGCTGCCACTGCTTCAAGGAGCAACTCAATGAAAGCTGGGCTGGATCATAATAGCAATTATCAGGTACTCCACTGCCAAATGCACATCTTGTTTCACACTTGTCAGTGTTAATGCATTTGGGTTACAGATGAGCAATCTGTAATGGGCTTGGGTTTTTTTTTGGTACTAAACAAACTTGTCTTGGCCTTTCAAGAAGCAAATTGATTTTGCTGTTTACAGCGCTGACTGCCTTAGAGGCCTTGATCACAGTAGAAAATTTGCATGCAGAAAGGCTTGATGTACCCTGGGGTCCCATGCACACTGAGCTACAGGCTATAGCAAGTTTCTGTGTGTAGGGATTAGGCCAAGGAGGGTTTTGTATATTCTTTCTGCTGCTGTGTGGACTCAGGAGAGGCACCTTTTGGTGCCATGCCTGGCACTGGGCTACTTTTAGCTACGTATTGGAGGTTGATTTGACCCTTTGTATTTACTGCTCTTTTAGATTTTGTACCACAGTAGCAGAAGCCATAGTCTTGCAAATTTGCAATTTTTTGGTTCTTTTTTATCAAAGTAGATAATGAGAAACTTTTCTATAGATTCTCATGATGGGCTAAATCTACTGGCTATTGCTGGGAAATATTCAGATCAGGTATTTAGGCCGAAGAAAGAAAAGAAAAGCCTAGTCTTTGAAATACAGTTTCCGATGTCCAGCAAAACTCCAGTGTGCTCATCATCTGCAAGTCAGCCTAGCTCTTTACTGCTGAATAATAAAGAAATTCTTTTGAAGAACACTGTTGTCTCCAAACAGTAGTAGGACTAGTCTTGCAGTGTTTATTTTTGCAGAATCCGTGGAACTCCATCAGTTGCCAGTTATGAGCTCATTTTCTCACTTTCAGAAGAGAATAATTTGTTTCCCTGTAAATTTCACAGATTTTTACAGTCCTAGAGGATCATTGTGACGGAGTAATCTGCTTTCTTACACTACACAGGCTACAGAATTTCCCTCTCTTAAATTACTGCTTTAAGTCCATAATGAACAAGCTTTATTTTGTTTTTTCAGAGAGGAAAAAAAATGTTTCTGCTGTAAGAGTTAACAATTCTGTTTGCTGTGCAATTTTCTACCATATTCCTGATATGTGATATACTTCTGATGTTTGTTTCTTCTGCAGAATGAAACCAGGCTGCTCTATGATCAGTTAACTGAGAAAAAAGCTGCTCTGCAACAATGCTTGAATGCAATATGTGGACATAATGTTTCTGAACAGCTGCAGGTAATTACATTTGAAGGAATTATCTATTTTCAGTTTTCTATGATCTATTAAGTTTCGTATTTTCTAAAGCTTGAGTCTCACTTATGTTTTAAGAACGGGGGAACGAGATAGTTCAGTATTCACCACTCCCCCCCCTTTTTTTTTTTAACTACAATCCATAGTCAGACCTATTTCCAGTCCTTTTAGTAGTTGGAGTGGAGGAACCAGTCTCTCCACGACTTCTCAGAGCAAATACACCTCACACTATGACGGGGAAGAAAGAGCTACACAAAGTGCAGTACTTCACATGTTATGCCTTTTTATATGCAGAACTAGCTTTTCTTTGTGGGAATAGGAGTCTAGTATTTCTATCTACTCGTTCAGCATTTATGAGCACTTTATCATATGGCATTTGACCCGTTAAGCTATTTTCTTCAACCTTTACAGGGATTAGCAGAGAATTAAAAATGAATAGACTGCATATCCTTCCCAGAATGGTCATCGGCCATTTATCTACTTGTTGGTGAAGCAAAGAGAATGTCCTGATATATTTTTGTTACAGGCTCATGACCTTGTTTACAGGCATAACTTCCTGCCAGGCTGAAATCTATGTTCAGAATTGCTGAATCCCTCAGCAGGGACTGCTGTCTTAGATCTATTGTCAAGTAACCACTCTTGGAAAAAGAATGCCAGAAGTACATAACCTCCATTCCTTCAGAGAGAACCTGTCTTAATCCATCCCTGACTGAGTCTTTCTAATTCATAAGAAAAAATGGTATTTTCTGAGTCCATGATTCCTTTTAATGGCTGCTCTTGAATTAGTAAACTGAAATGCGTGTTGAATGTTGGACTGAGGCACAAGACCTGAATTCCCTTCCTGGCTGTGCCATTTGAACCCAGTAAGCTGTGTCATGAACAGTCTTGTCTATTTAGTTTATAAGCTTGTTGAATCTCAGTGTGTCATTGTGAGCTTACGAAGCCCCTGGATCCACTGTGCTACTAGTGACAAAGAAAAGTTTAATGAATCAGAACTCTTCCTAAGAGTTTATTTTGTTCTTTATTCAGAAAACTGATGCCTGTGCTTTGGAGCTGCAAAACTTTGAAAACCAAGTAGCAAAATTGAGAGGCCATGGGGAAAGATTTCAATTACCTACCACCTTAATCCAGGAAGCTTATAAATTAGAGGTAAGAGCACAGTACGGTTTCCACTTAACAAGATTTGATTCTTCTAAGCAATGTATTTTCAGCATCAAAAGGCTATTGTGTGTGCTGGTTTGTAGGATTCATTTCTGTCCTCCATGAATCACTAAACTGTTTTCATATTGTAGGATGTTTTGGATGACATGTGGGAGATTCTGAAAGCAAAGTATGTGGAGCTGAACTCTCCTCCCATCAGTGAGAGCCAGTATGAGGACTTATTTCATGGGTTTGCAGAGCTGGTAGCTATTGGACGAGAGAAAATTGCACAAGATCCAAAGCAACTAACAAAAAGCAGAGCAGCTCTACAGTCTCACCTGGAAAATCACAAGGTATAAGATGCTTATCACAGCGTGGTTCAGATCAGGGTAGCAGGAGCACTATTTTCTGTGACTGGTTTCTTTACAGTGTCATGGAGAAGAGTAACTAGCTCATAACACAGGGGAGGGACTGGAGTATGTGCAGAAAACAAAGCAAAGTTTTTCAGTAGACCAAAATAGCACCCACTGAAATATGAAAGAGAAGCTATTCTTACAAGTGTAGTGTTGGTGATAAATTAATATCAGGATTTCAGTTTTGCCAGTCTAATTCTACTTTGGCTTACCTCAGAACATACTGATGTGTGAGGGAAACACATGTTCAGCTAATTTCTGATAATCAGTAGTTTGGTTCTTGAAGTTGCTGTCTAGCAATTGGGAGTTGAGCCTTTGCTTTGAGCATTCTGTGCCATCATGATCTGATGAAGGAAACTTACCCGTAATAGCTTCTTTTCTGAAGGCAGGATAGTTTAGATCCTCCCCTTGGCAGCCCAGTGTCTCCTGTACCCAGCTGATATATGCTTGATGGGGAGATGGCTGAGAATGCACCTGCATCCTCACAGTCCTGCTGCTTGGCGAGAAGCCTTGGCCAATGCTAGTCACTTGAAGATGTCTCAGTCATATCAATACCTTGATTTAACTGCTCCATGTAGCTCGAACTCCCTTAAGAATTGCTTCAGGATGCCAAGCATTGCAAACCACTACACAAGAATCACAGGAATGGTGTTTCTCACTCACAAATTGCCCTTAGCAAAGCAAAATGTTAGGAATTTATTTACAGAGAAAACAAATAATGTATCTGCAGCGTAAATATACATACATTAATTTACAAAAGCAAAGGAAAACTGCAAAGGCTATTTTCCCTGCATGGGTTATCAAGAGTTATCAGGATGCTCACGCAGCCTATGGTCCTTAAGTGAAATTCTTGAAAATAGTTATTTGTTCTTAGTGAAAAAAGGCTAAGATTGAAGAGTGTGATCTTAAACCTTCATAGCTTTTTTTAGGGGGGAAGGTGTTCTGTTGAGATTCAGACTTTTCCCAAGAGCTCAGCTGAACCATGACTATATCAAACTATCACCTTAGTTATCTCAAAGGATTATTGTGCCCTCCCTACTACTTAGGCCCTAGAACTGCTAATATCCTTGGTGCTTGGAGTCACCTCCCATCCAGGTGAAATAAACTGGATAATGGCTGTCTGGTGAAAAATACCTCACACTAAACTACGAGTTTATTTATAGTCAAACTCTTCCGTCATCTTCCTACATCTTTGTATTTCATATGGACTGAAGGTATAAATGTACATATTTTTATTTAGAAATGAAAAAAATGAAAATAGCGTATGCAACTCTTCTGTGCCAGGAGAAGTTTAGACTGGACATTAGGAAGTATTTCTATACCAAGAGAGTGGTCAAACACTGGACCAGGCTTCCTAGAGAGGTGGTTGATGCCCCAAGTCTGTCAGTGTTTAAGAGGCATTTGGACAATGCCCTTACTAACACACTTTAACTTTTGGTCAGGCCTGAAGTGGTCAGGCAGTTGGACTGGGTGATGGTTGTAGGTCCCAGATCACTGTAAAATGATCAGTATCTTGGGGCGATGCAGAATTTAGGTAGTAGGCTCCTGATTTCAGCTATGAGAGACTCTGAAACTGGCTGCTCTTCTCAATGAGTCTTCTGTGTCTTCTCCATAGTCCTGCTGTGGGTGTGTTACCTCTCTTAAAGAACAGGATTTAACTTGTTTTTTTCAGGACTTTTTCCAAAACCTCATGACCCGCATGGCTTTCATGCAAATATTTTCCAAGAAAGTGGCTCCCTCCATCGTACTAAAGAAAGAGGAATTCTGGAGAGAGCTGGTGAATGAAGTCAAGTTGCTGGAGCAGAAGGCCTGCCAATATGGTATACCCTTGGAGACCCTGTTAAAGGTAATGAGTAAACAGAAACACGGAGTAAAAGCTGGAGGGAAGAAGGAGAATTGTATCTAGGGAAACCCTTTCTGCACCAGTGATTCTTTGGCTCGTAGTTGTCCTTTCTTATCCCATGGCAGGAGGGTTGGAACTAGATGATCTTTGAGGTCCCTTCCAACCCAAACCATTCTATGATTCTATGAAAACAAAACCTAAAAACTGATCTTAAAACACACCTAGAGAATAAAAAATTAAGTTATACCATTGTAAAATAAGAAATCTTGAAGATATTCAAGAATGATTGAATTAATTCATCTGTGGTGAAATCATGTCTCACTTCTAGTATTTCCATATTATTCACCTATTCTCATGTTCTGTTTCATTAAAGCAAGAGCTGATGCACTAAAGCCTCAGTCTGGTGTAGCAAAAAACAGAGACAGATGTGTGCTATGTTAATGATGCAATGTATCTTTTAGGAATGGATGGAATTTGATGATGAATGCCTAGCTTTCAATAAGGACTTAGAGACACTTACCTCTATGTTGCCTTCTGTGAGTCTGGTTGAAGAAACAGAAGACAGATTAATGGAAAGGATTGCACTTCTACAGGTATTTATGTGTCTGTCTCTCTAACTGGTTTTCTTTGTGGATCTGTAGAGCTGGCAGTAAGATTAGTTAGAACATGGGGAGAAGCTGGCTTGCAGGACACTTTTCCTTTGTGCCCTTGTCAGTGTGTGGATGCGTGCTGAGAACTTCTATGTTACATTTAAAAGTAGCGGAAGATCCAGCTGCTAATTTCAGCCAGGGCATAAAAGTTCATGTAGGTGGGAGTAATGACTTTAGAACTTGGTCTTCAAATGCAAATATTTGGGAGAAGATGCGGTACAGGCTGTGTGGATCCCAAGGACAGCAAGGAGCCTTGGAGTGAACACAGAGCCACGTCTCTGTAATTCAGAAACTATCTTCATGCCAGGATGTAAAAGCTGTGAAAGAGTAGAATCAACCCAGTGCCTTCAAATATCTGAACCCCTGGCTGCAATAGAACATCAAGTCCCGTTGAAAACATTTTATCTATATTTTGAACACATATAAATAAAAGCAGCCTTTATGGTTGTTTTATAAAATTAAGAAGAAATAACCTTCAATAAACTTAGTGATGTATCCTCAGAGAGTGCTCTGCATTCCTCACGGGTTTGACCTTTCTTGGTCTTCAGAGAACCCACTATATAAGAAATTTTGCAATTCATTCTTTGGGTCTATATTGAGTCCAGTGTGATATCTAGATTCATAGACTATAAAGGCAAAAGGGACTACTTTTATTTAATCTAGTTGACTGCATGAAAGAGATTATTGGACATTCCCAGCAAATTCTGAACTACAGTCAAGCTTTTGAAATAAATCAACAGTAGATATTTACAACAGTGGCCTTTTGGTGCTTTTGATTCCTGTCATGCTGAGACAGGAGACATGCAATATTTGTGCAGCCATTGATTGTGAAGTTGCCTGGTTTCCTTTGATTTTTAAGTTCTTAACTAGCTCTTTGCTCTTAAGTCTTTCTGTGTCTTTAAAGACATCAGAAACGAGGTAGTAAGGCTTTAGAAGATGCTTTTGGGATAAGTCCCAGCACTGGAGCTTCACAGTTTCAAGGACAGAGCAGAGTAAAATTGTCTAGGGTTTAATTCCTCTGAGGGAACTACCCCTATTAGTAATAAATACCGTATAAGCCCCTTCTGCCTGGAGAGAAGCGAGATGCTTGTGCATCACAAAATTGCTCCATTCTGCCTTGTGACTGATCTACTTCTTGGTTTGTATTTTTTCCTTTTTTTTCCCTTTTGTCATTTTGAACTTCCAGTGAAGGTAAAATGATGCTTTGTTGTTATTCATCTAAGCAAACCAGACCACTCCTATGTATTTATTTAGTGTCTTCACTGTTCGCTCTTCACTCCTCCATGCCACCATTATTAAATAATTATCCCAACAGCTTCTTTCAAAACACTTGTAACATTTTGAAGATAGGATAGAGCCAGAAGGCAAAGGACAGGAGCTTTCTCTTGAGAACAGTCATATGTCATATGTTTGGACAATGCAGCCAGTTCTGACAGAGAATGTTCATCTATAGCCTGAGGTTTACATATATCAAAAAAAGACCATCAAATCATGCCACAGTCGTTCTGATAATGCATAAAATTATGTTGAGATCTGTCTTGATCTATGCAGAGGAAACAAAAAAAAACCAACCAAAACATGTCCCTTTAGCATGTAATAAAGTACAGATTCCTTCCATTTGGAAAATAAAATACATGACAGAGGAAACATGGGATTAAGATGTTAGAATAAATGATATGTGTTTTGCTAGCTGTGTTTTCAGTTTTTAAAATATTATTGCTTTGCAAACTTCCCATTTTATGATAGCAAATCAAAAGCAATGTTGATGAAAAGCATGCCAGGCTGTACCAGATGGTGAAAGAAGGGAAGAACTTGCTGACTGCTGTGAGCTGTCCAGAAATAACAAGCCAAATTAGGAAGATGGAAGAGCAGTGGTTGTCCTTAACCAAAAAAGTTGGCCATGAACTACACCGACTTCAAACATTACTCAAACTCTTGGTCAGGTGAGTATAACTCAGAAAGCAATTAGAGATATCAGCTAGGAATTCGTTTCTGACCTTCTGTAATGTATTTTCTGAAATAGGACCGTTAATTAATAAATAACATAGCTGCTTTATCTTAAACATGAGAAAAAGAAAAAAAAAAAGTGGTGATCAGAGAACTGGCCCTTTATTACACAGCTGATCTCTCTCTGTGTAGACAAGTGCTTCGCTTCCTGCTTACTTTTGTAGGAACAATGTTCTAATTGCTACCACTGCAAAGTCAATGCATCTAGGTGAGAGTTAGTTGCATCGTGCTGCAGTTCTTACATTGGAAGTGTTAACAGAAGCTCTGATCATGCTGCCCTAAGCGTTTTGGCCTGCTATGAATGCAGGGAGCCTTGATTCCCATGCAAAGGCATAATGTGCCTGTCCACTATCCACCTTACAAACATTCAAGACCTGGCTGACATGCTACCTCAACTTGTGTTTTGAAGCTCTCCAGAGGGGGAAGACCCAAGCATGCTCAATGCTTTCGCGTGCCCCAAGGCAACTGTCAGTACAGCCTTGGCAGTCCGGTGCTGACAGTTGGGGGCTCTACAGCTCAGTCCACCAGCTGATGTAGCATGCTCAGCTCTCCCTGCACCTGGTCTGTGTGCTCTGA
Source organism: Podargus strigoides (assembly GCA_028020825.1). Taxonomy (NCBI): domain Eukaryota; kingdom Metazoa; phylum Chordata; class Aves; order Caprimulgiformes; family Podargidae; genus Podargus; species Podargus strigoides. Next base: position 7,254,035 of record CM051624.1, on the reverse strand, counting down.
GCTCAGGCTGGCTGGAGGAATAGTGTGGACAGTGCATGCCAATGTTTGTTGGTATTTACTCTTACTGTGTATTCTGCACTGTGTCTTGCAGTGTGCAAAATCTCTGCTGGTGGTTTTGACTCCAGCAAAGCTCTTTTCACCCATGTTAGCTTGTCCTGGAAACTGCTGGGTGGATACAGAAAGAGGGTGTTTTCAGGAGAGCAGATGAGTTGAAAAGAGCTGATAGAAACAGTCTTGTGTGTACCTTCAGCAGAAGTTCTGTGTTGCACATCAATCCATGCTGTAGCTATGCCTCTGCAGGGTTATGTAGCAGCATCGGTGCCAGAATAGCACATGCCTTCTTGCAGAGAGGAGGACAAGTCAAATGAGAAATGTATCCTAGACTCAGCTAGGAGATGTATGTTTGTGTGTTTTGTTCCCTCCTTGTAGCTACAACACGGACTCAGAGGAATTAATAAAATGGCTGGATTCCGCTCAGCAGAGAATGAGTTTTTGGAAGGAGCAGTCTTTAAATGTGTCACAAGATCTTCCCACCATCAGGGATAGCATCAACAGATTGTTCGTAAGTCGTTTCTCCTACCAAGTTTAGATAAGACACTGTGACTTCCAGGGAAAATGACCATTTTGAGTGGTTTTTGTATTTGCCATGACCCAGAAGCTGCCCATATAATACAGCACTGAATGGCTGTGTGCCCCAAAGCCACTCCATCATCTCTGTGGGGAACCATGAGGATGGGAAGCTACCGAAGACCTTCCTTCAGATTGCGAGGCCAGCCAGAGTGCATAAATCAGAATGAAATCCTCTCATAGTGAGCTCCAAACTGCAACACTTCACAGCCCAGCCAGCACCTCTTATGCACCTACAGTGTAATAGCATGGTTTCTGTCTTGCTTCTGGTGCCAGATACATCAGTTCAGCCAAGCTGCTGGGCCACCTACCTGATGAATCTGGAGTGTGGGCTCAGGGAGCAGGGGTGGAGACAGCAGGGCTGTGAACACAGTGAACCAAAGTCAGGGAAGAGAAGCATGCTGAATTGCATTTTGTGTCTTTGCCTGCCTCCCAATGCTGTGCCCCTTTTGTATGACTAGCCAGGATGATAGGTGCCAATGTGAGGCCTGACAGAGGGAGTTTTGCACAGTGGACTGGTTGGACTGGTAGGTGTGAACTGGCCAGAGACTTGAGGACTGGGGTTGCTCCCTGGACCTCTGTGTGAAGTGGGGATCGGGATATTCCCAGTCCCTGTGGAACAAAAGGTGGTATTCAGCATTGTATCAAGCTAGGCAGAAAAAGGTCTTACCTGCTAGCAGAACATGTTCAGTTTAGATTTTCTGAACTTTACCAACTTACTAAAATCCGTTTGTTAAGGCAGTTCATCCTGTGACTGGTTTGTCTTCCTTATTTAAGTAAATATGTATTTACCCTCTCTAATTTCTCCCTTGTACCTCAGACATTCTCTAAGGAAGTTGATGAAAAATCTTCCCTGAAGTCATCTGTGGTGAGCACTGCCAACCAGCTCTTTCATGTGAAGCAAGCTGATACTGCAGCACTTAGGTCATCTTTGGCAAAGTATGAGCAAAAATGGGGAGAACTGATTATACAGCTCCCAGACATCCAAGAAAAGCTTCACCAGGTGAGGAGAAACTCTGCTGCCATCTCTCAGTTCAAGCTAAATAATTACTTTAAAATGTGGCTGCTGGGAATCAGTTGGCTGCTCCATAAGGCCTCAGAAGAACCTGTTTCCTAATTAGGTGTCTGTCTTGCTTTCAGAATATTCCCAGTATTGCACTGCAGTTTAATTATTACAGTGTTCTTCCTAGGCAATTTTGCACATGTCTATCATCTTCACAGTTTTATATGAACGTCTGTTACAATTAGGAAGAATTTTATTTCAAATTTCTGACTTCTTTTCTTAATTTAAGTCATATGCCTCTCTGGAGCACAGGGCTCAGTTTCAAATTCATACCCTGATAATTGCAGTTATGGTGCCTGAGCCTCTCTAAAAATACAGATATCATCTTCCTTGATATTTCTAGCAAGCAGAGTGTAGAGGATTCATGATATGCTTTACCTCCAGCTTCAGATGGAAAAACTTTCATCACGGGAAGCTATTGCTGAACTAATGACCTGGCTGGACCATGTGGAACAACAGCAGGAACATGAGGAGCCAATAAATTCACAACATAGTGCTGCCAGAGTCAGAAGCCTCCTTCAGAAGTACAAGGTAAATGGGAAGCTGTAAGTCCAGACCTTCTGCAAGGCATTTGGCTGTAAGAAGAATGGAAACAGCCTTCAAGCACTGTCATATCCTTCCCCTTGCTCATGGGAGTGTTCCTCAAACAGTCTCAAAGGTGTCTTAACGTCTTCCTTTACAAAAACCTTTTGCTTCCATGCTGCACAGAACACTGTCTGCCAGGCAATACAGCTACTGCCTGCTGTGCTATAATCAGCTTTTCCTCATGCCATCCCATCTGTCTCCCTTGTTCTCTCTTTCTCTTACATTTAGATTATAACACATGTTGCACAGGAAAGCTTTACTTCCTTAGGAAGGTAGGCTCTGTTTGTGCTGTCTTTTAATCTGCCTTTTCATCACAGAATACCTCTGAATTTTGGACCTCCAGGATCCATTTAACTAGAGAACAGGGGTTTTGAGTATTATGTTTCATTGAAAGAGATAACCTGCTAGGAAAGAGGGATGAGATGAACATCCCTGCTGAGAGAGATGCTGCAGCAGACAGCTCTGTTCAGATGCTGAAGCATCAATGGCACACACTGATTGCTGCAGCCACAGGAAGGATTCAAGTCATGCTCGTACCTCCGTAGATGCCAGGGAGCCCAACCTCAGGTCACAAATCCCTATGGAGCCATATTTTGCTCTGCCCTTGCAGAGCTACCAAGTTGTGCTCTGGGCTCAGACAGGATGGCAGCTCTCAGTCTGCAGCTGCAGTTCTCAGGCACTTTGGTGCTGCACATGAAGCAAGTGCCAGTGTGTTTCTTTCAAAGTGCCTTAGTATAGCAGATACATAACATTTTGGCCTATATCAGTTGGAATGTGTAGGTGAGGTGCTGTTTTTAACCCTTTGGATGTTTAGTGATCAGTTTGTATATGTGACTTCTGCACTTGTCAGCAATGTGGGGATGTGTGTGCTGAGAAGAAAGCTGGGACGGGGGTCATGAATTGCTACAGGGAAGCAGCTATGGCTTCAGTACCTCTACTGTGGTATTCCTTGGTGGCTTTTTTCTGAGTACTACTAGATACAATGTGGAACCCTTTCCTCCCTTCTCCTAAGGATTTCTGGAATAAAAATGCATTCCCTTATGTTGTTCTCAGTTTACATGTAGTTTCTCACTCATCTCTGTGAGCAAGGACATTGGTGCTGGAGGACACTTTTTTCCTCCCAGGTATTCTTATATTCTGTTCTGACACCAGGTATTTTGATTAAGGAGCACAAGCTCTTGTCTGCACTTGTCTGTGAGTTGCAGTAGTACAGGAAGGCCTCGGTCTTAACCTAATCTGGGTCCATGGCTGTGGCAAGTGACTGCACAGACCCTCCAAATGTTGCAAAGAGAGAATCCACTTATTAATACACCAGCTCTTATTTATATTGTTACTACAGCTATTGTCTCATAGCCAAGCAGCTCCCTGGTTTCAGCAGCTTTCTTCTTCTACCCTATCAGCTCTAAGGCTAACAAGCATGCGTCGCTTCCACCAATCCGCTTTTTGTCCACGCACTACCTTCTCCAGTCTGGTTCTTGTTCACATGCTGTCCACGCAGCAAATGTATCTTCTTCATGTTTCTTCTTCTTTTCTCCATGCACGTACTGCACATAGTACACATAGTTAGTTCCTGTACTTCCCCACCAACTCGGCCTTGTCTTGCTTCTCTACACATGGCAGTGTGATGGTATTGTCTAACGGATAAAGTACTGGGTCTGGTACCCTGGTGGTTTATTCCCTGCTCTGGCACTAGTCTGTTCTTACCTCGAACTACCAACGGAATGGTAGTGATTTTTTGTAAAAGTTTCAGTGGATGGAAATAGCTACACAAATATAGAATGGTAAAAATTGAGAATTATTCCTACATCCAGGTCTCTTTCAGAAAAATGTTTTGGACCATGGTTCAGAATATGCTGTGTATGACCCATAACTGTGCCTTGGAACATCATTGGAACTGATCAGATTAAAACCGCCACACTAATTGTTTTACGTTTTTGTTCTTTTTTCCCCTCCAGGAATATATGATGGAAATGAACTTTAAACAGTGGATGGTAGATTTTGTTAACCAGTCACTGTTGCACATGAGCACTTGTGATGTGGAAAGCAAGCGGTATGAGAGGACAGAATTTGCTGAGTATCTTGGAGAGATGAACCTGCGGTGGCACAGGATGCGGGCGTCTCTGAACAGAAAGGTTTGATGGGGTTCTCATTGCTTTCTCTCTTACAACTCTGGTCTTGCCTGTGCCAGTGCTCTGTATTTTGCAAGCAACCTTTCTTCCTGAGTCTGAAAACACTGTTGAACACAGTGAGGCTCCCTGTGCTCTCTACTGTCTGTCCATCCTGCTGTCTCAGGGGCAGCCTGTGGAGTGGTCTTATAGCACATCAGTTATCAGATGGTGCACAGGCATCCAAACATCAGCAAAATCTGGGAGAGTAAACTTTCCTGTAACTTTCAGGGAGTGAAAATAGGCAAAATCTGTTCTTTGTGACAGCCTGGATTTTACCCTGGTTGTCTGCATTAGGTAGAAAAAATAAGATTCCTCATATGAAGAGAATACAGTCAGTGACATGTCAACAAAGACCTATATTGAGAAAATGATGAAAAAGGAAGAATTCAGGGTAGTGTCTGCAGGGGAACCTGTTAGTGAAATCTGTTGAATCTTTGGGGTGCTTTGAAAGTTGGGGCATTTAATACTTAATGGGAGAAAACACTGGATGGTTTGTGGAGAGGAGAGGTGCTACACTGCTTGGTACAAAGAGCTAGGCCCTGCTCAGCAAACACAGCACCAAAAAAGCAAACAGCCTCTCCACATGCCATATGGTAGGAATGAGAAATAGGGATATATTAAGCTACCACCTGGTTTCCTGTTGTAGCAGTTGAATTTCCAAAAAAATTAATTATTAATTAAATAGTATTGACAGACATATTCAGATGGGGACGTATGTCCCTGCTGGAAAAAGCACAGCAGGGATCAGTTCCCAGCCCTGCTTCAGCCCTCCTGGGTCACTGGAAATAGGTTATTCTGTGTCTGTGTCCTCCTTCTGCAGTTATTCAATATGCTTTCCCAATGGAGTGCTTTTAAGATCAGCAGCTCATAGGTAAATTCTACATGTAGACTAACTATACCAGCACATCTTCTGTGTTTATCTGTAGAAAATCCATTTCTGACAGTGCCTCAGAATTACTTTATTCTAGTGAGACTAGAAATAATCCATGCATCCAGAATTAGATTCTGCTGCTTGTGTGCCCCAGTGCCCAGAAAAGCTAGTGTGACTCACGTGATATCAAAAAAACCAGGGGAAGGTTAGCATCCCAAAATGCAAACATGAGGCTGCTGGAACAAATCCCTCTTACCAACACATTCTGTCTGTTTCTCTCCCAAATTGACAGGGCTTTGGGAGAAGCTGCCCTCCCTGAATCCAGATACAAAACCTGCTGATCAAACAGAAAATTCCCAAATTTTTCTGAATCAGAAAGTCTTCCAGAAACATTTTCAAGTAGAAAATTCAGTTCCTGCACAACTTAAAATTTCCATGATGAAATTTCAGTTTTGTGGGGGGGAAAAGTTATCTTCTTGAACCATTTTCAAGAAACTGCATTCTAGGATTTAATGGAATCCTCAGGGCCAAGACTGAAGATATGAGACTTGAGGTCCCTGGCTTATTAGTAACTTTGTGGGTGAGTTTTAGAGAGAATGAGGTTTTCAAACTCCATATGAATGTGTCCATGTAGCCCAGGGTCCCCCAACTCATCAGCTTCACAGGCTGGCAGCTCCAGAACCCACACTGCCTTCTACCCGGGGAAAAGATCAGATCCTAAAGAGCCAGTAAACTTTTTAGCTTTTCTTTTCAAAATATTTTCTCAAAATAGTGTTTTCAATGTAAATATCATAATCTCAGATTTTTTCATGGAAGGGGGAACCCAGTTTCTGCCCACCTCTGTGTTTAAGGAAATTAAAATAGTTCTGTAACTTTCAGATACAAGACCTGCAACACATTTTGGAGGATATTACTGAGAATGAGAACAAAGCACAGACCCTACGCAACTGGCTGGAAGCTCAGAGTGATCGACTGAGATCTTTACAAACCCCAGCAAGTCTGATCTCTGCACAGAACACATTAGATGATTGCAAGGTAAAGCATTATATGTGTGGTATTATTGTAAAAAACATATGTAGCACTTTGCTGAATCCAGACTAAAGAACTGCACAGATTTTAACAAAAAAAAATGTGAAGCAAGTTGCCATATCCTAGAAGAATACTACAATGTAATTTTAATTAAAGTATATTCAGGTGATAAAGCTCCAGATCCAGTTATAATATTAATTGCTATTTTATGTGTTTTCCCACCAATTGATGATGCATCTGCTGTTGTTCCCCAGTATTTGGAGTGCTGTGCAGCAATATTATAGATCTTATTCCGAGATGCCTCCAAAAGAAGTAGTTCTCAGTTCAACACAGCCATGGCAAAAGCTGTCAGTTCCATTGGTTTGAAGATGTGATGGAAGTGTCATGGAAAACTACACAGTCCCATTTGGACAAATAGCAACTCCTGCCCTAGAATGTAGTCTCTCTGCACCAGTCTCAGGAATCTGGGTGTCCTTTGGTTTTGTTGTGCTTTTCTAGGCATCAGCTCCCTCAAAATTAGTACAGGTGCAGCCAGCTAATAATTGGCTCCTATTACTCTCACACTCCGCTGTTTTCATTCAGTACAGTGTTCCCTCTCTATTTTTTAACATGGAATATTTGTTCTTTCATTGCCATGGTTACATATCTCTCTCTTGTAGTAGGCTGCTTTTATTGCCTAAAGTGCTCTGTTACACACTGAGTTACTTGTCTCTCTGAAGCACTCTGAAATGTATTGAGGGGCCAGAATGGAAGAAAGACACGAGATATCTTTGACTAAAAAACTAACCTGCCCACAGCAAGGTACAGTGCTAGGATGCAGGTGGCTAGAATGTTTCATTAAAATTCATTTGCTCATTAAAAATGAGGTGGTCCAAATTTGAAAATGTTTTGGGGGCAGTAAGTGGAGGAAAAAAGGTAATGGCTTTAAGCACAGTATTACAGGAAAACGTTATGGCCCATTGTGTGTATGGATATTTACTTATGTTAAGAACTTACTGCTGAGCTTTCCCCAGCATCTCAAGCCTAGCTTATAATCTTGCTGATTGTGTTATGGGGGAAGTTACTCTCCCAGGCATCTCCATTGTTTTCAGTGGGGTTTCTCCTGTGAGAAAAAGCCTCTGACTAAGAGGAGAAGCTGCAAATAACTTCTTAGAAGTTATTAGGGTGTCAGGGACTCTCATACTGCAAAGTCAATTTCTATCTTACCTTTGTCTGCTGGAGCGGAGGAGGACCCAAATTCTAACCTGCCCAAGGAAAAGTTCAGCTGCATTAATAGAAAAACTTTTTGCAACTGGAGAGATACAAAGAGACCTGCATGGCAGCTGAGGATTTAGCTCCTGATGATTTCCTTCCCAAACATGATGTCCAGTGCTCATGCTGACACTAAATAGACTGATTCTAGTTCTACCTGCAGGAGACTGTCTAAAGCAGCCACTGTCATTTTGAATTCCTGTAAAGCAGCTGTTCTGTATCAGAGTTGAAATGGTGGTGGTGGTGTGTGGCTGTACAATTACACAGAACTGGCTGTAAAGAAGGAATGTTTATCTAAGCTCTAAGTTCCTTAAAAGATCTTATCTTCCTTTTTTTTTTTTTCCTTTTTCCATTTAGGAGCTAGAAAATCAACTCACAACTAAATCCAAAATTCTTGACAAGCTTAAACAGAGTTTGGCTTTGAATGGTAGTGCAGAACAAACCCCAGAAGCTCTGTCTCTCAGGACAGCTGATCTGTGTGAAATGGTGGACAGCATTGTAAGCCAGGTAAAAGCTTTGCATTCAGATTTCCTCCAGTATATATTCTTATCACCAGTGTTATTAATATTCATGGAATGGCAGGAGCTGGTACAAAAAAGATTCAAAGTATTGCTTACTCTTAATCTTAACTTTCCTAGGAACTTCCTTCGAAGTCTTTAACATAAGGTAAATTATTGTGTTTCCAAGGTTGAGAAATAAAAAAAAAATCTGATCTTGAAGTGGTTTGAATACAGACGGGAGGGACAGACCCCTATCTGCAGCTGAAGAGAATAAAGAAGTAGCACTGCCATTTTTCTGTCAGGTTGAAAATGGAAACCTTAAACTCTTACTCAGTCTACTTTTCTTTTGTACCCTGGTCTTTCTCCCCTGTAGTACACCAGTGGAAGCTATCTACTCCTGCCCTGTTCTCACTGTAGCTTTCCCATCTTGCAGTTACTCTTTCATCCACACCCCTGGATGGCTTTTGCTATCTTCAAATCCAATGTAGTTTCCAGTTGCTTCAAGGAGAGTCTGGCAGATTGGTTTCCCATGCAAATTGACTCCCCAGCATTTCGCATTTATAGTTATATTATCTTTGCACTTGGAACTGATTTTTTTTTATCTAGATGTATTTGATAGGTGCAGAAGATACAATAATGAGTACATTTATGGATTTAAATTTGTGATAATAAATAACCATGTACTGTAGAGGATTATACGTGATGCAGTGATTGTGTTTATAGTTAAGATTCCCTTACACTCTCTATTATAAATGCCTTGCTTTTGTTCCTTAAAACTTTGTGAAACCTGAACCCTTTTACTTGAACTCTTCCACATGAGGTGTTGGTCCAGGATGGCTCTTCTGATTTTTGTTTTAGGCTTCAACAGAAATGACGTGGCTGTTTCTTACCAAGAAATCAGAGAAATTTTTGTGTGTGTATATGATGAAAGTTTTTCCTTCCACTGTAGAGCTGGGGATCAAAATTGGCAGGATTGACAGCCTAGTGCTTTTTTCATCTTACTGTCACTATAGGTCACATTAATTTTAGTATTTTTATGACCTAAGTATTGAATTTACAAACTGGGGAGTGTTCTTACAGCCTAGTTGTGCAATGAAACACCGAGTGCAGCTTTCTTCCCATGGGTGACTGCTGTCAGCAAAGCCAGGCTGAGATTTCAAATATAGGTCTAAAGAGATGTGATACCTTAATTGTATTGTCCGTAGGTTGATCTCAAGACTGAGAGTCTGTGGCCCAGAGACATTTCATGAGCATGATGTCTTTCCATCTTCCTTGTGTGGGCAGTAATTGGCTGTGGGCTACAAAAAGCAATTAGAGATTCCTCCCACCTATACGATGATTCAAATGAGAATAAAGATGATTAATTCGTCTAATCCTACATGCTGAAACTAGGATAATAGAATACAATGATCCATGCAGTCTGTTTAGTGTGCACTATGGTGTAGAAAAGTCTTCATGTTCCATTGTGTGGATGCATAGTCATAACTGGAATCTGGTATCTGGCTCTGCCAGGTTCCGTGGAGACATACTTGTTTGCTTGCCTGTGCTCTTCTCAAAGCATCTGGTACTGGCATGACTGAAAATAGATGTTGAACTACAGGAATGTTTTGTCTAAATCAGGACATGCCTTACATACTTACCTGATATAGAAGGATAAAAATGACAGATCACACTGGAGGAGGACTATGGGTTTGTGTTTGCAATCTTTAGGAGTATGTGGCAAATGGAAACCATGCTTGCCCCAGTATAGATTAAACTACTGTAATAATGAAAGAGATATAGCAAACAAAGAGGATATCTATAATTTAATTTTATATGATAATCCTGAAGTTCCTAGACTGTGATTCAGGTGGGCCTGCATTATTAGAGCACAATGTCTTAAGAGGAATGATAGCTCTCCAGAGTATTGTAGTAGCCTCTTCTTCCATACAAAACAATTTCTGTTCAAATTTTCATTAAAAAGTAACTTGATCTCTGGATCAAACTATCTGCTTCCTAAGAAGATTAAGGCTCTCAACTACCTCCCACTTCAGATTGATTTTTGGAAGGAAGGAATAAGCCATTTGTTATTTCACTACTTTTTACTTTTTGAGGGGTCTTGGGAGTTGTAGCTCACAGAATAGTGCTACCTTGAATTCTGGTTAATTTTTTTTTTCAGCAAATTCTTATACTTAAGTCTAAATACTGTTTACTGCTTGGTTTGAAGCCTGCACAATTCCTTACCAAGGAGGAAAATACTCCAAGTTGTGAAATTCTTGTGGATTGTCATGGAGTGACAGCATTGAGCTTAGATTTTTTAAGTCAATTTAAGGGTGATTTATATGTCAGGACTACCTAAGAAATAGTAACAAGTGTTTCATTTGCAGGTTGCGCAGTTAAAGACCTCAATGCAGTCAATACTGGAGCAGTGGAGAGTATATGATGAAGTTTATGCTGAAGTCAACCTGATGACAAGAAGATATTTGTACTGCCTAGACCAGTGCAAACCTTCTGTGGTGTCATTGGAAGCTTTGCAAAACCAGATCAAAACTCTCCAGGTAAATCTACTGAAGTTCTCTTATTTCTGTATTTCATTCTATGCCTTTAAACAAACAAACAAACTCCACTGAAAGACAGAAAAATTTATCTGAGCAGCTTAATCTTTATTATAGTGCCATTGAAGTCAGTGGAATGTTTTTTTTTTACCTCCAGAGCCACTGAGGACTATTTTTAGACTTCGTACTTTATTTAGCACATAAGTTCAACTTTGGTGCAATTTAGGGACCAAGGTTCAAGAGAGAAGTACAGGTCAGCTGATACCATGCCTGCCTTACTGTGGGCTAGCAGAGCCTCCATTTTGGATTGCAAAGATCCCTGGACATTTTAGCATTCTGCATATGCTGCAAAGCATCCCCATACAAAGCACCAAGTCCTCGTGCTCCCTTGCACTACATAGTCCAGGTGGACATGTGCACTCCATCACCATCCCTCATGCTAATGTCTACTCAGTCCTTGTCTAATCTATATGAACAGCAGGAAGTTTGGCTGAAAATACAGCTGACAAAGGAAAACCTAATGCCATTGCTGTATGTGTTTGCAGAAAGGTTGCTGCCAACATGTGGCATTATTGCTATCGTATCCCTACCAGTCTATAGGGGAAGCTATACTTAGGTCATCCATCCCCACAACTAATTGCATTAATCCATCTTACAGTCTCTTCAAGATGAATCGGAGAACAGTGAAGAAAGTTGGGCCAAGATCCAGACTGCTGCCAGTATCCTGAAGAAGAACTGCTCCCCCTCTTTTGCAGAGATTATTGAACAGAAGTGCACAGAGGCACATGCTAGGTAAGCTTGCAAAATAGACCTCCAGTTGTTAGTATTTAAAAAAAAAAAAAAAAGCTGGTGAGGCAGGACTTGAACGTTTGTCAGATTTTTAAATCTATATTAATAAAACTCAGCTGTCTTAGGGTACCTGTGTGAGGAGAGCTGATGAGGAGAGCTACCTCTTTTTGTGATGGATCATAGAGCACAAAATGATGTTGTTTCAGTGGGCTTTCAGTAATATGGGTATGAATGCAAAGAAACTCCCATGGGAATCCTACACCAAATCATATTCTGAAGGAGAATCTGCTAGGAAAATGCTCTTATCCTTTGATGCGTTGGCAGGTGGAACTCAGTCAATGAAGACATCGCAGATCAACTGCGGACAGCGCAAGTGACCCTGCAGCTTTGGGAGCCTTTTGATGCTTTATGCACTGAGGCAGCAGCCAAGTTACAACAGCTCAAAGAGCAATGCACTCAGCTTTTGGATGCTCATGTGCCTGAGGATAATACGATAGAAACCCTGAATCAGAGGATACGGGATATAAAGGTACATGAATATGTTTCTACTGCCTGGTACAAACTAGGATTTATTTTTGAGAAACAGATCAAAAGAACACCACCTTCCCCCCTCCTCCCACAATTCCAATTAGTGGAAAAGATAAAATCATAGAATCATATAGGCACCTTTGTATTTTCTTTAAATACTTTGGCCGTATCCTGAGACCAAACCAGACTAGAGTTAGCATAGGATGAGAAGAGAGCAGAAGGGAGCAATCATATTCCATCTCTGCCCCTTTCTGCTCTATTCAAAGAATCAAGCCTGTGTTGGTAAGAATCATTAAACCCAAAATTATTTACTTTATGGGGCACTGCTTGTGAGGAGAGATACTACCTGCTAAAACAATAGCTGGGGAAAAAAAGACCAGTTTTCCAGAACACAGGACCATCTTGAGGTCTTCTGCAATCTTCAAATTGGTTTTACTGGCGTTTGGTACTTTTTTTTGGCCTGGTCTGATAAGTTCACAGCTTTCTGAGCTCATTAGATTATTCTAAATGCTTTTGACTTTAGGCAAATGAGATCTCCTGCTGAGACCACAAGGTACAGTTGAGTGTCTCAGGCAGCAAAGCTGTCATTAGATTCTGATATTTTTGGTTTCTTCAGACTGCAATAATAAACCTTATTTCAGGACAGAGTGATGATTCATCATGCTTTATGAACTTCTAGCCATGTATTAGAAGAAGTCCAAAGTACTCTGTTTTGCATGTGGCCAATTAAGAAACTTTACATGAAGGGAAAGAGAACTCATCTATTTCATCCTGTGTCAGAAAAAACTGACAGCAGCAAAACTTAGACCGAAACATTTTCACTTTCTTCTGATCTATTAATACCTGTGACATAAATTCACCAATATGTCAGTAGAAAGGCATCATATTTTCTGGAAATTTTTGGGAAGAGTTTTGCACCTACTAAGCAAAGCATGACCACTAGAGTGCCATTAGTACTGTAGATCCTGTCCTGGTATGTGTGGGTAGGACACAGGGAATTTAATGTGGTTTTTTGAAAGGGGTGAGTTAGAAAACTGGAGATCAGTGATATGGCATATGAGTTACGTGTATTTGAAAATACATGTGCATTACAAAACTGTATTTTAACCTCTCTAATCTTTTCCTTTAATATATATTAGGAAAGATTATGGTTTCATGGAACTCTGTTGACATAATAAATAAAAATAAAGTCCTATATAGAGAGTAAGAAATCAAAATGAGTTATTTACTAAATGGCTGAAGTGGCAGTTTACAATGTGATCCAGGAACTAAGAGCCATTTTGCTTTTTAGGGAAACATGTCTGCTCTTTGCTATCAATTAGAAATCTTTGACCATTACTCACAGAAAAGACAATATACAGTGCAAATTCCAGGGGGTTTCATGGCTAGAAGTAAATGACAGTTCTAGAAATATGTATGTTTCAAGATGATATCTTGCTGTTCCTTGTCCAGGTAAAAAAAAAAAAAAAAAAGTACCTAGTCCTGGAACAGGCTGCCCAGAGAGGTTGTAGAGTCTCCATCTCTGGAGACATTTAAAACCCATCTGGACGTGTTCCTGTGTGATCTACTCTGGAATCCTGCTCTAGCAGGGGGGTTGGACTAGATGATCTTCAGAGGTCCCTTCCAACCCCTGCCCCTCCGTGATTCTGTGATACATTGAACGAGTATAAAATGACTCCTTTTGTTCTTGTGCTGCCTTAAGAGTTTATAGCATAACTTCTGTAGTAAAGGGGAACAAATAAAACCAAAACCATAGTCCTTGGTCACTAAAGGATCCAATGTACTGGTATCTTTGTAACATAATAGCATTTCTCATATGCAGCCTGGACCAGTTTCTCTTATCTGCTAGTGCAAATCCATTCTGTAGGGAGGGATATTCTGGTTTCTCTCCCTAATCTCTGTAGCAGTAGTATCCTACTGCCTGAAGTCACTGGTGTTCCATTGAACTTTGAACTGTGCCTTTCCCAGCACTAGAGTCAATGCAATGGATGCAGTTTCCATTATCCTCTGATTAAAAGACTGAAACTTTCACCATAGCTGAATTTGGCTCCCGGAGGAGATCAACAAAAAGAGCTTAGTTACACCAACAAAAGATACTAAATGAAAGTGGCACATGAATGACGATCTGATTCATTTACTGACTTTTTTTTTTTCTTTCCCTTTCTCTCATCAGAATTTACAGCATGGCCTTCAAAACGTAACAGAATGCTATACCCAGATTTCTTTGCTGGCTGAGCCAATAAAACAGCAGGCTGGGACAGCTGCACAAGACATTCTGCTGGAGAAGCTGCAGCTGTTCCAGGGAGCATTCTATTTGGAAAAGATGTTGCAGAGGAAATTAGATGAATTCGAGGTATTTTTTGAATATTAAATTGGCTGTCAGCGTGAGGTACCTTCTTCACTAGAGCCCTGTAGTTCTTGTATTGAAATGAAAAGCTTGATAATATGATCAACTATGTAAAGAAATTTTACATGAAGCCAGAGGGACAAAAGAGTTTCACCCTTCTTACCTGCTTGTGTTGCTCTAACAAGCCTTTGTAAGTGGACCTATTAACAGTCAAGCAGTACAGGACCCTCAGATGATTAAAGATTAGGAAATGTATTTTTATTCTATGAACTTTGAAGTAAGTTGTAAATTTTCTCAGCTCTGCCATGGAAAAAATGTAAGGGCTTCAGTTTGCTTTGATAAGAGTGCACACAATGTACCTAAAACCAAACAGAAAACTGTGGTCAGCTGATGTAATTTTGAAGACCAGATTCATATCCCTTTAAGGCAGAGTAGAGAGGGACCTGGATCCAGGTTTCCCCCATATAATGTTCTGCTTACAGGAGTGCCATGGGATTGATTCCGCTCTGCACAGGTACTCCTGAGAAAACTTCCAAGCAACTGTACTGCTCTACTGTTCCTGTGAAAAAGTCTGGTTTCAATGAATTGTTCTGTTCTAAAGTAAATTCAAATTCATCAAGAAATTTTCAGCCAGCTCTATTTATAATGCTGTCTACGAGCACAGTTCAATCACTGGATGCCAGATATCTTTGTGAAGATAACAGTATCTTCATGATTTTTCCCTGTGAACTTCTCACTCCATGAAAAAATTCATTTCTGGGTAGTCATTTTCTCTGGTGTAACTCTGTAGCATTACCACAGAACTGTCTCTCTCCCCACACCAATTTTTGCTATTCATTCCTTATTAAAATGTTGATGTTTCAGTGTTCTTAGAGATGTGGAGCTTAGTTCTTGCAAAAAAACAAAAAGCTTCACCAGTGGTCTTTCTCCCTGACCTAAAGAAACCAACCCAGTGAATAAAAAAAGTTGAATTCCAGCCCTAGTTATTTTTCTCCACAGAGCTTATGTAAGCTGCACAGCTGTAGCTGCAGGCACGTGGGAGCTGGCCCTGTGTGTAGTGCAGGATACTCATTTTCACAAGTTTCTTCCCTTTGATAAACTAAGTTTCTGCTTTCCAATTTCACAATAAAATCAAACAGCCCAAAGCTACAAAAAGGTACTGCAGATGCTGCCCCTATTCCTTCCATATATATGTGAATCTCTCAGGGTTTAGTGATTCTATTTCTTACTCTCTGCTTTGACTTAAATTTTCCCCTTATCCAGTGCAAAGCCTTAAAAAGTTCAATTAGTGAGTTATAAATACATTGGAATTTGAATTTAATATCTGCTTTTTTCCTGATTATACTGCTTATGCTCCTTTTGTATACTGAATGTGTATATTAAATCATAATTAATGTAAATATGCAATATTCACCCTAGTTCAATCTTTTACAACTGGAGGATTTCACAAACGGCCTTGAAACGCTGGAGGGTCGTGTCAAGAATTGCACAGATGTGTTCGATAGGCTCTGTCTAGAGGGAGAAACGGACAACTCAGAATTGCTCATGGTATGTTTGGATTCCCAAGTACAAAACGATACGTACTCAGGATTTAAGTGTCTAGCATACCAGCAGTTATAGCACTTCCATCAGAGTAACTATAATCTCATCCAAAACACAAAAAGCAATGATTTAAGTTCATAAAAACTCTAGATATACATTGCAGACAAATGCCTGCTTAGAGGGGGGAGGAAAGTCACATAGATTTGGGGTTGATGGGAGATTCTTTTCCCCAGCTTTGCTCTGGAGCTACCCTGTTGCCCTCAGTGTAGGGTAAAAGGTAAACCTGCAAGTACCAGCTCTTGAGTATCTGTTCAGTACTGTTGGAAAAAGGGGCTCTGTGTAAGGGAATTGTGACTTCTTTGTTTCCTGTATTCTTTGAAGTTAACACAGAAATGTTGGGCGTTTTTTTGGATAGCATTTTGGATGCATAATGTTCAGATGCTTCCTACAGAAGAGGTTTCTGTATTTCTTTGAAATGAAAGGAAGGCAGTATTTCTTGCAGTTAATTTATTTTTTTTACTTCCAGAGTCACACACTGGAGCTTGCTGCACTTTCTCCAAGCATAGAGAGCTTGAATGAAGCAAGCATTAAGCTGCCACTCAGTGACTTCACCCTGAAGAAAATGCAGAGCCTGACTCGGCAATGGAGTCAGAAAACAGCAACTGCTCTGGAGCACTTCAGGTCTGAAATGCAAACAAAATATCACTACTAACCATTTCCTTTTCTGTGAGGAAAATCAAAACCAAATTAAAGCCTGGGAAGTCTTGCAATCTGTTCTCAGCTTTCTCAGGGGCTTTTCAAGTTGAATTCCTGCCCTTTCAACTTCCTCCAGATTATTCCATGACTATTTGTGTTCTAAGTCACTTGAAGCAAAAATCTAGATGTTCATAGGTGAAGGAGGTAGCAAGGTGCCAAGCAAAACCCTACTATGTTAGTATCACTAACCACCATGTTAGACCATATGCAAACAACTACTAACACAGTAGTTTCTGATGATGCTTTTGTTTTACAGTGTGCTTGAGGGAACTCAAAATGATGAAAAGAAATTCTTTCAGAAATGTGAAAACTGGATTCAATTCTTTGAAAAAATGAAAGAGGCCTTAAAAACAAATATTCCAGGACGGTTTGAAGAACTGCAAGAGCAACAGAGAGTATATGAGGTAAAGCTAACTCTAAAAATGAAAGCATCTTCTTGAATAGGGAAGAGGAATCACTACAAAATACTGTGCTTTTTGAAATTAGATCTGGGCAGTTTCATAGAGCATTTCACTCTTTTGATATGTGGCCTTATACTTATTCAGAGGAGAAATTTGAAATGTGAAAATCTTTTTCCAAAATGGATGGACCCCTTTTTGAAGGGATAAGACATTTAGTAGGAGTGTGTCCTCAAGCATGTGGCATGGAAGTCCTAGATTTCTCCAACTCTGAAGCTGCTCGCCTGCCTGGCTGTCCTCCAGCACTGAAGCCTGTAGCCTGTGGCAACGAGCTAGGCAGTTTGTTGGCGATTTGGCAGGAACCTTACCAATTTCTGGAAGAGCTGCATTTAAAACAAAATGTTTTCACAGCATATTTCCGTTTTGACCGGTTGTTAGATGTTGGTGGAAATCTGTTTCATTGGTGTTTTTCCAAACACTTGCTGTTTGTTAGAGAGAGACACAATTCTTCACATGTGTATGACAGTAACCATTCAGAGGAGAAGGCATATTGTACGCTAGCAGTAGCATGTGGAAGCAATTCTAAGCACAGTATCTGTCTATAGACTTTGTACTAGTGGTAGGAAGATGGAAAACCAACCAAAACACAGAAAAGAAATCATGTGGTAAATGCTAAACATCATGAACTGTTCGAGTAGTCTTTGTGCTGCTGCAGTAGACCAGAGCTTCACACTACCCAAAGTACTGCTGCTAATTCCACAGGGTGTTAAGTCTCTGCATGTTGGTGATATTCATTAGGGTCCACAGAAGGTTATTTTCTCTCTTTTACTTAGACCTCTCCAGTTCATTCATTGCGATGAAATTATTTCTAGAATAAACTTTTGCTCGTTGTGATAGAGAATAATTTCACCCATATATATAGCTTTTCTTATACCTTTTCTGTGGGTTTCTGCCTAGAAGCAAAATTTAGGCTTCACACTACCTGTTACATAGAGCTCCTAGTGGGTCCTGCTATCCCATATATGCAAATTCCTCCTGGTATCCAAAAAGTGTGGAATCTTTTAGGATGCATTTGGCACTAGCACTTGAAAATAATAGAGCTTTCAGCATTTAAAATTAAAATAAATGCTGTCACTCAAGAGGAGCAGAACCAGCTTTCCTAGCAAAGGTTGTTCAGTGAATAGTTTAAACTGTTGTTCTCATGGTATTTTCAGATGCTGCAAACTGAGATTTCCATAAATCAGCAGACATTTAATTCTATCATAACACAAGTTCTACTCTGCTTGGAATCCGGAGAAGTAGAAAAAAGGTAATCTATTTGGTTTTCTCCCTGAGATCTTGGTAATTTAGTGAATATGCTCTTTTCCTTGGGGTTCGTATTGAACCTTTGGTCTCATGAGGACATAAACCCAAATTCTTGGCTGGGTTCACTCTTCAAATAACCCCCTGGCACATTTTGCAGAAGTGTGAGGAGGTACAGTGAGAAAGAAAAACAGGTGGCGTGGCCAGACTGCATTTTGGGTAGTAATTGGATGTTCTGGCTAACAAATATCACTCCTGGACAGGAGGCTTCCTTGTCTACTGCTACCCTGCAGTTGTTGAAACTAACTGGGGTTGAAAAGCTACCTTCTTACAGTGGGTAGTGAGGATGCTGCATATGAAGGATCCTTTTTCTCTTCCTGGACTCTCTACTTTTTAAAGTGCAGAGGTGTGTCCGCGTTGCCCCTGGCACACACATGACAGAGTCATCAGCCACACCACCCAAAACATATGGTAGCTAAACCTGTTTTTTATCAGTATGGTCTTACACTTTTCTCTTAATCAATGTAAAGTGAGAAGCAGCAGATAATATTTATGAGCAGAGGTTCAACTGCCTCAGGCATTTCTGCTGTGAAGATATTACCCCTCTTTGTCAGAGATGAAATACAGAGCGCAGGACTGAGCTTAGGACTGCATAGAGCTTTTTGCATAGTTGGGTATTGTAATTGGAATACAATGTTGCAAATGGAAATCCATCACAATTATTGTAAAATGTAGCCTTGAGATCAAAATATATTAACGCCCAACACTTGTCATTTCCAGAACAGAGTTTATTTCCAAGCTCACGCTGCTGAAAGAGCAGTGGCAGAATGTTATCCGGATGGTTCAGCAGAGGAAGAATGACATCGACGGACTCATGAGCCAGTGGCAGCTCTTCAGGAGTTCCCTGCAGAGCCTCAGCAGATTTCTTGCTGATAAAAACAGCTTCATCAAAGCTGTGAACAGCCAGGACTGCTATAGCATTTACCAGCTTAGAAATCTAATTCATGATTTAAAGGTACTGTATGTATTTTTCATAAATGTAAAATCTGTGTTTTTTTCTCAGACTGAAACAACTGTGCAGTAAGGTAAAAGGCATTAAAATCGCATGCTTTTGGGGGGAAAATTTGTGAAAGGCTCATTATGCTGGCAAACTTCCTGGTCAACATTGTCATTTAGTAGCCTTGTATGCTTTAAAAATATTACCAATATGAACATGGAAATGCAGGGTGCCTGGCAGGTGAGGTGGAAACCCTGAACAGCCGGTACCCTCTAGGTCTGTGTACATCTCATGGACATGGCTGCTGAATGCAGGCCTTGCAGTTCACCTGAACAAAGCAGGCGCATACGTGGCAAGACAGGCCATATAGGTCCTGTGTGTGCAGGGATGGGCACGAGGATGAAGTGCTTGCAAAGGGGTCTGCTTGGAGCCACCACCCCAGGATGCACAGACCTGGGCAGGAGTTCTTCAGGACAGCGAGTTCTGCATTTTACATGCAGTGGGAAAAAATATTTTCCTTTGTTTATTTTGGATATCTTGGATTTCCATTTAATTATGCACCTCTCTGTTTTATAAGACACTAGAAACAAGCAGTGAACTTGATGGTTGCTTAAGGCAATCTAAAACCTTTCAAAAATACATTATTGAATGCTATTTGCATGGTCCAAGATTTATTCTGTTCCCACACACCTAATGTTGATGGATTAACACATTACCAGTATTCCATTTGACGCTCACCCTATTTATTTCATCTTTATTTTTACCTGCTCTGTAAAGATTTTCAGTAGATTTTACAAGTTAGTGCACATGCTTTTCCTTAGTGAGAAAAGCCAGAATATCTTCTCTGTCCTACTCCAAATTGCCCTTCCCTGCTGCTGTTGATTTACAGAAAGAAACAATGATCACATCTGCATGTGTTATAGACCAATTTGTGTTGTAGGCAAGTTATTATTGATGGCTTACTTCACTTGGAGTATGTCATGATTAACAGAGCTGTTATCTCTGAAAAAAATGTTTTAGTTGTTGATGCTACAGTTGAGAACAGAACTTAAACTTTTTCTTCTGAATAACTCATGCAACTGTATTTCTATTTTTTTGTAATTGCTGCACTTCCACTCTATAGATTCAGTCTGTGAAAAGCTATTGTAGAGTCTTATAAATCAGAAGATAAAAAAAAAATCTGATTTTTCTCAAATTAAAAAAGCAGATAGGAGATCTATTCATTACTCTCTCATGAATGAACAAACTAGTGCCTTGAAAGTCCCTTTGTGAGTCTTCACTTCTTCCCAAGTTGAAATGCCAGGAGTGGGCTTCTAAAGCTTGTGAAGAACAGCTTAGAAACTTAATCCTTTTTTCTTTTAAAGAGTAAGGCAGTCATTCTTCAGAGGTGGCAAGCCATGTACTCCTTAATTATCGATGTTGGGGAGAAGTTGCGCACTGTTTCTGATCCTGAGACCAGTGCTGTTCTCCAGGAGGAGCTCAGCCAGTTACAGCAGAGTTGGGGGGACACGGAGGTCCTGCTGGAGAAGAGGAAGAAGCAGCTCAGCAGCACCCTACAGGTAGATGATGCCCTCCCCAGGAGGAGAGGCACCTGCTTCTCTGGCGTTGGGTCTCTAGAGCTTCCCTGCCCCACCATCCCCAGAGCTGAGCTCTGTAGCAACAAGGCAAATGCTGAGCAGCTGCTCACTGCAGAAGGGCTCTGAGGGAAGTGCCTGTCATATGCCATCGGGGTTTGTGGGAAGCTAAAACTGCGGTCGCCTGATTCACCAAAGGAAAATGGGGTTGGCATCCATTTGTTGCTACAATGGATGTTCCCACACTGACTGTTCTCATGCTCCCCATAGCCTGGAGCTCTCTTCTACTTTGGGCTGTGAGATAAATTTAGCTCAGAGGGAGTCAGAGCAACTGGTTTCTCCTCCTGTTGTTGCACCTCTAAACAGAAGGGTGGGTCGCATTTATTTCCTTAGAGCAATAAATTTGCTTTCATGGTTAGACAGCACATAGGTATGTCTTAAAATTGAATACTGTTGTCAATACAATCCCCAGCCCAAAAACTACTCTAAAAGCCTCTCAAGGTGGACAAAACAAAATTAGCAGAAACACTCTGTAAGACAAACTTTAAATATAAGAGAGGGTGCAAGTTCTTCTGTAAATCTATGCACCCACTTCTTGCAGTGTATCAAAAAGAAAATCAAGTAATCAGAGCACACGATTATTAATTTCAGTGGGTTGAAGAGGCTGTTTTGTTACATAGACGTATGGTACAATGTGGCATGATAAATTATCTTAACCTTTTGTAACTTCCTTGTGTCTCCTTGAACAGAATTGGGACTGCTGTGAAAAGCAAATCAAGGAACTAGAAAGCAGGCTGCAAGAGCTGAAGGAGAAAGTAAAAGATCCACATCCAGTTGAACATGATGAGCTCTACAAAGCCAAGGAACACATTAAGGTATTGAAAGCCATAATGTATTTAAATAGATGTGGTTTTGCACATCACCTGATTCCTGTAAAATCAGTTTTCCCTCTTACCTGCTCTTCAGTAACACTGAATTTCTCTATACCATCCTGATTGCTGCCAATCTGCAAAGTCCAGCTGACCAAGAAGATTACAAGAGTCATAGTAGTGTTTGGGGTTTTTTTCCTGCTTCTACTCCATTTCCACAGTCTGAATTTATAAAATAAGCAGTTCCTCAAACAAAAGGGAAAAAATTCCCTGTTCTCAGCTCAATTGGCTGCTGTCCTAATGGCTGAATCTCCCTTTTTGTTTTCCAATCCATTTTGGAGAGGGAGCTCCTCAGGCGAGAGACCTTGGAAGTCAGCAAAGCACCACGCACGCCTGCAGGATCTGAGACTAATTGAAGAGAAAGAAAATTAAGAGTAAGGGAGTGGCAAAAGCCTTTGCAGCCCATAGTGCAACCTGAAAATTAAATTGCAAGGAAAGCATTTCCAAGGGATAGGAGACATTTTGTCTGGACTGGTCAGTCTTTCATCATCCTTTTATGAAGTGAATTGTTGACCTATGTAGTGGGAACAAATAAGCTTATTAATGAACCAAAGCTTTGAACTCATTATCAGCTGTCTGAAATCTTCTTTGTGATTCTGTCCGCCTTTCCCACAGCAGCAGTCTTGCTGTAGCCCTGAATTATTTGTGAGATGGCAGCACACAGCTCCTGCCTCTTATTCCAGTAAGAGAAATTCAGATGCAGAGGTGTCAGGGTCAGCGCCAGTGCAGTTGCTGCTCTTGGGTGTCACAGTATAATAAAATAAAGGACCCAAATGGCATGGGGAAGAAGGGACCTCCTTTCCTCTCCCTGCATTTCCCTCTTCCGAGGAATAAAGCTGGTTTTCTTTCAGGCCTGGACCTTATACAATTTTAGCAAAGTCCCGTGAAATTCTATTGATAGCTCCATTAATGCAGGGATTTAATCCTTTTTAAGATATATAAATACATATGTGCACATCTGTAGGGAGTGATTTGTTATGACCTTAGGTAAATTTTAGTCGCAGGTTTGTTTGGTTTTTTTCCTCCAGTCTTGAAGCAGATCAGTGGGTTTTTTTTTCTTTTTTAATTTAGATAAGTGACTGGATCCAAAGACCTGTCAAAACACTCACAGGGCTTGGACCCAGCACACTTCTGACACAAACACTTTTTTTTTTCCCTTTAAAATGAAACAAAGTGGATCCTATCTAAGAGCTTTTTTTGTTTGAGGAGCCACTGACACTTCCCAGCAACAGCCTTGCAAAATGGGACCTGGTACCTCATATGTAGAGTACCATGTTTCCCAGCTGCATGCAGTGGTGTCTCTGCTTTTTAAGTGACAATTTTAACACTGATAAGGAAAATGCATAACCCTGTTATAAAGGGTTAAGGGAGTCGGGGGAACAAAGCAGAAGAGCATGTGTTTCTGTGAATGAGCAGTTTAAAAGCTCCACGTTTCTGACAAATCTGATGAAGTGACTGTGAAATTATTCATTAGATAAAAGAACCAATTTTATTTTTTTTAGCATTTAAATAAATAACCTGAAATTGGAACAAATGCGGGTGGGAAGCAACTTGAAAGAAGTGGGCACATTCCTTCTGGGATGTGGAATCCCAAACAGTGCCCTGGAGCATGGGGAGCTGCTGGGGTCAGGCAGCATTTTGGCACTTTGGGATGCAGCAGGGGCTGCTGCTGTGCCAGTGGATCAGCAGCAGCTCTGCCCTGGGCTCCAGTGGGCTCAGAGTCAGGTCCTGAGCCAAACACCCAGGGACCCCGTCCAGTCCAGCCGGAGAGCACTGCACAGGCGGCTGCACATTCCCCTCCTCTCCTCCCCCACAGGCCAGGCAGGGGATTAACCAGGTTTGGAAAGCAGAGGAGCTTAGTGCCAAGGCTTGTTCTGGGTGTGTTTCCATGCAGGAGCTGGAGCAGTCGCTGGCAGACTGGGCCCATGGCATGAAGGAAGTGCGGGCCATGAAGGTGGAGGTGGCACACTTCATCCTCACCGAGGACGTGATGGTGCTCAAGGAGCAGGCTGAATATTTGCACAGGCAGTGGGAAGAGCTCTGCTTAAGAGTAAGTCCTCCGCCTCCTCTGGGGTTTTACAGCAGGATGTTCGTAGGGCCTGGCAGAAAAGGGAGAGCAGGTTCGCAGACAGGATTTCTGATGGGGGTGGCTGACTTTTGCAGTCTTGGGTGGGGACGGGGCCTCTCGTGGTGCAGTTGACAAGGGCTGAAGTTTGTCCTTTGTTTCCTAGGCTGCTGAGATTTTAATATTTTTTTTTCAAACCCTTTGTAACTAGCGAGTGCCTGAATTGCACAGAGCTCAAATGCAGCTGTTTGCTGAAGTAGGTGGCTTTGTTCTGCACTGCCAAAGCAAAGGAGGGGGGAGAGAGGGATGAACACAGGAATTGCCTGAGGGCATGAAGCTGGGAAAGGGAGGGAGAGGTCTTCACAATCTGATGTTTAAAAACAATGCTAGGAGAGTTGATAAAGAAAACTTCAGTGTGTTTAAATACTGACTCCTGGGGTTTGAACAGGCTTTTCTGTGGCAATAACATACTCTGAAACATTTGCATTCTTTGTGGCTTGTTGCTATATTACACTTAATTTAGTGCTGCATGTAAAATTGTTGGGGAACATTTACCAGGGAAGTCACATGAACTTGATTCATCAGGTTATTATGCCTTTTAAATGTGCATTTGCCCTGTTGACAGGTTTGGAAGAAGTAAATACTTTGGAGTCTTAAGTTACTCTGGGTGGCTCTACATGCCAGCAAGCCAAGCTCTTGCCTCTATATTCACAAGTCAATAGCTTATATTTTACAGTTTGTAAAGATGTACTGAAGGGAGTTAGTATTTTGTGTGTAACCCTTACTCAGTCAAAGGTAAAGCATTCTTGGTGGGAATATTGCCAGAGTAATGAATAGCTATGCTTATTTCACAAACATTGGTGTGATGAAATAGTTATTTGGGTTTAATTTTTGCATTGCAATAAGAAAGAGGAATGTAGTATTTTTGCCTTAATCCGGACTGTTAATCTACGACTAGTGTTTTCTCTGTTACTGCTTCTGAGCTCTGCAAATAATTCCAGAAACACCTTCCCCCCTCAGGAATACAGGCCATTATTTTTAAATCAAAATGCCTGAACCATTTTTCTAATGGAAGTCTGTAGTTAAACCTATAAATGAGAGAACTCGGTTTTTCCTTTTTATGGTGAACTGGTGGTGCCTACTGTTTCAACTGTGGTGAACAGCCCTGAAAATTAAGCTATCTTTCATATGTACCCCACTACAGTCTATCCAAGTAGTTATTTCCTGTAGTAATTAAAGTTCAGATTTTATGCAGAATTTGTATTTTAATTTCCTGAAGGAATAATATTTAGTTCACTGTATTTTGGAGAGAAGAAAGGGGTGACATTAATGTGACTGTGTTAGGCACACAAAAATGTGCAGTGGGAGGAATCTATTCAGTGTTGCAGTGGAGGGACATAGTGAAATGTTTACACAGCCCTAATGAGCCTCCGGAGAGGCTGCACTGATGCTCAGCACTGGACACGAGGGTAGGAAAGCAGATTTTATCGGTTCTCCTCCTAGCACAACTGCTTTGTTTTGGCTAACAAATTAGAGGAGTCAAGATGTATTGTGTGAAAAAAACCCTGGAGTATAAATGCGGAGAGGTGAAAGCCTGTAAGGGCGAGAAGCGGCTGCAGCTGTCACGGCCACAGGAGTGGGGCAGCCAGATGCCTGTGCCACACTGGGCAGGGACACAAACACACTGAGCGAGCAGATGCACTCAAGGGATTAGCATTTACATAGCAGCCCTTGCAAGAGACATGTAGGTCAAAGATATAACTGTTCATATTGGTGAGTATCCTGTCCTAATGAACACTAGTGTGCCAGTTGGATGCCTGGGCCTTGATTTTAGTCTCCCTTAGGAATGCCCACATTGCTCCTGCATCATGCTGTCGATGCAGAACTGGAGCTGGTGTCCCAGGGCAGCTAGTCCAAGGAGAAAGTGTTCAAAGCAAGGCCTGGCTTGAAAGGCTCGTGTTCTTAGAATCTTGTCTGGGGTGTTTTGGTTCATTCCTGTTTTACCCCCAGTCTGTATTGCTTTAGCCAGCTAAAAGGTGCTTCCTGCTCTTGAAATCCTGCCTTGCCCCATGCTTGGCAGGCAAAAATGAAGTCAGGGTCTTTCAGGATTTAACAGTGGTTTTGTTAACATCCATAGTCTCTTCTTCCACAAACAAAGTTAACTCACCTCCACATGGGAGATGCTGCAAGTGGTAGAGGAAGGATGAGGAATTTACCCTTCAT
This sequence comes from Podargus strigoides, assembly GCA_028020825.1. Taxonomy (NCBI): domain Eukaryota; kingdom Metazoa; phylum Chordata; class Aves; order Caprimulgiformes; family Podargidae; genus Podargus; species Podargus strigoides. The sequence goes on along the minus strand of CM051624.1, from coordinate 7,227,957 downwards.
ACATCTGAGGCTGAGGGTATGAGGGAGCATCCCAGAGCAGAGACCCTCTTAGGGAGACTTTCTTGAGGTCCCTGAGGTCTCCAGGAGACTTCTTCCCAGTGAGAACTTTTGGAGATTGTTTCCCTGTGTCCCAAGACAGTGCTTTCAGCCTCATCTCTTTGCTTAGATCAGCAAGAAAGATATAGAAATCACTTTTACCTCCTTAGAAAAAGGCAGAATTTAAAGGACAAAAGCAATATAGTGGGAGATCACTTCATGCCTCCTATTTTGATTCTGGTGTTACAAGGAGCCAGTCTTGCTTCCGCACAACACACTTAAACTTCAGTCTGAGGTACAAAGTAGTGTTAGAGATTAGTCTAGGAGAATCAGCAATGGCATTTTGAGGAGTAATGTGATGCATAAGGTATATGTTAGATGTGCCATTTCCTGCCATGGGTTGACAGTTAGAGTGGCTGTTCACAGCCAAGGCAAGCAAAATATTATGCTCAGTCTTTTTTACACAAAGTTCATTGGTGAGGGTGAGGGGTTAGTTGTTTCGTTTTGTTTTAGTAGAACTTGTACCGGTTTTCACTTCCTTGTCCCATACATTTAAGTAGAGGAATCCATCAAAGTAGATAAAATGAATGCAAGTATAAATATAAGACCCCTAGGCTAGAAACGAGTACTATTAGCTAGTAGAAGAGTGACTGCTTCTTTCTGAACTGTTGGAGCAGTGATGCTGGCTTTGCTGGTTCAGGTAGTATCAGACCTTAACTTCCCTGTCTAACCAATTTGTTTATCCATCCTGGCAAATGTAATTTTGAGGGAAAAAAATCCATGGTTTTCAATAACAAGGATAGATTCTTGATGCTGATTTTTGGAAGTTCTCCAAGAAGTGATGAGCAAATGGAAAGAAAAGGGAGATTTTTATAGAGATAAAATAATTGGAGTCAGTAGTTGCAAAGTTTCTCTTACAGTTGCAGATAAATAAGAACTTTCCTGGACATTATTTCTCCTGTGTTATGTATGAGGCGGTACTAAACAGTATGTAGTAATTACATATTTTGTATTCCTTCTTTGTTTGGAATTTTCAGGTTTTCACTGAGTAATATTTATATGGTTATGTAAGCTCATTATTTATAAAGCTGTCACTCAGTAATTCTTTTGAAGGAGAGAATCTGGTGTTTGCTAGTCAACGTTTGGCCTTGCTATCCAAAATAAGATATAATAACAATCTGCTTGTTGGCTTTGAAAAGAAAATTTGAGATACTTAATAACTGTTCCTGCAAAATGGAATACGATCAAATGCAGACTAGAAATTAGAGGGCCCATGATTGCTGTTTTCCTTCCTGAGAAAGATTGCCAGCAGTTAATGTGTGTGCTTATCCATAGGTGTCTCTGCATAAGCAGGAGATCGAGGACAGGCTCAATGCCTGGATTGTGTTCAATGAAAAGAATAAGGAGCTGTGCTCCTGGGTGGTACAAATGGAAAGCAAAGTGTTACAGACTGCAGATGTTAGCATTGAAGACATGATAGACAAATTGCAGAAGGTAAGTAGCGCCACTTTTCTTCAGTTGGAGTCTGATAGCTCCTTACAGAGACACCATTCCTCATTTCTTCCTTGCCTCTCAGAAGTGATATGTGATATAAAACCAGTACATACAGGCTTTTGTTAGAAGATGGGCTTTTCTAGCCTCAGCTCCTATCTTCTCCTTCATGTTCAGACTTGGAGCATAATGCAAAGCAGAAATGCCACCTTACTGCATTTAGATATGGAGTGTGATGTGTATGAGTTGCAGTGGTGGGGGCCTGAGTTGTTGGGGTGGCTGGGCACACATGCACATGCAGCACTGCTGAGAGCTTTCCCTGCTGGAGATCCGTGGTGTTCCGGGAGCATCTCACTGCTCTCCCCACCTCCGCCTGTGTCAGCGGTTACAAAACTGGTAGTCAGAGGGCAAAGAAAAGATTTAAGGATGGGATAGGTCTTATGCCAGGTGAACAAGAAGTTACCACAACTGAAAATAAAACCTAGTTGTGTCTCTCCTCCTTTGTACTCAGTGCAGTGAGTGCTTTCTAATACTTCTGTATTAGCTTGATTTTAAACAAGACCATCATTTTGCTGCATTGTTCCTCCCCATGGCTGAAAGGTTTCGATATCTAATCCCAGATCTCCTCTGGATAAGAATACCAAGAAATAAAGCAGTTCTAGACTTGAATTTGTGTTCTTTCGAGGTAGCTTAATTGAAAAATCAGGAAAGCAGAGACAAATTTAGAACATTAAAGTGCTATTTTTAGGAGTACTTACTCTTGGCACTTGCAAGTCTTTAAGCTGCTTATTTTTTCATAGTGGCTTCATTCTTAGAGTGCTTTTCCATTCAAGGTTGTTTTGTTTTGTTTTAAGTGAAAGAGTTCTACATGCTAATGTAGAAACCTCAGCCATGGCAAGCCAAACCTGACTTCACATCACAGACATGGGAAAAGAAACAGTTCTGTTTTGGTTTCGTTGCGTTGTTTTGTTTTGCCCAGGAATTAAGCAATGTTTGTGTATGTTTATCAGGATTGCATGGAAGAAATAAACCTGTTCAGTGAAAATAAGCTTCACTTGAAACAAATGGGTGATCAGCTAATCAAGGCTAGCAACAAGAGCCGAGCTGCAGAAATAGATGATAAACTCAACAAAATCAATGATTGCTGGCAGCATCTCTTCGATGCCATTGGAGCACGGTAAGAAAACTATTTTCAATGTTTTATGTGAGATAAAAGTCAGAGACTCGTGTCCTTGACCATCAGAAACAAACTGACACGACTTTTCAGTTCTGTTGAAATTTATTATTGAGGGTTAAATTAAACTGAAGTTAATGCTTTTTCATTCTGACTTGTTGCTGTATTATGACACCAAATGTCTTAATTTATCTAATGGTAGAAGGCAGGGTGTAAGAATTAATATAAAATATAATTTTAATCATGAGATCTATGTAAAAGGAAGAGTCAAAGTGATTTCTCTATTGCATGTGTTGAATTGCAACCTAGTTTTAAAGCAGGAATTATTTGGGCACTTTAGGAGAGCCTTCTGTTTTAAGACAAGCCTCTACTTCACCATGTACCTGAATGCACAGTTTGGGAATAGATTCCTGTCCTATTTCTGTAGACAGTTTTATATCATGATGATGTTCCTTTTTTACATTTAAAAGCATATGAAATTTCATTTAATATTAGTGCTATTTCTTTACCCTGTACGTTCCCTAAAAACAACTGGAAGACCATACCATGAGTTTATTTTTTAAATTCAGGATCTTGTGCATGATGGTGAAATGGGAAAAACTATCAGTTGAAATGAAAACAAAAACCTGCATAGTCTAGGCAATGCCCCCTTCTTAAAGTATTAAACATCTTTATTATACTTGACAGTTAAGAACATCATGATGATTTTCCTATTAGCCTTACTGAGACGATCCTATTTTACTATTATCTCTGAGTTTCTACCACAGCTTGGGAGGAGGATGCTGAGCTGGTTTTACTGCCTGCCTGAGTTTATTAGTAATCCAGAAATAATGAGGCTAGCACCAAATTAGTATTTGTTGAAACTTCTTTTCCAAGGTTTTGGTTTGCCTGTAACCTCCCTCTCTGCGCCTGCAGAATCTTTCTTGCACAGTTAACATTTGGGACAGATCAGTCGGGCAGCTGTGCTGTGACAATGTGGTGCTAAGTGTGTTGGATCTTAATCAGGAATGAGATTTGAATTAACAGTGACACAGGAGTGAATGATTAAGCAGAAGCTGCCTTCTTAAGATCTACTTTGCAGATAGTCATGCAATGGTTTGTCTCAAGGGGTCTTTTTATTTGATCTGGTGTCGGAAAGAAAGCTTCCCTTTTGAAAAACAGCACTTTTTTTTCTTCTCATCTTATGGTAACATGCCACATTAAAAACACTTTTGTCATTTGTGTTGTACTGCGTGTTAGTTTTGAATTGTAGCAATTTTTAAATGCAAATTAAAATGTACTATTAAAACTGAGGTAAACATGGCAGATTTCTAGTATATTTAGGGAAATATGCTAAATATTTAGGGAGGGATCTGGCAGTCTTACTCAAGTCGTTTGTGACAACAGAGCACTTGTTTGTCTAACCGGGGTGTCTTAAATCTTTACCTTCAGACAAGTATATGGTGGTGCTTTGAGGTACGTTAATGCGGATTTGCCTAGAGCATCGATGTAGCTCCCAGTATTGGATATCTAAGTGTTGCAGCTACTGGGGAGTTGATGTGATGCTTTATGATTCTTCCTTTGTTCCTAAAAGGTCCGGAATATGCCAGCTTCTCCTTGTGATTTCCATCAACTTTGTGCTCAGGACCAGGGTAATGGACTGGAAGGACCTGACAAAAATCTGCTGTTTTAAGCAGCTTCCTCAGTGGTCCAAGGTTATCAGGCAGTCCACTGGGCTCTGCTGGTCCTCTTAATGCTAACAGAGGTGCAGTATATTGCAGCATTTTGTAGCATGGGCGTAGCACATCTCTTCCCTCATCTTACCCACCTCACTCAGGCTTGGCTCACACCTCGGGTGTTCTTGGCTCCTCAGTGATAAATAATACCAGGCTAGACACTCACAATAGAATCTGAGTATGGTCCTAAGAGTTTATTTTACCCTGTTTACAACCTTGCAACTTTACAGTTTTTGAAATCACTGCTGTGTTGGTGGCTTGCTGCTGAGATTTGAATTCTGAAGGAATTAAATTAGACCAGTTGACTGAAATTTTCACATCACTCACAGGTATGCTTTGGAGCACTCAAGAGGAGGCTTCTTTTGTACTTTCGGGTAGCCTCTCTTAAGCTCAGGCAATGGGGAGGAGGCAGCAGTTCTGCAGGTCACAGATGTGCTACAAGTTGGGCCTTTTCATGGGGGAGTGGAGCAGAGGAAGGAGGCTTGGGCTGGAGGCGAGCTGACCTGTGAGCGTGGGTTGTGATGCCCCATGCTGATAAACTGTCTTCTTACTTTTCAGTTTCCTTTGGCAAAAACTTAAAAAAAAAATAATCATATTTAAGCTGTGCTGAAAGAGCATGTGAAAATAGTGGTGGCAAAATGTGTGTTGGCCATGTTGCATGAAGCCATCACATCCTGGGACAGATGGGCAAATTAGGTGAACTCTCCATTTAGTCCTTGAAGTGATTCCCTTTAGTTCGTGGTGACAAGCTCAGATTTGCCATATGGCTGCACTTGCAGGACTTAGCACTTGCATTATATGCCTGTGCTTGGCTTCTGTGATGACAAAAGCTTTGCCAGGTGTGTTGCAGCCAGAGGATGGCTTGGTGCAAACTTGGAAAAGTCTCAAAATGTTAATTCTCATGGGAAAAAGTAACCATCAAGATGTTCGAATACTGCCTGCTGGCAGAATGGAGGAGCACCCACCTGTCTCAGGAGGGTGTCTGTGCTGCCTGGGGCTGTGCAAAGTGTTTGGACAGTGCTAGAGCCTTCATTAGAGTCACCAGGTTCATCAGGGGCTGCCTCTGGCAGTTTTGGGTCCACAGACTAGTCTCTACAGTAACAAACATTGCATTTCTGTACCTCTGGGCATCCTGCAGCTCTTCCCAGTGCCGTGAAGCTGTGGAAGGGGGATGCCATTTCTCAGCTGCTCTGGCTGTGGGCACACCGTGATGTGTTTTCTTACTTGGTGGGTCTGGCCTGTGTTTTCAGCCCTGTGGAGAAAGGCAGTTTTGTATGTAGCAGGAATGGGTTCAAATGACCGTGACCTTTAATGCAAGCATGAAAATACAGGTAGGCTAGCAAGGCCCAATGTGCTTTCTCATTCTTCTAAGTGTGAATTTAGGTCTTTTCCCTGTATTCTCAAGCAGAAAGCCCTCATTGCAGGGTCTGGGAATCTTAAACTGCCACAACCGAAGTCAGCCCCTTCCTTCTCACATTGAACTTGGGAGACTCAAGGTGTTTTCAGCTGGTTTCCTACATACTCCAGCTGAAATTCCCCAGCTTTGTAGATATGGGGAACAAGCGAGTTCATTTATTTCCACCACATTGCTTACCCTTTGGCAGGGCAGTCAGTCGTGCACCACGTGGTGACATGCTGTCCTGCCCTGTTGCAGCTGTGGCCGGGCAGCACGCAGTCAGTGTAGCTGCACTCGTGAGTTCAAAGGTCTTTTTAGATTGCTGCAGATCAGGATTGCATAGCAAGGGAAGCAAAGTGAGCTGCAGTAAGGCCCCTGGGTAAACGATACAGCCATGTTCAACAGAATCATACTCGTTTGTGGCAACACCTCTGTAAAATCTCATTCTTGTAATTATTTTGGTGCAAAAAAAATAATCTGGGCAGTTGAAATCTCAGTTGCGTGGTGCCTGCTTTCTTTCCCTGTTCTCCAGGCTCCCTGTCCTTCAGGGATTACGCTTCTCTTTGGTGCAAAAGCTGTGACAGAATTCATTATCGTATCAGGCAAGATGGTTGGGCTTATTCTGGTTACGCAATGTGTGCCGAGGTGTGCAGAGAGCACGGGGAGCTGGCAGTGCAAAGGGAGTTGGACTCTTCTGCACGCTGTCACCATTCCCGGTGTCTGCCTGTCAAGTTAGGGGGGTTATTTCGCTGTTTTCTAAGCCCTACCATTTCTAATGGATTTTTGAATCTCCCTGGGCTATACTCAGGTTAAACTGCCGAGGTGACTGGGTGTGATTTACCTGTGCTAACGTCTGAAGCCCTCCCATGGTGTGCCGTGTCTTCCCAGGCACTTTTTATTCTGCCATATATTGAATGTGAATGGTTGGCAAGCCGATACAGGTCTGCAGATTACCTGAACACTGAAAAACCTTTGATTTCAAAATCATTCCTTGCATTTTTAGTGGGATTAACATAACTTCTTAATTTTTTTTCCTGATATTGGCTGGGTGGGGAGGAACTTTTAATCCAAGGTTCTCCAACTTCCGCCTTTTTTTTCCCCACCCCGTGATCTCTGGCATTCACAACACACAGAAATCAGGACAGCATGTTTTCCCACAAATGAATTCTATCGTAAATGAAGATTAGGGGTTATTTTGTCCAGGCTGCTTGCACTGAAGGCCTTCTGCCTGCACTGGAAGGTTCAAGAGAGGACAGGTTAGTGTGTGGGAGATTTAATTCGTACTTAAATACCTAGGATATAATGGTAAAGGCAAGAGAGAAGAACGCAGGCAAAGAAAGGCTACATCTGTGTGCGTGGTGCCTATGCGTGGATGTACATTTTCTCAGCTTTTTTGGGTTCGTTTCAAATTGACGCTGCTGCAAATCATCCGGGTCTGAGGCTCCAGTCCCTCTTCTGCACAAGAAATGAACACTGCATCTACCTTTTTCAGTGCCGAAGCCTCTCCAGCCTGCAACCTTTTTGTCACCAGCCGCAGGCAGCTCCTCGGCGTGCGCTTCTTTGCGTGCTAATTCTCTCGTGTCAGAATAAATCTCTTGTGGTTTTGTTCTGAGGAGGGATGCGGCCGTTTGCCAGGTAAAATACCAACCCAAAACGTAGGGGTTAAAACTGGGGAGAGCTACAGTGGGTCCCCACCTCGGGGTCGGGGAGGAGGACGGGGGGAGCCTCCCCTCCACGCAGGATGCTAAAGCAGCGAATAAATAGGGCATCTGTGGAGGAGGGGTTTCCTCTTCCATGCCTGCCGTGGTTGCACAGTCGATCTCCCCCCTGGCAGCTTGGGATTCGCAAGCTGAGGAATGGTTTTTTCTTGCGAACCGTAAGTGCCGTGTTGGTAAGCGGGTTTGGTCGCGGTGGGTGTTGTTGGAGCAGGGCATGGCTGGCACAGCGGGATGGCCAGCGGCGGGGGGAGGGCACCGCAGCGCCCATGTGCCAGTGGCTCCCTGCAGGTCCCCGTGGATGCGTGGGAGATTCGGTGCGGTAGCGGGAGGGGTAGCGCTCGGGGGCCTCTCGTTTCAAATCAGCTGTGTTTGGGGGCTTTGCACCCAAGACAGCGGAGATGTGTGGCAACAACCTTTTGGACTGGCCGGCGGGGTAACGTGAGAAAAGGCTCCTGCAGCACACCCGCTGTTTGCTCTGCTCACTGTGCTGGCACAGCCCACAGACACGGGGCTTGCTGTCATCCTACCAGGACCAGGCACCGCACAAAGGAACGTCCTTGCCTGTTCTACAAAGGCCTGAAATTTGCCTTTGACATCACCTCTGCAGATCGGGTCTTTTGTCCCTCAAATGGTTAAGCTGGCCCTGCGATGTACTGAACAAAGGCTTCCTGGGCTGTGCATCTCATTTGCATCAGGGGTTGTGAGCAATCCTGTCAGCTGGCTGGGCAATTCCAGCTCCTCTTGGGTTGAAAAGAAATGTAGGTAGTGTCTTTTTCTGATGACATTTGTGCTTGTGAAGGAGAGTTTGGAATTATACATCAGGATGATTTTCGTTCCTTCAGATGCTAAAATTTGAATGTTACTTGCTACCTGTTTTGCACTTCCCTGTACCTTTTCCTGCAGCATTTTGACAGCTAAGGCAGTACAATTGCAGGCATTTTGCAATTCTTTGTTTGTGTGAATACATTTCAATCAACCTGAAAGTACCTTCTACTGCTAGACACTTCCTGAGTAGATACTACAAAATATTCTGTGTATTTGTGGGGCTATGCAATGATTCAGCCTGAAACAGCTTAGTACATTTCTCTTGTAACCCAGTGCTGGCAACTTCATTGAGGATATTAAGACTCTAATCTCAAGTCAGGTCAGTTAGTCCTTCTGTTCAGTTTTCCTGCCAGCTTTTAGTTACCATCTACTACCTTTGTTCTTTTTCTTCCACTTCCATTTTGTTATAAAGATTAAGACATTTAGAAACTGGCTTTGTTTGGCTTATCCCAGCTGTATTATGCGTGTGACTAAGCCCTGTTTTGAATCAGGATACTTTTTAAGCTAGGCCCAGCTTCAAGGACAAGAGACGTTTGAGTTTGTTGGGGTTTTTTTAGGTAACTGGTGATATTTGTTGGGTATTTTTCTTACAATTATTACTATTTTTTTGCTTCTGTGTTGAATGGTGGCAGGTGAGTTCTCATTGCAAAGTGATTCAGTAAACAGTAAGTTTTGCCTGTTTGACCAAATAACTTGAGAATTACACTTTGTAGAGGAATAATTCAGTCAGCAGTGGTGGTAGCCTCTTCTACCCTCTGGGTAACTGGGAGGAGCTCATTCTTCTGCTGCACTTGGACTTTTATTGCTGTTAATTCACTGTGTGTTGGATGATTGGTCATCTGGACCTGAGGGGAGTTTTTACCCCCAGGCTTGGTGGCTTGCACTGTGCACCCCCACCCAGCTCCCAGGTGTCTTCCAGGGCAAGTGGTCCCTTCAGGATGCATCTCAAAAGAGTTCAAGAGGTTTCTTTCATGCAAAGAGCAGATAATTTGCAAGAATACTTGCAGTATGCAGAAATGCACCTGAGAATGGTTGTTGCAAATGTAAGACTTTTATGGCTGTAATTAGTCTGTTTTACTGTTTTCTTTGAGCTGTAGCCAGAGAAATGGCAGTTCCCTGTGACTTCTGTGCAAGCTGAGGGTGCTCACGGAGGATGCTCAAACTTTTCATCATTTCACCTGTTGTTGCAGTGTAGAACTCTACCTTGGTCTCTGTGTCTGCTGACTGCAATGAGCAGATCAGCCAATGTGAACATCTGGAGAAGGTTGCCTTCCTATTTACACTCTGAACTAATGTGAACTTCTGTTAGGTTTTTATTCTTCTCTGGCTGCTTAGCTCAAGTTTGAGATTAATGACTTGGAGCATTAAGGGTGGTTAAACGGCTGACAAATGCCACATTCTATCCCAAATATGTAACAAATTAAATTACTTAATTGCAATGGTGTGTCTGTAATGGCAATTGCTAGAAAGTAAATACACGCTCACAGTACCACAGTGATGCTGTCTTTGAGACTGTTGCTTCTAGTAACACTAGTGGATAAAGACCCACATATTTATGGTAATATCCATTACTTCAATTTTAGAGTGATTTCTAAGCCAAAATAGTATTATTGGGGGTGGGGTGGTGTTGGTGCAAAACCTCCTCCTTGGATTCTAAAACTGTTGCTTTTTAAATTTATTGAATGTGCTGTTAGTAATAAGACATTTATTTATAATCCGATATCCCTTGGATTTGAACTTCCTTGGCTGTGTTCGCCTACCTGTTATCCAATATGCAGATTGAAGAAAGATGACTTGCAACCTATGATTTTTTCTGTAGTGCAACTTCAGGGTAGGAAACAGAGGGATGCTGACAGAGAAGGGAGTACAGGGAAGCAGAGAGATGATACCGAGCAGCACAGGAAGGTGTGGTCTCAGCAGGTCAGCTGTATGTAGCATCATATGGGCCCAACATATGCATCTCTTGCAAGTTGCCAGAGTCACAGAGTGGTAGGGGTTGGGAGGGACCTCAGAAGATCATCTAGTCCAACCCCCCTGCTAGAGCAGGATCCTAGAGTAGATCATACAGAAACATATCCAGGTGGGTTTTAAATGTCTCCAGAGAGACATTTCCAAAGCACTAGTGGGGAATGTCATAGAATATGCAGATAATAAATTGCCACTGGCTACAGTCAGGGACAGTGCAGAGATCTAGCCTTGCTTTCCTCCCGACTGGCCTGAAGTCATGCAGAATTAACAATGCAACAGCATAGATGTTTGGCTCAAACTCTTTCTTAGGCCTGGCTCTTCTAGCAGTTCTTCCCTTCAGTGCTCAACACAGAGCCTGTATCATCCCATCTCTCCAGGGAGCAGGGCTCCTGAGTTGCCTGTCCATGGTGAGCCACAGGCACTGCTGAGCAGTATAACCAACTGGATTCAAGTTGACTGGTGGGACAGGATTGGGGGAGAGGGTTGAGGGAGAATTAGATCTCCTGGGTAAATTACTGCCAGCCCATGATGACACAAGAAAATTCTGTACAGTTACCAGAGTATAACATGTTCATTGAATACCAATTAATGGAATTAGAACTAGAAGCAGGAAGATTTACATAGCTGCTGTTTGCTTGGGAGCCACATGCCTTCTGCATGCATGATTCAACTTGGGTGCAGAGCTCTGAAAAGAGCTTGTTAAGGAAAGGAAGAGCAGCTCAATGCTTTTGTCATCCGCTCACTTCCTCTCAGCTGGAGCAGTGGAAAGCACCATCAGTGTAAAGGGGCAGAGGCAGCTGCTTTGCACTCTACACCAGTATCAGTAGCTTTGTTGGGTGCAAGGCAGTGACAAGGTGGACCATGGACTGGGGCTAAATCCTTCAGGCTGGCTTGCAGAGTTGCACCAAGCAGTCAAGACTCATTTTACATATAGGAGAGTGCAGAGTTGCTAAGTATCTGCCAGGAGTATTGTCGTCTTCTCGCAAAACAATTGAAGGTACTGCCTGGTCCTTTTGGGATGTAAGTAGGGGAAGCTGGTTCCCATGATGCTAATTCATGTGAGACTCCAAATTTGTTGACATTACTCTGTAACCTTCACAGTAACCAGTAGGACTGAACAAATCCAGCAGGATCATTCCTACGTCTCTTCCCTAAGTGCATTACCTTAAGGTTGCTAATAAGATCAGTTGTTGCTTACAGAGTGGCATATTCATTGTGGATTAGCTGTCCTGTATATCTTCTGTCATCGTGTCATATGCCACAACAGGCAATTGCAAAAGCTGCTTGGTCACAGTCAGTTTGAACCCCTCTCCTCTGAAGCTTGCTGGGACAGTTTAGCAGCAGGCAGGATGGTGGGCCAGGAAACCACTCATTTTCCTTGTAAGGAGGTGCAGGTGCTTTGCATGAAGCCAGCATCCAGGTACCCTGTCAGGGAACTTCTGTCTTGATGTAATCTGTCCTTGCTGGTGCTGGAAGACGTCATATCCCCGCTCTACTCGCTGGATTTCACCTGACTTTAGGATCTATGCTGTTGGTGTTTACAGTTCTGCAAGGTAGACCATTGCCATTCATGGAGAGAAATAGGTGCTTTTTGGTACAGTTCATCTCATCTTGTGATCTGAATGTTTAAGACAGGTCTGATAAAAATAATGATTTACATTTTTTAATTTTGTTTTATCCACTGACTGCCAAGGTCTAGAAAGCAAGCTCAGATACCAATCTGAAGTCAGAAGAGATGTCACCCCAGTGTTGGGCTTTTTAGTACTTTTTGTTGGGAATTGCAATAAATGAGAATTTCAAGGAAAGACTTGAGAGCAGTGAGGTAGCTTAACACATGGGGACAAATCTGCCAAAATGTACAAACATGCTGCTTGGATAATTTGCAGGGCTGATAAGGGGTTTTGTCATGGGAATATGCTGTAAAGGCTGGAAATAAAGTTTGTCTGCAGTTTGAGAGCTGTGCTACAAACAGTTGTAGGAAAAAAAAACATTCTCTATGGTTCATTGCTTGTCTGTTGGACAACTCTAGCCGTTGGATATTCTCCCTTTTCAGGGCTGTTTTTTTCATTTTCCACCCACCAGGAGAGTCTGGCACATCTTCACACATTGCACTGTGTTGTTCAGAAGAGCTTGTAATGTGGTGGCCCTGTAAGTTCTGTGGTGGCCATTGTTCAGATCTTCTCTCCTGTCAGCATCCATTTGCCCAGGTGTTGGATCTGTGGTTTGGGCAGATTCTGCCTCTGTTGGTGGAGCAGTACTTTGCTGATTAGGGTGAGCATGTCAGCTGCTGAAGAAGACACTGGATGTAATTTACAGCAGGAAAATCAGACCATAGATACCCATTTTAGTTTAACTGTGGCATACTACAGTACAAACTCCCACTTAGACAAACATCCAAGCACTGACTGAAGAGCTCGTTAGCAGATGAATGAGGCTACAAAAATTCACTCTGTTCATACAGTTTCATTAAAGAATTCACACAAGAACTTCCTGCAACTATAGAGCAGAGGCCTGCTGAGCCAGTTTAGGTAGGTTTTGACTAAAACATGGCTCTGATTTACAGGCAACAGCTTGGTGCGACAGTAAGGGCTTCATAAAGCCATGCCTGTCATCACCTTCTGCTAACATCATTTCAACTGATTACAGATCTTTGTAACAAAATGTTCTTCCTGGTTTGCTTAGGGTGAAGAAACTAAAGGAAACATTTGCTTTTATACAACAATTGGACAAAAACATGAGTAACCTTCGCACGTGGTTGGCCCGGATTGAGTCTGAGCTTTCCAAACCTGTTGTTTATGACATCTGTGATGACCAAGAAATCCAGAAGAGACTGGCAGAACAGCAGGTGGGAAATAGGAGCAGCCAGAGTAAATAAACTAAAATTCTGCTGATTACAATTGGTCCTGGTTTAAAATCATCTGTTTCTTTTCTTTAGCAAGGCCTTCTAACTGTTTGCTTTTCATGGTATATTACTCGCAATATGTGTTACATGGAAAATATTTATTTGCTTGCTGTAATTTCAGTATTGTGTTGAATTAGCCTGACTTCTCCCTTCCCCCTTCCACCCCAGGAAAACATGCAAAATGCAAACAAAAGTGTTTTTACATTTGATAGTTTGCTCAGTTAAGTACAGCAGACTTCATAAGGGCAAGGCAGGGCACAGACAGTGGGCAAAATCCATGAGGATGACTTAGACTGACAAGGCATGGATGCTAGGTCTCCTGCAAACTGGCTGTGACAGATTTAAGTGCTGTGATTTGATGTGTTACCCTCAATAGCTCAGAACAAGTTTGGCAGAGAAGGATGTTTGAGCTTTGGAGGGTGGACTTGTGCAAACACACCTTCGAGTGAGGTCTGATCCAGTAGGCAGGTTCTGAAGATCCCCTCAGGGCTGGGTGAGATGGTACATGAATCCTGCTGAGACATAAGTGTGAACCAAGCTGTCACTGTTGGGTGCTGGTTGAGTGCGTGTAGGCATTTATCTGAGACAGTGGCTTACCAGGGGGATTGTGAGGGCATCTTGATGCTAGTTTGAAGTGCTGGAGATGGCAAGGATTGAGCTGAACTTGCCAGCTATCCCAGCCAAGTGGAGGTGTGAGATGAGTTGGATAGTCCTGGAGTAAATTTCTCTATCCAGCAGCCAGGGAAGGAAAAGGAACTTCTCTGAAGCACAGACTTGCTGGTGGAGTCAGTCTTTGCTCATTGCTGTGCTATAAGTCTGCCCAGGTTCAAAGTGCCTCCCTGGGAAGGCTGAGAATGACCATGACGGTCATCTACCCTTTGTGTTAAACAAGAATATTTGCCCTAAAACTGAGGTTCAAGAATAAAGCTGCCAAGCATGGAAGCTTTATGGCATCTGCCTTTAAGAACACCTATGGGTGTTATTCCCATCCTTCCTATCTTCCCTCTCTCTCTGGCTGCTGCTTTCGTGTCTAAGAAAAGATCCTTGAGCGACCCAGACCTGAGGGCTGTGTTCTCAGCTGGTTGATAAGGCTCTCCATCCACTCATGTCCTAGACATCTCAGGAAGGGCCACCTCCTCTGCGACAGGAGTGGAGATGGCTCCCACCAACTCCACTGTCAAATGCCAGAAGCCTTGGCCCAGTGCTTCTAATGGTTTCATCTGCATTGTGAATGGTCATGTAAACAACAAGGAAATATTTTCTTCCCATCCAAACCTTTTGAATTTTCAAAGGCTGTGATAAATTGCCAGGCAGAGAAGAACGTGGGTCACAAAGGAATTGTATCCAAACTAATTTATTTTTATTATGAGCATTCAAGCTTCATCTTGCTGTAGGAGCCATCATTTGCTGCTCAGAGCTACTTACTTCTTTGTTGTTTGGATTCTGTTTCAAACACAGACCTCTGGGCACCTCTAGACTCCTTCTACTGTAACCTGTTAGCAGGCTGAGTGTCAGAAGACTGTTCTGGCTAAAAAGACCACACTAATTAAAAAAGCCTCTTTTGCTCCACATTAGAGAAACTTTTATTTAAATGCGACAAGTAAAAAGGTGTTTCCTGGGTTTACCTGAACAGCTATTTCAACAAGAGCAGAGTGATGGTGAGAAATATGCCCTACAGGCTTCTTTTATTTGTTGTCCATGACTGGAAAAGCTTTACCTGTTCAGTCTTGAATAATGACATTTTAAAGCATTGTGCATCCACAGAGATGTTTTATGGAATATTTGTTCAATGGAAAGATGAAAATTAAGATGAATAATATTCATTTTATGATTTCAAAGCAGCTTCACTAATGCAGAAGTTGAGCAGCGTGTAGTTTTTTTAAGCTCTCTGGGCAATGCTGTGCAGAGTTGAAGGAAAAATACCTTCTTGGGTTCAGTGTATGTTCTTGGCCCTATTACTTACTTTGTTGTTTTTGTCTCACTGTAATACAGTCAGGTCATTTGGAATAACACCTTGGAAAACAGCAAGGATTCTGCCTAAGGTTGTTCCTTGAACCCAGGCATGATCAAAAGTAACGAGATCATGTCAGCAACGTTACCATAGCACTAGTAGAGTGGATTTGTAATCAGTGGTCCACATTCTCATTTTCACTAATACAGCTGTAAATCCAGTGTAATTTAAGGAATTCAGAAGAATCTCTCCAGGTACCAGTAGTGGGGTAGAGCCTGCTCTCAAGAGTAGAGTCTGTATTAAAAAGGCACTGCTGCCTCTTGCTCAGAACACAGCTGTGAATCCTTAATAAGCTGTCCAAAATTATGTTGGGTCTGCTTCTGGCAGTCTGTCATCTATGTGAAGATTTTAGCTTCTATGCTCCTTAAAGCTGCACATTACCACAAATCCCACCAACCATATTTTGACCATTTATGGCTCAGCCCTTTCAGGTTCTGGTATAACACCACTGAAAACTGCCACTGGGTGATTCTCAATTCCTTGCAGCTTGTTGACTTCTGGGGAGATCTTCCTTTAACTCCTTTTGTATTTACTACAAGCTGTGTATGTTTGGGGTTTTTTTTGTTTGGTTGGTTGGTTTATTTTGGTTTTCTAAGTCTAGAGCAAAACCAATTCTGATTCATCTGTTCACTGAAATCAGTAATACTATTTAATGGGAGTTCCTGTTCACTACTGGCAGTACAATATTAATTTGTAGCATTGTACAGAGCTGCCTTTCCAATAACAAATATTTACATAAGGGGTTTTTTTGTTATTCAGTTACATTGACTTTAGGAATAGTTACAGGTACAGAATGGGAAGCCAGACTATGATGGAGAAGAAACCTGTAGTGTAGATTAGACAAAGGGTCTTTGCCAGACCCTTTAAAATAGTCTGTCAAAACAGAAGCTCTACAAGAGGGAGTAAGAAAAGTAGTGTAACACCAGCTCCTTGTGTGCTGTGTTTCGTGGTATCAGCCTGTGATCATATAGTCACTAAAGTACACAAACTGCTATGAGTTCTGTGTTCAGTCTTACAGTGTAGTAAGCTGATATGAGACACTGTCATATTGTACTGTCAAAATTAATAAGTACGTGTAAGGTTTGGATTTTGAATGCGCATTAAAGTTGTCCAGACTGCTAATGAGAAGATTGAGCTTTCACTGAGAAACCAAAGTTGGACAAACCCTTTTTGCATGGCAGTTCTGTCCTGGCCTGTCAGCCTGTCATCTGCATAGCTCATCCTGCAAGTCTATTTTCTAAAGCTTTTCCTGACACACAAATTGTTCTTTCCCCATCCTCTGCAGCATTTTGAAAGGGTATGTCTGAAATCTAGCCATGCGTGTTTCCTTCTACTCAAGCTGTTCTTTTGCCAATGGCAGGATCTACAACGAGACATAGAGCAGCACACCGCAGGGGTGGAATCCGTCTTTAATATTTGTGAAGTCCTGCTACACGATTCCGATGCGTGTGCTAATGAGACAGAGTGTGACTCCATCCAGCAGACTACCAGGAGTTTGGACAGACGGTGGAGAAACATTTGCGCCATGTCTATGGAAAGACGAATGAAGTAAGTCTCTTCTTATCCCCCTCCGAAAGAAGCCTGTGGCAGCATTTTGAAGAAATGCTGTAGCTTTTGCCACAAGCTGAATTATGAAAAAGAAAAAAATCCAAAATTGTTAGTTAGCTTGTGATAAAACCTTTCCATTTTTGTATCTCCCTCTCAGAATCGAGGAAACCTGGCACCTGTGGCAGAGGTTTTTGGATGACTACTCTCGCTTTGAAGACTGGCTAAAATCATCTGAAACGATAGCAGCTAAGCCTAATTCTTCAGAGGTTTTGTACACACATGCAAAGGAGGAGCTGAAGAAATTTGAGGTGAACTTTTAAACTTTTTTTTATGCTCAGCAGCAGGCTGAATTGTCAGACTGCTAATACTTACTGTCTGTGTGAAATGCCTGGATCACTGGAAAACACCAGTTTGGCAGTGGTGGTACAGAGGCCATGAATAATTTGGCCAATGTGTGGCTGCTAGGTATCTGGCTGACATCTTTATCTCCAGGGTTTTTTTTTTTTTAATGTGGAGGATCCAATGCTCTGAACTGTCAAGATCTTGCTTATACTTTAAAGATTCTCTTTTTATAGGCAGGAGACCTTTGTGGGTTGATTTTTTTTTTTTGTTTTCTTTCTTTTCCTAATGAGCTACATCTGAGTAGATGGTTTAAAATATGAGTCCTTCTTTGGGTTTAATTGTGCAGTTGGTAGGTTGGTTTTTAAGGGGAAGGCATCATCATCCCAGTTAATGGATAGTATCATCCAGATCCTTTCTTTTGTCAACAAGGGAACTGAGTTCCTTGATTTGCCTTGCAGGCATTCCAACGGCATATTCATGAACGACTCACTCAGTTGGAGCTGATCAATAAGCAGTACAGGCGCCTTGCGCGTGAGAACCGCACCGACTCAGCCAGCAAGTTGAAGCAGATGGTACATGAAGGCAATCAGCGCTGGGATAATCTCCAGAAACGAGTCGCTGCCATTCTGAGGAGACTCAGGGTAATTTCACAGTGGGGTGAGAAAGCGAGGAGGGATCGCAAGTTTCTGTAGGAATTATTCAAGGGCAAAACATACTGGGAGCAACTATCTTGTGCTGGTTTGTGTCTTGAGTTACCAGTGTAGGAGAGCAGCTCTGGAAAGGTCACCAAGTATGTGGCATAAACATGTTCTTGGTAGATGGGGCTTTGGTAATTGAAGAAGGATAAGGGAAGAATGGGTGCAAATTTTGGAAGATGTGTTGCAGGCCTTACTGCTCCTATCCCACTCTCTTCTTATCCAGTCTTGCCATGGGTGGATGGATTCATGCACTTGCACCTTTCCAGAGATAAGAGACAGAAAGACAAAAGGCCCCCAGTGCAGATACGGTTTAGAGTTTACAACACAGCTCTATGTTATGCCAAGTTATGATTCACCTATAAAGCTTTAAACATGGAGATGTGATGGAGCAGCATGCTGCTCTCACCAGCTGCTGCTGTGCTCTCTGCCTGGCTGAGGAATGTTGTTGAACAGTGTATTTGTGACACTTGTCCTGCTTGTTGAGTTAAACTGACCTCTGGGCAGATATTCTGTGCTGTGCCCTGGGGGAAACTTGTCACTGCCTGAGTTTTAAATCCAGCAGTGCTGCAAGCAATTGACAGGGAAAACTACTAGATCCCAGAAGTCAGTGGATGAGGCTGTGAGAGTGCTGATGGGGTTTGATCTGTGCAGTTAGAAGGTGTTGTGTTTGGGATGTTGTATAATCCCCTTCCTGAACAGTAAATCCACTGAGAACTGGGGCACTGCAAGCTGCGTGTCTGTTAGCAGCTTCTGGGGGAGATGGCAGCAGGGAGAGCTCCTCTTGGCTTACATGCCAAATGATGCGTTAATTACACTGGCGTGGTCATCCATGATCCAGCTTCTCCGTTGTTTACTGATTTTAATGTCATGGTTTTAATTACTTTAATTAGAGATGAGGCTTGCTTCCTTTGTCTTTCTTCTAAATTCAGAAGAAATTAGATGTCCAAATGACTGTTACACTGGTGTAATGATGTGGGAGAAGGCATACAGTGTAGAAGCAAGAATATCATTTGCTAGAAGCATCTTGCACTGGTAAAGATTTAGTCCCTCCCCCATACGAATAGTGTACTCACATAGGACACTTTGTTCCAGCACCACTACAGGAAGGGGACAGTTTTTATACATGGCGTGCTGCTGTTTGTGCCCTGAAGACCTTTAAGGTGAACAGCAGTTTTGAAACAAAACACTGTTTTCAGAAGGCTCCTGTGACTGTCTCTTAGTAAACAAAGTCATGTAACACTTCCTTCCTTCTTCCTATTCAGCACTTCACCAGTCGGAGAGATGAGTTTGAGGGGACAAAGGAAAGCATCCTTGTTTGGCTCACAGAGATGGACCTCCAGCTGACAAACGTGGAACACTTCTCAAAAAGTAACTTTGATGACAAAATGCGCCAGTTAAATGTACGTATCCCTATAAAGCAGTTGTTTAATATAGCCCAGCTGATCCTATTGGGCCCTCTCTTGACAGAATCATCTACTTTTCTGGAACTTCACAATAGCCAACAGATCTCTGTAGGACTATATTTGCTTTAAGACACCAGTAAATTGTTAAGACTTACCCTCTGATTCAACATTAAACCGTACAGTATTTAAATTCAGATTCAGTGTTCAAGCTCAGTTCTATTCTGCCATTTTCTCCTAACACCGAGTGTCAGTGACAGTGATATCTGGCCTGGAAAGGAGCAAGTGCAGGCTAACAATAAAGCTACATTCCTAAATTCAGGCATTCTTTTCTGATGAGATTTTTTTTGAATTGGCATTAAGGTAGGATCTCTTTGGGTGCATTGTTTGTATCTGGGACTTTCAAACAGAAATAAGACAGCAAGCATGTGCAGTGATTCTAAAGAACATAATAGTTCATTGCTACCTGCTCATATGCTGATTTCTCCTTTCCCCCTGCTAATAGTTTTGGGATGCAGTTTACTGTTGCGTAGGCTGGAGGCCCAACCAGCCAAACTTCTTTGCTACTGAGAAAAAGATTGCGTGTACCCAACAGAAAAATAAACTGTGATTAGCTGAACTCTTATATCATGATCCCCTGCAGGCTCAGGACACTGCAATGATGTTAGTGTACACGTGGGTGGAAAATGCCACTTCATTTGGAGCTGTAATCCTGCTAATAATACAAACCTCTGGACCACTTGAGTAAAAAGATATTTGCCAAATGAAATTAGACAACAACATCAATTGCTGCTTTTCTTTCGCTGCAGTGAGCAAGAAAAGAAGGACAAACCTTAGGCTTGAAAGGGACATTGCAGTAATTATTTTTCTTGTATGTTCCAAATAGGGTTTCCAGCAGGAAATAACACTAAATACCAATAAGATTGATCAGCTAATTGTTTTTGGAGAGCAGTTGATTCAGAAGAGTGAGCCTTTGGATGCTACCCTGATTGAAGACGAATTGGAAGAACTTCATAGATACTGTCAGGAAGTGTTTGGGCGAGTGGCCCGGTTCCATCAACGACTGACTTCAAGGCATCCTGTAAGAAGCAACAATTGTTTTGATTTTTTGGCAAAATTTTGGTGTTTGAACTGCAATGCTCATTGCTTATCCCTAGCAGCTGACTGCCTGGTTTGAGCTCAAAGGGGTCAGGAGCTGCTCAGTAGTTATGCCAGCTTTGCTAAATCTTTGTCATCAGTCTTGTCTTCTCACGCCTCTGACATTGGGTCTCCATCTGCAGAATCAGGATAATAGCACGGAAGTGATTCATAGGGTTAATATTTAGATAGTAGTGGTTTGAGGGCTTCAAAAGCTTATTCAGTGATTTTATTATCACTTTGTTTAATTTCAATAACATGCTTAGAATATCTTTTTATGGATTTGTTTGTGAGTCTCCATCTGCCCACTTTCTTGTGGGAACCCTGAATGGGGAACAGCACGCTCTTTGCTTTTCACTGGGAACATTTAGCTGATTCTCAATTTGCTTTGGCTCAAAAACAAAGAACATCTATTAAAAAGCCAGGTAGAGGAAGTAACGTGACCATCCACAAGTAGCTGTTCACCCCTGCCTTATCATTGCTGACCTGTGCAGTCCATTTGGAAGTCGGTACCCCTGCCTGCAAACTAGAGAGATGTGGTGGTGGTGGTGGATGAGTGCCTTGAAAGAGAGGAGGTAGTTGCTGATGTGAGGATTGTTTTGGCAAAAGACGAAGGAGGTAAAAATTATGCTTTCCTTTAAATCTGGGGATGTGGTCTTCGATTACTGCAGCTGACAGCAGAACAGTCCCCAGTAGTATTGTGTGGCTCAATCATTAGCTCATTAAGCAGTGCAAATCTATTGTAAATCTTATTAATATGCAATGATTATTTATTTTTAGGGATTGGATGATGAAAAAGAGACCTCTGAAAATGAGACAGATCCAGAAGACTCCAGAGAAATCCAGAATGATCCCTGGCATAAGAAAGCCATCAGTGAGGGACCCTCTTCGCCACAGTCCCTTTGCCACCTTATGCCCCCTACTCAAGG
Organism: Podargus strigoides; assembly: GCA_028020825.1. Classification (NCBI taxonomy): domain Eukaryota; kingdom Metazoa; phylum Chordata; class Aves; order Caprimulgiformes; family Podargidae; genus Podargus; species Podargus strigoides. The sequence continues at coordinate 7,206,667 of CM051624.1, read as the reverse complement.
TCATGAAAGATCAGGCTGTGAAACCCCTGTCAGTGTTGACTCCATCCCACTCGAGTGGGATCACACAGGTGATGTGGGAGGTTCATCCTCACATGAAGATGAAGAAGAAGCAACATACTACAGTGCTCTGTCAGGTGAGAACCAATTGCCAGCTTTTGTTTTGGCATGGACAACTGCAGGATGTCCTTGTGTGGGAAGGGAGGGGGTTTGAGACCTTGCTTCCACGTTGTTGGTTGGTTTTAGAGTACTATTAATAGATGTGAGCAGTCTCATCTCTTAGATGTCTTGATAAAGGGAATGGTATTGCCTAAACAAAGGTTATATTTTCAGAAACAAGGTTTTTAGAAACCTTACTTCTTAAAGAATGTTTGATGAAAATAGTGCCAACTACTTATTTTGTTCTTTGTCGTTGCTGTCCCTCATTGTTTCAGTTGTTTTTAATAGATGGAAAATTTTAAATAGTGAGGAAAATGACATTATTCTTTTTTCAGATGTAGAAATCACTGAAAATCCTGAGGCATATCTTAAAATGACCACAAAAACTTTGAAAGCATCTTCTGGTAGGCACCTGCTAATGCATGTGTCTGAACATGGCAATCTCCCTGTGCTGCACGCTATATTCCTCAACCTCTCTCATATGTAATGTCTGACTTCCTGCCTTGTGTGGACACCATGTTTCATCCTGTCATGGTGTTCTTACGCTGCAGTATTCACATGTACATTACAAAGCAGTCAAGAACATACCATTTAGATTTTGCCTGGTAAATGCCAAGGTGGTTAATGTGCATTTCATTGTATTGATCCAAGGTCTTTTGGTACTTTCTTGGTAGTTTGCTCTGGGTAGTATCATTTTTTTTTGGTTGTTCTAATTTTGGTGGCATAATTACTGAAGGAAATAGTTCCAACTCTGCAAGTATTTTTTGATTTTTGTGCATGACGGAACTGTGTGTGTCCTGTCTGGTAAATCCAGAACAAATGTTCTCCAACTCAGGACGTCTATGGTTGTCCTTACTGAAATGTATTTACAGATGTGTGATAGTATTGTTGGGATGCAAACTTTCCAAAACCACAGTGCAGCCTTTTATTTTTTGAACACTCATACATGTATTCAAGCATTTTCCAGAAGAAAACAGAATGTCCCATAACTGCATGGCTCTCATCTCATTACCTTTGAAACACTGTTGATGTTTTGCAAATGTGCATGCTTTGCAAGGAAAGCTGCAAAACTGTCATTTTTATGCCGTAACTTGATGCCATTTTATTCAGAGCGCTTTCTAACTCAATACAAAGCAAGAGCTTCCTTGCGGAGATGGAATTTTACACTCATGGCATATGGTTTTGGTTTTATTTGTTTCAGGAAAGTCTGTTTCAGAAGCTCATCCTTGGCGTTCTCCAGATAGCCCAGTCTGCAGGAAGCACGAATACAACCAGACAGAGATTGTTGCAAATGTGTTGTCTGGTCCAGAGACAAGTACTCCCTATAAGCCAGACTATGTGAGTTGGAGGCTCTGTGGACACTGAACCTGTACTACAGAGTCTTGTTTGTTGTTCCTCTGTAACTCCATCCTTTTCCCTCCTCCAACATCAAGGAAAAGATTAGTTGCAAGGAGAATGAGCATGTTCACTTTATTCAAACTTAAGGCATTATTTCTGGTGGCTCAGGTAACCAGTGAGAGTCTCTATATCCACTCACTGGAAAAGCTACTTTAAAGCAATTCAGAACAGTCATGTTTGACTCTGTTTTGCCAATTAGTAGGCCCAGTACAAAAGACACAGCCAGCAGCAGAACAACAATCCAGTGAGTAAGTTCTATTTCACGTAAAGGACTCAGAATATAGGGGATTGCCAGGGGTACAAACAAGTTAGATCACAAATAATAGACATCAACCCCAGCGACCCCAAGAATGACATAGTATGACTCATAATAGATGGAACAAACAGAGACACGAGGTAACCCACAGAGAAAATGGGAGACAACCAAGACAATAGGGTGATTACATACAATAGAGGTAACCATGTTGCCTCCCCACAAAGCCCGTGTTTGTAGGTGCCAGACCTGACTGGGATCCAGTTGCATGAGGAGTCAGGAGGTCCTTCCCCAACAGGAAAACTCTAAAGTGCGTCCACTCCACAGACAGACACTCCAACTCTTCCTGCAAGTGGGCCCAGCTTTTATCCCCAAACAGGACACCTGGCACTCGTTGTCAAAATGCAGGGCACCTGGGGCTTGTTTACCCCAGGGCTCTCCTTGCAAGGCTGGCTGCACCTTGGAGGAAAGCCAAAAGGCAAACTCATCCCCTCCTTTTGAAGGACTGTGGGAACCACCCATATGTCAACCTTAATTCAGGGCTTGGGGTTCAGACCCCAGCACTTCAGACTCCTGATCAGAGTCAGTGTCTGGAGGAACTGACTTACTTCCTCTATCATCACAGGACAAGTCTAGAAGGATTTAACTCACCCCAGGGAGAGGGTGTGAATCCCCTCCCTTGATACATACTGACATCTTCCTTTTCTAAGCAGACCAACTTGAAGGGTCCTTTTCTAGCATGCAGCCCACCATTTAATCTGCTTCTGCGCACTAAAAAATGTGCCAAAATGGCTACTGTTCCTTGGTACCTCAGCCAGCAGCTCTGGGGCTCAGGGGATCTGAACCAGTTGTCAGCACTCTCCCAGGCACGAGATAGTGCTGGTATCTGGCTGCTTTTGTCATCTTAATCCAGTCTTAGAGCCTTAGAGTCAATATTGCCAAGACCCAGAATCCATCAAAGAGGATCAGTGAACGTACATTGTCTGGTTCATGTAGTGCAAAAGCAATTGGTTTGCTGTGTCCAGTCTCGTAATAGCATCGTTATGTTGCGTTCCAGTGCAAAGATGCAGAAGCCCAGAGCTAAATCTGACATGCAAGAGCTCAGTGGCAGCCCAGCTGCCACCCCAAAGTAACACAAATGAAGCTTGACCTTTGACAGCTTGTTAACCTGCACAACTCACCCTCCAAAATGTCATTCCAGGTGAAGCAGCTCAGCTCTGCGAGCAGCAGTGTCAATAAGGAGCAAATTGCGTCTGCTAACATGAGTGATGAAGAACCCCAGGATGACCAAGAGCTTGTGAATATAGCAGCTGCAGAGAAGCAGTCAGGTACAGAGCATTAGGAGTGCCTTTGGTGCTGTGGTGTTTTATCCTGTGACACTGGGAGATTCAAAGCAGAGATGGCACAAAGGGAGCACGTTTGCTATGGGAACAAAATAGAAGTAAACGGCTATCCTCTAAATTAATGTATTTTGCTAAGATTCACTGAGCTGCTTTCTCATCTGACACTGTCCAACCCACGTTGGCCTTTAACATTTTCTGCCAGGATTTAGATTTTTATCACTTATAATATAAGTTCTGTCTCTTGGTTGGTTGGAATGAATGGGAACAATTTAACTTTTGTGTAATACTGAATACTTCAGAGACTTTTAATCAGATTTCAAACCAAAGAAGTGTGTCTCTTTGTCTAAAATAAGATTGCTGTAGTTTGTTTTCTGTTATTGGTACTCCATATAACAAGATGCTACAGCTCCCCTTTACAGAACTGTTTTGTCAAAGCTGGTAAAGCTCCCAATAACTCTACAGCTTGTTTAGAGGTGACATGCAGAATGAGTCTCGTTCATCAGTGGGCCATCATTTTCCTAAGTCTTTGTCTTACTTCTGTTGAGGTACTGAAAGAAACTCTTCTTGTTATCTTTAACTGTAGTGGCCAAGTTGAGTTCTGCTTGAGCATTGGCCCTTCTAATTTTCCCTCTGCATAGCTTCACTACATCTCGATATTCCTCATAAGTTACCAACCCCCTTTTCCAAAGGCCGTAAACTTTCCTTTTGTTCCTGAGGTCCAGCCAAAGCTCTCTATTTAGCCAGGCTGGTCGTCTTCCCCACTGGCTCATCTTTCGGGACCTGGGGATGGCCTTCTCCTGAGCTTTTAAGAGTTCCTCCTTGAAGTATGACCAGCCATCCTGGGCACCTCTGACCTTCAGGACTGCCTCCCAAGGGACACTCTCAACCATGCTCCTAAGCAGGCCAAAGTCTGCCCTTCAGAAGTCCTGAGTGGCAGTTCTCTTGGCTCCCCGCCTTGTTTCTCCAAGAACTGAAAACTATATTTCATGGTCCCTCTGCCCAAGATGACCTCCAGCCTTTACATCCCCCACAAGACCTTCTCTTTTAACAAGCTGCAGGTCCAGTAGGGTGCTGTGCCTTGTTGGCTCCCTTACCTGCTGTGTTAAGAAGTTGTCTTCCACACACTCTAGGAATCTCTGGGACTGTTCCCTCTCTGCTGTGTTATATTTCCAGCAGACATCTGGGAAGTTGAAGTTCCACATGAGAACAAGGGCAAGCGATTGCGAGATCTTTTCCAGCTGCTTACAGAATATTTCATCAGCCTCTCCATCCTGGTTGGGGGGTCTATAACAGAACAGACTACCACCAAGATGTCTGTTTTATTGGCCTTCCCCTTGAGTCTTACCCATAAGCACTCTTTTCTTTACCTTACTGGAGATTTAAACATTTGTTGTTCTGTCATTTGTAGGCATTATTGATAGATGGGAGCTCATCCAAGCTGGAGACCTCAGCAATGAACTTAGCATGAAACAGAAAAAGCAGCAGTGGCAGCAGCTGAACTCCGATTTCAGCGATGTCTCTGCTTGGCTTGGTAAAACTGAGGAAGAGCTGGAAGAGCTGCAAAAAGTGGAACCTCCAACCAGCACACAGGCATTGGAACAGAAGATCAAGAAATTGAAAGTAAGTAACGGCACACTGGGAAGTGGGATTTCAAGATGACAATGCTCTTTATCATTGTCTTTGTGCTCCTAGGATCTGTCAGCAGCATGAATGCTAATAACAATGTGCATATGCCACAGAGGAGCTAAGCTGTTTGCAGCTAGGAGGACTGGAGTAGTTAAGCAAGGTGCTTCTGTCTTCATATGCAGAGATTTGCAGGCAATATGCCAACAGACAGCCAGGCTGAAATAAAAACCTTTCCCTTTCTGTTTTCTTGCAGAGACACTTTATTTTCTCTCAAATGAAAGATTCAGCCCCAAAATTCTCTTCATAGGCCTTTTGTTTTAGGAAATAAACGGAAAAAAGCTAAATAGTGAAGGCTTAGACTCCCCACATGCTTAGGGTCACCCTTGTCCAGTAGTTGAAGGATACATCCTTTCAAAATGTATGTCACACTTGGGATGATGCTTACAAGCAAGACACTCTGCAGGACTGAGGAGGGATTTCTTAGACGTGTTGAGGGTATTCTTAAGATGACATATGCTTGAGTAGTCACTGGCCAGGGAGAATGATTCTGCACTCCAGTGTGTGACTCCCGTAAGAATGACTCTGATTCCATCAGCCAGTCTGGCTTAGGCACCAAGTGCTAGGAAAGGTTCAGTGATGCCTTGTGAGTGGTGGGAGGTGCTTCCCTCAGTCTGGAGTTGGTGTCTGACCGCCTTTTCTTTTCTGCATTTTCTTAAGTGGAGTCCACCTGGCTGTAAGCCCCCTTTTCAGACAGCTTGGTTTTCCATGGGTGTCTAAAAGAGCTAGCACACTCCAAGACATGAATTTCATGAGATGTCAGGACGTCCCAGTTGCCCTGGATAAGGATAAAGCCAGTCTGACTGCAGACTGGCTTAACGGTGTTTAGAAGTCTGTGACGGACCATTTGTATCGTCTGCTATTGAAAGAAACTTTGTTGGTTGAAAGAGGAAGACCAGGTTCTTTGTTGGGTAAAATGTAGTTTAGACCAGTGGTTTTCAACAAGTGGGATGCAGATCTTGAGTGTATAGACTGACAAATATGTATAGATTACAAAGGCTGCTAAGAAAAGTGGTCTGGGCCGTATTGATTGCAGGACTCATTCTGCAGCTCTTGCTTTTCTACTGCAAGAGCTCACAACTGGAAAAAGACTGAGTACCCTTGATTCAAACTGTAAACTTCTTGAGGGTATGGGGTATTGTTTGGTGTTCATTTTTTGGAAAAAACTTTCAAAAATACGGACTCTATCTAAACATAAATGTGGTTAGATGATAGAGCCATGACTTCACAAATTCCATATTATTTCCCCCTGCAGTTTTAAGGGAGAGGAGGAAAGCAGACAGGACAGCCATTTGGGGACATTTGACCTTGATAAGTCAGAGAATTGGGCTAACAGAAACTCTAACTAAAGAGAAGAAAAAGAATTTCTTACAGCAGGATGATGGCCTAGTGTGGAACCAAGGGCCCAGAGGGATGGGGAATTTCCATCCTGCGAGATACTCAAAGATTGACTGGATGAGGCCCTGAGAAGCCTGCTCTGAGTTTGAAGTTGGCCCTACATGGAGCTGGAGGATGGAATACAGACCTCCAGATGTCCCTTTAAGCATTATTCTAGTATTCTGAGGCAGCAAAACTTTTATAAATCAAGAGGAAATACCATGTGATGACCTATGGGAATATTTGTCCAAATGTCTCGGAGACAGCTCAAAGGAATAAAGGGCAGATGTGGATTAAGCCATAATGCCTGTGATTTAGGGAGACGCACAACCCAACCAGATTTTTCTTCAAAGTGAAGGTTTTTGCTTAAAAAAAAACAACAAAAAAAACAACTTTAAAAAGCCACCTGCCTTAATATGTTCCTTAGCAGTATCTGAAAAGCCACCAGATTCAAACAGCTTTCCCCAGTACCTGTGATTCTTTTGAGGATGTAGTTTTACTGTACATAAACATTTTTTTCATCATTCATAGAAGCTTCTAATCCTGTTTTTCTACCAGGACATGCTTAAAGCATCTGATAACTACAAGACAGTGGTGCTTTCCATTAACCTGAGCAGCGAAAAGTTCCAGAAAGGGGATAGCACAGAGTTCAAAGAGCTTCAGAACAGGCTTCAGAAGGTGAACTTGCATTGGGAGAAAGTAACTGGTGCATTGGCCAACTGGAGGAAAAGTTTACAGCAAGCCCTACTGCATTGCCAGGTGCATACCACATGCCATCTTATAAAGGGAAAGTCCTCTTTAGGGTGCTAATGAGGGGTAGATAAGGGGAGAGGGCAGAGGGGGTTAATTCCTGCGCTTTAATGGAATGGTAGCTTGGAGTCCAAGACATCTAATTTTCTTATAAACTTTTGTGTTTAAAGGGTTTGGTAAAAATACCTTTAAACTAGATAATACTCTTTTGTTACATAGCTGGAATAGTTTAGGTTGCTGTAGCCTCACTAATTGTGAATTTGTTGTTGGCTCTGTCTAATCTGGACTGGTCATTTTGTTTGTAGGCTCAGCCAGGTGAAAGCACTGCAGAAGTGTTTTTTCCCTTATATGCAAATCTTTTGTTTCTCTAGGACTTCCACGATAAGAGCCAAAACCTTGTCCTGTGGCTAGCAAGTGCTGATAGACAAAGGAATGAAGCACAAATCACAGATCCAAATGCTGATCTTAATACAATACTGGAATGCCGAAAGGAGTTAATGGTAAGTGTGGTTTTAACTTACAGCACCTCAGCTCTTCCAGTGAGTCAGTAGCTCTCACCATAAAATGAAGAGCAATATGTTTATTTCTCAAGGTGTCTGCAGACCATCCTCAAACCTCCTGTGTTGAGGCACAGGTCCGGTTTCTGAAATGGACTAAGAGATTGCCTATAAGAGGCTTTTTTTCCTCAGTTATGCATCATAATTAAATTCCTGATGTGTTCATCACATCTTTATGCTGGAGTAAGACTTCCAATTTCCAAGATTAAATGTATAGATTAATTACTGCCAGAACTATTCCTAAATACTAGTTCAAGCAGGTACAGCCACTCTCTTCAGGAGAACTTAATTTCATATGTAGCTGTAATTACCATTCCTATGTATTGCGGATTCTCAGGCAGGTTGAGTTGTTCTTTAAAGCCTTCCAGAGTTCCTCCTGTATGAGAACACCCTTTAAGTTGAGAATAACAGTCTATTGCACTTTTTTGTTTGTTTGTTCTAAGGAACTGGAGAAAGAACTGCTGGAAAAACAGCTTGAAGTAAACTCGCTTCAAGAACTCAGTGCTTGCCTGCTGCCTAAATCAGATGGTGATTACACTGAAACTGGTGAGAAGGTCCATGTAATTGGAAGGAAAGTGAAGCAGCTTATTGAACAAGTTTCACATGACTTAAAAACAATACAAGGAAATCTGGTGAGTCAGAGTTTAAATACTTGTTCGTGGATCTTTCTTACTGAAAAGTAATAACGTATTAAGAGTAAAGGTGTTTATAAAAAGACTGACTTAAAACTTAAATACTTCCAACCTTCATAAGCTGAAAAAAGAGGTCTGGCTACAGGAAAAACTTCAGCACCACAAGGCTAGTACAGTACTGAAGTGGTTTGCCCAGAGATGTGGTGCAGTCTTCATCCTTGAGGGGTTTGAAGAGCAGACAGGATAAAGCCTTGAGTGAGGCTTTTGATCTGGTCCCATAGCTGACCTTGCTTTGAGCAGGAGATTGGATGAGGTGAACTTCCTGAGATCCCTTCCAATCTGAACTATCCTGTGATCTTTACCAAGTATCAGGCTAGGAGTGTGTAATGAACATGTAGGAGCTGTAGTTCACAGCAATACATTACTTATCCTGAGAGCTGTCAGATAGAGATATTTTCAAGTTAATACCTGTGCGTACCTGTTACATCGTAATTCCTTCGGGTTGTGTAAAACATTTCTTTATGTTGGAGGACTGGAGCATCTGTTTACCACTGGTTATGCACATCTGAAGAGTCATGGGCTGTGTACAGAGAGGCAATGAAAAGAGGCTCTTTGCACTTCATCTGTTGTGAGTTCTGAATGTGGACTTTAAAGAGGAAGGTTTTAGGATACCAGAGGATTCCTGCTAGTTCCAGATGACTTTGACTCCAGAGACTATAATCCAGTCACAGAGAAATCCAGACCTGCTGCAAAGGCAGCAAGTATTTTTTCTAATACTTTGCTATCAGCATGTAGCATATTTTTACATATTTAGCCTGAAAGTTCCTCAAATGTAGTCATTTTACCTTTTAGATGCATGTACCTTACTACAGAATTTACAAAAGGACTTTATAGACTACAACTGTCTTTTTTGAGACAGAGAAATTCCTTGTAGTTTCAGAAACCTGGATACTAAAAGCTGTTTCTCTTGACAGGTCAGTGGCAGAACTGCACATGGCAGAAGGAGCAGTTGCACAAGGTACTGTTTTATATTCACCTGATCTCTTGCAGGATAGTGAAGAAGGCAAAGGGGAGCTGAGTGCCAGTGGAGACCTGGGCACTGTTCCTCACAGGCTGCTGTGCAGGTGGAGGTGGTTTCTGCCTGCCTGTAGTGTCTCCTCTGCCTCCCAGCTCTGGGCTGCACCTTGGTGAATGGTTTTCCTTTAGCACATCTCCTCCTACACCACTGCACCAATGTGCAATCTTGGCTTGTCTTTGCTCTTGAGAAAATACCTTTTGTGCCAAAGTAGGGAATATTTTTGTTTTAAATCTTTTAATTCCACCAGCATACCTGCACAAAGAAACTTGCAGCTTAGAGCCACTTACTAAAACAGACCATGAAGGACAAAGGGAGAACTTCACCCCCAGTTTATTAATTAGGGTCTTTGGAAAGGGCAGATCTCAGTAATGCCAAGGCAAAGAAGAGCCTAATCGGTCTGAATGGTGGCTTTCCTTCAACATGTGTTTCGAGTGGTTTGTTTCTCTGCTGGGAAAACTTAAGGGTAAAAGCCCACTGATCTAGCTACTACAAAGAAATGTTTCTTCTTCAGTGGTAAGGACAGTAAACCCCAGCCAGCAGCTGGCTTCCCACTGAGCAGTCCTGCACGCTTTCAAGTTACAGTTAAAGTGTTTCATGTGCTGTGCATTTTCCTGGGGATAGGCAGCCCTCCGTCTTGGAAGGGCAGTGGGAGCCCTAGAGGCCGAGCTAAAACAACTTGTTTAATTCAAATGCTAAAGTGCTTTTTTTTTTTTTTCTTTTTCTCTTTCTTTTTCAGAGATGAAAGCCATCCACAACCTACTCAAGCAAGATCTCCCTCCTTCTTTTACCGTGTATTACGAGTAGCTTTACCTTTTCAGTTGTTCTTTCTACTGCTTTTACTTCCAGCTTTCATGATTCCATTTTTGGAGGAAGACTACAGCTGCTCCCGGGCAAACAACTTCGCCCGTTCTTTCCATCCCATGCTGCAATACCCCCATGGGCCTCCACCAACTTAGAAAGCTCGTGAATCTTCAGTAATACCAAAACACACTCTCTGCAGTGCTTTTTTCATGCCTCCTTTTTTCTGTCGCAGGGAATGTGTTAAATTTCACATGACCGACTGTTTATCTTGAATTCAACTTCAGCATTTCTGTACGGAGGACAAACTTTCTATCTCAGTGTGCTCCTTACAGTTCAAAAATCTATACACTAAGCTCTTAAGCTTGCAAGGTGATTGAATACCAAGTTATTAGATGCAGAAACCACATCACAATAATCTTGAACACAGTGGTCTGTCTTGGTTTAGCACAATAAACAAGCAGTTGAAGAGGCACTTTGCCTAAAATGTTTTCTGCACAGACGACATATTACCTGTACCTTTTGGTATGCACTCACTCAGTAGAAACAATAAAATCTACACCTTTATGAATCTTTGTATTTTATTCATCTACAATGTTCAATAACAGGATGCACATTTGTTTTGTTTTACACAGGATGCACGCTTGTGTTCTAGCGGTTAGGACTGCTGCGTTGTCTTTTTATACCACCTTTGAAATAAGAAATTGTTGCATTGCATGCAAATTGTTTATAATTTTCTAGATGAACATGATTATGTAGACTATTTCTGATGTATACAAATAATGTAATGACTTTTTTAATGAAATATTTTTTTCAGTTTTTAACCTGCTGAATAGTGTACAGTACCTTGGGAGAGAATTGTGCATTTTTATAAGCTTCATCTTTAAAATTAAACTGATGCTTGGGCAGTGGGCAGAGAAATACTGTGTACAGTCAGCATTGCCATTGCTTTTCGGGTGTACAGTTTGAGTACTGTCATTAAAATTTTGACAATGTCTGTGTCTAGGGTGGGGCAACCAGCCATATCTTCCAACAATGATGACCCTTCCATGCCTGTGCAGAGCAACTTACTTGTGTGCTAACACAACAGTGCCAGGAGAAGCATAACCAGAGCAAGAGATAAGTGGAGCCTGTGTGTGGCACAGATCCTTTCCTTTGCAACTGATTGTAATTTTCTGGAGGAAAAATACAAAGTTGAACCAAGCAATGCTTATTACTAGTGCAAAATGCTGAAGTATTTCCCCACCCTGAAACTGATTGTCTAAAGTGAGAGGTAATAGTGGTGCTGGGGAAGTGCACGTTGAGCAGAGCTCAATGCAGCAGTAAAGGGTTTGGTTGCAGTGAAAATCGCTCAGCCGGTAGCTGAGTTCCATACTGCTTACCTAGAGAAAATGGGATTTGTGATCAGCTTGGGTGAGTTCTCCCACCTTTTCTAAACTCATCACCGCTCGTGGTTGTGTGTTCCCCATCTTCTGGCAGAGGGACTTCTGAAGCAGGTTGCTTTGCATTCTTATGTTCGGAGAAAGACCGTCCCTGTACCTTCTTCCCAGCCATGGTGGCAAAAAAACCCCTGGCTTATTTCCACATTATTAAACTAAACTAATGCATTAACTGATGCAGTTTGCCAAGTTAGCAGTGTGGTTTAGGACAGTCAAAGCTTGTGATTTGGCACTTTTTTTTTAGTAGTGGTACCGTACAGTAGTTCACATCCACAGTGTGTGCTCAGATATGGGTCAGGATGTGCCAGCTCCTCACTGCTACCCAAGACTGCAGCCGAGACACTTCAGTGCCCAGGCTCCAGTCTGCTGAAGACACCCTGATCCAGCAGTGCTTCCAGACCTGGCAGCTTTCAGAGCCAGGGAGCCAGTGTGCCACTCTGTGGAGGCAGACTTCTGCTCCAGCTACAGCTCCTGCAGTAGTGCTGTATCCAGAGATAAAGGATGGATCCTCTCTGCCCCTCACTGCACACAGAGGCACACGCTCTCCTCTCTCTGCCATCATTATTTTGTATTTTGAAAGCAATTACTTTCAGATGGAGCTCATTTAAGTTTCTGTCTCTGTAGAAATCACCTGACTCTAACCATTATTTCATTGCCAGGTTGTCACAAATGCCCATGCAAACCTTTCTGCCAAGAACTAATAGTCAGTTGCTGACATGATAGTCAGTTCTTCTGCCATTAAAGGACCTATGCAGGGGGAAAAAAAAATTGAACAATGTTAAAAGGTCTACAGAAAATTTCATAGCCTGCAATTTCCTTTCATTATGTACAGTTATATCAAATTGTTGAGCTGATGTAATACATAAAATGAGGAGCTTTCACAGAATTATCTCAAAATGTCACACACACACCAAAAAAAAAAAAAAAAAAAAGTCTGGGAAAATAAGGGTTCTTTCCCCCAAACCTATTTTCAATAGTTTTACTTCCAGTTGATTATAACTACTGCACTGTAGGCTGACACTGAAGTCTGCTTCAAACAAGTCATTATGCATACCCACCAATTTCTTGGTGTTGTCCTCTTGCTCAGGATTGGGTTGTTAGCATTCCCTGAAGGGGAAAAAAAAAATAATAAAAAAAATTTTTTAAAAAGGGCAAGAGCAAGAATGAGAGCAAGCACACATGCACATGCGTGATGTGTAGGAGTGAAACCAGGCCAGAACTAGGTTTGAGTTAAAATCATTTCCTTGGCAGGAAGAGAGGCTTCAATTTGCTTTCAGCTATACCTACCCACATACCCCCCCCCCAAAAAAAATAAACCCAAACCCAGTCAACAGTTCTGCTCGCGGGGGAGCAGAGGTGTGTTAGTTTATTGTCTTGCCCTCCCTACAGTTAAGTTTACCAGTCCTTGAAACACTCAGGCACAACCTGCATCTTCTGTGGCCACTCAGTGCTGGGAAACGCCCCAAGAACTCGGGCACCTGACCAAGTAAATCAGCCAACAGCTTGTGGAGTGACTGCGAAGGTGAGGATGAGACACTCCTCACAGACAGAGTGCTCACACGCTCTGTATGCTCCTGAAACCAGGCTGAGTTCAGCTAGATGAAAGAAATGACCAAAAAGGCGTATATTTCGGTTTCATGATACCTGTTTATTCAGCCACAACAATCTACAAGTGAATGAAGCACACATCAGTAGGCACATACTGTAAGTTCACAGTACTACAGAGCAGCTGAGCTAAAGCTGCCGGGCTGGTTTCACATCAGTATAACATCAAGTACTTCTTTAAAAGGCACCAACTGCAGTCGTAAACCTGTTTCCATTACAAACCAGCAGTGAAGGTGGAACGCTGAAACTAAAGCACATAGGTGTTCCTGCTCTGGCAGGGGGATCGGACTAGATGATCTTTTGAGGTCCCTTCCAATCCCTCACATTCTGTGATTCTGTGATAGAATGTAGGACTCAGAACAGAAAATTCTGGGGAAAAAGGAGATGGGAGATGCGCAGTAACCACCGTTGATGGCTATGGCAGCTCCGTGGCACATGAGACTGTGAGGAGGGAAGAAGGTTTTGTCAGTTTAGGCAGAAGCAGCACAAGTTGCCATTTTTATGGCATTGCAATCTTTTTTTGTTTATGCACTTAAATTGAAAACACTGCCACTCAACAATGCATGAGAAGTGTAGGTGATTCCTACGTGTAAAGATAGAAAGAGTTAAAAAATATCTGGATCATAAATAAAATGAAGTCTTAGCTATGAAAAAAATGTGCCATTTAACTCACCGCACTCCAGGTCAGTAGTAAAACACTGTGAAAAATAAATATTATTTACGTTCATTTTCCATATTTTAGCTATCCATTTGCTTTTCATATTTCCATTTACAGAGCTGTTTACTATTGGTTTAGGCAATTAGTTAGCACAACAGATGATCACATCCTTAAGTGCTTTGCTGAATCATTATCTCTCATTTTATAAATAATGTCAAACGATGATTTCTGGGACAAATGGTGACAACAGCAAATGCATTTCCATGTCTTCCAGCTCTGGGTGTATGGAAGGGTCACAGGACCACCGAAAGAAATGGTGCAGCCTACAGCTGGGCTGCCACGGTGGTGGTGGCTGTCCTTGCCTGTACTCACACACAGCAGCCAGAAGCAGGGGTTATAAGCTACTCTGCCATCCCAGGAACTGGACAGTATATTGAATAATGCAGTCAGTATTCAGTCCTATAAAACAGTAATTCCTGTGACAGGCCCTTAGACTGTGCTCACTTTAAGGCACCTCAGATAAAACCATACAAATCCATACTTCAGCTCTCAAGGTAAGAGCAATGGGCACTTCCCTTGGTGGGGATGGGCAGGGAAGGGAGTGGGTGAAATCTATCTTCACCACGTGCTTGCTGTGCTAATATCGAAATAGACCCATAATCACAACCATGTTTTTAATACATGTGGGTTAAAGCTCATCCTAGAAATAGCTGCTCTTCCCATCAGTACACAACTCTTTTCTATTACTCAAAGGAACAACCTTGGATGCACAAAAGCAGGCTCTCTGGGCCAGCTTTTGAAAATCCTGTGGGTCCGGCTTACTGGGAGAAGCCCAGGCTCACTTTCCGTATCATTAGGCTTCAAAGCCATCAAGAGCACCCAGCAGCAGCATTGTGCCTTTCAAGACCCCAGGCATGGCTGTGGCCATTAGTGATATTCAGCACACTCAGGCTGAGCTTCCACATGAAACTTCTGTGCCAATTTATGCATAATTTCTTCATGTAGAAACAGCCACCTCTGGCCAGGTCCCGGCTCAGCCGCAGAAGCGGATGTACAGCAGAGCAGTGAAGGAAAGCCACAAACCAGCCTCACTCTCCTCCCCTCCTCACAGCTCTTACAGCTCCTCAGCACTCAGTTCCATGCTGAAACTGGAAAACCTTGCCAATACCTCAGCTGAATCACAGCATGGCTGCTCTGCTTGGGCCTGGCAGGGACATGGACATGCTCCACACCAGGAACGCAGGTACGAGAGAGTCTGTGGGCACAGACCCATGATAAACCCAGCATCACCCTAGTTTTGTCACACAGCTCCCTCTTTATGAACTGTGCTGTTTTAGAAATGTGCACCTCCTCCTTAGCCAAATACGAACACAGCTACATTAATCCAGAGAGTTGACAGCTATTGGCTTTTGCCCATTTTAAAACACTAGTAGTAACATTTAATAAAATGATGTTCAACAAGAGAAAAAGTACCTGTTAAAATTACACCATTTTCCTAGTTGCACTGTGCTAGGAATGGCATAGATGAATCACAACACGTGGCACAAATCTGCCCCTTTACAAAGTCAACCCACAGCAAATTTCCATTTAGAAGTTAATTTTACAGTTTATACCCACTCTTTCCCATTTTCTTTTTAAGAGGTTTGTTTCAAGATTGCACATAAATTTAGCACTTCTAAAGCAAATCAACCAATCAAAAAAAAATCACTTAAACATTTCTTTGAAAAATTATATTAAATGAAAAGATGACACAGGCTAAAGAAAATTAGAAAAAGAACACTACAACAGGCATTGAGGCCAGAAGGTGATCAAGCCCAAGAAACACTGAAACACATCTGTTTCACAGCAAAACTTCCCTCAAAATGAAAGTACCAATGAATTCCAGACTATACTTAGATTTTTTCCCTTTTTTTTTTTTTTTTGTTGTAAATATTACACTTATTTAGAAGGGCACTGCTATATTACAGTTTCTTAAAAACACTAAAAAGGTAGCTAGTAAAAATTTAGACCATCAGCAGCATCTGGTATAGTACAAGTTCAAAACAAGACAACAGACTTGTGTAACTCACTGAAAACTCTTTATGCTCCTCCTATTAAAAATATTGTTCTTGGCTTTGAAAAAACACCAAGATCAAAGGTTTGACTAATATTCAAAGTATGCAAATGGCAGACTAATCAAAGTCCCTAATCCAAAAGACTTATTGGCCCAAAAGAGACTTTTGGTGCGATCCCATTTGAATTTCACCATCCCTGAAATGCTGAGGATATACATGTATTATATTTAGAGTGTTTGCAATTCTAGCTCACATCAAAACGCAATATTGGCAGCTGCCAGAACAAATGATGCCACCCTGTTCTTTGCTGTGGTCATCGGCCTGGCTATTTCTGCTGGTTTTTTTGCCCAGTGCAGCTTAAACACATACAGAAATCAGCAAAATTGGGGGGGTTAACCCCACATCTTCAGTGAAATTCAAACAAGGACATGGCAGAACCATCATCCCTCCTGCTCTTCGAGGGATCCTATACAAGATACAAAAACCATAGCATAAGGCGCCATGCTCTTTGAAAACAACCAAGCAGCAAACCTGAGGGCAACAGGCAAAAGCAGGTCCCAGCTTAGGTCCCATCCACTGCCTCACCCTCTGTGAGACGGCTGCAAGAGGTTTTGGGTGGGCAGGACATAATTCCATATGTGAGTCAAAAGGGGAGGGAAGATGGTTTGTTTCTAGCTGATTTCACAAGCCCCGATTAGGAGATCATACACAAATGCAAACAGTTAATATTCACAGAGCAACCTCTTGTACCTAAATATTATAATAGATTTAACATCATTAATAAATATATAAAACATGTTCATCTCACAGACAAAACACGGTTCAATTGACTGAAATATCTAGGCAGTTTGGTCATTGTTTAAAGCACTGAAGAATTATACACAGATAGTAACGTGAGTGTTAAGAACAGGCTCACAAAATACAAACTCAAGCTTGGTTTAGCATTTCTGAAGAGGCTCAGAACTGGCCCTAGAAGCTATTCTGAATGGCCTTCAAATGAAGGCCCTTGCAGCCATTGCATATTTAAGAGTATAAGAAACTCCTTTACACTGTACGTATCTCAGCACTTTATCTAGATCAGCACACACAGGTAAGTGGATCTGTCCCGACTGATGCTGCTCTACATTCCATAGAATCTCATGTTGAAAGAGGAGATCATCTATTCAGTGCTTAAAAGCCTTGGTCTGGGAGACAGCGACCTACATGCTCGCTTCTAGCCCTGACACAGACTTCTGTCATCTTAAATCAGGCCCTTTATCTCTCTGTCTCAGTTCACCTGCCTCTGAAAAGCAGAGGCAGTAATTCCATGTACTGTTCTGAGGCTTAATTTCATAAGGTGCTTTTGAGAGTCTCAGAAAAGGCACTATGAAAGTGCAGCTATTAGAATGTCAGAAACATGGACAGAGGTGTGCATCCCACAAGCCTTTCCCAAGATACCGATGTGGAAATCTAGAAGAGATGAGGACTTGCACTTAGTTACATTTCAGCAATCCCATCACAGCAGCTTTGTTTTCTCCCATGGCTTTGAACAAGCTTCACATTCCCAGCTCTCAGCAGAATTACTGGGCTGCCCCATTTCGCAGACTGTCTCCAGTCTCCATTTGTTCTAATGGGCCAAATTCGGGATGTGTGACCGGGGACTTCCTTTGGCCTCGGAGAGTGTGCGCATTCAGCATCTCCAGCAGCAGGTCATACACTGGGACCACATTTTTACACTTCATGCTCAGGAGATGCTCCATTCCCTTGTTACTGTGAAGGAGAACAGAAAATAAGTTAGCAATCTGGGTCCGTCAATTCACAGAAGGAAAACAAGCTCGTGGCTTCAAGAGAGTCCTTTTTTTATTAGGAGTTAAGAGGATTTCACTGCTGTAATCCCTAAGATCACTTACCACTATCAACAATAACAACATCCCAGTACTTTAAAGCTGAGTGTTTTACTATTTAGAGAACTAAGATTTGGTTTACACTGCACAAATTGACTTCAGAAAATGATGCAGATCTATTGACCCTACTGAAATCAAAGAGAAAAATCTCTTTGATGCTGTAAATGTGGGAGGCCCACAGGCTGCAGCTTTACACAAAAGGGGGATTTACAATGTGTAGCTCTAGTGACTACCTACTTCTCCTGCCTAGTTGAGTAGGACTATCAAACTACCCTGGCTAAGTTCAAGCAGTTTGTTTCCTCTCTGCATGGCCAATGTCAGATCTTGCAGATGGCTACAGACTTTAAAAGCAGGGTGTTAGTTAAGCAGTAAGACAGACTGACACCTTGCTAGCTTGAACGCTCTGTGGCTGTATCATGATTTGGACTAACAGGAGATGGCTATTGCCATTGCAGTTGCACATACATATACATCAGATGTACTCAAGGTTTTGGGGTTGAAATCTAAGTGCGCTTGCTCAACAGCAAATTTATCAGAGTGGAAATAGCAGACACCCAGCACGTAGTTGACCTGGTGGGTTGGACTGGGAGGCAGGAAAATGCTTCCAGAAAAATGAGGTTCTATTACAATTCAGGAGTTATAAATATGTCAATGGCAAAGAAGAAATTGTGCCCCCCTGCCCCCTCCTACATTCAGCTATTGAGTCCTGCATCATTTGGTAATCAAGGCTGAGAGCATCAATTATTTCCAGAACAAAGAATAATTGACTGACCAGTGCTAAGCAACGTAAAGGAGACGGGTCACAACAAGTAGCCTCCAGATTTTGGCTGAGGCAGGCACAGCATAAAACCTCTTGTTTTAATAAGAAAATATAAAAATTTTGCAAAGATTTACAATGTTTATTCACGCCATGCCAGAACAAGAGCTCCTGCGATGCTGTGATGTGGTGTCACACCACAGCGGGCAACCCAAATAATGGCAGAGCATCAGAGCCATAAGTCAGGTTAAGCTCTGGCTGGTGCTGTAGCTTCTGCAGGGCCAGGTCTCAAACTCACCCCCAGTTCACAGACTGGCTGTTAAAAATTGCCTTTAGGCACAGCCAGGTCCCTGCTGCTGCCACTCAGTCTCCCAGGAAGCTTCTTGCAAAGGTGTCTGTTCCTCTTCCAGTGTCCCTACACAAAGTCAGACATGCCCATCTCTCCTTTGCATGCTTTGGCCTGATCCCAGGACCATCTTCCCTGGACACACAGTTCAAAGCCAAGACCTAGGACAGCTTTGTGAATAGCTGGTGTCTGTTTAACAATTTAAAATGACAAACAGCCTGAAAATTAAAGCATCTCTTTGTAGGGCCCTGCCTTTGAGTCTGCTGTACTGCAAGCAAAGATGCTCAAGGAGGTCCAGGAACTGGCAGAGAGCAGAGAAGCTGCTTCCCATGGGGTTTTTTCTGAAAGGCTGAATTTGTGTTATTGTTAAGCATTTCAGGCAGATACATAATGATCAATTTAATATAATACAGTTAAGACAGCATTTTAATATCAACACTTTTGAGTGCCAGCAAGCGCTGTGTTGCCTGTTTAGTTGTGTTAGGAAGGAAAACCTCACCATGAACAGAGATGAAGAGCAGTCCCAGGATCCCCTCAGGAGTGCTCTGAAGTTCAAGCCTTGCTTTGTTGCTGTAATCAACAAACATGAACACCCTACACGTTACACACGTTCTGTAAAATTTACCTTGCGTGTCTGATGTGAGAGAGGAGCATCAACAAATTGGCCAGACGAGTTGTCTGTTGCTGCGAGGGGATTCCACTCTTGGCAATAACCCACACCAAAGCATCTGTGACTACATTAAGCAGGTGATGCAGTTTCCTGTTGCTTTCAGGTTCTGCTGCTGACAAGGGAAACATGCCTAACCAGAGAAGAGAAAAATACTCCCTGCTCATGAGGAAATAAAAAAACCTACAACTGTGGATTGTTTTCTGATGTAGTATTTCAACAGGATTACTGAAGACACATTTCCTGACACCCTCATTAAGACTGCACAAACGATGCTCCATGTGTCCCACCAAGCTCTGACTTGCATTCCTTTGTCAAAATTTCACATTTACAAACTGAGTAACTCTCTCAAATCCTCCCAAGACAACATGTTGAACATAGACCCTTCAATCCAGAGAATGGACATGCTCCCCATTCTCCAGGGGTTTTTCCTTTGAATCACTCTGTACCTTGTAGATTAGTAACTATTATGAATTACAGCATTATGCTTGTTTTAATACCTTCTTGCTGAAAAAAAACCTTTTTTCTCTGAGTATACCCTAGGGAGGGAGGGAGAACATGATGAGAGGCACTGCTCACAGACCCAGCCTGCCCTGGTCTCCCTACAGCTCACTAAGGGTGCCATAATACATATTTTTGTTGGGTTTTTTGGTTGGCTGGTGGTTGTTGATGTGGATCTTTTTAAGAAAAACAGCTTTTGTTGTCTGTTGAAATAAACAAATGGGATAACAGCTGGACTATTCCCCTTCAGAACTGGGCTAGGAATTACGCAGCAGTTCCTTGCTGAAAATATTAGATGTAATTAGTGTGATGTTATTTTCCTGTTGGGTTTTTTTTTTACAACATTGACTACTACATGTTCTGGGGAACAAAATTGTTTTACTGCAGACTACCTTAAACTAGCCAACGTACACTCTTATTGGCCTTGTGTAAAAGGCTGCAAAGCAAAGCTCCTATCCTGAAATTCATCTTACAGAACTGTTGAGTACTTGTAATCATTTCTACCAATTAATTACAACTAAATAGGAACATTTAAGATCAGTTCATCATCACTCAGTTGAGTAGCTAGTTTTACTTGAATTAAGAATGAAGAGGAGGTTTGTAGAGCTGTACAGCAACTTCACACATGACTGGGATGCGCAGAGATACGAGCAGAAGTTCTTGTTGAAAAGGACAGACCCACAGCCTGGGCCATGAGCCTCACCTTGTAAAAAGCTTTCAGACTTTGGGGCTTTTATGCAGTTCTTACAACAGGACATAGACCCTAAATCCAGCAAATGATACAGTTGAGAAGTTTCTTGAACAAAAATCCTTACAATCAGATGGTTAGAAGTCTATTCCTATTACCTTTAAGATCCCTTCCAACCCAAACCATTCTATGATTATTCTCTTTCAATGGCTTTATATCATTTGGTATTTCTGCCATTTTTAGAGGCTGATTTTCCAGTCACCCTCAAAATAAAAAGCATAAGTTGGTGAGCATCAGAGTCAACTGCATACTCACTGGAATTGAGGAGGATCATTGCCTTGACACACAGATACTCCTTGTGCTGCAGTTTCAGCTCTCGGAACCTTGAGGTCATGGCCAGGAGCATATCAAAGATCTCCAAAATTCCCTCTACACATTTCCCCTCATCCCTATGGAAACATATTTAAAATATTACCAAAAAAGTGGAATTAAGAAACTCTGACTCAGCCAGATAAAAAGTCAAAGCACAAAGGAGGCTGCAAAAGGCCTATCCATCTGATCTTTGGGAGAATTCATAGGGTTCTATCATGAAATCTAAATTGAAAATTACACTGGTATAAAACATCAGCACCTCTAAGAAACTGATTTTCTGTTTAAAGTGTGTGTAGGATTGATCACAGGTAAGTATGACCATATTTCTGTAAGAGGCTTTATCCTTATAGCCAGCATAATTCTGGATAATCAGTTTGAAACTGCAGTGCAGGGCACAGTACCACCTTGAATCATTTTCCAGATTTGTTTTACAAGGGGTTAATACCACAACCAGTGATGTCGCTATTTGTACCTGATGTAGGCCTCAGGACCTGGTAAACAAGAAAGATCTCCTAAATTAAGTTTCTTGGAACAATAAGACATTTTTAAAGAACAAAACAACCTCTACCCCATCCCCCAGCATTTTTTTCTTTGAAGGTGTTCCCATGTAAATAGATTTTTAGGGGGTTGGTAGTTTTATGGTTTTGTTATTTTTTATGTTTGCAAGTGTTCACTGAATGCAACTTTCTCTATTTTGGATATTAGAAATGGTCTCATTTTCTGATCTGAAAAAAAAACCAAAAAAACCCCTAACAACCTTAAGCCTTTCCAATGGGTTTAAAATTAAGCAACAGCAAATTTCAAATCACTGAAGTTACTGTTCCTGGTTTTTGGTTAGGTTTTTTTAACATGGACTGGACTAAAAAAGCAATTAAGCTCTATGACACAGTATTCAAAGGGATGCCTCTTATACTATATGGAATATGAGATTTTTTTTTTCTCTGTAATGTTTTTAAGACAAGACAGACTTAAGCACAGAGTGCAGGAGAATTAAAGAATCTTACTGCACTACTGCATCTCAAGAGGAAGAAGCTAAGCCTTCAGGCTGCAAGGCAGGTACAGGCAGGTAACACTAACCAGGTGCAGCAAATACTGCCTGCAGAAAGGCAGCTCCCTGAATATAGCCCAGTTTTCCATGTTCCTCATAGCAAAGGAGAATTTTAAGCTTTGGAGAAGGACAGGCAGCTGACAGTTCCAAAACAAAGACACAAGCATCAGAGAAGTACCTGTCTACAAAGCTTATGTAGGAAATGTATCTGAAATTCAGCTAAGATAAAAACAATCAAGTTACAGACCAGTTTCATATAAATGTCTTAAAAAAAATAAAATTACAGCATGACTTCTCTGTGTCATGTGGAGATGAAGGAATGCATCAAATAAGCTCACTCTATTCAGCACATTTCAGCTCCTGAGGAACTAAACATATCATTTCTTATCATTGTGTTGAACAACACAGCGTGTCCGTGCATTGAATTTTAATATGAGCAAATATTAATTTCATATCTTTTATAAATTAAATTTATCTTACCAATTCATTTTGCTTTCTGTATCTACGATGGTGATTATTATTCAGCTCAAGCCACAGAACTTATACAGAACTGAATTTCCCCAGGTTGAACAGGTTAAGAGTCGTTTTAAACCGAGAGAGCAGACTGTCTCCCTGACTTTTTACCCAGGTCAAAATCTTCTAAAGAAGTCTGGTAGAAAAAGACCCTTAAAATCCATATTCTTCCCTGCTGGTACATGATGTTATGGAGAAATAATTTTTAATCTTGCAAACACCCTGCTCTAGTTTGGAAAAAAAAAAAAAAAAAAATCAGTATTAAAAAGCAAGCTAGGGTTTTTTTAATCTCTTTTGATTAGTGCTGCAATGTTCATTATTATAGCTATTCCTGAAGTCTGCACTAGGGGTAGGAAGAAAAACAAGTAGAAAAGATACTTAAAATAATTAAGATATGGCCTGACATTATGTCTGCTTTTTTTGAGGGGTAGCAGGAAAAAAAAAATCTACCAGCTGGAAGAAATTTTTTGACAATATAGTACATTGTGTTGATGTGTCTACAGCTTCAGCATCTAGAGACCCAGACCAAAAGGAACAAAACCAACAAAAGATGTGAAAAATACAGAGAAGCTTCACACAGTTATGTGCTACAGGAATAAAGGAACTGACAAGTTCAACAATACTGCTCGTGCTTAGCACTCCTGAAGCCCCTGTAAGGGTGTGGAACGTCAAGACATTATTGTGACAAATACAAGTAAAGGATATTGTTAAATTATTAATAGCATCTGCCATACTTAATTCTCTTCCTCTTACCATTCACCTGACCTCCAAACATACTAATTTGAAGGCTTCTCAAGAAGTTTATTTCTCTTACCTGTCTAGTACAAGGTCTGGTGCAAAAATTAGTTTCCCAGGATGGTCGATTGATCTCCACATCAAACCAATCATTAAAACTTCCATCCAGCAGCTCTCCAAGAGTCTTACTTGGTCATAGAGGCTGAGATCGATGAAGCCTAAAATGATGAAAATAGCATAAAACAAATCAATCTGTTAATTTCTCTGTTTTGATAAAGAAGGCTGAGTATATGAGAAACAAAAATAATTATGCGTTGTGAAGAAAGCCAGAAAAGGGAGCACTGACATCAGAAGGACCATGCTGCCATCTCAAATAGGAACACAAATATTTGTTATTATTGCTAAACCTTCCATAAAACATTTGAAATAAAGCAGAGTGATATTCAAGTGCAATTACTCCCATATCTGGTGAAACTCAAGTGACTGCAGAGGACCTGCCTTATGTTTAGCCACTTCTTTAGATGATGGTCCCACAGCCTCCTGAGAGGCATCAGGGAATCACTTGGGAAACTCACATTTGTCAGAGATTACTGCATTTGCACTGCAGAGGACTCCTAAGAAAATAGTCTGTTCTTTCCCCAGAATGCATATGGTTGTCACTTGCAGGGGTTTTTTTCATCTCATAAGACAGGCACATTTCTGGATTTGTTGGGCAACTGTGAAAGAACCCACATCTTGGTACCTTTGTGTTATTATGCCCTTTATAAATGACATGTGTTGACCCCAGCCCGTCCTTTTCCTGCCACCCCCTTCCCCAATATTGTGATAAACTGGAAAAAAAAGGTAGTTGGTGAAGGTATTAGTGTCCCCATTGCCTCCATTCACAGCACCCTAGAAGCAAGAACAGAATTAATGTGGTTGTGCATTAAGCCTGTTCCAGCATGTAGGTGCCTCCAGAAGTTAGAGCAAGGCGTCAGGTAGCACTGCAGCACAGCCAGAAGAGAGAGACAGACGTTGCCCTCCATTTCTCTTCCTCTGCAAAGACGACTGGGGAAAAGAGACACATAGAAGCCAAATAAAGAAAAATAAAATTAATACACATGACAAAAAAAAACCCCAACACCACCAAAACATGGAAAACAGAGGAAGTGTGAATTATCAAAATGCAAGTGGGAAAGCAGATTGCTCAGTCAGGGAGTAAAACACAGACACAGTGACAACCAGTTCAGTGGTCAAACCATACCTGTGTTCAAAATCAAGATCAGGCCCCAGTTTTCAAATCAGAGCTGCTTTAGGTAGGTATTTTAGCAAAGGTGCTTCAGTTTTAGACAAGATAGCATCTACAACTCAGCACAGTGAAAAATCGTTACAACCTGGCCACGGGAGACAGGTTTCCCGTAGTTCTTGCCAGTTGTCTGAGGTCTTAAAATACACACAGTACGTTTGCACTGTCAAAGAATCTGCTATCAGGAATTTATACAAATGCTTCATGAATTTTTATCTTATTAAACTAGTAGACTGGAAGACAGTCAGTGACAGCCCCAGGTTGACATTAAGCTGGGTAATGCGCACTCTCTCTTATCATCGCTACAAGTGCTGCTGTTCAAAATCGATAGCTTTGCTCCTCATTTTATAAGACAGGTAAACAGAAGCCTATGAGCAGTACCCTCCCTCCTGGGTTTTGCTGTCACAGAATTTACTACAGAATCCACAGCAAACAACAGATTATCTGCCAGACACACACTCATAATTTTAAAAGCGCTTTCAGAAAAATAATCATGGAAGTGTGAATAGTACAAACTGACAGTGGCAGTTTCCTGGGAAACAACAGCCCAAAAACATTTCAGAAGTTTATTTAAATAAACATTTACACAGGCTTGTGCTGATTTCTTTAGCATAAGCAACCAATTATTGGGTTTAAAAACTCAGTTGAGCGAGATGTCAGACCAAGTCCCAGAGTTCAAGCTACAGGTACTTAAAGATCCAGGTTTATCCCACATGTCATCTGCTAAACTCACATTATCAGCACCAGTAGAGTGATTTATGAACACTGAGCACAGCTATTACAAGGACTATACCTTTCCTTTTCCTAACAGTCTTATGCTTGAAAGATGGAAGACAGCACATCACCACCACAGCTTCCACTGCAGTGTCAGAAGTCCTATTTCATTTGCTGCAGGGTACATCAAACTACTTAATTTTCTATGGCTGTAGTACATGTCCTTTAAGTCATGTACTCTTTACCTAAGCATTTAAATATAAATTACTAAGACAGACAAGAAAAACCTTGTGCTGTATGTGTATTAACTAGCAAAAGACACACTGCTCTGGCCAGCAACACGCTAGGTTGCATAACGAATACAAATTTCAGTTTTATGACAACATCCTATCGATCAGCAATACAGGTTCAACTCTCTTAGACTAGGTCAACAAACTAACAGGCTTTATAAAGGTTATGTTCTGCCATCTGACAATTTAGAACTAAATTACTTGGAATTCAGGAGGAAAAAAATCAAGGTGTTAGCTTCTGTTTTACTGAGCAACAAGAAAAACACAACCCATTAAGCTGAAAGTACAGACAAAACTACAGTCACAGAGTATAACACATAACAAAAGATCATTAAATATTAAATATGAAAAAATACAGTATAAACATTTATCTTTCCTATTGAGACAAAAAGTTACTGTTAACATCAGCATCTATAAGGAAAACCAAAAAGATTCTTTCATTTTTGATGAGTGTCAAAATAATATCCAATAACAATTTAGAGGTGAAAATGCACTTCTTACTCAGCTACATGAAAGCAAATATTGAGCTTTTCCAGAAAGTAAAATTACTGATCATTGGACTATTAGCCAAGAACTCTGTATTTTTTTTCCTAAGACCTTATCTCCAGGAAGCAGAGCATGGATCTAGATGATTAACTTCAGGCAAGACTTTTGGAAAACTGAAATTCTATGTCCTCAGCTTTAGTCACCACAGTTATTTTAATGGAAAAAATAAATAAATCCACATTCAAATAAATGCTCTAACTACCATGTAATATGGCAATATTACTTATAATTAAGTACCTATTAAACATCACATCCATTTTTGGCATTGTTCTGAAATGGTGTTTACTTCTGTTTTTGTGTAACAGGGGTGAACAGAAAAAACCAAACATACACGATAAGTGTCAACATTCCCAGGAACTGTTTTGAAGGGGTTTGACTGCTTCAATGGGTTTTCTTCATACAATTCTCTAATTGCCAAGAAAAAGTTGCTCTGGGTTTTTTCTTTGTGTTGCCAACAACCAAAAGCATCCTTAGTGATTTTTGTTTTGAAGGAGAGTGCACGATAATTCTGAGATCGATACCACGTGCCACTTTGCAGTCTGATGCTCTTTTGTAGCAACTATGTCAACTGAAGCAATTACAGACACTCAGTGCTTGGACACACTTCAGTTTTCATCAGCTGTATTAGAAACCTTCTATCAGGATTCAAGGAAATAATTTGGTCTTAATTCTTTTTTTTTATAACAGTCTAGTTAATAACCCTTTTTAATGAACCTTGTAAATCAGATTAATCAGGTAGTTGATGAGTGGAAATTACATGGAACATCAACTATGATTTTTGGCACAATGAACAAGTCTTTGACTAAAAACAGGTAGCAAATT
This sequence comes from Podargus strigoides, assembly GCA_028020825.1. Lineage (NCBI taxonomy): Eukaryota > Metazoa > Chordata > Aves > Caprimulgiformes > Podargidae > Podargus > Podargus strigoides. The sequence goes on along the minus strand of CM051624.1, from coordinate 7,179,719 downwards.
ATGGGCTTGGTCATTGTCTAAATCAAAATACACCCAGGTGAATTACTGAGAGCAATAAATTGTCCATTACTTCAAAGGATAAAAAAGCTTTTCATACCACACATTTACTGTGCTGTGCTATTATTTCAGGGTAGAAAACGATACATTGAGGGTAAAAGCATTGAATAAAACAAAGAAAAACAAGATTGAAATTCTTACCAGGAATTTTTTTGGCCCAACCAATCATGTGAACCAGCTCTTTGTCTGCCAGTTTTGTCAGGGACATCATCATGGAGGCCTCCGTGAACGGTTTGCTGGGACGACTCACCAACACATTGGGAGGTTCTGCTTCAAGTAGAGTTAAAACAAACTGCTCTGGATTGACTGTGCTGAGCAGTATCTCTTTTACGCGCGTTGCCGCCTCGTTGTATTTCTTAGCTTTGCCGATGCAATGAACCTGATCTTCTGAATTACGATGGCGACGCAGGATCCGATATCCACAACGCTCTCTTCTTGAGCCTGACATGAGAGGCACGTGATTGCATTGCACTGAAGTATTTTTCTCTCAGTTTTGCATTATGTTAATGCAAATGTTTGGGGAGAAAGGGAAAAACCCTTTAAACTTGGATGTTCTAATATTGAACATCAAGTTACAGAATTTCTAGAGCATTCAACACTGACTTAACTTTGCTTCCACTCACTTCAGCTGAGGCTTTTGTTTATTCTACTAAACAAAAAATAATGTTAAAAATGTTTAGTTTTGAACTTCAGTTAAGTCACTTTAAAAGTCCATGGGAAAATTTCCACTGACATCAAAAAGAGGTAAATGATGTCTTTGTATGCAAATAAAGATAGCTGTTTGGAAGTTCTGTTTTTAAACTCTGTTTTAGATGTTAACTGGTGGAAGAAAAAACTTATGAAAGTCTGGGCCATGATACAGAATAAATACCTCAGCCAGAAGCACAGTTGGTCCTCACTATTAGCTGGGTCTTCAGCTAGGGACTTACTGAGATGCAACCCATTTTCTCCCTGCATCCCAGTAGTACTGAGAAATTTTACCTATGTGTTTATTAGCATCCAACAGGCATGTATAAATGCTTATAAAACTATACATTACAAATAATTATAGACCAGCTTAATGTTTGTCTTAGCTAGACAGAGAGATGTGGATCAATCTGTGTAAAGGCACAGCAATAAATTACAGCTTCCCAGATTAGGGACTATTTCTGACTTTACCACAAACTCCATAACTATACTTAATAGCTAATATTCATTCATATAAAAGTAATTCAGGCAATTGGAGATGCGCAGAAGATGATTGAATCCCTCATTCTTCCTACAGCACTCTTCTTATTTAGAGCTATTCTTTGCACATGAAAATAGCTGTGTTCAGCTGAGAATGCTGGACCAAGGGCAACACTTTGAGCTACAGCACCATAGACCACATGGGTAAATGACCAGAAGAATGTAAGAAATAAGACACATTGGAAAAAAAAAAGTCATTAAAATGAGCCTGTTGTTCACTTACCCATGAACGAGCTGCAGCAGGTATTATTGGCAGTGAAACACACTATTTTTAAAGCAACTCCTGCTTTACAAATTCTTTGAAAATTGAAAATGCCTGTGCTGTCTGATATGGTGGGCAGTTATATAGCATGTTGCTCTTAATATTAATTTTGGTCGCTGGTAACTGCTTATGTAACTCAAAGTTCAGCAGCAACTGCAGATTCTACCATTGAATATATTATAATCAGTTTTTCCAAGTGTTTGAGTTTAAACTTGCTCAAGTATACATTAGTAAATCATTATCACTCCGGTCACCTTTGAAAGCAAATGCAAATGTTCCTGTGAGTATGCCTGTATTCACAGAGCAGACATCCTGACAAAGCAGCCACTGTCTGCCATACATGAGAACACCAGCTGAAATTATAGTAATTTTTATAACAGCTAAAATACAATTAATACATCTGATGTCCAGAGAATGCCATGAAACTTTTTTCCTCGCTTACTTTCTGTGTGAAAAGTAATTTGCAGTATTCCAAAGTGCTATCTCAAAACTGCATGCAGCAGCCAAGCACAGGTGGAAAAAAGAGCCAAATCCTGAACCGTATCATCCCATAGAGAAGTCTGTCCCTCTTTCTGCAAACTTGTGGAATGTTGCTGGTATTCAACGGCAGTATTTCTCCATCACTTTTTAGAATGGCCCCTCAGCCTCCTCATTTGGGGCAGGGAGGGGGCAGAAAGGAGCTTTCTCTTTGGAGCATTTTCAACAGGTTGAGAACTGGCACGTGGGGAAAAAGATAGAGCAGCAGGGTGGGGGTGAAGAGGTGGGAGGAAATGAAGTCTAGTCCAACAGGGAATTTGAAAACTCTGTATGGCAGAACGTCTATTTGAGCCTCAGGAAGCAAAAAAGGTAAGTATGAGCATAGCTGCTCCCAGAGTGGCTATACTGAGTCATGAAGCAACTCCCCTCTTCCCTACTACTGCCTTTGGCAAACAGCCCAGTCCATTTCAGCTCTCCAGGTAAACATCAGAAAGCTCCAACAGAAGATCAATTTTATCCCAATCTGTTTTATTCAAGTTTGCTGGGCAGAGTTTACTGCAGTATTTCTGTTTATCTTATTCCTGGTGACAGGACTTTGCAATTATTTTTCTAGCACTGCTAGTAGCCACGGTGCCAAAATTTAGCAGTAACTTTCGTGATTAGAACAGCAGGCAACACAGACTTCCTACAAAGAAATTTGCAGATGCAGTGTCTAAGACCCTCCTTGTGCTTTTGGCAATGATGGTATATTTTGTAAGAAAATTCACTGTCATGTTAATACAAAGCAGCCCCAAGCTTGTCTCCACTGAAATACCTGTGGCTTGTTGGGTTGACTTCTCAAAGTTTATCAATGCAATGACATCCAAGAGAATTTCAGATCAGAAAACTTCAGAGCAACACTTTCTTACTGTCTCCTACTGTTTTAAAGATGGCGTGTACTGCCTAATCACATTTACACACAGAAACATATGCTGTATATGCAAACACATACATGTGTATTTTTTCCTCAAAGTGTCTATTGATAATATGCAGAATGAGGATTTAAAGATTTGTTGCAAACAGTGCAGAGTTCTTATGAAGACCTTTCATAAACCTCAAAGTGGTAACTGAGGTTCTTTTATCACTTCTGCTGGACAACAAGTCTCCACCAAGGAAAAATGCACTTATAAACCATTCTATCCTGTCCAGGGTTTTAGCAGATGTGAATCAATGCATTTACTAAGTGACCTGGGAAAGGAGCAGAGATGGGAAATGCCTCCATTAAAAAGAAAACGTACTCTTTTATGGCTTTCTACAGTAAAAAACTGGTATTAAATCATGGCTCTAACAAGAAAAAAAATTCAAAGATAATCACTCTGGTCTGCAGGAAATGGCATTTATGTTTCATGCAAGAAATACAGTCTTAAAATCTGTCTGGTTTAAATGTCTGTCACCATGTGTCCATGCATCAGCTTTACTCACAGATGCCTCTTAACTCATCAGGCAACTCAGACAATTCTGAGTAATTTTATATTCCCTTTTCTGAAATTGAATTGCTAAGATTCACAAATTTCAGTGCTACTATTTTAAAAACTGATTTTTAAAAAAGACAATTCCTGTTATTTTCCTGTTACAGTTTCAAAGTGTTTTTTCATCTGACACAGTCATTAATGTCCTATAAACATTCATCATTGTAGGAAAATATGTTTATAAATATGTGTCAAGATTAAAAGGAATGAAGGATAAGACATAAGTACATATTATAATTATTTATTACTTATAATACCATAATGCCTATGAGGTCCCATCACAAACCAGGATTTTCTGGACAATTAGAATAAAAGGATTCATTTAAGGAAAGCATTGTGGAGGACCACCTTATAATATCATAGTGGAATCAATCTTTACAAAACCTCTTCTGCTCCAGAACTGGGGCTTGATAGAAATCCGTGCTGAAAAAATTTTGAGTAAAATTTTTAGTCATAAAGATGAACAAAAGACATTGACACCATCAGAAAGTAAGGTTTCAAAAGGAGTTTCATTTGCAAGCATAAAGCTTTCCTTTCTGGAAGCCAGACAGCAAAGGTAGCTAAGATGAATGAAAAACACCAATAACATTAAGATAAATCATCAGTGCAGAACATAGGAGCTTCGTACAGAAAGAACTGCTGACCTCAGCAATAGAAACTAGATGTACTTCAGGAGCACAAAAATAATACAAGGAACAACTGGAATTGTAGCTCTAAGCTGGGAGTTGTCAGCTAGAAATGAACAGGGAGGCTGCCATCATAACAGATCATAGAATGGTTATGGACTGCCAGTGTGATGCAACCATGAAAAAGGCAAACAGAATCCTGAGTTCACAGAATCACAGAACAGCCTTGGTTGGAAGAGACCTCTAAGATCATCGAGTCCAACCATTAACCTACCACTGCCTATTCCCATCAAACCATGTCCCTTAGCACCTCATCTACATGTTTCTTAAATACCTCCAGGGACGGGGACTCCACCAGTGCCCTGGGCAGCCTGTTCCAATGCCTGACAACCCTTTCAGTGAAAAATTTTTTCCCAATATCTAATCTAAACCTCCCCTTGGCACAACTTGAGGCCATTACCCCTCATCCTATCACTAGTTACCCAGGAGAAGAGACCGACCCCCTCCTCACTACACCCTCCTTTCAGGGAGTTCTAGAGAGCAATGAAGTCACCCCTCAGCCTCCTTTTCTCCAGACTAAACAACTCCAGTCTCCTCAGTTGCTCCTCATCAGACTTGTGCTCCAGACCCTTCACCAGTTTCATTGCTCATCTTTGGACACGCTCCAGCAGCTCAGTGTTCTTCTAGTAGTGAGGGGCCCAAAACTGAACACGGTATTTGAGGTGTGGCCTCACCAGTGCTAAGTACAGGGGAACAATCACTTCCCTAGTCCTGCTGGTCACACCATTTGTGATACAAGCCAGGATTCCATTGGCCTTCTTGGAGTTGTATGCAGAGAAAAGCTCCCACAGAAACAGGTATGTATTAATGCTACTACAGTGAGGAGAGTTAACAGGAATACTATCCATGATTCTCATCATCCAAGTGCACAATGCATTGTTTCAGCCTGGAGAAGATTGAAGGAGAAGCTACCCTGATGTCTTCCAGACCCTGTCTACTTTCCTGTTTTGACAAGAGGAGGAGATTTCTTGGTTTATTTAGCCTAATAAAACAAAGGTGGTGAGGGGATATGATGTAGTCCATAAATACAACCAGACCACTAATAATAAAGGGAAGAGCTACAGGACAGTGTTGCCACAAGAACAAATGGGCATTCATTGTCCAGCAATAAATGCAGGCTGGAATTCTAAAGAATGTTCATAATGAAAGAAATAATATTCTGCAAACAGCCTTCAGATCAAAGCAGTGGGAGGATGAAAACGCTGCCTAGCCTTGAAATAGGTATCTACATTAAATGGGATGAAATGAAACACACGTCTGCAAATCACAGAGGACCAAGCACAGTGACCTTCTCCTTTCCACTCCAGTGTTCTTATGTGATTTTTTCTCAGCCTATTTATACCATGTACGTTGAAGAATCTATAAGAAACAACAAACCTTGGCTGTGAAAGTACATTAGATACTGAAATATCTTTCAAGTTATTTTCTTCTTAAAAGTAACCTTTAAAATATGATATATAAATGTACAACTACATTGAAGTCACATCACTGTAAGTACAAGATAGGAATAAGAGAAAAGGATGGATAATTCTGAGCGGTGCAGTGACAAATAGTGGTGGTTCACTGCCTCTTTTGATGGAAGAGCTGGAGGGCCTAATCTGAAAATAGCCTATTTAAAAAAAAAGAACAGCCTGCCCACTGCCTTCCCCCTCACTGCTCCACCAAAGCCCCACAAAAAAGCCTGGCAGAGAACTGGTTCTTCACATGACAGGTGGTCAAGCTGCTATGGGATGTTGTAGATGCTAAGACTTTACAGGATTAAAAATAGGGATAACAGAAAAGTAGTTATTCTAGTAATATATTAAGACATATTAAATACAAGAAACTTCTTGTAGACCAGAAGTCCCCAACTGCTAATTTTTTGAAGCTGAGAGCTGTCAGCAGTAGTTTCACTTAGGTGCTAGTCTCATTCTTACACTCCTCCTGAGGCATTCACTCTTGCCACTCTTGGAGGCAGGACACTGAGTTAATTAACTACTGCTTTAATGTGGCACTGCTATTCTTGGCATTGCATTCAACCAGCAGAGCACAGTAAAGGTTCATTTAGCCCATATTAGAAGGGATTTCAGTTTGGTTTGAGGCTCAGGCAGCAGCAGGTCTTGGGTTCCCATTCTGCAGAACACAGCATGCAAGTAAACTGCCTTCACAGAGCTTTGCAGGGGTACTGGGGTTTTCACATGCTTAACATACACCTTGCTCCTTCCCACAGGTTTTCTTCTGAAAATGAAAAGTCTTCTTCTGCTTTAAGAATCAATACATTCCTTCCTAGAAAACCAGCTTAAACCTTGTTCTAATTGTCTGTTGTGCCTTTTTAGGATTCCAAGGGGGAAAAAAAAAAAAAAAACTACAGAAAATTGACTGAAGGGGGAAAAAAAAAAAATAAAAAAAAAATCAAGCCAGTAAAACCCAAGCAAACAATAGAGATATGCAAAACTCACCACATTTCATCATTCCCACTTCATAACATTTCCGTAGCCGGCATGCCTGGCAGCTTTTGCGCCTGTTTTTGTCTATTGTGCATTGATTGGTAGCTGGGCAGATGTAATCGTTATGTCCTGCAACAGAGTAAGAAGAGAAAATTTAATACCTCCAGCAGTCTCTCCCAGTCATTTCCCAAATCAGGACCTTCTTGATTTTAAGCATCTCAACTTTTTCACATGCATATATCTAAGCTGCGTTAATTTAACTGATGCAAAAATGGATATTTATCCTATACTGAAAATATCAACCTGTGGCCTCAAAAAGTAACCAGACAACACAGATCAGCTCTCAGTGATGACTGTTAGATAACCAAGCACCTTCTAATACCAACTCATTTTTGAAAATGGGACATATGCTCTTGTGGCAATTTGCTCCCAACCTCCAACTTCTTACTGTATTGGGACTCTACAGATGGCAGATAGTAGATTTTTTTTTTCCTCAGCAGAGTTGAAAACAGCAGTGCACAAGGCTTCAGTCCTGCAAAGATTTACATAAACTACAGCTCTATCTACTGAACCTTCTGATGGGCTGAGTTCCAGGAATGAAAAAGCCTTTAGAGGATTGACCCTGGATCAAAGTTAATAAAAAAAAGCTGCCCAAGAAAGAAAGAAGACTAGCATAAAATAATGCATACTGTAGAATACAAAGAAAAGCACAACCAGAAGATATAACTTTTAGACATTCTGCACAAGTGTTTCTCTTATTTTCATCAGTTTGCACTACGGCCTCTTCTGTTGTCCTTCTCTTCCACCTCACTTTGCCCCCACTCAAAAGCTTTTACATCATTTTATTTCATTAATCAATAATCTGGTCCAAAGGTTTATTACTGTAAACTGGACTTGCATATGATCTTGTTGTAAATATAGTCAAATCACCTCCTGTCAAATATTGCAAATCTCTCTTGCAGTAGTTATGAAAGGATGCAAAAAATATTCTCTCATTTACATTTCTTAGTGTCTTTTCTTTCAAGTTGTTTTTTAAGTTATTATATCAGACTTTAAGAATAGATCAGGCAAAGATACAACTACTATAGTTTTTTTTTTTTTACTTGATGCAAGTCCAAAAGTTCATGTCCCCAAGAGTAATTATTTAACTGAACCATTGTGACTATTTCCTTGCAAAATTAAAATAATTTTAACCTTGAATTTTTGAACCGATAATTTTAAAAAAGAAGAGATCAAGTTACAATTTGTCCCATTTCCTATTGGCAGATCTAACTGAAAAACAAATTACTGTTTATCACTCTTCACACAACATGGGGGGAAAGGAGGAAGAAGCTCTCTGTTGCACTATAACCCAAGCACACAGGAGTATAAAGTGGTTAAAACTCCTGTGGCCTTGGGATAATTTAGATGCAGGCAGATGTTCAGAGATGTGGGATGAATATACTACACTACAAACTCAGACAGAGACCACACACATTTATACCATCTAATTTTAATTAGATATTAGCCCAACATTTTGGTCTACAGCAGATCCAGAAGTTTTTTATTTTTATGAGCAATATCCTTCATAACAACAGCTGCAACTGAGTGCTTGATAGTGTTTTATGCCAAGAACTTACTTTCATTTATTTGAATTACAAACGTACGTTACCTGACAGGGTACATTAAGGTGTACAAAAGGCCACAATGGGTAACTTGTTCACGGCCAAAGCACATGGGAGCCACACAGAGCAGGCAAATAATTTTCCTGACAGAAAACACTCTGGGATCAAATTCAATCTCCATTTGTGACAAACTGGAGGGATTTTTTTGTAAATTCTCTTCAATTATTTTAGAAATCAAAAGTACTTGTACCAGTTTATAGTTGTTACTCACTCATGCAGAACTTGCACAATAAATTGAAAAGGCAAACAACTCTTTGAATTCAATTTTATTTTAATGGCGACACCAACTCTGCCATAATGAGCCAAAAGAAAATATCTCAAGATTGCTAAAGGCTTTGTAGGCAGAAGAGGAAGGGAACATTACAGACTGAAAAACGACAAGAGTTTCTCTGTTAGTATCTGCATGTAGTATCCAATGCCAATCCAATTAATTTTCCACCAAGAGGCCTCAGATGAGGCCAAAGATCATGATAACTAGAGCCAAGGTTAATAAAATTAAGTGGTCCAAAGCTGCAAAATGGTGCATAAGTCACTGTGAAAACAAACATGGAGACCTACCTTTATTTCATACTGCAGCCACTCAGCAAATTTGAACTAAATATGTAAGAATTTAAACACTGAAGGGCAAATCTTAGATAGAGAGATCTTGCAGAGTAAGAAACACTGTAGTGTGGATTCTGGGGCTGTAGGGCTGAGGAATATCAATAATCAGATTTGTACCTAATACTTACTAGACATATTTTTATAACCTACATACTGTGTAGAGAGTATATGCTATGACTCAACAGCTCCAGGCAATACATTCTTGTCAAGAATAGTTCCTGGCAAGCAAAGTTTCCAGACAATTACTTACACTGTGTCTATAATAATAAACTCACAATTACTATGTCTACTTTGGGACACAAACTGCAATCAGATTCATGGGTCTGCAGTGCCATCCCACCGAGGCCTTTGCTGGAAGGCCTTCCCGTGCTTTGTATTCCACCTCGTCTCTGAAGAAATCAATTGCTCACTTTGTAATGTTTCCAGATCTTGATAAGATAAGAGCCAAAAGATAAAATAGTCAAATCATGTGTTGCTTTAATTCACATGCAGCACCATACACCAGGATTTTCGATCAACTCATTACTAGATCAATCACTGCAGCCCCTGATCATATGATACAACTTATTTGAGCAAAGTTATCAAAAGCCGATTCTCCTACCTTGAATACTTCTTTTAAAGAATGCTTTGCAGCCTTCACATGACCATACCCCATAGTGGTATCCTGAAGCATAGTCACTGCAGACTGCACAGAAGTGGGCATCCCTTTTTGAGCCAGAATTATTTGCAATTGGGCTTGTATAGTCATTGTCGTGAGTTTTTCTTTTTACTGTTTCTCTGATAGAAAAGAAAAACATGTTATAAAAGAGGAAAAAAATAATCTACTTTGCAAAGAATTTCATGATTTCCCATTGTCTTCTATTCTCGCTCTATAAATTCTTCTTATTACTGAACACAGGATGCTGTGAAACACTGTTAAGTCTTTTTCTGATAAGGTTATTTAAAGCATACAGTCTGATCCCAGAACTTTCAATGACTACAGACTATAAAGTTTTAAAATACTCAAAGGCATAAAACTGGACTGCTGATGTGTCAGTCACATGAACTCTGGGAAAATCATATGGAATGCTGATGGAACTTGAAGAATTCTTGGAAATGTGCAAGTCCAGGAATCTGTGAAACAAGTGGACTTTGCCTTTGGGAAGCTTCATGTGGAAAATGCAGACTCAGACAGCTCAGACTGACATGATAAACACTACCATGAACAGAGCTGCAGTTGCTCTTTGTTGCTCTACTTTGTACTAATGAGTTTAGCAAGGCAAAATTCTAGATGGAGCAATATGCATCTAGCCTCAAGTATTTCATCCTTTAAATGAGGCTTTATTCATTAAGGTGCTGGAGACAAATATCTTCAGATGCGAATCTCAGCCTGAAAGATCAGCTCAGTGTTATACAAAGTTTTCTGTTCAAGGTGATAACCCACATTGATCACCCTAATGCTAAATAGAAGGAAGTCTGAATACAAGAAGAATGAATAAACACAATAAAATACTTTCATCCATTAAAAAATAATTATTGCTCCATATAAATTAATAAGATATATGCAATCTTGAGGCGCTACAAATAATTCCAATTTACTGGAACTATTCTTAGTGACTGGATTAAAATTAGAACAGGATAAAAACATGAAATAGTAGCCAATTCCTGACAGAAAGATCCTGTAAACAAACAGCAAGAGGAAAGGAACTTAGATTATCAGTAAAGTGTTTTTAGGTATAGGAAGCACATCCATTGTGTACTATTTCTCTGGACCTCATTTTCTTGGTGTTTTAGCATGCCTTACCTCCATGGTCAATACAATTTCTAGACAGAAAGAAAACAGTGTAACATGCAAACTCTCAGCAGCAGTTGACAAAAGGAAAGCTCTATAGTCAACTTGTAAGTATAAGCTTAATAACTGAGGCAGAAGTTAGAAACTAGAGAATTCTACTCATCCCACCTTCAAGTAGGATTAGGGAGGAGAAGAAATATCTGTTGGGAAAAGACAGCAGGCAGCATGGTTTACGACTTCTAAAGAGCAAGGGCAGAAGAAACCTGTTCACCAACAAGAGCAAGTTTGAACAGAACAGTAGAAACATGTTGAAAGTGCTGTCAAAGAGGCTTTAACTGACATATTGAAAGTAGACTTTGTGCTGGTTTCATGACGGGAGGTAAGGACAAACACACCCATATGCCAACTAAAAATCATCAATAAGTATTTGAGGAGAATGTGCTCCAATTTCCTAGCAGAAAATTTGGAAAAGGAAAAGGGTGGTTCTTTGTGCAAATTCCAAGCCAGAAAAATTAAGGTATTTGTTGTACAATTAATTTACTGCAAGCCTTTAAAAAATGTTAATTCATTCAGGTATTGCAGGGTGTAAGAGTGTTTATATGTATAACAAGTGCAGTCTTTGATTACACACACATTCTCATTAATGGACTGCTGAATCACTAAGTTATTTCCCCTTCTGCCACACTGGGAAGGCCAGTGTGGGGCAACTCTCCCTTCGAATACAGGGACTGTATCACACAGGCATAATATGCTGCTAATGCAGGGAGGAAAAAGCATTGCTATTCCTTGCTGTTTCCCTGTATTTGGAAGAAAAAGTAATTTGGCATTTCACATTAATAAAGGGGTATATTTTTAAGCTCTACTTGGAAATCATGATCCAGTTGTAAGAGTCAGAAGAGAATCAAAATCAGCCAGAAAGCACCTCAGTAACTGATTGATACGCTGCAGTGAGCGCTGTTTACTGCCCTCGTTAAAGCACGGAGATGCTATGGATGAAAACAAAGGAAAAGCACACACTGTAACATCTCACTGAGGAGTACTGTTTTTTACCTCCCAGTCATGACAAGTGTTTTAAAAAACACTTTTTCTTTCCCTACTTAAAAGTTTAATGACAATCACCCTGTACACATGCAAGCTGCGTGACTTCTACAGGCTATGGCAAACAGCTTGCACACAGAGCAACAATCTGGAACAAATTCCTCCTGTAGGCTGAACCAGCATCAGATCTGCTCACCTGTGACAGCTGCAGCAGCAGGTTCAAACACAACCATTTCATTACTGTTGTCTTTAAGGACAATAGAACTAGGAAAAAGTCAAGAGCTTTAGGGTACACGTTCCTTACCCTGAGAAGCTCATGATCAGACAGCGTAACCACACAAACAGCAAACTGGAGCAGCCCCACACATGGTTAGAGACCACCTCCCAGGGTGCTTGGGACTGGTGCACTCCAGCATGTTCAGCAGATGAATGAGCTGCCAGGTCCTTCCGAAGAAATGGCGGTAGTTGGCTGGATGCCCACAAAGCTCCCGCACCAAAGGATGCAGGAAAGTGGGAGATGTACCCTGGCTGCTACCAAGGAACCACATGGACAAAGATTTATTGCTTTACACCTCCTAATACTCCTCTCTATTTTATGATCATGGTTTCTATATAAAGATATTATGTTTCCATACAAAGAATTAAGGTTTTTTTGAAAGTAACAAGTCAGTGATTTCCTACTAGTCATCAACAGTGATAAGATGAATACCCTACAGGAGAAGGAACTAGCAAGACTATTTAGGTTATTCAGTATCTATCGTGTCTCCTAATTACCTCTAGCTTTGCCATAGCAAGTGTTTGATGCATTTGTCACACCTGGAAAACTTGAAACTAAATTCAACTTTTTATTAAAAATGAAGAAGGGTGGCAAGGATTTGACCTAGAACATAGCAGGGCTTGCTCATGGTATTTGTTGTCTGTCAGTTTTTTTTAAAACCTAAACTATTGTACATTATAAAAAGGAAGAGAGAAAAAAATTACTAAATAATTTCTAATCAAGCAAGCATTGGTAGCCTCTGCACCTGAAAACCTTTACTTACATGTTCTACCTGCAATTAGTCAGAAGCACAAGGAAAATAATAGGAAAGAAGAACAAATTAAGTTCCAAAAATATCAATCTTCCAACTTCATTATAGTTTCCCAATACTTTTTAGAAATTAATATGTCTGCTCATTTTGAAAATAAACCTTTTGTTTCTTCAATTAAAATCTTTCTATTTAGGGGATGAAGACAGAAATCAATTTCAGACTACTTTTAAATATAAATATAATTACACTGTCACATTCCTTTTCTCTTCTTGTCATTTTAATATGAATTGAGTGATCCTGCACCAACAAAATTTATGACACTATTTCTGTTGTCTTCACTAAACTCTTCCTCCAAACTATAATCTGTGAATCTGTAGTGTCACAGTCATTGTTCCCATGGCAATAAATATAATGTTCATGACATTAATTTAAGACCTCGCCAAAGGACAGAGCAAAAGGAAACACAGGGGTTTTTTTTTTTTCCTTTACAGCCTTATTTCAGGACAAATATCCACAATAAGAGAATTACAGCTCTTGCTTTTGTGTTTCCATGTCAAATTATTATTTTTTTTCTTTTTTTTACAACTTCTATACAGAAAGAAGGGGTTACAATGCATCATATTGAGACAAATGAACCACTGAGAATGTCCAGTTCCCAAGCAAGTAGTTACTTGCTAATGAACAGTAAAGATTATCCATAAATTTAGACTCCAGATTTCATTTCTCCTCCTTAAGATAGGTCATCATCAGCTACAAGAGCAATAGTCTGTATGAATCTATACCAATGGCCGAAAATTTATTTACTTAAACTCCAGTGTGGCAGGTTTGGCTTCCCTTCTGTAGAGAGCACACTGCAGAGCATCAGATGGGGTGTTCTTGCTCCTGGGTTATTCCTGCTGCTGTCTCATCATCTGGACAGCTTCAAACACTAACCTGCAGCAGCCTTCCCAGGGCTGTCAAAATTTTGAAACATTAACCATAGCGGGAAGAGTTTAAATGTTAGCCCTATTCACGTTAGACTTGCCTGGAGAATTCTTCTGTATGTAAGTGCTACCCAAATGGCCACTCCCAGTCCACACACACTTACAGTAGATTTGCCCCACAGAACTGCCTGCTACTCTCTGTTGACTCCAAACTAGGCAGGTGGCTGGGCTGAAGATCTGTGCAGTCTACAAGTCTGAAGTAGACATAGATCTCATGCCTTTGCCCTGTGGAGTCAACATAAGGCCCACCCATTGCAGAAGGAACGTGGGGTAGTCTCAAAAATAGTACAAATAATTTTTTAACAATTGAGCTAAAACTGTTGCCAGGACACACTATTTTTCATACTGACATTGACTGCTGAAGTTAACTAAGGAGCCCTATGAATAAAGATACAGAAACAGCACCTGCAACACTGTGCTTTTATCCATCCAAGAGCTGTTGCGCCCATGAATGGAGTGATTTCATCAGGTGATGATCTACACATTACTACACAGTTTGTAATATAAGTAAATGTGCAGAATGGGAACATATTTATGCAGATAAAGTCTCTTTACAGCTGAAAATTTAGCCCATGAATATGCCGTTCACAACACCTTCATAAAGTCAGTTGAGAACAGCAACAAGAAACAACGTCAGACTTTTCAGTAGCAGCACCCTTTTGAACATGATGCATGCTGCTGTGGGACTGTTAATACTGAAACCAAAAAACAAAAAAACCCCACCATTTCCCTTGAATTTTAAGGTCATGAAAAGCCTTCACAACTATTAGATGCAATTAAAAAAAAATCCAGATAAAATGGAATTCAAACAATGGAAAGGAAAAAAGAATAAGCCTTTCTTTCACTCAACAGACTTAATTTACCAGTGCAAAATTCATTCTTGTTACACAAAGTAGTGCCTAGCACTACTTTTGTTTATACACAGGAAACAGTTCCCACATTGAAGGGATTGGTAGTGCTTTTTGTCAGTGCATAGTTCTGTAAGGAGCTATTAAAAAAGATATCCTATTTCAGAAGTTACGTTAAAAACCCCACGCACCCCAGAAGTGATTCAGTGTTTGGTAGAGGTTTTTTGGTTTGGTTTTGTTTTCCAGAGATGCCAACACATAGAAGACAAATATAAAAAGAAAATTCTTAAAAGAACTAAAGAAACTGTAAAGAATTTTTAGCCAAGTTTTAAAGAAATGAGTAGCACTGACCTGGTCACAGATAGCACTGGCTCCATTGGTCTTGTTTCGCACCACGGACTCTTTGGCTGCTCTGCATACAGAAGTGATGACTGACAGTGCAATGTCAGAGGGGAGACATGGCCAGGAGCAGACCATAAGACACTGGGGCTTGATGTTTGCCTCACAGATGCACCCTCTGAATCACCAAAATTGCTGGCAATGTTGTAATTCATCACAGCAGGACTGCAGAATACCGTTGCAGAATATTCATGCCTGTTTTCCATGTAAGATGAGGGAATATAGGTTGGACTGTGTTCTGCTGTCAACGTGGACTGATTACAGCTGTAGGGAACTGGAGAGACGATACCAGTGGGTGAGTTTTTAATTTCTGTTTTATTGCATCCAATATCCTGAAGTGGCAGCAACTGAGAAAAGTCCTTGTGAGAAGATGCACACAGGGACATTTTGAAGCAAGACTGAAGATTGTTGTTTAAGTATTCATCCTAAGATGGTAAGGTATAAAAAAAAATGAATTAAAAAGCAAGAAAGTTCTGTATTATGTCTTTTCTATAAAAGAAAAAAGGAATCAGTGAAACAGAAAATACAAAAATATCCTGTTTAAACAGATGATATACCAAATGCACTGAAACAGTCAATGTATGCATTTATTACCTTTAAGAACAGAAAGCTTTCTAGAACTTCCTTAAAATTAAAGGCTAAGACACACTTTGAGTTTAGACTCCCTTAAAAAATAACAGTAACAACAAAAAATCACTTGAAGCCCGAAACAAAGATGCCAGAGATAACTTGGATCTTAACAAAAGTAACTCATTACAACCAGAGTAAAACTGCTCTATGTCAGAGACAAAATTTCCCTATGCTCCACAACTATGGAGTAAGTGCCCTGAGAAATCAATTCTCTCTATAAAAACTCACCCTCTCCTGCTCCCACTGTAAGGTACTGCTTCAGCCTTCTCTTTATCAACACAAACATGAAACAGCAGATATTTTGAACACACACATATATCTCCTTTACCTTCCAAACCCAGAACTCCACTGCGCTTTCCTCTCCACAGAGGAGGAAGACATGTAATGCATGTCAGTAAGCAATGCAACCTTATCACTGAGAGGTCCCTGGACACAGCACCTCTGAACAGAGCCATTAGGAAAGTAGAAGTCACAAAATGCAGATATTTCCAAAGCTGACAAGACAGAACTTGAATGATTTCATAAGGTCCGGAAGTTTTATAATTTCCTGCCACTCTCCATCCCCATCCCAACTACTCTTCATCCTTCCTCCCATCTGAACCAACTAACAAAACAGAGACCTTAATTTGTCTACAGTAAATAGTCTCTGTCAGATTTAGGTAAATCCAAATTATTTAAGTGTGAAAAAAATTTGAAAATAAAAAAAGAAAAAAGCCCACCAAAACCATCCTCCTAAGACATAACCCCTGTCCTGGAAGCATTACTTTTACAGTAGCATTTAAAAATATTTCTTTTATTCTTCACAAAGGGTTTCATCTGCAGTTCCTTCCAGCTTTGAAGACAGACATGCAGCCCTCTAACAGCTTGCAATCCAAAACAATTCCATTTCCAAAAAGGCAAGTTCCAGCTCCCAGAACTGAGACTGTAGTGTACTTTTACAGATGGTAATGAGATCTTAACATGAAAAATCACAGGATAATTAAAAAGTCACCCACAGCTTTGCTATTCCAGAAGCAGCCAAGGTATTGATGCTAAATATTCTTACCTTTTTTCATCTCACATGACCTTAAAGCGAGATGAGGAAGATTCAAAAGCAGGTTTGCTGAAGTAGCAGCAACCTCCCTGTCCCAAAAATTCTCAGCCAGATGGCATTTCTAGTATGCCATCTTGGGGCATTGACACATTTTTCTCCTCTAGGGCCAGGACTGAGGACAGAAGCATAAACAAAAAAAGTAAGAAATAGTCTTTTTTAATAAAATGGATAGTTCAGGGTCTGTCCTTCCTTCTCACTTTGCATGTTGTTGATGAAACTGAAGATATCTGTAGAAATAACCAGGAACTCATTTAAATCATCTCAGGCAATTCAGATCCAGCTGCTGTTTTTTCCTTTGTGGGAAACAGGAAAATGAGATATCTCAGCAGCTGTTTATGTCCAGCAGTCATTGCACTGGAACTCAGATGCAGCCAAAGCACGAGAATCTGCCCTCACTCCTCACACAATCTACAGGCTTCATTTGCCCCAGCCAGATGCTTCACAGTCTTCTCTAAAAGAAACCAAGCACCATGCAATTTTCACTGCAAAAAGCACTGAAAATACCAAAGGTGCTTTCACTCCCAGATCATTGGGTGGGTAGCCCAAATAAATTTTAAGCAGCAGATGATGGAACTAAGAAATGATCTTAAGAGTATTTTCAGTGGTTACTACAAATGGGCCCAGTGAGCACAATGAATTCAAAATACATTTAAAGCTTCTGTGTAGGTAAAGCTGGATAGTTTTTGCAGCAGGCAACCAGTGGTGTAGTTTCCCTCAGACACCTGGAAAATATATGCGTGTACGCTATAGAAGCAGAGACAACACAGATGGTACTACACAATTTCATGAACTGAAATCGGATGAGCTTTCAGTCATGTTTTTCTGGAGAAGCCCATGAGAGTGGCATGCAGGATAACTGCTTATTTAGCAGGACATACTGTCTCCAAAGGGCAACACATGGTATTTAGAAACGTACACAGAAATTACCAGAAGCAAGACTGAAGTTTGTTTCAGAAGAGGGAGTCCACGCAAGCATGAAAAGTCAGTACAGTTTTCCTCAAAAATAAACTGCTCATGACTTATTTACAAGAGAAGGGCCTCTGGGTTGCAAGAAAATTGTACTCAGTCTTCAGCAGACTGTAGTATAGTGAAAAAATAATTGTCTTGGCTTAAGATAGTTAACTTGGGTAGCAGAAATAGTTTAGCCATACTAGACTATGGATCTACATGAGATCATATTGTTCACATTTCCTTATACCCAGAGAAGTTAGAATGGGAAGCCCAGAGCCTCACAAATAAAGTGAAGCTGCTGAAATTATTCAGTATTGCTCCAAAGGTCCTGAAAACTGACTGGTGGACTATAAAGTTCTATGTTTTAGAGAAGGACTGTAGATTGAGGGAACCAGATCTTCAGGTATAAGGCTAAAGAAAACAAACTCCACTAATACCAATACCTCAGAAGGAAGCACGACCACGTTTAAACCAAGGATTACAAGAAGTTGTGCAAAAGGCTAATAAACTTATTCTATCTTGGTATATTGCTCTCATGTCTTAAGCACCATTCCTTAAACAGAAATGAACTTCTACATAAAGTGAACTCCTGTCCCAATACTCCCTCCTTCTCTGAAGAGAGATTTTAAAAGGAAGATTCA
Source organism: Podargus strigoides (assembly GCA_028020825.1). Classification (NCBI taxonomy): domain Eukaryota; kingdom Metazoa; phylum Chordata; class Aves; order Caprimulgiformes; family Podargidae; genus Podargus; species Podargus strigoides. The sequence goes on along the minus strand of CM051624.1, from coordinate 7,161,427 downwards.
GCTATAAAGCACATTATTTAAATCCAGTCTTATCAGCACTGCACTAGATCTGTACCAGATATAGAAACAAAACAAGTATCTGTGATTTTTATACTACAGTCTTCTGGAAGACTGCAGATGTTTCAATCCAATTAAGTCAGTTTAGCTTAGCAAGATACTCAACAACTGAAATGCCATTATTAAGTAATTAGCCATTCTGTCCAGTTCCTTGAGTAACACTTACCATTCACAAATCTAAGACACTATGGGCAGGGTTCACATCTGGCATAAGAGAAAACAGTTCCATTGGCTCCAGGACCCAGAGGATGATACCAATACCCATGAGGATGTAGGAAGAAAAAAAGTGATGTTATCAATGTTCCCACAAAAAAAAGAGATTGTCTTTAAACAGCTTTATGTACTGAACTCAATGCATCTTGAGAGTGCCCATGCAAGACACACCAGATCAGGCACAAGAACTGGTTTAGATGTCATAGTCAAACAGATACACGGGTAAATAATTAAGCCATCTGACCTATTTGAGCAAACTCAAAAGCCAGTTATTGCATGTTACCTATACCAAGTAACTTTTTAAAAGCCTTGCATGATATAACTAATTTAATTTTTTAGTTTTGGAAAGGAGTAAATATAGGTAGAGAGGGCTGGCTGCCATGTTTTAGAGCCTGTTTGGAGACATAATACATTAGCTTTTCCTAGAAAAACACAACAGTCTGCAAAAAGCAATAGTGATGGACGCTCTCAGGCACCATTCTATCAACATACACTACAACATGCTCAGAATTTTCTAGGCAAGTCATGTGAGTAAAGACTTTTTTGCAATAGAGAATTAAGATGTCATTTTTCTCTGCTAGGCTCAAATTAAAGTACAATCATTTTTTCTTTCATTTTCATAGAGATGATTCAGCAAGCGTGCATTCCACTACCCCACAGCCTAAGCCCCTCACGTCATCTTGCAAAGTGTTCTACTAATATTCTGATAAATTAAACTTTACGCAACTCACTGCAACAATAAACTGAATCATTTTCTCAAAAAACCTGATCATTAAAGGAAAGTCATACCTGATGCATGAAATGGCACTTGTGCTTCAAGTTTTGTGAAGAACTTATTACTCATTAAACATAGCAGTGCCAGATACTGCCAACAGAAGGCATGTAAGTAAACAAGTTTATTATTACCTGAGAAGGACTAGATGCAACAAGTAGGGGACAGATAGGGAAGCAAAATGAAAATAAAGCTATCTGTCCAGACCTCAGATGTTGTACTCATTCCTGCAAAATTAATAGCCTGTTCTCAATGAGATCAAGACCTCCTCTGAAGGAAATACTGCAGATTAAAAGCACATGGGCAAGAGCACTTCGAAACACTCAAGCAAAATGAGCACTCTCTATGGCCTATATTAGCCTTTGTGTTACTGACAACCCTGACAACTTCTAGGTTACTCTAAATATTCATAAATATGGGCCAGATAACAACAAAGCCAGATGCTTTTCAGAAAAAGTACACAAGCCAGGACAAGAGATTACAGCCACAAGCCAGTGCAAGGGAAATTCCCTTGGACATATGAAAAAATTCTCCACAGTAGGAATTAAGTACAGGAATCAGGACACCCAGAAAGGCTGTGAAATGTCCATCTTCGAAGATATTAAAAAAACTTGACTGAAAAAGGTCCTGAGCAACCTGACCTCACTTTGAGCAGCACGCTAGATTAGTTAGTCTCCAGATGGCCCTTCCCAGTGGAATTTTTTTATGACTGTGTTCATCCACAGGAGGCATTCACAGCAGAGGAAATTCCATTTTACCTGTGCTGCAAAGAGTGAAGCATATCAAAGGATCATTAATTACCCCAGACACTTGCCACCTTGTCAGCTTTGTTCAAGAAGGTAAGAGCTGTGGGTGCTGTCCAAATCAACCAGCATTTAACACTCCAAGGTACATGAAAGCATCTGTCTTGCGTATACTACAATGGGATTTGTTCACTAGAAGGTATGCATAGAACTGGAAAAGATTTTCGGATCTTAATTCAGACTAGAGTTAAGACTGACTACAGTAGTTTTTAGCCTTTCAATTGGCAGACCCTTAAAATCTTATCAGACTTAAGAATGGATTTAAGCTTTCCATGATTCACATTTCTTGGGTACATTTCATAGACTTCGGGATCCAGAGACCAGAAATGGAAAGCCACTGTCCAGCTCAAGAATACAGAGGCAAACCGAGAGACTTCAGCTCCTTTACTCTCCATGTCATTACTTCAAATTACAGCATGGACACTAAATACATATTCAATCAAAAAGAATACTTAAATTTACGCATGAAAATTTTAGCATGTTCTATTAGAAAAGAAACATCTATTAAAACTATTACACAAGTAGCAGTTACAAGGATGTATCTGAGGATTTTGTAATCATACAGAATTGTGGCAGAAGCCCATACACAGAATATCACCCTTGTCCAATAAGAACTTTATTAATAAAAGAAAGCATCTCCCTCTGACGCAAGAAATGGCAGGGAAGAGCAGTACAGGCTGGCCTACACCTGGGACTCAGATTGTCACAGAGCTGGGATGTGCATCTGTATCCAGCATCTCTGAAGCACACTTGGGTCTCTCAGCACACGCTAATTAATTAAGCTAATTCTTAAGAAGCTAATTCTTTGTTTGATGATCAGAACATAGTTCTGTGCCAACAACAGGGAACACACCAGTTCCTTGGATCCAGAAGGAATTAATCCTTCAACCACCATTTCTTCCTTAATGACAGTGCCCTAGGAACATACAGGAGACTTCCTCCACCCCATTACTTTCAAGTCATTAGAAAAGCCTGAATTGAGGAACATCTTTAATTTGTATGACTCTGCTGAGAAACAGAGTGCCACACTTAATTATCTGGCATCAAAAAGGGCATACATATATATGGATAAATAGCCTCATTTTGCCCAGTAGGACTTTTACACAGCTTGGAGGTTTACTGAATAACTGTCTCTTAGTTATTGGCCTGGTGTAGACATGACCCAGTACAGGGGCTGAGATTCTTTGACTCAAGAAGTACTTTCTGTTTACTCTTATAACAATTCATTTATATATTTATATATTTCAATTATAACTCCTGTATTAGAAATAAACAAACTGGGGACTGAAAACACCACTACATTTATTCCCAGTTCCTGTGAGGACATACAGCAGGCACACACAGAGCAGTGCCAGCAGCAATGCACTCATGCCAGACTGAAATTTAAGAGAAAAGAGGATGGGGAAAAAAAGTCAATGTGTAGAGCAAAACAAGTAAATCAGGCAATAGGAATAGAGCAAGAGTTGAAACTTCCTATTCTCTCAGGGAGAAAGACTGTCTTGCTTTCTCAGGAAAACAAAGATGAGAGATTTTCCCTGGCAGCAGCTATCCATCACTAGGCACAAATACCTGTGATGAGATTAAGAGCCCTTTGGCCAATGGAAAGTAGAGTAAGGTCATAACTTCCCCTAAAACCTAGATCCCCCTGGCAATCTATAGGAAACAAGATTAGATAGGTGGGTAGACAAACAGGACATATCCCCTAATGACATGAGCTAATTTATTTCTGCAGAACGTGCTATACCACCCAAGCATCTGACCTGCCATAGCTCCAAAACATGGGGTGGGAGTTTCAGTTTGGCATGTATGTCAGTGAATGTAGAACTTAATTTCTCCTGGCTAAGCAGATATGATACACTGGCTGTTCCCTTGAACATGGCATGCCTCAGGCTCCTCAAATGGCCCCTTGCTTTATAAGGCTGAGCAGGAACTGTGATAACAATATTTGTCTTTGGAATAAGAAAACCCCCCTTACAAACACACTGTCAGGGAATAATTTTTCTTAATCAGAATCAAACTTTTTCCTGTCAGACCAATGTGCAATATCCCTTATTCCACTCTCTCCTCCCTCAAATAAAACCATCTAATTTACTGTATTTTTTCCAGACAGCCTCTTTACTACGCAAATTATTTACACCGCAGGATTAATTTATGTAGTGAAAGAGTCTGTTTCACTAGTAGTCTTATTAAGAAACAAGCCTGAAGCCTCTTCAGCTAACAGCACTTGTCAGCATTGTTTTCAAGACAGCCTATTGTGTCTGCCCAAGAAAAACATGCCACATGCAAGATGCCTTTTCCTTCGCTGCCACTCAGGCAGCCACTAAAGCTGCAGAATTGAACTGTGCTTTGGGGGACACTGACAGACTTGCTTCATTTGTGTGACTGTGACAGCAAGGAGTGACCAGTTTGCATCTTGCTCTACTCAGTATCCAAATAACACACTTCATAAATACATGGCTGCCTTACTTAATATGCGGTTGCCTTACCTTTTACTGCGCAAAGCACACTTTTGTCTTTTTAGTAATAAAACTTGAATAAACAACCTTTTCTATAATTGGATAGAAAGGAGAACTATGTATGAATATGTATGAAATGCAGTACAGTTTTAGCTGCTTTTCTGGTTTTAGCCATAAGTCAATTTGTTTCCTTATTGGAATTTATGTAAAATACTTGTATTCATTTTGCCGTGCATCTTCACATTAACAGAAAATTCAAGACTAAATATTTTTGCCCCTCTGATTTTTTCCTTCTTTTAACAAAAGTTTTTGCAACCTAGTTATTTGATACTCGATTTTGATGACTTAAAACACTTACAAGTGCCCAAGAAATTAGTAATTATGCCATAACTTTTCCCTCATCACCACTAATTCACAGAAACCAAGGTATTGCTTATTCTTGTCTTTCAAGCTATGAAATACTGTTATAATGCTGCATGAAATCCCAGATTAGATAAGTTTAACATCAGCCACGGGTAACAAAAGTTTGTGTATATGTTTTAGTCCCTTAAACAACAAAAAAAAAGCTGTTCTAGATTTGTCTCATTAACCTGGACATGAAAACCTGCCTTTTACTGCCTTTTACTGTCACAGGCGGACATTTGTTTAATATATTAAGACAAAACTAGAATGACCTTAGTCTTATTAAAATGAAAGCTGAGAAATTATTCTGGGATATCTGTTCTCTGAGCTTCATAATTCCTGTCTCCGGAGGAATGGACCAGCAAACTTTTCTACTTGAATATTTTTTTGCTGCTAGCAAAAGCATGTTGTGGATAACTGAAGAAGAGCACAATAACATAGTGGATATAAAATCTCTCCAGCCCCCTGGATCACCATCCCTTTGCACTGTAAGTTCTTTGCTGCTTGTACATTCAAGTCAATATTCAAGAACCAGACTAAACTAAGTGTATTTAAAGAGATCATATGCTAATATGGCTTTAGTGTGCTTTTAATTAATACATTTAAATCCATTCTTTACCAGAATATCATCACAGACACTCACAGTGACAGACTCATTGAAGGCAATTCTGCCATTGCAACATTTTAAGACCATCTCTAAAACTATGGGTATTTTCTTCCTATGATATTTTAAGTTTATCAGGTTGCCAACAAATTAATTCACTGGGATATAAAATACTTTTTGTGATTCCATTTTCTCCAGCAATACTTGAAGCTCTGTTACCCGATTCTCATCTTTTACAGCACTTAAGAGATCAATTGTAAAGAAGCATCAGATTTAGTCCATCCCTTCAGGTCTAAGATCTTTATTATTTCTCCTTTGAAAGTCTGTTCACGCACACACACACACACACACACACATGGTTACCAGTCTGAGAATGGAGACACTACAGCTGTCTTCCTCTAACACTGTGTTACAGTCACTGTGTCTGCAAAATATAAGTTACATCTTATTTTAAAAGATACAGGAAAGTTAAGAAAGGAAAGCAAACAGGAGGATAGCAACAGAGGGTTGATTCTATGTTTAAACTTTATTCACAGACAAACAGGAATGTTGATAAAGTTCTGAAATAGCAAATGAAAGTTCTAAAGGTTTAAATTAGGAAAAAAAAAAAATTATTTGTTGCTTCAGTAAAGGCACCATACTTCAGCCTTAGATTTCTGCCCCTCTTGGGGGGACAACAGATGAGCAAGGAATTTCAAGGATACGGACGAGGAAACAGATTGCTGCTAATATTCAGCACAAATCCAAATGCTAAACGACTTTATGTTCAGAAGCAGTTTCTCATGCAACTCATAACCATATCAAAACTTTCTCTGCACATAAATGGTAATTGCACGTCATGCTGAACCCTTTCCCAAAAAGAAATAGCACATTTACCAGCCATTCCAAGGTCTAAATTGCATAATCTGCTGTATTTCCCATCCTCTCTCCAGAATGGAATTTATTTTCTCTAATAAAACCTCACTTATAAAACCTCCAAGATAAAAAGACCAGATCATTCTTGTCACAGCTAGCCAAAAGTCTTTACTAGCATTCAGGCAGAGGTTCGGATGCGCTTGAAGATTTATGCACTTGCTGTCCAATCTTTAATTGTTGTTAAATAGACCTTTTAGCATCGCCAAAAGCAAACTTAAGAAACAACCTTGTATCTTCTTGCCTAATTGGGAAGATCCTTTTCTAAATTGAAGTTCTCATTAAAAGAATGTAAACCTATACCACTGACTTTAACATGGGAAAACTACACAGCAACTGTAAGAATAAAACCTGAGACATTTACCAGTATGAATAATGTAAATTACTCACGAGTAATAATTACTAATGGTTAAATTCTATGAGACCTGGAATTTGAAAAGCCTGATCCAAAGTCCAGTCAAGTCAATGAGGAAACTTCCAATAACTCCAACTTGCTTTGGGATCAGGTCCTAAAAAATACTATGATGTTAGGAAGTGGCTTTTACCTTTTATTAGCATAATTGTTTGTGCAGTTTTCCAAAAAGCTTTAAAAACCCAAACCCCTAATGTATGTTCAAAAATACTCCTTCTGCTTTTAGTGCAGCAATCCTATTCTAATTAGATTCTTAAGCCAAAGTCCTAAAATAAAGCAAACTTTAACAATTTTATCTGAATCCTCAAAGAATTCTTAAACACAAACCTGTTGAAAGATCATTTAATCTGCACAAACTGTTAGACTTTAAGAAAATTGTGCACTGGAACCAAAACAAAAACCTCTCAATAATTTAACTATCCCAATTCACTTACAGAGGTTATTGTTCATAAATCCAGAGGCTATCAATTGCAGAGCTTTGGCAACATTTAAAACAATAAATATTTCATTCAATATAGCACGTACCTGATTGACACTGAATAGGATTTCTGCTCTTTATAAATGCTCTGATAGCATTACATGTCAGCAAGGTTTTCACATAGCAATTCTGGATTTGTTTTCCTCCTTTCCTTTATCTCTGATTCTAAAGCAGCTGTGCCCACCACCACTTAGTCATCAGATCTCAAATATGAATCTTTTCAAAGCAATGTGATGCCCGCTCATCAGTGCAAGATTACACAGATACTATCAGTGTTTCCTTTCCCTGTGAAGGCAAGACCTAAACAGAAGTTCCTCCTCCTCCTTTCTGACATAACAAGCTTCTGAATTTGTCGTTCACTGCAGTTAAAGCTCTTACATGATTGAATCATTTTATAAGCCAAGCATTCTCATATTTAGCACAGAAATATGAATGATTAACTAACCAGCAATTCTGGAAGCAAATACTGAGATTTTAAAAAGCTAAATCAAACTTTTTATATCTTTGTCACAGGAAAACCAGAAACATAATTAATGTTTGTTCTGAACCAGCAATGCACTCAGATATTTTGGACAGCATAATTAATAAACTACTTTGGCACTATTTTTAAATACCAGATGCATAAATGCAGGCAAGGAGGGGTATTATTTTTTTTTTTTAAGGCAACTACATTCTTTTTCAAGCAAAGCAAAATAACTGGAGGCCATTTAAGGTAATATCGTTATTTTACTGATTTAACATTTATTAAAAAAAAAACCATGAAGACAAGCAGCAAGGTCCAGTTCTCAATTATACATTGGGATTGCTTTCAAAATGCTTGATTAGTTGCACAGCATTAACCTAATTTGCTCTAGGGAAGCTGACATGCTTGTGAATTTGCTTGGATAAAGCCTCATGTTATTAATTCTTGCATTTTAGACCTCAAAATTCCTCCAAGACTACAAAACCTTCTGAAATCTCTTGTCTGAATTAGGAGATTTGACTGTTGTCAAACCATGCAGATGAAATAGTCCTGCCCCCTCTGCTATTAAAAGCTTCTCTGCAAGCACAGCCAGGACCAAACCAAGGTACTATTACTATCCACTGTCAGCCATTCCCATAATTACTTTATGTTAAGGCAATTTTTCTCAGCATCAGATTTGCCTTTCTACCTTGCTTCCACGTCTTTTCCTTGAGCCTCCCCATCTTCTCTCATTACTATTTTGCAAGACACAGCTGCTTTTAATCTGAAATTCCTTTCGTTTTAACAGAAAAAGCCTTTTGCAAGCTCCAGGGGATTCAAATTCCTACTGCTGGCACTTTTTGATTATTAGTTCTTATATGGAGTTGGACTTAGTTGGATCCAATCCTATTTATTCCTGTGGTAACACTTAAACACTGTTTAAGGGCAAAATCGTGTTCCCTACCATCCTAAGTACTAATGAGACAGGAACATAAAGGTTTACTGCTAAACACTACAGAAGTGCACCTTAATTGTTCACACATATAAGGGCTGCCTTCCCCTTACATCCTGGCATAGCCCCTAAACCATCTGTACTAGGCCCTGATCCTGAAAATCCCTTTATTCTAAATACCTGACCTTTGCCAAAGCTCCCCTCTATTTTTAGCAACAGTCCTTCTGCCCCTTTGTCAAGACACCAGAGACTCTACTGCTAAAGAGCCCCTTATTTTCCACAAATGGATGGCAAAAACTTTCAAAACCAGGAAGGACAGAGGGAATGCTACCCATAGGCATCTGCAGAAGTTAGACTTGTGAGGACATCAGAGATCCTTATGGCTGTCTTCTCCCTATGAAAGCCAGCAGAAGCCAACTAGTAAACCAGGCATCTGCTTTTTTTTTTTCTCTTGGGTACATCACAGAAGAGCCTTGGTTGGAAAAGACCTCTAAGATCATCAACTCCAACCTACCAGAAACTAGAGCAGTTCCTGTCATCAGTCACATTACAGTACACCAGGTTTCTGCAGAAGACTGTCCTGTATTTGACTACTTTCAGTAACTTCAAGATATGTTGCCACAGGCATATCTAAAAGCTAATGTACATGTTCTGCCTGGTTGACAGCCCTGACTAAGATTAGAATAATACACCTGTGCCTCTGCAGAAGTGTCCACAAAATGCAGATCTAAGAAGGGAAAGGGGAATAAGGACTATGGATACCAAATAAGCATTAGAAGCAGCATTAAGTAGTTACCTGTGAATTGTAGCTTTCCTCTCCATTCAGATCTTCTCTCAGTTAGAAGCCACAGCTATTTTGGGTAATATAAACAAAAACCTTCAATCAAGGCAAATTAAGATTGTTTTAAGGAATTTATGTGTTAGATAACCAGATGGAACAAAAAGTAACCAGAAAAATGATCAAGAACAGGTTGGCAATAGACAAAGAAAAATATGTCAAGTTCTCTCTCTTTTATAATAATGTATATTAATGTTTCCTAAAACAATATAAAATGAGAAGGCCTTTAATGAATGTATTTTCCTCATAGTATTTTGAGAGATGAGCATCAAGACAGGAGTTTCCAGGCACAGGTTAGACTTTGAGCTACGGCAGTTTGTAACTGGAGCAGCACCTGCTAGCTGACATGAGGAGCAGCTACGAGAAGCCTTGAGACAATACAGAAGACAAAAATAATCCAAATAAGATGTAACTGAGGATGGTACACTCTCCCATACATACAAGTTCATGAAGGAGAATGCAATAGAGTGCCAATAGATTCAAAATGCAGTTCCTTTAGACAAAGGTGTTTGTCCTGGTTTTGGCCGGGATAGAGTTAATTTTCTTAGTAGTAGCTGATATGGGACTGTGTTTTGGATTTGTGCTGCAAACAGTGTTGACGACACAGATGTTTTCATGACTGCTGAGCAGTGCTTACACAGAGCCAAGGCCTTTTCTGCTCCTCACACCACCCCACCAGCAAGGAAGCTGAGGGTGCACAAGGGGTTGGAAGGGTTCACAGCAGGGACAGCTAACCCCAACTGGCCAGAGGGACATTCCACACTAGGTGATGTCATGCTCAGCATATAAAGCTGGGGGAAGATGAAAGAAGTGGGGGATGTTCGGAGTGATGGCGTTTGTCTTCCCAAGTCACCATTACGCATGGTGGAGCCCTGCTTTCCTGGAGATGGCTCAACTCCTGCCTGCCCACGGGATGTGGTAAATGGATTCCTTGTTTTGCTTTACTTTCACACACAGCTTTTGCTTCACCTGTTAAACTGTCTTTATCTCAACCCATGAGTTTCCTCACTTTTCCCCTTCCAGTTCTCTCCCCCATCCCACCAGGGGGGCAGTGAGTGAGCAGCTGTGTGGGGCTGAGCTGCCGGCGGGGGTTAATCCGTGACGGTGCTGTTGTGAATGAAACAGGTATATTTACCTCCTTGACAATCCAGGCCCATCACTGGCAAATGGATAAATTTTGTCTTGCCCCAGACACAGAGTTACTTATATCATTATCACTCAAAATTATTCAAGGCTGAGCAGCTCCTGGCAGCAGAGGATTCACCATGCCAGTTGTCTGGGGTATACTAGCTGTATATTCCCCAAGTAAAGCACCAAGTTCTCTTCTTAGCATTCCCACTGTATTTAGCTCCCCAAGTCTCACAGTCACGACTTGGCTTTCTAGCAAATTCACGCTATGAAAGCAATTTGAAGAGTGGTTTGAGTTGAGGATTCACCTAACAAAGAACCTTTTTACCACCTCCCATGAGTTTTAAAGGAGTTATAGTAAAAGGATCACACTGAAGGAGGAGTAAAGAAAAAGGGGCAGAAAAGAACTGCAGAGGGAATCTTTTTTGGACAGTGTCCATCAGTGGTTACAAGTTCTTGCATGCTTTTTTAAATTACTGTGGCAATCTCCTTAAGGACACCAGCTGGTAGCTGTAAAAAAAAAGCTATATGATTTCATTGTAGTGTCTCACATATCCATAAAAAGATGTAAACTTTAAGGAAAATAAGGATGCAATATTAAATTTGCAGAAAAAAAAACCCCACAATTACACCTTAAAGAATTTGAAGGAAATAATCCATCCTTGTATAATCTTGGGCAAAGGTATATTCTCCTCATCACCTGTGAGTATCCAGTGGGTGAATATCCTGCTTTGTTACCACAGCTTCCACCCCAGCACCACACACTTCATTCCCCAACTATTGCTCAAAGAAATGAAAAATCAATATCACAAGTGAAGGTTTATTTCCACTCCATACAGAAAAGCTTCTGTGAAAAATTACCAGCTTTGAATACAGCCACCTGGTTCACAGCACCTCCAAATCTGATAAAGTTTTCAGCCACCACACTAGCTCCTCTCCTTGAGGCTCCTAGCTTCAAGCTGAGCAGCGACATGTCTGGATGCTGCGATACATTCAGACTGCACCCAATGCTAGCTGCAGGCCCTGAAGGTCCACTTTTTTGAAGCTCAGCTGTAGTGATAAGCAGCTCTGCCACTGCACTAAGGGGAGACCAATAAATATACAGAGTTCACACTGCTAAGGATTACTTCTTGTGTGCATTCCAAGGAACCCCTATCTTTCTATTTTTATCCAGGTGTCTTAAGGCTAGGATTAAAGAAAAGCATTTCTGGCAGGTTCATCCTCTAGAGAAAAAAAAAAAATATCTAAAGTTGTAAATGTTAAAATGTTAAATACTAAATTATTGCAACATACATTAGGATTCAAGATTGTTGTAGTATTTTATTCTCTTTTATCATATCCAGAGGGACCTGGACGGCATCCCTTCCCTCCAGAGTGTCCCCCAATGCTTTTTGACCTCAGTTGTGTGCTGCCAAGACTGCAACTAATTGAAAAGAGAATCCAGTCTTTGCAGTTACTTGTCTTAACTGTTATCCTTTATTCCAGAAGTAGCCCGTTTCTTATGCTTTAACACATTAACTCAGTAAGGTATGAGGCCAGTCAAGGGAACTACATCTTTCAGCACTCCTCTCATATTCATTCCTGGAGCACAGTTCAGGGAGGACCGTGTTGTTCAGTACAGCATTATGAAGTTAAATACACAAGATACACAGCACCTAAGTGAAGACCTAAGTGAGCTCAGTTGCAAGACTTCCGAATTACCACATATGTACTATTTTTAATCTAAGTGCTCATTAAACAATTTTGTTGTGTTTATGGTCAGCCTCTGTTCTAAGCCCATCTTTTTATACTATGTGGGGTCTGTAGTAATTTCTCTTTGACTGTTTACTTGCAGAATACACATAAAACACTTTCTCCAATCAGGGCAGCAATCAATGAGAAGTTCTTTATATGCTTTCAGAAACATTCTGCACAAAAAGCTCCAAGTAACTTTTGTTTTTCTCTCAAGCTCATACTAGAAGCACTTATCTTTTTAGTTGCCTCTTTCCGTGCTTACTTTCAAACACACACACCCGCAAGCAGATCAAAACCTCCCAGCTTGCACTTGCATTCAGAGTGGTCTCAGAAGAAGCTTCCCATGTTCCAATTATTGTTAAACAAAGGGGCACATCATTGTTCCCACTTTCAGCCAGAATGGAAAGCAACTAGCACACCCATCAGCTTCAAGGAGATTTTTACCCAGCCTTGAAGGCTGTGAAAAGCAAGAAGCAACAATCGTTAGTTTTCAAAGGGCAGCTTCCATCTAAAAGTCCAATAACTCAGAGTGCACTTGAAAGGATCAGGGCCTGGATACATAAAAACAGCACCCAAAATTGAGAGAAACTTGACATTTTAACCTTAATCTCTTTCTGCCAGTTTCCTCATCTACAAGATGAAGGACAGAGCTCTGAGACCCGCATATGAAACCAGGAGGCAGGAAGAAAGACGGGAGAGGACATTCACAAAATCCACAGGACTATGAAAACTGAAAACAGCAGAGACAGCAGTCATTTACTTCTGCTGCACTACTTCTGAGTGTAATAAAGAGGGTGTTAGAGACTAGCAAAGGTGAGTGCAAACAGCATTCCTACTCATCTCTTAAAGCTATTTTATCTTGAATAGCCAAAAAACCCATGAACATTACAGACATTTCACCAATTAATTTTCTATTTTGTCAGTCTCTGCCTGGGCAGCATTATGCAGAGATATAGTGATAGTAAGAATTAAGAATGAATAAAACAGGATTCTCAATAGAGGCCCACACCTGAACAAATTTAACACATAAAATAAAGACTCTCTTCAATTATTCCATGCAGATGAAACTTTTGCAACATACAAACTAAAGACATCTGGCTAGTTTATCTCATTTGAGAGATTTAGAGAAAGAAGTCAGAAGTGCGTATGTACGAAGACACAGCCAAAAGAAACAAGATATAAAAACACATCCAGTATAGGGCTAACAGGGAAATTGCCAGGAGAACAATACCAGAGTCCACTGCCTGAAGAAGAAAAACATCAGAAATGGATTAGGGGGAGATATATAGGGATAGAAGGTACAGATATTCACCAGGTTGCATTTTTTTGTGTGTGTGTGAACCAGACAACACAACTGTCTTAACTTCTCACTTCTCCTGTCTCTCCACTCCCTACCTGCATGCAGTATCCTCAAATTTATTCTGAAGTCTCTAATTCTATATATGGATTTTAAATTGTTTCTCGCAAAATTTCAATCTATTTGGCACTGAATACAATTTAAAGAGGCCCACAACCATTAACTGTCTGAAAATATTTAGAAGTTAACATATAGGTCTGACTTGGTTTATAGTAGAAAAGACCATTGGGCTCCTTCACAGCCCACCCCACTTCCTTACTCCACTGACAAAGAATGATTTCATGCAATTGCAGTCCTACTGGAGTAGAACACACTACTAAGTAGATAAATGCTTCAACCAGTTCTCACAAGGGTGGTCCATGTGAGATGAAAGCAAAGGAAAAACTTTATCTTCCCAACAAGAAGCAAAAGGCACCGAAGATCTGCATTTCACGATCTTTCCCCTGATTTTCTCATCACACCCCTCACAGGATGACACTATAGGGGCACCATCTAGCAAAGCTGAACTATGACCAATATTGACAAGTACTCATTAGTTTCTTTGAGAAGTTAAACTTGAACACACCGGGTCCTTTACCTATTGGAAGTACATACACTCAAAATGGTTAAACAGAGCTCCAAGGAGCCATAAAGTTTTAACAGTGACAGCATTTAGGACAACTGAAATAGATTTATACAGAAGGAGACTGGAGGGAAACTATTTTCTCCCATACTTTGCAGCACATTTCATGTTATAGAACTGAAGAGTAGCTGCAGCTACCTGTATATCTCTAAGTGACAGTCATCCATCTCCTGGTTCCAGAAATAAAATCTAGAAATAACAGGAGTCTGTGTCCAGTTGCAGCTTTTTCATGCAGATTTCTATTTCAGACAAACACTGTATCTGCTGGAAGAACACAGTGTTTAGCCACTTGCTGAGATGCAAATATGAGAGTGCTTTAATCTATCACTGTTTTGCCTCTGCGATCACTACTGAAACTTCAGCAGGTGCAAGAACCAGGAGCTCTTTCTTTGGCACTTACTGAATTGCTGTTGTTGCTGGGTAATGCACTAGTCACAAACCCAAACATGAATCCACACCAGGGCTAGCGTGCCTCAAGAAGACTCTTGCAGGCCAAGGCAGTAGACCTTTCTTATGAATGCTTTGAAAGACAGAAGCCTGTCTTTGGTAGCCACCCCTCAAGGCTGATGATTGTGGTAGAAGCACCAGGAGGAACTGACTGCCTGACTGCTCTCCTCCAATTGTTAAACTAGATTTTCTTTTGAAGTGTTAAGCACTGAAAGAAGAGCCTGTAATTCTGAAGCAGACAGATTTCTATACAACGTATTTGCGACGTTCAAATTATTTCTGCCAATGCCTTTTGCAGTCTTGGAAGAAAGAGAAAGCACAATGAAGGATGCTTTTGTGCAATTTACATAGTTTCTGGTTGATATTTCAACTATTTCTTGCACATACAATGTATATTCTGCATCGCTGATCTGCAAATTGCATTCAGCATCTAATTTGTTAAATGGTTTCCTCTGTCAGAAGAATGTTCCCACTGTAATAGTGATATTTTATCCTGTCAAAAAAAAAAATGATTAGGCTAAAACATCTCAGTTAATACCATAAACTACCCAATAACATCAAAAATTGAAGATGTACAAAGGCTATCCAATTACTCGGGAAACTTCCAAATTTTCAGGTAACAGAACTCATTTTCTGCTTGAATGAGTAATCAAGGAAATATCATTTTCTTTTATATTGATCAAGGTAGAAGGCATAGCCTAAGGACAGGAGCATAAAATGGTCTATTACATTTTCTTTATTAGTGTTAGAAAATCATTTTCAAAACTATTTCACTGATTTTTTTCCGGGAAAGGAACCTCCTTTCTAGGTATTTTTATGTGCTGCCTCCAAATTCTTAGCTGTGAAACTTGCTGATGGAATGGCATGGTCTCTCTGAGAAGTTCAGCCCTTGCTTAGGCCGATGGAAGTCTTGCCATTAAACTCAACAGGACCAGGATCTGTACTTCCATATGGGATTAAATTGCAGGAAAATTACCGTTCAAAATCCAGAATAAACCCAAGACTTCATAGGCTAGGCTTTACTTGCATTCTGTGACAAAAATAACTAAAGAGCAAGCACAAACAGCATATTCAAGTTCCCAGCATCTAAATGTCCTGAAACCAGTCAGCTGAGCTTACCAAAACAAGTGAGGTTTTATATCACCACAAGAGGTTCTGATTTGAAGGCTGTTTGCAACGAGTTCTGTGCCTCAGGGAAACTACACCCACCCCTGGGATGCTAGAGGGCTGCTAAGAGCAGCTCCAGCAGTGCCAACCATCTTCTTTCCCTTGACTGCACCCACTTGCCAAAATCCATTTGTGCCACAGGGCGAGTACCTTGTGTGGAGCACTGTTATGCCAAGCTCTGCTCTCAATAGTGAAATAGCCTTGATTAAAAATGTCTTCCAGAGCTGGGATATGCTACTAACTTATATAGCCAGAAACATATCAGTGCGAAGGTGATCCAAAGGTAGCAAAAATATTTTTCCCCAGAAGTCACAATTCACAGCTTTTGGGGAAACAGACTGTTTTACCATGACATAGCTTGCAGTAAGACTGGACTTGCCTCCTCAGTTGCATTTTTGGGAAGAAAAACACCACATGTATAAGACCTACGTGTAGTAGACAGAATTATCTCCTGACTCCAACTTGCACTCATTTTGATTTCATTTCAGTTCCGTCCAATTTCCCATAATGTAAAAAGTGAATTAGGCTATTAGTACATTCATACAATCTTAATTGGAAAAGATCACTGTACATACTTTCCCTGTTCTGGAATATGAGATGTTTAATCTAGATACAAGTTTGTGCAAATGACTTTCTAAACTGTGAGTGCTTGCTTGCCACTTACGAGTGATCCGAAAGTACTCCACATAGTTTGTAATCCCTAGGTTCCTCTCATGAAAAGCCTAAGGCATATTTCTTAATACAAATGCATTTCCAGTGGAAAAGAAGATAATAGCTGTCAATAATAAGTGAGAACTTGCCCTGCCTGTAGTCTAATACTTCTTGTTTTTTCTTTCTTCTCCTAGGAATAAATTTGAAGCTCTGTGGTACACTTATGATTACAGTAACTGGATGTTTTTCAACCAACAGCTCATATTATCAGAAGTATCATGAAGAGCAGTGAGGCAGAGATAAGAAAGATACTGAACATGTTATTTCTTACAATGAGAAGGAAAATATTGCTCCTGGACACTTTCAACAATTTTGCATCTCTTACAATCATCACTGCTGCACTTGAAGATGCACCCAACTAAACAATAAGGCTGCTTGAAGCATAGATTTAGACGTACATATGTATACACAGATATATACACATGTATACAGGGGTTTTTTTTATTCCTTCTACATATAGTTCAATATATAATTCTAAGTATAGTTCTGCAGGAACAAAATAAAAGACATCACCTAGAAGGATGTCTAAGTTTTTGGATTGGTAGCTGGTCACTTGTGATAATATATTCTTCTTCTACCTCCTGTTAAGACACAACAGAATGGGAGTAATGAAAATATGTAAATAAATTGGTGAGAGGAGACGAGGTTCTTTCTGAATACTGCTTGCTCTTTTTAACATCCAGCCTCCCAAAGGAAGGATGGCAGTGTAAGAACTCCATTAGGGGACCAAATGCAATAAGCAAATAGGTAAAAAGGAGTGTTCAAAATAAATCTCTGAATCTACATCCAGATGAGATTAGGACTGCAATTCTTGAAGTGCTACCAAGCAACCAAGCATCCTTCTCACATTTTGCACTTTAAATGGCTTAAGGAAAAAAAATATTCTGATTTTGTAATGTGCTTTGAATTAGATATTTTTAAACTTGTCATACATGGAAAGAATGCAAATATGAATGAATGCATTACATTAGGATGGGTTACTGGACTAAGGACTACCAGGAACTGCTAGAAGTCCAAAGTTACCCATTCATTAAATTCAAAGCATGAGAAAAATACATGTAGCTCTTCATCAGTTATATGAGGGAAATCTTGCCAAGGTTATGTTCTGTCATGAAATTTGACATTCACTTCCTTGTACTACCCTGGATCAAAATAATTCAATCACAAAAATATACAAGAAAACCTAACAAGTAGTTCCTATACTATGACTTATCTTAACCACCATTGCAGATATTAAAGACATATATTCCCAAGACATCAGAAATGCCTAATTTTGTCCAAATATTTGAGCCAGAGACCACGGTTAGTGAAGGATAATTTCAGAAAGTTAATTGGAATGTAATTATAATCCAGAGTTCATGATGTTAATTCTTCTCTTTAGGGCTTGCACATATTCTTCACCAGCTTTAAACAATGAGAACATATGGGATTAAATTAACCACTTTAAGAGGTTTTAAGATATTTTTTCCAGCTTGGCAGCTGTTCTTCTGGAATACATTATTTTCCTTTCTCTGCAAGATATTCAAGATCCAACAGCAATAGGAATGAACCTCACTGACTGCCTGTCAATTTTAAAAAAAGCTGGTAGACTTAGAGAAGACATTGCTGTGTACCATAATACCACTGCTGGTGATACCTGCAGTTTGAGGTGTCTCAAAAATTAGACTGGGCAGTCGGACAGAAGGAAAAGTTTAGCAAAAAGAAGTGGCACAATTACTTCATTTCCTGGGTTTTGAGTTCCATTCTCTGTGTTTTATGCCTGAGAACATTTCCTCTGACCATATCCACAACTACACCTATTTTATTATAATTTTTTGTAAATTCTCTTTCTTGACCATGCTCACAAGATATTTTTAACTCCCCTGTATGTTGTGAGAAAGATGAATGTCAGAAAGATGTCATAGCAATGGGTGTTGGTATAGAAAAGTCGTAAGACTGAACTGGGCCACAACAGTGAGAATAGGAGAGTTAAGATAAACAAACAATTTATAGAGACATTCTAATAATCTTACTCATAAACTGTACCTATTTCTTGAACCTTTGCTCAGTCTTCATCTCTCTACATTCCACAGGAAAAGAACCTGTTTTCTCTTTAGCTTAAAACATCCACAATATTTTGAACATCTGCAGTCTCCACATAAATAAATAGGCAATGGGAAAGAAAGCTGCTCTGTGCATTGCACCTAAGAGCAAAGCCAGACACAGAAAACGGTCTCATATTTTGATCACTTGAAACTAGTGCCCATATCATCCCAATTCTGATTTTACTGAACACGTTTCCTGACATCCAGGTTGCTCTGATGCTAAAAAACCCAATGGTTTGAAAGTTCTAATAAATTCTTTAAGTAACTTCAACAGTTACTCTACTTATCTGATGTTTACATCTGATACAACCAATGTATTTATATTAAAGCATGTTAACTTCATAACACATTCTGTGAAGCCAGCAAGCTGAAGTGAACCAGTGAATGTGTTTACTTTCACAGAAGTGTGCTAATAGTAGTGGTATGAAAGCAATGAGACTGTTACTGGAATGATTTTTAGGATAAAAGATCAAGTTTGGTTTTTTAATTAAACCTCTAAAACTGTTTTTTGTTCATTTTTTAAAACTCTGGATAAACCAACTCCTGATTGCTTTTTAAAGAAACGATACAGTTCTTGTGACTCCTCTCTTGCAAACAGTACTTTCCTTCTGCAATGTATTGTATCTTTCTTTGTGACAAAAATCATTCTTTCAGGTTGCTGAAGAACTCTCTTAAAAACTACTTAAACTACCATCATATGAACAGAGTCAGCTTGTATTAGCTAGAGCACGCAAAAACTGTTTAATAAGCTTTTAAAGAGTCTCTTAAGAGACCTTATTGATTTGCTTTAATAGCAATACAGAGGTAAAAAAGAAATGTACCTGCTCTTTTTTTTCCTCATCTTGCTATTTCTTCAAGTGTTCTTTTGGCTGAGTGCAGCTCATTAGTGACTGCTTCCAGCATATTCTGTCTTCCTCTGTTTCATAGTCTGTGGAAACTTGTTCTGTTTTCAAACTGACCACCTTTCCAGATACTTCTTTTTCTTTAGTCTTCAAAAATCATTCTAAAATATTTAGGGTTCTGCTGTGATTTTTTTCTGAAAAATGTATTTCATATAGACAGGAAATAAATCAGAAATTGCATTCAAACATTCAAATTGTTAACAAGGAGCTAAATTCCCCAAAATTGTGGCTTTTTCAGACACCTCTTTGGTGTAATTAATCCAATAAGCAGTTTAAAGTGGAAAGAATAAGATGGGGTAAATCTTCAAGTGATTGCCTAAATTTGGAGAAATACATAGGTGCTAGGAAAAACAGACATGTACCTACTGATTTGCTTGAAACATCTATGGTCAAATGGAGACATCTTGTTCCAGCTGATACAGATCTGGGTTAAAATATTAAAAGTGCATTGGCTGATCACTTTTGCTCACTGCTGTAACTTGGGTAACATTGTGCTCAGTCATCTAACTTGAAAAGAGCTGTCTAAAATTGTCTGCCTTGCTGCTACTGTGTTAGCAATCTGCAGAAATGTCCTCTACCTGGTCAGAAAAATAGGATTGCTGTACTTAATGTTCAGATAGTAAATTGAGCCTGTAGTTGTTGATTTGGCATCTTTCTTTCACTGAGCTATTCCTGAAGTTTCTCAGCACCATTGTGAGTTTTGAGGTTCTGAGAAACTTCCAGCATCCAAGCAGGCTTGTTGTCCTTCTGTCTTTCTCAGGCTGCTTAAATCCCCTCTTGTATTTGTTTATCTGCTGTTCTGCACATCTATTTCCTTCCCTTTGGAAACCTTACCCATATTATGAGAACTAACTTTATACAGCATGTGCTATGTAAAACTTGAATTCCTCCAGTTAAAATTTGACATTTCTTCCCTGAAACAGAGACAACCTGATGTATAGGTTTGAATGAAAGGGCAGGATGACACAGCTGCTTCTCAACGTACATATATTATTACTCCAAAGTGCTGTCTAGACTTACAGAGAGTACTCCTATATTGCTCCAGAAGTCAAGGAGTTGAGGAATAGTGGACTGCAGCAGCCAGGGAAATCAATTACCCATTTTGTTACTTATTCTGCCTCCTGTCAAAACAGTCATCGCTGTACCAAATCATATGCCTGTACCGTAGAGATGTTCAGGACAGCTTTACTAAGTGTAAGTTCCAGGAGTATCTAACTGTGACAACCTGGTGTTTACCACAGCCTTCATTTCTCTGCCAAGTCCTTACCTCTCTGTTGCCATGGCTAGTTGGCTTCCAGTAGGTGTATATGAAGCTGCCATCTGTAATGCAGACAAACACTGAGGAAAATAAAATCATTCATAATGTTTTAGCCTAGATGTCCAATATTAAACAGTATTGCCAGTAACTTCCTGGTTACCAGCAACTTACACTGTGAATTCTGCATAATTATTTTTAATTAAGTAACAGCAGATGCTATGATAATTTGTGTAGGAGTGCATTTTATTTTAAAATTTCACAGAAAACTAGCCATGAATTTGTTTTTAGTTTGAAATTTTTGAGAACAAGAGTAAATGCAACAGATTAAATGACAACAGTATTGCCAAATATCTTATTAGTGCTAGTATAGTGTCATCAAAATTAAGTTACTTAATTACTTATCTGCTTCTTTTATCATACAATGGGGAACAGGAAGAAAAAACCTCCAAAAAATCATTGAGAAAAATGTTAAGTACTTTGGGGAACAATAAAATTAATGAAGAGATCTTTTCACAATATGATAGAACTAAAATAAAGTCAGTCACATTCTACCAGCTGTGAACTTTATTATTCTAGTCAAAAAGTAAAATACTGTTTAAAAAGACATTTGTAATTTAAAGCAAAGTGTTTCCATTACACACGTTTATCCCTTCCCTTATGTAAGGAATATGTTATTTGAGAGCAAACATAGTATCTGTACTGATCCTATGACCACATTCCACAAACTGTTTTTAGTCCAAAAACTACAAGGAAAGAGAATAAGGTCATTTTTTTGAGGACACTACAGGAAAGCAACAGAAGAGGAAAAGACTGATGGTGGGAAGGGAAACAAAGGAAACTTCCTGCCTTCTAGGAAGGAGCAAGAAGACAGAATGGTTTCCTATGAAAGAGCAAAACGAGGAAATTCAGAAGATCATGGGCGGGACCATGAAGAGACATACACAATATTATCACAAACTCATGTGATAGTATCTTGTTACTACACTGGCCATAGTGACTGCCATCTTTTCTCACATAGCAGGCCCATTGCATCTGTGGTATAAAGCTGGGAAAAACAGTAAGCATCATTCCAGCCAGAAAACTTTTAGTGCCCTGGGAACTAGTCTAGACTAACTCATTGTCACACTGGGTCATTCCAAAAACTAACAGGGCAGACATTTGGAGACTAAGCATTGTTCAACTCAATTATATATCATGCAGGATACTTAGCTTTCAGATTTATCAGAAAGGCTAAAACGCAGCAGGGATGTCTGCCACATCTTTGCAAAGTCATTCTGTTCAATCCAAATCTCACATGTGGAAAAAAAGAAAGCGACAGAACTGCTGTAGCAGGTATAAGAGACTGAAAGGAAGAAAGCTTCAATAAAGTATCCTCACATATTGTACTCAAACCCTGCCTTTAGTTTTTTTTTCAAAAGCACAGGGCTATAAACCAGTCTAACCCTACCCAAATATTTGCAGATTTTCGTGACGTTGAAATGGATCAGAAAACAGAAACAGACTTCTTAACAAAAATGGTTCTGTATGCCATATTTTGCCAACTAACATAACTGCAGTACTTCAAATCCTTGTATTAAAAATAATTCATCCTGCAGAATTGCAGAAAAAGTGGTGTACCCAGTGTTAAAATGGAAGATACAAAGTTCTACATTGGAGGACTTACTACAAATCCTAACGGAAATGGCAATTTAAATTACACAGACCTATCTTGTGCATTTCTGGAATCTTCATTGCCACAGATTTATCTTTTTATCATCTTTTGGCTGTTTTTGTCTCAGTCAGTCATGCAGCTGTTACTCAGGAGTACAGCCAACTGAGGTAGGCTCTGGGTAGTTTTAGTCTTGTCCTTGGAGGCAGAGTTTTAACTTCGTGCATTTTTTTTTTTTCCTCTTTATGTGGAAGTTTGTGGAATTAGACCTTGGCAAATATTTTGCCTGTCTCTAGGAAAATATTATTATTTCTTTCAGTATTTTGCATGAGCAGTACAACCTCATCTCTGGTCAACAGTACTAAATTACATCAAGGGATTGCTTCGCAGGTTGTGAAGGTTGTCACAATCAACTAACAACAACTTCAGTCAGGAAAACAGCAATTATTTTCTCCTGCCTAATAAATAGTGTATGTTACTGCTGTTTTCTAAGAGAAAGATTGTGACTTCGTTGCATTTTTTGCTAAATCTTTTTATGACTCCTAGATACAGTAGTATTCCCATAAGGCAATTTCCATGGGAAGGTACTCCTTGCAAGCTGTACATCTCCAAAAAGGATAAAAATCCTTTTATATTTCACTAGCTTTTGATTTTTTGTTTTATAGAACAAAACCAGAATGTTTTCCTCATGCCTGAGGCAAGGATGACACCTGTACTTCAAGCTCTTTACTGCAGAAGTAGTTTCAGGACTCTCCTACCTCATCCAGTACCCCCATAAGTTTTTAACCAGGAAGTATCTTGGCATTGAAGCCCAGCAACAAGGGAAAGTGACCTACCATTGAACCTGAGAACAGCAAGTACTATGCCCTAGACAAGTACTACCAACAGGTAGCAGTTCAAGGTACCATAAATTAATCCTATTTTTCTCACAAGGTAAAAAGGGTGTTTTGCTTCCCTCTTTTGCTAAATAACATAGCTCTTCACAATGATGCAAGCCAACTGATAGTTATCAGGAGAGGTAAATAAGAAGAATTTCCTACCTTTTCTTGCTATCACTTGTTGTTCAATGAAGCCAGCTGCTGCTGCTTGTTCCCTTTACTGTATTTCTCAAAGCAACACTTTAGCTTCCCTACTAATTTTAAATTTAATTTCCTGAGCAGTCGAAGCCTTTTCAAGAGTGCAGTGCTGGTCTTCCCCAGCCAATGTTCTTCCAAGGTATTGTGAATCATATAGCTAAAAAAGGCAGATGGCAAAAGAAAGTGCCACATTTTGCTGTCCTTGGCTCAAGTCAGGGAATGAAAGTAATATTGAACAGTATATAATGCAATATGGGAACACCAGTGTCATGCAACAGCAAATACCTTTCATTATTTACCCAAGCCTTTAATGTACTTGTGGATATACCAAGTGAATGGCAAGTCAACAAAGGAGTCATTTTATACCTCTGAGATGCCATTGATTACTCTGACCTGGAGCAGCTGGTGAGGATGTTTCTTCAAGGGACATGGCACCAGCTGGAAGTTGTTGCACAGGAGCATGTCAGTTACAGGGAGGCATCCAAGTACATGACACTTCAAAGAGAGTACTGGGTCTCCCTAGAATCTTTTCTTTCAGCACAGAAGTATGTACCATGGATGTTCTGCCAGCACTGCTCTACCACTATCTTTTTTAGCTAAAGTTCACCTGTTTTGCCAGTTACTAGGCCTAGCACAAAGGACGCAGCCAGCAGAAAGACAAAACAGTAACCAGATTCTATTGCACACAAGAAAGTCAGTATAAGGGTGAATGCTGGGGGTACAAACAAGTCAATCAGATTACACATAACAGACATCAACCCCAGCAACGATACAACACAGCCAACAATCAGTGAAACAAACAAAGTAACAAAGTCTCTCACGGTAGAGATGGGAGACAGCCAAGCCAATAGGCAGATAATATAGGAGAGAGGTAGACACATGTTCTCACAGAGCCCAAGTTCACAAGCACCAAACCTGACTGGGGTCCAGTGTTGCAGGAAGAGTCAGGAGGTCCTTCCCCAACAGGAAAACTCTGCAAAGTGCGTCCACCTCACAGACAGACACTGCACCCTTCCTGCAAGTGGTCCCAGCTTTTATCCCCAAAGCAGGACACCTGGCACTCATTTACCCAATGCAGGGCACCTGGGGCTTGGTTACCCAAGGGCTTTCCCTGCAAGGCTGGCTGCACCTTGGAGGAAAGCCAAAAGGCAAACTCATCCCCTCCTTTTGAAGGACTGTGGGAACCACCCATATGTCAACCTTAATTCAGGGCTTGGGGTTCAGACCCCAGCACTTCATCATCTCAAGCAGGAATGGAGAGAGACAGGTTGCTCCAAAATTATAGAAGGGATACTACTGGTTTCTCTTAGAGAAGCTGTTGAATCTCATCACATCCACTGAGTTCTCGGTCCCACACACAGCGTGACTGCTGATATATTGCATGTACAAAAAGATTTGGTATGCTAGCCCACAGATAACCACACTTTTCTAAGTAGTGGTCTCATGCAGGAGTTGGTACTAATAGTTGAGAGACAAACTGAGGTACCTTTTTACATTTTTATTCATCTGTTACTGACTATGGATATGTTTATTGTACTTCAGTGCAACAGTGGAGCATGAGACTTTAAATTCACCTGTAGCTTTACCTGAACGTCACTCGCAGTTGGGTATCACAATTCACCTCATTAATAGCTAAGCCACGAGACTTCATAATCACACAGCAGGGAGTGTGTGCTCAGGCTTTGCCACCCTGAAGCACTGTTATTTCAGCTGAAAGTCAGTTACATCCAATGACACAGAAATATGCTCCACATGTGCTGGAGTTTCTGAGCTGGACACCACAGCTCCCTCACCATCTCTTATTAAATCATTGCTGGTGGATCTGATCACAGACAACAACAAAAGCAAGTATCCCTTCGGGAAAGAGTTTTATATCAGACAAAAGATTCTTTTCTTTGGTAGCATGGAGGACTGTAGCCATGAAAACTGTATCATGGCAAGTCACTATGACAATTCCCCTCATAATTTCTGCAAATAAAGAGGGAGCTGAATACCCTCACCTTTATTAATAGAAATCCCAGAAGATCCTCTTGCCATTAACGTTGTGTAAGAGGATAACCTGTCTCTGTCCTCTCAGCTTCTTCTCTAGGCTGTTGCTGCTCTTCTTTCTCTCCCTTTATAGAGACATCCAGAAAAACATATTAATGAGCACTCTTCAGAGCAGAAGTGGCTGAAAATGGTATGTATGGATAAGCAAATATCAAGAAAATCAAGACTGCACATATCTTTTGGATATTCTTTGCTTCTTAGAGATAGGAAAGCTGTTTTAAGTTAGGAAAACTCTTCAAGGAATAGTTACTTTTCTTTATAACAAGCTGCAGCATAGCCTATGTGTGAGGGCTAGAATATCTTTCCATCTAGATTTTCACAAAGACAACGAATGCTCTTATATATTGGACACAGGACTATATCTGACAGTCCATAATAGTTATATTTTTATTAAAATATTTAAAAATGCTTGTTAAGACATAGCTCCAGTGTAGTGTTAAGATTTTAACATTGTTCAAATTGCATCTCCTCAGAGGAAGCAGTAAATTGCACTGTTTACATACTGTTCCCACAGTTGTTACTGCTAGTGAGAGGCAACCAACCCATTGATCATACCTCTTAAATGCACATGATGGCAATCAATACTGAAAATTATGAGGTGTCAATACTCTGATTCTGATTTCAATATTTGAAAGAGTATTCTGGACATGAGCCAGCAATGGCCCAGAAGGACAACCATATCCTGGGCTGCATCAAAAGAAGCGTGGCCAGCAGGTCAAGGGAGGTGATTCTCCCCCTCTACTCTGCTCTCATGAGAGCCCCCCCCACAGTACTGTGTCCAGCTCTGCAGCCCTCAGCACAGGAAACACATGGACCTGTTGGAGCAGGTCCAGAAGAGGGCCACAGAAACGACCAGAGGGATGGAACACCTCTCCTGTGATGACAGGCTGCACAACCCTTAGCCACTCTATGCACTGAACTCTCCTAACTCCTGGCAGAGATCAGTGTTTGAGAGGCATTTGGACAATGCCTTTAATAACATACTTTAACTTTTTGTCAGCCCTGAAGCAGTCAGGCAGTTGGGCTAGATGATCATTGTAGGTACCTTCTAGCTGAAATATTCTATTTGTTTCGATTCGATTAATCATGGGTGTGCTGGATCCAGACAGGCTTTCATTTAGAGCATCACGTGTGAAACTGTTGCAGTCAAATTGTTAACAACTGTAATAGCTGTAAAACTGACACTTTTGAAAAGGATTTGGAACTCTACTTCAGAGACACTTTTTCAATTCTCAGAGTCTTTCACTTAGTTCTCCCTACTTAGTGTATAAATCCTGATGTTTGTCTGTAATTCTACAGTGGTTAGAGAGGCAGCAGTTTCTTTCAGCTACTTGACATGAGCTTTCAAGGACTGAATGTGAGATGACTGCCAAGAATGATCTTTTTTTTGTAGATTCCTGATTCTGATTTCATTCCTTCACTCTTTGGTTACCAGTTGGCTTTGGAGAAGCCACACCACAGAAACAAAATGATAGAAAAGGAGAAGTACCTGTACATGCAAGAGACAGAATCACAGAATGGTTGAGGCTGGAAGGGACCTCTGGAGATCATCTAATCCAGCCTCCCTGTTCAAAGTAAGGTCAGCTAAAGCAGGTTGCTCAGAGACAAGTCCAATTGGGTTTGGAGTATTTCCAGGGATGGTGACTCCACAACCTTTTCCAGTGTTAGACCACCTTCACAGTAAAAAAGTTTTTTCTTATGTTTAAGGGGAATTTCCTTTATTTCAGTTTGTGCCCATTGTTTCTTGTCTTTTCACTGGGCACCACTGAGAAGAGTCTGGCTCTGTCTTTACACACTCCCATCAGGTATTTATGCACATTGATAAGATTTCCCCTGAGCCTTTTCTTGATAATGCTAAACAATCCCAGCTCTCTCAGCATTTCCTCATGTGGCAGATGCTCCAGTCCCTTCAGTAGACTCACTTCAGTATGTCCATGTCTCACCTGTGCTAGGGTGCCCAGCACTGGCCCAGCACTCCAGATGTTGCCTCATTAGTGCTGAGGAGAAAGGAAGGATCACCTTCCTTGACCTGCTGGCAGTAGTCCTCCTAAGGCAGCCCAGACTGCTGTTGGCCTTCTTTGCTGCAGGAGCACATTTCTGGTTCATGGTCATCGTGCTGTCCACCAGGACTCCTGGGGCTTTTCTTGCAAAGCTGCTTTCCAGTGAGTTGACCCCACATTGTACTAGTGCATGGGGTTTTTCCTCACCAGGTGCATTGTCCTTTGTTGAATTTCATGAGGTTGCCCGTTTCTCCGGTCTGTTAAGGTCCCTCTGAAAGGTGGCACAATCACCTCCCAGTTTTTAATATCTGCAAATTTGCTAAGGGTGCACACCCTCTTCCGTCATCCAGGTCATTAACAAAGACTTTATACAGTAGTGGGCCTAGTATTGACCCTTAATATACACCAGTAGTCACTGGTCCAGTTGGACTTTGTGTCGTTGTTCACAACTTTTGAGACCAGAAGTTCAGTCCTCAATCCATTTTGCAGTCTATTTATCTAACCTGTATTTCATCAGTTTCTCTATGATGATGTTATGGGAGACAATGTCAAAAACCTTGTTAAAGTCCAAATAAACAACATGCCCCTTATTCACCAAGCTTGTCATTTCATCATAGAAAGCAATCAGCTTGGTCAGCCCTTTGATGTTCATATACCTGTAGAAGTCCTTCTTGTTGCCTTTCACTTCCCCAGCCAGATTCAATTCCAGGTGGGCTTTGGCTTTCCTTATCACATTTCTGTACACTTGACAGTGTCTCTATATTCCTTCCAGGTCACCTGTCCCTGATTCCACCTCTTCATGCATCCTTTCCATGTTTGAGTTTACTCAGGAGCTCCTTGTTCATCTATGCTGGCCTCCTGCCACCTTTGCTTGATTCCATAGACACGTGCATGGACTATTTTTGGCAATCTTTGAAAATCAGCCAGCTCTCCTGCACCCTTCTTCTTTCTGGCATTATATGCTACAGGAGTCTTCCAAGCAAATCTCCTGAATAGGCCCAAATCTGCCTTCCTGAAGTCCAAGGCTATGATCCTGCTATTTTCCTTGTTCCTTCTCACAGAATGCTGAGCTCCACCATCTTATGGTCAACTATGCACCATATCTGTAATCTGGAAAGAAAAGGCAGCTCAGAAATGAAAAGCAACCTCTGTTCGATATTGCTATGCTTTGTGTGATGCTAACTGAAAGAACGGCAGCAAAATTACACCCCAATTATATGTGACAGCTACAAAACTCAGTACCTCTTAAAATAACTTCCACAGTAGCTAAAGTAAAGCGGTCTGAAAGAACTTGCAGACAAAATTAAGATGCTCAGTGTCCTTCTAACATTACCACATTATTAAAGTGCAGTACAGTTCAAGAAGGACAGGAAACTACTTGAGAGAGTCCAGCGCAGAGCCACAAAGATGATGGAGCGGAACATCTCCCTTATGAGGAAAGGCAGAGGGAGCTGGGTCTCTTTAGCTTGAAGAAGAGGAGACTGAGGGGTGACCTCATTAATATTTATAAATATGCAAAATGTGAGTGTCATGAGGATGGAGCCAGGCTCTTCTCAGTGACACCCAATGATAGGACAAGGGGCAATGGGTGCAAGCTGGAACATAGGAGGTTCCGCATAAATGTGAGGAAGAACTTCTTCACAGTGAGGGTGACAGAGAACTGGAACAGGCTGCCCAGAGAGGTTGTGGAGTCTCCTTCTCTGGAGACATTCAAAACCCACCTGGATGTGTTCCTGCGGGACCTGATCTAGGTATTCCTGCTCTGGCAGGGGGATTGGACTAGATGATCTTTTGAGGTCCCTTCCAATCCCTAACATTCTGTCATTCTGTGACTCTATGAAATCCCTAAATGTAAGTAGAAACCACAAATATAATTTAATCAATTGTTTAGTTCTCTGCATAACATTGCCCAGATTCTGGCTCAAGCTAAAGAATTTACATTTGGAATGAAGTTTGTTTAGCTTGCTCACAGCTATCTCCTCCTTTTGGTGTGAGGATTCCACAGGAGATGTCACAGTCAACGCAGAAAAGCAAGATAGGAATGGGTAGGAATGACCTCCATCGTGAGGTACAGTATCCTTCTTGCTCCTACCTCCTCTGACCTCTGCCCCTTGCCAAGCTCTCTTCTACTGAAACTGAGGACCTTGCCCCTGGGTTTATATCTTGGAAAGCTGTGCTTTGCTTAACTAGAATCCCCAGGCACCAATATGCAGAAAAAAGTACTTAATTGTTGCAGTGGCAGTATCATTTCTTGACAGGGTTGTTACTGTTTGCTGTGGGATCTGCCTGGCAGTTAACATAAGGAATTGGCTGTGAACCATTGCATATGTCTTTATTTTGCAAAAATCTCCCTGCATTAAAATGTTATGCTGACAGCTTCCTTGTTCTCACACAGATACACACATGTATGTTCTAATTGCTTGTAAATATGAAAAATACTGAAATAGGAAAATTGAGGTGGCTATTCGGTGGCCATTAAGGTCTTGAACTATACCATTCAGTTCTAATCTGCTTAGTTCAAATTTCTTATTAAGAGGCCTAGTATATAACACCATCCTTGAGAACTAGCAGGAGAGGAATAGGAGCAGTATTTGATTTTACTTGACATACTGAAAGTACATTTACTTTGTGATCAACAAAAGGTCAGGAACATTTTGTTATTACTAGGAATTGCATCAATTACAAGCTGTCCAACCTCCCCCTGCAAAAGTAACATGCACACGAGTTACCTGCAGCCTTCAGGCTTTGTCCCTTATTTTCTTGTGGGTTTTCACTTTGGGGGAAAAAAAAAGTTACCTTTAGATAGGCTCATCACAATAAACTAAATAGTGTTGAACATGCCAGGCAACAGCTTACTGAAGAAAGAGCTTAAGAAAACAGATCACACAATTAAGATCATGTATCCAGATACGGGAAAAATGGTTTTATACCTTCGCACAAAAACTAAACTTAGCTTATTGATTTCCAGGAGCAGTCATAATCAAGGAAGGATCACTCGATACACGAGTCTTTCCTTATACTTTTCCCTGGACACCAATTATTGACCAGTATTAAAAATGAAATATTGTTCTAAGTAGAACTTTGTTCTAAACTATGTATTAATTCATAAGCGTTATGAATTATAAACTATGGTTTTTAATACACTTTCTGGATGAAGGAATAGTCTGCATTTCTTGGGAGAATGAGTCAATTTGTGGAAGAAGTAGGAAGCTGTCGTATTTAGCCCAGGGCTGCTCAGATCTGCAATATTGCAAATATTCAGAGATTTTGCAATTCATAATCACATTTGAAATCAGGTGAGTTTTGATGGTTTGATGCAGTACCTGTATTTGCAGTCACTGACCTTCTGACTGCCCCTTAGGATTATGTTTTACTCCGCCTTGACTTTTTACTCTTTCTGACTGAAATAATAATTAAATAATTTAAATGACTGTACAAACAGCAAAAACGTCCATTTTACATGAAAGACATCTGAATGACAGCTCCCCCAGAAGTACAATACTTCATCATACTGGTTATGTTCCTTCCCAGATTTTACAGCATCACTCAGCTAAGTAGGAATTCATGCTTAAATTTTCCATTGCAAAACACTTCTGGGCCAAGAAAATATTTAGGCAAATCACATAGAAAACTAAGACTGTTCTTTGTAACTCACTCCAAGCAAATCTATGATTCAGCAACACATAAAAAGATGTTTTGCTAGCACATATTAAAATTAGATGCAACGGGATACCATTAAGGAAAGGATGTGATAGATGACAAATAAGTGCTTATCAAGCAGTTTGGCAGGTGCAGAATAATACATTAATGTGGTTACACTTTATCTTTTTCAAGCCTCGTGTTATCACCTGCTTGAGAGATGCAGTTTTCCAAAGCAAAATTTACTTCTTACTAATCATTTTAGTTTTAAATTGAATTACTTTTAAAAATATTTTTTGTTAGAAAATAATAGTAATATTAGCTGTAAGGAGTTCCAAGAAGTGTATCAAGGGATTTTACAACTCCATGAAACCTTCCCCTTCTGATAACACTACGCTGACTGGTCCTAATGCTTGTATATGTGCTATCTGCAGTTTCCTGTGTCTGTGCAACCAACAGGAACTCCAGACACATGATTTCTATCTGCTGCTCCTGTTCTCATGGAAACAGGTGTCAGAGTAGGTACATTAAACTAATCACAGTTTCATTTTTAAAAAGGCCTTTGGGAAATCATGATTAGGTATAGGCATGAGTGTCCTCCCTCTTCTTTACTTCAAATATGATCTTTGGTAGATGTTTTCCCTGCCATCAATTATTTGCTATTCTCTTGGTGCAATCCCTGGAGTGAAAGCTAACAAGTTCCAATCTGTGCATGTTTGTGGTACAGTCTCCAGGTAACAACCAGTTCTTATCATATCTATTTTATAACTGACATAGTATGAATCTGCTAGCACTACTGCAATTATTTTGAAATGTAAATCTATTTTAGCACATTACTGAATCTGAAATCCAATCAGTCACTCCCAGTTATTTCCTGGTTGCTTTTTTGGATAAATCTGGCCAGTGTCGTATCTTAACAGAGTGGCTTTCACCACTTACTAAGTATCCTGAAGTCATTACTATTTTTGTATCAGGTCTGGCTGAGTCACACCAGCCTAAGCCAGTCTGATAACATCTTTCAGGAAGCACTTGCCAGGGGAAAGTCAAGCAGCTGCAAATGATCCATGATCTTTTTGGCCTGAAAAGCAATATTGGTCTTTCAGCTTACAAAAGCTCTCAGTTTCAAAACCAGGTCTGCTACTCTGTGGGATCTTTTAAAATAAGCTGATCTAACAGAGGGGCCAACAGCTAGCCAGAAAGAAAACCAGTGAAATTCTGCCACAAGAATTGACACACAAAGTTCATCTGGGAGACTGCAGATTCAGAATTGTCCATGTGGTCTTAAGGTAGCTATGAACCTAGCAAGAGCATGACTAGATTGCAGAAAAGCCAAAATCATAAGGTGAAATTAAGCATCTCACTGTCTAAGTAGGCAGGTTCAATACATGTAACAGGAAGCAATCATGTCTTAGTGTCAGAAACAAGAGGTGTGTTACTGGAAATGCAGGAGATGTAAACCAGGGAGGACACAAGCAGCTTTATTCAAACATAAAATTCTTTTTTGCCAGAAGAACTAGCCAGGTTTTCATGCAGACACAATTATCTCCCTCCTCCTATCACAATACCTGTCAGATCACACAGTTCCACCTGACAAAATGGGAGGATTATAAGACCCACAGGAAAATATCAGAGACCTAGCTGTGACAAAGACAGTACTAACTAAACGAGAAATCACCACATCTCGTTGATTACAGGCTCCAGACTTGTCTTTCACAGACAAAAATCTTTGGTGATACAGATCGTGATACTCTTACTTAAATTGATTGAGTAACATCTTCCTAAACAACCTGGACAGACAGAGAAGGGAAGTACTACTTGACTAACTGGGGTATCATAATATAAAGGATAACAGAGATTGTGCAAGTTTGCAGCCAAAATTCAAACCATGCTGAGAATCCAGGCTGTTTATCAGTTTTGGACAGAAAATGCAGCCAGAACAAGAAAAGTGTTTTGGTTTTTTTTCTTGAGCTTGGGCCAGTTCATCATGCAAAAGTATAGCAAGTGAGCAACCAACAAATGATCTGTCATAACAAGAAGTAAATCAGTTAATATCTTGCTCAGACAAACTTCTCCAGATGCTGGAGGAAGGATGCAATTAAAATAAACTACCTTCTGTAAAAGAGTTTGTTTGTCATGAATTGTGCTGTTCAGGTTAAAAGCAAATGTGAAGTACTAAGCAAGTTATCTTTTGGGTGTAAATGAGGAGACAATTGCTGCTATTCATGCCACAGCCAAAAATCCAGATGAGCCACGATTAATAATCAGAGTTTTCACTATCATGACTAGACCTAAATTTACAGAAGTCCCAACCAATGATTTTTTCCCCTACTTCACCATGTCTTGGAAGAATCTACAATCCATGATGCAGCATAACATCATTTATTTTACATATCTCAGTATGAAGGCAGTATATTTTCACCTGCAGGGCTGACTATTCATTACATGCTGTACTGGTGGCTGTTTCACAGTGAACGCAGTCCCCACGGCTCTCCCTGAGAGACTGAGGGACTGACAGGAGGCTGCTGTCAGTGCACGAAGCCTTAATGGCCCTGACCAGAGCCATTCAGCCCCTGCCTGAGCTGTGTTACGTGCAAAGCTATCTCCAGTCCTGGCTCAGGGCCTGCCTCCTGGATGCACCTTGGACCTATGCCGTAGAATGCGGATCTCCTGGATGGACCCCGTGGATGTATATGGTAGCTTGTCTCCAGCCTACCTTTGGCCCTGTCTCCTGGATGGACCTGGAACACGTGTAGTAGCTCTGTCTATGGCCCCTGCCTCCATTTGCTCCTGACTCCCTGTTTGGACTCTGGATATGGTTCATCACTTGCCTGGTCTGGCATTGTTGATGGGCCTTGTTACCATCCAGCTCTGCCCACCACGTTCAGGCAGGACATGGTCATCCATCAGTGAGGGCACTGCCCAGGCTGGGGTCACCCTTGGCTCCTCGCTTGCCTTCCCATAGGGAGCAACCAGCCCTTACTGCTCCCTGACAATGATTTTGCAACCCCCAAAAATTTAAGTACATCCTAACTTTCCTTCTCCCTTTATCCTGCCCATAAGAAAACAGAAGATTAATAAAATGATAGTATTTTGTTTCCTTTGTTAATAAAAATGGTGGTAATACATATGAGATCATCTTGTAAGAGGATCTTGCCTTCAGATGAAGTATGTACCCTGTTTTTCAGACTAGACACAAACCAAAGTGTCATAGGGACCAAACTAATTTGTAGCCAGTAGAACTGTGACTGAAACCTAAAAGATTAGAAAGACAAAAAGAAAGCTTTTATCTTCAGCCCAGACAACCACCCAGGCAAGTGTGATTATTTCACCAGCTGCATGAGCTGTAGCTGCCTGCATAAGAAGGGCTTTTTCACCAAATGAAAAAAAAAAATACACTTAGCTTTTGCAAAATAAGTCCGTAAGACTAGCCTAATGCTACACACAGCCTTCCACCATCTTCCCCCGTTCGGTGTCCGTAGAAGAGGGATGGCATATTTCTCTTCTCTGTTACAAGAGCTCCCCTTAGTGTCCAACAGCTGTGAATAACAACTCTAGCTGCACAATTTATTTGCGGTCTATGTTAGGTCCAGTCTTCCAGATTCTGGCACGCAAGAGCAATATGGTTAATAAACTCAGTGTACAGTGGAGCATATTTACTACGTGCTGGAGTGAAAATGCAGTACTGAGATACTTGGAAATGTGTGTAGCCTATTCCAGTTTTACAACTGTAGGAGGAGTTTCGAGGAGAAAACCAAAGGCAAGTCAATTAGCAAGAAAAAACACTCTACTGTCTGTTCTCAGCCCACTGGTCTCATACCAGGCACTGCAAAACTGCTTTGTCTTCTAACATTTTTGATTTTACCAGATTTATTCCAGGAATGGCTTTGGTACTAGGACCAATGGCAGAATTCACAGCTGGATCCATGAAGTTCTTGTTCAAGTTAATGAAAACTGTAAATATTCATTAAACAGGCTTGGGTGGTGGGTCTGTGTTTAATTCATAGGCTGTTGAATTTAGCTTAATATGTTTCCCTTTTTTTTCGAACGGTGCAGAGCACTCTCCAAGAAAGCTGCTGGATACCTAGACTCTTCCAACAGAGACTTCTGACTATACTACCACTTGCAGGACATGACACTGCCAAAAATTTCTTGAAAAGCCAATGGTTTACAGGAAAGAGACTGATATAGGAGAATTCACATTGCTTTTCTATAAATAATTGGCTCCCTCCAACTAGAACTGGGAGCATGGAAAGGCTTGTATTGATGCAAAGGCCTTGGGCAAAATGCAGTCTGGCTTCGCCAACTCTGCTCCTCAGGGGAACATGTGCTTCACTGGGAACTCTGCCACTGAATGGGTTCAGCATGTGCTGTCACTGCTGCTTGTCATAAGAAGGTGGGGGAAAAGGTTCAGACCACATCCATCATCCCCTCAGAGCTGGAAGCGACAGCACTGCTTTCTACCAAGAGAGTCTTTCAGAATAATTTAAATACAGCTGTTGGGGTTTTGTGGAAAAGCACTGAGAGAGTGAGCTTGTGACATTCACTACATGCAGCTTAAAATGTCCCTTCTCCTTTGTGCAGATTTTCATCTTGTGCTCACCTCCACCATTACTAGATGCAGTATCTGCCATACCTGGTGCAGGGTCAGGGCCATATTTAGAAAGTCTAAAACTACACCTGAAGCGATTGCCTTTGGCTGGCCCCTTGGCTTTCGGAGGGATCAGCCCATAGGGAACAGCATGCCTATGGACATCACTGACAGATAATCCAATCTAGACCCCATAGAGTAATACTGAAGAAGTTCTTTATGAAATTCGTATTTCTACAGCACTGAGGAAAAAAGCACTGATTTCTACTCTTGGTATGTGAGGAGCATTTACTTTGGACTTCTGCTATAGCCAAAATGTTTCTCGCTACTTAAGAAATGTTGACAACTTCTTCTTCAGAACTAATTAACAACATGAAAAGAAATTCTGTGTGTATCCAGAACACTTTGTAAAAGTTAAAAAAATCCAGAACAACTTATCCTCCTCCAATTCTGTATTTGCCTTGGCTGGCTGCTGCTGTTACTGTTTGTTTGCTTTTTTGTCAGAGGGTCAAGCACCTACATTATGACGTTGGTATCATCGTACCATGGGCATTGCATTACCTGTGATAGCAGAAGTCACTGACACAGCCACAGAAAAAATGGCAAGATTCCCACTGACTTCAGTGGGCTGGGATTTCACATAGTGTGCACCATCGCAACACCACAGCAGGAAGAGCATTACACCAGGACCCTATCTGGGGTGCCATACCACTGTGGCACACCCAAAACCAAATGAGGGACTTTTTAGCCTGTTGTCTTGGGCAGACCCAGTTTGAATAGGTCTGACCAAGTACAGATTTGGTATGGCTACTTTTCATATCACTCAAGTCTCTATTTGTCCACTTCTTAATCCTGCCGTAAAGAAGTATTTGAGATCTACAGGGGTATAGGACATAATTTTGTGACTTCAGCACTGTAATGAGTAGCGTTTTATGCCTGTATCTTCAGGAAAATCCGTCTTCCTCCCGTCAGAAATGTTAGCTTTCACTGGGCACTTAACGTGAGTGTACAAAGGTTTCAGTAAATTCTAGACTAAAAAGTAATCAGGCTGGGTTGATTTTAGTGTCTTTCCTTGCTTGATAGCAACTTTGCTGTAACACAGCCTGCAAAAGAAAGCAAAAGAATGCCCCAGACTTCTTAAAATACAATTGAAAAGTATGAAATTTTACAAGAAGGAACTGATAGAAACTTCTCCACAAGTTATGTTGTCCTTTTTATGTACTAATAAACCGCTCATTCATCTCTGTAAGGCGGCTCAGAAAGGCTTTCCTCTGTTTAAGAACCTGCAAGCTTCATGTGTCTTTCTGCCCCGATGACATTCAGGGCACCTACTGAATTTAGGTATTTCAGAATTTGAGAAAATTGCCTGTGACTGAAAAAGCACAGAAGTTACTCTCAGTTGATAGGCAAAGCTCTTGGTTTATAAAACAAGTTATGGTTTCTTGTCAAGTCCAAGCATACATTCAAATAGTGCCAAGAAGAAAAGCCAATTGCATAGCTATAGGGAACACTGTAGAAACAGGATACTGGTTCATGTTCGTATGTTTGTCCTTCTACCCTGGAGTATTCTGACTGATTAATGAAGGGGTATGCAGTAAGTAGCTAGGAGATCTGTTCCTATAAAAACCTGGAAAGTACTCCAGCTAACAAGTCTCTGAACACCTTAAATTTCAGATTAAAGAAAGCTCAATGCCAAAGGTGGCGGTTATCAGAGCACATTGTCCTCACATCTTCCATTAACCCAGAGTACACTCATCACTGAGTCAACGGAAGAGCATGTCCCCCTCATTAGTGTCATCTTTTGCAAGAACTGGCATAATAAAGCCAAAAGCTGAGGAAAAATACCGCTTTTTTTTCCCTTGGTTCCATTTCAAAGTGTCACTGCAGAAAGTGTTTTCCCTAAGTGTCTTCCACCTTGTATGAATTTTCTTCTTTCTTCCCCCATCACAACTTCCTTGGCTCCAAAGACACAACAAAGCTTGGACATTGAGAGTGGCCACTTGCCCCAGTCATTTTGTTCTTCTGATCTGAAAATGACTAAAGAAATTTTAAATGTATTTCTTACACCAGTTTTACATAATTACCTGGAGCTCATGCAGTGGAAGGCTGAAATAAGCTAGACAGAAGTGCAAATAATGTACATGGATAGGAAGGAGGGGTCCACATCCTAATTCCTTGAACCCATGGGTCTAACACTGGCTTTGCCCATTGAAAATACTGATTTCCTCACGAAGATGTCAGCAGTTAGAGATTGCATACATATATTTGACTGCACCCTATTGCCCAAACATAGAAAGTTGATGTCTCTTTGCAGGAAATCTTGCTGTGATTCGTACAATAATGGACAGAGTAATATAAGGTACCTTTTCCCTGACTCAATGTGCTATGTTTGCAGCAATTAGCACAAGAGAGCATGAACTAGGAGGTTTGGTATAGACCTGTATAGTGCTGTTGACTCACTCTAAGTTGGCTCATTCAGTTTTAAGCCCAAATTGATCTTGCAGTCAAGCTGCCTGGTTATGAATCCAAGCCCAGAAGCATCTGTTTATGCCATGGTGAGATTTGGGACAGTTAGAGGGGAAAGCCTGAGCTCATCCAGATGCTCAGCACAGGCTCTGCCACATCTACCCTGCAGTGTGGTTTGGCAGGACACCAGCCACTAACCAGACTCCTCCATCCCCTACTTCCCAGGGCCTTCAAGGGATGTCATATAGTCAATGGCAAGGAGACAAATTGGCCAGGCTCCTTCTTCCTTCTTAGAAGCCCTCTGCTACAATATGATATAAAACTTCCTAGTCTTAAACCTGAATAATCTCTAAGAAGGGTACTGGTGGGAAATAGCCAGGACAAAAGCCAAGCTCCATATCCCAGCTGCTTTTCCTGCTCACTGAGCAGTGCTGAGGCAATTGAACATGGTATATCACAGAGACTTAAGGAAAGTGTGAGTGCATGTTTGTGTTTGTAAGCAATTTTAGCTAATAACATGGATGTTCTTCCCCTTGTAATCCCACTTAAATAAGATACAATAAACATTACACCAAGAGCTACCAGCATCAGTTGTTATATTTAAAAGGCATTTGTGAAACACTTCACACAGGGTGCAGTAAGGTGGGGAAGGAGTTGTAGCTGCTGCGATATGAGCCGAGGGCAATGCAGGTGTACATGCAGCTCCCCTGCCCAGACTCATGCCTGCAACCACGGACCTGTGACCTCTCAGGATTCACAGTCATGTCTCACCCTACAGCTTCCCCAGGTGCAGCAACAGAACCTGTAATACCTAACACATGGCGGTTCCATTTCAGCAGCCACACCAAGAGCCGTGTCCCTGAGAGTGTGCCCTCAGAGTCTGCTGCTCCTTCCTTCCTCTCAGTGGCGACCATCACACCTGCCTGTCCACTTTGCCAGACCCCACCATCTCACCTTCAGAAACCACGTATCTTACTTCACTTCAGTTTTCCTGTAAAGTCTGTTTGTGGAGAGATGTTGGTGTTAAACTAAAGATCTGGTTTGTACAACTGGATCACCAGCACCTGTGTCAGGGTATTCTCTTTCAGGCAAAGACAAGCCCACTTACAAAACGGCACCTGGAAGTGAAGGGGAAAGCTTCAGCAAGGCACTCCTTGGCATCTAGCTAACATCAACTGAAAACACAGCAAGTGTAGAATTTGAAAGTACCCAAAATATATCCTTTCCTGTATTACTAGCACCTTAGATTATTGACAGATTTGTCAATTCAATTCCAGCACAGAGTAATTTTTGGTTTTAATTTATGGTTCTTTGAATTCAAAGCCATTTATGGGCACTCAGAATCTCAGTGGATGCAGGCAGCTCTCTGGTATGTTAACTTTTTCCAAAGCTGAGCTAAAGAATAAGAAATTTTCTTCAGAGTCCTAAGGCTCAGCTCAGGTTGTGCAACCCTGCTGTACAGAAACACTACCTAGAGAGCACGTTTCAAATTGCACTGCCATAAACTTGCCATTTATATGAATATTTCAAACAGGAAATGTTCTCTCATAAAAAAAATGTTAATAAGCAAATCTGGGAATAGTTTCATGTTTATATGTCATCAAAGTGCTTCATTTTACATCTGTTTAAAAGGCACAGCATCACCTGAAAGTATACCAAGAATTGATGCTTACTGATTTTCCATAGGCTATTTCCTCCATACTCAAGGTTCTTCAAGTTCCAGGGGCAAGTCTGTGTGCCTGCATGCTGTCATTGATACATATATGTGCAGTACATCAAATTAAGAGTCTTTTGATCACCAGCACCAGGTAACGCATTGAAAGCATAAAGTGAGGTGGGGGACCCAAGCAAACCATTGTTCCTCCTCTCTGCCTGTGTGATATCCAAACCTTCCTTCTCCCTGGAACAGGGGAAGACAGTTTAATACTGCTCAATGCTGCAGAAGCGTTACACTCTTCTCTTTGAAAAAGAAACTAACTTATTTGTTTGCCTACTTGTCACATTTCCCAATCAGTTACAATTTAAGACAACTCTTCAGGCTTTAGAAATCACCACTCATGTGAAGCCAGAACACTTCTCTGTCATGAGCACTCGTGCTTGCGGTGCCTGAGTGAAGGGCACCTTCCTGAGTGAAGGACACCATGTGTGCTGTCTCAAAATCAGACTTTTTTAAAGAAAAAAATCTAAATTGCCATGGAATCCTACCTGAGAATGTTCCTGCTTAAAATGTCAAGGCACCCCTCTTCAGATCCCAGGACAATTGGGAAAGCAGCCTCTCAGCAACCCTCTGAAAGTCACACAGACTGCCTGTAGTATAAAAGCTCCATCATCCTGTAACTTGTAAAAAGGATAGTAAATAAGAGAGACTTGGAATAAAAAACTGGCCACAAAGGGGAAAAATTCTTTGCCCCATTCACCAGATCCTTTCACAGAGCTCCAGGAATGATACTGAATCCTCGAAGGAAAAGGGGAGGGAGACTCAGACCCCTAACGTGTTCCTGTGGCAGCAGCTCACAGAATCACAGAATCATGGAATAATCTTGGTTGGAAGAGACCTCTGAGATCATCAAGTCCGACCATCAACCCAGCACTGGCAGTTCACCACTCAGACCATACTGATTATCTTGTCCTACACTGACATCTCACCATGTACATCCACAGGGTCAATGCCTACTCTAATGTCAATGTTATACTGCAGGAAAGGCCTTAGGGCTAAATCTGCTGTCTGTCTCCTAAAATGTCTTCTTTGCTGATCCTGTATGACTAGTACAGGGTCTCAGTCTCCCTCAGAATGTGCCTGCTGATCCTACACTGCTATGGTGGGCACAAGAGACACCCAACTCATTACGGCTTGGCACAACTCCTCTGGGAAGGATTATTCATTTTCTTCTCTGGACTTCTAGGCCATAAATTGAAACCATAGGCCAGAAGATTTCCCCCTACTGAGCTCACCATATTCCTGCTCCACACAAAGTCTACAGGCTCTTAACCTTCCTGGGGCTCAGGCAAGTGACAGTCACTCTCCCTTCCCTAGGCACAGTTTCTAAGCTCATGGTTTGCTCTGCAAAGCGATAGTGCTCCAAAGCAAAATTACTCCATGTGCAACCACAGCAACTGCACCAGGGTGTGCAGGCTAATGTAAAAATGCTTCCCTTCAAAATGATGGCTGGAGGGGACCGTGCTTTTTGCCTGCTACGGCTAACACAGGCCATAGGATAAAACATTACACTGCCCTGATGGATTCTGCTACTCAGAGATAGCAGCAAAGGATGGACCATTTCATGGCAAAGACT
This sequence comes from Podargus strigoides, assembly GCA_028020825.1. NCBI lineage: Eukaryota > Metazoa > Chordata > Aves > Caprimulgiformes > Podargidae > Podargus > Podargus strigoides. The sequence goes on along the minus strand of CM051624.1, from coordinate 7,119,917 downwards.
TTCCAATCAGATCTCAAGCTGGTTTGTGAACTGGAAAGCTCAGAGAGAGTTCACAGCAGCAGACATGAGCAAGTCTTTTGAGAAATCTTTCTTCCAGAGATGTGCAGGACAGACACTAGAGCTCTGCAGACTTGCAAAGTTAATTCACTGCTTTTCTTCTCTGATGCAGCTGAGCATGTGGGAATGGACACACTCCACAGCTTCAGGGCAAACATTAGCAACGTGTCTCTGAATCTGGTGCCTCCACCAGGCTCTGACTCATTTATAAATGGAGCAGTTCTTGTTTTAAACACCAGAAAAATCACACTGCTCTTAGGCAAAAGGGCAGAAATGTGATCATTCTGAAGAAAAGTGGAGAAACTTTTAGAATACAAAGGTTTGTAATATAAGGCATATAAACTGGGAAATACACACACACACATACAGGCTCACATATAAATGACTGTGGAACAAGCTTACAGTGAGCTCATTTATGTTCATATTTTTCAGAGTGAAAAAGAATGAGATACTTGAACAGTCTGTGCATCATCACTTTTTAACTCCTTTCAAGCTGTGCTCACAAAAAGCTGAAACTCAGCTCCAAACACTTAGTTTAGGAGACCTGCAAGGAAAGGAAAATCTTTTTGTCTCATATAAGTTTGCACATGTGCTCATATAAACAGCACATTGCACAAAGGTCTGCTGAAGTTGTGGCTGCCCCCTCCCTGGAAGTGTTTAAGGCCAGGTTAGAATAACCCAAACAGGGAGAAAATGGAGGACAAGGGGCAAATATATTCATATTTCAGAGACAGAAAAAAATATGCGCATATCAAATAAGGGAAAAAAATAATTCACTACAGTGTGCGAAGGTACCTTATCAATACTGTTTCCATTAAAACTAACCCACAGCTCACATGGGCAAGAGGTGTTACGCACAAGGGGAAGCACACAAAGCTCCTGTGTGTTAAGAAAAAGTGCATCATTCTATACATTATATATCATAAGGAAATTATCTGTGTCATCAGCCGCTCAGAATAGGAGGTATGGGGCTTCAAACCATTGTTTGTCCCTAACTTTACCCTATTTTTCTCCTACTTCCATTATCCTGTTTGTCTTAGAAAGTCTTTCAGCTGTAAATGGTTGGAGACCAAGAGTATAACCTGTTTGCCCTGTTCCTATAGTCTTCCTTATATATTTGCAGCAGACCACCATTAGAGCCATGACCCTGAGCTGGGACAACCTTTTGTCTCGTCTGGTACAGACAGTCCTATGCTCTAGAGGCAATTACACAGCAAGCAGGACATGTATTGGAACCAGGAATGCTCTAAGTAAAAACACATTGAAGGTACAACGTAAGCCTGCTTCATATTATGAACTCTGTGCATGCATCAACATCAAACACTGCTCAGTGTTTCAAATTGGATATTAAGACATGCATAAAGACTCTTATCACACAAGTCTGAAATGCAAAACTCCATTTACTTGGTTTTATTTCCAAATACCCCACTTGCTGGAATTATGGTGTGTGGGAAAGCTGGGTTCATGCCAGCCTTGGACTTCCCCTACTACAGACTTCACAGAATTGGTTCAGCCTCCTCCTGTCTCCACAGGACACTGCAAGAGCAGGATTTGCTTGGTTGAGAGAGCACCCTGTGAAGGTTCTTGCAGAGATGGTACAGAACTAGCCATGCAATCTTCCAGTGCCAGGGATGTCCTTGCTTGGGCTAGGACAATTATCTGAGAGGCTGTGTGGATTAAACTGCAATGGAAAGATTGATTTCTGGACATCCTCCTACCTGCAGCCCTTTCTCCCTGCTTACCTCTGCCTGTGTCAGTGTGTGCAACTCCCTACACAGTTAGAAAGGTGGAATTAGTATAATGGATGTTTCTATAAAAAATATTGGAAATGTATTTTTCATAGTCTTCTGGTGAAATTTAGCAGTTGGAAAAAAAAAGGCTAAAGTCCTATGTAGCCACAGGCCATTAACTAAAAATTATTAGCCAAGGAGAATTAGGAGGAGCTGGAAATTAAAACCTAGTTAATCACAGCTCCATTGCTTGTGTTTACATTTTGCTTTAGGCAATCAAGTAATCCTTCTTTCTCAGTTGCCTTATCTGAAAAATGTGGTAATACATTACTCAAACGCAGGCTGGGATACTGAATTAGGCTGTTGTTTACTGCACGAGTGCCACAACATGCTGTAAAAGTATTAGGAATGGTTATTATGTGAGAGAAAGGACTCCTTAGAAAATGGTTTCTTTGCTCTGAATTATCTCTTAATATCAAAGAGTCAGGACAACCTAGGCCCCATATTTATCAAGCACTCTGGCACTGTTCTCAGTGGAATCCAGTGTGACACAAAATTCTTCAAACTGTTAACAAGACATCTTTCTCCTGCAGGATCCCTAAGAGGTCAATGAGAACTGTTGGATGATTTCTGTGTGAAGGTAAGGTGATGTATCTAAAGGAAGTTAGCTAAAACAGTGACAAGAAAAGCAGCCAATGGAAAATGCACTCAAGTATGTACAAATTTGTGTGACTGGCATAGTAACACAAGTGGAAGTTCAGAGATAGTCTGAGCTGGTTGCTGCTGTCTTTAGTGTGACAGACAAACTGCAGTCAATACAAAACTACATGGTAGGCAAGTAAATGGCAAGCTTGAGACAGGGGTCAGAAAAGCACTTCAGAGGCCTGTTTGTTACTGCCACTCCGTTGGACACAACCAGCTTTACCTCCCCGCCAGAAAAACCTATGATGAAAGTACCTTTCACCTGCATTATAGAAAATCAGTTCACTGTAGTTAAAATTGCTTTTGGAAGTGATTTGATTAATCTGTCTGCCTTTGCACTGCAGTGGATGAGGAGCACTACAAGTCCCTGTTCTGCTAGGTTGGGCATTGGAGCAGGAGCCCTGAGGAGAAGGCCAGAGAGCAAATACCATCTTAACCCAGGACAGCAACTTTTGCAGTGACTGCCCTACAGCTGGCTGCACCACCAACTTGTGATTTCTCTGGCATGCATTTAAACGTGCCACTGTTATCCCATTACAAAGCTGTGTTGTCCATCATGGCAGATAAGGTACACTCTAGAGTAACGTCATTCATTTAACCAATCCTGCTTTGTTCAGGGAGGCATCTCTAAACTGGCAAAGTTCCCCGTGTTTGAAGAATCAAAGTCTAATACTGGGGTTTTTTGTGTGTGCTCCTGCAAACAAGCTTTCTCAAAATCTCTTTTCTGACCAAGGCTTATGAAGCTAATCAAAGTTTTCTGTTCCTCTTCCTTATCGGGAGCCAATGTCGTATCTTAACTGTCCCACTTAATGGGGGAAGCAAAGCCTAACGTTCTTCCTCAGTCTGCTGATTTGGGGTCAGTTTCTCTGAACACATTGGAGCTTCTGGGGCCCTGTGCCACCAGAGGCTGTTAGCTCATCAGTAACACTGAAAGTTTTTCTGGCATATGCTTTGCAGCCTTCATGGCTTTTTTAAAGAACAAGCTCCATGACTTTTGACGTGTTGGGTAAGAGGGGGTGGATGCAAAGGTAAACAATCAAACAGCAGGAGTTGCCAAATCAAACCCAGGGATGCCTGGCAGGGGGGCGAATGAGGCAGAACAACTCTTCTGGGGCAACACTCAGAGCAGAAAGGTCTCTTACTCTGAGGCTTCAGCCTATCCTGAAGTAACTGCTTTTATCCTTCTTCATTCGAACAGACCTTAGAAAATAAGTCTGCTTTGGTAGAAAACAGACTAAGCTCAGGGCTGTCCTTATCACAACATTAGGGGTTTTTTTCTCATTCTTTTGCATTAATATGGTCAAACAAATTGTATTGAAAACATAACACATTGATTGTTGCTGTCAACATTTTCACAATGTTTCTTTTTTTTTTGCTACTATGTTTCTCTGAAATTTCCTATACCTGAATAGTATCTTTAACTCATTAACTGCATTTCAAGGCCAGATTTGGCTCTGATATGAACTGAGCAGAAGGGTCTGTTCAGCTGTTTCTCACCACATAAACCCTTTTCTGTTCCTTTCCCACCCCATTTCCAGTATTTTGACCTCAGGATGACAATTAAGAATAGAAGTAAAAGAACATATTCTTACATAAAGGCATGACACACACAACTTCTGAGTAATAATCTCAGCTTTAGCATTTGACTGCCACACAAGACAAGTTACAAATACAAAAGAGCTTCCTGCTATGACAAAAGGAGGTTATCTAGTCTGATTTTCTGGCATAAGCATTTAAAATTCATGAGTATATCCCTTCCCAAATATGAGAATCTGGCTCAAAAATAATTAGACTATAAAAAGGGGGGGGTTTAGGGTTATTTTTATTTCCTTTTCTATTTCTTAGACTCTACAATAAATTCAGGTCATTTTCAAACTCCTACATTTAATCATGAAACATCTTTTTTTCAGGAGCTGGGGCATTATGAAAAGCAGTAAGTGACATTAACGCTCACACACACATGCAAATCATGCAAGCTAGCAACTCTGGGTAGGAATCTGCAGCTCCTGATGGGAATAGCTTCTTCTGCTCGTTCTGCAAATAAGGTCATCTGAATATTTTAAATAAGGTGGCTTTCTTCTTTTTCTTTTCCTGCCTGATATTTTTATATTACCATCCTGAGTGTCAAATCTTTTTTTGGCAAAAGTTTTTTTTGTGAGCTTACCCTGTCCTTAACTGAAGGAATCCATCTTGCATTTTTTTAAAAAACACCGTTTTTTTTTTTTTCACCCCAAGAGTTCATTCAGGCCTCAGATAAAGGCAACAGAAGAAACAAACAAGGCACAGAATTTTAAGCAGCCTAGAAAAATCCCTTCTCTCAGCTAATTGTGTAATCTCAGTTTTGATTGTATAATACTGAAGTGCCTGTTCAAGCATTCCAGGAAATACATAATGAAAGAAGAGAAAAAGAAGTTCTTTCTAGCTTTTTCTGTTTAGTATATAAAAGCCCTAAAATGCAAAGTTTTCTGTCTTTTCCAAGTCACAGAGAAATTTATGTCCTTTAATCATACAATTACAAAACACTGTTAACTTAAGGTAGTGTAATCACCCAAGGCAATAAGGTGTCCCCTCAATAGAAAAGCAAGCAGAATAAAGCAGAAAAGATGCCACTGGTTAGGCTATGAAAGGAAAGACAGAAGAGAAGCCTTATCCTCAGAGAAGTTTTGAACTATTTATGGTTTATATTCGCCTCCTAGAATATCAGAGAAGCAACTGTAAAGCTTCTGAGCTTTTCAAAGAGAAGGGGTCTATTTATTCTCATCCTCACAGTTTTGTGTCCTAGGCAGAAGCTGCAAGGCCTACACTTCTCCCTTCTCAAAATCTGACAATTCCCCAAATCCATTTGTGAACAGACTATGCTATGGGGTAGCAGAATTGAATGCTTTCTTAGCACGGTCTTTGGAATAGGAACTTTCTTTTTCCAAACCTGTGCGTTCTATATAAAGCAAAGATCTATGTGAAAGCACTTCACACAGGCCTTTTAAGTCTTGAATTCTCCACGGGAACACTGCTGTTGTAGCATCCAACCCCTGTTCTCCACAGCTTGTTAATTTGCAGTGGGATCATCCTGTTTCTTTGCTGTCCTGCAGGTGTGGCAGATGTGGCTAGGTCCCAAACAGTAAGAGGAGCACTGCTTTACCACAGGCACAGGAATGTGTGACTGCTCCCTAGCAGCAGCCTAATGCTGTGGGTTCACCCCATCATCGATCTCAATTTGCCAGCTCCCTTTCCCTGACCTTTTTATCACCAGTTTCTTGAATCGTAGACCTGTTCTCTGACCACATGTTAGATATCAGCAAGGAAGGCTGATGAGTTCCTTAACTTCTCTGGGTCATGGGGCTACCTTGCCTGAGTAAGTCTGCCTCAGTGACATTTAAGTGCTTTTGCCATCTCCAGCTCTGGCTAGACCCTAACCACTAATTTGCCCCATGTGCGAGAAAACCACTGAAAGCTGACTTAAATCAAGGTCCTAAAAATGCCTGCAGATCTTTGTTGTGTAAATGACAGTAGATGTGGAGGACTGCATGGATCTGACAGGACTCTACACCTTCATCGGTCCTAATGAGATCACCTACTCCAGGTTCAACCCACCCAGACAGCCGTCAGGAACCTGTGGTTGACAGCTCCTATGGACTTGAAGCCACAGTCCTGCTCTCTTCTTCATTGCCCTCTTTCTTCTCAAGCTGGCCAGTGGTTTGCTCGCTTTATATCGCACCAACGCGCTGCAGTCCTGAAGAGCAGGGATTGCTCTTGGCACAGCCTCCCGGGAGCGCCACAGTGCCACCCGGGACACAAAACACAGAGCTGATTTTTACACTGATTTTCCTAAAGGCACGGCAGAGCCCACCCCCGCACACCGGCGGGGTGACCCCTCGGGACCGGAGGGCAGCGTCCCACCGCCCCGCACCCCTCAGCCCCCACCGCGTTCCGGCGGCCATCCCCCCCCCGCCGCTCAGCCCCGCTCCGGGAGGGCCAGGGGAGGAGACACGGCGGCGGAGCCCATCACCGCCCCTCCGTGCCCTTCTCCTCCCTCCTCCGGGGCGGGGGCAGCGCCTGCGCGGTGGGGCCCGGCGGCCGCCGAAAGTTTGGGGCACGTGTGGCGCGGAGCGGGGCAGTCGTGGGGGCCGCCCGTCCCGCAGACGCTCCGGGAGCCCCGCTGCGCTCGCCCGCCGCCTCCCCGCCCTCGCCATGGCCCCCGCCGAGATCCTCAGCGGCAAGATAGTCTCCGCGTACGTACCGCGGGGCCGCCCGCCGTCCCGCCATGAGCCCGGCGCCGCGCGGGGGCTTCCCCAGGCGGGCAGAGCCTGTGGGCGGCCGCAGGGACTGTCGCCCTTCGGGATGGCCGCCCTTGGGAAGGGGACCGGGAGCTGGGGGGTGCCCCGGGGGAATGGGGCGGGGGTAGCCTTTGCCCTGGCTCGGCCGCTGGGATGGAGCAGTCGGAAGACACCTTAAAGCTTTTCACTACGTTGCCTTCAAAGCTCACTCCTCCCTGGCTGGAAACAGCGGGAGTTACGAAATGAAGGTGACATTAAAGATCTTTAGAAGAGCCTAAAGTGCTGCCGCGGGTGCGTTGTCCCCCAGGAGCCCAGCCGGTGTGTCTGTTTCTCGGTGGCACATCCAGCACCGGCCCTGCAGAGCGGCTTGTGCCCGCTCAGCACCTGTGGGCTGGGAGCAGTGCCCGGGCAGGTGTGAAATGGCTCTTGGGGTGTATGTGGTACTGGTGGGATGCTTTACCAGCAGGAGTTGGGAACCGGTGCTTTAGGTGTGGTCTTTGTGTTCATACTGTACAGACGTTGGTCACTCCTTTTTAAAGCCAAATAAATTAATCCACGTATTGGATAACAACAGGATGAATGTTCACAGGTGTCCAGCTGTTTGGAAGATTTGTAAGGCTCTAAAGGAAAAAGTTTCTTTCAGCTTCTCAGCTTTTACTCAGCTGGCCAGCCCGAAGTATAGGTGACCCTGCGTTATGTCTTTTAGTTTGCTTATTTTAACTATTGCTACTATACATACACATAAGCAAAGGTAAGAAGCTGAAACAAATCTCACTAACCCTAGGAAAACAAAGTGTTTAGCAAATGGTAATGGTAATACTCTGTGCAAATGGGATTTGGTTAGATACGTTTGTTTGGTACCTTCTTCTCTATAACCAGGGCATTCAAAGAGAAAATGTAAATTTGGAATGGTCTAAAGTAATCTCTGAAAAGTTGTTAGACCTGACATTAGGTATTGCTGTGTACAACACTTACATCCAACTGACAGTGGAGCGTTTCTGAAAAGTAGGCCTAATGTGTCTTGAATCTCAAGATCCATGATGAAAGGCTGCTTGCATATTTTTTAGCCAGTACTGCTTGGATATTGCAGTCTGTCTTGTGTGCTTCCTTAGACCTTATGCTTTTGGTAGTCTTGAAGCCAGTGTGCTCTGCACGCCTTATATGTGGTGCCCCGAAGGTGTAGTAGATCCTTTCAAGCTATATGTTATTCCAGTTTTAGAGTGACTAGAAATCTGGAAATGTGCTAGCTTGAGTAGAATTGATGTGTTTTGGAGGAATTCTGACCATTCACTTTAAAACTTCTAGCTTCCTTGGCAGTGCATATTGTGTTACTTTCTTTTAATTTATAGATACAGGGGTGGCATTTTTTATTTGTGTTTGTTTTCTGTATTACATTACAGCTCTGTTCAGAGATGAGGACCTTTATGATGTTGCACAAACACTCAGGAAGGAGCATAAGCTTTTAATAGACACATACAGGAGAAAGGATTGCTTAGTTTCCAGCACAGCTCTGAGGTGTTTGGCTGAAGCCTGTCTTCCAAAGGTGTCAAATCTTGACCTGAAGACCACATGAAATGGAAAAATAGTTGCAGCTGTCCAGCTGTCCTCCTTCATTTATTTCTGCTGTATTTATGTCCAGTATAGCAAAACCATCATTTGCTCTACAGGAATGTGCTTTATGTAGTTCTGCTTTTTCCTAGTGGAGGACTTGAAAGAGACATGAGGAAATGGGCCATCCACTCTGCACATACCTGTCCCTTTCTTCCAGACCCTCCAGAGAAGTGCTGGTCCGGAGGATTCTCCTTGTTCAGAGTCTGCCCCCAGGCCAAGAGTCTGGCAGCAGAATCAGCGATAGGCATGTGGTTTTTTTAGGAATTTTCAACTGAATTGCCTGTTGTAGAAAGGGAGTGTTTCTGGCTTGACTCAACTGCAAAGTCTTTTTAGTTACCATCTTGCAGGGGGTGTTTTTTGTTACTTTATCCTTTAGTTGAGAAAAGTGTTTGTAAGTCAGTCAAATATTAACAGATGAGGTGAATCAATCAAGTAGTGCTACAGCTATGTCATTCTTGAGTTTCTGTGCCTGTAAATCAAAACTCATAAGTATTGTGAACTTTCTTCTCCTGCCACTAAGCACCCCTTCCCCAAAGGGAGGTGAAAAAAATACCTAATTCAGAGTCATGTCAGAGTCATTAAACAAAAATCAGGTAGATAGTGGCATTCTTATTTTTCTGAAACATGTAAAGGGAATAAATACTTTGTGTGAGAGAGCTTCCTTGTCCCTATGAATAAGGAAAACTTCATGAGGAGGTAAAGCTAGTTCACACCTAGAAAGTGAACTGTCTGGTCCAGTACTGCGCAGTGCCACTGAGCAGCCCCAAATGTGAGCAAGAACCCCATGTGTTAAGTGCTGTACAGACACAGAATTAAAAAAATGGGACCCTGCTTCAAAGAGGATACAAGCTAGGAGGAAAGTGTCTGGTGGACAATAGGGCCACAGTGCTGTTATCTGTGCACATCAGCAGCAGGTTACATGGAAAGAGGGAGTGCTCCGAAGGGAAAGAATGTGTAGGGGACTTCCATGTCCTTTTCATAAAAAGAAGAAAATCTTAAAATCATTCTTTTTGAAGACAGACCATTGTAAATATGGCCTAGAGTATTGACTGAGGTGCTTGCAGCCCCACAAACATGGTTTGTGTCCTTACGTATTTCTGTTATGTTGTCCTCCAATTAAATTAAAACCAAATAAATAGTTGGGTGTTGTATGTCGTAGCTGGTTTGGGATGCAGAGTGGATTGGTGTGATTGCTGTTGCAGCGCTGGAAGTCGATCATGCTAGTTTATGGTATTGTAGCTCATGTTTGGGGCAAACTCTTCTGAGTTCTGAAGACTCAGCTTTGTGTGAAACTTACTCTGTTGTTCTGTTGGCAGCTGGCCACATTTGAGAAGTTCCTCAAATGCTGCCTGTCCCATCCCCTACGGATGGTTGCTTCTTCAGCTCAGCTGTTTTGTGGCCCTCATTGGACTAGCATTCTGGATGTGATGAAGAAGCCTATAAAAAAGCAAAAGCATCTTCATTTATTTATCTTGTCTGAAGAGTGCTTGGGCAAGTATTTGAGCTGACACAACCAAAAGAGTGGTTTAAAAACTGTGGGAGTGTGGAAGTGGTAGAAAGAAGCAGGTAGGTCCCCTGTGAGGGAATGACAGTGTGGTAGGGCAAGAGACTTCCAAACAGGTTCCAGCACTGTTCTCTCCACTGGAGCCATCAGTTGAATTACCACCCGTGTTGAGATGGGTTTTTCCCAAGTAATTTCCCATGCAGGTGGCACTGCACTGGGACAGCCAAGCTGTGACTCCCCCCAGGAGAGACTCCTTTCTGTCAGTTCTTTGGGGTGCCAGGAGGATGTTTTATGGCACACTTGCTTGCAGCCTCTTCACAGAATTTGAAGATAAAGCAGTGTCCTGCTAGCTAGTGTTTTACAGCAGAGCTGGAGGACTGTGGTTTGTCCTTTGCTGTTCTGGGAAATTCACTTAGTGAATTTAAATTCAGCTCACTGTTGCAGTCTAGAGAAAGAAAGGCTAACAAGTTCTTTAATCTTTGGAGCTGGCTTTTGCACTGTATGCTTAGAGCTGTGTGCTGTCCTTAACCTGTGTGGACCCTGGACCCTTGTTTGCAGTTTGTTTGTGGAAGAGCATGTGGGCACAGGAGAGGTCTTAGTGTCAGAGGGGAGGCTTTTGGAGAAACAGCCAAGTACTATTGCAAATTTACGTTTGAAGACTGAAAAGTGTTTTCATAGAGCTAGTAAGAAAATGTTGATTTATCCGCGTTTATCTTTGTGAAGAGGTGAAGTAGAATGTTGCAAACTGTGTCACTGAACAGCTGCTAGCTTGTGAAGTTTATTTAGTAACCTATTTGTAAGTTTGCAGAGTTAAAACAAGGAGTTTTAAACTTTTTTTCCTTACTTTTCTTTCAAACCTTTGCACCTGTGGCTTTTGTGGTAACTTGAGAGCAGTGGTAGTTAACACTAGGTGGCTGTCTAACAAGTGATTTCTTGATTTAAGACTCCTAAAGCAAATCAGCACCACTTTGTGTGTTGGTGCGTGTTGCCTTTCTTCTGTAGCTGAAGGGGAAGTGAGCTAGTGCCTAATTGCAGAAAATGACAGCAATATAACGTGAACAGTCATGGCTGCTGGGCTGTGGTGTGCTTTTACCCCCTCCTTCCCAGAGGACAGATGGGAAACTAGACCCTTGGCTGGGCCTGGTTCTCCTCCACTGAGAAGACTGGATAAAAAGTAAAACCCAGTCCCAAGACCCTTTCCAGTTGACTGTTCCTTATGAGGGCTTTACTGTGTCATAAATTGTGATGCATTTCAGGGGTTTTTTGCATTTCTTTCGTTTGCATGCCACAAACCAGTGTTGTGCCTTCCTCACTGGAACACCAGAGGCTGTTCTCAGAAATGGCTCCCTCAAAGAGCTGGCCTGCAGCACCTGCTCACAGGCCACATGCCCTGGGTTTCTCACACTCTCTGCAATCGTTGTGTTGTTTTTACGGGTTGCTCGCGAGCTCAGGCCCTGTTGTGTCTGCAGCTGTAGATTTGGTGCTTTCCCTAGGGACTTACAGCTGGAGTATAAGGAGAGGCAGTTGGATTTTGCCACGCAGCAGATGAACTTTTGTTGCTTCAGCATGAAGAATTGCTAGGACAAGGCTGATGAGTTCAGAAAACAGTGTCATACAAGCCAGTCTTAGTGTTCTTTTACGGAGGTGATAGCTAAAGGAAGGCTAAGAACTACTATTTCTTAAGTAAAATTGAAAATGACCTTTTTTACTGTAGCTTGTTAAGAGACTTTGAACAGCTTGGCCTGACACAAACACCTCTAAATACTCTGAACCTGCTCCTCAGGTGCAGCAAAGCTCTGTTCGCATGATTTGGGATGCAGCAGGAGAGATGCATGAATTGGGATGGAGTAGGAGGCTGTGTGATTCCCCTGACATGGGACAGCCTCAGGGCTGCTCCTGGCTGGGCCAGCTGCAGCTGTCCCCTAGGATGGGTGCTGCTGGGTTGCAGCAGAGCCATGTGCTGCTCCCATTTCCCTTTGTTCTTGCCTCTGGCATTTCTGATTTGGAGCTCATAGTTGCACGGTAGAGTTGGCTTCACTGGCTGTCATCCTGGAATTTCCCTATATAGCAGGAATTGCAGCCTCCCAGCTGCATTGCTACTTACTCTGTCCCCATACCCTTGCTGTTTGCATTTTTAATGGACTGGCACCAACAGCACCTCCTCCAGTCTGGGAAGTCTGGTTCCACTTGGGAAGTAGCAGACCTTGTCATCCTGATTTGAGGGTAGATGAGCACAGGGAGAGTCTGTGTTTTAAATGGTAGGGTGTGTGGAGCAGGGTGGATTTGCTAAGTGTGGTGATAGTGCCTTCTGATCACTCTGAGAATAGTGGGTAGGGCACGGGCTGGAGATCACATGGAGGAGGACAGGCTTGTCGAGCCTCTAGTGTCCTGTGAGGTTTGCTTAACTGACTGTTGCCTCTGGGTGAATATCTCCTGTGGCAGTGAAGAGCCACAGCCTCCTTCCAGTGCAGGCAGGAAGATAGAAACACATAGTGTTGACCAACTGTAGAAGAGGTGTATCTTTGGGCACCTCCTGTTTGTTTAGCTATTTTCCAGAGTTTTACCATTGTGGATTCATCATCCTTTACCAGGAAAGCATGTGTGACAGTGTTGACTGGTGCTTGTGGAAGACAGGTAGATTTGCTATGGTGTAAGTAGAAAGAGGATTTGCTTTTGAGTAGGAAGTTTGAAATCCCAGGAATTTTCAGGCCAAATTTTGTGCTTATTTTTTACCCTTGTGTCCTATGAGACCGTGAAGAGGAGGGTGAAGGAGCACAATGTGGACTTTATTAAAAAAAGAAAAAAAAAAAAAGTTTGAATGAAACTTCCAAAGTGTCTTAGGGATTTGTGGACATTTATCTTATTTGGAGATTGCTGGGACTTGCATACTCAAGGCATAAGTACGTGTTTGCCAGTCTGCCCATCTGTCATATGTTCAACTCCTGACTTACCACTGTATGAGAATTTAGCCCCTTGGTTAACTTCTACCTTGTGTTTTTTGTTGTTTTTTTTTTTGTCGTGGTTTTTTTTTTTCCCTCTTCAGACAAGTGAGAGACAGACTAAAGCAGCAAGTTATTGAGATGAAAGAGAAATTTCCAGGCTTCAGACCAGGACTCGCAATTTTGCAGGTATTGTTTTCTTTAATGACAACTACAGAAAATCTGTGTTGCTTTGCAATGGTAAGTGTACAGCTGATGAGCTTCATTAAAGCTGACTAGCAAATGGTAAGATTTTATAAGGAACATAGGAGCAGAGTTCCCTGTGGGGTGGTAACACAGTTCCTTGATGTCTTTTCCTCAGGTCCTGGGGCCCAGAAACATTTGGGGGAGGGGGGGAGCTGTGTTGTTCTCTTCTTTTTTCTTTTGTCAGACCCTTGCAGTTCTCTGAGTGGTGTTTGTGAAATGGTGAAAGTAGGCTTCTTGCCTATTAAGACGAAGCAGCGCTTGTAGTCTCTTCCAAAGTCACAGAAGTCATTTGTGTGAGCCCCAAAGCCTGTCAGCTTTCAGAGATGTGTTTATATCAGAAATCTTTGAAATGGCCTGTTTATTAAAGGATTTGGTCTGCTGTTAGGTGAGAACATGGAGAGATGAGAGGGCCAGGGCAAGGAAGAAAAAAAAAAACAAACTCAAACCCAAAAGCACCTTTGGCCAAGCAGTCTTCTGAAATGCAGTTGTACTGTAATCTCCCAATGCTGCTAAAAACTACCAGCATTTGTTCCACTTGCTGCTTTCTCTTCGTGCACCACTTTGTTCTTCTTATGTTAGTTTTTCTTTGGCAGAGAAATTCTCAAGGTACAAAACAGCAGTGGAAGAAATATCTTGTCAGGGCACATGTATGTGCATAAAATTAAGATTCCTGGGTATCAGAGGCCTAACTTTTCTCAAAACCTTAATCAGATAATTGGATGTTATCAGCACCTGTTGATCATGTTAATTAGCTAGAGATTTAGCTTTCTCAGATGAGATAGCAGGCAGTATTTTCTGCTTTGGAAAGCACTGTGATTCCATGGTTTTTCAACAGGTGTAAATAGTGTGTAAGCAGGAGATGAGACAACTTGTCTTTAGCTACTTCTTACTTGAAAGAACACTTTCCTGTTAGCTGCTGCTAACACACTGCCTCTATCATTGTGTTCTACAGTTATTCAAGAATAATTGTGTCTCCTTGGTGTAGCTAAAAGGAGGCTAAGGGTTAAGCCCATCTCAGCTTGTGACTGGGACTCTGCTCTGCAATGTGACTCAACTGTCTTTTCAAACTTAGGTTGGAAATCGAGATGATTCGAACCTCTACATTAATATGAAGCTGAAGGCTGCTGCTGAGGTAATGCACAAATTCTTAATATTTCTTCTTGCCTTCCTACAGTAGGTCAAATCTGAATATGACAAAACAGATGCAAATAAAATAGTTTTATCTAAGCTTTGCCATATTGGAGAAACCAATGTTGGCCCAAATTCCTTGTTATAAGGAAGTAGTATAGGGGTGTAACCTGACAGTTAGCCAAGTAGGGTACTCTAGTAACAACAGCATGGGTTGGTACCACTTTTTATGTGATCATCTTCTAGATTACATGTGTCTGAAGTGCTGATGCCCTGTCTTTCCTGACCTGTGGCCATGCACTTATCTTCCCCGAATGTCTTGTACCTGCAGTTGCCTTGCATCTGTCACTGAGTGGTACATTACATGCTACAGCAGAGCTGGGAATGTAGATGAATCCCTGTTTCCCTAGGTGATAGCTGGCATCATCTCTGCTGGCATTTCAAGGCAGTATGCTGTCAAGACAAGATGTTGTTCGTGTCAGAAGGTGAATGGGACAGTTGAAACATGGACCAAACTAAGTAGGCAATGCACTAATCTTTCATCTTCTCTTTCATTGGTGATATTTCCAAATAATAGGACTGTAGCCACAGGATCAGGATAAACCTGGGAAATGTGACAGAATGTAGCTAAGGCTGGGCCAGATTAAGAGAATAGCCAGATCAATCTCTGATGTCAATTCAGAAATCATATAGTTTCTGGGTATTCTCATTTGCAGATTGGGATCAGTGCCAATCACATAAAACTGCCGAACACAGCAACAGAAGCTGAGGTAAGTAACATAGCCAATAATGAAAAAAGACATCATTTTGATTTTGAGCCCAAGAGATGAACTTATATTTGCCATCTCTTTTTATCTAAAAGACTGCTTGCCCATAGGTACTAACTCTTGAAAAAGAGAACTGGAACCTACTGAGATCTTTTATTTTTAAAAGAAAACTAAAACACTATAATGTAAAAGTTAAAGTCTCTAACAGTTATATTTCCAAAAATAAAAAATGTGAGTCATTCATACTCTTGGGTGGAAAAACTAAACATATTGTGTATTTCTTTTAATCCAGGTAGGACTGTGTTTTTTTCCATTGCATTTGTCATATTTCAGTTTATCAGCTATTAGGTTTTTGGTCTTTACTTGTAGGTCCTCAAGTGCATTGCCTCTTTGAATGGAGACCCTGCTGTTCATGGCTTTATAGTGCAGCTGCCACTTGACTCTGATAAACCCATCAATACAGAAAAGATAACCAATGCTGTTTCACCTGAGAAGGATGTAGATGGGTAAACATCCCTGGAGAGCATGACAGCTGCTCCAGAAAGAAACCTCTTTTCTTTTGAATGGTGATCATGAGGCTGGGACTCTTACTTGGCCTTTTATTCTTTCAAAATACAGCTTAAGTAGTATCAATGCTGGGAAACTGTCTAGAGGGGACCTTGGAGACTGCTTTATTCCCTGCACACCAAAAGGATGCATGGAACTTATCAGGCAGACAGGTAAGGAGGTTTCTATCAATTATTCATGTGTGCAGTAGTCTTCAGTAAGAGGAGAAATTATGCAACTTTCAAGGTTATGCTTCACATTGAAACTTTTATTGAGATGCCACATTTCATCTCTGCACATAGGAAAGGAGCTAGTCTTGAAGTGCTCCTTCCCTCCTCCCTCCCAACTCCAATTCCCTGTCACGCACAACCCAGAAGAAAAATAGTATCCTGAAGTACCAGAGCCAGACTTAAACCGACCAAAAGACTCCAGAGTCATTTGAGTTAATTTGTACTAAAATGCACAATGAACTACTTTTACTTTCTCCTAACTTTCTGTGGTGCAGGCATCCAGGTTGCAGGGAAAAGAGCTGTTGTGGTTGGTCGCAGTAAGATCGTTGGTGCTCCCATGCACGACCTGCTGCTTTGGAATCATGCAACAGTAACAACTTGCCATTCAAAGACCTCAACACTAGCTGAGGAGGTAAGGACAGGATAGATGCATGAGGCTGTAGTTACCTGCTGCAAACTAGTGCTGCTTGCTGCATGTTGCTGCTTGGTGTATTGCTACACTTAAGTCATTAGGTCTGGTGGTCTTTCATCTGAAAGAGTTTCCCAGTCCTGTTGACTGGATGGTTGTGTAAATACTTCTGCTGGAATAGGTTTCTGATTATTTTTGGCCCTTAATTAGAGGCTTTAATCATAACAGTAAAATTGGTTTTATTATCTTTGGGTAAGTGCTGAGAATTTATTCATCCCTTCCTAATCTCCAAGTAGTGGCCTGCAAGACAGCATATTGTTTTGGTTTTTCCCTGAAAAGGCCAGTTGGTCTTTCGTTTTAATGGCTAGAAAATACTAGACCAAATGTTTTCTCCAGTTTTTCTTTTTCCATTCTGTTTTCTGTAACTGGGAGTTGGTACCGTTTTCCTCTTTAGCAGTGACAGTGACAGAAATAGTGTGTTGCTGTGCTGCCACCTACTTGGATTTCATAGAGCAATCAACACTGCCAGGCTCTGTAGGCAAGTATTAAAGCTGAAAAGAGGGTAGGTGTATTTGAATATAACTCACAAGGAAGATCAGAAACACTGCAGTGCTTCATGCCATTAAGTTGCTGTTCAATAAGACTGTCATTAGGTTGATTAACAGTTGAAGTGCTAATTCTTCATGTAATCTTAAAAATAATTTTATCTCCCTTGAAGATTAGAAGAAAAAATTCCAAGGAATAGCAGCTTCCTAAGCAAACATGAATGAAACAGCGCAAGAACTGACAATGAGTTTTAGTCAGAGTCTCTAGCTTTGTGACCAGATGTGTGAAACTTGCTGAGTACTGTCTGAATGAATATTAGTGCTGAATGACAATCAGCTTTCCCTGGAGTTGCATGTTACACAGTCCTGGAATTAAAAACAACAAGGCAGTGCTGCCACAAGTGAAGTGCTGCTTAGAGTTATGTGCAGGGGTTGTTCCTGGCTGCCATCTGATGAGTGCTGGGTATATTTCTAGCATTGAAAAGAGCAGCTGAATATGCAGGGATATTTGAAGGGAGGAAGATGAGAATATGCAGAAGGCTTTAATTTTATCTAAAAGTAGTCTGTGTGATTTACTTGGGAATTATGGAGGAGTTCAGAGGAGGTTATGAAGAGCTGACTAGCAACAGTTCAGGGTAGGAGTGTGAAAATAGGCCATAATTTCTGGCTGCAGGAATTTGTACTTGCCAATGAACTGCTAGCTACCTTTAACTGCTGACAATGCCCTTCTGTCCCTCCGCTGGCAATGGTTGAGCACACAGTTTCACTGCAACTGAAGCTGATCGAAGTTGCTGCTGAAGCAGATCTGCATTTTTCCACTGATGGTGTGATAAGAGTTGTTTATTTGCCTTTTTTTTGTAGGTTGGTAAAGCTGATATCCTGGTGGTTGCAGCTGGTAAAGCTGAAATGGTAAAAGGTGAATGGATCAAACTTGGTGCAATCGTAATAGATTGTGGAATTAACCATGTGCCAGGTGCGTGGGTAATGTATAAAGAGTGGGGATGTGTTTATTTGTATATAAATGTAGTTGCTAAGTAAGTACATGGATACTGTTTCCTTGGTGTTTCTAGTCAATGCAGACTTTCTGTTTTAAGTCTGTCTTGGATAATGATGGCAACCTCTGAAGATGCAAGAATAAATAAAGGGTGGTCTGAAGTACTGTCCTAAAGGAGATCAGTGGCAGTGATCTTTCTGCCTTCAATGAGGCTGATGATCAGTAAAGAGGAGGCCTAGGAAATATTACAACAGAACATCCATGTAACTTGCTGCAACTACATAGTGAAGTCTTGCTGCTGTTGTCGCTTGTGAGCTTGCAGCTTTGCTGTCATTACTTTGCAATTAGATCTGATTAAACTGTTCTGGTTGAAGTACATAAATGGCAAGCGGTCTCTTAAAGTAGCTGTGGATTTGTTGAATCACAGCATTAACTTAGGCTTGAATGGCTGTTGACTTGAAACAAAGCAGATTCTGCAAGAGTATTGGTGACAGTGGCTCTGGCATAGAATAAAGTGCTTGAACATAATGGATTTTAGGGTAGAGTTTCATTTAGCTACTCCTTCCTTACAAAGGAGAAACAGACAGTCTGGCAATTTCTGTTTTCATCTCATTTTAAATCCAAATTACAGATATTGAATGATATGGAAAATTAGTCATCATCCAACTACCTCTGTGCTACACCCACAAGGCTTTTAAAAGGTAGTTTTCATAATTAATCAGTCATTTTGTTGCCATTATTTAATGGGATGTAGAGAAATTTCTGTTCAGCAGTCTTGTTCCTCAAAGATGACACTGAGTTGCATTTAAAAACATTAGTCCTCTATCTAATTAAAATTAAAAAGTCATCTGCTGTTGCTGTTTGTTGCTTGATGTATTTGTGCCAAGCTACCCAAACTTGGGCAATTTGCCAAAACCCACAGGCTCACTGCTGGTTTGCATGAAGCAGAATGGCTTGGACTCTCCCCCACTGAAATGTTGCAAATAAAACCACCATTGTGTTTCTGACATATGACGGTATGACCTTTTTTTTCAGACTCGATGCGAACTGCATCTCTGAGGACACATCCCTGTTTCTTTGCAATTAATCTGCCTCGGGCAGTGCACTGAGATCTGAGCTTCTTGTGCACCCAGTCTTGTCAGCGTGATATGGCAATACGCTTAATGGCATTGTGAGACTCGGTAATCGGGTCTTGATAGAGTGCCATGGAAATTGTCAGATTTCAAAATGATGGATGCCACAGGCTTTTCTGTGGTTTTCTGAAGCTGATGAGTTTTCCTGCTTCTTGCTTCCCTTCTCATAGGTTGCAGAAAAGTTTTCAGAAGAATCATTTTGGAAAACAGTGCCAGAGTTGTGGGAATTGCAATGCTACAGAAAGAACAGCAGTTAGTTTGCCAGCTTCTCCAGCTACATCACTGTACAGATAGAGTATTGCTGCTAGCTGTGATGGTGCTTTGAACATGGTGGGGGGAGAAGTAGCACAGTTGCAATGCATCTTACTTACCATGGCTGTAAGGGCACCCATCTAGGTGCCTCCTAGGGGTAGATGTGAGTTGCAGCTGGAGGACATGGCAATCTCTGGATATGCCTGTACTTTGCAAGTTGGAGTGCCCTATACAGGCAAATCTCAATATGATTTGACATACAAGGACATTAATTTCATGCAAGCATGCCTAGTTGGAGTTTAAAAACATTACATCTGTGTAGTGCCATGCAAATGCAACACTGTGCTTTTGTATGGAGGGTGGCCTGTATACTCCCAAGGCTGCCAATTTGGAGGTCAGAACAGGCAGTTTAGGCATATCTGGCTTTGTGTTTGTGTACTACAGCTGGACAGAATTTCTTCCAGGTCTCCAGGTAGAGAGCGAGGATGAGAGGATCTCCCAAAACCTCTATTTGAGCAGACAAGTGTGTTTTATTCCCTTTCCAAACTGGATTGTATTTGTCTTTCTCTCCCCACTGCTGCAGTTTGAGGGCTAGTCCAGCAAACATTCTGAATGCCTTATTCCAGGCCTGTAGAAATTGCTCTGCTACAGGAAGGGAGAGTAGTGCAGGCAGAGGATATTCCCAGAGATTGCTTAGTCTTTGGAGTGTCCCTTTCCAAGTCCTAATGGAGGAAGCAACCCTGTTCAAAGTCGTCCTCTGCTATAGGATTTTGCAGCCCTAGCCAGTGGGGAACATTGAACAGTGGGATGTGGGAGCAGCAAAGGAGGATCAGCCTCTGTGGATCTTGGTGCCATGCTCTTCAAACACCACAGGAGCTAGAAATATATAGAAAGTCTTGACTTGATGCTCTCTTATATCTTCATTTGTTGGGAATCAAGCAGACATCACAGGCCTGGAAGATGGCCTCATGGTGGATCCCTCATGGAACGCCTTCCCCAGTGGTGTCCAGAAAAAGAAGCAGACTGCAAGCATGTGGTCTCATGTTTTATAAATGAGGGTCATATATGGTCTTGTGTGTGTGCAGTCATATATCCACCAGAAATGTGTTAGTTGTATGTACATTTGGCACAAGTTTGCTTGGAAGTCAAGTGGATATTCCCAGTCCTTGTCTGGTGAAAGCAGGACTGTGAATTAGCTCTGATCTGGAAGCTGCATTCAGGCTGTCTCTTAAACAGCTGTCTATAGAGATCATCATACCTGTTCATTCCATATGTGTAGGCATGTCCTTCACTTCTTTGTTCTCTAAGTCCTTGGCTATGCTCTCTCACGTGTTCCAGCTGGCTAGAGAGCTTACTGGACCAAAGAAGACACAGGCACTGGGAGTGGCTGTAGTGTCACTGATGTTCTCCCTAACTAGTTTTATTTATTTATTTATTTATTAAGAGTGGGATGATGAATATTGAGAAGGTGAAATTATTGGGGAGAGGTGAAAAGTGTTGCATTTGAACTTTCCTTCAAATTAATATTTTTAAAGGTAATTGAATAGCTTCCAAGTTGTGCTCAGCAGTGCTTGCCTCGAGGTGCCGATGCAGAGGCAGGGACTGGGAGTTTGTTTGGCTTGTGCTCATCACTGTGTCTGTGTAACAGATTAGGCTGTTTGTGTTTGGAGTGCCTAATTCATCACTTGTTTTCTTCATTCTTGCGCCGGAGTCTTCCTGGCCAGGGTGGCTGGTAAGCCTGCTTGGCATCCTTGGAAGAAAATATGATTGTATTATTTGCCTTCTGCAACCTTGATTAAACTGGTCTCTAGGCTGGAAGGCCAGACTGGTCTGCAGTTCAGGCAGCAAAGCTGACAGAGGCTGTAGAAACACTGTTTAACAGCTGTGATGTTGTTCAGGCTTTTAACCTTAGGGAAAATAAATGCTGCTTAAAACACAAACACAGCAAAACATCCGAGCTGCTAATTGTCAGTAACAATGCATCTGAAAATGACTGTTGGCAGGAGCTGCTTTTGTTCCCTCTTCAGTTTTACCATACTCAGCTGTTTGGGAGTTTGGTTTCTCATCCATGCCTCCCCCTCACCAAATGTATGTTAAAGTTATTGATTGTGTTCTGTTCAAACATGCACTTATTGTGTGCAATACTATATTTCAACAGCATTAAAATCTATCTTCAGGTTTTTTACACGGCTTAAAAGTTCCCTAGAGTCCTCATGTCTGAAATCTTCTCTAAGGAGAAACTTAAATTTGCTTCTTTTGGTATGCTCTGTCTATAAGCAGTGAATTCCTTAGATGGCTGTGCTAGTTTACTAATGCATTTTGTCTTTTTCTCTCTTTACGGGTGAGCTTAAAGATCACCACTGGAAAAAGTGCTGTATCTGCTTCTGAATTGTCAGGTCATGTAGTACAGCAGGATATAGCAATTTTTTTGCTGGAGGGAAAGATTATTCTACTGGAGCTCTCTTAAGCCACCTATGAGGTTTGTTTTGACAAGACTCTGATCTCTGTAAACTGCAGTATTTGCTCATCCATCATTAGTATGGCATTATGTAATTGAAAAGCTAAGCACTTTCCTGTCTTCAGTTTCTGTAAAGGCAGATGATTTTATCCAATAGTAAGGCCTAGATTGCTTCTGAAATGAAACAGAGCAAATGTAAACCTGGGTTTTTGGAACAAGTTGACCATGTTTCTTCTCTCACTTCTTCTAGGCTATTGGTTTGTCTCCTAAAAATGGGAAGCTGTACTAATCCTGCAGAGCAATGTAACAGGAGCTATGAGGGGATGGTTCAGGAGCTGTCTCTGTTGTGCGTCCCATTTGTGTTTTATTATTGCACAGGCTTGATCTGTGATTTGGTACCCCTGCATTTGTTTTGGAGTCATCTTCAGACTGCCCTGTGGGCCATGTGCCACTGAGAAAGTACTTGCATCCTCAAGGAAAGGGAGACCTCTTTGGCTGAGGATAAATGGTTCTCAGTGGGAAGATACGTTGCATGAGCTGTTGACACTTTGAGTGAAGTATGATGATAACAGCTTCATCCTGTGATGTGTTCTAATTTTTTACCTTTCTTTACAATTTCCTGGGCACTCAGCTTTTGTTTACTCCAACAGAGAGAAGGACTTCAGCTTTAGCCAGTGCTCCCTTCTCTGTTGGTGAAATGTGATGTCTAACTTATTTTTCCTTAAATCCCCAGACAGCACAAAGGCCAGTGGAAAGAGAGTTGTAGGAGATGTGGCATACAGTACAGCAAAGGAAAAAGCTTCCTACATCACCCCAGTTCCTGGTGGTGTTGGGCCTATGACTGTGGCCATGTTAATGCAGGTACGTGGGCAGACTGTGAGACTGCTGATCATCTCTGTTATATTTGCCTTTGGCTGTGTTGCTGCTGACCATCAGCACACTATCAAAGTAACTGCTGCTTCCTTCTTGCTCTTACAGAGGTCTGATTAGAATTTCCAGCTTCTGGTCCAAACAATATGGATTCAGTTAACTGAGGAAGATGATGGGCCTTAAGGAAATGTTAGGACAGAGAGCTTTTTTTTTTTTTAATGATTTTTTTTTGAGTGTGGCCTCTCAAAACAATTCAAAACAGGCTTATCTTGCAAAGCTCTGGCTGTAATTCGAAAACTATCTATAGAGTGAGTGGATAAGGAGGAGAATAATGGTATAAGCCAGCTCCCTCTGTTAACTGCTTTGCTTAAGAAACTCTGCTGGCATAGAACACCTAAAAAAATCCAGCATGCTGTGAGGGAGGGAGATAGGTGGATGGATAGATAGATATGGTGTGGTTGGGTTTTCAAGATAATTATGAGCAAAATATCATTCTGGATTGTTAGCAAGTGCTTTAGTCAAAGCACTTTGTATTAATCCCAAACAGAGACAGATGGGAAGGGAAAACCTTTCTGAGTCTGTTAACCAGCATGGTTCATACAGTAGTGGTTGCTATAATGCATTTTCATGCTTATTTTAGAGCACAGTGGAGAGTGCACAGCGTTTTCTGAAGAAGTTCCAGCCTGGAAAATGGAACATCCAATATAACCAGCTTACCCTAAAGATGCCTGTTCCAAGGTAATGCTTTCAAATGAAGCTACTAGCAGTATTTTGTGCAGTGTAGTATTCACTTCTGTTCCCAAGCTTTGCGTAATGTAGGGCATACATCATACATGTATGTAGGCTGTAGCTGTCATTGAAGTTTGGAGAGAAGGAGAGAGAAAGCACTGTGAGGCCTTCTAAGAGAGCAGAGCTAACCTGCAGTGGTGCCACGACATATGTTGAAGTATAGGCTTGGGTCATCCTGATAATACTAAGGTGTAAACATAGACTTCCACAGATTCTTTAGGCCAGCTAGATATTTGCTGATTCAGCAAATAGCAAGACACTTGTATTTTGGAAAATTTTCAGTCTGACATGGCAAAAAGCTAGCATCCTGAAGTAAGAGTTGTTGGTGTCAAGTACCCAAGGAGCAGCTGAAAATATACAAAATACCGTAAGGGAGCATAACACGTTGCCTACAAAAGAGGCATTCTTGGGGGTTTGGGGATTTTCTTGGTTAGACCAGACTATTTCAGTTGGAAGGGACTTACAGTGTTCATCTAGTCCAACTGCCTGACCACTTCAGGGCTGACCAAGTTAAAGCATGTTATTGAGGGTGTTGTCTAAATGCCCCTTAGACACTGACAGGCTTGGGGGATCGACCACCTCTCTAGGTTGTTTTATTTAAAACAAACAAAAAACCAACTGTGAGGATGTGTCTGTTCTAGTGTAGCCAGTATCAGTGGGATTGATTCATTTAACCAGGAGGGGCTGAAGCTCCTCTTTTAAAATATAGACTGGGTTTTTGTGGGTCATGCCAGTCAGAAGCGTGGAATTTGTGAGAAGTCTGTGACTTACAAATTGATCTTGCTGTCTTTCTTTAAGTGACATTGAAATATCGCGGTCTTGCGTACCCAAACCCATTGATCAAGTTGCAAAAGAAGTTGGCCTGCTCCCTGATGAGATGGAGCTCTACGGCCAAACTAAAGCCAAAGTTCATCTGTCAGCTCTGCAGCGGCTGAAGAACCAGCCAGATGGCAAATACGTTGTCGTTACTGGGTAGGTACTTCCTTCACTGAGGCATCACTTACATGGCATCAAGGTGAAAAGAAATTTTATTGCCATGTCTTGTTGTTGTATTGTCTCTTGGTAAGGTGATTGTTTGTGTAGGGTTCTCTGCATTTTAGTAAATCACCCTGAAAATCTAGTGGTTTGGGAAATAGATTTATCTCTTGTGGCAAGTGGCACTTTTTATTACTGTTTGTTTTCCGTATTATATTAGCAGCTCTTTCCAGAGATGAGGACCTTTATGATGTTGCACAAATGGTGGGAATGTAGTTCAGCATTTCTCTTCTGGAGATGAATTATGTTGCTCTGCAGGTCAGAATTATGAAGGGCTGACTGAAACATAGTCAAAGCTCTCCTAATCTACAGGCCTACCTTCAACAGTAACCAGCGTGTTGTTTCAGAGTCTTTGGCAGTTATGTGATAACTTGCCAATCTCATTCTAGTTTCCAATTGCTGAAGATTAGCTGAAATCTGAACCAATCCAGAATTTGCATTGGCATTAACTGCAATCACTGAGTGACTGTTTTATCCCTGTAAGTGTTTCGAGTCTCACCCACTACAAGGGTCTCATTGTGTCTGTTCTGCTTTTTCACTGCAGGATAACTCCTACTCCCCTGGGAGAGGGGAAAAGCACCACTACTGTCGGTCTTGTTCAAGCCTTAGGAGCACACCTTCACCACAATGTCTTTGCCTGTGTTCGTCAGCCTTCTCAGGGGCCAACCTTTGGTATAAAAGGTATCGGCTGTTCTGTTGCTTGCAGTTGGAGTAAATGGGGTGAAAATGGCATTCAGGGATTTTATTCTGCTGCATTGTAGTTTTACATAATTCCCAGTTACAATTTTACATAGCGCTCATTTCTTTTAAGAAAGAAAAACCTTGAGTAAGTTCTTC
The DNA here is from genome assembly GCA_028020825.1 of Podargus strigoides. Lineage (NCBI taxonomy): Eukaryota > Metazoa > Chordata > Aves > Caprimulgiformes > Podargidae > Podargus > Podargus strigoides. Next base: position 7,094,861 of record CM051624.1, on the reverse strand, counting down.
TGTGTTTGCAAGTGCTGTGCTAGGATTTAAACTAATCTGCTGCCTTTGTAAAGCCATTAAGCAAACACACGTAATACCACTCTGGGCTAGACACCTTTATTTGCATGATTTGACTATTGTCTCTCTGTAGGTGGAGCTGCAGGTGGTGGCTATTGTCAAGTTGTCCCCATGGAAGAGGTAATTCTTTGTATAAAGCCTCATTGCAGATATAGATCACAGACCTAGAAGAGATACTGCAGTTGGATGACTTACGAAATCTTTTTTGTTTATGCCCCTGTGTAGCACTTCAAAGAACTGGATGCTTGATTTCAGCAAAGGGTTTTTTTAAAAAAAAACAAACAAAAAACCCACGAACATCTTTGGTTCTTTTGGAATGGTGCCTGCATGGTCAGGGAACTTCACAGAACTGGGAATTCCCAGTTACTCTTTTTCCCTCCCCTTCTCTGCTTCGAATTGCTGCATACCCTTCAGCATAGTACATCCTGTGCCTCTTTTTCCCAGCACTGAAATGAAGATGATAATGACTTAATAAGTTTGGGAAGCATATTAAGTAGTTCTGTCAGCAGTGGTGGTCACCGACTCCTTCTGTGAGCTATTTTGGTGTACTTTGTGTTTTAGATTACTAACATGAAATGGGAAAAGGGAGGTTGAGAATCAGTAATGCCAAGACCTCAGCGTGTGGGGGGCTGGCACTGCAGCATATTTCTGACGTGACTTGGCAACAAGTAAAATCCTGTGTTTGGGGGCAGGGAATTGAAAGGCACGTGTGGCACGTGCTCGTGTGCTTCTCTCAACTCTCAAAGTAATTGCCTGTATAATACTACCTTTGTCTTGTGCACTATAGAATGACACAGGGCAATTCTAGGAAGAAAAGCAGAAATTATCAAAAGGGCTGTTCATTCCAGTTGATGCAGCAAGTCCATAAAAGATAAAAATGTTAAGGAGGCAGAATATTGATTCAGTCAGGTGCCAAGAACATGTGTGGATGATAGATGTGACAGGAAAAATAATCTTCTGTTTGGGAGTGTTAATAAGATGAGCCAAATAACTTGACTGCGTGCAGCAGTGGGAAACAGCCCCACTCTTCGAACCAAACTGGCTGAAAGGACTTTCTTTAAGTATGACCCAAATGCTATAAATACACATAGCTTTGTGGGGGTGTTTTAGTCGATGCATGTCTCGTAAAATCAAAGTATCTGGAGTCACGCGTTACCCAATGATGTATCAAGGTCATTACTGTATTTCTGCATGCAGCTTTCATCCTAGGAAAAGATTAGCAAGTGAAAAACATTTGAGTTCATACTGCAGAACTGAGGTACTAATAATTGCTTCTTGTTGCATGTATGTAGAATGAGACAACAATTAGCATACTAATTAGGATTTGCAATCAGTGTGTGACTGTCTGCATTCTGCTTTTAGCTATTGTGGTGAGTTGACCCTGCCTGGTCACCAGGTGCCTGCCAAGCTGCTCTATATCTCTCCCCATCCTCAGCTGGACAGGGGAGAGAAAACATAACGAAAGGCTCATGGGTTGAGATAAGGACAGGGAGATCACTCAGCACTTACCATCATGGGAAAAATGGACTCAATTGGGGAAATTAGTTTAATTTATTACCAATCAAATCAGAGTAGGATATTGAGAAAATAAAAACACCTTCCTCCCACTCCTCCCTTCTTCCCAGGCTCAACTTCACTCCTGAGTTCTCTACCTCTTCCTCCCCAGTACGCAGGAGGATGGAGAACAGGGGCTGTGATCAGTCTATCACATGTTGTCTCTGCTGCTCCTTCCTTCTGACACTCTCTCCCTGCTCCAGCATGGGGTCCCTCCCATGGGAGACAGTTCTCCACGAAACTTCTCCAACATGAGTCCTTCCCGTGGGCTGCAGTTCTTCACGAACTGTTCCAGCGTGGGTCTCTTCCATGGGGTGCAGTCCTTCAGGAACAGACTGTTCCAGTGTGGGTCCCCCATGAGGTCAGAAGTCCTGCCAGAAGCCTGCTCCATTGTGGGCTTCCCATGGGGTCATAGCCTCCTTTGGGCATGTACCTGCTCTGATGTGGGGTCCCTCAGGGGTTGCAGGTCGATGCCTGCTCCACCATTAACCTCCATGGGCTGCAGGGGAATCTCCACTCTGGTGCCTGGAGCACCTCCTCTCCCTCCTTCACTGACCTTGGGGCCTGCAAGGTCCTCTCTCTGGCTATGCTTTTTCCCTTCTTAAATATGTTATCCCAGAGGTGCTACCACCGCCACTGACCAGCTCAGCTCTGGCAAGCTGCAGGTCTGTCTTGGAGCTGGCTGGCGTTGGCTCTATTGGCTGTAGGGGAAGCTTCTAGCAGCATCTCATAGAAATCACCCCTATAGCGCCCCTGCTACCAAGATCTTGCCATGCAAACCCAAACCAGCTATGTGATTTTTAAGATCACAGTAGCAAGGCTTCAACAAGATGGTGTCATAAAATCTTCTGTCATCTAACCTTTTCTAATGTCCCCTTTTCATCTTCCTCCTTTGCTACTCTGCTACAGAGGGAAAGGATTTTTTTAACCTTTTCCCCCTTCGCCATAATGCAGGTTTGTCATGTAAGCTATATATCCCAAGCCATTTGTCAGTATAGCTACAGTGCAGCCAGATAACTCAAGTAGACAAACCCACTCAAACTATCTTTTAATGAGATAGAACCAAGAAAGCTACTAGCAGTGTCACTGTGTAGTACGTAGTCTGCCTACGACACTCTGTGTTTGAGTGGTTAGCTTATACAGAGCTCTGTGCAACCACAGCTCTACTGCTAGCACTGCACAAGGTTGCTAGTTTCAATTTAGCTCAGATGCCTTTGTGGGAGCAGCAGCAGCTAATGTATGTGTGAAACCTCTTGTGCGAATAATGGGAGTGGGTCAGAAGGAGGGTGAAGGAGGAGCAATGCAGATGTACCATACCATGGTGGTCTCCATTGTCAAGGAGCCTGTAGGACCTGTTCTCGTGGAAAAACAAAAAACAGCCAACCACCAAACTTTTTATTTGGAAGCTTCGCTCTGGAAGTTTGTAAAATGACATAAATGTGGGGGAGGCATTTTTCTGTTTTAGAGCAATTCTTTCCTCTCTTCCACATACGGCACTGAGCAATCTCTCCCCCTCCACCTTCACCCACTTTAACATTGCTATTAATACTTCTCTCTCCATCTGTCTACGATTAATTGAAATAAATGAAAACTGCAGCAGGGTGAGGTAACTGATGTGTTCTATGTCCTCTAGTTTAACCTTCACCTCACTGGTGACATCCATGCTATCACTGCAGCCAACAACCTGGTCGCGGCTGCTGTTGATGCACGTATATTCCACGAGCTAACTCAGACTGACCAGGTATGATCCTTTCTTATGATGTATCTGAGCCCAGCCCCCTTTGGCCAAGATGTTTTAGGTGTGCCGGCAGTGCTGACTATACCTACCTGTTTCATTCTGCAAGGCTCTCTACAACCGTTTGGTGCCTTCTGTTAATGGTGTTAAGAAGTTCTCAGACATTCAGATCCGAAGGCTACAGGTGAGTTCACTGGTTTCATGTTGGTTTCTGGTTCTGTTCCACTTCCTCATCCTTTATGTAAGCAGAGCTAGGTTATAGAAAGCCTCGTATTGTCCTGTGGGTCATTATGCTGGCATTTATTTTTTAGATAATGTGTGCAGAAGTGTAGTAGCCTTTCTTACAGCACAGAAAACAGTGAGTTGCAGCCCCAAGAGGAAGAATCATTGATTTAACTGTCTTTATCATATGCTGTGTGAGTAACACAGTGGGAAGATGCAAAAGGGTTAGTGCTCTTCATTAATAGTGTCAATTCAGTGTCCTTAATGTAGTTTAAGAAAGGACTAGAATTGGTCTCTGTACATCACACCCAGTTACAGCTAGAGATTAATAGTGTGTGATAACTATATCGAGAAGAAAAAAAAGAGAACATAGAGAATTTTTTGTCTTAACCAGATTGAGCAAACATGGAAAAATGGAAAAAATACCTGTCCCCTACATCTCCCATTCCTCCTCTCCCCAAAAAAAAGAATTCAGTTAAATGAGTAGTCCTGTCATTGAATGTCAGTCCCTAAGCAGACCACAGCTCCTCTGATCCTCAGAAATTAATATGAACTAGCATGTGTCCCTGGCCTGTGAAAAAAATGAGAATTAACAGAGAAATAGTTTTGCACTGGGCTTGGACCCTCTGGCTAGGAGGACAGCCTGGGGCCTGCTAAACTCATTCCAAGAACAAACCTGATTCAGGCTGGATCAGTTGCCCATTTGGAGGTCAGGAGCAATGGTCAGACTATATAGGAGGCTAAAAAAACCCCTCTGATTTATTAATTGGCTATGATGTCTCAACTATTAGAGAATGTGTGGTTTGCTTCCACAGCTGAGCAAAAAAGCGATGTCATATTGCTTGGTGTTGCTGACGGACGGCTGAGGGAACTCAACCATAACCACTCTTCTGGTTATTAAATGTCCAGATATGAATGGGATGCTAATACTCCAGAAAGAGGATGTCTTTATTTTTATTTTTTAAAATTTTTTCTTTTTCTAAATGATGTGCTTGAAGAGAACAGACTTTCTTCTTCCCTGCTGTTCTTCAGGAGAAAAATACAACTTAGCTGTCTAGTTAATTAAAAAAAGCTTGCTCGTTCATAAATCAACTCAGTCGTTTTCCTTGTTCCTAAGCTTGTGCTTGTTTCAGGCTTCTTGAGATAATTCTCTCAATTAAGCAACTTGGCAAACTGCCCACCCTCTCAGTGTGTTCGAGATCTGGGATGCTGACGGCCTTGTGACTGAATTGTTTAATTCCTTCTTTGTGCTGCTTAACCAGCGTGCTGAAAGCAGTGTCTTTAAATACGTATGGCTGTGTGCAGTGACCCTAGGCAAACTAATGAGAAATGGATGTAAGCATGTGAGGCTAATGATGAGAGCAAGGCCTGTAAGAAACTGCAGAGCTTTCTCTCTTACTCTTTCTGTAGTTGCCTTGCACAAAGGCTGGTGACAACCTGCCCTAATGAGCTCTATTGTCTGCCTTGCCCATTACTAGCTGGCCAGCAGCAAGCTCTGCTTCCAGGTACACACTGACATGGATCATCTTGTGTTGTTGTGGGGTCTAGGAGAAGGGTCACCAAAAAGGCAGCCCCTCCTTATTTCTGAATATGGAGGTGCTGCTGCCGAAGGCTCATTGCTCTAGTGAAAGGTGAATTTCTGTGAATCTCTTCATTATACCTTTTTTTCTGTTTTATTTGTCTTTTCTTCCCATAGAAATTGGGCATTAACAAAACTGATCCTGCAGCTCTGACAAAGGAACAAGTAAACTTATTTGTGAGACTGGACATTGACCCAGGCACCATAACATGGCAAAGAGGTACAAGAGCCATTAATGAAAGACTTATTAAAAAACACAAAGTGTGTCAAAAGAGAGGTTTGCAAGTGCAGCAGGAACTGTGTTTCCTGGGAAAATGGGAGTGTTCAGTGGGACAGATGCCTGCAGCTGGGATCCCATTTCCAAAGGGTCTGACGCAGGAGCTTGAATCTTAATCTCTGTGAGTTCAGAGCAGACTTCACTAGTTGGTGCCAAATTTGTGTTTCTGGATTTGTTAGTCTCTGAGAGAGTTGAGTTTGGCAACTGTAGCCAACAGCCTTTTTACCTGAGAGAGTGCTGTGAGCAAGAAGAGGGTTTTGCTCTGGGATTAAAGTCAGTTTTCATCTGCCTACTTGCTCTGCTAGGGACTTACAGCAAATAAAGGCCAAATTTTTAAAAGGTTTTTAAAGATACCTGAGGGTAAGATCGGTCTCTGATCTGGCAGATTTAATACTTCACTAGTAAAAGAAATTTCAAATATGGACTTTTTTTTTTTTCTGATTTAGACCCCAAGAGTATTTCTCTTTCTTCTTTTTATTAAAATACAGTGTGAAATGTATTCTTCAAAATTTGCTTCATAACCTGTAATGGAGCTAAAGTAGTCTACCTCATGGGAACTATTTCATAAAATAATCAGAATTTTTCAAGCAGATAGTAAGAAACAGCCAATTTAAACCAGTATTTGATAGTTTGTGTTTTCAAGGTAATTTGAGTTAATGAGGCTGTGTGAATAAATGGTAGAATCTGACCATTTTATCATTTAACCTATAAAATGATAATTTTATTTCTTTTGGGCTGTAATAATTTCCTGATTTCACATTGGCTAATGATGGTGAAAAAAGCAATTGGAATAATACAGGCAGCTCTGCTTTTCAGAGAGGCTTTGAACTTGTGGTTAATGCATGCAGAGGGAGGTAAACTCCCTCTGGATGCAGTGCAGGATCTGCATGTGACTGTGGGCATCTTTGTTGCAGTTCAGTTTTGGGGAAGAATCATGTTGAGTAACACTTGTCATTCCTTAGGAGAGAATGGTATTTCAAACTGCCATCCTCTCTTCATAGGTGATCTAGCTGAGTGTTGTAATAGGGCATAGATGTGACTTACGACTTGAAACGTGGCTTCTCATCTTTCTCTCTGCATTCCTCACAGTACTGGATACAAATGACAGGTTCCTTAGGAAAATCACTATTGGACAGTCTCCAACAGAGAAAGGCTTCTCACGAACGGTAATTGTTCCCTTTTCTTGCAAGTTTTTAATAGTACTTTGAACGACATGGTCCGAAAACAAGTTTCTGTAACTCCAGGTATTTCCATCTTTTATGAGTACCTTGTTAAAGAGAAAGCAGAAAGTCCCTTCAACCAAGCAGTTAAATTCACTAACAGTGCAGTGTTTAGTTTTGTCTGTTCCTTCCTTCCCTGTTCTTTTCTAAATGTTGGGATGAACTGGGATGACTGTGGCATAGTGACAGTGGTACACACATGCCCTCTGTAAATATGATTGCATGGCAATGGCTAATCTTCGCCACTGCAGATGCTTTGGGTGGGATGTATCTGGCCAAAACTAGACGTGGTATCTGAGCTCGTTGTCTAGATTCATTATAGAATCAATAGAGTAAAATAGCCAATCTGGGCTGTGACTCTTCTCATCCCTTAAGTAACTGTCAAGTTAATAGTTCAAATGAACTGTGCTCAGAAAAGCCTCTTTCTATTTGGGGGACTTGAAATGTCCCTAGGGTGCTTAGCTTCAGTGGAGGTGTCTGTGTTATGTCAGATGAATTCTACCTTTCATTTCCTATAGAATCTGATAATTTTTTTTCGCCACTTACTGTGCTGTTTAGTGGTAGTCAGTCAGTAAGCTCAGTCTTCAAAAATACAACTTGTTAGTGTTCAGCACTCTTACATGAGTCACTAATGTATGTGCCAGGAGAGAGTCACATAATAGCAATGGAATAAGTAGTTTTTACTTAATTCTGCAGAAAAAAAAAATCCAGTTTAAAATGGCTAAATTATGTTCTGAGAGTAATGCTTAGGATTTGTTTTATATTTATACGTCTGTGTTTTGTTTTGGTTTTTTTTTTTTGTTATGATGGTGATGATTGGCCTTGTTTCAAGAATTTATCAAAGGTAAAGATTGCTGCTAGGGAATGTTGATGAGTTTACGTTCTTTGTTCATCTCCTGCAGGCTCAATTTGACATCACAGTGAGCAGTGAAATCATGGCAGTTCTGGCACTTTCTGATGGGTTGGATGATATGAAAAAGCGACTGGGCAGAATGGTAGTAGCTTCCAGCAAAAGAGGAGAACCAGTTACAGCAGATGACCTTGTAAGAGAATCATTCAGTTCTTAAATGCTAACTTTTTCCTATTACTTCTGAAAGTCCTTGGATTGAAAAGCTTAGAGCCAGCTCTGTACAGAAAAGACCCTAGCATAGAGAAGATCAGAGATGAAATCTTACCACTTGGAGTTAATGAAGGTTTTTCACTTGAGTGTGGCTAGCACCTTACCCACAGAATGTGTGCATCCATGTGACCTGGGCAGGGACAAGAGGTCCTGTGTGATGTGCTGTGTGTCAAGTTGAAGCTAGCACCATAGGAATTAATGGGGAAACACATGGTGGCTTCTAGGTAAAAAGCATATTTACAAATCGGAAGAACTCAAAATGCATCCTGCTGGCCATCCTGTTTCTCAGGCTCCCTGGAGTGCGGAAAACATTAAGCAGGAACAAAGCCTCATGCGAATTTAATTACAGATGATGAAATACCATATTCTGGGAGACTGTGAATGCTATAAAAGCTAAATCCTTTGCAAAAAGTGCAAGGTCTCCATAAGGCAGCCTTTGAGGGACACACATTCCTTATTTCCACTGCATTAAATGCAGTGGTAACGTCTGTTACTGGTATGTAAAGCAGTCCTAAGCAGCAGTTGCAAGCTGCAGCACTGTCTTGTAGCTGTGCATACAATAATGATTAGTACAGTTCTTGGCATGCTTGTGGAGTCTGTCAACTAGCACTCTCCCAAATGGTGCTTCAGCATGGTTTTAGAGAAATAGCCTGGGCCTGAGACACATCTTCCAATAAATGATTTGAAGATGGCAACCCTGTTTAGAGAAGGAAAGGGGGATTGAGCCCTGTGTGTGGACTGTGCCCTGCCACCTGGCCTCAAAACAGACAATAGACTCAGGATTGTTGCACTAATCAATAGAGATATGATATTGATGCTTACTGCTGTCCTGTATAGTGGATTTTTCACAGAGTGCTTCACAGAAGACAAGAGTATTACAGATTTGCATGATGTAGTGTTAATGAGATTTGTCTTGCATTTTCTGAATGAACCTTTTCAGTAAGACAGAAGAATTCACAGGGTAAAGCTGTGTTTCCAGGAAGGCAGACACATCAGTAAGGCTTACCCAGCTCTTGCTGTCTTGCTGTGGGGTTTTTTGTTTTGTTTTCTTGTGTTTGGCTTTTTTTTGTTTGTTTTTCTTCCTCCCAAGATAAGCTTTAGAAACAACAGATTAGCAAAGTGGCCTAACACTGGCCTTGCAGGAAAAGGGCTAGGCTGGGTACCATTTATCTGTAAATGTTCTTACATGAGACGTTTGTTGGGAAGGAGGGAGGGCACGTGCCAAAGTTCCAATTTTAATTCCTACTGCTAGCATGCTGCCGGTTTAACCTTAAGTACCTGAGTTAAACCCTGTTCTGGAAAACGAGTCTTTCCTGCTGCCCATCAGCAGTGGAGGCAGGGAGTTGCTTTGAGTTTTATGTAGAGTCCAGGTGATAAAAGTATTCACAGAATCACAGAAGGGTAGGGGTTGGAAGGGACCTCTGAAGATCATCTAGTCCAACCACTCTGCTAGAGCAGGATCCCAGAGTAGATCACACAGGAACACGTCCAGATGGGTTTTAGATGCCTCCAGAGGCAGAGATTCCACAGCCTCTCTGTGCCAGTGCTCTGTCACCCTCACAATAAAGTGTTTCATCTCAAGATTTTTTTTTACTTTTTTTTTTTTTTTTTTTTGAAAAAAAAAAAAAAATCTAATTATATTTAATTTTCTCCATTGCAACTGCAGAATAGAGGATGGTATCAGACCTGTCCAAAGGGTTCTCTTGAATGTTATGTGTTTGTGCTGATGGTGCCCATTGGTCTGCATGGTTAGGACTGTATTACATACTCCTCATGCAGGCAGAAACGTGGTGATTGCAGAGACCAGATTGGTTATATCACAGTAGAAGGAATTGGACATCTTATTGTGCCAGTGTCATGAGTGTGCTACCAGGAAGCCCAAAGAAACTGGGAAGACATGTGGAATCCAAAACTTACTACAGGTTTTTAGAGATGGGATGTACTGAAGTGCCACTGAGTGACCCAGGCCTGAAATGTCGTCACGGAAATCTTGTTCTGTAGTTTTCATTATTCTGGAGATGACAGAAGTTTAAAGCTTATCCATTAAATGTTAAATAAGCTTTCATGTGGCAAGATTGAAACTAATGAAATAAAGCAGTGAATGTCTTTAAGAAAAAAAATATCTTTCATATAATTGAGTGCTGCAATCCAAATGAAATTAAGAGGGAAGAAAAAGAAATAATGATTCAAGGTTTTCATAACTGCTGTGAACATTTGGCTCACTACCCATGATAGCAATTCTAGTTACTTTTGCAAGTGCTGGGTAACAGCCAGTTTGGTTTCTAACTGAACTGTGTCAGTCACAAGGATGACCAAACCCTCATTTTCTCTTCCCAAAGCAGATGTGGATGAAATTACAGGCTTTCACTTTGCAGGAAGCAGAATTGCAGCAGAGTATATTGCTGCACCTCAGAGAAAACCTGGGCTCCAGTGTTTGCCTTTTGTCAGCCTGGTCTTTCTCATGAGCACAGAAGTTAACCTTAGAAGTTATTTCTGCGCAAGAGACTTGTCCAGGATGTAGCAGCTTGTTATGACATTTTAAGACACATATGTAGAGCCTAGTTCCTGAAATGAGGAAGGAAAAAAGGTCCCAAGACAAATTGACCTGCAAAACCCAAGAACACTGATGTATGTGTAACTTTAAACTTCTTAGTGTGTTTAGATACTGCAGAAGACAGCCAGTAATGCCACAGTTGAGATAGCAGGGTGATGAGTGTGTATTTCAACATGTGTAACAACTCTCCTGAAAAACTCCCTGCTTTGTGCCACTGAATGGGCTACAGCAAACCATATGTACCTAAGGGTTACTCTCTCACTGCTCTTGTTTACTAACCTTGCTATAGCATTGAAACAACAATTATTCTTTATGCCTTCACAACAAAGTGATGGCCAAGCAAGGTCACAACCAAGAGGCTGCTGGTTCTGGTTCTTAAAGCTCACCAGGACAAAAGCACAGTCTTGACACTGCATGGGGGTTGTCTCCAGGTCTTGATATATCTGGAAACTGATTGCCCTTTTTTTTTTTTTTTTCTTTTAGGGAGTGACTGGTGCTCTGGCTGTCTTGATGAAAGATGCTGTTAAACCAAACCTCATGCAGACACTAGAGGTGAGCACAGATGATTTGTTATATGTGCATTCTCAGAGCCAAGGCAGCAGTTGGTTTAGTTCATTCATCACAATCAGCATGCGTTTACTCGGCTTAAAGTTGGAGGTTTATTGTGGTTTCCTACCTAAGGTTCAGGGCTTAAGGTTCAGGACAAGGCTAACTTCTTTCTAGGTCTGCCATTGGCATGTGGGATGACCTGAGGAAATGCACTAAACTTCGCTTTGTCTCTGTTCTGTTGTCTGTAATGCCCCAAGTGTTTTGGGTATCTAAATGGTGTGAGTGCAGGAGCTGCTGGGATTTAGCCATCCTTTTCCTAAACGGAGTAATATCTCCACTTGTGCAGATTATAATAATCCTGTTTGCCCTGTAGTCCTTATTACTGATAACAAATGTTTGATCAGAAGTCTTTAAGATCTGTCTTCTAAAAGTGTATTTTCTTTCCTTCAGGTACTGTAGTACTTAGCTCCTGAAATGCTGCGGATTTGCTAAATTTTACCTTCTGGTTTTCTTTCCCTCTCCCACACACCCCCTTTTCTAGGGAACACCAGTGTTTGTTCATGCTGGACCTTTTGCCAATATTGCACATGGGAATTCTTCAGTGTTGGCAGACAAAATAGCACTGAAGCTTGTGGGTAAAGAGGGATTTGTTGGTAAGTCTGTGGAGTGTGTCTTTGCTTGCTTTTTGTTTTTGTTTTGCAGGGAGGGATCTGCGTTTTTGTGTCATGATTGTCTTTTGTTTTTTCTGTCTTGGAAGCTTCTGATTTATATAATCAGAGCATGATTTCTCCACCAAGCAACCTCTCACAAGCTTCTTCTCTTTTAATTCCTCCTCCAGTTACAGAAGCAGGATTTGGTGCAGACATAGGCATGGAGAAATTCTTTAATATTAAGTGTCGTTATTCTGGTCTCCGACCTCATGTGGTGGTGTTGGTTGCTACTGTCCGAGCTCTGAAAATGCATGGAGGAGGGCCTGCAGTAAGTACTAGGCAAGGTTTTCTTTAGGCCTGAGAGGCTGTTACTGTTGTCCTGACCCAGTCACTTAAAGCCTTGTAGAGTTTGATCTGCTTGTAATTGTCTTGAGATTTGCAGTTGTAAAAGGAATCCATATGTCCCTGTTGGTTGTATGCTGCTTCATTGTAGTATGTTACAGGTACATACTTGCTTGTTATATTGTCCTAATTAAATGCTTGTATGCTGGGGCATTTGTGATGTTACCACAGTGAGTCATTTGTTGTATTGTGAGTGCATCTTACAGTCTTTTATTTTTCCTTTTAGTTTTTTCTTAGAAGAAACTATCATACTTAAGTAAAATGTTGTATCTTGACACCATTAACAAATTGTTGTGATGGATCTTTTTTCTTATTTTTGCCTTTTTTTTTTTCCCAGGTCACTGCTGGAGTACCTTTACCAAAGGAGTACATGGAAGAGGTAACCTTCTTTAGCTGTTGTGGCATTTCACCAACTAACTGTGGTCATGACGCGACTTTGTCATGCAGTGCACGCCTGGATAGCTAGTGTGTGTCATTTCTTTAGCTGCCAGGGAAATGCTTCCTCATACAAACTGTCATGTTCATTTTTTCTTTTTTATGACGTTACTTTAGCTCTGCTCTTTCAAACATTTATTGTACTTGACCTAGCCAGTGTTCAGAGCCTTTTCGTTTCTCCTGAGCTCATGCAATTGTCTGTGCAGTCAGTTTTTCATAGTAATATCTCCTCTGTGTCCCCTGACCCTCTCAGTATGGAGTAATTGCTTGGCTGAAATATTGTCTCTGAAAATATTCAGAGTGCCTCTTTAATTACTCTCTTCTTAGCAGCAGCAGTTTTTATTTCCCCCACCTCTCCTTTGCAAGCAGAGAGGAAAGTGAACTGAAGTCTCAGCTTCTGTCCTTGTGCCTTCAGTAGTTGTGTACACTCGGATAATTGGCCTGGCTCTCTTTATATGGCTGCAGCTTTTTCACTTAGGGAGCTTCTGTATGGATTATCCTTTGCATAGGGAGGGATGAAATGCCTGGATTTCCATGAACAGTCTCTGATGCTGCAAAATATAAACGTGTAAACTGAAATCTGTTGCTACAGACTTCAAACAAGTGTCATGAAATTTGCTCCTGGTGGTATTTAATACATAGAGAGGAGTGTGTCAGAGAGGAAGAGAAGGCTTTACTGTGGAGAGTATGGGTATTAACTTATTCTAAAGGATAAAAAGTTATTTCTCCTAATTTCTCTTACCTTGGCTGAAACCAGTGATCTTTAGAAATAGTCACACCTTTTCCTGTCTTCCACCTAAGACCATGCACTGGTTTGGACTGTTCAAAAAGCAGCACTGGGGATTTGCCTTTGTGGTTTCATTCCCATTTTGACATTTTTATCGTCAGCTGTGAATGGAGTGGAACAAAAATTTCACTGCTGCTAATAAAATGTGCTTCCTGCTTGCTGTCTTGTCTACAGAACCTTCAACTGTTGGCAAAAGGCTGTAGTAACCTAAACAAGCAAATCCAAAATGCACGGATATTTGGTGTCCCGGTAGTAGTGGCTGTCAATGCTTTCAAGTAAGTGAGCTGGGACACGGGAGTGAGACATGGGAATAAAACTGTGGAACTGTGTTTAACACAAACTCTTGGTTTTGGTACTGTCAGTGTATTGTTTGCAACATTTTGCATTGTTGGAAGATGGTGAATAAACAAGGAAGCTCTGCTTAGTCATTTCAAATGCATTCCTTAGTTTAAATGAGCTTAGGATTTTGCAGTCAATGACATTATCTGCCATCACTCACACCCTGACTGATCAAATTACTCTGGACAAAAGGTGCCTGTGATGGTGTGGAATCTAAGCTTATAACAGATGATGAGGTGCCTGTGCTGTTGACCATGCTGTGTTCAGTGGTCAGCTGTATGGAATATTTATGCCCTGCTAAGAAGCATTTTGGGCTCTGCATGTTGTGCTGTGCAGGAAATAGTATCTGTGTGTGGTCTTTCTATGCGAGCAGAAGGGCTTTGAACTGGTGTGTTAAAGCTGATGCCACTTAAAGCAGAGTAGCCAGCTAAGGATTCTTCATCTGAAGTAAGTGCATATTGGCTGATTTAGAAAAATCATGGCTTTTAGCTCATTGTGTGCACATGATTTAGCACACCTTAGCATCTCAAGATCAGCCGTACTGATGCCTTTTTGCATTTGCTTCTGAAAACAGGAGTTGCGTTGCCTATACGGGATAGATATGACAAAGTCTGCAGCTCTGCTTTGCCAGTAGTCATGGGTTTCTGCATGCAGTTCCAAAGCTAGCTGCTGTTGTCTGTTCCTCTATGGAGTAAGCTTCCTTCGCTGAGGTGGAGGAGGCTGTGGTGGATAGCCCCTCAGCAGCTCCCTGATGGCTGGGTTCTGGGATCTTTGGACAGCCTTTGGATGTTGTCAGTAAGAGTAAAAAATGATTAGAACAAACAGTTAATTTACTGTGTGTGCATTCTGGTACAAACACACCAACTTTTCTCTTTACAGAACGGACACAAAGGCTGAACTGGCCCTTGTAGTACAACTTGCAAAGGAAGCGGGAGCGTTCGATGCTCTGGAGTGCACTCACTGGGCAGAGGGAGGTAAAGGAGCGCTTGCGCTGGCCCGAGCTGTTCAGAGAGCATCAGAGATGCCCAGCAACTTCAGGTTCCTCTATAATGTGGAGGTAAGAACTTGCAGTGTTAGAGGTATAAGGTGGAGATTGGTTGGTTTCACTAGCTTAAGTTGCTGAAGGCTATCTGAAAGGTTGCTCTCAGAAACCGAGGAGAAATTTGGTTTTAGAACATAACATTTATTCCGCCAGTCTCAAAGACCTAGTTAGTTCTTATTGTTCTGCCCAGTGAAATATTGTTTACTTTTGACACTGAAAGATGCTGCTGTGACTCTGCCAGAGATGACAAACAGGTTTCTACTGTGGCAGCCATGTTCCAGGATAGGGAGAAGTTTAATTCTTGAACTTGAGACATGCATTCTTGTCAGAGCATGGACTGGAACAACCCTGACCAAGCCCCTTGCCTTACCTCACAGCTTCTAGGTGCATTTGTTGCTCAGGATTGGAATCTATACAGCAGGCTATGGAACAGAATTTGTCCATTTTTAACTGGTTTTTTTTCTCTGCAAGTAAGGCTTATGGAGTCACACTACAGGTCAGGGTGGAAGAGAGTGTGTGTATTTCTAATGTCTTTGTAAATTAAGCAAATTTGACAGATGACTTGGAGATAATGAAGTCACTGTTAGTTCCCAGGTTATGGCCTGAATCCTCCTTTAATAGGAAGCACCTATTCAAGAACCTAATGAGGTACAGAGCTGTGTCATTGTATTTATTTTAGCTCCTTAACAGATGCTTTCAGTTTTTCTTCTTTAACGTGTTTTCTTTCTGCTTTTATTTAACTATTAACTTGTATTCCTTCAAATTATTGTTTTCTGCTTCTTGACTTAGACTTGAGAGAATAAAGATGTCTTTTTTGCAGTGGGGATAATTAATATGTAAGCACAGCTTATAAGAAATACTGTTGTGTATCTTTTTGTTTCTGACTGTAGTAAACTAGTTTTGCTCTCTTACCAAGAGAAACAACTGCAACAAGATAAATGAAACATGTTTTGAAAACCTTCAAATTACTGTGTAGCTTTGCTCTACAGCAAATGGGAATAGCTGTTGTACCTGTAGGTGTGCATTGCCCAACACATATGAAGGGTTGTGAAGCTGCTGTGATCTTATGGCTTGTTGTAGTTTGGCCACACTGACTTGCTGGCCTTTTTTTTTTTTTTTTTTTTTCTTTTTTTTTTTTCTTTTCCCCCAGCTCCCTATTATAGATAAGATCAGACTTATTGCACAGCAGATCTACGGGGCAAGTGACGTTGAGCTGCTTCCAGAAGCACAGGAGAAAGTTGCCTTGTACACTAAGCAAGTGAGTTTTCCACATCACCTGATACCAGTGGTGCTTTTCATTTAAAATGTTCATATTGAATAGTGGTATTCAAACTCTGCGTGAAGGGAATCATCACTCAAATTATGTCCTTGTCCAGGACTCATTGGATGCTGCAATGGCAGAGGAGGAAGAGGAGGTGGTTTGGGGGGGAGAAACTGGCCCTGGCTTCTAGTGGAGAAGACAGAACTCATCTGGCCCAGTAGCACATCTGTGATAGTGTATGGGGAGAGAAGAACAGGAGGATTCTGTGATATTTCTCTACTGTACTCTCCAATCCTTCAGCAATCTGCTTTTATAAGTTTTGAACCTGGTACCTGGTTGTTGAATGAGATGCTTTCTGGTCATTGTATTGCTTTTACTCTTCTCTAGCATGGTGTTCTTGTGAATTTACCTGCTTCTGCATTAGTGAAGGTCTATAAAGGGCTTTAAAGAAAAGAGCAATGTGAGAAGTAGCCATTCAAATGATTTTGCTTTTGCAGTCCATTTACTCCTGGCACATATAGTTTCTTGATGTCATGTTTCTTGTACATTCCTTTACAAGTCATTCAAAACGTAATTGCCACTTCCTCACGAACTGCAATTACATTGATCAAACATATCTAATTAACTGACCTCAGCTGAACAAGAACTTCAGTTCTGAGCTGTGCAAATGAACGTTTTGGGAAAAGAGTAGAAAGTAAGTTAGCTGTCTATCAAGGTTGTATATCTAACACTTCCATACCATGAATTTTTTCCTCAGTTGGATGTGCTGGGGGCCATGGTGGTTCTTTCTTTAATACTTAGCCAGGGGGTAGCGAAAGAGTTTGAGAGAGAAGGAATGGGGGTGCAGAATGGTCAGGGGATCTGACAGGCTGTGGATGAAGCAGTTGGTAAGGAGTAACATGTCCTGATAAAATGTCTAATGTCTGCAGGGAATGGCAGAATAAAGCAATTACAGCAATTGTGTACAGAAGTTACTGTTTTTTCATTTATTTCTTTCTCTCTTTTCATTGCCTTTCCCAGGGATTTGGAAACCTGCCAATCTGCATGGCTAAAACTCACTTATCGCTGTCTCATGACCCTGAACAAAAAGGAGCACCTACAGGTTTTATTCTGCCAATCCGAGACATTCGGGCCAGTGTTGGTGCTGGATTCCTGTATCCACTAGTAGGAACGGTAGGTGATTGAGTGAAACCCTCTGCTGTGGGGGGAGGTAAAAAAAATCACGTGCATTCCAATAAGCAGTTATAAAGATGTCTTTAATTAGGAGAGTCCTTGTCTTTTACAGGTGGTGTTTTAACAGTCCACTGTATTAGATACCCTTAATAGGATTTTTCTGGAGGAAAGGAGAAGCTAAAATAGACCATGTGACCATTTGAATACTTAGCAAACCCCCACTGTACTCCTCAGGTTCCATATCTCTTCTTCCTGGATTGTGAGGAAAGGCTGAGCTCTGTAGCTAACAAATTCTGGGGACTGCAGCCTGGTAGAGGGGATAGGAGAAATCCTTGGCCCACCCTTATTGCCATTGTGACTTTGCATTCCTGATGAAAGCACTTTGCAGTATTGCAGGTGAAGTCTTTGTACGCTTGCAGATCAGGGTAGAACAAGACAACTCCTTCAGAGCTTACAAAGGAAACAACTTTTGATAAGACACCTCCAAAGTGAAGCTGACCTGTACTATTAATCATTTATCAGTCTCCCCTCCCATTTTGTTCTCATGGTTTTGCTGACCATCTGTTTGCTGTTGAGCCTGCATCAGTTCCAATAATTCATTTCACTATGCCCTTGAGTTTTTAGTTTCTGTCCATTGACATGATTGGCATAATGTCACCTGAGAGGAGAAAGAGTAGCTCCAATGGAAACAGGATCCTGGAATACCTTGGATATGAATTGCCTAACTAACCTAATTGCCTATGAATTGCCTGAACTAACACTCAGGTTTGTATCCAAAGAAAGAATGTTAGGATGAAAGGATCCACTGGAGTCATATCTGGGAAATCTCTTCTGAGCAAAGGTTAAGTAATTTGTTAGATTATTTTAGGGAATGCAGCAGTTAATAAGCTTTCAAAAACATTTTGGGTGCATGGCACAGATGATGAAATTTGCTGATTTAAGAGTAGGATCCCTTCTTCAAATGCTAGCTAGGGCCAAATATTGGATATCTTTTTATTTTAATTCTTAGGGAAAAAAAATAATTAGGTGTTTCCAGATTACCCAACATAAACAAAATAACCACATCCTGATTAAAGTCTGGCTTGTCCATCTTTTTAAAGAGTAATGTGTGGTTTGGGATAAAATGAAAGATAGCTTACTTGTTCCTGTTATTAATGGCATTTTTCTGCAAGCCAAGATTTAATCCAAAGAATAATTTATTTTATTATTTTTTTTATAAGCACTGGAGGAGGAAAGGGTACACTGCACTAATGAGCTACACAAGAGAAAGATGGTTTTAGACATTTAAACTAATAATAGAAATTCAGGGTTTAAGCAGACTGCCTTTAAGTAATAGATAGCAGAGTAGCCACTGTGGGCTGCAGTATGCATAGGAAAGGAGGAAAATTGACCATTCCTTTCAAAATAGAAAGTGCAAGAAATAGTAAAGTCAGGCCCATCTTCAGCAGCATGGCACCTCCTACTCTGTTGAATGTCACTGTCTTGGCTCCTGCTGTGGCCTGCTGAATCTGTAGGTGGAGATCTGCAAAGCTCTGTGATTCTTTAGTGATACGTAAATAAATAGGAAGTTTCTTGCTGTGCATGACCAGAGGCTGGCAGTGACTATGGTGAGAATGGGAAAACCCTTCCAGGCACTTTGGATCTCTTAATACTTTGGCTTTTGAGAGCAAATATTAATAGAACTAAACACAAAGGCAAGGAATGAGGGTCTTCTGTGTAGCCCCCTATTCTCTGTCTAGGAAAGCAGTGGCTTGGGGAAAAAAAGCTAGTGCAGTCCTAGAATTCATTATGAAGTGTGGACTTGAAGTGATTTTTACCTCTGCATAAGCCATGCAAGATCTGCAGTGGTACGGTCCATATGGGACTGGTGTTAGCACTTGTAAACTGTTTAGGAAAATGGGATGGGATTCCAAAGGCTCCCAGAACAGTTCTGAGAACTGCAGAAAGTGCCTAACCAATAGAGCTTTGCCTCCTTGCCCCTTAGCTTATTATCCAAAGGAAGACTGGGAGGTAATTTGATCAGTGCGCAAAATATTTGCTCAGGGAGAAAATACCAGGTTGCCAAAGAGATCTTTAATCTGATGGAGACAAACATAATAATACTGTTTGTGAAAGCTGAGGCCGGATAATGCAGATGGAAAATGAGACCTTGGATTTTTTAATTAAAGGGGTTAATGACCACTGGCACAAGCTACCAAGCATGGTCATAAGTTGCCCACTTTTGTGGAACATCCGTGTTAGCCTACGTGTGCTGCTGGACTAAATGCTGAGTTAGGGAAGGGGAAATCCAGTCAGCTGCATTAGTAAATGAGGCCAAGTGTAGTCCCTGCTGGCCTTGTGTTCTGCGACTCTGACAGCGAGTACTCAGCAGTGGGACAACTGGAGAGGACTGGCCTGAGGCAGGCATTGTGCTGGCAGCTATTTTGCTAGCTCTAGTTCTGCCACTGCACAGTCCTTCTGACTTGAATGCCTCAGAAATGTTCCAGTCAGGAGAACTGACCTCTCCATCTCTATTTAAGCATTATTTCAGGTTAAAAAAAAAATAAAATAATTAAACTCTCTTCTCAGCAGTACTTATTCCTAATTATTTAACGCTTCTGGCTCTAGAATGTTAGAGAATTTTAATCAACTGAGACTTTACAGTTGGCAAAATGGTATCAAAGCATGTATATTCATCTTGTTATCTGGGAAACTGCCACAAGCAATTATTGTCTCACTGCAGCAAAGTCTATGAACACTCCCCTAATAGTTAACTGGTCAGTTGGATGTTTAAGTACTTTGCCATATCTTGGAGTCAGTCACTGGCAGAAGGAGACAGGAAAAAGAGGTCCAACTAGTATGTGTGTGTGCAAGGAGCTGCATCAACCGGTGCCATCATAGTCTCCAGCAGTGATTAAGTATTAGATCTTCTGCACAAAACTATGCTGCTTCCATTTTAACAGTTTATCTTTTGTTGTTCAGATGAGCACCATGCCAGGACTTCCTACGAGACCCTGTTTCTATGACATAGACTTGGACCCAGTGTCAGGAGAAGTCAATGGGCTCTTTTGAAAGGAATTATTAACCGAAGGTAGGTGTCTTCTTTAGGGTAGAAGGCTTTCAATATTTGGGCTTTATTTCTCATCTTGAGATAATGGAGTTAAGCCAATCTCATATTATGCCATATGTTTCCAAATGACATTTGATTATAATTCAGCCTGAAAGTTGCCTGCAGTACTATATAATAGTAATTAAACTTATTTTTCTTTCTAGCTCCCAGAAGAACACCTGATGAGTCATGTAAATGGAATCATGCCCTTATTTTTTTTTAAGTCAAAACAAGATATGACTGGGAATAAAGTGCAAGAAGTGACTGGAAGGAGTGCTAAAGAATCAACCACTTTTAATCTGTAATAATTTTTAAACTGCTGTGTTCCAAGCTAGTTTACAGTGAGCATATAAAGCATACTGCCTGTACAAACCTCCTGCTTCATAATTGTAGCTGAAGCAGAATACAGAAGCTTGGGTTTAGTGAGCTCTTTTGATTCCGTGACATGATTTTAATAATTAAAAATCTTAAAGCTGGAGCTGTTCAGAACAGTCTTGAGACTTAACTGTCTTAACCATAGGGGTTTCGTAGCATATATTGTCTTTGAAAGTCTCATACACTGCATATTCCTAATTGCCATACTGAATTCTGTATTCCATTTCTTGCACTGTGGGAGAAACCGCTGTGCTCTGAAACTGCACCAATGTCATTTAAAAGAGGGGACAAGGAGGAATCCCCTTTGCTTCTCATCTCTCTCCAGAAGTGCTTATCCTGGCTGCTTCTGTGAATTATTCCTGCAGACACCTGAGCCACATCAAATTTCCCTTTTAGAAAGCCCAGCTGTGACCACCATATTCTGCTGTTAATGGAAATTGAACCTCTGGATATCAGATCTGTAGGGACTGGATCTCTGACTCATATCTGTGACTTCTACTAAATGTATACAATAAGTACAGTTACACCGTTGACGAGCCTTGTTTCCTAAGGCACCTTTTTGGTGAACAGAGACAACGTGAGCAGTGATCAAGTCATTTGTAGTAGGTGTTGTCAGCACGCCAAAACAATTTTGTAACATAAAAATAGAATTGCTGCCAATTTTTTAACTAATACAAATAAACTGGTGCATACTTCAAGTGCTTTTGGGGTTTTAATGTATGCACTGAGATTACTGAAGTAGAACTTATTTCTGTGATTAACTGTATGCAGCAGTAATCCTAGTATTGACAAGCAGAAGTGATTATTGCAGTAATAAGTCGCCTGCAATGCACCACTCCGTGTGTGTGTGCACGTGCGTTTAATCTCGTTTCCTTTCCTAGTTGGTGTGTGTTGTCTATAGGAAACAAACTACCTGAATTATTCCATGAATTTGAGATACTTGCAGTTGACTGCAAAAGATCTGAATTAAGATTTGCAAGGCCCATCTGCTTGCATTGGAACTGAATCTGAAAACATTCTGATTTTGGTGAGAACTGGGAGCATCGGGATGTAGGTGTGCACCAGTGTAAGGGTGCATCTGTAGTACACAGATACTGGATATCTATGGAGAGAGAGAACAAGAGCTATATCACTCAAGTAATTATATAAGAACTACCATGTTGTCACAGAAGCAAAGACAGAATAGCTTAAATCGTTGCAAGAGCATTTTGAGATGCATTCACAGCCTCCTAAAATTTTCTTTTCCACGGTGTTCAGCTGAGGATTTACTGGCAGCCAGGTTTGCCAGAGCATGCACAGACCAGTGCCTGGCCAAGAGTGCCTCTTCACCTGCGGCACTTCGGCCAAGCCTCCCCTCGAAGCAGGCTGCCAGAGCCGATGCTGCCGAGTCTGCTGTCAGTTCCTACATTTAATCTTCCCTGCTACACTGCTTTCCTGCGAGTGCTCTGTGTTCCACCTTCGTTTTATGCTTATGAAAGATGGGATAAGTGCAAATTTATGCTAAGATTAGCCTCCTTTTAGTTTAGCATGAGATCATAGCCATGTGCTTGAGAGAGATGGTTCAAGAGGTTGCTAGCCCACCTCCTGCAGCAAGGCAGAGCAGTGGTTCAGGCATGCAGCTGCTGAAGGGTTTGCTACGCACTGGGGGACTGGAGGCAACACAGCATAAGGGCCAAGAAAATAGCTCCAAGCCTCTCCGTAGGTTACTGGGGAAGCTCTTCTGACCTGCACATTGAACCTAGTGGGATGTGAGCTCTCCAGTGTCCCTATTCTGCATCTTGCAGGACGGATTTGTAAATAGATGGGTTTTCTTAACTCTCCTCTTTGCAACTAAGTACACCTGCTAGTTCTTGCCCTATCAAATAGGACACAAAGGACACTTAATCTCTTCTAACTAAATATTGGAAGGTTGTCTTCTCTTCCCGTTGCCTAGAGAAAAAACTAATTACATACCAATTGGTTCTCTGGGCTATTTGTGGGCCCTTTGTTGGTGTTATGGCCATCTACTCCCCCCAGCGATGCTGTAATGAGAGTCCTGTGTCATGTCAGATGTAAGACAGTTTTTTTTTCAAATGACTAGTGCTAGGGACTAAAGGAAAAGGAGAAAGCGTTGCTTGGCTGGCGTGCTGCACAGCACCAGCATTTCAGGGTGGGCCCAGAGGGAAAAAGGGAGTCTCCACCTGGGCTGGGGTCTCCTTCCAAGCTTATCCCTCTTCTGACCAGATCCAGTGGTTGCTGCAGCCCCTGTTTATTTCTCAGGCACTGTAGCCATCAGCTCTACCCTCTTCCCCTGGAGCGACAAGAATGACTGAATTCCACGGGAGGCGTTTCTGAATGGGGCTGATGAGAACCTGCCTCCTTCCCGCCACCCCCAAGGCAGCGCACACGCGTTCGCCACCTCCTTACTGCTGCCTGCTTTCCTCCCTCCTGCCTCCGACTGCAACAAGGGAAAATCACCTCGTGCTGAGGCCTCTGCTCGACTTTAATGCAGAAGTGGATCATAATTAGAACCCACCGCCCACTCCCAGGGAGAGAAACCCTTTCCAAATGAAGATTATTATCCTGAGTGAACACGAGCAAACACATTTCCTAGGGGATGCCTTTTAAAAAGGCAATTCCTTATCCACATTTCTGCCCTACTGGCTGATGTTTCAGCCTAAAGAACCCCTTTTGTAACAAAGAACCCCTTTTTTTCCATGAAGAAGCTAGGAAGGGAGGAGGCTGTGTGTATTTTTCTAAGGCTGGCCTACGCTGGAAGCCACTTGCAGGTTCAAAGTGTGCTGCTTTGCCTGGTTGCGTGTAAGAAAACATACTGTGAAGTAGTTAACGTTCTGAAAACGTTTGTGGGTGACAGCAGCTCGCTGTGGAGATGAATGGGGATGTTCACCATAGTTCTGTGTAGTTCATCAGCTGCACGCGGTAGTCCCTTTTCCGGAGGCCCTCCCATCAATCCGAACAGCTGGAGATGCAATGGTGTTTTTTAAGTCAGATCTCAGCTGCTGTGCAGAAAAAAGGCTCATGTGGGAGAGGCACTTTCTCTGGTATTTTGGGCAAAGATTAGTTTAAACTCAAGAACTGGCTGTCCCTACCTTCACCTCTGAAGGTGTTGTTCCTGCAGTGACCCAAACTGTGTGTGCTTAAAGCTGCAAAGGATTCAGGTGGGGCAAAAACCCAAAATATCTGCCAAGAGTGAGATCCCCTTCCTTCCCACGTGGCCAAGGGGGTCCCGTGGGTCCCCAAATGCCAGTGGTGTCTTCCTCCGGGGGGCGTGCTGGGGTCCAAGTGGGAAACCACAGCTCAGTCCCAAGGAAGACCTTTGCTTTGTGTGCGGTGTGCGTGTGTGCTGCTGCGGTGCGCAGCCCCGGAGGGAGGGGGATGCTGCCCCAGAACGGGGGATGCTGCTCTGCGAGAGGAGAGATGTCACCCCCGAGCAGGAGAGACGCTGCCTTGCAAAGAGGGATGCTGCCCCGTACGAGGATGGGGTGCCCTCCCCTAGAGGGGGGCACACTGCCTCGCGCGAAGAGAGGGATGCTGCTCTGTACAGCACCTGGCTGTGGGATGCGGGGTGCTGCCCCGCAGGCAGGGCTGGGCCGGGGTCCCGCAACCCCCAGCGCAGCGGCGGGCAGGTGCCCGCAGAGCCGCCCCGCTGCCGGGGGGCGGGCCGGGGGCTGGCGGGGGGCGGGGGGCTGCCGGCAGCGCCTTCCCTGCCAGCCCCGGGGGGCGCGGCTGCGGCGGGAGGCGGCGGGAGGCGGCGGCGCAGCCGCTCGGAGCGGCGCGGAGCGGTGCGGGGCCGCAGGTGAGGGAGGGCGCGGGGGGCGCGGGGGAGGTGACACGCGTGGGGTGGGCCCGAGGAGCCTCCCCATCCCCTCGGAGGCTTTCGGGGGGTCCCTTCGCCCAGGGGCGGAGGGAGGCGCGGGGCGGCGGCGGTGCGGGGCGGCTCCTGCGGACACCCCCAAACTTCGCGGGCAGCGGGGGCTGCGGCGGAGCCCTCCTCGGGCTGCGGGGGCTCTGGGGGCACCGGCCGCTGCGGGCTGCTCTCTCTCTCACGGGTCTCTGACAGTTTAGCTCATTTTTCCCTTAAAAAAATTAAAATAAAAATTAAAATAGATTAAATAATAATTAAACCCCCACCGAATCTGTCCCGCGGGGAGCGCACCCCGCCGGAGCCCCCGTTTTCATCATCTTATAACTTCAAAGCAGGGTACAAAATACTGTGCCAAGGACTGCCCGGAGTGCCCGAGCCAGTCCCGCAGAAGTTGCTCTGTTTGTGCTAACACATTTTTGCATCTTCTTACCCAAACCTGTGCTGATCAGGTTTTAAAGCAGCGTGTTTTGTTTTTTTTTTTTCCTGAAAAGGTGACACGTATCTTTACAGGATCATATATCTGATGAACACACGCGGTGTTAATTGAGGTTGCCATGGAAGGCATGCACTTAGTATCAATAATCTCCCTTCTTGCCGTGTGATTTCGCTTTTGTATTCCACAAGCCTCCTTTTTGTATTCTCTGTTTTTGCATATTGTCATATGGTGCATTAAAGATAAAAATATCTGCTGTCTCAGAGTGTAATTTCCCTAGCTGGAACTATGAGTGCATATGGAGCAGTGGGGGAAAGATTTAGCTAGCCGTAGGAGAAGAAAATGTATGTGTGTCTCTGTGTAATACACATTTGCCATAATATGGGCAATTAAAAAAAAAAAAATCCCCTTTTACCACACCAAATAGTGTTTTCTATGGTGGAATATCACTGGGTTGACATCTCAGTGGCCTTATTTGCCTTTGGATATTGATGCTAATTAGTGGGAAAAAACGCTATGGTGCGTTTAGAGGTGGAACTGCCCTGGTCTGCCTCCCAAAATGCAATGTCCTTTAAAAAAATACGTACTTTTAAATACTTTTTTTTTAAAAAAATTGCTCTACAGGTCATATTGTTTGTTTGTTGCATTACAGATGAAAGATACTTTGCAGCAAACCTCACTCATAGAACCTGCAAGGGGAACTGAAGCAGAAAGCAAAGCCGAGACAAAGCAGCATCTGACCTTGTCACTGGGGGGCAGAAAACAGCCACTGGCTGCTACTGGTGCTTCAGTCAAGCTCCTTGTGCAAAGTGGAATTGCAGATGGCTCAGGAAGTGCAAGTTGTTTCCAGGTCCCTGATGTGAATAAAAATTGTTAACTCTTGGCTTGATTTGTCATCCTTTGGGGGAAAAAAAAAGTAATGTCCAACTGGCAATTAAATAACTGCTGTTAGACTGAGAGCAACTTGAAGTGGGTTGTCCCAGAGGTGAGAGTGACTCTGGCCAGCAAAGCCAAGGAGAAGACTCTTCAACTTCACATCTGCCTGGGATTCCTTGGAGAGGTGATAAAGTGAGTAATGAGACAAAGTGGGAGTTACAAAGCGGATGCAATAGCTTCAGCAGAACTTCTCTTCATGGCCACATCCGCTCGTTAAAAAGCAACTAACGTTGTTTGGAAAACAATTTGAGGAAAATGCACTTTGAGCATCTCTGCAGTTCTTGTGCCTGACGCATTAATCGAGAAAATTGAGAGTCTAACAGAAACGAGCAGAGGAGCGAATATGGCGAAGGCTGCTAAGGAAATTCAAATGGAGAACCCAGGAGAGGTGGAGGCTCATAATGCAGGGGCGACATGCTCCCCGTCAGAGGAACAGACAGAAAAACCCTCCATGCTCTGTTTTAAGAAACGGAAGAAGTCCTGTAAGAAGGGACTGACCGGGAAGGATGCATGCGAAGGAGCTTCAGAGGAGAAAAGCCAATGTGTCAGCGCTGACCAAGGGGAGGCGAAAGCTTCTGACCAGTCGCGATCCTCCACAGGAGCCTGGGCAGCCATCAAAAACCTTGCGAGGCCTCGGAGAAGGCAGAAATCCTCCTCGCGGAAGAAGGTGCCCTCCGATTCCCCAGTGCAGCTGGAGATGGATGCTGAGGAGGGCTCTGAGCAAGGCTTCCCACAGAAACGGGTGAGTTCTGGGGTGAAGATGCCCTGTGTGCGGTTCTCCAGAAGCAAGAAAAAACCCAGCCCCTCTGAAGCAGTGGAGGAGGTGGAGGGCAGCGTTCAAGCAAATGAAGTGACGGGCGTTTTGAATAAAGCCAGTGAAGAGCCAGAGGATTTGGCCCCAGTGGACAAGTCTGAATCCTTCAGCCCGGTCTCTGCAGAGGAGGACCAGGAAATGAGGAAGGAAAGCACCGGCTCCGTTGGGGTGAGCGAGCCCTTGACAGAGCCCACACTTGATGCAGAGGAACATACAGAGTGCACCGCTCAGTCAGAGATAATTGATTCAGAGGCAGTTAATGAAACAGCCCAGGAAAAGCTGCCGGAGGGGAGCCCACCCCAAACCACAGTCCCCGCAGAAGGGGGGGAAGTTGCTCCTGAAGCGCCCGTTTCCGAGGATCAACCCGACAGCACCCCTGAAACCACTGAGCTGCAGGAAATCCCTAATATCTGCAAAGAGCTGCCTGAAGGGGATGAATCAGAAAAGAGCATAAATCTTCCTGAGGAGTGCAAAGCTGAAGAGACTGTAATGGGTTTCAGTCAGTCGGTGGTTAAAGAAGATGATGCAGCGAGCGCGCAGGGCTGCTCCAACCATCAGGTGACATTAGCAGCAAACGCGGGTGCTGGCATCAGCATCGTCATCACTGTCACTGAAGCTGAGGACTCTGACAACACCGACTCTGACCAGGCTTACGAGCCCTCCCCGGTTTTACACCGAAATAAGCAAAAAGGGAATAAAAAATCAAGCGGGAGCTTTGACTTTGGTAAAAAAGAGGTCCCTGAGGCTGGTGGCAGTCCCCAGGCAGAGGAGAAAGGTCCAAGCGACCAGGGGCACAGAACTGGGGAGCAGTACGAATTGCTCCTCATAGAAACCGCGTCTTCCCTCGTGAAGGCAGCCATTCAGTCATCCATAGAGCAGCTGGTCAACGAAATGGCCCTGGAACAGAATAAACACAACAGTTTTCTGTGATGGCAGCAATGCCCCCAAAAGAAAGAGTACAGGGAGCAAGTTAAAGCTCCATTTGGCCTGCGGGGGAGAAGCTCAGAAGGCTCCCAGGGCTGAGGTGTAGTTAGTTCTGCATGCCCGTTCAGTTGTGTGTCTGTGTGAAACGGATCCTGGGATGTGGGGCAGACCCTGCCACGTACAGCCTGTCCCCTGGGGCTTCAGGCAGCGCCACCCACCACCGCTGTGGAAAAATGAAGGTGTTGCAGCAACTGTATTTCATTTATTGGTATCTTTGTGTCAAGGCCATGTTTCTGCTGTCATCCGTGCTGGATTTCCCCCCTGTTCATGCTGTGGATCTGTATGCACCGTGTGTTTAGTCCTGAGAGGCAGTGAGCACCCGACCCACTGCTGGGCTGGCTTTGGGGCACGTTGGGCACAGCTGGAGGTTTGTCCTGGGGTTCGGTGGAGACAAGGGTGAAGTGACTGCAATGTTAACATGAAGACGTCAATGCCAGACAGGCTCAGGCCAGTGTTTAGTATTGCAAACAGGTACTCGCCATGTACAGATGCCAGGAACCACGGCCACCCCTGCTGTCGCATTGCATGAAGCCGGATGGTTGCAGCGAGCAGCGTTTTTTCATTCAGCCTCTTCCCCTGTCACAAGCAGCCTGTGCATTTCCAGACACATTAAAGCACAGCATCAGCCGCTCGCCTTGCTGACCCTGGGCTGCACAGATGCCAAGAAAATGACAGCGCTTCGTTTGCCAGCGGCCCGTTCTCGCACCATTAAGCTCAATGGGCAAAATTCCCAGCAGCATCGGCAGCGCAGACTGGGCAGGGGCGTGCTTGCTGTGGGCAGCCCCTCTCCTTCCTTCCCCTTCCTCCATCTGAATCGTGATGTCATGCTGAAGCTGTCCTCAGATGTAGGATATTTTTGATATATGGCATGTGATATAAATAGCAGTGAGCTGCATGCGTGTTAGTCAACTATTGCCTCGGTGTTGACACAGTTTGGGTAGCTGCGACGTGCTGCCGGCGCTGGAATTGCTTTAAGTGGGGAGGAGATTTGGTGTAAGCGCTGCTGGTGTCCCTGGGTGCTGGCGGCAGCCTGTCCCGCACAGCTCCCCCCTCGCTGCAAAGCCTGCCAGGCTTCAGCAAGCCCGCACATCCCTTGGGAAATGTGCATCATCACGCCCGACTCCCTGCTGCTGGGCTCTGGCTGGCTTTGCCACGCCACGTAGCTTGCTCTGAGACATGCAGGGAAATGCCGGAGTGATCTTACCAAAGTCCTCAGGGAAAAAAATAGCGAGACGCGAGGGCCTGGGGACACGGCTGTAAAATGCCCAGACAGGCCAACCACTGTCAAACCCCCCGAACTGCCCTGCTCTGAGGGGGTCTGTGCCAGCGTAGCGTGTGTGTGTGTGAGCATTGCCTCTCACTACCAGCTCTCCGAGAGAAAGGGGCCTTTTAGTAATCTGGGATTGCATCTGCGCGGCTGGGATTTATGTACAGCCGCGTGCAAGCCGGCCTGTTCTGCTGAGAAAATTCTCCTGAGTATTTCTCAGCCGATACAGAAATAGCAGCCTCACTTGGCAACTGCTCACTGACCACAGGCGGTGCACAGAGATTTCCCTTCCCAGCGTAGGCTTTGGATTCCTGTTAAAATACAAGGGCTGCAAACTTCCCTACTACCTGGTGCACAACCACAGTTTAACTTTGATGGAGCATCTCTGTTGTTATGAGAGGACTGTGAGCCCTGAGTACCACAGCTTGGTTCTGTGCAAGTAAAACTTAAAGAAAAATCAGAGGATGTTAAAAAAAAAAAAAAAAAAAGCATCTTCTTTTTCTGTGGATTTATTTAATAAGTTATTAGATATCGATAATTCAATGTGTACAATTTTAATGGCTTTATACTTCATCCTGGTCCTTCCGGGTACTTTGCCATAGTAAGGGGCTTTTTCAGGACTTTTCTATGTACCTTTGGAGGTGCTGCAGCACCCCGAGAAGAGCCACACTGATACTGGAGGTTGCATATGGGATGGCACAGGATTGTTGGGCGCTGTGGCAGGTCGGTGCTGAGAGAAGGGCCGCAGCATCTCTGTGGGGCTCTGCTGGTGTCAGCTGCAGAGGAGGATGTCCAGGCTCCAGTTTAATAATGCAAAATGAACCCGCAGGGCCTGGCTGTCATCTTCTGTCAGCCCACTAAGCAGTCTGGGGAGGATTTCATGTATTTCAGTATTGCTTTTTAGGCGAAACACATGTTCAAAAGCGGAGGAGAATGGCAGAGATGCTTTGCTCCAGCCCGGACCCTGCGACTGTTGCTCCATGTCCAGGGTTGTGTTTGCATCCTTTCTGTAGCTGATTTTGCCCTCAGTTATAGCTGTACATATAATTAACAATTATTTCATTAAAGTTGAATGTGCCTGTTGTTTTCTTGCCTTGTGATTGAGTGGGCAGCTATGGAGAGGTTTTATATATGAAAGGATAAACTCACAGTGGTGTTCCACTGTGTCCAGCTTTTTCAGGCAGTCGTATGGTGCATAGAAAGAAATCTTAAAGTTGTTAGCAGATCTGAAGGGTTTGGAGGCTTGCTCCTCCTGTGCTTTTTTTTTTTTTTAATGAGGTTTCCTTATGGTTGCTGGCCAGCCATTTCCATTTGCAGAGTCCTGGCTGCCCAGGGACTGCTTATTTATATATAAGCCATCCTTGCTGCCCAACAGTTAAATTCCCTGTCGGATGCTCCGTACCTGCAGAGGAAGGTGTCTGAGGCTCTGCAGAGTGACGGGGGTCAAACCGCTCTGCACGTGGAGTGGCACGGCTCTTGCCGATCCCACACGGGTGGTTTGCTTTTCTCCGCCAGCTGCTGGTTCATGCTTTCTGCTCCCAAGGCTCTGGGTTGCTATTTCCAGACATGGTTTGTTGCTGACAGGGTCCATGGTGCGGCTGGCACCTCACGAGGGGGTCAGCATGTTCAGTGCTTTGGCACTTCGTGTTATGACTCAAATGGACCCCACACCCTAATTTATTTTTTTTTGCATAGCATCTTTCATGCAGTTTCTTGAGGTACTCTATATCATACAGAAAATATAGGAAAAAAAGAGTTATAAATTTTTAATATTATTAATGCTTTTTATTCTTTCAGGTTTACAGAACAAAATTACATTACAGCCGTTAATGACTTAATTAAGACTCATTACTACTCCATTATGATTAGAGAGTTGCACATTAATAAAACATTTTTTTTTTCAGAGGAGGATTGATAAATTTACTATTGGGAGGAGCACCAGGACAGGAAAGCTGTGAGGACGTGACTGCCTGGTTCTGCCAGAGCACCAAAGTGCGGCTTGTATTTAGGACCATGTTCCTCGCTGACAGCTAAAGTAAGCTGGGATGATACATAACCTTGGTTTCTCATAGCCTCATTCAGATTGCTTTCAGGCCATCCAGGAGTTCGTTGCTTGCTGCCACCCTGAATTATGGAAGTGATTGCTTTGCAGCAGCAAAGTGTTCAAGGCCAGGCTGGATGGGGCTTTGAGCAACCTGGTCTGGTGGGAGGTGTCCCTGCCCATGGCACGGGGGTTGGAGTGAGATGATCTTTAGGTCCCTTCCAACCCAAACAGTTCTGTGATTCTATGATATGATTCTATGTTCTTAATTAATTATTTGGTTCTTCTGCTCACCCCACGGCCTGTGCTGCTGCTTTTCTCCTAGATGCTTCCAGCGCTCCTCTCAGTGGGGACAATTCAGCTTCATATTCAACAGGCCCCCCACCCCTGCTTTGCCATGTCATTTTGAATATTTTCATTTCTCTCAGGTTTTTTTTAATATTAGCAGCAAAGAAAAGAGTGTTTAAATAGTATAACTCATGCCCAGGAACACTTCCAAGGGGAATAAAAAGCTTTTCTTTTATGTCAACACTGAGCCCAGCAGAAAACAAGTGTATCCGCTGAAAAGTTCCTTGTGGAAATTTCTGGTAGATGGTGATGGCACAATCAAATACTGCATTTTCTTTCCTGCCCTGGGATGCCAAAAATGCGTAAGAAATGTGCAGGATGCTTAGGACCAGATCTCTAGCTGCTGAAGGTCACTGCAGCTCCATATGCTTCAAAGGACCAAATCTACAGCAGCCAGGACTCTGGTGTTCGAATTTAACATCCTGCCTCTGTGTAAATGATGGTCATTTTCATATGCGTGCTTATGTATAAAAATGAAAATCTAAGAGCTGTTTTCATGTATGCATGTAAGAAATTGCATAAACACATGAAGGACACAGGAATCCTGGTCTGTGCTTGGGGGGGATGGATGGATGGATGGATGGATGGATGGATGGATGGATGGATGGATGGATGGATGGATGGAAGTCGGACCCTGCTGATGGACCCTTGTGTTAGGGGCAGTGAAGCCCTACTATTCTCTGTCTTATAGATACAGGGTTTCCACATGAGTGACTCAAAAAGATGATATGCTCCAAGAGAACAGATTGCTTTAAATAATTTGCTTTAATATTGTTTTACATCTGCAGTTTTATTTTCCAGAGAAATGGTTCTTGTTAGCTCTTGTTGGATGGTATTAAAATAATGAAATACTTTCGTTTGCAACCAGATGAGATCTTTACATTAAATGTGATTTTTTTAAAAAAAATACTAATTGGAGGACGTTATTTCTTATACAGTTATTTGAGCAAAAATATAGGTTAACATTTTTTAGGAGGCACAACTTTGACATTTCTTCCTTTTCTCAGAGAATTGTGAAGAGCGTGGTTTCTTCTGTGCTAAATGATGGGATTTTCCTGCAGTGGGGTGAAAGTCTAGCTGGAAAGTGGATTTCAGCTAAACTACCCAAACCCAGCATTTTAAAATAGCTTTTGTTACATAAAAACTGACAAACATGCTGGATACAAAAGGGGTGAAGATGTAAAGAAAACACATTTTGCAATTCAAATTACTAGATGAAAGTATCACCTGCAGCTAGAGCTGACTGGCAGTCACCCCATCAGTCTGTAAGTTAGATTTAGCAGAGATCATCCTTTCCAACCTCTTTATTCTGGAAAAGGAGACACACACACCCCCCACCAAGGGAGGTGCCACAGCGCGGTCCCTTCTGCAGGTACCAGTGTCCTTTCAGGCGGTGCCTTTCCAGTACCAAGTCCTTACCAGTGCATGGACGCACCGAGCATCGCTTTGCTGTTGTCCCAGAGAGCAAATTTGAATCTTGAGAGGGATGTCATCTCTGCGACCTACCGACAGTCACCCGTCTCACGTTTCCTCTCACCGTTTGCCGTTCTCATGCAGACACGAGGCTGAGGTGCCGATGCGTCACGGCTCGGTGCCGTGACAGCTCCGTGTGATGTGAGGCTGGTGACATGGCAGCTGGGTGGGAAGCGCAAGTACTCCGACTCCTACGGTGCTTTGGAGCATCCCCGCCGGGAAGGAGGAGCGATGCATCCCCTTGCTCCTGCCAGCAGCCTCAGCCGCTTGCTTTCTGCCTGCCAAAAGCTCCCCCGGACTGCACAAAGGCTGTCGCTGCGGCGCGGGCGGACACTGCGGGCCGCTTCTCGCCCCCCAGACAGCCTGCAGCTGGGTTTGCATTTCGTTTGCTCGCTGGAGCAAATCTCCCTGAAGTCTGTAGAGCAGCTGCGAGCCTGCGGGCACGACGCAGCGGGCTGGGGGACCAGCAGGCGTGTGCAACAGGCACAACAGGAATGCATACCTGCACCCTGCTCATTAAAGCGATGAGTAAGCGGCTCACAACCGCACCGCCGGGATAAGCAGAGGCTGGTAGGGGATGCTCGGCCTCTAATGACAGGCTTTGGCGCCTGTTCTGCTGGGTTTGGCATTGCTGCGGGGTGGCGGAGGCGTCCGCTGCCGGAGTGGGTCCCTCCCGGGATGACTGCGGGGAAAAGGAGGTGACAGGATGACTGCAGGGGAAAGGAAGGTGACACTATCAGCCTACACCCCCGGCACCACAGGGCTTTTGGGTCTGGTGGGGCTGCACTCCCAGCCCTGGCACTGGCCCCACGGAGTCCTTGCTCAATGGTTGACACCGCACTCCTGACTGCCATGAGGTTTCTTCCCCTGCATTGCCCACGATGGCTCACGGCCCTGGTTTCCCTGCCCCGGTGCCTAGAGCTGGCCTTACATCTGGTGGGTTGCAAATCCAGTGCCAGGAGGGACAGAGGGCTTTACACAGTGTTTTCTTATGTCACTTGTCCCAGTAACAGGAGGGTTAACATGGACTAAAATTTGCCCAACTGCCACTGGAAGCCTTTAGCAGAGTTGCCCTGTGTATCCCGGGAGAGTGAAACCACACACGGCTGCCATACTGCCTGGAGCCCTGCAAAGCTTCCCGGAGGCATCTCAGCTCAGGTGAAACCCAGCCTAATTCAGCACATAAGGTTTTGAGCTTTGTTGCGCCTTTGTTCTGAGGGTGCAGCATCTGATTTAGGATAGTTAGTGGAAACATTTCCTCTCTTAGGCTGCTTTTGAAGTTGTGTCATTACTTTTTCTTAATAAAACATGCTAATCCTGTAAATGCCGCGATTGCGTCTCGGGGAATTCAGTCCTGACACAGCTCCAGTTGTAAATACATAACTGGCATGTAATTTAGAGCAGACCCATCCTCATTATCTTTTTCCTTCCAATTTCTTATTGCTCAGAATGTATATTCCTAGTGCTGGACTGCTGAGAAGCCCACTCTGTTGCAGTCCTTTTGGGCATAACATGGCAAGAAGGGGAAAGAAGAAGCTGGGGTTTATTAAGCAGTGAAGCTGAAGATGATTGCAGTGGTATGGCACAACCTGCTGTTGGCAGATTGCCGTGGGAGGCCTTTGACAAGCCAAGAAGAAACCTCCTGCCTTGGCCACTGATAGCCCACAGTCCCATTAAATGATGCTGAGTTGCTTCTGCCGAGATCACTTCTCACTGCACTTCTGAAGGCTTCGCTCACATGGGATTTATACCTTCTGCCTACAAAGTAGTAGAAAACTATTCAGTGTCAGCATTACACTGTTTCTGGAGAGCTCACGATAGCGGTATTTCATGGTTTTATTTTTAACTGCAATGCTCACTGCTTCAGGTTTACATCCTGACAGCAAATTTCTTCTCCCTAAAACTTTTAAGCTTCTCAGCACACACAGATGTCCTAAATCCCTCTGGTGAGGGGCACTGTACCCACGGATGGGCTGTGTCAGCCCTTCTGCACCCTCACACACAGCTGCTGCCCGATTTTGCAGTGGTTTGACAGCCGTGAAGACAACGTGGCAAGCGAAGAGCTGCCCAAGTGGCGGGTGTAGCCAGATGGCTGAAGACACATGTAACCACAGCCTGTACAGAAGGTAAAATAAGCCAGAGAGGTTTTTTATCCTGCGTGAAGATGGGACAAGCATGTCCTGACCATCAGCATTACCTCCTGGGCAGCCAGCAGGCAAGAGCTGGCATCGCTCTCTCCCAGATGCCCAAAAATTCCAGGTGGGAGAGGTAAAATCTGACCATTTGCAGATGAACGCAGAGGGGGGCCAGGTTACCCTTTATGGCCGACTTGTGCAACTAACAGGCATCAGTCTCGCTCCTCTGGCACCAATAATGTAGGAGAAGTTCAGTGTTAACGCTTTCACTGTGCAAGTGCTACCAAATGGCATCTCCAGCCAGTGCTGCAGGTGGTGAAAAGCCAGTTTCTCAGTAAAATAACTAGACCCCATGCTGGAAGAGGGGATAAATACCCTTTATTCCATGCCCTTTACTATACCCTAAGCAGCCCAAGAATCATGGCCTCTGTTGGACCCAGCCTGTTCAGCATCAGAGCACTAAAAATACTTCAAAAATACCTATTGTTCTGGTTCGGCTAGGATAGGTTGGGAGGGAGCTGGGCTATTCCATCCCACGCTGACCTCATGTCCGGGTGCCTGGGCACAGGCAGTGCAGGAGCGGCTTTTGCCCGGGTCTGTCCCTCGTGCTGTGTCCGTGCGGTACAGCTCTTGTTCTGCACATCAGTATCACTGCTATTGTTGCTGTTCAGTTTGTTGTTGTTACACTGTTGCATTAAATCTTCCTTATCTCAACCCCGGGGTTTGTATTTTACTCCCTGTCCCATCCCCGTCCGAGGGGCAGCGGCAACGTCGTCTCAGGTCCTGGCAGGGTCTAAACCACCACACTATCTTGAAGTTGTTTAGCATGCTTTGGCCATTGAGCCAGCTAACCTACAAGTGGCATATTCAGGCCAGCACCCAGATACATGTGAAAGTGATGGTATCCACTGCAGCACTTACTGGCATTTAAGAGGTTAACTTGAGCTGGCCAAGGAGTCTGCTCACACTGCGGGGCTTTGGCAAGGGTCTGAGCCCAAATCTTCTCATGTCTTCATAAAATACAAGCTGCAGAGCCCACAGACAAGGCACTTCAATGCTTGTGGTTCGTCAGCTCTGCACCCTTGACACTGGGACCCCTTTGCAGCACCGGGCAAAGCACTGGGGACCCCCTGGAGCTTTTAGACTTCCAGCCTTCACATATCACCACCCTGGGGCTTTTTCTGCTTAAGCTCATGTTCATCTATCAACCAATAGCAGATAGCTGGAAGGAATCACCAGTATCATAATTCTGCACGCTGTGACAAATTATTTTACATCTTCATGAAAAAAACACCCACAAGAAATGAGTATTTGCCAAGCCCAGCTGTGCAGGTCAGGCAGATTTTCAAGCATGCACTGCCATAAAGGTTAAACACTCAGTGATTCAAGTGTCTTCTACATACCGTAATAAAACTTATGATGTATCCAGGAGCAGCTGCTGCCCTTGCTTAGCAAATGTAACTGTCTTCTAAAATTATTTGCTATTCATAAGACTTAGAGAGAACGATGAGAGAACGATGTTAATGTTAACTCAGAGCTGGCGACTTCTGTCTCTCACGCTTTTTCTGCTGCTTTAATTTCAACAGCACTTTAACTCTTGCAGTAGAAAACTGCTGAAAATGCATTTCTTGTATTGCAAACGATGCAAAAAAAAAAATGCCTTTCACAGATGTTTGATGTCACAGACATTCAGTACCACAAGACTTAACCTAAGTACACCCTAAAAAGGGGTGTGACGACAACAAAAAAAATTGCTTACAGTTGTAACTTTTCAAAGACGTACTGAACACGTACACGAGCACGGTGCTGATATCTGTACAAGTTCAGCTTTACTGATGTATCTGCAGTCAGTACAACAGAGTCACTCCACATGCACATACAGCTGATGGACATTTGGATCTTCTACCCAAGTGCATAGTTTTTATTAAAGCTCCTTTTTAATGCCCAAGGTGTGAACAAAACAATCCTGCCCACAAACCTGAAGAGAGCAGCATGTCCCAGAGGCACCTCCAGGCACTGCTGCTTGCTGTCCCCCCTGCTGTACCCAGTACTGAGCTCTATTACCACTGCCCAGTTATCTTCGCAGAGACATCAACAGCCAATTGACTTACAATATCACTTAGTTCAGCCAAGTTGGGGCATCTAGTCGAAGTTCCAAGGTGCTCATCTACTGACTGAACAGTCTGAAAATTGACTTTTAGCTCTCCTCTACAGCTACACCCAACCCAGCAGACACTCCTCTCTGTTCTGAAACTAAATGAAGGAACCCAAGTGAAGCAAGCAGCACCCGGAGAAGCCAGCCCAGTCGGTGAAGTGTCACACACAAATAGAGAATGACTTTAAAATACAATTTATTTTTTTTTTTTGACCATCATGTAGAAATAGAGGTCAGTGGAAGCCAGAGGGCATTTGCTCCAGTTATAAGCAGTCTGTGCTGGATGTGATTTAGCTGATGCTGTTAGCCTGGGTGAGACCCAGAAGGCTCTCTTCAAGGAAAAGCTCCATGTAAAGCATTCCGTGCTCAGATGCAGCATTTGCAAGCCTGGCTGTCAGGAGGGGTTTGTTTGTTTGGTTTTTTGCTGGTTTTAAAGAAAGGCAGAGTTAAAATGCATTCACACCAGAGCAGCTTTAGTGGGTACACACAGCGCTCGGAGCGCTCGGTCTAGCCGGCAAGCACGCACCAAACCGCGGCGTGCATTTTGTAACACCATCCGGGCAGGCTCGGAGCCTGTTTGTTTTTCCCCTTTGTCTTAAAACACAATTTGGCAGCCCTCAGTGGCCAATCCATCCCCTGGAGTGTGCAGCTCCCTGCCCAGGAGAAGCAGCAACCACCCTCACAAAGACCTCAGATGGTCTTTTAATTCAGCAGCGATTTAATTGCAGCTCTTGCTCCAGGACAGTTTCAAAGAAGAGAGCTCAAGGGTCCTGACTACAAAGAGCTTTGGAGCAGGCATTTTGACAATAAACTGTTCTCACCATTGTTCAGGCTCCCCCTTTCCAAAGCCAATGACTCAACTACACCAGGACTGGCAGGGAGCCTCCAGATTCTCAAAAACTGGGTAATGAGATTACAGGAGCAGCTCTCAGGGCTTTTGCTCTTCACTGCAAAAGAAACCTCTGTGCTGCAGGAACTTTGCATCCCTCTGGGGCCTTCTGATTAAGAGCATCTCTTTAGGGATGGGTTGGAGACCACCTGGTAGGAAGTCTGGGTGAAAAACTAGAGAAGGACAAAACATGTATCCCAAGAGGAACGCATACAATTTTAAACCCCTCTTGTGTAAGTTATTATTCTTCAGGTATAAAGTAATGATAAATAAAAGGCAAAAAGCTTGTTTTACCATTTTATGGTGCCTCTGCAAACAGAGAAGAAACAACACATTATATATTTGCTCCTAGCAAATACATAGTTTGCAGCATTTAAGAATGTGTTTGCTCCAAGCTGTTTTATAGAGTCAGAAATCATTTTCACTAAGAAAATCCGTGTGTGGTACTTAATCCTGTAAAGACTTTGGTTAGGATGTGCCTGCTCTCTGGGAGGAGAGGACACTTCTTTGTAGCTTTCATTCCTCCTTGCAGAGAAGATGGTCCAATAATGGGACATGGTCCTAGAGGGGCATCAAAATTTGTCTCTGCTCATGCAGTAGCAGTTGATGAGGGAGGAGTAGGAATGAGGAAAAACGCATGCAAACCCCTAAAAGCAGATTTAAAAGATTGTACTGACAAGGACTCCAGGGCATGTCACAGTGAAAGCTGCTACCCCTACATCAATGTCATCAGTGCCCTTGAAAAGACCAGCCTCATGGCTCCCACATGTATCTATGCAGAGATTATTAACTGCAGTTATACAACACAAACGTCAGGATTCATCTCCTTGAGATATTTACTTTAATTAAAAACAAACTTTTTGGGAAACAATATATATTTCCCTCTACATTTCCCTCCATCTAGTTTGAGAAGAGCAATTCTAAAGGATACAAACAGTCCTAGGCACCATGCAGCGTATTAGATGATGTTTAAACCTCACACCCAGCAATACAGTGATAAGTAAAGCAGAGCAGGAATAAGTATACATTTACCAAAAAATGTAACAGAGTTACACAGAGGCTTCCAAGAAGGACTTAGATGGGAATTATCTTAAGTTAGAGAAGTGGGGGGGGAAAAAAAAAAAAAAAAAAAAAAAGCAAGTCTAAGTGTGCAGTTCTTCAGTTATCTCAGAGGCGACGGGAATGGTAAAGGACAGTCAGCTGTGGAGAGCAGCCACTCACTAGATGGAAAATGCCAAAATATCCAGTTTCAGCCCCTAAAGGTTACATAACAGGGGGAGAACTACTCTACCAGGATTGTATCAACGCTTTCTTGGATGAGATCTGATTCCAGTATACATTCACCCAAGTGGTCTTGGGACAAACTGGAGGTTTTCCCCATGTTCTCGCTGTCACAGTAAGGCCGAAACCTGGGGGTGGCAGGGCTCTCCAGCCGCTGGCAGCGGCTGTATTTGTGCTGTTTCCCTCTGTGCGAGTACATGTGTTCAAGCAACTGGCTCTTCCGGAAAAACGCGCGGCCGCAGACAGTGCAACTGATTTTTCTCTTTCTCGAGAAAGAAAAGTTACAGTTCAACTCCACTGGTTCGTGGTCCTTGGAGATGAGGGAGAGCTGGCCGATCTGCAGAGGTTCCAGGTCACTGCAGCTTGGATGCTCCAGCTGATGCTCATCCTCCTTGAGGAGAAAGGCCCCAAGCTGGTGGCCATCCCCAGCTTCCCTGTCCTCAGCCAGAAGCTGCACCTCCCCCAGGTCGCTGCTCTCCAGGATGGAGGCCGGCACGCCAAATGGCAGTGAGCCCGAGACATGGGTGTGCAAGTGCTGCCGTAACACCCCCCGGGAGTCGAAACGCTCCCCGCAGTAGTGACACAAGTGTACCCTGAGGCTGCCCTTAGCAAAGATGGGGTTTACTACCTCTGGAGAAGGAGGGGTGCAGCTCTGGGACACCACAGGCTCCGAATCGCACCTCTCCTGCTTTATGGAGACCGAGAGCTTTGGACGCTCTTCTGCTGGCTTGGTGAGAGCAGCGGGCTGAGCAGAGGGGCAAGCGACCTGCTGGTCAAGAGAGGTGTCATCCAGGCCGATGGCCAGAGAGAGCTGCAGCTGCGGGTGATCGCCCTGGGCAGCAGACCCACTGCCTGCCTTGGGCAGACTCTCCTTCGCTCCCAGGCGTTCCTTCACCGGTTTGTGTGCGGTCGAGATCTGGATGCCGTACAAGTTTGAAGACTGGACCGGCTCTGGGGAGAACACTTGGTTCATCTCGATCGCGATGTGGGAGAGGTGGTCTGCGTGGAGAAAGCGGATGCCCTCCTCCAGTCGGCTCTGGCTGACGGTTTGCTTTGGCCCTTTCCCAGTGTACATGATATGCAACAAGTAACTAAATATGTCAGGCTGGATATCTGCAGGCTGAATCTTTATGCATTCACTGAAACAAGACAGGTATTAAGTACATATAGGGCTCCAAACTACAGTCCCGATTACCTGCCTGTTCATTTGCTCCACCCTTTGCTGTTACAGCATATGCTGCCTGTCCCCCAGCTCACAACAAGCAGCACTCCCCGCCAAGACCTGCAGACGTGTGTGTGCCCTGATTACACAGCAAAGTGCCTGAGCGTGTATTTATCCCTGTGATTATAAAGACTGCGTGCACAACTGCAGCCAGGGACAGTGTGGGTGGCCAGATCCGTCACTCACACAGCTGACTGCCGCTGTACAGCACCACAGCGATGCCATGTAAGCTCCAGTGCTGGTGTATGCCACTCTAGTAATGTGAGGCAAAGAATATTTGTGTGTTTAAGTAAAAAATTCAGCTGCTGCAACTGTAATCTTTATGAGCTTTGTACTTGAGTGTCAGTAAACAACATCTAAGGAAGTTAACTATCTTCTCACTTCCAGCCCAAGGGCTACGTGGCTGACGGCTAATGATTATCCTGCAAAGGTGCTGAGGGCCACGACCCTCAAAAAGGAAGGAGAATAGAGAAGGGTTTAATCGATTACAAGCATCAAGCTCCAGCTCAGAGGCAAGATTTGACCTTGGCATCGCTGTTGTTATACCTGCAAAACTACTCCTGACCCAGCCAGGTGAAGCATCTGAACAGCAGCTTGAAATAAATTGATGATCTCAGTCTCAGCCCTTATCTGCAAGTCTGAAGTGCAGAACTGTGATAAGGCTACGGCTTCTTGATTGCTTCAGGCCCATGGGTCCTGCTAGAAGGGACAGTCCCACCCAGCAAGCTTGCCTACAAGCTCATGTAAAGTAATGGACACGCTGCGTAAGGGTGGGAGATACCTGGCTGTCCTTAGATTGCAAATCTGTGAGGTCTCACTGCAGCAGGGCTGGGGATGTTTATTTTCGCTGGTCACACAAATGTCTCATCTTCAAAACGTGGGTCCTGATGTTGGCGTATGCTGACTAAGAACGTGGTTTTAAAGGACAGCACATACTGGACTGGGAATGTTTAGAGAGCTGAGGTGTTTGCTGGGTTAGAAAAATAATCTCAGGCCACCTAACATCCCCACTTATGCTCTTTTAGGCTATAATACCTTTAGAAAGGGGAAAAAGCAGAAAGTTGAGCAGAGCGGTTAAACAGTAGGAAAAGAGCTGTGTGTCCTTACCTCGTCTGATGAATAAATATCATCTTAAAATAGTTTGAAAAAGCAGCGAGCACCGCTCTGTGGGCTTTGAAGTAAACATCTCCAATGGCAACTGTGCAGTCACAGAGAAAGCCAAACTCCCGCTGCATGTTGAGCTGCTGGAGGAGGAGGACGCTGTGGCTGGTGGTATCCATGGCGTGCCTGAGAGCGAGAGATGTTCACCTCAGGAAGGAATCACACAGCTCAGAAAGGCTCAAATGTGGGTTTCTCACCACTGAAACGAGATGGGCACCTGGCATGGGGCACAGCCTCACTGAGCCTCTCCCCTCCTCCCGATGGTCCCTGCACCCCAGTTTAACATAAATTTCTGGTACCGATACCAGGGACGGTGCCCAAGCCCATGTCCAACGAGCCCAGCACCTCCCCGGGACTTTTCCGTGTGCAGCCACAAACAGAGCCGTTTCTCCCACGAATTAACCGCGCTCAGCAGTGTACCGGCACTAACTTTAAACCCCGCTCGTGTTTTCCCTCTGCCCACAGATCGTGCTTTTCGCTGCACAGCGGCGCTGGCCATGGCTCCCGGCGCTCCCCGGCCCCGGGCCGGCCGCAGCGGAGGAGGAGCGGAGCTGGCGGCACCGCACAGAGGGAGCCCTGTGCCGCCCGACAAAGCCCCCATTGTGCCGAGCCAAGCAGACCTCACCCCGCACCGCCACCGGCCCCTCTGCAAATAAATGCTGATATTTGCTATTGTTTCAGCTGAAAATTATTGCGGGGGTGGTGGTGGTGAGGGGAGCGGCCTCCCCGGGGAGCGTAACCAGCGCCCTCCCCGCCCAGCCCGGCCCGGCCTCCGCGGCTCCCCCGCGCCCGCGCAGCCGCTTACCCGCGCGGAAGCGCAGCGCTGGGCCCGGCCCGGCTCGGCACCGCCCGCCCCCGCTGCCAGCCCGGCGGATGGGGTGGGCGCTGCCTCCCCCGCGCTTCCTGCCGCTGGGGCGGGCTGAGCAGGCCGGGCCGCCCCCGTCGCAACGCTCTGCCTGGAAAAAGTGGCCCCTTGCGCGGGTGCTGCGCGGCCGCAGCCCCTGAGGGAGCCTGTGGGGGTGTTCGCCTCAGGGCTGCCAGGGCGTCTTCAGGGAGCTCAGCCTGGGCTGGGGGACTTCGCTTCTTAAGTCAGCCTGTGACAGTGTCAGCTGCTGAGCTGGTATTCGTGGGGTTTTGTTATTTCGTTTTTAACAGAAAAAAACGATGTAAAACACCTCCCCGGACTGCCTGCCCATGCAGACGGACGTGGAGATACGATCAGGGCTTTTTCACCTGTGTCTGTGGCCTAAGAGCTTGCTGTAACCACCGCTGAACCCTGTGCACACACCATGTCTCTCTCAGGCCTCCTCCGATCTCTTACTGACTTTTAAAGCAGGGGTTATTTTGGGGACGTCAGGTCACAGCTGGGTGCAGCAGGGCCTGGCAGAGGAGGGGGCGCAGGAGGCGCGAAGTGCCACCGCCACCCCGATACCCCAGCTTCTGGCAGCTCCTCCCGGAGCGTCGTCCTGAGCCGCAGCCCGTGCTTGGGTGCTCAGGACAATCCCTGAGGAGTCTTTGAGGTGAATTTTACCAAACTGCATTCTGAACCCGTTTAAACTGCCAGTCCTCACAGCCTCTTGCTTAATTTGGTGTCCCCAGGTGTTTTTTCGGCTGGAAAGGGCAGTGAAAACCACTGGTTGTGTGCTCCCGCTATGTTTTTGGTGCGGTTTCATAGATATATCGTGCCCACCTCCTCAGGGGTATCTCTCCTTCCTCAGGGCCTCTGCAGAAGACATCTGGTGCCTTGGATCATCCTTCTCTTATCCTTTGCTACTTTGCAGTTCATTTTCCTTTCATTGCATTCCTGTAATTGCAGTTTTTTGATGGAGCTGTTTCCAAATCTTTAGGGCAAATAATAGAGTCCATGGAGCTATAATCCTGCCACTCCTATAAATATCAGTAGCTGCTTTTCTTCCCCCGAAAGGTTGGCAGTAGGTGGCCCAGGATTTTGTACTCTGTTCGCAGTTATTTAACATATTTATTAACCCTCGTACAGAGTGAGTTGCTATTTGCAGTTGGCATGTTATTTATTTAAATGATTAATTATTTACGTGTTATTTAGGTTGACTCTGGTCCAAAGAGGACTTTGAAGAGCTTCAGAGAAACGAGCCAAAATGATGGAAGCAGTGATGAGAAATGAAATTTGGTGGTTTGCTATGAAACATGGGTGATCGTATCATACGCCTCAGCAGACAAAAAGTGATAGAGCCTACACCGATGGGTCAAAAAAGACAGCAGGACATAATCACAGCTGTCTTCATGAGTGCTTCTGCTCGCTCCTCCTCTGTGGCCAGAAAATAATAATGAAAATAAATAAATTAAAAAGGGAAGTGTGGTGGGAGAGCACTGAGGGAATGGGGACTGTGAAAAGGGGGGACTGCCTTGTGCCCCACCTTACCGGAGGTGGCAGAAGCTGCCAGTGTGACACACGTGGGAGGGCTGGGACGGAGCCAGAGGCAGCATAAGCCCTACATGGGTGCTCTTTGCTTACGCTGCCCTGAGATGTGTAAGGAGCTGGGGAGAAAAAGACCCTTGAACCATGAAAAAAACCCAACTTTTCAGTGTGATTTGAAAACCACAACTGTGTTAAGCTTACAGAGGCCATTTATTTAACTTCCTATACAACAGGAAAACCTATGAAGAAGAAGTTGTACTGCAGGGGTCCCTCCACCTTTCCCGGGGGCTGGTGCCTTACGGCCACAGAGGCTTTTTTCCCCTGGCCCTGCTATGGGCATCACACCCTGGAGCCAAGAAGGCTGCAGCACAGTGAGGGGGGAAACAAGGGGATTTTTTTGAGACACATTTTGAAAGCTCCACTTTTATTCTGTAGTGGTTAGAGAATCCCCAGGCAGACCCAAGGGGTGATGTCCCATTTGGAAACTAGGATTCTGCTAATTGGATTTGTCCTGTTTGCTTTCGCAGTAGGGGGATGCTTGAGGGAAACCTCGGGGGTCATTGAAGCAGGGATTGATGCTGGTACATTTTAACATTGTGGCATTTTATTGCGTTGCTTCTCTTGGTCACTTTTTTCATTTTCAAATTTGTAATCAAGCTTTACTACAATTAAATCTTCCCCTTTGGCTTGTCTGGAGCTATGAGGGGTCTTAGAATAGTTGCGGCAACCATAAAAACGATGGCATCGCTAGAAACTGTGTCCGAGTGAAGGAGCTGTGCAGATTAAACGCTTCCGATGCTTGCACT
Source organism: Podargus strigoides (assembly GCA_028020825.1). Lineage (NCBI taxonomy): Eukaryota > Metazoa > Chordata > Aves > Caprimulgiformes > Podargidae > Podargus > Podargus strigoides. Next base: position 7,050,237 of record CM051624.1, on the reverse strand, counting down.
GAGTGACAAATGTCAGTTAGGGGGTGGAAAAGTCAAGTGGTAAGAGCGGGAAGAAAGGCTGAGCTGGCAGATGTGTTTTCGCAGCCCCATGACAGGTAGCAGAGGGGCTGCCTGTGGCTTCAGGAAATCCCACTTGCTCACACGGGCCGGTTCAAGAGGAGCTGGATGTTGTTGAACAGAAGTCCGGAGAGCGATGGGAAGAGGGCCTGGGAAAGCTCCTAGAAAGAGGAAAAAAATAAGTGCTGTCCTCAGAATCTATGACAAAGCATGGCAGCGGCTGCCAGCCCCTGAGCTCCTGCATCATGGTAAAACTCCCAAGGGGGCAGGCGGTGATATTAACGTGTGAAATTGCAGCAGAAAGGAAATACTTTCTCATGCAACTCGCTGTTGGTTTTTTTTGCCGTTTGCAATTGAGCTGTCACACGCAGGAGACAGTGAGGCTGCGGGTGCAAAACTGAAACGCTGGACCCCCGCATGGGTAAGCAAGGCTGCCCCGTTACCGCCGGTCACGGCGGGTCTGCGGGAAAAGGAGCGGACCCCCCGTTCCGTTGGGGGAGACCCGCTGCGGGGGAAAGGGGCGCAGTTCCACCCGCTCTGCGGCTCCGCGGGGCCGGCAGCGGAGCGGGACGGGACAGCCCGGTAGCGAGGGTCCCGCCTGGGCGCCCACCGGCGAACGATGCCCCGCTCCAGGTCTCCCCCGGGGGGCTTGGGAGGGGAGGGGAGACGGAGGGGCCGGGCTTGCGGCACATGGGGAGGGGGCGCCGGCAGCGCCAGCCCGGTCCGCAGCGCGGCGGCCCCGCCGCCTCCCCGGCGGCATGGGAGGAGAGGGGAGCGCGGCAGGGAGCCGCCCGCCGGGCCCCGGCATTGGCGGCGGCGCAGCAGCGCTGGCAGCGGCGGGGCCGGGAGCCGCCGGCCGCCGAGGGGAGGGGTCCGGCTCCGTGCGGTCGCGGCGGAGCCGGCGCTGCGGCAGCAGCAGGCGCGGCGGGGCGGAAGTCCTTTGTTGCAGCCGCGGCGGCAGCAGCAGCAGCAGGAGCGGCGCGGGAAGGTTCCCTCGGCGGCCGCCGCCCCTCCCCACGCCGCGGGTAAGCGGGGCTGCGCGCCCCTCCGTGCCGTCCCCGGGGGCCGCCGCCGGGCGCTGGAGGGTGGGGGGGAGCGGGAGGCGGTGCGCGGCGCGGCGGCCGCAGCTCCGCCGGCGGCGGGAGGTGGGAAGTGCCGAGCGGCGCCGGCCGCGGCATGGCCCGGCGCGGCACGGCACGGCATGGCCCGCCATAGTGGCGCGGGAGGGAGCGGCGCTGCCAGGTAGGGGCTTTCCGGCCGCCGCCGGTCCCTGGCGAGCGGCCGCCGCCGTGACCTTGCGCCCGGCGGCCTGCCACGGCGCGGCGCCGCCCGGTTTTACGCGGGGGGCGAGCGGCGCCGCGGCGGCGGCGGGTCCGTGCGCGGTTCTCCCGCGGCGCTGCGCGGGGGCCGCGCTCCACCTGCGGAGCGGGTGCGGGGCGGGGGGGACGGGCGCGGCGCCTGGCGGCGGGGCCGTGCGGAAGCGGGGCGGGGGGATGCTGCACCGCTCGGCGGGGCGCCGGCGCGGAAAAACGAGAAGCGGCCTAAGGAGGTGCGGGGGCGTGAGGGGAGGGAGGGCACCGCGCTGCCCGCACGGCTCTGGGGCTTCAAGCGGCCTTAAACATCTCAAGTGCCGTTACCGTCGCCGAGCCCCGGCCCCCCGCCCGCAGACCGCCGCATCCCAGCCCTGCCTGCTCGCTCTTTATTTTTTTCTTTCTTTTTTCCGCCCCCCCCCCTTCAAAAAACCACCAAACCTCAAAACTTGGAGTGAGTTGCAGTAGTTGAGCGAAAAACTGAGCTGCAGCCTGGAGGGAATGCTCCACCCTGCCAGGCGGGAGACTTGGGTTTCACCCGGGGCTGGCAGGGCGCAGGATCGGCTCGGAGGCGGCTGGAAAGGAAGGGGAATAGTTCTGTCACATAAAAACAAGCCCCGTGTTGCTCTGGAACTGGTGTAGAAAGTCTCGTTCCTCAAAGGACTCCACTTTTCTTCTCGGATAGAAAGGTAGTAGAAAGAGTAGAGGAAGAGGGACTGAAAACGCAGTGGGTTTGGGGCTGAGGGTTTCATTCCTTTCTATTTTTCAGGACTTTTTGTAACGCAGACTCTCAAGTTTGGCCTGTTTGTCGGCTGATAGCCGAGCGCCGGTTCCTCTTGACACGTAGGCATTGGTCAATGGATAGCGTGGGTTGGATGCTGTTTAATATTTGGATATTTACTGCTAGATGTCATTTGCTTGCATTATTTCCCTCTCACTGGAGTATCGCAAGGTACAGCACATACTGCAAAACTATCCCGGGCTGCAACACTGTGGTGTTCTTAGGCATTTAATTACATTAAACAAACATTCCTTTAATTAAAGGTGTTTGTTTAACATTCCTCATTACAGCTCTTGGAAAAACCCACACAGCAGCCGTGAGCAGGGGGGATGCGGGCTTCTCTTTTTTCACCAAATTACAACTAACGCTTTCATGGTGAGCGGGGGAGAGGCATTGAGACCATATGGCCGTGGGGAAAACCGGCCAAACACGAACGGTTGCAGCTCTGGCAGAGATTTTCCTAGGCAGCAGCATAGTGAGTTTACAAGATTGTGGAGAGATTTTTAGATGACTGGCCAGAAAACCTGAGGAGTAACAAGTCGTGTTCATTGCACTCCACTGCTGTTGGAGGTAGCAGGGAACCGGCAGGGATTGGCAGGGTTGGAATGGATGAGGGATGGCTGCAGGAGGATGTAGGTAATGACGACCTGGGTTGGTGCTGCATGGTAAGGTCAGAGAAGTAATAGAAGCCCCTTCTTCCTGGTAGCCAGAAAGTTTTGTGTGGGATAAGATCACAGACCTCAGCTCTGCTTGCACAAGTCTTTCCTTCATGCCATGTTGTCACTGGCACAGGAATTTGCAGCAAGTATGTCAAGAGTGCTCATATCAACCAGTTACTTGGGTTTTTAGATCCTTTCTTGCTTGAATGTGTGAGGTTAATTGCTTCTTTCATAGATTTCCATTGTTGCTGACATTGTTGCCCTGAAAGCCCGGGATGGACAACGCCTTAGGAGTTATTATCTGCTGTATAGAAACAAAATAGCTGCTCAGAATTGAGATAATGAAAGTTTCCTGATAAAAAATACCAGTGTCCTTTCTGATAGTTCTCTACAGCTGGACTAGAGCCCTTCGGACCTCACACGCACGTAGCGTGAGAAGCCCCGTGTGCACTTCTCAGTTTACCCAGTGGTTCCCCAGCGGTTGGGTTGTCCTCCCAGCCTCTGCTTGGGCATGGCAAACACCGTCACCCAAAGAGTTCCGCTGCAGACACAGCGTGTGGGCACAACAGCTGACATAATTTGCATTAAGACCATTTATATCCTCAAATTTATCTGGTAATTTTTTCTTTGTGCATGTTGTGCCATTGCAAAACTCTCTAGAATTAGCTGTCTTACTGCCTGTGTTAAACCTGTTTCACTGGGCAGAGACCTTAGCCGCTTTATTTTTTTTTTCATTTGCTGCAAGTAAAATGTAAAGCATTTAAAACCAGAGAGAGTCAACAAAATCTGTAGTCTGACCTGTGTGGCACAAGTTACTGTGCTTCATTCGTGTGCATCCAGCAAGTTGTTACCAAGGATGCTTTCCTGGAAGGCACATGTATCTTCATTTTTTGAGGGTCTCAAGATGCCTCTTGAAGTTGAAAGTTAGGGTAACTCAGAGAGCCTAGATGAAAAGGCTCATCTTTCTGCTACAAGGCATAAATGGGGTGTCATATTTTTCCCCCCCACTAATTGTTTCTTTTAAACATATAATTACCATGTTGCTTGACAACTTTTTAGAACTCTAAAGGTGTCAGATAAAAGATAACTGTGACTTTTCTAGAGTAAGTCTTTGTGGCTAGCAAGTTACTTTGCACAAGCTCTCTCGAGTACTTTTAGAGATTGTTTTACTCCATCAATCTGACCTAAAGTTGTTTGAAGTTGAGATGGGGCTTTAGTGCAAGCTCCGTTTTCTTAATTTATTAATTCATGCTTTTCTGACACCTTATTCCTTTTCTTTCGAGGAGTGTTCTTACCTAAAGACATCTTAACTAATTCTCAGTTAGCACCTGAGAATCATAACTTGCTAATTTTGATGGCTGTTTCTCGTTTCTGGACGTGGATGTTGAATCAGCAGAGAACTGCCTGCTGAGGAGGGATCGAGTGGCTCCAACAGCTTGTGGTTGGGGGCTTTGCAACATCTTACCTTTCCCTGGCTCAGATCTAGCCCAAGTGTCAGCTGCAATTGTGTTCTATACGTTGGCCACAAGTCTGTTTAAAATGAGTTGATTCAGCCATCAGGATGTTTGAAGATGAGTATCTACATCATTGGAAAGAGCTTCACAACTAGCATGCCTTAAGGCAGCTGATTGGAAGGAGAATAAATTATACCTTCAGTCCTTTGTAGCCTGAATAATGGAGCTTAATGAGATTTTTCCCTGGCAGTACATGGATTTCCCATAATTGTTTTAATTTATGATCAAGGCTACGCTTGCCATGCAAACTGCATTGTATCCATACCTGCTATTGAGGGGGATGGTGGTTACCTGGCCCCAGGTTCTTTGCTGTTTATGCGATGTTTGTGTAAACTGAGGCACCTTCTTGAACTCTACAGTACCCGAGAAATCTCGGTGGCTTCCTCTTGAGTATGTCTAGATAAAAACTGTAGCTTGTCGACAGCTCTGTGGTAAACACACTAGCCAAACACCTAAGCTTCTTGGGCATCACGCGGAGAATTTAGACTTGTCATGTAGGATTTTCTCCTGAGCATCTAGATGCTGTAATTTAGGAATCCAGATTCTTTGGTGGATCTGACCCACGCAGGCAAAATAACTCTCCAGGGAGGAAAGTTCTTGGGAATGCGTGCCAGGGTGGGATACGGTGTCAGGCTGTGATGGGGCATTTGCTTTCTGCTGCCCACGCGCATGTTTCTTTGGATAACTGGGCGTTGTTTTCATGAGGTTTTCCAGTCTCATTTTCTATTAGCACCAAATTCTCCACTCATTTATTATACTTTTGTCCAGCCTGCTCTTGGTTTCCAAAGAAAAGCAGCCAGTAACTAAGCATGTAAGTGCTCCGTTTTTGCCAGCTCAGCAGTGGAAATGCTGGGTTTTGAAAACCACCTACTAATTTTAGGAGCCGAAAGGCTCCTAAATTCTGAACCTTGTGGTAGTACATCTTTTTTAGACAGAGAAGTTGGAAAAAGAACTTTACCAGTTCTTTGCTTGAGGACTTTTTTTTACTTCTTTAGTCTCAAAACATCTCAGAAAATGTTAAATGTCAGGAAATGACAAAAAGCATGGAGGTATAGTAAATACCTGTTCTTTCTTGTTAGCAGACTTGCAAACAATGTGTTAGGTTAGTGTAACAGTGTAACTTACCCTGTTCATGGTAACATCAGAATAGTAATAGTATCTGAGTGTGACTCCAAAGAAAAAATTTAGTGGCAGACAAACAGCTTGAATCAAAACGCGGCAGTGTAAAAACAAACATTTACTGGGAAAATAAAATGCATAGGGAGACTTTGAATTTGCAGATGGGAGTGAACTTACCTGACTCAAGTATCTTCACTTTCTGTTTTCACATTAGATGCTTTTCTAGCATATTTTTTCAGAACACCTCTGCATCATTCGGCATCGCTTACAGCGTGGCCCGTTGCAGTGTTTGCTGCACGTATCGATCACTGCTGAAGATGGAGCTTCTTGTGTTCCTCATGGACTTCCCTGTGATGTTTGTGACTACAGTATTTGGGTGCTTCATAAGGGCAGTGTGCTAGTCCACTGGGCAAGTGGCTGGCGTTTCTTCTCTTTTTGAAGCAGAAAAGAGTCAGAGAGGACCAGAAATACTTAAAAATCTTGGTTTGACAAACTTGCCTGCATAGAGCTTTAATTTTCTAAGATGCTTGGTGATTAATACATACAGAGCATATGGTGTTTCCCTGTGTGGAGGAACTGGACATCTGGAAAATGCAAGCAGACTTACAAAAAAAAAGAAAAGGTTAAAATGGCCTGTCAGGGCACTGACTGCCATGGGATGCTGTTCTCCAAGGTCCAAGGCAGTGTTTGTTGCTGTGAGATTCTCCTTTTTGTCCGCCGGTCTCATTCACTTCACATCCTCCAAATGCTGTGCCGAATGAGCAGGGATCATAGAATCACAGAATGGCTTGGGTTGGAAGGGACCTCAAAGATCACCCAGTTCCACCCCCCCTGCCATGGCCAGGGACACCTCCCACCAGACCAAGTTGCTCAAAGCCCCATCCAACCTGGCTTTGAGCACTTTTAGGGAGGGGGCATCCATAACTTCCCTGGGCAGCCTGGGCCAGTGTCTCACCATCCTCCCAGTAAAGACTTTCTTCCTAATCTTGTGTTGTTGATGCTCATATCCATCCCTGGGCAGATCTGGAGGATGCACTGATTTAAGGAAGGGAGCCTCTGGTAAGAGGAGAGCTGGGAGACTATACTATACACACACACATATATATATATATATATACACATAAATGGCAGCTGAATTAATCCTGCATTAATTATGGCATTTCTTGAGTACATGCTTAACTTTGAAACCTTGGGTTTTCTGGAGAAAGGTCCTGATTTATTCTAATGCCAGCTCTTTTCCAAAGCAAACTTCAAAAATAGTTTGTAGCATTGAACCACCCACGTGGGAGGTAAATGCAGATCTCTGCCATTTTAGCAACTGAAGTAACAAAATAATGGTAAACAATCATTTTCTGAGAGCTTGCTCTTTCTGGGAAGGAGTTTGTCAGCAGGCCTGTGATGTTTGCTGATGGCAAAGGGATGGCAGAATTGGGAATTCAATTCCAGCTCTGATTGGGTGAATGCTATAATTGTTTTCCACCCATTCCCCAGCAAAAGCATGTCTATTTCTTTTACCCCTTCTGCCCCAGCCCCTGCAACTTGGCTCTTCCCAGCCCCTTGCCCAAGCACATTCCCTCCACCATTCAGACCCTCATTGCACCCATTTTTAATTCCCACTGCTGCTTCCTAATTCCCCTCCTCTCAGCTCAACACTGTATTCCCAGCCTGCCTCTCCCTGCTCTCCTGATTTCCAGAGGTTTACCCTCCCTTACAGTTCCCAGTCTCCTTGTGTTTTCACTTAGTCTGCTCCTGGATCTGGCTCTCATCAGCCAGAACTGAGCGTCCTTTCCATCCAGCTGCCAGGAGGGATGCTAAAACCCAGTGGCATGCAGTGCAATCTCCAGCAAGCCCTGCTGCCAGTTCATGACTGTGGACGTGGCACACAGAATCACAGAATGGTTTGGGTTGGAAGGGACCTTTAAAGGTCATCCAGTCCAACCCCCCTGCAGTGAGCAGGGACATCTTCAGCTAGATCAGGTTGCTCAGAGCCCTGTCCAGCCTGACCCTGAATGTTCCCAGGGATGGTGCTTCTACCACCTCTCTGGGCAACCTGGGCCAGTGTTTCACCACCCTCAATGTAAAATATTTCTTCCTTATATCTGGTCTGAATCTGCCCTCTTGTAGTTTAAAACCATGGCAGAGCTCTGCAGGGAAGGGGGGTTTCACCCCAGGTGGGATGGCACAGGCAGGCCCCTATGTACAAAGGAGCTGCAGGAGGATGAAATGTTCTCAGTGAGGCTGTAATCTGAGATTTTAGTAACTCACACAAATCTTAAGTGTGAATAAACTGGTAATTTTTATCCTCTCCCTCTCAAGATTATAGCTTGGCCATGTTAAGGCAGGTTTTTATATCCTGACAACATATCCAAGACATAGCACTTTCTCCCATATGAAGTCTCTCTTCAAAGATTTTGGAAGAGAAACTTTTTTTTTTTAATTTTTGAAAGAAAAAGTAATAATCTATATGTATGAAAGCTTTTTCTTAGCCTTATTTTTGGAACCGTTTTGGCTGAAATTTTCTGTGGAGGGGAAAAAAACCCCAACAGTCCAAGGCAGACAATTCAGAAGGAAAGTTTTGCCTTTGCTGGTTGAAATGTGTCAAAGTTTTAAATAGCCCGACACAGGTTCTTGTAGTGGGAAGTGTTGGCAGCTGTAAATATATAGTTACATGCAGCAGGTTAATACAGCATATCCAGAGGGAGGATGCCAGTACTTTCATTAACATAAATAACTTCAAACACTCTCTATTTTAATACCTATGTGTAGTAGTACCACAATAGAGGTCAGGTATGTATCTGAGCACCTTTCCATCCTGGGCAAGTGACCTCATGCTCAGGCTGCTTTTTTCCAGAGTGGTGGAAGGAGGCAGGCATTGCCAATGGGTTGTTTTATGTACTGGGACTCACGTGCTGAAAGCTCTGCAGGAGTTCACCTGTCAAAAGGAGAAATATCTCCCACCTTTTTCAAAGAAGCAGGAGAAACAATGAGTTTGTGTGCTGTCACTCTAGTGGCTGCCAGATCATTCTCACTGTGTGGAAATGCCTGGGTCTCTGGGTGTGTGCAGGTAGTTTGTGACCTTCTTTTTGGGTACAAGCTTGCTGCTTGTACTGCTCTTCTGCTGTAGGAAGATACGATGGAGTAATTCTAGTGTACAAAAAAAATTTTAAATGGAAAAACTTGCCACTTTATGAGGATGAGATTAAAACCAGCTGTCCTCAGCCTTTTCTTGTCTCAGCAGTTCACACCAAGATGCCAGTGGTGCCTTAGAAGCATTTTCATAGAATGGTTTGGCTTGGAAGGGTCCTCAAAGATCATCTTGTTCCAACCCCCTTGCCATGGGCAGGGACACCTCCCACCAGACCAGGTTGCTCAAAGCCCCATCCAACCTGGCCTGGAAGACACAGCTTCTCTGGGCAACCTGGGCCAGTGTCTCACCACTCTCATTGTAAAGAATTTCCTTCTCATTTTCATGTTGGTTTTCACTCTTAAAACATGGAAGTTGAAGTAAATTCTTTGTCACTGCTGTTCTTAATACTTGATACAGTATCCTGAATTACATTTAAGCAGCTAATGAATTACCTCAAATCCAAAACACGTTAGCACTTGGAAGAATATAAAGTGCACTTTTATTATTACTTGATGTTGAGAGCTTTGCTGTTTTTCACAGAAACATCTGAAGATACCAAGTGACGTAGACAATAACTGATTTTCTGTAGAAAAGACATGAAGTCATTTCAGAGATTCTCCTACTTTCAAAGCCACCTATCTGTGAGATAGTAGGAAGGCCATTACATTAATTTCATGCAACAAGTTGTATTTCTGCAGCGGACATCACTGGGCCAAACTGGTCAGAGAATTATTATGGCAGAGTGCTCGCCTTGAGTTTTGAGTTTGGAGGGCTGGGTTGAGAGGAGAGGAGCAGCTGCTGTTCAGATGCTCATCATCAGTGTAGTTCAACCCAAACCTCAAGTTTCCTGTTGCTAGACAAGGTCTTGTGCTGGTGATGATCTGTAAGTACTGCTATACGAATTGGCAGTAGGGAATATTGCTGGGTGTGGTGAGTGTGTTCTTGTCTCAAGAGCTTGAATGTGTTTCTTCCATGGCAGTTCTTTGTGGAATGAAGAACAGTGACTTAACGTTAGGTTTGTTACTTAACAAGCCAGGCAACGCCTACAGCTTGCGAATTCAACACTAATTGTGGAGTTTAATTTCTCCACCCATTCCCCAGCCTCTAGGATATATGAGCTGCCAGGGGAATAAGAAGAAATAAGGAGAATTTTTGTGTGTATTTTGTTTAAATTTTGGACAATTGAAAGAATGGTTGCAAATCAATCCATGCATTTCATTGAGTCATAAAATGCCATTTATTATCTGTTGTTTGCTAGCCTGTACTCTATTTGTACAAATCTCTTACAGTTATTTGCGTCGTTTGCGATAACCTTTCAAAATGTTAAGAATGCTCGTTAGTGCTTTTAGGTTTTTAATTTCAGTTATGGCATTCTTTATGCTTTCTTGCCTTATACTCCCTGTGCAGTTAGTGTAGATTATGTATGTCAGTAAAGGTTTTCCAAAGTGAGTAGTGACTAGCTGTTGGATCTGGCCACACTCAGTTAAATTTATCTTCTGGAAATCAAATGCACCCCTCCTGTGTACAATACATTTTTCTGGATGTTTCTGTTAACACAAACCAGTATGTTTTCTTCCTCTTTCCTCTTAAGGACAAATTAGGCCTTTCACTTAGAGCAACTTTCAGCACTCACAGACCTTTCCCTCTAGTCTTTGTCGAGGCTTCATTTGCACTGTGGCTCCACCTCTGCCTTGCTAGCTTTCGCAGTTCTCCATTGCTGAGTTTTTCTTTGTCCAGTCTCCCATCTACATGTTTTGGTTGTGTTACAGCACTCTGAATGAGTGGTTTTTAGAGCAGTTGGAGGCTTGGCGTGCACCACTTCCTGCCTCTCTGCAGTCCATGTGGCTGTCACGCAACTAGCCTGGTCGCCATCTGCAGCGGGCTTGTACGTGGGACCTGCCATCACAGCCCGGCTGCCCTGTGCTTCTGAGAATGCATTCGAGTTTGCAGTTCCTGGTTTGCAGGATGCCTTGCAGATAAGGTTGAGACTGTCCTAGAGCTGCCCTGAAGAGCAAAAAACGTGTGGATGTAGCTTGTGCGGATGCTCCGCTGATCTATCGTCGTAGTTTCCTTTGATGGGGAGGTAAAGACCAGTTTGAGCCTGGCCTGGTTTCCAGTGTGTGTTGCATCATATGTCCGTTGGACTGGCAGGTGGAAAAGGCAAGTTGAGACTGAAGAGTGGTTTCTTACCGCCAGCTTACCTTGGATAGGTGTTGTCCTGGGGCCATGTTACAGAAGACTACTCTGTGAAGTTTTTGAAGTTCTGCATCCAGAATTCCTATCTGAAAATCTCGGCTGTAGGACTTTGAGATATATTTGCTAATTTATATTCTAGCAGCCTTTCTCTGATTGACAAGTGTGGTGGTTATGTTTATTAGTGTTACTAGTCTTGTAAGTCTAGTGGTGAGAACATGGAATTATGGATGTTTTCACTGGCACCAATATTTGTAGTAGTTACCAGCAAAGATCTCCAGACAGGAAGCTGTACCACAAACAGCGTGAGAATAGGAAGATCTAGAGAAGAAAAAGATGGCAGAGTTCCTCCCTACGTTTAAGTATGTTTTGCTTTTTGTGCTCATGATTTAACAGACGTTTTCTTCTTTATGCAGGGCTGTAATTGAAGTACAAGATGGCAAGAACCAGCCACAGCAACTATGTGCTTCAGCAGCTAAACAACCAAAGAGAATGGGGCTTTCTGTGCGACTGCTGCATCGCTATCGATGATATTTATTTTCAAGCACATAAAGCAGTCCTTGCTGCGTGCAGCTCCTATTTTAGGATGTTTTTTATGAACCATCAACACACTACAGCCCAGCTGAATCTAAGCAACATGAAGATTAGTGCTGAATGCTTTGATCTTATTTTACAGTTCATGTATTTAGGAAAAATTATGACAGCCCCTGCCAATTTTGAGCAATTTAAAGTGGCCATGAACTATTTACAGCTATATAACGTACCTGAATGTCTAGAAGATATACAGGATACAGACTCATCTAGTTTAAAATGTTCATCTTCTGCTTCTAGCACCCAGAATAGTAAAATGATATTTGGCGTGAGAATGTATGAAGACACACTTGCTCGAAATGGCAGTGAAGCAAACAGGTGGGGAATGGAGCCGCCAAGTTCAACAGTAAATACGTCCCATCACAAAGAGCCTGATGAAGAAGCTTTGCAGCTAAGCAGCTTCCCCGAACAACTGTTTGATGTCTGCAAAAAAAGCACCACGTCCAAATTCTCTCACACAAAAGAGCGCGTGTCCCACTCGCGCCGTTTTGGAAGAAGCTTCACCTGTGACAGCTGCGGGTTTAGTTTCAGCTGTGAAAAGCTACTGGATGAGCACGTGTTAACGTGCACTAACAGGCATCCTTACCAAAGTGCCAGGTACTACAGTACTGAAAAAATAGACTTTAACGAAAAGGACTCTACTTCTAAAGTAATCTCTACGCAAACAGAAAAATACAAGGGGGACTTGAGCCAAGCTGCGGATGATTCTTCGTCTCCCGTGTCAAACATCACGAGCAGAAAAAGCAGCACAGTTGCCTCTGAGACATCAGGTGAAGAAGGGAGTAGAGCCTCTGAGAGGAAGAGGATTATCATCAAGATGGAACCAGAGGACCATCCTACAGATGAGCTGAAGGATTTTAATATCATTAAGGTGACAGATAAAGACTGCAATGAGTCTTCCGACAATGACGACCTAGATGATGAACAAGAAGAGCCGCTTTACAGATACTATGTTGAGGAAGAGATCAGAGAGAAGAGAAATGCTCGGAAGACTTTAAAACCCCGTTTATCCATGGATGAGGATGAAAGAAAGTGTTTGAAAAGTCCACGGCACCTTAACAGGAAGGCTCCTTCAGTGCAGGAAGATGTGGAGAACGCTCCCTGTGAACTTTGTGGGCTAACAATCACCGAGGAAGATTTGTCCTCTCATTATTTATCCAAACACATAGAAAATATATGTGCTTGTGGCAAGTGTGGTCAAATCCTGGTCAAAGGCAAGCAGTTACAGGACCATGCGCAGACCTGTGGAGAGCCCCAGGATCTGACCATGAACGGTATCAGAAATTCTGAGGAGAAAATGGACTTAGAAGAAAACCCCGAGGAGCAGTCAGAAATAAGGGACATGATGTTTGCAGAGATGCTGGAGGACTTCAGGGACAGTCATTTCCAAATGAACAGCCTTCAAAAAAAACAGTTATACAAGCATTCTGCCTGTCCTTTCCGATGCCCTAATTGCGGTCAGCGTTTTGAAACTGAAAACCTAGTGGTTGAACATATGTCAAACTGCCTGGAGCAAGATCTGTTCAAGAACTCCATGATGGAAGAGAACGAGAGGGATCACAGACGTAAGCATTTCTGCAATCTTTGTGGGAAAGGATTTTATCAGCGTTGCCACTTGCGGGAACACTATACCGTTCATACCAAGGAAAAACAGTTTGTTTGTCAGACATGTGGGAAGCAGTTCTTAAGAGAGCGCCAGTTGCGGCTCCACAATGATATGCACAAAGGCATGGCCAGGTATGTCTGTTCCATTTGTGATCAAGGAAACTTCCGAAAACATGACCATGTACGGCATATGATATCTCACTTATCAGCTGGAGAGACTATATGCCAGGTCTGCTTTCAGATATTCCCAAATAATGAGCAACTGGAGCAGCACATGGATGTTCATCTCTATACATGTGGAGTATGTGGAGCAAAGTTTAATTTGAGGAAAGATATGAGATCTCACTATAATGCCAAGCATTTGAAAAGAACATAAGCGTAAACATACTGTTAAAAGCATTAAGTTGGCAGCAGAGAGAACACCAAAGCGAGGCATACAGTCTAGTAGACAAAAATTGAAAAAAAAAATAATAATATTGAAAATAAATCTCTTTTTTATTATTTTTTTTTAAGACCCTCCTAACCATAGGTGTCTATTTAGGCTCATTAAGTATATAGCTTTGAAAAGCATCATGTGTTTAATTATTACATTTTCACTGTTTCCTAATATCAGTTTCTGTTCTTAATTTTATTGTTTTACTAAGTAGATATACAAATCATTATTTTTAAACTGTAGATTAAAAGCACAATGTTACCCCTTCACTGACTGCTATTAAACAGTTCTCGGATCCATGTCCGTAAGATGAGTGCTTTAATATTTCCACGTGTTGTTTCTTCATGTGAAAATTTTAGATCACAGCGATTAACGTGCGAGAGCATAATTGTTTAAAATCCCCAAATTAATTTTCAAAATGAAAAAAAACCAAACCACCCCACCCCAATGCCAAGAAATAATCCTTTGCTGTCTGACTCTGCTGTAAGGACAGAGCTGGCTGTCCTGGTCCTCTGCTCCTCGCCTTTGTTGGAACGTGCATCGCAGGGGTGAGAGCGCGTAGGCTCAGTTAAACCTTGCAGACTTGGACCAGTGTGCACAAAGGGAAAGGGAGTTAATGACTGTCGGGATAACCGAGGAGTTCCCAGCAGAGTGGGCATTTTCCAGACTTGAAGTCCTAGCAGAACTGTACGACTCATGTTGGCCTTTCATTTTCTATACCTTTCTGTACCTACGTGGGTATATCTATATCTATATCTAACTCCTGCTTATTCTAATATGCAAGGGAAGAGTGGCTGTGGTGGATTGCTAGGAATGCAGACTGGCCGTGTGCTTTGAAGACTGCATTTCTCAGCCTAGCTGTAAATGGTGCCTTGCTGCTTGCGTTGGAAAGTTAAAGTGGGATGGGTGTGAAGATAGACCCATTGCTTGGGCGGGGAGGGGAGGGGGGAGTGTGGCTCATGTGAACCTTAGTTTTTTTGTTTCTTGTTTTCATACTTTCTGAATGTTCTGTTTTTCAACAAGACTGCAGAGTTTGCTTAATAAATGTAAAGACATTTTATGCCTTTTAAGATTCCTTTCTGATTCTAGTATAGCCCTAATCTGCGTAGCCTGTCTCTTAATTTAATTGAATTTAAAAATCCTACTAAGTACCAGCTGACATCAATTCAGTGAGACAGTTTGGCCTTTGAGAGGATGACTGGCTTTGACTCGTAGGCACCAGCTGTCGAAATGTTTGTTAAGTGCGTGATTTTTAACCGGGGGATGAAAGTATCCTAGTATGTAATGGTGGAGAAAACTATTAAAAAATAAAACCTAGCAGTACTTTCTCCCAGCAGACCTCACTTTCTCAAGGAGAGTAGTAAGGCTGTTTCCCACCGAGCCACAGAGGGAGGAAAGCAATTTAGATCAGCAATTAAGGCAGTTGGACTAGGTGATTGTTGTAGGTCCCTTCCAGTTCTGTCACCTCCCTCACCAGTGGCAGGGTTGAGAACAGGAGCTGGGAGCTGAGGTCCAGGGTTTTCACCCACTTGTCGCTGTTGCAGTTGAGTTTTGATCCCTTGTTGTTTCCTGAGGATTACGAGGGGTATCGAGCTTTAATGTTAGGCTACTTAGAGAAATCAATACACTTCAGAATCTCCACTCTAAGTATGTAAATTACTGTGAATTGCTTTGCATTTATTCAGTTTAAAATGTACATTAGAATTTCTCTTGGTCAGTAGACTCCTGCGTTTCTGCAGTGGTGAAGGACCCCACCAGACCTCAGTCCTGAGCCAGCAGCCGGCTCCCCGGGCACACGGGTGCCATTTGGGGCTTGGGCGTTTTGCTGTAGCTGCTCAGTCCTATGGTTTCCTTGTATGATGCTGAAGCCAACCAAGTCCTGAATAACACTGGGCCAAAAAGACCACAGACATGAATGCACTCCAGCATTTCAGTTAATTCAGAGCTTCCCCCTCCTTAGGCTTTATTCCACATTTCCCCTTCCCAACCCAGACTGAAGCTCAGTGTGCAAGAGTTCAAAGAATAACAGGGACGGGGATTTTAACACTTTCTAGTACTGGAATCAGTGCTAAGGTGATTATAAGACTTCAAAAGACAAAATATTTAACTATAATGATTGTCTTAGAGATGTAGTAAGGTGCTGCAGTGGAAGATGGGGGGGTTAATACACTGCACACAGCAGTTCTCTGACATGGACATAATCCTTTATGGTATTGGCTATGGCTGGACTGGGAAAAGCAGCCAAGGGAAGTGAGGGAGAAGTAGGGGAGCTGGCAGAAGAGTCTTGTGGCACTAGGGGAGTGGGAAGGCTGAGTGGGAGGGAGTGGTGAAGGATGAGGGGGCAGGATTAGAGCTGTGCAGTGGGCAGCAAATCCCAAAGGTGGCATGGAGGGGGGTGGCTGGAGGAGTGGATAAAAGGTCCTGTAGGTGCCTGTGAGAATGATTCAGCTTGGCTGGGAGAGCTGTCAGCCTGGGTGATTAGCTCACTCCAGCACAGACCCGGAGCGCAGGTTGCACAGCAAGGACAGCCAGCCCCTGTGCTGGAGGGACTGCAGTGGCACAGCAAAGCCTAGATTAAAGACCTTGGTGAAAAGGAGGAGGTGACCTCTCTGAACTAAAGAGATCATTCCTGAGTACAGTGAAGGGCTAAGGCTGATTTGTGGAGACGTCTGCTCAGGGTCAGGAGCCGTTGTTTACGATATATTAGTCTGAACTTGACCCAAAAATGTTGCACAAAAAAAGTTACTTCCTAGTGCAAGTAGACCTGCCAACTACAGAAGTTAAATGGAGGAACTGGGAATGATGGTATTTGTGTGTACTATCTAACTTTAGAAACACCCTGGAATACCTTTGTTTTCAACTATGAGCCGTGTTCTAGTGGCCTTTCAAAAGAAGGTTTGTTAAACCTTTCCAGCTGAACTTGAATTAATGTTTTTTCCTGTTCTTATGAAACAAAACCCAGTGCCTTGGAGTTCATGTGTATGAATATCCAGGCTAAGGCTCAAAAAGAGCATGAATTGCACTGCAGGGGAGCTTCAGAGTGGCTGAATCTCCTTGTATGTAGGCAGAGAAAACCAGAATGACTGAAATAGCCCAAAAAGTGATAAAGGGATAGGATAGGAGAACAAATCAAAGGTACTAAGGCATAAACAAGACAGCCTGGCTCTTGCAAACGGAGAGAGTGTTTATAGTGACATGTAAAATCATGCAGGGGACTATTAAGAGAAGGCCTGGAGTGGCAGGAGGAATTTGGCTGCTCTGAGCAGGCAGAAGGGGTGGGTGCAGAGGCAGCCTGGGGCTGGTCACTCCTGAGGACAGGGGGGTTCTCCCCAGAATGGGACAACATCTGCAGGAGAGTGAAATAATGGTGTTTCAGCACTCCTGCTGTGATAAAAATTACTGTGGAAACAGAACGAAAGCAGACCTGTAGAAAAAAAAGCAGTTAATGATATCCTAGAAGTCCTGCTGTTACCTGAAAGCTAGTGAAGGGGAAGCAAAATTACTTCATTTAGAGTTGTGTTTCCTTTAACAAAAAGTTCCTTTGCATCTCCTTACTGGGCTACATGGACTGTTAGAGTGTAAAAGCACTTACGGATCTCTGAGAGTGGAGGTGTAAGCATATCACATTGCACAAGGTGTAGCCAGGAAGAAAAGACTTGCTGGATGCTCTGACTTGATATTTTTTTAAGTGATTCACTATTCTCATTTTTGGAGGACCTCTCTCTGTCCTGTTGTTTTCCTCGTTTTGGCAGTGGTGTGGGCTGCAACCCTGAAAATCATTTGTAAGTAGCCAGCCTAGCTCCTAGCTTTCAGGAGTTACCAAAGAAGTTAAAAAGAGGGAATTCATGAAGACATGGAATGAGCTTTAAAATATCACAAAAGCTTTTGAGCTACATTTTAGTTTCAGGGGAGATGTTTCAAATGTTTTATATATATATCTATATATTTATAAAATGCTTGTTGGCAACTTGTTAATTCAATTTATTACATTTGTGTATAACGATATTTGTAGCCAACAGGTCTCTGTAGAAATCTTGATTTGAATAGACTAGAATGTCACAGAATTCTAAGAATTTATGTTTTTATTAGGGGACTTCTCTATTTAATACTTTCAGTTAATGGAGAAAATACAATTCAACATATTTTTTTATTCAAAGCTGAAGACACAAAATGTACTGCCCTGGAGAATATATTAAAAATACTTTGTTATAAAAGTGAGTACTTGGACTACACTATTGTATTTGAACACACTAGTGCTAAACCATCGAGAGTATCTCGGCTATTGCTGAGGATTTAAGTTTGCTCCTGCAGGCAGTGCCACCTTCAGCCCTGGCAGCCTCTCCTCCTCCCCACCTAGTTGCAGCTCTCATACCCCACGTGTGCCACCCTCTCCATTGTCACAAAGCACATATTTATGTAGCTTCACAATGAACTGAATCAAACAGCAGGCTGCTTTTTATTCCCCATGGGGCTGCTTTTGGCTGGAGCAGTTCCCCGCTGTGCTTCCTTCTCTGGCTCTATGTCAGATCTTGTGCTAGCACAATGGAAGGGGTGGCACGAGGAGAGAAATGAGTGGCTGGGAGGGGGCTCGTTTGCTTAAATGAGCTGTGCCGGAACTCAGAGCACGAGCTTAACTCGGTCTCTGTCTCCCCCAAGCATCCTCGCGGAAGCTTGAACATTCATCTCTTATTTCCTGATAAGGAAAAAAGGCAGCCCAGTCTCTTACACACAAATGAGACACATCTATGCTATCTGCCCTCCTCACGGGAACTGGAAACCTTCCTGCGTTCAGCTCACCCCTCAAATATGCTCTGGAGCTTTCTTAGTCTTTCTCAAAACAGACCCACGCCACTGGGTTCATGTGGTTGGCGTGGCCTGAGGCCAGGAATGAGCTGGGCCCCTTCTCTGGCCAAACACCAGGAATGGCTCCCACCTCCCTCTGGTCTCTGTGCCCTCCAGCTGTGGGCCCAGATGCAGCTGTGCTGCTCACATGCTCGGCAGCTGGGCCCTCGCTCGCCTGCTGCCCCTCACAGCGTGCGCTTTTCCGGGGGTTGCGACTAGGGGAGACAGTCATCCCATTTTTGGTGTAACACTGAAAGCTGGGGATAATTCCTTCTGTACGTTAAGGAGATGCTGGCAGTGTCTGTTACTGTCCCTGTGTGCTCGCTGCTGACTTTTCAGTGCTTCCTAATCTCAAAGGGTTAAAAATCAACTATTCTCTAATGCTCAGTTGGTTTGATGCTTGTCACAGATTTAAAGACCAGCAAGATGAAGCATGACTAATTTGACTTTATCAAGTCTGCTGAAGGCTAGAAATTAGGCACATGCTTTTAAAATCTGACATTTCTGCAGCTCTCGGCTATAAACCAGGCTTCCCTGTTTTCTTCCAACTTACAAAAAACTCCTAAAATACTGCTGTGCAGTGTATTCTTGAGACGTGTTAGTAGGCTGAGATTTTGAAGGGAGAAGATGCTGAAAAACAGGACACATTTTATAAACTGTTTTCTGCCACTTTTACACTCGCTTCTACAATTCAGGAATTAATTATGATTGTTATTTTATTTTTTTCATGCAGAAAGACAAATCTTAATTTGTGAAGGGCAGCAGAGCTCATGGCTCGGGAGTCAGTTCATCGTCACTATAAATATTCAGCCCTGAAACAAACTGCCCACTTTCCTTTTCATGTACTTGAATGACCAGTGCCAGCTTTAGAAGAGAAATGCCATCAGATCTCTCTTTGGGTCATTTTTGCCCTCAGACGTCCTGTAGGGTGGGAGTTTAAAAGTTATTTAAGTCATAGGAAAACAATATTGTGCATCATGCTTTTAGAGAAACTGTTTTCAGCAGTTTGTGCACATTCCCTATATAAAAGTAGTTGAAAATATGTTTTTAAAGTTTCATATTAATGTATTCAAGGGAACAGAAGAGAATTATGAGATGAGAAATTAGCAGATTTTGACTGTTTCATGTAGCTAGTGTGGCACACCTCACCCCAAGCACCTAGAATGTCAGAAGGGGTCAATATCTTTGATTCTCTTGCAAGAAGATGAAAAGGTTTAATCCTTTCCTGTGCCTTCTGGCATACTAAAATTATAGTAACTCTTTCTGCAGTGGCAACCTCAAAAAAATAAAAAAAAAAGATGCATCTAGCATTTCCTATGGGAGAAAACCCAAAAGTTAGCCCTTTCAGAGCTGTTCAAGAATTTCTCTCTCTGATGAAGTCTTGATGCTGCTATTGTTTTTACTCAGGCTCAACTGTGTGAGATTTTGGGGTGTACTTTTTTTTTGGTTGCAAATAAGAGATGATCTCAGATAAGTATGGCTTGTGGTTCTGTAGACATCACAAGAATCCTGACGGGGAATGTGAGCATTCCTTAAAAGCCCCCAGATCCTGGAAGCTGTGTGGATTGTGGGAAATCCAGTGGAAATCAGGACTGTCTGCACATCCTTGGTTTCTCAACCTGTCAGGCAAAGTGCCACCAGTGTCAGCAGTTGCCAAGGTCTCTGAGGCAGCAGTGCTGCCAACATGAAAGATGCAAAAATCAGACTTTCCCCATCTCTTCTCCTCCGTCTCCCCTGATGACAAGTTTGCTATTTTAAAACTTCATCCTTTTGGCTCTTCTATTTGCCTTCTTGTTTTTTGAAATGGGAAAATGCGCTTTCCTCCTGTTCTAAAGCAATGACCAGGGCTAAGACCTTGCCTTTTTTTAATAGTTCTCATGTTCAGTTGAACCTACAGAACTCAGTAATACCTATCCTCTCCTTTTTTAGGTAACCATCCCACTACATTGGGGATGGTCACCAGTGGGACTTCTGCTTCTGACTCCCCAGAAAATGAATGGGAGAAATAATGTCCTTATTTCCATGGCAGAAGCCCCAAGACCATGAAAGTTTGTGGCAATGCAGATACAGTGGCTAAAAACAGAGTTTGCTGAATACCATAGCTTACTTTTGGTTCTGGCAATACATACACCAGACTTCTGGTGTCAGATGTGCTCCTTCCTTTAACTCAAGTCATCGCTAGAGCATTTATTCAGGATGCTAAAGGTGGTGCCTCTGTTTCCTCCCTGCCTATGGGGTTCCTACTGGTAGAGAGTCCCAGCTACCAAACTACTGAGCTTTTGGTTTCTAGCCATTGGATATTTGTTTATACATTAAGAGATGAAGTGTATTGTAGAAGGAGGAAATACAGGGTAGGATCCCCTGGAACTGAGGAAGATATTGTCTTAGCACATCCCATGGCCCAGGAGAGAGCTCAGATCTCTGAGCTGGCGTTGCCATCAGATGAAATATAATTTGTGTATGCCTACATATGGTGTAAAACATGACACTGGCACAGTCCGTGTCCCTGGAAGTATGAGGATCAGCCCCACCTAATCTGCTTTCAGATGGGGTTGTGTTTCATTTAGATTTTACTGGCTGGTGGTAACATGGTCAGTTCTGCCAGAAAAGACAGAGGTCCTGATGAACAGTAACTTAAAAACTGAAGTCAACTAAGACGAAAGAACTCTTACAGCAATTGTTGCAGTTCTTTCAGCTTTAGTTTGCTATGCAAACAAAGAGTTAAATAGTTCAAAGGCAGTTTCCTTTGGAGAACGTTTATTTGATCAAGTTCAGTGTGGCTTAGACCCCAAATAGAAATACTAGCTTCAAACAGAGCACTACTGTGAAAGCAGGAATAGTCTGTGGCCTTCCAGACCTCACAAGCTATGTTGGTTTTTTACACAGAGTCAAAACAGAGATGTACCTTAAAACACATATGCATTAACTCAGTGTGTTTCACACACCACACTGTTTTATCTCAGAACTGGCTTTTCTCCCCAGTCACTGAGGCTGTGCCAAAGTCACCGAGATCCTGGGTGAACTATGGACTTCTCAGTAAAAAGCATATATGGTATGATTGGACCATCTAAGCTACTTAGATCGTTAGAGAACCTGCTTCGAGCACCACTGCTCCTATTTACTAAGCTTGGAGTACTACATCCTTTGGATTTTGGAACAGTGCTTTTTGTTGCTTCTTGAGTTGCTTTACATTGCAGAAAGTAGGGTGAGGAAGAACCCAGCAAGTGCTTCTTTTTTAAATGGAACCTGGAGGATCTTGTTAGCTGGGGTGCATTGGGTTTTGTTTGTTTTTTTCAGGCCCTAAGCTGGGTGAATCTTCAGACTTCTCATAAATGCACTAAGCATTAAAAAGGCATTATTAATACATGATGAGATACACACCAAGTTCAACCACTTGATGTAAGTTGGGCCCATGCAGGTGCTATTAGTACAGGAACCTGAAATCGTGCCAAATCTGGCGAGTTGATAAATCTTTGATTTATCTCCAGATCCTCCTTTTATTTGTAAACATCCAGCTAATCGCAGACTTCCTCTGACTTTTATGAAGTGGAAGAAACTGGATCCTTTGTAACATCTCTGAAATGCTTTAACTTTGCAGATGTTCATGGATTTGTGTGATGGGGAGCTATCAGCTCCATCTGGTGGATAACTGGAAACGTGCAGATTTCTATTTTAAAAGCTCAAACGTTTCTACCCTTGAGCAGAGTTTACTGTGTGGAGAGCAAAGCAGATCCTCTTGCAGCTGTGCATTCCTAAAAGAACTTCTGGTTTTAGGGTTGTAGAGGATTTGAGAGTCTGGGGGGAGGGCACAACATTTTACCTTTAATCTAGTTTACTGTGGGCTAAAAGCTATTACCAGTGCCAGCAGTTCTCTGGTGTTCACAGTTCTGTGTGTACACCACACCACCACAGTTGGCACTGATGAACAGTATTTTTGCAGTCTCATCAGAAAAATGTAATTTAATATTCACAGGCAGCCCACCTTCCCACATTCAGGGGTGGTCCCACACAGCACAGTCGGTGTATTTGAGGGTGGTGGTGTAAAGTTCAGTCACGCCGCGTGAGCTGAGCGTGATCTGCAAGTAACAGAGATCTTGGACTCTAAAATGCAGGCTGGCATCTTAATAGACAGCAATGTTAAACATTGATGTTGCCTGAGGAAAAATAATGTTCACATGCATACTGTAGTTAGGATACCTTTATTTCTCTCCTTTGTTAGTTTACAAACAACAAAAAAAGGCATTTCCTGACCTTTGAGCTAGTCAAGTAACTTTGAGGTAACAGCATCAGTACCCAATGAATTTTTAAGGTAACAGCATCAGTCCAATGAATTCCCCTCCAAGACTGAAAGAATGTATTAGGTAGACACACAGACTTGCTTGGTGCCAGAACCAGTACTGCACTTTGAAGCTAGCAGTTTGCCCAAGACCTGCTTCCCCATGTTCCCATTGCCCTCCTGGCATGAAACAAAAGCCTTTTGTCCCAGATTGCTTTTTTTTTGGCCCCCGTCAAGTATGTGACATGGCACAGAGGGCAGATAGAATACGCAGACAATTCTGGGCCTGGCATATGCTCTGAGGGCCTGGCTGCATGTCACATGGGGCATCCTATAATGCCCACTGAAGTGTGGAGCACCACTCTCAGGGCTTTCCTCTCAAATCTGTGCCAGGAAATTCAGCCCTGAGCTGGCCTTGAGGATGCTCTAGCAGGTAAGTAATGCAGACAGCTGATAAACCTGGCTTCATGTGCAGCCTTGAAACCTTTCCTGCTCTGCCATGTAGATACAACCAGTTGGTCCAGGGCTGCCACAGTGTGCATAGAAACATGAGGTGTAAATTAGCCAGAAGCAGGACAACCCTACACTTTGTACAATGTGATTTACCTATCCAGAGAAAGAAGTCAGTGTACCAAGAAAAAAATCTCTTGAGGATTGTCTTTTAAAGTTATATCCACATGTTTCCAATTTCTTGACTGTTAGTATGGGATACAAAGCTGCTTATATTTGTCATAAATTAGTTTGGTCAAAAGAGATTTACAGGAATTGTAAATATTTGTATCATTTATCTGCATTTAACCTAAAATAAGAATTTGGGGAGCGGGTTTAAATATAACAGTTATCTCTGAGTTAGGCAAGGAAAAAAAAAACCAAACCAAAAAACCCCAGGGGCAAATATGAAACAGTATTCCAGGGTAGGGGTGTTCCAAGCTATAAGGAGTGGGTCCAGGCTGAGGGGAAATAATATTCGTGCAATTTTTTGAGCATCCACCAAGCCAAGCCATAAACCACTGCTGGAAAAGTAACACAGTATCAAAAATAACTTCTGGGAGGCTTGGGAAGATTCTTCAGCAAATCTTTAGCTGTTTTGAAAGCAGCAGGCAAAGGAGAAACAAAAGTATCCAATACAAGATCAAAACATTGTTTAAGGTTGTGTGTTGGGGGGGGCAGGGGGTTGAAGGAAATGAACAGTATGGCTTTTAAACAGAGTTCCTGACACTGGTGGGTGCTCCAAATATAACTGAAGGATGGGTATTTGGAGCAAACCCACACCATAGTGAGGTGGGAGGGACCACATCATGCTAGCAAATACAGTACTGGAGTGTGGGCTTCTGACTTTTAATATTTTTCTTGCATTTCTTTTCTGCATGGCAGTAGTGAAATAGGGACTTCTAAGCTTCTGAACAACTGAGAGAACCAGGTTTGAAGAAGACATGAGGAAGAACTGGTCGGCAAAAGATTTCATAAAAACTCAGAACCACGTGTGCCAGATCTGAATTGGCACCACCTTTGCTTTTTTGACAAGACTGCAGCAGTCGCAAAAGGCACCAAAGCAGTCAAATTAGAACATGCATTAAAAGTCGTTTTGGATTGTTCTCTGTATTATAAAACTTACTTCCTTGTGACTATTACTTACACCTGTTAAAAAAAAATTTGAAGTCTCCTTTCATGGAGCAGACAGCCAAAAGAGGCAGATGCCAGGTGTTAAGAGCTGCACTGAAATGAGTTTGCAGAATTTGCTCTTCACCTGCTGCAGTGCTCCTTTTCTGAAATGAGGCTTCTTAGAGTTTCTGTCAAAAACTGTTTAGATTTTTTAGTTCAAACATTAGAAGTGTATACTCATGAACTAAAACGTATGTACTTTCAGACAGTTACAATGCTAAATTATCAAGTGTTAAAACAGAGGGGAAAAAAAGTAATCTGGAGCACAAGGTGAAAAAAAAATCTTAAAAACTGAGGACAGAGTGTCCCTGAGGAAGGACAGGATGGTGAGAAAGATCCAGCTGACCTCATTCCCCCTGCTGCCATCATCATCATTTGCAAGCTGAAGAGGACCTTCCATGGAGCACAGTGCTTTTATGTGGAGAGTAAAGAAATGGTGCTCTGGTCTTGTTACAAGAACGGAGCAAAATTTTTACCACGAAGGAGATGAGTAAATGTGAAATAATCTTCACAGGGCACAGGGTGCACCTTGTTCTGGATCTAAGCCTTGCAAAAGCTGGCTTGAAGAGGAGAATCAGGCATTCATGTTCAGATTTGAGCATTTTAGGAATTTTTATGTTTCCAGCTAAATTAATGGTGGGGAAAAAAACTAACCAGAAAAAGAAGGTGGCAGTAAATGTTTCAAATTAGGGCCAGCATGGATTAAAAAAATATTAATTTCTTTTGCTTCTCCCAGTGGATCAGATTGAGACATGTAAGCAAACTAAACATGCTGATATATATTCTGCTGTAGTTACACATCTTACTAATTCTACATTACTATAAAAGGATGTTTCATTGTTCAGTATAACTGTTATCTCAAGAAGAGTCTGTCTATAATTTTATTTATAATTGGCATCATTTTCATTACTGTTGTTATCAAGTGTGTAAAATATTGTCTGTATTGCAGCTTGTATAGGGCATGTGTCTGTGCTTGCTTTACTCTTTTTGAGTTTATAAAAGTTGCTAAACAAATGCAAGAAAAGATGTTCAGATATCTTTGAATGTGGTTGCTTAATCTAATTGCATAGCCCCAAACATTTCAACATACAGACGTTGAAGGTATCAGCTCTATTAACACGTAACAACTTCAACATCAATATAGGCATTTTAAAAGCCTTCAGTGCAGAATTGGAATGCCAACACTTCTGTCCCAGTGGCTGTGCTGGAGCAAAGGGGAAGAGAGTGAGTATTTGGGCAATGCCAGATACCACTGGGAACTCTGCAGGGAGAAGGCACAATATAGCTGGAAAATCTAATAGCAAATAGGATGTCCTTTCTAGGGATGTCCTAGAGAACAGGAAGGACCTTCATAGTAGGAACACCATGAAGCAGAGAAGGGAAATATGTTTATAGCATCTCCTAAAGATAGGCCTTCAACCATATACTAAGCATAGGACATCAAGGACAGGCTGCAACTGTTCTGTAACGCAGCGGTTATTTCTAGTCTATGTAGAGTATCAGTGAAGAACTCCAGATTAGTTTTCATAATCTTTAAATCTTATTCTGTGCTTTGATACAGTATCTTTAATAAAGTGTTCTTACAAATCTGCTTATTATTCTCATTTAATTCCATCTTATACCTGAGTTTAATAACAGTCCTGGCAATGGGGTGAAGTTTCAGTTTACCACCTGCTTCATCTGCTCCTGCATTTCTCCCATCCACCTGCTATGAATGACAAGAGGGAAAACTGAGATGAGTAAAAATCATCTCAGAAAATGTATAGCACTGCTACAGTTCAATTAGTATAAAAAATTCTTCACCCTAAGCATTTAAGTGAATCCGAGAGATTAATCAAATTATATTGATCTCTGAGTATGAAGCATTGGTCTTTGCCCCTGTGTTTACAGTCCATCATTCCCCTTGTTTAAGACTTACCATCATTTTCCAGCTTTACAGTTACTGCCAATAATCACAGGATGTTGTTTAACCCCATTCACAGCAGTCTGAGACAAAATTCTCTGTTTTCATCTGTTCACCCCCTGGACCATATGGCGTATCCTTTTAGTATCTTCAAACAAGACTAAACAGAGTTTGAATTTAAGTATACTAGAAGATAAGATTAGAATTCAAAATAATCCTGGCAAGGGACAGACATGATCTGAAAACAGAAGATGTTATTTAATGAGAACAAATGCAAGCTGGAATCATTAGCTATGCAAGTAAAGGAACTGCTCTTTAATTTCCAGTGAAAAGAATCAATGTGTTATTTTGGATCAAATTCTGAAAATGAGTCTGCAACATGATGCTGTTGCAAATAAAGGTAAGAACTGGAATGTCTAAACTGGCGTATAACCTGCTCCTTCAGAACTGCTAAGGTGTGAGCTAGTAATGTCTCCAGTTTTGATCACGGCACTTGAAAAATAAGATACAAGTTGCATGCAGAGAATCCAGGAGAAAGCAATGAGAATGTCTAGAAGCCAAGAAAACTTTGCCTTTGAGCAACAGACTGAATGATTTTGGGTCATTTTACAGAAGAGACAGGATGATTTTCATATATATAAAAGCTGGTTGCAAAGAAAAACGGAATAACATGTTTTCTTATATCCACAATCGATAAGAATAGAAACAATTGCCTTAAATTGCAAGAGAGGGGATTTTGGTTAGACACAAAATGAGACTAAATGACCTATTGAGGTCCTTTTCTTATCTGACTCTATGATTACTTGCAAACTATCTGGTTGAAAGTCCCTTATTTATTACTGTCAGTAGAGCTGGCACTGGCTGCAAGAGGAGGAGGCTGCAGCTATAGGAAAGTAAAGAACTGCCTGCCTAAAATGCACAGCACACCTGTTTATCTAGTTAGCACTAGTGATACTAACCTCAGCTTTTAATCATGCCTCAGCAAACTGTCAGAAGTCTATGTAAATAAATGCGCTTTAAGCCACTTAATTATAAAATAATTATTCCTTGAAACATCAAGTATTACTTTAATCAGTGTTGACAACTTCCATGATTTTATTGAGTCTCATCAATCTAAGGCAGCATGTTTTCAGCTGTGAGATGGTGTAATCAGCTATTTTATTTATTAAAAAAATATTAGCTCTCCAAATTACATGGAAAATCCTAACAGTGAAATCTGAGCATATGCAAAAGATTAAAAAGCCAGAAGGTGAACAAAACCACGTGTGTTTTTTAAGCTCGTAATTTAAAACTAGGTGTATAATTTTAGGAGACCTGACTCATGATTTTTGAACTTCTGGTTTGGCAATACCAAATTAATGTGCCCTATATTCTGCTTTTCCGAATAGTGCCATATTACTGATCAAGTATTTCCATAATTTGCCAAAACCACCATTACACTGATTTGCAGAACTTGATTTTCTTATTCATAAAAACAAAGGAACAATTATTTAACAAAGGTCATGTATTGTGGCTGCCTTTCAAATTAACAAGGAACATCTGTGTGCAAAAAGTGGAGCTATATAAAAATAAAGTAACACAAAGTTTCCCCCATGTACAGTACGATTTTTAACACAACAGCACCTTGTCAGAAGAACCTGTTGTCATTTCATACACTGGTAGTTCTTGTCTGAATTCCAACTACTAGACATAAATTCACAACTATAAACGAGATGAATAATTCCAGTGATGAAAAGGTATTATGACAAAGTATTATTTGTTCCTAGAACACCTGCTGCTTAGACTTTTCTGAACTGCTGTGTTATAAAATAATTCATTTATCCTCACCAATACAGTCTGATTTATGCAATTTTCTGGATAGTTTTACTAGGGAATGGATACGAGGAAAATGGATACCAGAATTTAAGGTCCAAGATCTTCTGACTGTCAAACCTTTCAGCTTTAGCATTTTAATGATCCAAGTGGCTGATGTCCGATTGAACTGCAATTGTGTTCAGTTCTATTTTTATACTACAGTGCCTTACAAAATACATGGGGAATAAAATCTTCCTTTTATCGAGATAAAGGGCTGAGTTCTCAGTTCTGCTACAGGTACTGAGCTGTTGCTTCACTGAAGAAATCTAAATATCATCTTCATTTCTGGCTGGGTGGTATAATGGAGAATAGCCTACAGCATATTACATAATGCTGCCAAACAGGAGGCATGGGTGCATTATCAACCCGAAACACAAATACACGGATCAGAAAGAGGCTGGCTACTTCCAGAGGTGCCAACTTGCTGTTCTGGAAGTTAATATGAAAACAGGGCTCACAGATTCAGGATGGGGGAATGACAGGGAATGTTTTTTAAAAGGGAAAATCAAACTTGTGACAAAGTCCTCACCATAAAGCTCACTCTTTAATTTCTGAACCAGTCTGGCTCACCTGTAACATGACTGTGTATGAAGCAACATAAAAGAAAACCATGTGACTCTTCCCATAGAAGAGGATGACTGCACAGATGAGTTGGTTAAGAAATTGTGCTGCGAGTCTTTGAGAACTGCTGACAAAAAGCAGGCTTGCAATAGCTCTGCTAAGAGAGAATAAGTCTAATGAGGTTTTAGAGATTGCTCCCTCTAGTTAGACTGGACTTTCTCTAAGGACATTGGTAAGAGATGAGAGATGGTGGCAGGAACATCACGTGAAATTCTGATTAGGAGCAAAAGCTTAAAAAGCAGCTCAGACCTTTACATACTGCTGTACAAAAAGACAACAGCACTTGCATGCTCACCTGGAAAAGAAATACTTCTGCAGCATGCTAAATGAAATATTTGGTAGCCTGAGTCTACAAACCTTTTGATTTTTCCTGAGAATGGCTGAGTGTGTCATTTACACCATTAGCATTAAAATGGTATGCTCACACATTGCTGCAAGATCTTTTCCCCAAATTTACTATAGTAAAACAACAATTCAAATGATGAAATAAATAGGATATATAGGGTAAGCAGTAATCCTATCAATGCAAACACCTCTTTTATCAGCACATCTGGGTATCAGCACATCTGGGTATCAGCACAACCATACCAAGGCCCCACTAGTTATTGGGCCAAAGAAACTCCAAACAAGTTCTGGAGCTGTTGTACATATTTTGTGCCTGGGCTGATAAAATGTATAGCTAAAAGCTTTGGGCCAAATTAATGAAATGTCACTTCTAAATCTAATAAAACCTGTTTGATTACAGCTACACTTAGATATCAAATGAATTTTACTGTAAAGACTGCTTATCGTGCTAATCAATATTGCTGTGCTATTTCTTCGTCAATTTGTTCTCTCCATCTCTTCTTTCTGTACATACATTTTTGAGGCAGGAATCCTCTTTTTACTCTGAAATAACAGGGTATGAGTTTGTACTGCAGCTATCACAATAGGGTTCTCGTGCACTGCTGGTGCTCCTAAGGGAAGATCCTCACAAGGATACCAATAATAAATAACATCAACTTTTCAGCTGAAACAGAATTTATCAACCAAATCTCTATATTGCTCTGGCATTTTCCCCTGCTCCATAGGATACAATCAACTGAATGAAGTAGCAGTGAATTACAGGAAGAGATAGTTCAGTGATGAATCAGTCACTGGTCTAACTACAAGAGAAACCGACACCCTTCCCCTCAAAGAAACGCATATGGTATATACAGAGCAGCTCCTGTTGGAGGCAGGGAGAGCTGACAGTTTCCATTTTCCATTGCCTTCTTTCAGATTTCTCCAAGGTCAGAACGCGTGTGAAAAAAAGACCAGGATCTGTGGAAGAATAATAGTTATTTAAGCATGTACAATATTTACCATCAGAAATTGAAGCTCTTCCATCTCCAAACTACATACACACACACTACACAAAAGAGGTGGAATCCTTGTGTCTTGTAAAAAGGCTTTGAAAAAATACTCTAATTGAAACAAGGATGTTTTTGAACGGGAGTTAAGAGTCTCTGTACCTGCATGAACACCAACAGTTCTGGGGAAAGCTGTAGCAGATACTTGCTATGAGGGCTGCTACAGCAAAATGCTGAAGGCTGGGCACAAAATTAATGATTTGCTTTCCTCACTAGAACTGGAATATTTTGAAGTGTTTGTCTCCAAGCAAGGAGGAATAATTTGGAGGATTTTCATGTTGAATATATTTTCATCAAAGCACTTTTCCTAGCTCCGAGTTAATCGCTTCACCGGTTTTGCTAAATGTAAGCGTGACGACATTTTACATTAGCACAACAGGCAAAAATTTGGAGGCGTTTCAAGAATGGTCACCAGGCAGCAACAGGGCTCCCCAAAACCCCCTATTTATTTCTTTCGGAGGGGGAAAACCAGATGCCATTCCCTGCCTTGTGACAGCGGGGCAGGCTGCCTACCGCCGCAGGGACACCGCCAGCAGCCATGACAGCGGGTCCCTGCCGCTCAGGGCGGCCGGGCGGCTGAGGAACATCCCGTGAGGGGATGTGCGCCAGGATGGCTGTCAGCCGGCCAAGTTCAGCCGAAATAAGGCTAAAAACTGCCTCAGCCTCTGCTGGCCGCGGGGCTCTCCCTGTGCCATGGAGGGAGGGCGCGAAGCCCCCGCGCTGAGGAGGGCTTTCCCTCAGGCTGGCGGCGCCTCAGCCCCGGCGGGGGTCGGGGCGGCGGGAGGGGGCGGCTCGGCGGCCGTTTCGCTCTGACAAGACGGGGGAAGGCTGGAGGGGTGTGTGTGTGTGTGTGTTTGTGGGGGCGGGTGGAATTTCTGCCGCCTTGCGACCAAATAAGGGTAAATTCCCCAGCCGCTGGCGGCTGGCTGGGAGATGACACGCAGCGTTGGACTGAACTTTCAGGAATTACAAACACTGGGAGGCGAGCTGGGAGCGCGGGGCCGAGCCCCGATCCTTCCTCGCCCCCCGAACGCCGCCGCTCGGGACTACGTGCCGCCACGGCCGGGCCGGGGGTGGGGGAGGAAGGGTGGGCGCACGCCCAGCGCCATTCCCCTTCAGAACGCGAGGGGAGTCGCACAGGGACAGCCCAGCCCAGCCCACCCCTCCCGGCCGCGGCAGCCTTCGCCACGCCCCTCACCCAGCTGCTCGATCCCCATTGGCTAACGCTGACATCAATCCCCTACCGTGCGTCTAACGTCCGCTGGAACTTTCTAGTAGCGTTTGGGGGCGGGGGCGGGATGAATGCGTAGCGCGAGTGATGATTGGCTGAGCGCGGGCGGCACACGCCGCGAGCCGAGACGGATCGAGAAAAAACAGGAAGAAGTACGGTTTGGCCGCCGTACAGCGGGGAGGGTCGGGCTGACGGGTGGGCGTCACCGTTTTGATTGGTCGGGAGATAAGGGGCGGGTGCTCTTTGGCGGATCTAGGATCTGATTGGCCAGAAGTGTCAGGCAGGCGTCTAGATTGGCCATCAGGGTTCTGGCAGGTTCCAGAAGGCGGCTGAGCCGGCTATAAAGCGCGCGCCAGCGGCGCTGTGACGGCACATCGCGCCGGGGACGGGAGCGAGAGCTGGCGGCGGGAGACGCGACCGCGAGCGAGTAGCTGATCAGAGACCATCTGTCATCATGTCTGGCAAAGGGCCGGCAATCGGCATCGACTTGGGCACCACGTACTCCTGCGTGGGTGTCTTCCAGCATGGCAAAGTGGAGATCATTGCCAACGACCAGGGCAACCGCACCACGCCCAGCTACGTGGCCTTCACCGATACAGAGCGCCTCATCGGCGATGCTGCCAAGAACCAGGTGGCTATGAACCCTACCAACACCATCTTTGATGCCAAGCGTCTCATCGGCCGCAAGTATGACGACCCCACGGTGCAGGCTGACATGAAACATTGGCCCTTCCGTGTGGTGAACGAGGGGGGCAAGCCCAAGGTGCAAGTGGAGTACAAGGGTGAGATGAAGACCTTCTTCCCAGAGGAGATCAGCTCCATGGTCCTTACTAAGATGAAGGAGATTGCTGAGGCCTATCTGGGGCGCAAGGTACAGAATGCTGTCATCACGGTGCCTGCTTACTTCAATGACTCCCAGCGCCAGGCCACCAAAGACGCTGGTACCATCACTGGCCTTAACGTGATGCGTATTATCAATGAGCCCACAGCAGCTGCTATAGCCTATGGCTTGGACAAGAAAGGTACCCGGGCTGGTGAGAAGAACGTGCTCATCTTTGACTTGGGAGGGGGCACTTTCGATGTGTCCATCCTTACCATTGAGGATGGCATCTTTGAGGTGAAGTCCACAGCTGGTGACACCCATCTGGGTGGGGAGGACTTTGACAACCGCATGGTGAACCATTTCGTGGAAGAATTCAAGCGTAAGCACAAGCGCGACATTGCTGGCAACAAGCGAGCAGTGAGGCGATTGCGTACGGCTTGTGAGAGGGCGAAGCGCACTCTTAGCTCTTCTACACAAGCTAGCATTGAGATCGACTCCCTGTACGAGGGCATTGACTTCTACACCTCCATTACTCGTGCCCGCTTCGAGGAGCTCAATGCTGATCTCTTCCGTGGCACCCTGGAGCCAGTGGAGAAGGCCCTGCGTGATGCCAAGCTAGACAAGGGCCAGATCCAGGAGATTGTGCTGGTGGGTGGCTCTACTCGTATTCCCAAGATCCAAAAGCTGCTACAGGACTTCTTCAATGGCAAAGAGCTCAACAAGAGCATCAACCCCGATGAGGCTGTTGCTTATGGTGCTGCCGTGCAAGCAGCTATCCTCATGGGAGACAAGTCTGAGAATGTGCAGGATCTGCTGCTGTTGGATGTCACCCCTCTGTCCCTGGGCATCGAGACAGCTGGTGGAGTGATGACTGCTCTCATCAAGCGTAACACCACCATTCCCACCAAACAAACTCAGACCTTCACCACCTACTCAGACAACCAGAGCAGTGTCCTGGTCCAGGTTTACGAGGGTGAGAGGGCTATGACAAAAGACAACAACTTGCTGGGCAAGTTTGACCTAACGGGCATCCCCCCAGCACCCCGTGGAGTCCCCCAGATCGAGGTCACTTTTGACATCGATGCCAATGGTATCTTGAACGTCAGCGCTGTGGACAAGAGCACGGGTAAGGAGAACAAGATCACCATCACCAACGACAAGGGTCGCCTTAGCAAAGATGACATCGACCGTATGGTGCAAGAAGCAGAGAAATACAAAGCAGAGGATGAAGCTAACCGAGATCGAGTGGCAGCCAAGAACTCCCTCGAGTCCTACACTTACAATATGAAGCAGACAGTGGAGGATGATAAACTGAAGGGAAAGATCAGTGACCAGGACAAGCAGAAAGTGCTCGACAAGTGCCGGGAGGTGGTCTCTTGGCTCGATCGCAACCAGATGGCCGAGAAGGAAGAGTATGAGCACAAGCAGAAAGAGCTGGAGAAACTCTGCAACCCGATCGTCACAAAATTGTACCAGGGAGCTGGAGGGGCCGGGGCGGGTGGCTCTGGTGGCCCGACCATCGAAGAAGTAGATTAAAGAGGACTGAAGTACAGACTGGTTTATGGACAGTCACTCCATTCTTTTTGCTTTATTTTTTTTTTTTTTTTTTCTAACGTTTAAGGAAAACGTCCTTGCCGATAACAGAGTTTATTCTGTTGGGTGTGTATACAGGCAGATCTGTCAGCTTGGTTTTGATAAAAGGGAAGGCGCATCCTGCTTTGTAAGGTTAGTAATAGACAACTTTTGTTAATTCAGATACAGCTGTTTGTACTCTGGATGTTTGTCTCTGTCCAAGTGTCTCTTCTAAAGTAACCACTTGACTATTGCAGTTGACAAGTTTCAAGTTATGCATGAAAATCTTTATGTAAGATTAAAAAAATATATAAATGCCAAATTCGGCTTCTGGAAATTTTGGTAATAAATAAAATATATTTAAAGCATAAACTTCTCCTTTCTGTGAAGGGGCAGTAGTGGGGTGGGTTGGGAGGGTGGGGGGTGAGCAAGAACTTCCTGGCACCCTGCCCTGCCGCAGGGTGGGTGCTGGCAGCCCACTGAATGGGGGCAGCCAGCTCCAGAAGGGTGGCCAGCACCCCCGGAAGGGTGGTTTGGAGCACAAAATGGGTAAGGTGGCTGCTCGGTATGGTACTGGGGTGGTGGCTGGCCCAACTGGAGCCCAGCCCAGGAAGGAAGCTGGCTTCTCCCGCAGGGCCCTGGGGAGGGGGTATGCTGCTGTGGCAGACCCCAAACCCTGCGGCTGGGGCTGGTGTGAGCGTGACCCCCAGCACTGCCATGGTGGGGGGAATGTTTCCTTGAGTTGGGGGTGTTGTTTTCAGGCAGGACCTGCTCTCCATCTGTAGCTTGTGGCACCCAGCCCAGCCGCTCCAGCAGTGGAAATGCGGAGCAGCCTGTGTTCATGTCACTGAAATAAAACGGTGTGGAACTAAGGACAACAAAAATAGTCCTGCTTGGCAGGTGGTTGGGCTTGATAAAATAGAGACTGGTTTATGGCCAGCTATACCAATTGCTGAGTTATTCTTGGGTTGCTTGTGTGCCAGCTGAGCTTTCAATATTTTACTGCATGTGGGTTGGTTTTTTCCTCCTTACGATCAGAAGTACAGCTGCCAAGGGGGACGCTGACAGCTGGGGAGTGCTGAGTAAGGAGCTGGGACACTGAGCTTGATAGAATAGGCAAAATTTGTAGCAGTTAAACTTGTCTGGCTTCATTACAAATCCTCTCCAGAGCTCTTCATTTGTTTCAGAAAGCAAAAAAACAAATGCGGTGTTGGGAGTCTGAGGAGCTGCAAATTAATTAGCTCTAGTGGAGGAGCCCGATGACACGCACATTTTGGACTGGCTTGTCCTTTAAGGGAAAAAAACGCAGAGCAGTGGGCAGCTGAAGGGAATCATCCGCCGGGTTTGTGTTTGGTTGCTCGCTAGTAAGGGGGAGTGTTGGTGTGCAGGGACATCAGGCAGGCGCTGCCTTGCTGCCTCTCCGTGCTGCAAAGAACTTTTAGGACTCTGATTCCTTAAGCTTACGGGTGAAAGATATGAAAAAAAGTATTAAAAATTGTGATGAGAGGACAGACAAAAATAAACTTGTTTAGTATTTAATAATCAGCGGAGCTGTGAAACTCAGGTTTTCTACCTGGGTTTCTCTCTGTTGGTTTGCCAGGGCACTGACTGTGGGTTTCTCTTCACTGGCTACAGAAAGGGGTTACAATTGCCACAGGGGAATGTGAGGCTTGTAAAAAGCTTATTTAATCAGCTCTTGTCGAGAATGATTCAAAACCACTTCAAGTTTATTGACTGGTTGGTAGGTAAACAGCAGAGCCATCCCAGGGAGACCTGGGGAGTCAGATACAGCAGCTTCAGCACCTGCCGAGTGCTTCAGTGAAACCTGGAAGGGCTGTAATCAGGCTGGGTGCCTTTGGTGTTCATGTACACAGCATTTTCCTGGTGATCAGCCTCTTGATTTCCAGGTGGAAACATATATAGGACCCCTAAGAATGATAAGATATGACTTTTAAATTTTTTTTCTAGGAACTAATAAGTAATATGTTTATGAATAGCAGTAGATTATCTGTATGCGAGAAGCTGTTGCTGCGAAGTGTAATACTCTGTCAGATACACTCTTCCTAACTGAAATCCCACTGCTGTGGGACAACCATAAGGACTGGGTAGCACCCGTGTTCATTGTAAATGCAGGTTAACAATTTTTTCTATTAACTGACTGGTAATTGCCCTTGCTGCATAGTTTCCTTTACTTTCCAGCCCTTGTTGTGCATTCCTCAGCGTCGCTTCCCAGTTATTAAACACAATTTTTGGTTGTTTTTCCCAAACATCTATTTAAGTGTATTGCAGAGCTAATGTAGCCAGACACACACAGCAGATAGTTTGTCACACGCCTGCGCTGTCACCTGTCCTTCCCTCACCTCGGCTGCTGCTGCTCTGTGCCCAGTTCTGCAGCGGGGCAGGCAGGGAGTAACAGCCCACAGATGTGAAGTACCAGTCCAGGTGGTTAAAATACCCCAGGGGATGAGGACATGAACAGGTTAACACTGGAGTAACTGTGTATTATTTTTTTTCTAGGGAAGGGAAATATTTTAGTATAGACACACCTAGACTGTATAGGGGATAGGTAAAGGACAAGAAACTTCTGCTGACTTACATGACTGGAAATGGATTTGATGTCTCAAGGCATGAAGTAGCCTTTCAAATATGTGAACAACCCCCTAAAGTGCAAGAGACAGAAAACGTGAATGGCTCAGAGCTAGATTCCCTACATTTGTTCACTTGATTTTTAAAAAACAAAACAAAACAAAAAACTTTGAGTTGATTTTCTGTATATTGCACTTACTGTAAACTCTGATCCTGTTGAAGTCAGTGGTGACTTCCCACTGAGTCCAGTGTGTCTACATGTCTTCTCTCAGTTTCTTAAAGAAATAAAGTAAATGACGGAAGGGAAAATGCTGCTCCCCATTTGCAAATAGGTGTGTTTGGTGCGTACATGTAGTTCTGGGGAGTAGTTGCACTTTTGAAATGAATTTGGCAAAGCCAGGAAAATAATCTTGTCTAAAATCTGCAGTTTCATTGCTTCCACACTCAGCGTCTCTCCTTTGTACTGCCCTGACTCACAGGGAAAGCCAGCTCCTTCTGTCAAAATCCTAGGCCTGGGTTTCTGAACTTTGCTTATTCCTAAACAGGGCTGTGCAGAAGACCAAGCCCATGGGAAGGATATAAAGTGGTTATAAGTTCGTGTAACTGCAACATTAACTTTTGATAGCTCCTTATATTGCTGATTGAGTTTACGTGGATGGTATTATTTCATACAGAGGAACACCCATAGCATAGCATTAATACTGGAGAATTTAATCACTCAAATTAAAACTTTTAAGTGCCTTAGCACCTCACTTGTGGTGCAGCCAGGTGTGTAGCAGTGCAAAGCAATAGCTCCTGTGTGCAATACAGGTCGCCTGCAGTTCCCCACCGTCGCTTCGCAGGGGAGAGGGAAGAGCCTAAAAAAGACAAAGCCGAAAGCATTACTAAAATAACGTGCCATGTGAGAGCCCTTGGAGGGAGCTGAGGACAAGAGAGCTGAGAGCAACCCACTCAGGAGCTGGAAAGCTGAGACGTGCTTGGACAGGCTGCGTCCGGCCAGCGGGCCGGGTGAGTCAGCCCGTGTCCTGCCGCCTCCAGAGCGTCTGTTTGAAGTTCTGCACACAGGGCTGGGCAGACAGGCTGCAGCCCTGATCATCCCCTTGTGATACCATCTTAAAGACAGGGATGAATCTATCCCGGCAGCCTTCCTTTTATCTCTTGGGAGACACTGTGTAGAGCCCTGCAGGCTGGGCAGCCTTTCTCTTGGGAGCTGCCTGTCATTTATTTGAGAGGTTCTCCTTGAAGGTTTGGGGCACTGTGGGGCTCGGCCAAGGGGAGACAGCTCTGAAGGAGATGTAGCATCTGAGGACTGCACTATAAATTTTGTCTTTCCCATTGTGAGCCACTCCCACAGATATATAGCAGGAACAGGAAGAAAATAAAAATGTTCAGGGAATTCACATTTCCAGTCTTGGCACTTAACGTTAAGTGCAAGGCATCACACTGAAAAGCAGGCACTTACACCCAGCGTGCATACTTAGAGTTCCTCTTTTCAGTCTTGTCACTGCGTTGCAACGTAATAGCATTTCAAGCTCTACTTATTTAAAAGGTGTTCCACATTTCTCCTCCTTTGTCCTGTGCCTGGCACGCATTTCCCTTACTGTGTCCCTTTAGAAAGCGCACGGTGGTCTAATCTTTGCCTACGTCAGGGACACTGTGCCTTGGCACATGGGAATCCTGTGATATTAAACCAGCAAAGCATGTGGATGCTCTTACGGCAGCAAAATTATGTCTGTAGTTGTTCATCACAAGAAAGTTATCACCCCTCCCTACCCTACAGCGAAACAAGTTATGCTAGTAAAGCTTCTTTAGCACACCTATGTGGGTCAGGTATCACATCTCCTCCGCCACTCTCATCCTCATATTTATGCAGGCAAAAGCCTATAGCATAGACCTGCCTTTAGATTTTGCTTGCAGCAGCGTGGTGATTATATAGTTGGGCAGGCCAGCATTTCCAGATGCAACAACATATTTCACTTCCACATATGAAACAGCAGTATTAAAAACCCCTGATCCACCCTTGCATGACCCATTTGCCTTTACTCTCTCCTGCATCAGTAGGCTGGAGACATAGACAAGCTGGTTCCTCTTGTCATCCCAATAACAGCACCAGCCAGGAATTTTAGAGAGAGGATAAATTTCCCTCTAAGAGCTAACAGACTTTTGGTAGTCTTTCTTTTAAGGAATATCAAGAGCAGTACAGGAAATTTTTGTTCCTTTTCCATTGCTGAAGATACTTTCTCCCACCATTCAGGAACTGGTGTTTGTGTGTTGGCCTGTACACAAGGTGACAGATCGCTGTTGCATCCTAGACCAAGAAGCATGAGGTCATTCTTGCTTGTTAGGTAGCAGTTAGCAGCACCTGTACCCTCTCTGTTGGAGCAGTTCAAAATGTCACTGCTGCCAATGATTGCAGTTAAAAATCTGTTTTGGATAGAACTAAGGAGACAAAAACACTTTCAGAAGTTCTAATGCTATGTATTTCAGCAAGACTCTATAGAAAACCCCATGGGTTTAGGGGTCGTGGTTGCCTTGCTATTCACTGACAAGCATTATGAAATATTTCCTATCAATCCCTCTGAGAGCTGTTGCACGGTTGAACTGACAGTCTAGCAATCACATGTCAGAGCTCAAAGCAGCATTTCTTTTTTGCCAGGCTGTGTCTAAAAACATAAACATATTTCTTTCAAAACCATGTTTATTTCTCATTTGGCAGACTCCTTATTTTCCTGCAGCAGAACTCATTCACAATATGTTTGCAAATGTACTAACACAGCCTTGGTTAAAGACAACTGATGGACCCAGGTCCTTAGTCCTGTCCCTGGCACTACAGGTGGAAGATAACTAACCTGTAAATTCTAAGCTAAAAAGTCTCTGTAATAAACTAAAACCTGAAAATAAAGCTCTCTGCAATAATTACTTTCAAAGCTCACAGAACTGAATAGTGAAGATCTTATCTATAGTACACCTATATTAAAGTTTTGCTCTTTTTTCCCCCTAATTCTATAGCAGGGAGATGGTTATTATATCCTACAGAAGAACTAGAAACTATGCTATGACATTTTTTGTTAAGCTCCCTAGGTTTCTGAGCATCTGAGATATAGACTCAA
Source organism: Podargus strigoides (assembly GCA_028020825.1). Lineage (NCBI taxonomy): Eukaryota > Metazoa > Chordata > Aves > Caprimulgiformes > Podargidae > Podargus > Podargus strigoides. The sequence continues at coordinate 7,010,977 of CM051624.1, read as the reverse complement.
AATCATAGTTTTGAAAATACGTATTGAGTATGAGGTACATTTAAATTCTTCCTTTCTGTTAGAGGCATGTTAATAACAAAAGGCTGATTGTTAGGAGCACAAGGCAAATGCCTAGCTGCATGAAAATAGCTGACAACTGCTCTCGTTCAATAATCTCATCTGATAAAACCATGCAGAGGGAGTAATTGCATGAGGATTTCAGTAAAAGAATGTGCAGCTGGTTTTTCTGGCTTTCCAAAAGCAGCCTGGGTTCCTGTAAGCGGTGCTAGGCAATCATCCCCTCCTGATTTCCCTTAGAACCTTCGGTCTGGACTCAGTAGCTAATTCTGCCTTTGCTTCTCAAGCACCTTCAGCCAGTTTGCCTCTGTGGATGTCATTGCCACTGAACGTGGCAGGTAGCCAGGCCCTGAATCTAGGGCAAGGCTGGCGCTGGTGTCACAGGCAGATGAGGACGTGAGGGGACACGGTGTCTCTCCAGAAGTCATGGTGCAGCTATCTAACAGCCCTTTGCTTTGGATCATCCAAGGGATGGGACTGCAATGCAGCAGTGTTAACATGTGAAAACAGTGAAAATTGCTGAAAACAAAGAATTAGGAGCTTCAATGTTGCACAAATCTGAAGTGAAAAGCCACACCCAAGCTCATAGTATTATGCCTAAGGGCATTATTTATTCCATTCATATAGCGTGATCCTGTTTTTAATGAGCAGGCAGAAGTACTTGGAAGGTAAATGGCACAGTCACAGACTAAGTATTAGCTACGGTGAAATTGAATTCTGTACTTGTGTGTCTAATACAAACAGTAGTATGTGCACAGAGTCTAATATTCCCAGAGAAACCAGGGCTGACATTTAACTGCCCCTGGGAAGAGAGGAGGAAATTAATACGGTGGGTATGGAAGAGAGACACTTGACACAGCAAGAAGAAACAAGAGGCAGAAAAGAGGTGAGTGACTGGATGGTGAGTCAGTGATATTTTTGTTGAGTTTATGCATGTGTTTATTTTCTGGGTGTGATATCTGAACTAAACATTAGATATACCTAAAGAATGGATACATATGCATACTGTTGAGTGTTCTCAGCTACTGGGACGCACATGGACACACACGAACACCACAAGAAACAACATTAAAAGAAGCCTATTAAGGCTGCAAGGTCAGTTCTTCAGAATTATGACCATCAGAGCAAGCCTATTTCTTACTTGCTTTGTGCTTATGCATTGTAACTCAGGTTTTTAATTATGCAGTAACAGTTTTTAAAATTTTTTTTCCTTCTGTAGGTCACCTGCCTTAGTCAGTGCACACAATGGGCAGTGTATGCACTAAGAAAGTAGTATTTCCCAGTTCAACCTACACCTTATTTACTGTGTGCTTTTCAGCCCCAGCTCTGGAGAAGAATTATCCCTTATAATATTGCCTGTGGATGTCCTCACCATCACATCTTGAGTGCTTCACAAGATTAACCATTTAGTTTTCACCCCTGAGATGTGTATAGTTCCCACAGGGAGAAGGTGATAAAACAAAACACCAAAAGCCATCTGTCTTTTATGGGGTCTTCTACTGGAAATGCCAAGGAACTGTTTTTTTCAGACAGCTTAGTATTATACACTTCTTGGACTGCACAAAGTACAGTTCCTGTTGGCTTTGGTTGCAGCCGTGGATACCACATCCTGCATTTCAGACCTCACGAAGCCAGGCCGTTTGCTCAGAGAACAAAGAGCATGCAAACAGTGGTCATTAGGGTTAAATGCAGGTTGGAGTTATTTGCCTGGCATTCTGTGACTGAAGCCCATATGGAAAGCAGTTTCCCAGGTAGCCTTCAACTGCTTCAACCATTACGCCTTAATTTCACTTCTTGCAGTCTTCTGGCTCACTCATTTTATAGCTTCCAACTCTTGCAACAGCTGAAGCAGGGATCCAACAGACAGTAATCTTTGCTATGCAGTGCCAGGATGTTAATTTATTTTTTTCCTGACTGATATCCTTTTGGGCTATCAGCACAGGTGGGATGCTGGGTTGAACTGATCTCCTCCAGGAAGCTCTTGGTTAGGGGTAGTACCATGCTGTATCTGAGCACCCCGAGTCACTGCCCTGGTAACTCAGTGAGTCTCAGGGTTTCCCCAAACACTGTGATCTCTCCTCGCCCCTGTGGTTGGCCAGAGCCAATTCTGTCCCACTCTCCACAAATCACTTTCAGATTTTTTTCATTTTCCCCTAGTTAACTGTCTGCTGCACTGATTCCCAGGCCTTCCTGCCTGCCCAGCCAGCTCTGTCTTTAGCTCTCAGCCCCAGTTTTGTATTCACAGTTGTTCTCCCTGTAGGTCTCCCTGTCAGTCTTTCCCCCATATTTCATGTGGGCTTTTTGTGCCAGTTTGCTCCCAACTCTGGTACAGCAGAAGGCTTATCTCCCCTGCCTCCTGCACCACAAACGCTAACACAGGTGGCCCTGACTATCTGCAACACGTTCTTTTCTTTTCCCCGTTCTTTTGGCATGACTTTTACTGAAGGCAAGATGGGCCGATGGTCTCTGGAGACTGATGACAGCCCCGCCCTATAAAAATGAGTTGATGAGCTATCAGTTCCATACGTCCCACTTTCCCCTGATGGGGAGCCTATTTCTATAGTGCTGCCTGGCTGCCATGGGTGAGATTTGAGGTCGTTCCCAAACTTGCTTCTCTCATCCTCTTAAATATGTAACTTGGCTGCCAAGTCACAGATATGTACTTGGCAGCATGCAATAGCAACTGGAAACACAACATACACAAAATGGTTGTCAAAAAAAGAGAGGTGGGTGTGGAGAACAGAGCCAGAACTGAATTTTCAGGCTGATTTGAGATTCTTGCTTAGCTGTGCATGCCCTGATTGTGTTTGCATGGATAAACCTTTACAGAGTACCTACAGGAGAAAAGATGCAGTGTTTGGAAGGCTATGGAAATGGAGGGAAGTTAGGGACAGGTTGTTTTATATGGATTTTCTTTCCCTACATTATATTGTCCATGTGTTCTTCCATGTCATCATGAGCATCTCAGTGCTGCTTTCAGGAGTATTTTCCCTAGTTAGAAACTATTGCAAAAATGAACGGTGCCATCTTTAAGAGCTGAAAGCACAGGAAATGTTCCTTCTGTCTTACTGAATGGACCTGTCTAAAAGTCTTAGGTCAGGTATTTTTGCCTTTTTGAAGTACACACTGGCCTAGTGCAGCTGTACTAGCAGAATTTTCCTGGGTTGTGGCTGGTTTTCACCTTATAGCTGACCTGATCTATTGAGAGGTGTGGTCCTCCCCATCCTCTTTATCTGCATCTCCACTGACCCTTCTCTGACTCCACCATGTAAAATGCCAACTCATCAGAAAGCTGCTCATTTATTTTTGACAATTTAGGGAGCCGCCTTGCTGTTGGGACAAAGAAGATAAAGAATCAACACAAAGATAAATGGTGGGAAAACTTTGATGGGAGCAAGAATGCCTCTTCCATCAACAACTAGCTATTAGGCTGGCTTAGCTGTAACACAAAACCTCGCCCTTCACAGGGACTTGGCTTCTATTGGCAAAAAGTGCTATTTTCAATATAACTTGTACTGATTTGGGGCGTGATCTAAGCAGTACAAGTTATACACAACACTGTTCCACTGTCAATGACTAATATGAGAGATTGTCTACTTGCAAAAACAATGCTTCGCAATATACCAAAGATCAAAACCCCTCCCTTACAATCATGCCCTTAAGCAACCTGCCTTAAGGTACAGGAATTATTTCCAGGGGCAACTTGCAAATCTTGAGCCAATTGCTCGCGTAGGGACCTAGGTCATGTCACAGGAGACTTGTGACCTGGTAGATATACTTTGAAATCTTGTGAAGTCCCAAGCTAAAGTATGTTTAACATTCAGAGTGCTGTACAAGCATCAGTGCCTGTAACAGTAGGACCAGGTGCAGCTGCCTTCACTGCTTCCAGTCCTGGGCCAGTAACCAGGAAAAACTCTGCAGCTCTGGACCATCAAAAACCACAGTGAGCCCAAATGAGTGGCTGTGGAGATCTTATCGCATGGAAAGGACTTAATTTCCCTGTTCGGACTAAAATACTACCCAAGAAAGCTGCTTAGCAGAGCACACAGACCCTGAGCCTCAGCCCACAGGCTTGAGGGGCAGTTGGGTGCTGGGATCTGTGGTCTCCTAGGAACCGCTGTCACCAGGATACGATCCTAAACAGTGGCTGCTTAGCCCCCACACTCCTGGCACTGCCCAAGGTGAACACCATGCTATCTGTGAGTCTCTCCACCTTTCCCAGCTCCATCTTGTTGCTTCTGTTCATGTTTGATGCTGCAGCAGATCCCAGGGCCATGGGAGGACTCATGGGGTGGGCAGGCCAGAGCAGAGACCTGTCCCACTTCCCCAGGGAGTAGGGTGGCTGGGGACAGCCATTCGTATTAGTGAAAAGCAACTTAGATGTATTTTGAAGACACAGGAGTGGTATGTTCTCCTTCCTGTGATGCGTTGGTAGACCTTGCTCTGACATACTACCACCTTTTCAATTTTTCTATTATAGTTCACAATCCCTTGTGTGTATCATAAACGCATAGCATCTGTACGGCCTTTTTCTTCTGAGAGTTGTAAACCAGTATTAGAAAGCTGGAATCAAAGACTAGAACAGAGGAGCTGAAATAACCACTTTTTGTCAAAGGATTAGAGCCACGGTTTCCTAATCATCCAGCCATTGCATGGGCTGCTGGTTGCTGACGTGAAATTATTCTCGTGTCCCATATCTGGTGCTCTACTACCAAATTTGATTGAGTAAGAATTTGTGAGAGCCTTGTGGCTGGCTGGTGCCTGGCAAAAAGTCACAGAAAGCCTTAAAGTTTCACTTTGTTTAAATTTGTAGGCAGAAGGATTTCAGCAATAAGAGTAATTTTGCTTTAAAATGACCTGCAAATAATAGTTAAAGGTTTGCAAATCTCTCTTGTTAATTAAGAAAAGACTAATAGATCTTTTTTATTTCCAGGTTGTTTTGGGTTATTATTTTGGTATGGATTTTTAAAAATTATATAGATACTGTAAAATGCTGTTACTAGTAGTTTCTTCCAGTGTCCCCTGAATGGTCTGTATGGTGTTTACTTAAAGTTTGCAGAATATCAGGAAAGTGCATAACATGTTCAATTTTTAAGCTAAGGTTTCCTTTCTCCTGATACTTAGTCTCTGCAATTACATAAATATTATAGAAAAAACATCAACAAATACAAGCAGTGTGTTGTTTAGTGCATGGCTCTATTTGATTTCTCAGTCTTTATTGATTCACTGGCAATCAAAGACCTGATGTTCCTTAGCAAGCTTTCAATTATTTATTCATAACCTGAAAGACATGAAAAAGGATGTTTTTCTTTCTTATCCTGGTGACCTTTAATCTCAGAGAAGTTCTGTTCAGACAACTTGCACATCAACATCTGGGTGAAAAGCAGACTGAAGAGACAGAAAGTGGCACATATGCACAGTGCTTACATTATAAATACTTTGTTGGGCTCAGAACTTGAGCACAGACTTATGATATGCACTCTACATACTGTTTTCTTGCAGATGAAAAAAATAACTCCAGGCGTGTGGTACTGGAACGATGACACTAACACACTTGAATTTGCAAGGTAAAAGAATGATAATTAGTTTCAAATGATGCAGGTTTAGCCCTTGATACAGCAGTTCCAAGTAAGGTAAAGCCAGAGTCTGATATCGTTTTGCCTGAATATCAACTGTGGGACAATTTTTTAAAAAAATATTTTATATTTTTGATTGAGACTGGAGGTCCCTAACTGTTGCTCTGTGGCATTTATCCCATCATGTTAGTGGAGAAAATCAGAAATATGCATGTACTCCACACTGCTCTCAGGCTGAACCCACTACAGAGGGATGGTTAAAAGTGTGTGGTGAGTCCTGCCACATGTCAGAAATGTGCACCAAATGTGCTGGATGCGAGGACCAAATGCCACCTTAGGTGTCTGTAGGTGGAGGTCCACAGACTGATGTTCCCTGTGGCTGGTGTTATGTATGACCCTGTGCAATGGTGAGCACTGGAAGACTGCAAACCTTTAGGGAAACTGCAGCTCTACAGGGGAGAAAGTGCACGTAACCATGCTTTGAAATTCTGTAGCAGTAGTGGGTTAAGACTTTATTGTTTAAACTATTGGGAAAAAAGCCACCAACACCCAAACTATATCCCCCTGCTCTCTTCCCAAGTGCAGGGCAGGGAGCATGGTGGAGCATGGCGGTTGTGGGTCCATCACAAGCTGCCTGCTGGTGCCTCCCTGCCCTGCCGGGCATTTTCCAAGCCTTTGTCATGGTGGAGCCGGGCTGCTCACTTCTTCCATGGCCACATGGCTACTGCAGGCGTCTTTCATGGTCTGTGTCTCAGCAGCTCCAGCCAACTTCTCCACTGGGTTTGGGAACGCTGATGACTCTGCCTGGTAGCTCTCCAGGGAGAGGAGTGAGCTCCCCAGTGACCTTTGCCTGTCTCTGCCCTCAGGGATCCCAAAGGAAAGCTTTTGAACTGAGCAGTTCACATTTAAAATTTTCCTAAAGCTACTTGGGACACCGATTGCTTACAGGGCTTACATGGTGCAGTGCATGTGGTGGCAGCAGACAGAGCAGGAAGACCCCAGGATGCCCCTTTACTCTTTGCTTCTGTGTTCTTGAAAGCGATGTCAGATGTGGACCTCACCACAACCCAGATGTTTTCTTAGTTCAGTTAGAGGCCAAAATAGATAGGACTTTGTATCACGGGATGGTGACCTCTCTGCACTGCTGCTAGTAATTTAACCTCGTACTACTGCATGCTCATACTCTGTATTTAAGCTCCAGTCCAGCAGCTGAGGAAAACCTTAAGGAAGGAAAAGATATTAACTTGCAGGAAGTGCGTGTCAAGTCATTAGAGAGGTATTTCAATTTGACTAGCCTAGCTCAAAAAGAAACAAGATTGTTTAGGTGGGAATATTTTCATCCATTGTCTGAGGATCGTATCTGAACAAAACGTGTGAAACAGGAAGCCAGCTGTCATTTCAACAGGGTGGATGAGTGGTCTGAACATAAAAACAGAGCCAGACATGCCTGGTGTTGAATGCTAGCTCAGGTACTAGCCTGGTATGACTTTGGTAAAGTCATTCAGCATCTTTGTTGCTGTTTCCAGATCGCTGAGAATAATTCTCATCTTCCCTGAAGAGTATTGTGAGGTAATTAATTCATCTGTGTAAGGCACTTCAAAGATTAAAGTAGTATTATTATTATTAATTTTATAAATTCACAACATGGTATAGCTGACTTTCATCCATTACTTAAAACCTCTTTGATCTAAATAATATAGTCACAATTTATTATATTAGCAACTAAAATACCAACTTCAGACGCAACCTTAGAGGTGAAATGTCCTATTTCCCTCAACATCCCCAGCCTGTTTTGTGGTTCTAATAGTTGAAAGTTAGTTCAGGGTACCTGCCAAACACATTTCCCTGCTTGTCCCTTTGAAACTGAATGCAATGAAGAGGGTACATACCAGGTAGATAATCTTCTGAGACTGGAATTAACACTGTGTCCTTAAATGTTATGTATTGGTCAACCACCAGCACCCTCCAAGAGGATTGCAGTGCAGTGGACTCTGAAAGAACACTGCATGACACAAAAAGAAAATTGCAGAGGCTGTCAAAGTGGATGAAACATGAACATGTGACATTGGATGATGTAAAATGTGAGTAATTAATTGTTGCATTTCGTATCAGCAAGGCATTGCCCATACAAGTCAGAAAGCTATTTCTACTAACACTAGCAAGTTTTTTTTATGGAATACTGTTTTTATCCTCTATATGTTTTCAGTTGCTGCTTTGCTTTTGAAAGAAAATGAGTCACACCACATGCTCTCATTTGCAGCAGTTATGAGGTATGTCATTTAGAGCTTGTTTCAAGAATTATGTGTGTGTAGCTGGTAGTGCAGGGTACCAAGGTGTATGAGAAGTAGAATATGAAATATTAGAGGTTTAAAATCTCTCATCTATGAGGTGCAGTGAGAAACAATACCAAATGCACGTTGCCCTCAACATGTGCAGAGAAACAATCCTATCACCTGTTTGAAAGCCTTCCGCTCTGTTACCTAAAGGAAGCCAAGAACTTGGGCCTAAATATCCAAAGGTTGTTACCCATTTTACTCTAAGTTAAATTCCATGTTAGCCAGTGCATCTGCAGCACTGTGTTCACCAGGAGTGCTAACATGACTGGGAATCTGGGCTGCCTCCCTGGGCTGCTGCTGTTCCCATCAGAGCTACAAGGCTCATTATTTGCTGCTGTCACTTATCAGCTTTATTTCTCTATAAGGTAAAAGCGAGGAGGCAGCAGGCAGAACATTATATGTCAGAGACATATCTCTGAGATCACCAGGGCCATGCAGTGGCTGCATTGTCTTTGACTGAATACTGAATGTATCTGTACACCTTGTTGAGCCTTAGCCATACTGTCCTTTCAGAATGGGACAGGTGTCCGAGTTGTCCCCCTTTTCCTTTGAATGTGAATGCCACTCTTCCAGCATGGTCAGAGCAGAAAACATGCTGCTTGGAAGTATTTCTGGTAATATCCAATTCGACCTGCTCTTCAGCGTGTTTATTGGACTGTTAGTAATTCTCTAAAAGCCTTCAAAGTCTTAGTGTGGAGTGGAGTGCTTGCTACAAATAGGTCTCGACCATATAGCTAATATTTGGTATAATGCAGACCCATGAGCAAAGACTTTGTTCTTTTTCATAATGATCTGGTGATGTCTATATCTGCAAATCTGCAGACTTCACATGGGCCTTTCTACCTTCCATTTAGGAATGAGAAACTAGATGAGTTCCTCATGGCCCTGCTCTTCTACCTGTCTTTCTACCTGGAAAAAATTGCCCTGGAAAAGAAATACAGATCCTTGATTTCGTGAGTACAAGACTTTAGGGGTATAAGTACACAAAGCTTGCCCCAGCAGATCAGGAATTACAGGACAGTCTTTCATGTCAGAGTCAGTGGGATTCTGTGTATGAGGAAGGACTGCTTGCTATACTGGCCCAGTCTATATATGGAATACTATGGAGAAAACCCCCTTAGTCTCACCGTTTGTCTCCCATCCCCTTGTCCTCTGTGCTCTCCAGGACATAGGCTCCTCTGACTATGTAGACAGACAAATTTTCTGGGAGGGTTTGAAGCTCACTTTGCCCCAGCCTTGCCCTGAGCGGTGTGCACTTGCTGTTCATGTGGTGTGGCATCACTGTAGTCTCCTTTTCAAGATGGGGGCTGGATTCAGTCCTGCTGCAATGGGGTCACCAAATAATTTGACTCCTCAAGGTAATGCTGCAATTTGAATAAATCATTACTACTACCACCAACATTAAATCTGTATGAGTGCCCTGGACTGAATTACCATCCCTTAATGCCATTTCTCAGCAATAACATTAGCATCCAGTCATTTCTGCTTGCAATACAGGGCACCAAATAGTTGCAACTGAGTCTCCTGGGTGTTAATTTATGCTGTGGGTCACATTGCTTTAAGACTTCATTTCTAAATACTTTGCAAAGCAGGTTCAGATGACTCTTAGGTGCTAGAAGCAAGCATGTTACAACATGAGGAATATATGCTAAGAAAGCAGTTCCCAAGTAAGGGTGTGTGACCACGCTTGCTACTTTGCAGGGTGGAAGTGGGGATGCCAGGGGAACAGTTTAGGAGCTGCTGTGTTAGAGGGTTGTATGCCGTGGGAGAAAGCATTACAGAGTTTCAAACTATGATTGTGAGAAACATCAATGATTTTCTGGAGTCTGTAATAGTCTCTGAGAATTTATTGACCGTGTTCTTAAAACACCTGATGATTTCTTACTTCACAATTCATGAAGCTTTGATATAAAGAGAGGCTGCTTTATCTAGATTGAAATAAAAACTGTTGGAGGATTGTTGGCCTGAAGGAGTTGAGTTGTTCTACATGCATAGATTGACAGGTGTTTCTTTCATTCTGCAAGGAATAATTTATAAAAAACCAAAACCATCAGTGTAGTTTCATACACAAAGGTTGCTGATTCAGTTGAGATGCTCTGGGCTGCATTTTACAAAATGATCCCCTCACTCTTGGCTGGTGAAGGACAAGGAGGCCACTCTGTGGGCCACAGCATCTCAAAATGGCTCATATCATATACTGGTGTGGCAAATACAGAAACAGACTAAAACAAATAGAAGTTCGGACCTATTGCAGTGTAGGGTTGTTTCCTGGATCAAGGGGGCTCTGGTTAGTAGGTATCAGCTATAAGCACTGGATAAACCCTGCCAGGAGAGACTCTTCAGTATGATCTGGCATGGAGTGCTCCAAAAGTGACCACTAACTTTTGGTGGGAAACATGCTGACTCTCCGCTTCCCAAAGGGATATTTTACCATCCTGTTTTATTTAGATTCATTACCTCCCCTGAAGGGAAGTCGCTTGCTTGTCAGGATTACCTGCATGCAGCATAACATCAGAGAAGCTTTAGGAGACATTGTGCAGAAGCAGGAAGTCGGGATATTGATGAAGTATAAATACAGGGAAGGGAAGTAAAATGACAAAAGGCAATTTTAGGTCCTATTTAATGTTACAGTTAATCCTTAATTTGTTCTAGCATCTTAGCTGATTTGGAGGAGCAGGGAGATATTAATCACGATGTGAAGAGCTTCCTGACATTGCATCTTCTTTCCTTGTTTAAGACCTCCTATTTCCTCTGTTATCCACCTGGTCTAATTCCGAACTTGGTATGTGCTGTATTTCAAATCAAATGTAGGAAGGAGTCTTTTTCCTCCTGTTGAGCAAAGTTCTGGCACGGTCTTCCACTAGGAAGTAGTGGAGGCAGGCAAGAAAACTACTTTTTTTCTGAAGGTGGAGCTCTGTGAGCTTGTGAAAGGGATTTTATAAACTACATAATAGAATCACAATGACATAAAATCACACTTGCGATAAGAATCCTTGGGTTTGTGATATGCTGATGTATTTGAGAGAATGTGAAAGAAGATTGCATAGCCATTTGGTTTCCTACATCTATCCCACATAAATCCCATGCTCAGGGCTGTTGCTAAGGCCTGCTTAGGAAGAAAATTCCCTTCCCCTTCCTCCAAGATCTTAGTTTCAGGGGCCTTTTTGCTTGCCTGTGTAGTACTGGCTATGTGCCACACATAGAGACAGACTGGAGGCAAGACATGCTGGTACCATTTCATGTGTCTCATTGGTGACACCTATAATTTGCTCCCAGTTAATCTGTCAGACAGATTATTTGGAGACTGGGGTTGGTGACTCGCCTAGTCTTTTATCAGCCTAATGCTCCTGTATGACAGAAGACATCCAATGACTGTGCAGTCCTTGAGGTGCTCTGCTTGTAGACCCTGTGTGATAACCCAGAAAACAAGGCTGGTTATTCCTGCTCCTAGTTGGTGTATTTTGGGGTTCCTGCCATTTGGGATGCCTATGAGAGATGCCTAACTCATCTGTTGGGACTATTCTTGTCCACAGGAAGCCAGGTCTGGATAGCTTCTCAGCTGTTTTGAACCTAGACCGTGTAGAAGTATCAGTGTCCACAGTGCCTCAAGATCATTCTGGCTTCAGAAGTCATCACTTTTTTGTGCATTAAACTTTCTTTGAAAAAGAAAGTATTGGAAGGGGTTCCTATCAGAGAACATCATGATGAATATGGACATCTTTGTCTTCTTGTGACTTTGTCTTTTGCTGAAGCTGTGATGATTCTTTGTAAATCTAAGCCTGAGGCTTTCCTGGCTTCTTCTAGGTTCAGGAAGATCTTGTAACTAACTTCAAAACCAACCAACCAGTTTTCCAAAGCAGCGGGAGTGAAGCATTCCCCCACTGGAGACAGCTTGGGAGTATTCACCTCTGAAATATGTGACTCTAAGAACAAAAACTCAGCAGTGGTGGATGAGACATGAATGGAACAAGGGCTATTATTTCTCTCCTGCATTTTCTTTCCCCTTTAGTTTCTGTCTGGTTTTGCTTCCAACCCTTTCATGTCTTTTGAGGAAAATCTGCTGAATTTTATTAGCAATTATCTTTGAGAAACCCAGAGTAATTGTCCTAATTTATTAAAGGTGGGTTGTATAGGAAGCTTTAGAGTTGGAGGCCATCAGGGATAGGACAGATAAAAAAACCCCAGCTCTCCTGAGTGTGGAAGGAGGCTGGTGACTTTCAGGCCAGCAGTGCTCCCAGGCACCAGGAGACAGTCGGGTGGATTAGAGGGGAAGCAGAGGAAATGGAAAGCTCTTTGGTTTGGCATTTCCTTAGTGTTTGATCTGAATTGGCTTAAAATACAGGCTTGCAGTGTCAGCCATTCCTGTTTAGAGGCAGCCCCAAAAGCACTCATGTGCCTTTTTGAAGAGAAGTAAGTGCTGTCTCTGAACGAGCCAGACCCACTGCTTCAGGCCAGCTGGTGACAGAGCCTGTGCCCAGAGATATCTACATGCACCTCCAGGACTTTTATGCAGGCTGCAAAAAGGGATCATAAGCTCTGCAGGATCAAAGACGGCAACCTGGCGGGCTGCGGGCATGCAGCTTATGAGTTGTGTGGGGCAAGAGAGACTGTCTGGGCCCAAGCCCCAGGCCTGGTGGCCCCACCGGCATTGCCAAACTGTGCTGGAAGTGTCTGAGCCCAGCCTTGCTGCAGAGGGGTCCCCTGACAGTGATGTAATGCAGCGTGTTGGTTTACGTGCCTGAAAACCCTGCTTGCTTCTCAGGAACAGTCACTCTTTCCAGCATCCCCTCTGACCAGAGCGCCTTCCCTGAAAACTTTTTCCCTTTTTGTTTTAAACAGGACTGTGATATTTTTAAAGGAGAAAGAAATGGATGACATGTTGGTGAAGTTAGCAGTGGCCAGGAGTCACCTTGCCAAAGTGTACTGCAACCTTATCCTCGAACGAGGCATGGCACAGCACTACCACATACCTGGGGAAAAGTAAGCTAAGGAGAACTTTCACTTCTGGGGACCCTCACTATGCCAAGGACAGCAGTCCATGGCCGAGGCCCCTGTTGAATGACAAAAGGGAATGCCCAGGGTAACAAACGTCTCGTGAGCCAAGGAGTCACAGAGGGCTAAGAGAAGTGTCCTGATCTCCCTGCAGCTCTACCTGTTACCCAACTCCAAAAGTGTTGCTGGTGAGCTGTTGCCAACTGATCTGGCCACAACAAGCTGCAGCAGAACTCTGGATGCCAGACAGGAAAGCTCTAGCTCTGGTATGCGGAAGCCTCGCTAGACACAGAGGAAACTTTGATGAACATCAAAGTCAGCAGGGCAAAAAGCAATGCAAGCCCTGGATCTTACCCCTTCCACTTCCACTTACTGAATCTTGAAAGCAAATGATTATGTACCTGCTGGTTGCATAAATTTCCTCTTATGCCAAGTCTGAGATAGCACAAGACTCCTCTAGCAAGTGGAGACCATGTTACTGAAGGGCAGCAGGTGAAGCACAGGAAGAGGTTGTGCTTGGGCATTAGAAGTGTAGGTCTCCTACTTCTGAGCAGAGAAGATGGTGTATGGCTTTTTTGGAGTGGTGGAGATCAACTGCTTTTTAGATGCGATGGTCCCAGCGATGAACTTAAAGGGGAGAGGAACCTGTAGTGGGAATTAAAAAAGAAACTGAAGATGACAGGAGAGGATGTGGGAGGGTGTTTGAAAAGGCAGAGAAACCAAAGGAATTATGAGGACAAGAAAAGGGGAGTTTTAACAGGAGAGGAAGTTGTTATGGTTTAACCCCGGCCAGCAACTAAGCACCACAAAAACTCGTTAGTGGAAGGAGAACATAATGACAGAGAGATCACACACCATACTGACATCAGAGACTCCTTCCTCAGCCATGTATGTTCCTGCACAATGTTTCGTTTCCCTGGAAGCAGAAAGGAGCTGGCAGTCCCCACCCAGCACCCCAGTTCCATGGGATCTTCTCAGAGCAGTTTCAGGCAAATTTTTTCCATCAGTTGGTGTGAAACTGGTGCCAGTCCTCCAGAGGAGTCACAAACATTCACCTGCCTTCCTGCAACACAGCTCCGCGCAGCCTTGCTCCTGGCTGGGGTGGGGGAACCTGTTTTTCCTTCTAATCAAGAGGAGAAGGTAACCTGTGAAATGATGGAGTCAAAGAGGAGCTGAAATTGCTGTGCCAACAGGGCTTTCATTTTAGTGTGCCCCATCCCACAAGGTGCTGGACCCTGAGAATTAAGAATGTGTTCCTTCTGCATCCTGGCACATCAGTGTTTCACTGGGCACTCCTGGGAGCAGCCTTTTGTGCCAAATCCCTTCCTGCTGAGCAGAGGCATCCTCTTAACTAGATGATCTTTAGGGTCCCTTCCAACCCAAATCATTCTATGATTCAAACCTTCTCACTGGTTGGACAGGGAGGGTCATGACAGCATTTCATTATTGCTGTTGGGTGGCCCTAATGTCTGCACTTATGAGACTCAGTTGGAGGAACTTATTGCAGAAAGTAACTTGAATCCAAGAACTGGATGCAGCTGGATAAAACAGCTTGTTGTGTGCCCAGCTAGTGAGCTCTGCTGATGCTTCACTTGCTCGTACTATCTGGTGGATGTGACTGTGCAGGACTGAGGCCAGCAAGAGGTCTAGTGGCAAAAGAAACGGTAGCATGGGAGTGAGAGCAGAGAGCTGAAAGAAGAAACAGTGTTCTTTAATATTTCCATCACAGTGGGAGTTAGAAGCTGGCAGTGGGTTGGGACATTGATGTCCAGGCTGTGAAAACACGAAGGCTAGAAAAGAGCTGTGTCTTAAAGCCTGTATGATGTAAGGTGCTGTATGAAGGGAGACCTCACCGAGTTACTCATTGCAGGGTGGCGGTAGAGATGGCACTTCCCATACCATAGTGCAATTAAAGAAAGATAATCTTTTCCAGGCTGACTCAGTTTAGCCTTAAATGTTACCTGGATCCTCCCAGACGATTATGTGAACTGCCAAAAGCAAGAGCTAAGGGATAGAACTGATGAACGCTCTTGATTGTAAAAGATGGTTAGGAATTTTTTGAGCACACATACTTTTTGATGGGAAAGGTCCTTTATCAAAATGGAAGCTGTGATGAGGGTTACTTTTGTGAGTTTTTTTTTTAACCTGAAAAATGTTTAGATTAAAAAGCTGAGAGACTATTGATAATGTACCACCCCCAATTTTGCTATATTTTCTTTTAACCCAGCTATGGGTTCTTGATGGTGTTGCAGCTTTTGCTCTTCACTCTAAGTCACCATAGCAACATTTTATGGAAATCTTATACCATGCTGGTAAACTACTTTCCCTTCCAGATCTGCCAAATGTCTGTGTTCATAGGGAATTACTGATTTTTTTATGTAAAGGTTTTCTCTGAAAGTTTAAAAAGAGAAGCTTAGGTAGAGAACATCCTCATCTTAACAATTTACATGATTTGTAAAATGCAGCATTAAAACCCCATCTTGATACTATCCTAGACTGGAATTTGAGAGAGTTCCTCCAGACTTGTTATTTGTGTTTGTTAGCATTAGTCCTTTTGTGCCTCCAATGCCGAGGAAGGAATAGGTGTGTCTGGCTTTCTCCTTTTAAGTTGATGGGGGTTGTGCAACCTTTTTGTGGTGCCAGTTTCCTTATGGGCATTTGTCATAATGGGAAAAATACAGAGTGTACCCAAAGCTGCATTCATCAATGGTGCAAACACAGTCGAGCCAGCCTTTACTGACCCTTGAAGCTGCCTTGATCCATGGACAATTAAGAGTCACGGCTGTGGTGGAGGGAGCTGCTAAATGGCACAGGAAGTGCTTCTGCCCCATGTGCCCCCTGTGCACAACAGTAGTTCTTGTAGATGTCTGAAGTCACTATCATCTTGCATCCAAACCCCACGCTTACTGCACCATCTGCCCTTGGCTGTACTGTCCTCCTTTATGCATGAACTCATCCTGTCCCCCTGACACTGACAGCTCCGAGAAATCAGCATTACTCTATTTCTAGAAGGCATAATGCTTTTTGCTCACTCTTTCACATTTCTTACAAGTCCCGTCCTGAATGTTGTTGCAAGTTTGATGTTTTCCCGACCCCTTCTCTATTTTCCTAGGTAATTAGTGACTGTGCCCTAGACGAGGGAGGTGCCTCCTAGTTCAACACTTATTTTAGGAAACTTTACTTCAAGCAGGTCTCTTAGCGTATTACCTCACCTGAGGGAAGAAAGCACTAGGAAAAAGAAGGGTGGAGACCCCTGGCCTTATTTGACTCTATTAGCGTTACTTTCTGTTGCTGGGCTCCACATAGGCTTCTCTGCACAAGCTGTGTAATGTTGAAAGGTGAAGCTGGGTTTCACATTTAGGTTTAAGAAGCTGGTGTCACTTTAGGTTTCTCCGCTCTGGTATTCTGAAGACAGAATAGGGTGCTTTACCAGAATTCATAAGGAATCAAAAGCATCAGAGTTGTTCTGGGAGTTCTGCTTTGGCAAACAGCCATGCCATGCTTGCGGAGTCAAGCTTTTTTTCCCTTGCACAATATGTGAAGTGGTGAGAGCGAGGCAGGGAGATACATGGTCTTCTTGATCAAAAAAATCAATAAGTAAAGGTCAGAAGATGGTAAATAAAGCTACAGGGCTGAGAGGTATTATCTTCCTGGTCTGCTCTGCACTGACGTTTCTGGGGTGATGACAGCTGGGGATACACTAATTGTGTGGAACATTTGATGCTATCAGGAAGATAAGTACATGTCAGGAGCTGATGAGCTGATGCAGAGAGAGGCTTTCCTGTGCATCTGGCAGGACCACGCCACATCTGTGGGGTTCTGTAGGCTATTAGGGAAAATTTGCTTTCATTTCCATGAGGGTGACTTGTGCCATCTCCAGGAGAGCTGAGTGGCTGCTGGGATGTGTGCATCACCGTCTGCTTTAATGGCTGTTTCCATGATGGACAGTCATTTGGCTTTGTGTGAGAATCCCCGGCCTCAAGTGGGTGAGGAGAGCATCCCTCAGGCTTCCACCAGGCAAATTGAGGCTTCTTTAACAAAGGCCCTTTGTCATTCTTGGGCATGTTTTACATTTCTTCTTGGGGATACATCAGGCAGCTCCTTCCTGGTTTTCAAGTTTATTGTCTCAGCATTGGCCTGGCTTTGTGCCCTTGGTAAATCTGCTCATTGCTTTTACAGAGAAGTCAGGAAGAGTTTTTTATTGACTTCAGTGGGAACTGGGTTAGATCAGTGCTGACCACTTTTGAGAGGCCCATGCAGAGAGCTCAGTCTAGATAGCATAGCTCGTCACATCCAGCTTTGTTCTCTGTCAGATTTAATTAACTGAGCTGTACAATATTGTGCATTTTCTCCTTGTGAGGCAATGCAGAAGTCCTGCCTTTCTCTTGGACAGTGGGTCTCTGCACGCTAGTAATGAGGATCTACCAGCAACAACTTTATTGCCCCGGTGAAATGCCAGCTTGGCATAGGCCCATGAGTCATATTCAATGCTCTGTTCAGAGAACTGAAAGGCTGACTGCTGCTATTAATTTTGTGTTCTTGTTCTCTGCCTTAGGAGAAAAACATCGCATAAAGATCAGAACTTCTCTGAGGTAAGAAAGTCACAAAGATAAACGGAGAGTGTGACCGAGTGTCAGCCCAGAGCATGTCCCTCCCTTGCACATCCAAATGCCCCTTTCCTTTTTGGTTGCCCCAGTAGTTTACTTGTAGGGCAGAGTACCTAGAATAAAATTTTACCTCTAGGGCCTAGATGTCCCTGTAAAATACCATCTCTTTGCCCTTCAGCCCAGACCTTTTCCCTGTAGAGCCCTCAGCCAGGGAGCTTTAATCCCTCTGTGGCTCTTGGACCCCAGGCAGTTCCCACCACACCCTGAGGTCACTCTGAGAAGTCTGGTCTACAGATTTGTTCTCATTGGACTCATAATTTCATCTCTGTAGGTAAGAAATATCACAGCCTTCTTTCATTTTCATTGCCCCTGGTGACATTTCTAGATGCCAATAAGCTCTTCTGGCCTGCAACATACAGCTACATCAGCCATTTATGCCAGGGATCACAAATGTTAAACAGGAGCAAAAAGCTAGATTTTGGTTTTTTTAATTGGCAAGCAGACATGTGGAGGTGAGAAGAGATGCATTCATATTTGGTAGTAATTTTTTCTGTGATCATAATGTTGTCATTCAGGGCAGGGATTATCTTGTCTACCTGCAGCTGCCCAAACAATAGCTGTCCAGTCAGACAATGCCCTTTGGCCTTGACAGCCATTGCAGAAAAGAGCAGCTCAGCCAGAGGGTGAATTATTGCCTCTTGAGACAGATGTGTGTGATAGGAACCCTCACAGAATGACTCATCCCATCAGTCTATTTCCACTGATTATTGAGGGAAACTGGGTGGTGGTCTCAGGTTATCTCCTGAGTGTCTAGCGCAAGACTAAGCCAAATTGGTCAGAGTTGAACACAATGAAACCCATCTGAGCTAACTCTGTTTCTAGCCTCATCTGTCTGTATATCTTTAAAAACCCAGTCCTTTCAAATCTTCACTGATGCATGCATGGTAAAGTTTGATGCCAAATGGTTGCTGGCATTTTAGTGGAGTCATGCCAACCTCCACTGTGGAATGCAGTGGGACTGTGGGCCTTTTCCCAGTGAAAAGAGGATCTGTGTTTTCGATTTAGGGCTTCTACAACTTCTGCAGCTATGTGGCTTGGCTTGTGTTCAGACGGAAGCACTTCCAAGTGATTAGTGAAGAAATCGGCAGGCTTCTTTGCTCTGATGTGTTGAATCCTGCCTTAAGAGCCAGGAACAACGTTGACTTGCAGAAAGCAGGAGACTTGAATGCTGCAACAAATACAGTGCGATTGCCGTATCCGAGGTACGCATTTGACACGCTGGTGAGTCCTTAGGGAACCTGCCCTGTCCAAATACACTGAGGTAACGCCTGCATTTGTTTTCTTTCAAGAAAATTCCATGCCAAGCGTTCTTCCGTAAACAGCATGTTTCACCTGCGCTCACCACTGCTCAGCACGCTGCTGCCCTTACCGAAGGACAATGCTCAATACCTTTCCAAGAACGAGTACTGTCAGGGCAGAGACTCTCAACCTTGCACATATGATAGCCTGCCGGACCTCTCTGAATTGTTCACTACGAAGTAAGGGGCTATTTCTCTGCATAGATAGATTTGGTAGTGCTATGAGGAAGGATGTCGGACAGTTAGCTCTTCCTCACTAGGAGAGGGGCTGTTGGACTGAGGATTTGGTCTACATGGGAATTAGAGAGGAACAGGAGTGTAGGTCTTGGGAGACCTGAGAGATTCTGGAGCTTGCAGTGGTAGCACTCTTGGTTAACTGGTGGCAAAGCAGCTACTGTCCACCATAGTGCTTTGTTCGAAAGTTTTTTGGGGGAAAGGAAAAGGAGGCAAGGTTCCTTGCTGGTTTACCTAGGAAACATTACAAATCTGTCCCCCTTTCTCCTGTTTTCCTTTGCTTCATTGTGTCAAGCAGATTAACATGATGTTTTCTAACAGGGTGGGCATCATTGGAGCTCCTTGTAGTGAGTTAATATCTCTTATGAGCATGCCCAGCATATCTGATGGGATGATGGAGGAGGAGGAGAAGGAAGAAGAAGAAGAAGAAGAAAAAGAAGAAGAAGAAGAAAAAGAAGAAGAAGAAGAAGAAGAAAAAGAAGAAGAAGAAGAAGAAGGAAGAATGAGTGGTTTCTCCATCCTGACAAATGACCTCAGTTTGCAGCCTCCAAGAAGCCCCCAAAACACGGAACTTAGCAGTTAGAGCACTGTGCTCTGAAGAGCAAGAGCAGAAGGTGACTGTAATCAGAGCAGCTAGCAGAAGTGGTATCTCCTCCTGTTGAGAGGCATGGTTTCACATTGCTAAGTAAACCACTTTGAAATTGTAGCTTAAGAAGCCTAACTCATTTGTCAGAGGTGGGGTAGTTTAGCACACAAGGGCCTTGACTGGGTAACTGGAGACCTGGAGTCTAATTCCTGGTTCTGTCACTAACTATTTTTCTCCATCTTAATGCCTCCATCACACCATTTCTGAGAAGATTATTTTAGTGACTTATTTTTGCAAGTGCTTTGACACCTGCAGATGAATATGATTATTGATTTTAACGTCAGCCCTCTTTTTCTAAAGGGTTAGCAAAGCAACAAGGAGACATGACCTACTACAGTCTAAAAGTTGCTGAAATTTTGCTTTTAAAGGGAGCTACTCTGGAATCTTTAATATATTGAGTTTACTTTTTTTTTTTTTAATTTCCATCATCTCTTGTTTTGTTCTGATATAGCTAGCCTAATTTATGTCTCATTGTGAAATAAGTACAACCAAGAGAAATTCTGTTATTTAAAATACCTACCGAGTCTTCATTTAATTTTATCTTTTTAAGGAGATATATATATATGTATTTTTCTAATTGATTTTACATGATTGGGAGAGCAGATCTTAGATGTTCAAACTTAAAATACACAGTTGGAATGTCAGTATTTTGAAACAAAATGAATTCACAGTGAGAAATGGTATCATTTTACCTATCAGACTATCTGTACTTGCTAATCATTAATATCAAAAGGACAATTTAGGATGAAATCCTGACCTTGTCATAGTCAAAAAGAATCTATGAAAAAATAATGGATTATTAAACAGTGGGAGAAAAACAGAGAGGTAATATTTTCATCATTGTTAAGAGGAGAAATTTGACACATTAGTGCTGATTTGGAAGTTTTTTCAGCAAAATATCTCTCTGATGGATAAAAATAATACAATTTTCCCGTGCAATGTGTGGTTTGGTTTTTAAAAGGATGAAATTTTACAACATAATTATGATGAGAAATTTACTTCTTCTGGAGTAACCAATAATCCAAGGACTACAACACTTACGTGGGCTGGCACTGCACTGCCTTAGTGAGACAGACTTTTGAACTGCATATTCACAGCTATTATTTAGTCCCTTCACTTAGACTGGCACATGTTATATTAACATGTAAGTAGCATTGTGGCCTTGCCTTGTTTTCCATGTGTCAGGTGAGTCCTTTTACCATTGGATGAGGCTGTTGTGCCTGCAGTTTCTCTCTCAAGCTTTTCATTAGCCATCTGTTCTGGTACAGAGGAAAAATATTTTTAAATAACCTCTTAGAAATTTTGTGGGAGGGAAGACACATATTCTCTCCCAAAGGAGAAGAAATATAAAAGATATATTTAGAACTGTGTGTGAGACTGCTATATCTTCCTCATATACATGATGTGGAATGGTACACTCTTTATTAAAAATTAACATTTCTAGGTTTTACATTCATTTTGGGCAGGCAGGTTAGTGCTCATATGTTCTGAAAAATGGTGACGAGACTTTGAGGTGGTGCTTTAGTTGCAGGTTTCTTGAGAGCTTGGCTGGGCCAAAGCATGTGCAACTGTCTTTCCTGGCTGCATGGGTGACTCCTGGATGGTGCATGCCTGGCCAAACATGCAAGAGGCAGTCGTGGTATCACTGCCCTGCAGCAGCATAGTTTCCCTACCAAATGATGCAGCAAGATGTTGGCTAATACCCGGAGCTGAGGGAGGCTACAGCACAGCTTCCTTCTCTTGGTCTAGAGAGAAACCTTTCAGTTTCACTCCTGCATTAGGAGTCCTCTGTGTCCTAAAGGATGGGTACAGCTTTGTCTCTCTAGCTGTGGCACTCTGATCTGTGATTGACATCCCAATACACTTGTCCTTGCTGAAGCGCCTTGCTTCGTCACATCCAAGCAAACAGATGTTGTATGGGCTTTACAAAGAGTATGAGGGAAAAGTCCTTTGCCACATCAGTCCTGCAGGGCAATGTAGTCCGTGGTATTTGCTGATAAGTGGGATTTGTGAACAGTCCCTGCAGTTCCTGGGGAAGAGATTTCACAGAGTTGCACACTTGGCCTGTGGTGGGGCCAGGATGACAGGAGAAGACCGAAGGGTGGAGCATGCACTCACGCAGGCAGCAGAGCTCCTGGATGTGAATGAACTTTTTGTGCACTGTCACTTACCTGCAGGGTCTGGGTCACTGCAGAGAGGAGGAAGTGCTGAGCAGCTACTGGTGTTGCTCAAAAGCAGTCAATGAGCTACTCAGACTGAGAGATGATGTTCAACATCCTGTGTTCACCCCTCTCCAGATTCCAGGCAGGTTCCTCACAGTCTCCTGAAGTGGAGCAGCTCCATGGGGCTACTTTCCCACCACGAAAGTGAACAACAAATGAGTGCTTTTGGCATGCTGTTTTCCTTGGGCAAAAGGCAGCTCTGGACCAGGCATGGCCTCAGTTACTTCTGTCTGCACCTAGAACACGCTGTCTGGCTCACTCTGCAGGAATTACCTGGGTAAAACCTGATGGTCCTAGTGATTTCTGGTTTTAGAACACTATGATCGTCAGCCAAGCCCTCAGCCACAGCTTTGGGACTCAGTTTTCTGTGGTAATCTAACAACAACCTTGAACTTTCCAGAAAGGATTGAGAAATACCTTTAAGTTCAGATCCTTTAGTCAGCAGAGTCTTTCCCAGGGCTGCCTTCTCAGCGTTATGTGTCTGCTTCTCCTGAGGTAATGTATGTCTAACACAGAGAACCCATGCTTGTTTAAGCATGTAAGCAAGACCTGGCAGCCTTTCACACATGACAGTGAGTCACCCTTCCAGGAGGAGAGAGTGAGTCAGAAAGGGCAGTTGACAAGCTTTATTTATCAGTCTCTTGTTATTTGGCCCAGGAGAATTTTACCCTGAAAAACCCACCCTTGTTAATGACAGGCAGAGCTCAGGCTTGCATTATACGACTACTGGCTTTTTTCCCTGTAGGCTTTGCATGCAGTCTTATATCAGGAAATCATGTCAGGATGGCCATTTCCATGAATTTTTATCTTTAAAGGGGCTCTGAATGTGCCAGCTATATTAGAATAACTCACCCGAGCGAGGGTTACTCTGAAGACTACAAACTGAAATGCCTCTCAGTGATGAAAAGAGCCTGGGGAGTTCTGTGCAACAGCATTTGTAGAGTTCCCATTTACTTTCTTCTCTTAGGGCTGCTTTGCTCAGAGCCTTAATTGAACACTGCTAGCATGGCCTAGTGTCCTGACTGGCTTTTGATTATGGTTCTGCCACTCATAGGCTCCATATAGGGTGTGTCAGGCTTTTCAGTGTAAGTGTCTATTTTCAGAAGTTATATTGCTCTGTTGTAGGAATTCACGCCAAGCAGAAAGTTGGCAGGAAATGTTGCAACTCAGAAATGGGAAAAGAGACACAGAAAAAAAAAACCTGCCTGGTGATTAATTAAGGAAACTCTGTCCTTGTGGGTTTCAGGCATTGCAGCTGGGAGAGAGATGGCGGTGTAGCAAGGGGAGCCACCTAGATGTGGGGTGACCCTAATGCATAGTTGGGTGTCTTGAGGTACGGAAAGAAGCAAATTAAGCTCAAGCCCACTCTACTTGTGTTGCAGGTAGGTTTGGAGCAGTAACCTGTGAAGGCAGCAAGCATGTAGTAGCAGGGCTACAGAGCTCAGCAAGATCTCTGTGAGCCAGCATGGCAGGACCTGGATATCTTGCAGATTCTTTGTCTCTGTTCCCTCCAGTTCCATCCTGTTCTTCTTGTCCTGTTAGGGGACAGTGTCTGAAATCCAGAGGAAAGTGAGATAGTCTGAGTCTGCTCATTTTTCTGTGCAGGAGAGACAGGACAAAAGCAGCATTTAATCAGCAAATAATTTTTATTTTTTTTTTCAAATTTTGCTTGGAGTCATACAGGCATTTTAGTAGTGTTAAGCCCCAGTGAGATCAGGGGACCAACACTCCTGTATGTGTCCAGGAATGTGGCTCTTTGTTACTACCAGCCAAATGGGGACTCACTGGGTGCTGCAGTGGTGAAAGATGCCATCACATTTCCTGATCCTGCCAGTGTCCCCTCTCTGCCTTGGCCAGGGGGAAACATTTTCTAGTCCATCTTCTTTCCCCTCTTAGATAGACAAAACACTCCATGAATCCTTGACAGAGTTCTGAAGCCTCATCTGCCTTCCTCTTTCAAAGCCAAAGCTGCACCTACCATCCAGCCATCCTTCCAGCTAAGGAGGACCAATAGCAGCTCCTTTGTACAGACAGCTGGCACCATCACCTCACTTGCTCCTCGCCTGAGGACGGCGTGTTGCTTGTGATGCCTTTTTACCTGCAGGTGTGCTGGGGGAAAGAGCAGCAGTCAAACTGGAAACTGGAACAGGCAGTGATTTGCAGTAGGAAGAGAGGTCATCAGTCTGGATTTCCCTAAGCAAGGCTTCCAAATGGTGGTGGTATGTGTTCCTGCTCTGGCTGGCACTAAGGCCTTCATCTTGTAAACAAACTGCACTGGAAGCACCATGTACCAGTTACAGCTCCTGTGGCTCAGACTAGCTTGTAAATGTTTGCAGTGAGATTTTTACAGCTCGCAGCAAAGAAACCAAACTGCAATTTGCAGAATGTGAAGATGTTCTTACCCTAGTTCTTCCTTCATGAGAGAGAGAGTACTGAAAGGTCCAAAGAACAGGCTGTAAGTATTCTGTCACCTGTTACAGCCTTCCTATTTGGAAGATACACTAATAATATAAATGTATTTTCCCATGTGATCTTGCTTATTTACAAGAATAAAGAAATAAACAGAGTGTTTTTTACTTTCCTTGAATACAGAATCACAGAATCACACAGAATCATGGAATGGTAGGGGTTGGAAGGGACCTCTGAAGATCATCTAGTCCAACCCCCCTGCTAGAGCAGGATCCTAGGTCAGGTCACACAGGAACACGTCCAGATGAGTTTTAAATGTCTCCAGAGACAGAGACTCCACCTCTCTGGGCAGCCTGTGCCAGTGCTCTGTCACCCTCACAGTAAAGAAGTTTTTTCTAATGTTCAGATGGAACTTCCTGTGTTCCAGTTTGTGCCCATTGCCCCTTGTCCTGTCACTGGACACCACTGAGAACAGTCAATACAGTAGAAACAAACACAAACAAGTAGTTTCTGGACACACACTCTCAAGGCTGCTGGTCCTAACAAGATCTGACCTCAAAAGGGTCCTCCTCAATGTGACTCCTTGTTTTTTTCTCTCCTGTATCAAGCCAACACAAGCACATCAACCATGACCACATCTGAGCATGCAGGGAAGTCCCTGACTTTGTGAAGTCCTGCCATGGAAAACAGACCCTTGGGAAAGGGCTTCCACTGTTCATCTGCCTTTACTGCATTAGAAAAGGGTAGTTATTCTTTCTGCTGAACCTGGAAGAGTGTCTATGACATGTTTCTGACTATAATGGGACATGTGGGAATTGTGGATTAAAGACTTGCCCCAAGGCTGTTATTAGCATTTTTCAATATAATAATCAAGTGGCAAAGGTGCACCATCTAATTTAGGTGTTCATAGCAAGTCACCTCAAGACAGTGGCCAGATCTCTATATTGATTGGATTGGGAGACACAGCATTGCAGACTGGGATAGGCAGGGGATTGACCCACCCATTGCTCCTTTGTACTTAGAAGCTACAAGAGCTCCAACAGCTGACATGCTGTGAGGGATGGATATGTGATTTTTAGAAGGAGGAAGGTGAGATGTGCAAGAGGGTTATGCTCTGCACAGAGAGGAGCAGCTCAGATGCACAGAACTCTGCTATGGGCTGTGTGATGAGTTAGTCAGGAGCTAACAGGCCAGGATCAGAGGGAAGGCCAACAGAGGTAACATCGTGGTAGACATCTGCTACAGATCACCTGGTCAAGAAGACAAAATAGATGAAGCCTTCTCTAGACAAGCAGAAGAAGCGTCACTGTTTCCAGCCCTGGCTTTTATGGGATATGCTGACCAACCTGAAATCTGCTGGGCAGGAAACACAGCAGGCCACAAGCAATCCAGATTTCCGGAGTGGGTCAGGGCCAATTTCTTGACAGAGGTGCTGGATAGGGTGAGTAGGGAGATGATCTGATTGATTTGGTACTCAAAACCAAGGAGGAAGTGGCTGGGATAGTGATGGTTAATGGCAGCCTTGGAGAGAAGAAGAGGTGGTAGAATTTAAGATTATGAGAAAACAGAGAAAGCTGAGTAGCAGAACTATGGCCCCACGTTCAGGAGAGCAGACTTTGGCTTTTTCAGAGAACTAATAAGCACTTTCCTTTGGGATATTGCTGTGAAGAGTAAAGGGACATGAAGGGTTAGGTGATCTTCAAGGACCATCTTCTCAAAGCCCAAGAATGGTCCATGCAGAAGGCTAAGCAGGCAGGCATGAGGCCAGCTTGGGTGTACAGAGAACTACTGACTGAAATCAAGCATAAAAAGAAAACATGTAATGTGGGAAGCAGGGACAGGCAATCAAGAAGCACTGTAGAACACAGGCATGCAGAGACGGGATTAAGAAGGCCAAAATTTGGCTTGAGCTGATACTGTTGATGACAGGAAGAGCAACAGGAAGGGCTTCTACAAGTAGATTAGTAGGCATCTAAATATAAACAGGAGATCCCTTGGAAATGTACCTTAAATTGTGCAACATTAGTATGGCCTAAATGCCACAGAGCTCCCAAATGGGCCATGAGATATGGGAATCTAGAGGAGAGGATAAGTGGTGGTACAGGGACTACAGCTGCCACGAAGGTTTCTAACCTCTGGCTGTGAGGATGAGCGGGGTTTGAACAACGGTCTCTGTGGCTCCACTCTAATCTGCTACCCTTTAGGTATGCTGTAGGTACTCCAGGACTTCCTGTCCTGAACAGCCTAGTACTCAAGGTGTTAGTGTCGCACTGTCCAAAGACTTCATGAGTCCCTAACAGATGTTTCTCCAAGAGTCCTGGGTAGGCTGAGACCTCTCTGAGACTGTGTTAACATGAATGTGAGCAACTGTGGCAGCTGATAGCAGATCCATTCTTGTTTTACCAGGCTGGCACAGGTTACAATAGCAGTAGAGTGCAGTGAAGGTCTTGCCAGGGGTTAGTCACCCGCAGACAAGCTCTGGCTGATAGAGTGGGCTGGCACCTAAGCTACTGCACCTCCACAGATCTTGGTACCTATCCTAAGAGCTGCCACCGTGCACAGCTCCAGTGCAGAGTGCAAACATACCCCCAAAAGACTTCGGTTTTCTTGTTATGCTTTTACCTTGTCGCTGCATGGCTGCTGCTTCAGATGTGGCACAGCTGCTGGTTCAGCAGGTTCACACCCACAGAAAGGCCACCAGAAGTATTTCAGATTTAATTTAGGTTTAATCAGTGTTTTGGACTTGTTAACATTCTTTATTTCAACACTATTTCAGCAGGTCTGCCTTGGAGGCTACTTGGAAGCATGAGCAGATTTTCCAGGCCTGTAGCAGCAGACTGTGTATCTCTACAAGCGAGACACTCTGTCCCCTGCTGACTGACTAGATGGAGCCATGAATGTCCCGGAGCAAAACTCAGTTTCTGAAGCCTCTCTGTGGATGATGAAATCCTGGGGAGCAAAACACTAAAAGAACTGAGCTTAACGTTGCAGTAAGGATGCAACCTTCAACAAGACAAAGCCGCATGTGCCTATTAGCAATTACGTTGACATTTTATATCATCTCTTTGAACAGTCCTTTTTGATGTTGAGTCTGAACTATTGACTGGTGAAAGTCCAAATGTCAGTCCCACGTATAATCTTTCAGCAGCAGTTGTGTGACTATGGAAATGTGCGAAACCTTGCTGAGAGAATCTCTGCATTAAAATAATAGGTTTCTGTGCAATTCTAAGTGTTCGTTTCCAAATGGGGCTTGATTGCTGTGTTATTGTCCACTTGGCATGAGTGGAACTATATTCTTTTTCAGTCAGAAACACCTGATTGTTGTGGCTAGAATACCACACGAGAGGGAATATTCAAAGAATGGAAAACTGATGAACACTGAGCAGAAGGTTGATAGCAAACCAGAGAAGTCAGGTAAAAATCCAGGAATCTGGAGTCACTTCCTGCTTACATGGGCTTACACATAACGCAATAAGCACTGCAGGCTAAGAATTGTCTCTGGACTATTATTTTTGTATTTTTTTAAGTGAAGATCACGGAAAGATTCTTTTCAAAATAAACATCATTGTACCCAGGAAGGCAAAAGAGATACTAAGTGAGAACAGACAAATTGGCTCTAAGTTTTGGTCTTCTCCCTAATGTTCTAATTGAGAACAGAATAAGCAAAGGAAAAAAGGAAGCAGTGGAATAGTAACTTAATTGCATAAAAGAACAGAATTTGGCTGTTAAGATGACATTTGCAAACACCATTATTAATGCCAACACAAAACATTGTTTTACCTTTCCAATGAAGATTAGAAACTTGTCTGTATGTTGTATTTTGACAGAAATGTGGTTTCATGTTCTCATTGGAGCTATCATCCAAGCCAAGCTTGTCCCTGATGAATTAATATCAATGCAGTCACATGCCAGGAGTGTAGCTTTTCCAGTACCCATTAGTCTAGGATGAAATCGTTATTTAATTGGTCCAGTCTGCAGAACTGACCCCTGGCTCTCACTCAAGCCACCCACTGCAACAAAACGTGATCATTTTGGACCTGTTGCATCCTTCTCTTCCCTCAGTTTCCTAAGCACCATGGACTTCCTCACCCAAATTGGTGAGATACCTTCAGGCAAAATACTCCACTTGGCTTAGCCCAAGTCTGTGCTGTGCTCCTGCTTCTCAATGAGATCACCCATTTGTGTGTTTTAGTTCATCTGTAAACCTCTTCTAAGGGTACAGAGAGCAGGCACCTGTCCTGGCTGCAACTCCCAAAAGGGAACCTGCAAGCTGCTAAAGAGACCCCATGGCTGCAAGGGCGAGAGAGAGAGAAGAGTCCATACGGGTGCTCATATTTTGTGTGGGACCTACATATCTCTGAGTGGGTTGGGAGATTTTGGAGACCGAGCACTGCTACTCATTGTATTTACAAGTAGATCCCAGCTTTTCAGAGTCACTGTCTTGGAGGGACAGCTTTTGAAGTCACACATGCTTTTTGCCTTTCAGGGGAAGACAAAGACCCTGGCTGGCAACAGCAGGTACACGACAGCCAGCGGAAGGTACTTCCAGTGCACAGCACGGAGTTATTTTGGTCTCACAGAATGCAGTACCTTTGCTATTTATCCTTGAATGTCTTTTACTAGCACTGTGTTTATTTATACTCACACAACTATAGCACCCTCCATAACAATGTCAATAATTCTCAATGCAATGGCATTTGTAGTGGTGAGCAGGCCCCTGTCAGTGGCAGACTGTCCAGTGACGATGGCAGTGTATCACAGAGAACTCAGTGATTCTTGGCTTGCTCTCACCTGGAAAAGGAACGGAAAGAGGGAGATGGAGCTCAAAAAGGCAAGTCACAAAGGCATCCCCATAAAGGCTTAATGGTTTTGCCAAGACAATTAAAAATGTTTTATAAGGAATCCAGTAGGTTTATAGGAAACTTAGAGATCTATGAATGTCAAGAGCTTCTCATCCTTCCAAGGCAAAGCTGTTAGCACTTGTGCTTCTTATAGTCACTTCCTGGGGTATCCCATGCTTAGCAAATTCCTCAGCTCTCTCAATTCATGCTCCAATGATGGTATTCTCGTTTGGCAAAAGGGAAATTACTTGTGTCCAACAACATGCCATTTTACTCTCTTCAGGAAAGAGGTGATACAAGGAACGAGCAGATTCAACATACTCATTAGTTAATATTTACATCAAAGAAATGAGCTGGTCTTTTGTCTGACCTCTGAAAAAGGAAGCTTAATTTGTTTCAGCAGGGCATTTTAAGGGTTTTAAAATATCCTATTTGATAATATCATGCAATAATCAAGGCACACATAGCATCTGGAACTGCATGCTCTGTTGGTAAGTGTGCCTGCCTGATCAGAGGGACACAAATTTCCTGGCACTGACAAGAGTGATACCTCAGGGCTTTTTGAGAATTAAGCCTTGGTTCCCTGTGCTGACATTCTCCATAAAGGTCAGTTTCCCTTTCCTGTGTCCCCTGTCAAACTCACTGACACTGAGCCCCTTTCCTTTGCTAAAGATGATTCAAGCCTCAGAATATGCCCTTGACTAATGAGCTATTTTGGTTTCTGAGCCAGCTGTTTCTCTGGTGCAAATCGGTGTAGCTCTGATTTAAGGAAACAACTTTAGCTTTGACAGCCTTAGTTGCTTTGCCAGTATATCTGTTTTGGCAAACCCTCCTAGTAGAAAACCAGCTTATATCCACAAGAGAGTGCTTTGAGCAGTACGTCTGACTCCAGCTCCCTGCATGAAGGGATGTAGAGTGGCAGAGGCTGCTTGGCTGATGTAATGGTATCAGTATGAGGCTTTAGCTTTCATGGCTTTGAGCATGATTCTTTTGCAATCATGATGGAAAAGGCTAGTCTGACAAATCCCTTGAGTGTGGGCCAGGCCTGAGGACCTGGCTGTAAATTTAGTTGCCCCCTACTGTCATTTGCAGTCTCTGTGGGCTTCTCTGTTAATCAGTATTTCCTTGATGTGAAGTCTCTTAAAAACTTCCCCCTTCTCTCCTGCCCTCTGTGCCTTCCCGGTGTGCCAGCCGCAGCATCACGTTGTCAGCCATGGCTTTGCCTGGTAAAACAGGTGCAGGTCTTTACTTCCCACAGCACTAATGCTCCTGACAGCTCAACAGCAATCCTTGTCCCACCAGCTCACTACCATGCCATCTGCGTGGATGAAGCCTCTCCTTTGGCTCCCAAGCTTGCCAAACCTGTGCTTTGCTTGTTTCTTGGATCAGGTCGCATTCATCTTTGAGTGGATTCTTCTGCCTCATCCTTCCCGGTCCAAGAAATCTCTCTCTTGGTCTATGTCTCTAGGTAACAATCTAGGAGAGCCGAAGAAACAAAGAATAAGGGGCTTTAGGTACCCGTATCTTCATTTTATAGCTAGGTAACTTGGAGCCAGCAATATCTGGTGGGTAGCCCAAGGTCAGAAAGGAAGACCGTGTCAGAGCCTGCAATTGTATCCAGTTTTCCTGAATCCAAGACCCTTATATTTGTTATTAGAGCACCCATATCAGCACTCTCCTACACTTCTCCTTGCATGCACTAATGAATGTTTTTCCTTCCATATTTAACAATTTCTGTCATGAACTCTTTATTGTATACTCAGGTGCAGTCTGACAAAACTATGCTTTCCCTTTACGGAAGTGATGGAAGCATATACTTCTGATGAGATTTGGCTTTCTCAGCTAATGGACCAGCAAAGTTTTTTCTGTTGTTGCATTTTCATTAATTCTTGAAATCAGCGCTGAGACAAGTCCATTCGCATGACATTTCTCTGCTGATAAACTGGGATCATGAACATAAAACCCAGACTTCTTACATCAGTCCAAACATACCAGACATTCTCTAGGTCAGTATTTGGAAAAAGTTATAATGAACAGCTTATGGGGTAACAGTGGATTTTATACATATGACTTATACTCTAGTTTTAGCATAGGAGTATCTGAAGCATGTATCGGTGACTCATTTGTTAAAATATTGAATCTTGAAGCAAGGAAATAATCTTGCTGATTTTGTCTGTGCTTTCTAGTATGTGTCATGGAAAAAAATGGCTGTCATGCCAGACTTTGCCTCTGAGCAAGGTCATACTGCTTTAGCACCTGTTGATTAACACAATACCTGAAACTCCTTTCCCTACTTTTAATTATTAAGCATGATTGAAACCTCTGTGGGTATTTCTAATAGTTGCTGGAATGCTGAGATAGCAGATATTTACCTGTTTTGGCCTGCTGGGCTGGAAGAAGCCAGAAGTAGTCATTTGTTTACATTAAGATTCCCATTCTGATTAAGTTTGCCCCAGAAGACTCCACAGCTGGAGGGTGCTATATCTGCTAACATCCTGACGAGTGCTGCGCTGTTCTTCCAGACTGCTTTCAGAGCTGGCTAGATTTTGTCATTTGTGTCTCTCAGGCACCTTTTCTAGTACAGAGATAATGCAAAGCCTCTCCTACCCTGGACGAAATGTTGGCTAGGTGTCATTACGTGACAGTGAAGGGCCAAAGTGGCAGAGTTGTGGACACTGGGAGGCTCTGATGGGTCATGGTCTTGTGGCAAATGATGGGCTGAAAACCATGTATAAGATACTCAGTGGAATTACACAGAGATAGATGGCATCTCCTTCGTCTTGCTTTGTCTCTGAGACCCTGTGGGGCAGAGGTAGCCATCCCATGAATCATGGTGCAGTAGACAGTCAGGCAGAAGGAAAGAGGCCATGGTGTGGTACCATGGGTATGTGCACTATGAGCTCGTCTGCAGAAGATTTTGTCTGAGGAGGTCTCACCTTCAAGTCATGGGATTTGGTGGATTGGTCTGATGAAGACATGAAAGGGTCCTTGGGTAAGCTGGACCATGGTATCCCAACCGTTCCCTTTTACTCATCGTGTGGTTACCGCATATCAGCATCCCCCCACGTCAGTAACAGAAAACAAGAGCTCTGTTGACGTGGATAATATATGTCTGAAGTCAGTTACATCAGCTCTGTCCCAACTGCCAGGCGTGTTGTAGCAGAAACGGAGGATTTCAGCAATGCTGTTCAAGGGTCACAGGTTTTTCAAGAGAATTGTCAAACCAGACCAGCGCTGGTTGCATTACAACTGAATGAAAAATGGTGTGGAGGGAACCTAAATCAGCAGGTTACGATTTTATTTCTAAATTGGAAGAAGAACATTTGCCTTGTGATTTCGCAGCTCAAAATCTCTATGTGGACATTGCTCATTTTTTTGGTCATTATTCCTATAATTTAATTGTGGGTTTTACTCTTTGGGGAAAAAAAAAACCCAAACCCAAACAAAAACAAAACACCACAACAACCTTTCAGTTCTGTTATTCAAAATAAAATTTGTTAGCAGGATATGTGCACTTATTAAATTAGAATGTTTATTAGTTGCTCATTTATTCCTTAAACTATGAGAGGAAGTTTTCTCTTTCTCATTTTTCCCAACCTGGTTCTGTCTGGGAAAGCTGATAAAATCTCACTTTTTAACTGCCATTTCTCATCCTGTTTTTAGCAGACACAATGGTTGCAAATGAAAGGTGACCACAGAGGGAGTGGCTAAAATGTCATATACATTGTTGTGTGGGCTGATGATTCTTAGTCACAGTGTATATTGGGAAATGCTCTTCATAATTTTATATGCCACAAAAATTGTTTGTTTTTGCATTTTTGCTCTGAGCCCATGAAATTGCTGTTTCAGCTGGATATTTGTTGCAGCTTGTTTGATTACAAAATCTTTGGTCATCTGGATAGTATTTCTGTAGCATGGGTGAGAAGTCACGGTAGTAGCTCTAAAGCTTTATTAGGAAGAAAGTTCTACTCTTACTGTTTAGCATGGGGTAGACCATGAAGGGAAGACAGGATATTTGTTAGAAATGCCGACACTATAATTTTATTCTTTTTTTGACGTCCTTTCTACTCACATCATATATAAAGCCACCTTCAGTACGGGCTCTATATATGTAAAATATAGGTAAAAATGTATAGGAACATCCTCTTCTAGCTTTTCCTTCTGAAGGAAATCATATAGTAGTAAACCTATATGATTAGTAATAAAAGTATAGTAGTAAAGCATTTTCTGAAGTGATGCATGCATACGGGTGTGGAATTGAACATGCTTAGAGCTCTCTGAAATGCTTCTCATGCTGCTATTAATATGTACATTTTACTAACATGCATTATTGACAAAGGTACTCATTTCAAAAATAATCCTTTTGTGTAATTCTCTGCAATATGATACAAACATAATTCATGTAATGAAAACTGGTGCAAAAAGGGACTGGAGACCTCATTGTTCAGTATAATACATAATCTGCTGACTGCTCTGTTCAATTTGGGCTTCAGACTGTAAACTCCTGGGTCAGGTTTTTTATAATCTTGGTGTGAGCTGACTGATTGAAGCACAGACAATGGAAGGGCAAGCCAAAGGCTCCAGATCTTACTGGCATATTGTTATATCAGATTCCCAATTTTAACTTACTGAAAAAGACGTGTTTATCCCATGAGATGGGGAAGAAGAACTAAAAAATGGTGATGGGTGGCAGTCTGAATCTGCAGCACCTTGAAACAGAGCTAAGAGGTGTGAACCAAGTGTTCCTCCCAGGGTAGTGCTAATTTCCAGATTTGTCCCTCAGTCAGGTCAGTGCTGCAGCTCCCAGTTCCCATCTCAGAGGGTGCATTGTAAAATGCGGAAGACAGAGATGATCCAAACCCTTTCTGGGTAAAGCAGAGATCGTCACAGCTACGGCTACAGCATTCCCCCTTTGCACTGCTGTTGTGGCCTCTTTTTTTGTGGAGAAATGGCAAGATTTACTGCTTTGGGGAGGTATCCTGTTTTGCTTCTGGAGGTGTAAAAGCGATTTCCTACCTTTGGGTGAGAGCAGGGAAGGAAAGATGTGGCTTGCATAGCACTAGAATTTTTCTCATAAACTATTTTTTAATTTAAAAAAACATTGATGCACTGAGACCTAAACTGATTATAAATGTCTCATTTTGAAAATTGTGGTAGATTTCGCCCTTTTCATATTTTCACACTTAAAGAATATATTTAAGTGGGTTGTTTTTCAGGTTTTTTGTTTGGTTTGTTTTTTTTTTTTTTTTTTAATTTAGGATAGCTCAAGTTATCAGTATGAAATAGTTAGATTTACTCCAAGCATTTTTTATGGCTGCCCTCTGAAGAATGTTAGTCATCTAATTTATTCCTTCAACTAATTCAAACTAGGAAATCTGCCAAATTCTTGAAAATTCTCTAGCGACAGGAAACTAGTGGCTTCTCTAAAATCTAGTGCTGTTTTTATTTAGTCTGCTTGTAGCTTTATATAGTGGAGAACAACTCCTAGTATTGAGTGATGGTTTCTTTAGCACTGGGTTAACTTTGGCGTGTTTCAGGTGCTGGGACTCTTTCTGCAGAAAAGTAGGCAATGACACACAGCTCATTGAAAGGGTAATTCTCTCGTGTCTTTTATGACCCAAACAGGAGAGAACTGGCCTCACCCACAGCCCAACCAGTACTTATGCAAGCTGCTTGCTCCATCTTACCTTTTCCTGGTGTTATCCGGCTGTGTGAAGGAGGACACTGTGTTCCTTATCCTGCTTCCAGCCTTTCTTCCATGCTGGCAAAGGGAAAGGCTCATGTGTGGCTGCAGCAATGTTCTCTCTTATCTCTGCAGATTTCAGTCTGAAAGGGATCTCTGATGGCCAAAGGAGTTGAGACATTATCATGCATAAATTCACACTTTTGACTCTATGTTGACACACAGACATTTCATGGTCTTAAATAACACTTGGCTGGCATATTCTTTGATGCTAGCTGATTATGGCAGACTTCTGCCTATGAAATGCTAATAAAGAGAGTTTGGACTATTAATACTGCCTGGTGACAGCAGGATTTTTAATATCCTGCTCTAATGTAGCTAGCAAACTCCTTGTTTAAGAGACTATCTTTTCTCCTAATGGTATTTATGACTTGTTAGGTATAATTTGTAAATAGCCAACACTATCTTAGGCAATTTACAGGCATAGATTATATCATTATTTTTTAACTGCATTGAATTTCCCTCAATGCTAAGCAAATAACCCACTACTGTGCAACTACTTTTCCAAACTTATTCTTCAAAACTAAAGGAGACTCATATTTACTTTTTGATATGCTCCTATAGCTTCCCATTTGCTAGTCTGAATTTCTGGCTTGTAGTTTCAAATTTGGGGAAAAAAATGGGAACCATCAGGAAGGTGTATGGTTTGTTTCTGCATTTCAGCATGCAGTGTAATGTCTCACTTTTTTTCCCTGCACATGAATATTAACATTCACTGAAAGTGTCATTTTCTGTCTATATAGAAAAAGTATTTGAACCAAAGTATCCACTCATCAAGTGTGCACACAAAAATAGCTCTTATAACCAGGCATTTCCTCATTTTGGTTCAATTTCTAGGTACACAGACAGTTGCTTAAATAGGCAATTATCTGACTGGAATAGTTCTCTGATGATGAGTGATGAATTCATTAATGTTTGAACGAACAAGTCTCAGAATACAAGAGCTGCAGACAAGCGGAGTTGTGTTTCCACAGGAATATTCGCCTGTGCTTACATCCCCAAGTGATGGAGGCCTTTAGTGATTCAGTGTAGAATATAACCAATGCTTCCTTAAAAAGGGTTTCCTCTTAAATGACCTCCCTGAACAGATTACTTTGTGTTCAGACTGTGGTTGATTAGCACTTCACTACTTATCTGAAGGAAGAGTTGCCCTTGTGGAGTGATCCTGCTTGACAGAACCTGTAAAATATCCTTACTGACATGAAAGAGGCACGATGGGAGCAACTGTTCACCACTCATTACAGCACAAGAACTCAGGATTATCAACTGAAATCTTCAGGCCATTTTTAAACTTTTTCACTTGCTACCCAACTAAACTGTGATACCCCCCAAAGCACCGGATGTGGTGGATCTTGAAAGAGTACATAGATCAAAACCTAAACAAATATAAAATCCGCTAGTATGTATTAGCTTTCAGCTGATGTAATCCTTAAACTGCAGATTGCTAGAAACTAGGAGGGCATATCTATTTTTACCTTGCCTACATCCTTCCTAAAAGCACTCACTGGCGAGCTGTGTATCTTCAAGTAGTGTGCTGGCAAAGGGCAGAATAGCTGGGCAATACTGCTCACAGCTTCCAGCCACTTGCTGATGAGGGACTGCCTCAACTGGCCGTGGCTTCTGGATCTTTGCACTCGTTGGACTTTCCCTCTGCTAATTTCTCAGGGGATTTTCTAAACTACAATGTTTATGCTTTCTGCTGTCCTCACGTACTTAGAATGGTACCAGGCACAGATCCTGGGAAGGTAACTGGGAAAGCCATGGGGTCTCTGCCACTTACTCAGGGATCAAGACTCGGCTGGAAAGTGCTGTCCCTGAGCAGTGCAGGGATGTGATTGCACAGAGATGAGTTCCCTCATCCCCACACAGTGTTTCCTACACAATTTTACTACATGATTTGACAGACGCCAGAAACTTATCTTCTCAGAATGTTTTTCCCAAAGCTTCTTAAATTATCATTTATTGATGAACGTCATGAAAGCAGTGTCAGGAAATCATTAAAAAAGACGCAGACCAAAAAAAAGGAAAACAGATGGAAAATCAGGCTAACCTGCGGGAGCATCGCAGCTCCTCAACGATTCCATTTGCCTTGGGTGCCCCCTCGTGTTCATCACTAGTGTAGCCAGACGCATTTGGACTGGCACAGACCAAAAAAGAAGTATCCATTTGCGATCACCTTATAAGGTTAATCCATTTCGTAATCCTCTGGTCCCCCCCTCTATCTAATACCCCTATGACTTCATCTGCAGAGAATCCGTGTGCAAATCTGCAGGTTGGATGCATAGCCTTATCTCGGACAGTCCCAAACCAAAGAAGGTTTCCTCTGCTTGTGTTTTGTCCCAAGTTGTGTGCATATTCAAACTTCTTGAGAGACTTCAGTAATGCTCTTGGGCCTGGTTTTAAGAGGAGTGATTCCAGCTGAAATGGCAGAGAGTGGAGGATGCTCACAGCAGCTGATCACATCAAAGGATTAAACTTTGTGCCTCTAACAAAATATTTCCCACCCAGGCTGCTGCATTGGGAGGCTCAGTACCCAGAAAGCTGAGCTCCCAAAAAGCCAGAGAACCTCATATGACACTTAAACATCTGCTTCAAATAATTATATTTATAGAAGACAATCCACTTCTTGTGAAAGTATGGCAGTGTGTCATCAGCTTGCTTTAGTATGTTCCCTGCTGTGCTGTTCAGCATTCACAGGAGCAGAGTGGGATTCCCTCACACTCCGGATTTGTACAACCCATTTGTGTTCTTCTGTTGTATGAGCAGTAGGAAAAAAAAAATATATATTCTAATTTTCAAGCAAATGAGAACAGTTCCTTTCTTTGAAACCTCAACAACTGAATGTCAAACACGCACACCCACGGGTGGGTTATATTTGGGGTTCCTGGAGACACAGCAGGAAGGAAATTGGTCGGTTTGCGCTAACAGACATCCTGATCACAACTTTTTGTCACACTTAGGAGTGAAAAGAGGAGGTATGAAATATGGCAGTAGGTGATATGGAAAACAGGTCCTTTCCTCCTCTTAACTAAAAGGGCAAAATATTGCAGGGAATGGACTTTTGCCAGTAAATTTTTTTAATCGATAGGTTCTGTGATTCAGGCTTCAGACAATTTACTGACAGGTTATTATTTTGTTAGCCTAAGTGAACTGAGTTATGGGTTATTCATTCAGCAGGTCAAGAAGTTAGATCTTACAGAGGTGAAAAATGACTTAGATGTTGGCAACAATCCTACAGAAATGTTTGGAATATTTAAGGGGTATTGTATAAGAAAGCTTTCATGAGTGGGGGGCAAAGGACTTCAGACTTCAGGACTTGGAACCCATTTTCTTCCATCAGCACTAACCTTATAAGAAGATAAAAATTAAAGCACACTTCCTTCTTCAGTGTGACTTTACAGCAGCTGTATATTATGCTCTCACTAGGGCCCTCTGCTGCTCACATTCATAGTGAAAACCTCCAAACTTGTTTGGGGCTCCCAGAAAAGGCTTGTAATGCTTAAAACAATCAAATCCAATAATTTTGTAAGGGATGTAAAACTTAAGCCCTCATGGATCAGGATTAATCTCTACCTGAGTGAGTTAAGAAGAAACTTTTTAATGGAAAGGTATTTCAAAACTGCTTGTGCTCATGCTGGCCTCTGTCAGAGAGACAGTACACGACAAATGAGCAGATCTGGCTTGACAGTTGTTAATTAAAATCTTCTGATATTCAAAGA
The DNA here is from genome assembly GCA_028020825.1 of Podargus strigoides. Taxonomy (NCBI): domain Eukaryota; kingdom Metazoa; phylum Chordata; class Aves; order Caprimulgiformes; family Podargidae; genus Podargus; species Podargus strigoides. Next base: position 6,972,237 of record CM051624.1, on the reverse strand, counting down.
ACTTTGCTGAGGGAGTAAAAGTATTTCTTTCATGGGTTTTTCTCTTCCGATTATTGCTAAAAATATTTCTTTATCAGGGATGTCACTTCCCCTGATATTATCTACACAGTGTATAATTTTGTGAGATCATGCTTGGCTGCTGTGGCACTCATTACCTCACCAGCAGCAGGTGGAACTTCAGGAAGGCAACAAACTCCAGAAGCAGAAAGAATCTGAAGAAACCAAAAGTTCTTATTTTCACAAATACATCTGTGAGAACAGAACAAGAAGGACAATAGTATCACAATCTCCATCACAGTATTGCTATTTGCCTTTTGCAAAAGCCTGGAATCTGCAAATTTCGGGCATGTGACATAATTTCATGCCTATGAGATGCTCAGCTTTCTGGAAGGAACAATATAGCTTTAGTACGTGCTTCAACATGCCTGTCAACGTGCTACAGCAAGTCATTTTGCACTATATACCTGGTCAGTTTGTAGAGACCTCTACGTGATACTTGGCTGCATCTGTGTCATTTGATGGAAGACAAATACCGACAGCAATGAGTTTGTAAGAAGGTGGAAGTTTCTGCTTCTGCATTAACAGACTTGTGTATTTTGAAAGCTGACAGATGCAAGCCTATACAAACGTCCTGCTACGGGATCTATTTGGCTCAGTTTCCTTCCCGTCCGTGGCAAGACACGCTAATTTACTACGTGCAGGTTGAGTGCTAAAGTAAGCAATAACTTTCTTGCATGAAAACTTGAGTTCTTTCATTCAGGAACTAATAACCCAAAGAGCTACGAAGCACTAGACTTTAATGTTATGGCACCTTTGTTATGCAGAGCTCAAAGTGCTTTACTGAAACCGATTCGTTACACCTCACAAAACTTATCTATGTATTACAGTATGATCAAATTAGATTTGATTGATGAATTAAATCAATTTTTGAAGCATAACAAATATTATACTTTTGCAATGCATACATGAGTGTTGTAGTGCCAATTTTATTTTCAGGGAACACAGGAACTGGCATATGATAGATGAAAACATGAGGCTCATATTTTTCACTGCATGCTACATATTTTTATACAACTTTTAATTATTACAGGCTTTATGACATGTCAAAAAAATGTACCACTCATCAGCTGCAGTGCAAATTTTGTTTGATAGCAATACTCTTTTCTCCACAGAGCAAATCTCCTAAATTGGGAGGAAGGGCAAAGATTGGTAAAAAGGAAGTGTTTTATCATACAGAATCACAGAACAGCCTTGGTTGGAAAAGACCTCTAAGATCACCCAGCCCAACCATTAACCCAGCACTGCCAAGTCACCACTACCCCCTGTCCCTCAGCAGCACATCTACATGGCTCTGAAATCCCTCCAGGGATGGGGACTCCCCCACTGCCCTGGGCAGCCTGTTCTCATAAACTTACAAGAAGTCTATGGTGAAATGAATGAATCCTGGGGAAAATTTTAGGGAATACTCATGTTCTGCCTTAAGCACAAGACCTGTGGCTCCATCCGAACCACCACGGGCCCAGTTTTGCAGAACTCTGCCCGAGCGAGTTCCCTGACGCTGGCAGATGCTCACCGCCGGCAGCAGAGCACTGGCACGGAGGAACGCAGATATAATGTCCCTTTTTGAGAGCGGGGCCCACAGCTGCTCCTCAAGCAGCACCTCCAGAGCCATCCCTTGTTTCCCCAAGGTTCCCTCCACCTCAGCGAGGCCTCGGGAGCTGCGCGCTGCACAGGCATCAGCGCCCACCCGCGGCTGCCCCGGCCCCTCGGCAGCCGAACTCCCCTCCGCCGCAGCCGCTGTCGAGCGCCGGGGCCAGGCCCGGTTAGGAACCGTTCGTCTGGGGATGCGGCAGGGCACACCGCCCACCGGCCCCGCCCCGCGCGGGGAGGGCGGGGCGGGCAGCGGCAGACAAAGTCTCGCGAGAGCAGGCGGGAGCGGCTGCTGCTCGGCTCCTCCCCGTGCCGGTCCCGGAGAGCGAGGCCTGCGCTGAGACCGGGCGACGCCGCGCCGGGCGGGCAGCGGCACCGGCGGGGAGGCGGCAGCGGCGGGCTGGCCGGGGCCCGGCCTGGGCGCTGGGCAAGATGCCGGGTGGACGGGCGTGCGCCGCCTGCGGCTGCTTGGAGATCGAGGTGGACGCGGCGCGGGGGGACGCGGTGTGCACGGGCTGCGGCTCGGTGCTGGAGGACAACATCATCGTCTCCGAGGTGCAGTTCGTGGAGAACAGCGGCGGCGGCTCCTCCGCCGTGGGGCAGTTCGTGTCGCTGGACGGTGAGCGCCGCCGGGCCGGGCAGGGCTGGGGCGGGGCGGGAGGTCTGGTGCCGTGGGGAGGGGGTGAGAGGGGAATGTATGGGGAGAGGGTGTTGGGGGGACAGGGGAGGGTGGTGGGGGACGAGGGTCATTGCAGGAGGGACAGGGCGGTGTCAGGGGTATGGAGAACAGGGCACGGGGGTGAGGGTGCTGTGCTGGAGGGTGGGGTTATGGGGTGGTGCGTGGGGGAGCGGGTCCTGGGGGATAAGGACAATGTGCAGGGAAAAGGATGCTGTGCGAAGGGGGACAGGGATGGTGCATGTGGGAGCCGGTGCTGCACAGAGTGGCGATGGGAGGCAGTGCCTGGGGAGGGAGGACAGCCTGCCGTGCAGAATGGGGTGGGGGAGGCTGGGATGAATGGGGAGAGAGCTGTGCTGGATGGGAGAGATGCTCTGTGTGTGATGGGAGTAAGTGCCTGGGGGACTGGAGTTCTGCGTGGGGTGGGGTGGGTGCATGAGAGGAGATTTGGGGCTCTGTGGAAGGACTGGGTGCATGGGGAATGGTATGTAAAATTATTTAGGGTAGGGGACAAGAGGGTTGGATGCTTGATGGGTAGAGGGAGTACGTGGAGGCATGGAGAAGAAAGGCTGGAAGTGAAGGGTCAAGAGTCTTCTGTAAATCATAGAGCTACAGAATAGCCCTGGTTGGAAAAGACCTCTAAGATCATTAAGTCCAACCATTAACCCAGCACTGCCAAGGCACCAGTACACCATGTGTCTCAGCACCACACCTACGTGTCTCTTAAACACCTCCAGGGATGGATACTCCACCACTGCCCTGGGCAACCTGTTCCAGTGCCTGACAGCCCTTTCAGTATTTTTCCTAATATCCAATCTAAACCTCCCCTGGCACAACTTGAGGCAATTACCCCTCATCCTATAACTAGTTACGTGGGAGAAGAGACCGACCCCCTCCTTGCTGTACCCTCCTTTCAGGTAGTTGTAGAGAGCAATGAGGTCTCCCCTCAGCCTACTCTTCTCCAGACTAAACGATAGATGGATTGGAGTGCTCATGTGAATGCCTTGCAGGATAAGGCGTGTGTGCCTGGAAAAGGCACGTGGTGTTTGGAAGGGGAGAGAAGTGTAGGGAATGTGTATAAGGAGAAAGAACCATAAGCGAGAAGCATGGGAAGGAGCTTATCAGTGAAACAAGGGGGAATGATGGATTGTATGGTTATGGGAAAGAAAGAAGAGTGGTGGTGGAGAGGGCAGCGCTGCATATGGGAGTTCAGGAGTTTACTGTAGACTAGGATTTGTCTGATGCCATTCCTGTCTTCCAGCTCAGGGTGCTGGCATTACTGGTTTGGGGTTTTTTTATAGCTTATGAGCAGTTCTTGTATCCTTTGCTTTTTCCTGTAGTGATGTGGAGACTATGTTTTTAAAAGCTTGTACTGCTTTTCCCCCCTCCCACCCAAAATTATGCAGGACAGATGGCATGCAAGCAAGAGCTTGTTTTGGGATGCCTTTATCCTATGAAAAAAATATCACAAGGAAAAGAGAGAAGTGCACCATACTGAGGCTTTTTCTTCTGAATGAATGAATTGCACAGTACTTTCCTACGTTCCTTTAAGAGACTTATACTTTTGTGCAAGAAGTCTGGAGATGCTGTTGTTGGCTGATCTTTTTTGATGGACAACGTATTAATTCCTTGATCTTGTATAGCTAGTTACCTGTCATATGTTACTCTGAAAAACAATTCTAGCGTCCATGAAGGCAAATAAGCAGTGTGAGGAGAGGTGGGTGTGTAAACGTGAAAACGTAACTGGAGCACGTTCTAGCATGCTTATGGTAGCTGGCACAAGATGTGGTTGCAGGGGCTTTGCTGTGTGTTCCTACTGTGATACTCTAGCAAGTCCTCATGTGCGTTAATGTATGTGTTTTGGTGAGGTGTTGTTTGTGGAAACAATGGAACAGGACTTTCAAAACAATGCTGTTTGTAAACAGCTCTTTGTAGATTTGCCAAGTTACTGTGAGGATGAGTGCGGGCCCTGTTTCACACAGTAAATATATTAAGGAAATTTGGATGTGGATAGTTTATGCTGGTATAATTCTTTATTTTCCAAAGCAGATGCTTCTGTTGTGAATAATTTTTATTTGCTTGACTTAAACCGAGTGATGCAAGCTAATCTGAAAAGATATATTTGTGCTGCAACAGCAGTGTCTTCATAATGTGTGCTTGTCTATGATGCTTGTATGACACTGATTTAAGTCTTTGGGAATGGGAAGAAAAGTTCTTTCCTGTGTAAGCAAGAGAGAATTTTTATCTCGAGTGTTGTGTTATCTGGAGAATTTCCAATGGAACAATTGTTTCTTTTAAGTCAGAAAACATGTACTTGCTAAAATCAACATTTTCTGGTCGACTATAGCTTTCAGTGATTTCTGATTATGTAAACAGGTTTCCATCAAAGTTACCTCTTTTTAACACCTTTTTCTGTCATCTTTGTTGGCTCTTTAGGTCTGTGGATCTGAGGGATCCCCTGCGTATGAAACGTCTTGGGCTGAGGCTCCTCGGACTGCAGTCTTGTGTTCATGGGCAGCCCTAATGTGTGGAGCATGTGTGGTGTCAGAGGTGCCTGGGCTACTGTTTTTGAGACCCTTGCTCTTGGTCAGTAGGGCTGGGTGACTTGGAGGCTGTTGTGTAGGTTTTGCAAATCATAAGGGCTGTCAAGATATCTGTTGCAGAGCTGGGAGTTGAGTGGTGCTCTTGGTGTCTGTGTCTGTGGAGCTCCTGGTTGTGCAACAAGATTCCCCAAACCCTTCTGAGATCCATGAGGGCTTCTGTTTGTGTGCTAATATGTGTCGAATAATTATAGATGCCTTTATTCATAATTTATTGTCGTCATCATCATAAAGAAGCAAAAGGAAATGGAAAGCTCTGAAATAGTGTTACTGACTTCTCTTTGCAAAACCTCTTATTTTGCCAAGCTGCCTGTTAAGGATTAAGAATCTTGCATTTGTTTGCTGAAGGAGGAAGAGAGTCCTGCACTTCTCTATATTAGTACGAAGTGGCCTATCTAGATCATGCTAAGTCCTTGCTCATAAACCCAGCAACCTCACTATAAAACATGGGAAATCCCTTCTTTTCTTCTTTCTGGATTGGAAGAAGGTGAGAGGTCACAGTTAAGTTTTCCCAGTCAGTATTTACTTTCAGCTATCAATGTGTGTAGTGTAGGAAGCCACACTGTCAACACTGTTGCCTTTCACAGGGAAGTTTGGTGTAGCCAATGTTTGCAGATGCAGGTGTGTGAGTCTATTTCTTTCCATTGTTTTGACACTTTTAACAACTGGGCATTGGTGTGCTGAGGAAGTGTGATCTTGTGCTTGGATATGAGTGAGATTTTGCTCTGCTCCTGCAAGAAGGTTTGGGGAAATGCAGGCTAGTAAGTCTGTTGCACAAAAGGGTAGAAGGACAGAATAGGTGGCCATACAGGTAAATATGGGGGAAGAATGTTTGTTTTTTTTTGGCAAAGAGGCATGCCTTGCAGATCTTTTGGAGCTTTCTAAAGAAGTCAGTAAGTGGAGATAGCAGATCGTTGGATTTGCAAAGGCAGGTCAGCAAGATCCTTCACCAGAAGCTTTTTGAAGAATCTGAGCTGTCATGGATAAGAGAAGGTCCTTGCAGAGCAGAGTAACTACTCAAATTATTTATTTCTAGTCTATGTTTCTTATAAGTCTCCTGAAGGAGGTGCCAGTGAAGTTCCGTAGAATCTGGGCTGATGATCTGGAAAACAGGTGAATGGTGAGTTAGTGAGGTTTGCTGACAACACAAAATTATTTGGGGTAGTAAAGACTGTAGAAGAGCCTGTTGCTCATAGTAGCTGGGTAGTGGGATAGCAGATGGCATCGAGCTGCAATGAGAGTTAGGATTGTTCCTGTCTTCCACATGTGGGATGTCAGCATTTGGACTGGCCATTATAACTTGGGAAGGAGATCCCTAGGTTTTAATGGATAGTTCTGTAAAAACATTCAGCTCAGTGCTCATTTGCAGTACAAAAAAAACCCCAAAAAACCCCAAAAACAAACAAACAAACAAAACAGAGCAAGGAGGGGCATGTTAGAAGTTATCAGGTAAAGAATATAACTGCATATACATATGCTGTTATGTATCCACAGCACTGTCTGCAGCTTAAATACTGTGTGCAGTTCTGGTGTGTTTCTTTCTTTTTCCACCCCCTTCCTGAAGAAAACCTCTAATAGAACTAAAAAAGATACAGATAGGAAGATGGGGTGATTAAGAGGAGGGCTTCTCGAACAGCTTCTCAGTTAGAATGGCTGAATAGACTCAGCCTCTTCAGACTAGAAGAGAGATGATTGAATGGGGACAGAGTAGAGGTCTGTAAATACAGTAGAATAACACGGCAAGGATGAGCAATTGTTCAGTATCACATAATGCAAAAACTAGGGAACACTAAGAAATCTAGCAGCTATCTTATTTTAAGGTTAGCAAGTAGGATGTTCAGAAGCATTAGGAGTTTTTTTTTGTTTGGGTTTGGTTTTGCTTCGCCCCCCCCCAAAAAAAAAAACCAAACCACCAACCCCACATTTAATTAAATTGTGAATCTTAAGTTGTGGATGTTAAAACTTTGCATGAGCTAAAAAATGATTGGGCAAACAGAATAAAAATCTGCCATGGCCATTAAAAGGAAGATCCTATCAGGATATCAGGAAATCCTTGAGCCACACATCTCTAGACTCTGGGAGACTGTATGAGAGTAATATCATGACAAGCTTTCCTGCTATGTTTTGTGTTCACTTGTAGGCGTGTATATTAATGAACTTCACTGTTCAGAGGTAGGATACTGGGCTAGACCTTCACTCTGACTTGGCACAGCTGTTCTTTTGAGTCTTCAGAGGAAGATCATGTTCTTTGAACTCTACAAAGATGCTTTTAAGGATTTTGACAGTTCTTTTAAAACTGATGGAAGAATTGGGGGGCTGTGGTTTTACAGCATAAAATATAGATCTTCCTAGATATTAATACTGGGGTTTTTTTTCAGCTTGTGTTTTGGAAAGTGGTGAGCACTGACTCCTCTGACTTTGACAGTTACACAGATAGGTTCTCTCTTGAAAATGCTTAGCTAATTCTTCTGATCTGCTTGTGAGAAGTAGGTAGTAGAGTTATTTACAGTTGTGAGAGTCTGTGATCAGGTGTCCAGCAATCCAAACTGCAAGGTGAACATTTGTTTAGAGTAAAGTTGCGTGTGCAGTACTTTATAATGAGGACCATGAAATCTTCCCTGATGGTAGTTGGGGTATATAGAAGGAGATGGGGTACTTCTGTAAATACACAGAGAGAGCTAGGCCATCCCAATCCTGATGAGATGCCCTTTGGAGATGGGCATGACCTGTCTGTCTCAGCATAATAACACCAATGCTCGTCATTGCCATGGTCTTGATGGAAATGGAGGATATGATTGCAGGTTAGCCGAATCCTACAATTCCTTTTAATGCTGTCTGTCTCAGAGAGTGGCAGGTCATCTCTTCTTGAGAGGTAACTGTATCTTGCTGTGTCACCAGCTGGTAAGTTCTTCCACTAGCAAGGGAATACTCGCGTCATGCTCTAGAAGGGGGTTACTTGTGTATGTTTCTATTGATCTTCTGAGAGGAAGGTCCTCACGAAGCAGAAGCTAGTGACAGCTAGGCCTTGTACTGGTCCAGTTATAATTCTTAATTCTGTTGCAAGTGGTCATGGTCAGGTAAGAGTCCAGCCTCAATGCATAACCCTAGCCATGTTACTGTCTTAAGCTTGTGAAGATCATGTATTGAAATTGAGTTTCTGATCTTGACTGATTTGACCCTGGATAAGTCAGATACTAGTGGAAAAGGATCATGCATGTTTGAGCTACAAGGAACTCTGTTAATGGCACAGAAAAAAGTTTGGGGGATGTGCTTTTCCTAGCTGAGTCTAGTTTTGAAGAATAACTATCCACCTTATAATTGATAACCAGTTCAGACAGTCTCAAACTAGCCAAAACAGGTAGTTCTTTGTGGCTTCTTGTCAAGTTTGGAGAACATTTGAATTAAAATTCCTCCTTCTCTTAATTGGAATGAATGTGTATTGCTGCCTTCCCCCCCCCCCCCCCCCCCCCCCCCCCCCCCCCCCGCTTCATACCTAAGTTCTTAACAGACTCCTATCAGTCATAACACTTGAACACGTCCCAGCGTGAAGTACAGCAATACAGGGTCTAAGAGTGAGCTGTGTTTCTCCTTCTCCATTATACTGTAATTGCATCCTGGAAGATTGAGCTTTGCCAGTCTGCACCAGTTTGTTGGCTGCTGCTTTTGTAGAAAGGCAAGTTATGAGTTGTGTGCCATGTTTGAAGGTGGTGAAATCACTCTTTTGCTGTGTCTGGGTGGGAGTCCCTTGTCTTGTGGTAGCTGTTGTGGAAAGAGTTTCTCCTGAGTAAGTTCCCTGAGGCTGACAGGAAATAGACCAACTATGAAGCTAAAGAGAGTGAGAGAAGGAAAGCTAAACATGGAACAAACATTGATAGTCCAGATCTCCCTTCAGGTTTTTGTTTAAAGAAGCTGAGTAAGTGGTAGTCTAGGGCTTCTGACACTAATGAAAGTGGAAGATAACAGTCCCACCTGGGAAAGCTGATGTGCAGGCAGCACAGCACAAGCTGGAAGATGTAGCTGAGAAAATGCAGCCTGAGAAAATGGCACTGCAAGGTGTACTGAGCTTGTGGTCCTGAAACATATGGTGTCTCGGGAAGCTCAGCTGCTTTTGTTTGGAAATCACCTTCAGATGCTTGGTAGTGCAAGCTGAGAAAAATGGCATCTGATAAGCTTCTTGGGCACAAACCATAAGGCAGCATGGAAACCTGTGGGGGAACCTGTGTATGTGCAGTCCAGTGGCAGGAGTGCTACCTGCTTTGCCAAGCACTGCTGGCCCTTGCTGTCCCCATCCGTCTTCTACCTGGGGCTCCCTCAACCCTGCCCGGGACCCCATCTTGGGCCCCTGGGCATGTCAGCCCCTGCCCCAGGGACTCTGCAGCAGGGCTGGTCTCCAGCTCCCCACAGCTTTGCCTGGCCATGGGCTCTGCTGAGCCTGGCCTGTGTTCCCCCTGGCCTCAGCCATCCCTGTGGCCCTGCCTGGCCATGGAACAAGGGGCATTTATTAACTCCAGATAAGACCTACAGGATACTTCATCCTCAAATGCACATCGTGGGAAGCCTCAGTGGGAGGGTTGTGGAGTAATTGTAGGCTCCCCACCAAAGTGGGATTCTTGCCCCACAGGACTTCCCCTGCCTTTGGGGTCGAGGTGAATGAACATCACTGATGTGTCTGTGAGGCTGAACAGCGTGACAGTCTTGAAACAGGTTTACTATTTTATGGTTGGGATTTATATTTGTTTTGGTGGCTTTTGATTAAAAAATATGTAATAAACGAAATTAAAAATCCATATTCTTTTCTTTAAATGGTAGGCTGGCATTTGTTGTTTGAGATTTACAGTAAAGTGTGCAAATTAAAGTATTTTAACTTGGTGACTAAGCCAGGAGGTTTTAGGATGGTGACAAGTTTACAGACACAGTCATAGAAATGGGAGGCTGCAAGGGGCATTGGCAGCGTTAGTCCAACTTCAGCATGGAGTCAGGATCACAGATGGCTCATGGCTTTTGCACAGCATGCATACTGTAAGACTCTCCAGCTCCGAATGTACATGAGTTTGCACGATACTAATTTGAGGCTGGTGGGAAGAATGTTGCTTGTGGGAAATTATCTCCTTCCTTTTGCTCATAGGGAGAAAGGAAAGTTGTGAAATAGTAGCCCTTAACATACCAACAAGTCTTTGTGAAAATGTTTAGTGTAGGAGGCTCCACAACATTTCTAAGTAGGCTGCTTCAAATATTAGAAGATCAAGGAATCATTTCTTCCTGCTAATATTTTTTTTTTTTTTTTGTTGCAACTGAATTATAAGCAACCTACTACAGTGACCCATTCGCCATAAATGCTGAATGTGTACTCTTACTCTGCAGTGTCCCTTGGTAAATCTAATGTGTCTTTAGTAAAGCTGTGGTGTGCTCAATTTTTCAGGTATGGCTATGGAAGCTTGCTGAAATATTTTGTATATGCTACTTAAACTTCTTTATGTTTTTACGTTGAGAAGCGTGAGTGACATTGACCTCAAGTGTAGAACTTGACTGGAGTTTGCCTTGGTCAAAGTATTTCAGTCTTTTGGGGTTTGTGGAAATGGAAAGTTATGGTCAGCAGACTGGAGAGAAGTGTGGGACTAGATACAGGGAGGAAAAAGCTTTCATGAAATTTAAGCTAAGCTTGCTAGCCATTCATCTTCTCTGCCTTTTTTTCTTCTAGAACTTTGTGAGATGAACAGTTACTGTCACAGTAGGTGCTAGTGAGACAGTTGGTAAAGAGGATGAACTCTTTTTATATCAGATTCTGTGTTTTTGTCTGGTCAGTTGTTGTAGAATCATAGAATCACTATGGTTGGAAAGGACCTCCAGGATCATCAAGTCCAAGCTTTATCCCATCATCTCCCTAACCACTAGACCATGGCCTCAAGTGCTTCATCCACTCATTTTTTAAACACCTTCAGGGATGATGAGCACCACCTCCCTGGGCAGCCTCATCCAGTGCCTAACCACCCTCTCAGTAAAGAACTTCTTCCCAATATCCAATCTAAACTTCCCCTGACGCAACTTGAGGCCATTTCCTCTTGTCCTATCATTAGTAATTTGGGAGAAGAGACCAACACCAGCCTCACTACAACCTCCTTTTAGGTATTTGTAGAGAGCAATAAAGTCTCCTCTCAGTCTCCTCCAAACTAAATAACCCCAGTTCCCTCAGCTGGTCTCCATCAGCCCTGTTTTCCAGACCTCTCACCAGCCTTGCTGCCCTTCTCTGGACTCACTCCAGCACCTCAATGTCCTTCTTATCCTGTGGTGCCCAGAACTGGACACAGTACTCAAGGTGCAGTCTCACCAGTGCTGAGTACAGGGGAACAATCACCTCCCTACTCCTGCTGGTCACACCGATTCTGACACAGGCCAGGATGCCATTGGCCTTGGCCACGTGGGCACACTGCTGGCTCGTGTTCAGTCGCTGTCAACCAACACCCCCCAGTCCTTTTCCACCAGGCAGCTTTCCAGCCACTCTTCCCCAAGCCTGTAGCGCTGCATGGGGTTGTTGTGGCCGAAGTGCATAAGCTGGCACTTACCCTTGTTAAACCTCATGCAATTGGTCTCAGCCCATCGCTCCAGCCTGTCCAAATCCCACTGCAGAGCCTCCCTACCCTCAAGCAGATCAACACTCCCACTTAATTTCGTGTCATCTGCAAATTTACTGGGGGTACATTCGATCCCCTCATCCAGGTCATTGATAAAGATATTAAACAAGACTGGCCCCAAAGCCGAGCCCTGAGGGACACCGCTTGTGACTGGTCTCCAACAGGATTTAACTCCATTCTCCAGAACGTTCTGGACTTGGCCATCCAGACAGTTTTTAACCCAGCGAAGAGTTATAGAATCACTATGGTTGGAAAGGACCTCCAGGATCATCAAGTCTACCTGTCTAAGCCATGAGCTGCCAGGTTCTCCAGCAGAATGCTTTGGGAAACAGTGTCAAATGCCTTACTGAAGTCCAGGTAGACAACATCTACTGTTTTTCGCTCATCCACTAGGCAGGTCACCTGATTGTAGAAGGAGATCAGGTTGGTTAAACAGGACTTGCCCTTCATGAACCCATGTTGGCTGGACCCGATCCCCCTGTTGTCCTGCGCTTGCTGTGTGATCTCCCCCAAGATGAACCGTTCCATAATCTTCCCCAGCACCGAGGTCAGGCTGACAGGCCTGTAGTTCTTCTACTTCTTGTAGATGGGGTCACATTGGCAAGTTTCCAGTCATCTGTGACCTCCCCCGATAACCAGGACTGCTGATCGATGATGGAGAGCGGCTTGGCAAGTTCCTCCGCCAGCTCCCTCAGCACTCTCGGGTGGATCTCATCCGGCCCCACAGACTTATGGATGTCCAATTGGCTTAGCAGGTCCTTCACTACTATTTCCTTGGTTACGAGGGGATTATTCTGATCTCCATCCCAGTCTTCCAGCTCAGGGGACTGAATACCATGAGGATAACTGGTTTGACTGTTAAAGACTGGGGCAAAGAAGGCATTAAGTACCTCAGCCTTTTCCTCATCCTTGGTAACAGTGTTCCCCCTTGCATCCAATAAAGGATGGAGAGTCTCCCTGGTTCTTTTTTCTATTGTTAATATACAATAAAGGATTATTCTGTATTTTTGCATTTTACAAAAGCAGAAGGAGTAGGGCTTTTATTTTTAATTGGTAGTTGTTAATTTGTTTCCATGTAGGATATATTGATAGACTAAGTCCTGACATAAAATATTGCTTATAGTTTAGCCTCAAACAGTCTTGAAATGGATTCCACCAGCAGTACACATACTAAACTTGAAATGAAAACACTGAGTACTGAAAAGTAAAAATAATGTTAATGTCAGTAAATTTTCTCTTACTTGTGGCCCAGATTTCTAGAGATGGCAGTAATTCATGATCAATTTTAAATGATGCAGAGTGGTCATGATGTTGTTTGCAACACAGAAGAAAGTATGGATACATTGTGTTTGCAGATCTTTTTGGGAAATCTGGAGACTATTTACCTGTTTTACTTTGTGCTAGGTTTTCTCATTACAAAAGTAATTCATAATCATGCTGTGTTGGGAAGGAAGAGGGGAAACTTGCATCTACTTCATGCAAAAAATAATCTGCTACACGTTTTAGTGAGATGAACTGAATCAATTTTTGCTTCTCTCCTGAAATCCTCCAGGTGGCAATCTTGCATCAGAGTTAAGTGGGGTTTTTTCTGGCATTGAGTATTTTACGTGCTGTCCTTGTGATGGCAACAAATGCTTGAAGTGCTGCAGAGTGTACTGCTCTCAGCTGTGAAAATGCTGACTCGTGCACCTAACTTGGATGCAGACTGGTTCTACAGACTTATGCAGCCCTAAAATCAGGCATAGTGGATGCCACAGTATATTTTTATTTATTTGGTTGGTAGTTACGAAAATAAGCCCATAGATAGCTAGCTGTGAATGGAGTAGATTGAAATCTTGTCAAAGTTTCAGCAGGCTGTGGTGTGTGCAGATCTGTTACCTTCCCTGTAAAAAAGGCTGAGAAAAGAATTACTTCAGTTACAGACTTCAGTAATTTTGTGCATTTAGAAAACATTATTCACGTGATTTTGCTATTATAGGTGTGAATTGTAAAGGGACATTTGCTTACTCTCCTCTTGACTTTTATGGCCTAACTTAAGTAGGAAGCTCATTAATTTTTTTGTATTAGATTATCCAGTCTACCTTGATTATGAAACCGTTGGTGTGGTGCAGTCTGTATTCTTTACCAGACACAGATTTATGCTAAGTCTGTAAATATGTGAGTTTTAAATTGAAGGGTTTTTTCCTACCTTGTCCTGAAGAGTGAGCTGGTGTTTTTTGGTTTTGGTTTCACAGGGAAGGATTTTGGTAGGACTGGTTCTATCAAATAGCAGATACACTTCAGTTCAAGTTGCAGGCAGGTTCATTCCCTGTCTTCACTTGCTCATTTATGTAGAGGAAACAAAATCCATAATGCTGGGACTGAATCTGTTTCATCTCCAGGTGCTGAATCTGAAACACAGCATGTCTCTAGCCCTCAGAAAGTGCCCTTTAAGCTGCAGATGCCCGATGCACTGCTCTTTGCCCTCTCTGTATGGAGGGATGTGATAAGTGCTGTTCCTGCTGTCTGTCGTCATCTTATTGCTGTACAAGGTTACCACAGACTTCAAGCTTTGCTTGCTCCTTTTACTGCTTGAGGAACACTTTTTGTAGAGAAGCAGAGTGATGTGACCTCCTTTGTTAGTCATTCGATGGAGCAAAATGGAAACAGCCAGGGTCTGGCTCTGCAGATGGCAGCTGTGCCCCAGACTGTGCTGCAAGGAGAAGACCTGGGGATGGCAGCTCTTGGCTGCTTGAGGGACCATCACCGTAGTTCAGTGCTTGAGTAATGTGGGGTTATGGGCTGGGTCTGGACCAGCGGAAGCTTTGGCTGAGTATCATCAAGTTTCCAGGTATATGATCTCCTCCATCTTCAGTTCTCTCCTTTTGGTGTCTTGAGGCACTGTGGCCCACTGAGGCCCAAAAAATTGAGCATCTGTACTTCTGAGCTGCTTAACACACCTCTCCACACCTTCTGTTATCCAAAATTTCATGTAAATGTCTAAAGCTACCTTGAAGAGGAGAGGAGGATTCAGTCACGCAAAACTGAGAACCTCAGTTAGTTTCTAAAAATAATCAGTTGATGACAATGTACCTTGGGAGTCACCACCTCATGAAGGAGGGTATTTGAGTTGGCTTGGGGAAGTGTTAGTGTTAATGTTGAAGATTTGGCAGGCGGTACTTGAAGACACCAAATACTTCTCGGATATATTTTTGTGTATGTTGAAAGCTGAATGTGAAAAACCAAAAACCTGTTTAATGCACTTTTAAAGCTGTAGAGGGAAAAATGGAAAAGGTCAAGAAATGTAAAAATTTCAGTTAAGCTGGGATGTTAATTTGGTTGTGCCTAGCAATTGCTATTCAGTTCCTTTGTACTTTTTAAAATGACTAGCTTTGTAGGGATTTTGTCTTTAAATTCATTTGATTTCACAGCTTTCTTTAAGAGTTTATGTTTTTATTACCCAGCTGAACAGTTACGTTAATGAGTTTGGTTTGCATTCTGCTTGTAAAGATTAAAGCTGATGGTAAGACTTCATAGTCAATGGCAACATCAGTTTGCGGTTCTGAGAGTGTAAGTACTCAGCAGACTAGTTTTCTGTCAGTTTTCAAAGCCAAATGCTAATTAGAGATGTACAGTCTCTCCAGTTAACTCCCTGAGAAATGGGCATGTAATTCTGATTGCAGAATTCATCTTTCAGCTAGTTCTGCTACTGTCTGCTGCAGACTGTATAGCTTGGAAAGAAATGGCTTTTACGTACAATGTTATACTTTGATGTCTAATGGAAAAGAATCTTAAAGAACAGAACCACAGAAATCTCAGCTTAGTTTTATTTTGTTTGTATTCTTTCTGGATTTTAGCTTCTGAGTAAGTTATTTTGTCAATAATATTGTTTATCACCGCAGTAAGATTGTGTTTGCGCAAGCTTTTTAGTAGTAACAGGGAAACCTGTAAAAGAGTAATGTTCTTGTGACAGTGATAGTCCAATAGAGTTTGATATTTTTGTATATTCAAAGATAGAGGGGACTGAAAAGCAGAGCCTTTGTGCACAGGACAGGGAAATGGTACTTTTGAGCCTGCTACCTCCAGCCTGCCCTGCTGTCTGTTCCTGCTCCTGCCCTGCAGTTTGTGGCTGCCTCCACTGGACTGATGGTTGAGCCTGAGGTAGCCTGTGGTGAAGCAAACCTTAAAACAACAAAAAAAGGAGAGCAGGAGGTACAATTCCTGAAGTTAGATTTGCTACTGAAGAAAAGGAACATAAAACTGTTGCTGCTGTTGATATATTTTTTGCCAGGTAAACCATTATTAAACGCACACCCAAATGTTACCTGGTCTGTGGTAGCTTGGTAACCTCTCTTTTGCCTCATCGGTTTGTTTTGAAGCATTTGTGGAATTATGAGACTGTACCTGTAAGAATGGCAAGGAGACATTGCTGTCTGTAGTAGTGTGGAGCAAATACAGAGTTGGGAGGGTTACCTCTCTATCCAGTGAGGAGGTTGCTATTGAATATTTTTCATTTCTAATTAGGTTATTGAACTGAAGTATTTAAGCTGTGGGACATTTACGTGAGAGCTTCTGATTATTTGCTGAAAGGATTTGTTAATGAAGCGAAGGTGAAGTCAGTTTCTGTTGTGAATAGCACTGGAAACACAATTTAAAAGTTGTATGGAAAATGAAGTTTTGAAGGTTTATAGACAATAATTCTGCGGGGATATAAGCTGTTCTATTTTTTTTTTTCCCCTCAACATAGAGGTACATTAAATGCAGCTGACTTAGCAGACTAGCTAAGTAAGTCTAGCAAGAGTGAACAATTTAGGTCACAGTTTCTCATCACTTGTATCTGCTCTGGAAGTGTCTTGGTGTGTAGCAGAAATGTCCTGAACTGCTTTCAAGTGCCACTTCACTCCTCTGTATGTTTCTATCCCAAAGCCATTCTAGTTTGTTCTAGAGAACTGGTATGAGATGAGACAACAGAGCTACAAGGGCTTGAGAAAAAATTGTCGGCATCATACTCAACAAGATGACTTCTTCCTTATTCCAAAGAGCAGACTACTTGAATTAAGTAGAAGTCCAATTGCTAACAAATTACTTGTTTTCAGTCCTGTGTAGTTTAGCTTTTTGGTCTCACTTGCTGTTAAGCTGATAGATTTGAATATCCTGCTTGAGGTAACCTGATTGTTTGTTTGTTTTTTAAAAAAAAACAACTTCCTGCTTTAGTGTTTTTGTCTTTGACTGTTTTTGTCCTTGGTAGTTTAATTCACTGCTCTGCAAGATTGGTTTGCATGAGTAGTTCCATTGACTCCCGGAGGACTCTGCATTCAGGCTGTTCAGCACTGGCACGGATGCAGAAACCAGCCTCTAGTTTATGCTAATTTACAGCTCAGACTTTTTAGTCTCCAGCCTTTCAGGGTGTAAAAGTAGCAGTTCCAGACTTGCAGTTTTTGTAGCCTAAGTATCACTGTTTGTATGCGCTTAATGTTAAACTGAAGTTATTTTAAAGTAAGTGTTATGTCTGTAGTAGCCAACACAGTCGTCATTAAATGCTAAACATGTTTTATGTTCTGTAATGCCAGTAATTACCTATTAAAATTCTGTATTGAATATTCTTCAGACAAAAAATCCTAACTAAGCAATTGTTTCATAATTTACTTGGAGAAATATTTTACAATATTGATTTTCATGTTCTGCCTAAAATAGGGGTTGTGACATTATTGTACTTTGGAGCTGAGATTGGGGGGGGTTCTGGAGCCATGTGATTCTTATGGTATTCCAAAGAAGATGTAAATTGCACAGGATTTGTACTCGATGTCTTAAGCCCTTCAAGCACTTCTGTTGCCCTTCTTAATGTAATTTGGCATGCTATAAATTTTACAGATACCGAATATAGTGGCACAGTAAGTTTTCTTCTAATATTTTAATTCAGTTACTGCATTTGACATGTCTTTTTTTTTTTTTTTATTCCCTAATAGGTGCAGGCAAAACACCAACTTTAGGAGGGGGATTCCACACCAATCTGGGAAAGGAGTCACGAGCGCAGACTCTACAGAATGGTATTTTCAAGCTTTAGTCTTGTTGATATGACTTTTTTTTTTTTTAGTTTTGAATGTGACCTCAAAACCTTGGCAGGCCACTCATTATTCAGCAGAGAAGTCTGCATAGTGGTGATTTTACACTGTGCTCTCATTTAGTTGTTATACCTGATTTATGAGGTCAGGTAGCTGGCTGACAAAGGGTAACGGCACCTGACAATACTATCATAGTTTAAAAGGGCTTTTTCAAGGTCGACATGCCTATTGCACCTTTTTATTATCTGTTAACCTATTGTGGCTTTTTTAAAATTAGTTTTCAGGGTTCTTGAAATGCTTTATGCATGTTTATTTTTAAGTGTAACTGTTCAAATGATTTTTTTAATGCATTATAAGTGTGAGATAATGCTCATATTTATGCACACTTCATATTAATCATGTTCTTCATATGTGACTGTTGAACAGAGAAGGGAAAATTTGAAAAAATATCTTAGTGTCCAGAGGATATTTAAATAAATATTCTCATTACATGCTATACATTTTAATTGAGATCTACATACTCTACACTTTTTAAAGAGTGAATAAAACCAACTTTTATTCCAGAAACAGAATGGTCTTCCATTTTCAACTGCTATTACTCCTATCAATTGACAGGAGTTGTCATTTTTTGGCTAATTAATACTCTTGTCTCATGACTCTTGGAGATGACAGCTGATGGGTTGTCACATCAAAGACTCAGAAGCTGACATGTAATTAACCAAGGGATGTAGATGGATTTTACTGATAAGGTGCTAATTTTGGGGGGGATATTTTAGATAAAGGTATTTTCCTAAATTAGAGTATTGCAGCTCAAACACAGAAAAACTTATCTGATACTATGCCTGCATAGGTATGCAAAGGATAAGATTGATCTGATATTGTATCTCCATAGGTATAGAAAGGTTAAGATTGATCTGTTATTTAAATATCGCTTTATTCAACATTACTCAGCTGATTTATGTACAGATTGTTTTACATACAGAATGTTGTATTCAGCTGTTTGGACTGAACAGTATTGAGCCCTGTTTGTTTGGCAGAGGAAAGCTCGCACTTTGTGAGCTAGTTGTGGTGTCAGGTCCAAAGTTACTGCCTTATGAGTTTTAAAAATGCCTGTGTAAAGTGTAACTTGGATAAGCAGTGCAACAAACCCCTAGAATACCTTTTATAGTTAGTGAAGTTTGTCTTTGGATGAAGGCACTTTATCAAAACTGCAATTTTGACCAGGCATTTTAAAAATAAATTGTTTTGTGCATAAGAATTGCCCAGTTCCTTTTCTTTAATTGTAGAAAAGCAAAATGCTGAGGGGAAAAAAATGCTTTCTTATATTTTCTTGGAGTGTTTGAATCCTTCAAAAGTCCTTTTGGTTATGCTGAAAGGTGATTGCAATTAAAGACAGTGTAGGCGTTTTTCTCAAACCTAAACATGGCTTCTTTCTTGTATGAGTGTTTGCTGGGGAATATGTCTGAGCATCTTCCTTCCCCACGGCTTTTGTGCGTGGGGCCCTCCTTAATCATACACAATGATTCTGACTTGGCTAAAGTCTACCAGCATCACATACTAGAAATTATAGTTGCTTTAAATGAAATTCCAGTTTTGAAACAGGAAAATAATTTGTCGTGTTACCTATACCTGTCTGAGGCTTTTTTATGGGTTTTTCTTTTTTTGTTGTTTTGTTTTTTGTTTGTTTGGTTTTTTTTGTTTTTTGTGTCTATACTTTACATAAAGTATTTGGTCTTTGATTTCTGTAGCCAGCCTGCATTTGTCATGCTGCCAATCTGTCTCTGGGAAAGTTATTTTTAATGAGCTAAGTGATGTTCTTGCTCAGTCCCAGGCATGACAACAGCAGCTGATACTTCAGGTAGAGCAATTGGTGTTTGAAAGGCCTTTCTTTCTGCTGCTGTATAATGAGCTAGTTGTCTGCTGCATTTAAGCATACTTCTAGCTTTACATAGTTTTTAATTGCAAATTGAGCTATGGCAGTGAACTTAGAAAATCTCACCCTGTCGCTGTGTGCCCATGACTATGTTGTTTTTTTTTTCTGATGAAACTGTTAATATCCATTGTGTTTAGACTTGAAAGTGTGACAAGGTAAATAAACTTACTGTAAATATTAGGTAAATAAACTTACTGTAAATATTAGGTAAATAAACTTACTGTAAATATTAGGTAAATAAACTTACTGTAAATATTAGGTAAATAAACTTACTGTAAATATTAGGTAAATAAACTTACTGTAAATATTAGGTAAATAAACTTACTGTAAATATTAGGTAAATAAACTTACTGTAAATATTAGGTAAATAAACTTACTGTAAATATTAGGTAAATAAACTTACTGTAAATATTTTAAAGAAAAAGCATGGGGTTGCTCATTGAGTGAAACTGAAGTGCTCTGATAGTTGTCTATTAAAAATGAACAGTTATCCTTGGAGGACTACGCTGTCTGATCAGAAAAATATGCCGAGCTATTTATTTAGTTATTTGCTGGTACTACTACGTTTGCATTTCCAAAGTTAACCGACTTGCAAATGAATTACTGAAATTAGCTCGTGGGATGCTGGTGCAGCACAGCTTGTGTGCACGCTTCAGGAGGCCTATTCCTGCATCCTGCTGATGGCTCTTACGTCAAGGCGATGCTACCGTCAGTAGCACAAGCACATGATTTTCTCCTATATGATGCTCTGTGGAGGCTATTGCTGAAGAGACAGACCAGATGCTGGAAAGCAGGGATGGGTGGTGGGGCCCAGATTGCTCTGGAGTCTTCCCCAGTGTGTTTGAGAGCAGCTGGGAGCGTGTGTATGTGTGGTCTGAGAGAGCTGGCAGGTCTCGCACTGTGCCTGCCCTGCTTGCCAGCAACCTGCAGGCTTGACATGATGCGGGGAAAAGTCCAGCAATGGAGCAGGGACTTGATGTTTTTTAAAAACAACCACCTCCCCCTGCTTTCCCTTCCCGCCCCTATAGAGTTTGGGCCAAATTCTTCCTTGCTGTGATGTCTGTCTTTTCAGGGGAGGTGATCTGGGCTCACTGTCTCTTATTTAATTACTAGCAAAGCAGCTGGGGTTGGATGAACATATGATGCTGCTATTTTTTGAGGCTCTTAATGAAAGGATGTTTAGAATTAGATGAAAAACAGTTTTTCATTAGAATACCTAAGGTGGTAATTAAAACATTTTATTTTCTTTTTTTCTTTACCTCCCTTCTAAAGTGAAGGAATGCAGAAGTCAAATCTTCCAACAGCTGCTCAACAGTTTTGGACTCTTCTACAAAATCGTTATTTCGTGGGTTGGTGTTTATATATGTGTGCTCTAAACAAAGCCATGGGCAAACCCTGAAGGTTTTATAGTTTCCAGGTTTGTGTAAGAATACACAGAACTAGTCTCTCTTACCACACATGCTGTATGTTTCCTTGCTGTTTGTAATGCAGTGGTGCATGGCAGTTCCTAGTCTCTGCTGCCTTTTGCTGCACCAGCTGATGTTTGTGGGTGTTTGTTTGGGAATTGGCTGCTTATAAAAACTGGAGTCTTGTTTACACTTGCTAAAATATTTTTGCAGGGAAGACCTAATACTGTTGTATTTGTTCATCATCAGTTTGAATTTCAGTGTGTGGTACTGTGCTAATTGAGTGTGCTAAGCTCCACAAGTTCAACAAGCTCAGATCCACAAAATGCTTTGTATCTGTTCATATAGAGCTCATTTTTGCAGTGAAGCACCTCTTCATATCATCTCATAGATGTGCAGGTTTTTTACTTTGTTTTAAAGGGTTTGACAAAATAGCCAAACAGTGCTGCTTTTGTGAGAAAGGAGAATTATGAATAAAATACCAGCTCAGAGAGGGGACCCTTTGACAAGACTTCTTCCTCTGCTGTATGAGCTTCTTCAAATTGCTACAGTAGTACCCAACTTTTATGGTTACTTACAGGGCTGAAATGCAGAGTTCTGTCTCTTTAAATCTCATTTTACAGCTCTGCACTGCATTACATAATCTCTCTAAATAGCCAGTTTATTCTTGTTTCCTTGCAGGCAATCTGCTCCCACTATATCCATCTCAGAGTTGTCGTTACAAGGGAGTTGTTCTTGACTTGGAGCTCTGATACTTTGAATAGTCTTCAGTGGCCAAAAAGAAAAGGGAGAGGGGAAGGAAGGTCAATGGCATGATTATAACTTGAAAGCTTCAGTTGCAGATATTCAAATTTGGTTTAAACTAAGTTTGAAGATTGCAGCTGCATCTAGCTTAATCCAATTTCTGAACTGTTGTGCTGTGTTTTTAATAATTTCTTTAAATGAATGTGTGTTTTTCCTCAGTCCTCTTAAATACCAAAACACAGCTAACAGTATTTTAATTCTAAATGGGAAGGCATTTCTGAAGATGTTCTCTAATGCACTTTTGACTGTTTACGTTTAAGCAATTTGCTTAATTCTTTAACCTTTGTCATCACTAATTTCATAGCTGTTTTATTACAAGTGATTATGGAGGGCTCTATTTCCTGCAGAACTATACAGCATGAATTAGATCAGGACAATATATTATATGAGTGAAGAACAGACATATCCAAAGAAGAGGAAGAGAGAACACTATTTAACAAAACTAAAACGAGAGAGGAGAGTAGAATCCTAGAATAGTTTAGATTTTGGAAGGGACCTCTGGTGGTCCACGAAGTGATAGCTTTGAAGTTACATTTAGCTGCTCAGGGCCTAGTGCAGCTGAGCTTTGGGTATCCCCAAGGAAGGATATGATGCAGTATCCCTGGACAGCCTGTTCTCTAATGCTGGACCACCCTCACTGTGAAGAATTTTTTCCTTATATCTAGTCAGAACTTACTTTGATGAAATGTGACTCTTGCCTCTTGGCCTTTTGCTGTGCATCTCTGACAGTCCTGGCTCCATCTTCTTTATAACTTCCCACTGAGCAGCTGAAGACACCAATGAGACCTCCCCTTTTAGCTTTCGCATCTTAAGACTGAGCAAATTCACTTCTCAGCCTCATGCTGTGTGCTTCAGTCTCCTAATCATTTTAGCATCTCTCTTCTGGACTTGCTGCAATATGTCAATGCCTTGTCTTGTGCAGAGGAGTCCTAAACTGAACAAAGTTCTCTAAATATAGTCTCACAAGGGCTGAACAGGGGATAATAATCACTTCCCTTGACATGCTGGCTACAGTATTAATGCAGCTCCAGGATGCAGTTAGCCTTCATCACTGCAATTGGGTGCTGCTGAGTCATGTTCATCTTTTTGTCCATGAGGAATCTAGATTCTTTTGTGCAAAGTTACTCCCTAGCCAAACAGTCCCCAGCCTGTATTGTTGCCCTGCAGTTCTTCTGTCCCAGGTGCAAAAAAACCTGCATTTGCCTTTTTGAACTTGGTGAGATTTCTGTCAGCTCATTTCTGCAGCATCTTAAGATTCCTCTGAATAACTGCTCTTCCCATCAGTGTATTGACCACTGTCCCATGTGTTGTCTGCAGGTTGGCAAAGGTTGTCCCATTGTCCATGTTGTGCATTAAACAGCATTGACCTTGGTATCAATTCCACTTGTAAGTCTGATGATTAAAGTGCTGACTACCACCTGTTGAACCTGGCCATTTTTTCACCCTACTTGCACTTCATCTGTCTAGTCTGTCTCCTCAATTTGGCTGCTAGGATACTAAGGGAGAATGGTGAAATGGGATTAGGGAAGAGCAGTGGCTACTGTTTACCTTGACTGCAGTGTGGCTTTTATTGCAGACAGGCATGATCTGCCCACATTACATCTGTGCTGGCAGTTCCTGATAGCGTTCTTACCTTTTATGTGTCTGGAAATGGTTTCCAGGTAGACTTGTTCTGTATCCTTCCAACAGGCTGAAGAAAGGCTGACTTCCTCTATTGTCCTACTTCCCTCTCAAAGAAAAGCCTGATGCTTGTCGCCTTCCAGTCTACTTGACTTGTGTACGTAGATTTTGCTGAACTGAGCCCTTGTTTAGTCTTTCTCTACCATGAATAATGCTTCCTTTCTTCCAAACTCATATAGAGAGACCTGTGAGACCTGAAAACAGACATTGTAGCAGAGATCAAGGAGACTCTTGAGCTGCTATAAAGCCAAGCTGCCACATGCTCTGCCTGCTCAACTTCCTACACATAAATATGGAGTGTCCTTGTGCTTTGGGGAGATTGTACTTGAAGACTGATAAGTCCTTCTGGCCCCTTTGACCTTTACAGCAGTATCTTAAGGGGTCCTGCTTACCACTTCTGAACAAACTGAAGCCTGCCCTCTGAAATCCAGGGTTGTCATCATGCTACCCATCTTCCTCATACCCCTCCAGATCTTAAACTTTACCATCTTGAGGTTGCTGTAACCAAGCCTGCCATCAGACCTTACATTCTCTACCCCTTCTTCCTTCCTAGAGCATGGTAGGTGTATCATGATGCTTCTCCAACTTGACCTGTTCCTGACACTCTGGAAATCTGCTGTATTCCCTGTGCCCCGCTGTGATTCCCTTCCAGTAGATGCCCCCCAGTGAGTTTGTAGTTTTTCAGCTGTGCATAGACTTTGAATTCTTCTAGATTGTTTCCTTTGCTGGATGCAATGTTTTCTTTGACTCGTCTTGTCTCTGGCTTCAATTTCAATAATGAAAATTCTAGTCTAATTTCTCTACCATTTTCTTGACCTTCTTGCCTTCATTTTTGTTGGGATAGTCCTAATTTTCCCATCTCCACCTTCAGATAGTATGCCATCAGATTTTCTTTTGTTGTCTTTTAAACTAACCATTGCTCAAGTTCTCCTTTTTTGGTTTTGTCTTGTATCCTCCTAAATTTCTTTGCTCATTTAGGTTTTGAAAGATTTCTTCTTCTAGCCAGACCATTGCTTCTGTTTTACCCTCTTTGATCTGTCTGCTGCTTTGTCCCTTATGAGTCCTTTGCTATCATTAACAACCTCAGTCTGATTCATTTCCTCCATCATTCCATTTGATGTATGAACTTTCTTCATCTCTCCTTGAGGAAGGATAAGGAGCCACCTTCCCCTTTTCATTTGGGCTGATCTTACATGGTTTTTGTTTGTGGGTGTGGGGGTTTTTGTTTTTGTTTCAAGTGCAGCTTTTCCTTTGGTAAACTTCATTCTCAACATACATTTTCTCTACATACCTCTTCCATCTAGATCCATGTCATGGCTTGAGCTAGGGTTGCAAAGTTTAGATGTGTGTGTGAGCTTGTCATCCTGAACTCCTTATAGGGTCTCTGTATAGAGGCAGGCAGATTTAGAGAGTGATTAATTTAATCTGAAAGGAAGTCAAATGACTCATTCTCTTAAGTGACTGTTTATCTTCACTCACTGAAAGGAAGTCTAGATTGACTAAGCTCAGATGCTCATCTCTGAAGATAAGGATGATGAATCCTAGGCTTTTGTGTCTGTGTTTGTGTATCTCCTTGTTGACACAGACTTTGCATGGCCAAAACTGAATTACTGAATTGCATCCTACTGCTCTGCCCTTGTGTGTTAGCAAGTTCAAGCTTCCTCCTTTTGAGGCTGCTCGCAGCTTTCCCTCCTCCTATCTTGTAGATCCAACTTCTCCAGCATCTGCTAAAAACATGGATGTGTCCTAGCTATAGCACTTAAATATTTATTTCTTGCACAAGTGTCTCTTGACTTTCATTGCTCTTCCTCTCTGATCAGAGCGTACTCCAGAGCCAGGAAAGCAGAAAAGTTGTGAGTTGAGATGTTAACGTCTTCATCAAATAATTTTAAAAGAAATATTATTTTCCCAACTTGTTTGCCCTTTCACATTTGTGATCAGTTACTTATCACATAACAGTTCAACAGGGAGCTTTTCTGGTGTTACTAGGTGTTGTGTTTGTGTTCCAGCTTGTGCTTCAGAGGCTTGCCTGAGTGTCAGTAGGTACTGGCTTTCCTGGTCCTCTGCTTTGATCCAGGCTGGTAAGTCACAGAAGCATAAGCTACAGCTCAGATGCTGGAGTCCTGGGTAGCTGACCTTTGGGGTATCCCAGTAGCTTACACACCTTTCCCCTAACTTCAGCTTTCAGGGGTTGCAGGCAACTTCGCTAATCGGCAAAGACTTGAAGAGACGGACAAACCACTTATTTAAAAAAACCAACAAAACTGAGGCAGAAAACCTACTCTTTAGCCAGTATACGTTATTCCAAGAATTTGGATAAAGGCAGCATAAGAATTTACTTCCCTGCCTGTTTCCCTGTTACTTTTGGGGACCTGTCGAGTTTGATTCAGTGGCATCTGAGGAAGTTGGGGTTGTGCTGGTACTGCGACTTCTCGTCCAGGACATGGAGAAGCTCTTCTTTCTCAGGTGGCTGATGAGACCCTGTGCTTCATGATCTGCAGTTATCTTTGTTGAAAGACCAGTCAAGTTCACCAGCTGATCTAAGACAACCTTTTGGTCATGCACTGATTAATTAGTTCTTACTTGAGTTCAGATTTGAAAAATTTTATTGTCTTCAGCCTTGGCCATTTTTGTGTTTTGCTAGGGAATGATGAATGAGGTACCTGTCTCAGGTGTTCTCAATGCTCTGCTTGTCCTTACAGTGACAGCATCAGGGGAGAAGAATCTCTGTCTACTTCAGTGAGATCTAGGGTCTGGGATCCCTTAAATAAAGAGCAGAGGATCTGCTGGAGGTAATGTAATTGTAGGATTTTGCCAAGAGGCTGTTGGACAACTTAACTTTGAGCACAGCGTCCCACCTGGTTTAAATATGAGTCAAACTTTGGTGGTTTTCCTTATTCTGTTCCTGCGTTTGCTTAGCCAGAAAAGGGAAAAATTAGAAAATACACTTTTAAAATTCCTTGGAGGTGTTGGTTCAGTCTGTATGGGAACTCGGGATGATCTCTGTTCTTACGTTTTCTTTTAATTTTGAAGATTGTTCTTGAAGTTGAAAAAAAATAATGAAAAAGCCCTGAATTCTTAATCAAATTGAGTTAACAGATGACTTCTGTTGTCTTAAGTAATAACAAAAAATATTTGTGTTCAGCTGCTTTGAATTGGCCTGTTTGTGACTCTGGAGTTAAAGGCATCTTTCATGATTCCTTTGCTCTGTCTCTGCTCCATCTCTTCATTTATTAGTTGGCTGTGGGCAAGAAAACTGTTGTGCCAGGGAAGCACAAATCTCTGCTTCGTTTTGACAAAAGAAGAAATGCTCTCTAAAATTATATGTGCTTGTGAAATTTCTTGCTTGGATATTAAATTTTTGGCCTCTCGTATTTTAGAATTTCTCTCTCTTAACTTTGACAATTTCTGTGTGACAGAGTAGAACAATATATATCACGTTTGTGGAATTCACTGACAGAGATTTATCTTCCTACAGCCTTGTGTGGGTAATTGGAACCTGTCATTTCTCTTGAGAGCAATCCTTTACTTAAAGACAGTTTACCTCGCGGGCTAATGTTTTTTTAAAACATTTGCTTTTTATCGTACCATTCACAAGGAGATGAACTTGGATATTAATAGGTGTATCTTCCTTCTTGTATGGTGTGGCAGAGAATAAGCAACTGCCTCTCTCCTCCTTCCCCTCTAGTAATGTCTATAAAATTTTCTGCTAATACTCTGCCTCTTCTAACAAGCTTCCAAATTAAATCATTTTAGCACTGGAAGGTTTTTGGGCAAGCTTAAAATATAATTCAGGTAACATAGCTGTGGTTTAAGTTCCATGTAGCTGCTGCTCTTTTTTGATAATGGAAAATATGGCATAGGACTGTCTCTTAAACATTCAAATATGAGTTTTGAGGTGTTTGTGTCACTTTACAGACACTATGGTTCAAAACCTGAGGGGAAGAACTGTTGTTTCGTTTTAATGCTGTGTTCTCTGATAGTGTGTAGTTCCTTTTTCACGTGTTGAAGGTGCCTTCTTGTTTTACTCTATGAAATAAATTGGAGAGCTGATGATGTGGTAGTTCAGGGAAGCATTCCCTAAGCTAAGAGTCTGTAAGTGTGATTTGCTGGTGGATCTATATCAGTTTTCTTGGAAGATGGCTTTTTAAAAATAATGGTCACAGCATTAAACTTCTGGACCCTCTATAGGATTAACAAGTAACAGAAAAAAATTCAGTCCTCGTATACATTGTTTTTATAAGGAAGACTGTGATTTATTTGCTTGTGTTCTTGCAGATATGCTTGTACTCATTTCACCTGCACTTTGCAGCTGCACACAAGTTAGCTGTGATTCCAGATTTCATCTCCTTGTGGCTGATGGTTTTGGAGGAACCAGCATGTGTCTGGTGTGGATATAGGTGGCATCAGCTCACGCGTGTCTGCGAAGGGATGCGTCTGCACGTTGTATTCCTGTTGTAGGGTTGTAACAACACCTGCTCAGGCACAGTATCTCTCAGACATTCAGCAGTGACTGAGGAAGCAGTATCAGAGCAGGGTGCGTGATGATGCTTCTCCACAATATTATCACCTCATTCCTGTGCAGAAGTGCATGTTTAGCTTTGATTGTCCTTGTTGTTTTCCCAGTTGTGTAATGTGTCCTCCCAGATGGACAAGCACTGCCATTGCACACAGTATTCAAAAGTCACTCAGGCAAAGGCTTTTGGCTCCTGCTCGATGCCATTGCTACCACAGCTTTCCTCAGGCAAATACAGCACGCTGGTGGAAGGTTCAAATGTAAATGTAGGTATTAGATACAAATGAATAGAAACTACAAGGTTTTGTAC
This sequence comes from Podargus strigoides, assembly GCA_028020825.1. NCBI lineage: Eukaryota > Metazoa > Chordata > Aves > Caprimulgiformes > Podargidae > Podargus > Podargus strigoides. The sequence continues at coordinate 6,943,992 of CM051624.1, read as the reverse complement.
CAGGTATGAAATGTGTGTTCAGTGAGAGGGTTCGATGTCAGATACAGCCAACACTGGCAGATGCATCAGCAGACTGATCTATGCCAACCTCTTGCTCAAAAAAAAAAGAAACCAGCAAAAAACGCAGAAAAACAAATCTTGGTCCCAGCCTGAACCAGAACAACTCTGCACGCCCATGCGAGCTATTTTTAACCGGGGTGATTGCTGTGCTGGGATTTGCTGTGCTCCCGGTAGGCGGTTGTGTCAGCCCAGAGAGCTGATGCACTGCGGTGTGCGGGTGGGAACAAAGTGTTGTGTACAGGGTTGGGAACTCCTTTGAGTGGTATTGCCATCAGAGGCCTTCATCTCATAGAGCTGCAGCTCTGAAGTCTAATCTAGATGATAAGCATCTCTAACAGCAAAACCAGTTTGATCCCTTGCCCTTCCCATCCCTCAGCTGCCCTTTCCCATTCCTCTCTTCCAAATGTGCTGGGCCTTAGGGTGGGCAGCACATCTGTTTACTGAGGCAGTGAAGAGATCTGATTTGAACAAGCAAAATAAAAAAAAAAAAAAGAAAAGAACCAACCTATTTTTAAAATTTTCTATTTCCCTTTGATCATTTCACTCCTCCACATGCCACCACAGAGTGGAGGAGGGAATGGATGACAGAGATGAGCAGGAGCCTCTTGAACTAGCTTTGCAGCAGGAGAGGCTGAATCCAGGATTACGTTGTGAGCTTCTCTTGTTTTATTTTTCTGAAACATGTATTTATCACCCACTGTCCTGTTATGTTCAGTCCTGTACCGTCAGAGTGAAGGAAGGTGTTTTTTGTTCTTTTGGCTTGACTTAATATGAGTGGGAAGTTTTTTAGAAATGTTCTGTTCATTGACTGCTGCTAGCAGATGGATGCTCTCTGCTTGAAGTGCCTCGGGCCTTTATATCTTCCGTTTTTTCCCCCTCCCTCCTCCCAGCACACACCCTGGAGTGTGCAGGCTGTGCTAATTTAGTTGCAACTTAAAAAGGAGTGATGGAGAAGAAATGATCAACTCTAATAGAATTCTTGTCGCTTGTGACTTCTTTAGGGAGTACTTTTTCATTTCAGGATCCCAAAGGATTTTTCCAGCAATGTGTATTAGATGTTCTGCAACACTTCACTGGAACAGCAGTAAAATTTTTAATTCATTAGGACCAAAATGCTAATTCTGTTTATGTATTAATCAATTCAGACTATACATCATACATGACATCCAGTTTGATTTTTCCAAGTGATTTTAATAACCTAGGCTTGACCGTTTCTGATTCTGACGTGTCGTTTCATCTGTATGAACTATAAACCAGACTTCTAAACAAACAGTTCATTAACAGAGTATGCTAAAACATTTCAACCAGTTCCTGAATTTTACTAAAATGGCTGTTGCTATGTCAAGAGCTTTCCCTACTTATCGCTAGAAGTCAGCTGCTGCTAGCTCTGAGGAGTTTTGATTTGTTTTTTTAACAGAATAGTAAATAGTAACATTTTGCAGATACAAATTGTGTATATTTTTAACTGAAAACATTCCAAACTCTGCACAATCAGGATTAAAATCTGTTGTTCTATGCTGATTATTATGCCTTAATTTAGTGGGTGTCTTAAAAATATTGGATCACCAGGTGGTGCTGTTACACACTGTTTAAAACACTTTTTGAAAGTAAGTTTAAATTCTGCCATTGTCATAGTTATTCAACTGTAATTTCATGGGAGGAGCAGTGAGATAATTTCTTTCTTTAGTCATGTCTTTAAAGTAGAGCTTTTCTTGAAAATTTTGGCTTTGCTCTTCTGCTAGCTTCTTGGAGTGGAATTTCTCACACGATTTTTTTTGACCATTTCTGATGTAAAAGTGGTATGTGGGATAATTTAAGAGGTTGAAAGCTGGAGGTGTGGGACCATACCTGAGCTGTGATTCCTTCCTGGGGGATGAGTTCATGAAGGCTCTCAGTAAGTCATGAGGCAGGATAACATGCAGGTACTGCATGTTTTATCACAGATTGAAGAATGAAGAGTGATTTCTTCTCATAATCTGAACATAATCTGTTTCTTGAATGACATTTAATTTACCCTTGTGAGTTTTGAAGGGCAAGAACTCCCGCCTGCTCTGGAAGGATGCTCCTAGCTTTGATACAGTCTCTTTTAAATATTTTCAATAAATGTGATGCTCTTCCTCTTATTTAGAAAAAACTTTAGGTCATACAAATAAAATAAAGTCATTTTTTCCCTCTACAGTTCTACAGTAATTAGTGTTGTAAAGAAAATTGTCTCTTTCCTAGGGCTTTGCAGAACTGGCTATTTATGGATAAATTGTGGAATGGGGAATCATGAGTTTAAAGTTGCAAACTATTCCTTCAGATGAAGATTTTTTCCTCCCTCTTTGTACTCAAATAATTGAATTGTTTTGGAAAATAAAGACAACTAAGTACTAGTCTATGTAGGCTAAACCTAAGTACCATCAAACATGTAGATAGAAATGAAGGAAACTTAAGTAATTGCAGGAGGGGGGAAGAGTTGTCAAATGGATACCTCTCCTGAAGGCATTATTATTGCTATCATTTTAGACATAATTTCCTACACTGAGAATGTAACACTTGAAAAATGAATTATATTTTTTCCTATATAATGAATTTTAACTTTGCTTTCCAACAGAAATGATGAGCAAATGACATGTATAAAGTAGACAGAAGTACAGTTTATGAGCTTATAAATGATGTTTTAATAAAATCAATTAGGAGTGGGATTTTTAGAAGAAAATAAGCAGTGTATTCTTCCTTTACATGCTCTAAAACAACACAGTTGTTTAGTAGTACTTTGGAGTAGTGTGTTATGAAATGCATAATATCCAGAAAGCAGTTAAGGATTGTAATTCCAGTTTCTGGGGGTGTACACAGAGCTGGGTTCATATACAGAAATTAGACACACATGTTCTCCTGTATGATTGTCATTCATTAGAGAGAATTTATATGAATAATATTTACACTGTGCTTTTGATATGCTGTCTGACTGCTTTTATAAATCAGTGCTCAGGGAAAGCATTCCATGCATTTTTATGGTAGGAATCGTGAACTTACTATTGCTACAAAGGGTGCTGTATAAGGTTCAGTAGTTTGCACTTTGCTTTGTTAGTCCATTTAGGATGAATTTCTCTGAATGGGTTGCTCTCCAGACACTAGTCATGAGGTCTGGTCTGAGGGGTAATTTTTTGCTAGCGGTACAGAACATACTCAACTCGAAAGTTGCTTGTTTCTTGTGCTTGCAAAATTGATGTGTGACACACAACCACCTTCGATGTTCTTCCGCTTTAGAACACGTCACGTTGTCTTGCCTAAAAGTGAGATATAAACACTACAGAGTCTCCAGCCACACTCTTGTGGGGTAGCACAGGATGATCATCCTTAGTCACCCTGGTACTTATTTTCAGGGTTTTGCAGAGCCATTTGATGCAGAAAGGCATTTCTGGTTCCGTTGGGCATGTGTGCATATACATGCAAGCTTAGACAGATGCATAGAAGTCCTTTTACATGGGAAATGACACTTTCTACATCAGGTTAGGAGACTGATGTCTTTGCTCATGGAATATGTATACTGCATGTTTTGAAGGGTGTACAGGGGCAGCTGTGAACTTCTGCTTCCAAACTCTTTGTAGCATCTTATACAAATGAGAGGAGTTGCATGTTACTGATGAACTGCTCTCAAGGTGTGCTGCTGTACTTCTTGCCAGTGCTTGTCTTGCTTCTCTTCCTTGCTCTGGCTGATGCCTGTAGAAAACTGTCTGCTTTTTCTTTTTTCCTTGCTTTGTGGCTCAGCAGAAAATCTGAAGAGCACTGGGAATTGATGCAAGGGGTGGTAGTGGGATGAATGAGGGATGTTGAATTTCCCTTTTCAACTGTCTCTGGTAACTTCATCCTCTGACATTGTACCTGATTTGTTATAAAAGAATAAAGTAGATTTTTCTAACCACTAAAAGATTAGGAAAGTGCTCTTACAGAATAAAAATGATGAAAAATATATCTCCAGCTGCTCCAGTTGTACCTAGTCTTCAGGCTGAGGTTTTTGTGTTCTCTCCTGCTTCATACCCTAGGTTTGCTGTGGAGTGAAGAGAGGAAAGCAGACTTTATATCAAAAAGCAGTAAATCAGTAATAGCTCTTAGTTTATCATTCACTCCTCTCTAACTATCAGCCTCCATTTTAAATGTGAGATGAATCCTCAGTATTTGCCAATCCAAATTCATCCTCCTTTCTGAAAGCGAGCAGAGCTATCTTCCTATCGTCAGCAAATCGGCATCTGTAAATGAGGAAGATTTTAGAGGGGTTGCCTTATTATTCTGAGCCCCATGCAGCTTGCCAAATCTAAGCAGGTGTTATGTTTGCTTACTTTCCTGGCTGTGAAAGCTCTGTGAGCTCAGGGAAATAGCTAGAAATAAAATTACTGAATGTCAGCTGAAATCTTGTGATTTCGTAGCAATGCTAATGTGGGTGAATAGCTTTGCAAATACAGGACCTTTCCACCTTAAAAAAAAATGGATTATATAAAGGCTTCTTTCTTTTGGGAGGTGGGGAAACAATCTGACATTTTTAGCTACGTGAAATCTTTGTTTTTAAGCTTAAATACAAGGAAAATAATTTACAAGTTTGCTTAGTGATGCTGTGGGAAAATGTGTATCTTAAGACTATTCAAACTCATCTCAAAGTAGATTTAGAAACTATGGTTCCTAACATGCACTAGAGAAAAAAAAATACTGCTTCTGGTGCAAGCTGAATCAGTCCTTGAGCGTGTCAAGAAAGAATACCACTTTTCAAGTGATTTTTGGAACAAATCCAGGGTGCTTGTGAGGTGACGTTTGTTGTCTGAGTGGTCTGTGTTATTCCAGCTGGCCCTATCCTAAAAGTTAACTCTTGCTTGCTGCCACCTTCTTTCTTGAGAGCAAATGGGTATCTGTAGCTTTGGTCAAAATAAAGTTGTTAGCCATCCTGTGGATCATAAACAAACATACTCCTGTCTCTTTCTGTTCTCAGTCCATGGCAAGTCTACTGTGCACTGATGGCAGATATGGTCTCCTCGAGAGTAGCTTGAACTTTATTTCAGATCCTGGAGAACTGGGAAGAGAAATGTTGTTCTTTCTGAAGGGTTACAGCTCACATGCTCTCTTTGCCACTGACTAGGCAGTTTTCTTATGGTATGTGTGGGTAGTTTTGTTTCCCCCCAGCTCTGCTCTTTACTTTTAGGTCTGACACATACAACAAATTTCATTCCCAGATCGCTGCAGTGTTTGATAGCAGCTTTAAGAAGAAAGGGAAACTTGACGTTGATCAAGGTCTTTGACACAGAGGAAAAAAGCTTTGTGGTTGTTTTGGATTTCTGAGGAACACTGATTTGTCATGCCAGGAAAGTCAAGTTGTGGGATTACAGTGATACTGAATATTAAATACCAAATATAATCCTAAGAAAACTTCAGCAGAAGATGATGAGCATAAAGGAATGTAAGCAGTGGCATGGGAACAAAAATCAGGTTCCTCAGAGAGTACATTTAGAGTGGTTTGCCTCTTCTGCACCTCATGGTGGAGGTGAAGGACTGCCACCTGCCTCCGTGGTTCAACGCAGTGTGTCCTGTGTGGTTTTCCATCTTCTCCAGACGCACTCACTCACTGTTCAGCTGAGAAGGATGATCCTCATGTCAGCCATTCCTGATTTAGTCTGTGGAAAGCATGAAAGGGAGACAGCAGGATAACAGCCACTTGGAACAAAATGTTGTTGAAGTTTGAGTGCCGTGATTTCAAAACAATAAGAGGCACAGTTACCAGTAGCTAAAATGACAATTGATTTGAGGCCCTCAGAAATGTTTGGTTGTGCCCAGTTCAGCTTCCCATCTATAGGAGTATGGCTTTCATTAGGAGTTGAATGCTTATGATAATTAAAGATGGATTAAACAAAATGGCACCAAGACTTCTTGTTATACGATAATGCAGTAGGATGGCATTTGACCGTACAGAGATGTTAAGTTCAGTGTGTCCTGTCGCTGTTGTAGCTGCCAGGGCCATGGATATGTGGAAGTAAAGTCATCTTGCACAAAGCTAGGCAGAATTATGTCTGCCTGGCTGCTTTTCTAACACTCTAGAGTAAGGTACAAAAGACAGGAAGGAGAAAGAGCCAAATTATAATTGTTTTGCAAAGGGAAAGCATGGTCCTTGAGGTTGATTAATGTAGCAGTAGAACTTCTGAGGCCTTCAGGGAGGAGCTGTTTGTGGCATAAAGAGGTCTGAGGCAGGCAGCTGGTTGAAGTGTTAGTTTATTCTTGTGGATCTGTTGAAAGAGGTCAGTAAATAGAATTAATTCTATGGACTCTAACAAAGCAATATGCTAGTTAGGTTCAAGGTGATGCTGATGTTAAGCAATTCCTTAGGGTACCTACCTTGATTGCAGCCCCACAAAGTCAAAAAGGACAACAGTAAAAATTCATTTTGGTGTTTACAGCACTTGCCTAATTGAAACTCTGAGGCAGGTAGTGTTTTATAGCCAACTGTTTTATAAAAAGAGAATTTCCAAACTGTCAATAATCAGAAAAATGCTATAAAGTTGAGACCTGTCTGTAGTCTGACTCAAACAATACTAAATTCAGATAGAACATTCTCACAACTGGTGTAAAAACTATTTCTGGGGTACGTTGCAAGCAATATTCTTCCCTGTGTTGAACAGCAGCATCCACTCTGTAGGAGCAGTGACAGTATCAGGGGAGAAGAATCCATGTCTCCTTTAATGAGATCCGTTAGGTTGCTGCGTAACAGTCATCACATAAATCCACTGATTTCTGTTTAAGTCTTTAGTCAGTATGTTCTCTGGTAGCTATTTTTCACCATGCCATATTACCTAGGGGAGAATGAATTAATAATGCATCTAGTCTTGGATATGTATGTTTAATGGATGATCTCACATCCTATCTTGGAGTCATACAGCACAGAAAAAACCCTGTTGTAACTGATTTTTGAGGTTTAGCACTTAAAGAACAGAAAAATGTAATTGTCCTTACCCAAATTTTTCTTTATCTACTAAGGACTGGCAAACTGGAGGCAAGTGGATCGCCTAGAAGAGCAAAGGAAGTTGGTATCTAAAGAGTTGGTTATGGACATAATTTCTCAGACTTTGTTACATGAACAAGTGTTGAGTTTTTTTTGTGGGGTATGTTGTTAATGTTTAGGAGAACTAGAGTGGAGTGGTGACTGCAGAAAAAAATATGTAAGAGGCAGGAACTTGAGTAGGTGGATCTTTGCTGTGCAGGTCGGCTTGGTCTGTCTGATTGACATTGGGTTTGTATTGTGTTATTCAACATATTCATCATGGACCTGGATGAAGGGACAGAGTGTACCCTCAGCAAGCTTGCTGATGATACAAAACTGGGAGGAGTGGCTGACACACCAGAAGGCTGTGCTGCCATCCAGCGAGGCTTGGGACAGTTGGGCAGAGAGGAACCTAATGAAGTTCAACAAAGGCAAGTGCAAGGTCCTGCACCTAGGGAGGAACAACCCCCTGTATCAGTACAGGTTAGGGGCTGACCTGCTGGAAAGCAGGTCTGTGAAGAAGAACCTGAGATCCTGGTAGATGACAAGTTAACCATGAGCCAGCAATGTGCCTTTGTGGCCAAGGCCAATGGTATCCTGGGGTGCATTAAGAGTGTGACCAGCAGGTTGAGAGAGGTTCTCCTCCCCCTCTACTCTGCCCTGGTGAGACTGCATCTGGAGTACTGTGTCCAGTTCTGGGCTCCTCAGTTCAAGACAGACAAACTACTGGAGAGAGTCCAGCAGAGGGCTAAAAGATGATTAGGGGACTGGAGTATCTCTCTTTTGAGGAAAGGCTGAGAGACCTGGGTCTGTTTAGCCTGGAGAAGACTGAGGGGGGGATCTCATCAATGCTTATCAGTATCTAAAGGGCAGGTGTCAGGAGGGTAGGGCCAGACTCTTTTCAGTGGTGCCCAGTGATAGGACACAGGGCAGTGGGCACAAACTGAAACACATGAAGTTTCATCTGAACATAAGGAGGAACTTCGTTCCTTTGAGGGTGTCATAGCACTGGCACAGGCTGCCCAGAGAGGTGGTGGAGTCTCTGTCTCTGGAGACATTCACAACCCACCTGGATGTGATCCTGTGCGACCTGCTCTAGGTGACCTTGCTCTGGCAGGGAGGTTGAACTAGATGATCTCCAGAGGTCCCTTCCAACCCCCACCAGTCTGTGATTCTGTTCTGCCAAACTGTGAGCAGGCTGGAAAGCTCCTGTACTGAGTCAGCAGAGATGGCTGTTTGGGGAGGGAAGGGGGGATGGATTTTTTTCCCCTGCTCTATGCACTGAGAATACAGAATTACTCTGTCATGCAAAGCAGCCTCTCTTACACTTTAGTTTTGTGAAAGCATAAGAACTTAATTTAACCTAGTAAATCATCTTGGCTCATTTTTCTTATTTGAGATCACTCCATATCATGCATTTTTCCTGTGTGTTACCCTTTCTGGATTCATGTGTTCCAAGCAGTGGGAGTTTCCACCAGTTCCCTTGGGAACCTATTATGAAGTCCAGTGAGTTTTGTTGTAAATTCCCGTTAACGTGGTGCTTACATTTTCCTTGAATTTCACATTATTAGTCCTTAGGCATGAACTCATGCCTCTATCTATTTATGGCTTAAAACTTCCACTGCCTTCCAGAAATCAAGTGATCTTCTCTTCTTCTCTTAGCAAATCATATTTGGTAATTTGGTGAAGGCTGTAAATTCAATCTCTGGGTCTTTAAACACCCACCCTCTATCCCCTCACTGTGCTCTCCATCTTTAATTCTGGGGTTATCAGGGTCCTTGAGGAGGAGAACAGAGCCCAGTGAGAATTCTCTCCTCCCAGAACAGTGGCTGATAACATCCCATATGTAAAGAGTAGCTTCATATAAATGGAAGGGATCACAAACAGATAGATAGTGTTCAAATATGCCAAATATTTTCAAGACTGCCACGTTGGCTCTGTAGAAATACAGAGATGGCATTGTAATTCTTTACTGGAACAGTCTGTACATCTGACTTACATAAATGTTATTGTTTAAAGAAATATAAGGCTGTTCCTAAAATATGTGCATTCTCTCTTTAAACATAAAATCTTTCAACTCAAAGCCAAAGTAGATAGCACAAGAGACGGGCTTGATAAATAGCATCACTGATTCACTATGTTATTTAGCTGAGATTTGTGGCAACCTTCACTTATTTTTAGTTTAAAAAGGAAGGAAATGCAGAAGTTGAGGCTGAAGCTCTGTCCATAACTCCTTCCACCGTCTATAGGCAGTACACAGATAAAATTATTTGGGACAGTTGTAGCTCTGATCTAAATAGGCCTTTTGTAGTGGTAAAGGAGAGCAGCCCGCTTAGATTCATACTCCTTGTTATCTGTAGTGGATGGACTCAGCTGCCAGGGATGAACTAAGGGCAGAATTTCATTCCTTAGCTGCAGCCTCGATAAAGATTGATGCTCTCTTACCTAACTGCTAGGTTTCTTATCCCTTCTGTACCAAGGAAGAAGTATTCGACCATTCTTGTCAGCTTCATATAAAAATACCTTAAATAAGTATTAACCTAATACAATCTTTCTTGCTTTTGTAACGGCTTTGTGCCTCTCCCAGCTTGATTTTGCTTTTCTCTTTCTGCTTCCATTTTTAGATCATATTTTATCTCTTCTCCCTTTGATATCTTTAATAACTGCCTCTTTTCTTCATCCCCCTCAACTACTTCTCTCTGCGTCCATTTTCCCTTGATGCCTTCTCACCATATTTCCATTTTTTGAGATGACTTAAGAAATCTGCCAATTAGTTGATACTGATGAAATTTTTACTTTTGGAATTACTGTGTCATACATCTTTCTTTGACTGCCAGTTGGTAAGGTCTGGATGGGGACATGGTGCCTTTTGTTAGATTTGTGCATAGAATTAGGGGGGAAGGGAAGAACTAGAAGCTAAGAACAGCTTTGGGCTCATAGGCTTTTTTCAATCCCAAGAAAGCAGCAGCAACCTTAAGTCAAGTACAGGTTGAGAGCAGAATGGGTATGAGTCTCTGTCAGTAAGGTCTTCTCTGAGTGCACAGTTGGCTGATGGAAAGTGCAAGTAGCTTACCACTAACAGTTGTATTTTGACAGAACAACTGGTGTGCAGAGGACCAGGGCTGAACTCTAGGGGAGGAAAATGGTATTAAAGGTGGACGAGGAACGTTCAGAGAGATGCACAGGAGCCTTTTGGCAGGAAAAGGGAAAGGCTGGACTGGCTTTTATAGCAGGGAAGGTAGATTAAACAGGAAGATTTTTTAATTGTTATTTTTTAAACAATATTAGTATGCATTACCTTAGCTAATAGTTGCTGCAGTGCAGCTGGAAAGTGGTAATTATTCAGCTGTGGTAACTGAATTACTTCTGCTCTTGTCCCTGTCCCCTTGGCCTCGGTGGCAGTTCTGGCTAGGGGATACCTTCAGCTTCTGCGTTTTCCTTGTCCATGTAAAGCACCTCGTCTCCTGGGGCTCCTGCTTGCTTCCCTGGTGTCTGCAAGGCTCTGAAAAATGGCTTCTGTCAGTTTTCACTCTTCTTTGCCTTGCAAAATCCTTGATCTGCAGGGAAGGCACTAGAACTTGCTGTCAGTGAGCAGATAACATTGCACTGATTTATATGCTGTTCTCATCTGTAAAGTTTTCCATTGCATTAATGGATCCTTTTGTGTTGAGTCTTCATTTTTGCTTTGCTTTAAGGATTCTGATAACTTTTACCAATAGGCAACAGATTTTTTTTTGCCTATATTGTGCTGTATTCTTGAATTATTCTAGCTGTGCAGATTGATGACAGTTGCTTGTTGGTTAAATGCTTTTTGCTTTGTAGGTATGAAACAAGTTCTGATCTCTCTAATAATGTTAGAATTACTTTTTTTTTTTTAAACTCTTGAAAAGTGATTGGTTCAAAACTGTCAGATTGTGTCATGAGCAAATCTTTTTCTATTTTCTTGCAGTTATGTAGAAATGATTCTGGATGGTTGAAGATAGTCCTTGAATCAGCAGTAATGCCGTGTGACAGCAGAAATGTTTCATTGCTTGTTGTGACAAGAGTAACAATTGGTAATTGATAAGTGTGGGGAAAAAGCTTTACGTGTATACAGATACAGAAAAATCTTTAAGAATAACTGTCATTTAAAATGTAATTTAAAAAAAAAAAAAAAATCACTGTCCAAACAAAACAGAGGAAGATTAAAGCAAAACCTGACTGATGGTGCTTTCGGAAGGAAAACTTGCATGCTTAAAAGCTACCACTACCTAAAAGGTCTTGGTATCTTAAATTGTCTTAAATTTTTCCTTCTAATTCCCGTAATGTCAGATAGGTAAGGACTATGCTACATTAATCATACATGTACTCACAGTTCTTGCCAGTAGTGCAGCTTTCCAGCTGTTTCAACTTTGAAACAGCTGCAAATCTTACGTGAGCAAGAAATGCAGTTGACAAAACTTTTGGAATGAGAAAAGTCCATATTTGCTTGCTTCCAAAATTAACCTCAAACAGCCTGAAGCATTCTGATACACAAATAACTAATGAACACGTTAGCATTTGTTTAAACTGTGGTTAAGTTTTGTGTAAGCTCACTTGTATGAGAGGAGTGGGGAGGGCTGGGAGCAGTAGCAGGGAAGTGGAGGAAGCGTAGGGATAGTGTGTACTTTTCTCTTTGACCCATTTAGGCTGCAGTCTCACATTTGCTTTAAGTCAATCCATGTGTATACTGCTGCTGACAGTGTTTCTTCTCACCCCAGCCACATTCTGAGGGTGTTAGGGCTTGGGAGCCTGCTTGTTGAGTTATATGAGGGAGCTGATCCAAATGAGAATTTAACTTTTTGTTGTCTGGGCTGATTTTCAGCAGAGCAAGTTCCCATATCTGTATCAGCATGTGGCAATGTAAATGTTGAGAGGTGAGAATGCCATCTGCAGCAACAGCTCAGGCTTTAGCTTGACTTAAAATGGTCGTGATCCAGTACCTTCAGATGCTTATGAATCAACAGACTGGTTGGTTTTGTTTTTTTTTTTAATGTCAGGATTAGGTATGGTTTTCCAATTTGACACCATAAGTGAATATCAGGACTTTGTGAGCAAGAGCTTCTTTAGCTGTGCGAAAAATTAATAAATTGAGGAAGGGTAAGAAGCAAGCCAGGTGCTGTCTGAGGATGATGGGGCAAGATCAGCAATAGGTTAGGTGCAGCCTGTGAATAAACCGTATGGCTTCTAGTCTGTTGTTGCTGAAGCAGGGCTAGCAGTTGGATGGATAATTGGAATGAAATGGCAGCAGTAGAAGAGTCACCTGCGAGGGAAGCACAATCCCAGGAACTGAATGCATGAAGTCAGAGGAACTGCTTATGATGCCAAATTTTTCAGAGTGGGTAAGGCAAATTAATTCAAATGGCCATATGCAAAGAGGCTGCCCATGTGGGAGTGGTATTGTATAGCTGGGGAATGGAAAAAGTGCTTGAAGAGGGAGGTGGGGGAAGTTATGTGGGCGCTTTGCAGGCCTGCTTTGGCATTAATGGAATACAAGGGCCAATTTTGAGGGAGTGAATACTTAAAGAAGTACAGATAAGTGCTGGGAAGAGATGTTAACAGCAGATTTTGTAGGTGAAAGAAAAGTAGCTTAGTATCAAATATTTAAGAAGTGGTTGGAGTAGTGACCACTATCTGGATTTTTAAGCCATTAATCTTAAAGATGCACACTAGTTCTCTTCGGCTGAATGAATGAATATTTGACATGCAGTGGAAGGGCTCTACCAGGAGGGATGGGGAGCTGCACCTGGTAGCTGGGGTGCTCTCATGGGACACAAAATGGATGAGTTGGATTGTTGTCAGCAGGCAGAGATATTGAACGCAGGTCTCTGCACTGAGATAGTCTGCTTCTGGCCCTAAGAAGATAAAGTGGAGGCATCAATCCTTCAGTAAACAGGTCTGGATTAAGTCTTTATTTCACAGTGTTATTTTTAACAAGGATCAGGTTGGTTTTCTGTGCATCCCCACAAACAGTTGTGTTGGCTCAGCTGGTGGAATATCACAGGGAAAGGGCCAAGAACTGTTTTACTCTGCTGAGATAACGGGAACAGAGCGTACTCTTGGGCAGTCCCTGAAGCAGGTCTGCCAGGTGACAGGCACAGGGCTGCATCAGTCAAAGGGGGACCAAGGCTGGACAAAGTCCAGGTTGCTCGGTCCTAGGACTGACACATCCCATGGAGGAACTGGGGAGAGCATGGGACTGGGGATGTGGGGTGCACCCACAATTAGATGGTGGTGAAGTGGGGGTTTGGGGCTAGGCTGAAGTTGGGCAGAGTGTGGGAATGAGGCCAGCATGTTCCTCACTTTCCTCATAGGCAATTGGGTGTTACTGGGAATAGGCCTTAGCTTTAATAAAATTAAAGTTGTTATTGTGCTGGGTCAGCACTGCTGTAATGCCCTACTGCGCTCCTACTTTTAGTGTTCATTGGCTTTTTTCATTACAGGCTCGCAGAGATAAAGCTCCTTCTCCCTCCTGGTCCTATGTGTGCTGCTGGAAGAGCTCGGTGTGATGGTGCCAGGCATCGCCTCGGTTTCCTCCCTGCCTCCCCCCATTGTTTGGCCTTTAAATGTTTTCTCGTCTTTGACTATGGGACTCTACCCTTAATTAGGTTTCTGGAGCCAGCCTTCATAGGAGTAGCTCTACTGATGTTCCTGGACTTTCCCTGTTGTGACTTTCTTTGTTTGTTTTACTTATTTGTAGTACTAATAACATAGAAGCCTGGCATGGAGCAAAGAGCAGGAAATTCATTCAGGCTTTGAGCTGGGACTTGCTGAAATTGAAAGATATGACAAAGCAGGCAGGGATGCCCACACATAAAAACTGTTCTTTTCCCCCTTTTTCAGGAGTTCTTTTGGGGAGTTTTTGTTGTTTGGGTTTGTTGGGTTTTTTTCCCCCAAATAGAGAAAATAAAAGGAGTGGAAAACCAAATGCAGAATAAAATCTGCACATAAAAGTAAAGTAATTCAAATTCCGGAAATGAATACTCAAGCAAAAACCATCCAAAATGTTTCCTTTAATAGAATCTAGTGTTTGTTACCATAACAATCCTTTCTGGAAAAAAAAAAAAAAAAAAGATTAGTGCCGTTAACATGACTCCATTGACTAATTCAGGTACTGCTAGTTTCCAGGGTGCCCTTGAGCAAATTGCAGAAAGGGGGGAAAATCTGTATGCCTGGATTCTGATGCTGCAGTTTAGTATCATAATAACAATTCACTTAACAGGCAGTGCACAGCCAGAGCTTATTTCCCTGGAAACTTACGCTTCATACTGAAAAGTACTACTTTGAAATAGCAGTGTGGTAGTGTGTGTCAGTCTGAGGGGAGGGTTGCAGATGAGCAGGCAGAAGCCAGATGAGAGTAATATATAGCTGTAGCTGCTTGACACTACTGACTTTTAAGGGATCCAAAAAAAGCTATGATTCCTCTTGAATAGTGGAAGAGAACAAGATGTTTCTGTAGTAACGAGATCATAAAAGAAAGAAAATTGCTTGTAAAGAATGGGTCTGATTTTCCCCCTTTTCTATTTTGCTCCAGTTATAACTTAAGCTTCAGTTTTGCTATCAACTGCCTCTTGTATAAGCGTTTAATATTACCAGGGTTTTCTGCAAATCTATATTCGTGACAGTGATTTCTAGCCTGCACATCTTGTTTTGTAATAACCACTGCTTCCTCCATCAAAAGAACAGACATTTTCTGAAATAAAAGGATAGTAGCATTCAGCGGTCCTATCTGAACTCGTCAGTTCAAGTCTTGTGTGCCAGTTCAAAGCACTGAGGTTGGCATCGGCTGAGAAGATGATGGAGTTTCTTTCAGCATGCTGGGAGTAGATGGGTAGAAACACTTTTTTAGTAGGCTTGGAACTAAAAACTGAAAAGGGCCTTTTGTTTTTTGATACAGATTCAAGAACATGATAAACTTTACTACTTGGTAGCCTGGGAACTTGATTGTGTGTGTTGCTTACAGGAGTTCAAGCTTTTTTCTCTCTCTCTTCTCCCTGTCTTCTCCCCCTGCCTCCCTCTCCATCATGATGTTATGATGAGCCTTTGAGAAATCAATGGGAGCTGCCTGATGTGTCCTGTATGTCACAAAAATTCTGTAGTTTCTAGACTTCTGTTCATTAAAGGAGAATAATTTTACTGTTTTACTGGTGAGAGAAGGGGGAGGGGTTTTGTAACCTTGCAGATGAGCTCATCCTGCCTTTAAAAAGGCACTCTTCCTTGTCCTTTTCCCAAAGATACTTGGACACCACTTTACTGCCATCACTAAATTGCAAGTGCAGCATGAAGTGTAAGCTTTGACCTTAAAGGATCTATTTCTTTTGGTTAAAAAAAAGAAAAAAAATCCAGGGTATGTCAAAGCCTGGAAGGCCCAAAAGAGGCAACTGTTACTGCAAGTTATTAATAAAGGATGCATGTACTAGGGGACTTGTTTCACCCCTGTATATTTTGTCTTATATGTTGTAGTTTTGCCTAGCAATTTAGAAAAAAAATGCAACTCTTATTTATGGCTGTTCCACATGATGAAATTCCTTTGTAGTTCTGAGACAGTAGTCACAAGTTTTTGGAGTAGTGTCCCACTCAAACTTTAGAAAAATTGTTCTGCTGGATAAAATGGGTTAGAAAGTCAGGAAACTGTTGTCTTGAGTTTTGTTTTATAACCCAGAGCATGGCAGAGTATAAAGGTGTGACAGTTCTTTTCCATCCGGTAGAGCAGTTCATTTGAGTTTGTACCACTGCGATGTAATCTGGTGAATACTGATTTGAGCAGATTGCTAATAAATTGCATTGTAGTGTTGGATATTCTCACTGTTTTGGCTGAGATCAGGTGGCTTGTAGCATTCTTGCAGATAGCTGGACCGGCTTGCTGCATGCTGGGACCATATGGTCAAACTGGTGGAAAGGGTATTAGCCAGCCGTTAGGGCTGATTGAAGCCGTGCTGGTAGTCTAGAGCATAGATAGAGACAGTCAAGAGAGAAACAACAAATGGAAGGTTATACAATGCCACCCAGCTAGTGAGGAGCAGTGGGAGTACGTTCAAGGGCTGACAGATATAATGGAGCATTGTAGGTTTGCTGGAGGGAATTGCTCATCTTCCCAGCCCTGTAGCTTGCAGCTGCACTGCCCGTATTGCTGGGGGAGCAGTCACTCGTGTAAGAAGGGCTCTGAATGCTTAGCAAGGTTTGTGGCTACCACTGCACAGTTATGAGGGCTTTTTGTGTTGAGGACTGGCAGTGTGAATGGGTGTTTGGTCTCTCTTCATGTTTGTCAACAGTAACTGGAGCACTGGATAGAGAATTTATTTTGATCAGTTATTTTGTTATGCCCAATTTTTCTAAGTATGAACATCTGCTCTTCAGATACCAACAGACTAAATCACTGTATTTATAGTTAAATAAACTATTATGGAGATGCATTTTTCAGCTCTGAAAATGTCAGATTGGTAAGATTGGCAAAAAAGGTTGGAAATCACAAAATTACATACTTTTAGTTGGCATCTGACTGGGATGAGGGCACTGTGCAACAGTTTGGTACTGTACTGGGGCATTAGCCATTTAGCTGGTACTTGCCTTTTCTTGGAGTTACCTTTTGAATGGAGATGCTTTTTGAATCTGTGAAGGAACTAGAAGGAGTACAAGGTATCTTGTGTTCCCTATGGAGAAATCCAGAAGCATGATTGGGAACGTGAACTTCTCCAGCTTTTTTTTTTTTTTTTTTTTTTTGTTAGTGTTACATAAGATACTCAAAAAATAGAATTTTGTTGTCATGTTAAATTCAAGGGCTGGGGGTGGTAGGGGAACAACAAAGCTTTTGATCTTTCTTTAGTAAATAGGAGACTGGTTACAGAATGTAAATATTTTTCTTAGATGATGCTATAAGCAGTACATTTCTCTCTCTCTTGTAACAGATAAGGACAAAACTAAATTAGTCATCAGGATGCATATAACTTCTTGTCCTGTGTTGAGTTGTTCATTTTGGGGATGAGAGTTGTCTTATTTTTCCCACATACTATATGACAGACATAATACAACAAAGCAGCTTGAGGGAGTGCTAGCACACAGAATTAAAGTCTTCACTGGTCTGCTGAAGGTTGAGTGAAACATTCACTGAAATAGCATTTTTCTCAGAGGACAAGTACCTTTCTGTGCTCTTAGATCTTTATGGTGTTTGCCATTAATGACTGGTCACCCCTAAAGTAGTTGCATTTTAAAATATTGATGCTGGATGAAGAGCTCAGCTAAAAATGTGTGTATTACTCAAACAAGCATACTATTTATCTAGGATGGTTTGTGATGAATTATTTTTCAACATTTGAAATTAAGAAAAGGTTAAATACTCGGAGAATATTAATGGTAGCTTGGAGATGGGACCTGTTAAGTGGGAAAGACAGTCTATGAAATAAATGAATTTCAAGTATCTTCCTCAATGTTATTTTTTTTTCCTCTTCTGATACGTTCTTTGTTTTTGAAGTGTCCTTTGAGGTGTGGAGCCGTATATGAGAGTTCTGTTCTTGGGAGAAGGATTACCTCGTAATGGGGATGGGCCAGGGGAGTACTCTTGAAGAAGTCTCATGGATTTTTCCTGTTTCCTGTTACTCTGCATCTCCAGGTCATTTGGGCTGTTCTCTGGTGTGTGCCCAAGACCACATCAGCTGCTGCCATGGTGATGGCACAAAGAGCTTCCTCATCACCTTTTCTTACTTGGTGGTGCACCATCCTGGTCCTTGTGGAGCCGGGTGGGCCTCACATCCCAGTTCCACCATTAGCCCAAGAAGCATTCAGGAGTGCATGTGGCTCTTCCTTGGCATAGGAGCCACTGTTTTCTTTATATTTTTACAAAAGTTTTACTTAAAAGCAAAATTCAGACAACACTTAAAACTGCTGAAATTTTCTTGTTATCAGCTGCTTTTGTGACTTTGAGGATGAAGAATTGGACCATCTTACTTAAAGTGAATGCTGTGCACTTGCTGCTGCAGTGGTTCCAGTCTGGGAGCAAGTCTGCAGCCAAGGAAGAGGTACATGGCCATGGCCATGTCTATTTATTAATTTTTAAAAATGATTGTCCATCTGCAGGTAGTGCCCAAAATCTCTACAGGTGGCAGTTCTTTGTGTCTTCATCTCTGCAGCCATGCATGGCAAAATACAGCCAGATAAAACAGGAAGGTTTAGGTGATAGGAAGAGGTGACTTTCCATAGCCTTGCTGATCCATGCAGGCCTCTGTGGTGGACTTGCTCAGGGAGGGGAGCAATCAGGGAAGCTGCTTTGCTGCAACAGCAAAAATGAATTTTATTATTCAAGGGTAAGTGCATTCCCCCCCCGCAGATGAGTACAAATTGCTTCTTTCTTAGGGGCATAAAGTCTTGATCCTGCTTCAGCATACAGGCTGTGGAGTATGAAATAAAAGTCAGGGCAGGGGGAGTGCTAGTTAGTATCTTAGTTTTGGGAACATGTAGTGTTTGTATTTGAGGCTGATGCATGCCAGTCAGGGGCCTGCTGATGGCAGTGGAAAAATTATTCACTTAATGGGCTTTGGATTACTCTGAGTAGCTTATTGTACCTATACCTCCTGTGGAAGGTGATGTATCCTTCCTCTGTCGTTACTACTTCATCCAAATGTTACACCTGGTTCACCAACATGCCCTACAGGAGATCTCATTGTTGAGTGCACTATTTGCCACACGTGCAGGAAGGAGAAGCTGCTGCTATGTGGCAGTGCCTTTTTGGCCAGAGTCTTGCTGACCCTGGCTGCAAGTCTGGAGTCACTTTGATAGAAAGCTGACTTGAAGCAGCATCTTTGGCACAAGGTTATTTGGAGGTTAAGCATTTTTACCATGTTACTCGTGTTGATGATGTGGGGAATTGCATAAAATTAAGATGTATGGTCTGTGCATGTGCTGGTGGTGTTCTGGTAAGCATCATGCGGTCGCCGTTGCTTTCTATGAGCAGCAGCGGCTGAGACACATGGAGGTGTCGTGCCCCCTTACTCGTGACATCTCTGAAGGGAACAGACGAGCGCTTCCTGTAAGTACACGTACTGGAAACGCCTGCCCAGCACATTGAATGAAAGGATTTTTCTTGATGTGCTGTCTGACCCCATATGCTGAGGAACTCCAGTGCTCTTATTTTCCTCACGACTTCCCCCGTCTTTTCCTTAAGCTGCTTTTTTGGTGCACCCTTCTGCAGCTGGAGCTGTGGGGATGGACCAGACCTCGCTTCCCGCATCTGTACCAGCAGCTGTACCACTTCCTGCCATGAATCATCTGAGGCACACTTTTTTTTTTTTTTTCATTATTTTATTTAAGGGTGAAGGCACATTTGTTTTCCTGCAGCCACAATCTCGTCAGTCTGGCAGCCAAGCCTTAAATGAAGGCTCTGGTGTGAGTGTTCAGAGGAAGGAAGTGCCTCTGTCGGTGGTGATCACAGGCGAGCCTGGAGCTGAGCTCCTTTCCTTGTGGGCTTTGGTTGTGGTCAGAGGAACTGCAAACTTCATCACTTCTTGGGGAGCTGCAGCAAAACGTCTCCTCTGCACATCAATGTCAAACACACCATGACCTCTGTTTTTCACAAGTTCATTGCTGTAGCTAACCAAGTGTTATTTGTCTGATGGTGTTTGGAGTGGGAGGGCACAGTTTTGTGCCTGAGAAGTCTTGGCTATGTTTTGGATCCTCTCTAGGGCTAATGTTAGTGGCTTTGTTTTCCAGGGCTCATTGATTGTATGTATTTCAATTCTAGTAGTCCAAAACCAGGCTTTTTGTTGTTCTGAGGAGCCAAGTATATAAAGTTTCTGGAACTTGAGAGGTTGTTGTATTTCACACCTAGATGAAATCCAAAATCCATCACCTTAGTTTTGTCCTTAAAATGACCCCAAACCTGAAGCCCATTAACTACAAAGTTGTTAAGCACTTTTTTCTTTTCCTTGTTAATTTTTCTAGGGAAACGTCAGATTCACCATTTGGGAAACCAGCTTCAACTCAATCAACACTGCCTGGATACTGCCTTTAATTTCTTCAAGATGGCTGTGAGCAAACACCTAACCCGGGGGAGAAAGATGACCCACGTAATTGCTGCGTGTCTCTACCTGGTGTGTCGGACAGAAGGAACTCCTCGTATCCTTTAACATCTGTAAAGTAAAAATACAGACAGACATACTTTTAGCAAGTCAACTTATCTGAATTAGGCCTTGTTTCAAAATTTGCAAAGGTAAGTGTTTAGGAGCTGACTTTGTCACTGTTGGGTTTATGTAATGAAGTGAATGGGGAATTTTTCCGATGGTTCAAGTAAAATTTTTCCCTTTCTAAATGTACGATACTTAACATTTATAAGGAGCTATAAATGTCACTGTGCCTCCCATCAGTAACTCTGAATTTCTTTGTTCTCAGTATTTTCTTCTAGTAATGTTGCACTTTTCCTGTGCTTTACTAGTGATTACTCCTTTGTGGTGTGGGGTTTTTTGTTGTTGTTGGTTTGGTTTTCTTTTTTAAAACAAATGAAAATTAACCCCAAGCCTCCCGCATTGTCAGCATTAAAGAACAGATTAGACTTCCAGTGGGCTTTCAATGAAGATATTTGGATTTCCTTCTTTTAATGCTTGAGGGAAGCATTAAAACTCACACTCCCATTTTAGTTTTGGGGAATAAGGCATTTGATAAACTCTGAAATCTGCTCAAAGATTATACAGGAAAGCAGTGGCTGGAGGTGAGACTCTGCACAGGCTGGAGTTGCAAGTGAGTACTCCTTGCTTCTAGACCATCCTGATTTTTGTCTTGTAAAATTTCATTAAAATTAATGTAAGCTTTAAATACTGATGGTCATCCAAATTTATTTGGTTTATATATTTTTACTTGTGTTTGTGTTTCAGTTGCTGGAATTTGAAGTTCAGTATGAAACAATTTCTTCTGTGTTATTTTAGTTCTTTTCTACTTTGAAGCAGTATGTGCATATCATCAGGATTGTTTGATTCGATGCTTTTTCTAGATTGCTGTTTTTATTCTATATTTTAGCAGTTGAACAGCTTAGCTTTCCTTTCAAGATTTTTTTTCTTTAGTTTCAGAAAATACATTCAATAGCCTAAAGTTAGTGCTTTCGGATAATGTTGTGGTCATTGCATTTGCATGTTTAAAAAACCCCCGTGGTTTTGCAGGAATAATGGAATTAAAAGGAAGGCTTGCCTATTACACTAGTTCGTTTTAATGTAAAATCTCTGTGTGAAATTTGAACAGTGTAACTCTGTCATTACCATAAAGATGGAGTTGATTTAAAAGCATTGCCAATATTTTTTTATGCCCACGTCACATTTTTAAAGTAATTTATTTACAGTTGTTATTTGATACTACTGAATGATAGCCTAGCCATAATATGCAAATCCATTTTTCCCCACTGGTAGTGATAAAAAAAAAAAAAAACATTTTTAGCAGTATGAGCTGGAATAGGCGAGTACGTACGTTGTAATGCAGCAGCCATCTGTGCAGCAAGTGTGGCTAACTTCTCTAGCAAACAACCAAAAAAATCCTTTGTTTGACATATCCCTCTTTAAAATATTTCAGCATGTGCAAGATCTACTGGCCTGGTTGACACTTCATAAATACCTAAATTAATTTTCCCACTTTTTACACTGAGATAATATCCTGTGTGATATTTCACATAAAATACTAGGACCAGAGTATGGATAAGACTGCAAAGATGGGCTCTGTCTTTCTGTATCAGTATCACAAAGTACCGCATCTTCATTTGCACGGTTACTGTGCCACCTGGGAATCAAGAAGTGGTAATGCATGACTGTATGCCTCACTTCTGTTAGTGTTGCTTTTTTTTTATTTATTTTTTTTTTAAGAATACATTAGATAAACTTAATTTTGGAGTTGATGTTAAGAATTTAACTGTGTTGCTTTGGGAGAGTGAGCTCAGCTTCTGCCTGTGTTCTGCTGTTTGGGTTTTTGGTGGGGTTTTTTTGGTATTTAAAATCCAGTGTAGTTTGAAAAACAAACCCCAAATAAATTATGGATTCTGAACACTGAAATACAAGTTCCTTTTCTGGTATTTTATCCTTTCATTAGAAACTCAAAAACCTGAGAGCCACAGGTGCATATTGCTGACCTTTGAAATTAAAATACATTCAAGCCTCCATAGATTAATTATGATTATCATTATCAACATGTTATATTTGTTTCCAGTCTAGATCTAGCAATATAGAAATGTGCTTCAGGAGGCAGGAATGTTCCCAGGGCCTTTGGTCCAGAGAGGCCAAGAGCAGGTGTTGAGGATGGCTGTGTGACAAGATGCTTTAGCAAGAATGAAGATGCACGTTCAGGGTAATAAGCCTACAGTTGGTTTTGGTCTTCTGGAGAAGGCAGCAGAGGATGGCATGCCAAGAGGAGAATTATGCTGTACAAAGGGCGTATGGTATTTGTAACACTTTAAGTTATATAATGGTGCTAAGTAGATATTGGTTATAGAACTCTCATGAAGAAATTTGGGAGAAATTTAGAAAAGAAAGTTAAAGACTGAAGATTGATGAACGTATTTTAGAGGAAAGAGATAATGTGGAAGAAGGAATGACAGGCAGCAGGAGCATCAGAGCTCAGAGACAGCACCTTGGTTTTGCATGGCCCAAATGAATCAGTGGAGTGACTCGGGAATCATAGAGGCAAGGGAGATTAGCTGGAAACAGATTAGTCTCTGAAATAGAAGACAACGTGTTTGTTAAAAAAATATTATGGTAGAAGGAATGAAGTAAAAAGGAATGAAGTATGTATGTGGCCTGGGGAGGTATAGTGGGATGTAGTCGGGGGCTGAAATGGCAAGAAATGTGTTCTATCCAGTGGCAGAACCAAAGGAGTGGGAAGCATTTGGAGAGGGAAAATAGGTTTTAATTGTGTCTGCATTGAGTTCAGTTTGAAGGAGTGGAATGTCATTGATTTATCTGACATGGATATCTGCTTATTCTTCTTTTTTTGCAATGTACATGTCGCCAACCAGTCTCTGTGAAAATGTGAGGAAAACTGTAGCCAAGTCTGCTGGTGCAGTCTGAATCATGCCTGAATAAACCTCAGCCTGGAATAGGAAAACACTGAGTTCTCCTTGGTTCTCGTGTTGTTTAATTAATGCAAAAATGCAAAATATTCCAGTAACACGAATTTTTTTAATCTGAAAAAAATAGTTCTAGAACTTAAAGAGAACATAAAAGTTTATCTAAAGTGCAGCTTTTATTTATAGTTCTTTAGAAAGTTTAATATACTATTTGAGATCTGAATTGCTTTTACATCAGTTTATGGTTTTTATTAGCTTATTTGACACAAAACCCCACAATGCAGCAACTTTGATATAGCTTTTCAGTTGCCTTGCTCGTATTACTTGTCAGCCTTAATGTTGTAAAGGGATGATGGCTTACTAGCTATTAGCTGAATTGGGGAGGTGTTTCATCCTTTTGATGAGCTACCTATAAAAACTTTAATTTATTATTCTGTATATAAAATGTGTCTATATTATCAGTGTCAAAAGTAAAGGTATAATGCAAAAAATACATCTGGAGGAGATAGGGATTTTTAAATCCTCAGGTTTGCTGGAATCGGTTGTCCCCCTCCCAGGGGTTGAGCGATGCTGAGCGTTTCCAGTGACATCTGACTTCAGCTGGCACTGCCAGTGCTCCAGGCATTTCAGACTGCCTCTTAATTTGTTTCTTGGAATAGTAACAGTCCTCAGTTGTTTCTCTTTAATGTTTTGAACAGCTTTTCCACCCCTACATATGTTTGAATGGAAACAAAGGGCTCTTTAGCTGGTCTTGCAGTTCCCGAGAGAGCGAGCTTGGGAAGAGCTGGGCAGGGTGTTTGAGTGACTTATGGGTTTGGCTGTAACCCATGGCTGCCCCAGGGTCACTCAGGAACAATGGGAGTCTGGCCAGGATTTTCCAGGTGGGATATCAGTTTGTTTTAATCAAGGAACGTTTCATTCTGTTTGTAATCGGTTTTACCCTACACAACTGTTAGAAAAACTATACAACTGTTCACTGTTTTGTTTGTAATATTTTCCAACGCTACCACCTGGGTTTTTTTTACAGCAACAATTTACATGGTAAATGTCTTTTATCCCCCACACGAGCACCTTTATTTTATTTTATTTATTTATTCTTTTCCTTTGAAGCTCTCTGGAAAATGCACTCAGTTGTAAATCAAATCCTGTCTTGTTAGACCTTAGTAAATAAATCCTTTTCCACATGAGAAGAGTCCTCGCAAAGTTCCCTCACTAGCTATCTTGTGTAAATATCCCTCTGTTTGGCTCTGGAGGTAAATTCAGGGCAGGTTTTCCCCCTTCCAGTAAAGCTGATCAGTCTTGATGCCAGGGGGCTCACCAAGCCCTTCCCACGGCGTGGGGCTGGGGCAGCCTCCTGAGATTGATGTTGCCCAAGTTATTCATGTGGTCTTCAGTAGCTTTGTGTGTAGTCAGAGGAAAGAAGTGGGGTCCTCCTGGGGTCAGTCCAAGGCAGCCAAGCGAGACCTTTCTTCTGAGTTGTTTGCAGAAGGACCTTTCTGCTAAATGTCTAAGAAAAATAACTTCTTAAATTTGAGCATTGGGAGCAGAAGGCTGACAGGAGGAAGTTTGGAGCCTTGATATCTTCTACAAGTAAACTTACGCTGGGTGGGAAAGTGTAAGGCGCTTTTCCACCCCTGCTTCCTCTTCCCCATGAACCTCTCTTTTGTTTGAGGAAAGATCATGAAGGCATTGCACGATCCTAGCAGGCAAGAAGGGTTTGGAAAAAAAAAAATGGGCATCTCCTTGCTGAATGGGGCAGTACTCTGTTATTTCCTATTTGTCTGCTGTACTTGCACTTTATTGCCAAGCTATTTGAATGCCTCTTGGTTTAATGTGTTTATTTTCATGTCACAGTAAGGGAAGTTGAGAGTATTTATCTTCATTTCCAGGTGTAGAACTAAGGTTAAGTGACACATTCAAAGTTGCCCAGAAAACCTGTAATGGAGTATGAAATTGGTCTCTTTAATCCTAGATTAGGCATCATCTACTAAGCCTTTCTGCCTTTTTGGTCTGTGCAAGAGAAGTTCAGCTGATTTCCTCTCAAGCGTTAGCAGGCTCTGTTGGCTTCCATACTGTCTTGGGAAGCTTTGTGTAACCTTGCCATGAGAGCCTTTGATGGATACGTTTTTTGTTTCCCTACTAACACTTCAAGGTCTGTCTTTGCAAGGAAAAGGGCAAGACTTCATTTTTATTAGAAATGAAAAATTAGATCTCCAGCAATCTTTTGACTTCTACTAAAACTTCCTGGAGCCAGCAGGCCCTAGTGTTCCCAATTAGAAAGTTAACTTTTGAAATTAGGCTTTAATCAACAAAATTTTAGAGCTCTAGTTAGGGAAGTTAATAAAACCAGTTTCTATTTCTCTTTGGATAAGGACTTTCATTTTAGTAACTGACCTTTTACTTTTGATTAAATAGAGTTGCATTCAAAATGTGTTTTGTTCAAGTGTTGAGTGTGACAAGGACATAAGAGATTAAAAATGGATTGTAAATTCCACAGGTAAAAATACATATAATTTTTAAAAAAAGCAAACAACTTTATTTCATTCCACTAGGTTTTTGTGTGTGTGGTAAAGGACACCAAGACCTTACTTAATAGTAAGTTGAATAGAACAGACTATTTTAGTTGGACGGGACCTACAGTGATCATCTAGTCCAACTGCCTGCCTGCTTCAGGCCTGACCAAAGTTAAAGTGTGTTAGTAAGGGCATTGTCCAAATGCCTCTTAAACACTGACAGGCTTGGGGCATCAACCACCTCTCTAGGAAGCCTGGTACAGTGTTTGACCACTCACTTGGTGAAGAAATACTTCCTAATGAAGCACTTGCTTGGACTTGAAGTCTGGGAAAAGCCTTGTGCATTTCAAAATGAAGCTTTAAAATTGGTTTGCTTTTGAGTGGATGAATTTAGCTGAGAGAGTTTCAATCTATTAATGAAAAATTGCCACCTTATTTAGGGTGCAGCTAATGTTGCCACATGTTATTTGCATCTATTTCCAAATAGTTCATGTGTTTGGTAACACTTGGCTTGTGTGATCATTCCTATTTGGTACCACAGGAGACAATGCTGGAGATGTAGGGAAGAGGACAGCTGGGGCAGCAATAGAAATTTAATTTCTGCACCTTAATTTCTCCTCATCACCCTCTCCTCCAGCTGGGGTTGAGACTGGAATTTCAGCAGCAGGGCTTGTGACCTGAAGCCAGCGTATGCAGTCTCCTTTTCCATGGAGTGAAGGAGAATCAAATGATTTTCCCCTTGCAATACTGCCTTGCACTTTTTTGCTGTCTAAAGAGATGTGTATAAAGGAAGTATGTTGCTAATAAAATGAGCTGTTTCATGTTTCCCATTGTTGGGAAAGTAAATTTTTCTTCTGCATGTGCTCGTTGACGTTGTACGCTCCATTGTATGGCTCCATTCTCTTCCCTGCTGTGTCCCCTTACTGTGAGGGCTGTTCCTGGCTGCTGCCCTTCGTTTGCAATTGGGTGGTGGGGGGCACCGAGACAGGAGGAGTTGGGGCTATGTCACGGTCAGGTGTCTTGCCTGGCCTCCAGCTGTGTTGCAGAAATGCCTGTGTTTCCCTAGATCCTGTGGCATGTCTGTCAGTCCTCTGTGGATGTCATTATAGTACCTGAAGTGATGCTGGTACTTGAGCTGTTTCACTTTTATCTCGTGATTTGCAGTGTCTTTCAAAGAGAATCCCCTCTTGAGAAGAAAATAACCTGAAGCCTTTCAAACTGATTGTATGGCCCTGTACCTGGGGGACAGGGCTGGGGAGATGGTTAGTGGCCCTCAGATTCTCCTCTTGTCCCTTGGGGGACAAAGCCTTAAACCTTACTTGTATGTGACTCAGATGTGGCAGGAAAATAGTGTGTGTGATTGCTGTTAGCATCATCCTGCAGGGTGCCCTGTCACTGAAAGTCATCGAAGCTTTCTGCAGGGAGACCATAATTTTAACATGGAGATTCTGTACTTGGGTGATTTTTCTTTGGTCCTTTAAAATTCTGAAAATATAAAAGGGGAAGGGAACTTTGCATTGTGGTTTGTGTCAACTCGACATCTTACTGTTTAAATCCTTGTGCTAAATGCCCATTGTGGTTGCTGCAGCGGAGGGAGGAGAAAAGCTGCTGTAAGTGCAGTAGTGATAATTGACCCACTTAAGAGAGCCGCTCTAATTTTGCGTGTTACAGCATCCTGGAAATTCAGATAAGAATGTTGATCTCTCTAGCTAATAGGATTTCTAAATATATCATCCAGAAGAAGCAGGAGGACTGTAATTTTGTGTGTGTGTGTGTTCAGGCTAATGTTTTGTTTAAGAACTGCACACTCTGAAAAATCTGCTTTTCTGTTAACTTGTTACTAACTCAGGATAAAATAGTATTTGACCTCTGGTACTGGCAAGGGGAGACCTGCTCCTGCCCCACTGAATTCACTGATGGAATTCTCAGCAGCTTTTGTGCAGAGGAGTGACCAACTTTTTTCCCCCCAGGATGCTGGTACCCAGTAGGTGGCTCAAACTGTCAACTTTTCCGTAATGCAGCATTAAACAAAGTATCTGCAGAGATAGAGAGGGGGACAGGGTCACAAGATGGCCTATCAAGATTACAGATTTTGGCTGGATTTGGTAGCTTTGTTGTTCATTTTCCTCATTTAAGGGAAATTTTGAACAGTAAAGGTCAAAATAATCCTCTTCTGAAATTTGACCGCAGAAATACTTTATTGCTTTACAGAGCAGAGTATTTCAAGTCTCTCCCCAGGCAGTTCCTTCTCAAAGCACATCAGTGTGTATGACTGGTGAAAACCATGAGGTTTGAGATCAATAGAGCTGTTGCACCTAGATGGTTTTAATTTTGGAGATCATTTGCCCTTACCCATCATACGTTTCTGTGTTGGGACAAAACCAGTCATTGTGGTCCCTCTTTGAAAGGAAGGGACTGGCTTTACTCTGTAGGCTTCTGGATTAGGTCCACTGAACCCTTTGTCACTGTGTGCTTGAATTCCATTATGGGCAGGCAGAAGACATGTTTATTGTTGGCAGTGCTGTGCTCCGTCACCATCTTGGGCCTTGTGTAATGCAGAAATATTTACAGCAGAAGCATCTGAGCCAGATTTTTAGTGCATGTAATAGTGGTCTGTTATTGCATGCATAAAAATAATTATGATTAAAACTCATTGCATGGTCTGTCCTCTTTGTAATTAGGTTCAAGTTTGGGGTTTCTGAACTGATGAGAATTCTCACGGTAAAGGTGAAACACGGCAACAGAAGCAAGGAACTGGAGAGCTGTGAAGGTGTCAGTAATTCCAGGGTAAAAATATGAGGGGCAGCACTGAGAGGGGGCGATGCTTTGAGACATGGTGGCAGAGACATGGAAACTAATGAGGGAACAAAGGCAGGACGAGTTCTGGGTGATGGATGAGGGGAGGGAAATGTGATGGCAGAGAGGCCTCCTTCCAGTGAAAGAAGTACAAAGGAGGGACGATAAGGAAAGGGATCACACCTCTGATGTCTTTGACCTTCAGTGATCCTTGCATGCTTGTGAAAATAAATATTTAACAATCTTCTTGAAGCTTGTTTAAAAGAGGAAATGATTAGGTTGGCTCTCGGCTTAATTCAAAAGTTTATCTCTGCATCTGAATTTTGGTGCTTATGTCAGCAAAACCAGCGTTATAACCGGGTGGTGTTTTGACCTGATGGGAGCTAATATGTTGCAAACTCCAGCTAAATAAAAAAACAGTGTGGTACAGCTGGTCATTGTGTAGCACAGTCTTGCTTTTGTCAGAGGATATGCTGGATGTGGTGTGGGATGTGGAGGAGACGCTTCCCCTTCCTTCCCTGCACGCCCACCCCCCTTAAGAAAAGCAAAAAAAAAAAGAGAGGGGAGGAAGGGGAAAATAAAAAAGCATTACCTGATTTAAATTTATAAAGTTTAAATAAATCCTGTTAGCAAACATGATCAATTACAGTTGATGTTTTTGATCCGGTCACTGAAAAATATTCCTGGTTGTAGCCATCACTAATGTTTTCTGCATTTTACTGCTTTAGAAGTCAATTAGAAAATAAAATGCTCTCCTTCATTAAAATAATTTTGAAGATTGTATATATGCATTTTAATGCAGTAAGAATGATGCCTTAGAAGACAAATTCATATTATTAAATGGTTTAATTAAGATCAGTAATGCAAAATAGGGTGAATAAAATCCAGTGTGTTGAGACATATAAGCACTTCTGTGCTTGCTACCTACAAATATTATTTTAGCTTGAGGTCTTCTAAAATTGTGTCCACTTTCATCATATTTTAAAGTCTTATGCAGCATTTTTTTTCTTGCACTTTTTGATGTAATAAGGACAAAGTGGAGGTGTACCAGAGAAGCAATATTACCTTTCAAATTTTGGAAGCACAGGATTCATTCTCATACTTGGCTTGTTCTCGTATGTTGAAAGTGGTCTTGATAATGATTTCTTACATCCTAATAGAGTACAGGCCTTTTAAAAATTGGTAAGAGTACTTCTCAAGAGCTGTCTTGCTTCTTCAGGTATTTGTCATTAGGGCTTTGCTTGCGTGACACAGTCTTCATACATAAACTTCATACTGGAAATGCTTCTCAATGAAAGATTTTTAGCATTTTGTAATCTTGTGCCAAGTAAAATTGTGAGCTGAGCCTTTTCGAACCTTTTCACTGTTAGCCTGCCTTTATGGCAAGTCCATGTTCTTCCTCAAAGGCAAAAGAAAATGTCTTTTAAGTTTAACTGTCAGACTGGCTCAGTATTGTTGTTGTAAGTATGAATGACGTAATACTCAATCACATGGTGGTATAGTCTGCTATTTCCCCCCCCCTTAAGAGAAAGAATAATCTTTCCATTTTACCCAGTTTCAGCAATTTGGGAAAAGAGCAGCCTTAAATGAGACCAAAAACAACCAAGATGTTGATTTCTTCCAGAGCTTTGCTTTTGAAGCCAAATGTTCCCTATACCTTCTTTATTTTGACTTGCTAATTGGAAATAAGATTTTTAAGATAATGTGTGCTTTGAAGCTTGTGTATTGTATATTTTATTTAGATTTAATCCTTTAAACATTTGACAATAAAACATAAATTGTGGAGTTCTCATCTTTAGATCAGCTGTAAGTGAATCATTTAAGTTTTCAACATCCTTCCAGTTTGGGAGAAACACAGTAGTCT
Source organism: Podargus strigoides (assembly GCA_028020825.1). Lineage (NCBI taxonomy): Eukaryota > Metazoa > Chordata > Aves > Caprimulgiformes > Podargidae > Podargus > Podargus strigoides. The sequence continues at coordinate 6,913,717 of CM051624.1, read as the reverse complement.
CAGTGATGTTTTGACTGTATGTGTTGGTAAAGTGCTGGGAGATTTGCTAATCAGTATTTTTAACTGGAGATATATAACTGTTTCTTCAATGAAGGAGCAGCTTGTCTGCCAAAAAAAAAGGCTTAGCTTATGCCTTGACAGGGAGTAGAAATCAGAGTGCTCTTCAGATTCCTTTTGTATAGGTAAGCAGGGAGGAATGGTGAACAATATATTTTATGTTGTCATATATATATGAACAACTCATGATGGAAAGCAAATTTTGAAAGAGAGGAAATAGAGACTGAAAAAAAAACCCTTTTATTGTGGATGAAAAAAAGTTCTAACATAAAATATGCTATTATCTTTTTAATATGAAGAGAAAATTGTGCAATAAAAGTGTATATTCAGCAGCATGACATGTAGCAACTGAAATGTGAAAGTCTTTATTACATAAAAACCAGAACGGTCTTATTGTCAGGAGAATTTCTCACTTTATCTGTTTTACAGTATTTTTCCTTCTATAATTCGTCCTTTTACCTTTTTATTATGCTTGTAGAGAGCCTTTTGGCCTTGCGTTTCCAAGGGGAAACAAAGTTGTTATTGTCATTTCAGGTACTGTAATGTGTGGCACAGCTCTAGGACAAACAAAGAGCTGGTGTTTCAAGTTAGACTGCAGAAAATTTGAGAGGTTACATGAACTTGTTAGTTTCTGAGAAAGCAACACTGAGTCCTTTCTTTGCAAGGATTTTGTCCCCTTCTACCTAACTTGCATTAAAAATACCCTTTTTTCCCACTCCTTCCGTCTAATGAAGCCATAGCTTCAGTGTCATGAAGTTTTGCCTATTCAGCTCCAAAGGTTGTGAAATTATAGATGCTTTTCTGTGACTTTTTCCTGTGGGGCAAAAGAGCTGGGCTGAGTTGAGAATATTTCTTTTGAAATTTGCCATTGAAATCACCAGTGAACTATCCTTGATCTCCAGGGAAATGGGGAAAGAAATGTAAAATAATTTTAAGTCATTACTGAAGAAGTTGTCTTTTAAAGAAACATCTGGAGGTTTCAGCTGCTGCGTCTCAGTTGGTACCTGAAATCAGAGCATGCTCTAATCTGAACCTGTCTGGAGTTGAAAGTTTGGTTTTCCCACATGAGTGCTGTTAACTTCTGCAGAATCTTAAGGTGAATTTTCTTTTCTGTATAAAAATTTCTGGTCCTTAAAGGATCAGTCTTCTAGAGAATGCAACAGATGGACTGCATCTGTGCTGCTGTCTCTGAGGGACTCCCAAATCACTGCATTCTTGTCACATCTGGAGGACCCAGTTCATTGCCAATAATTATTTCCAGCACATATTCAGATTATGCTTTTTCAGTTCAAAAATATTTTTGTCAACGTTGAGTTTAATATTTATTATCTTCCACCTAGACTCTAAGCTCTTACTGTGGCAGAGGCAAGCAGCTCAAGTATTGGTTGTTGCTGTAGTCATTCCTCAGTCTTTGAACTGGTGGCTTCAGTGTCTCAGCTGTTTCTCATAGTCATTCAATGATGAAATGAGAGAATGCTACAGTCCTTGGTTTTTGCTGATAATGTTGGCAGCCCTCCCAGCAGAGGTGTTCTTGTTGCAACTGAAGAAGGTGGGAGCAGCATCAGGAGCCAAGAATGTAGGCTGAGAGGTAGGATCCAGAACATGGGGATAGCAGCAAAAGAAGAAGCTGCAAAAAAAAAAAGAAAAAGCTTGACAGAAGTTTCATCACAACTGTCCTTCCTAATGACAGGTTCTAGGATTGGAGGAAAGAGAATACAGAGCATTTTCCACGAGCTTTCCAGCAGTCAGAGAAGGTGTGGTACGTGCAGGGAAGTGTTTATATAGGCAGTGTATCTGAAGGTGATGAAATAAGGAGGAGACAATCCAGAAAGCCTCTGCCCCGTATAGGATTGTAGAATAATTTAGATTGGAATGGGACTCTGGAAGTCATCTCTCTAATTCCCCACTCATGTTCTCAGTAGGCTACTGAAGCCCTACTTTGAGTGTTGGTTGTCTCTAGCAGTGTACATGTCATACTTTCTCTGCAGTTTACTACCTTCATGGCAAATATTTTTTTTCATAATACCTAAGCAGATTCTCTCTTACTGCAACTTGCATCTGTTGCATTTTGTTGTGTCTGTGTGTGTCCGAGAAGAATTTGGCTCCATATTCTTTATAACCTCTCATTAGGTAGTTGAGACAGCATTAGATCTCCCCTAAAGCCTTCTCTTCTCTGGGTTGAACAAGCCCAGCTCTCAGCTTTTCCATGTATATCGCGTGCTCCAGCCCCTCAATTATCTCAGTGGCCTTTCACTGTAGCCACTCCAGAGTACTGAAGTTGTACTTAAGAGCCCAGACCTCAACATGGCTCTCCAGATGTGTCCTTGTAGGTACTGAATAGAGGGGAATAACCACTTCCCTTGACTGCTGGCTGCACTTTTGCTAATACGACTCAGTATGTGGCCTTTCTTGATGCAACAGCGTGCTGCTGACTCCTGCTCAGCTTGTCCCTGGGGACCTCCAGCTCCTTTTGTGCAAGCTGTTCCTTAGCTGGTCAGTCCCAGCCTGTACTGTAGCAAGAGGTTGCTCTGTCTCAGGTGTGAGACTTTCCAAGAAGTTAAAAGACAAATGTAGCTCCTGTCAGCCCAGTTTTCCAACTTGCCTTCTGAAGGGCAGCCCCACCTTCTGATGTATTGACTGTTCCCCCAGCTTGGTATCATCTGCATTCCTGCCTGGGGTGCCTTCTGCCTTGCTGGCTCATTGCTAATTGAGACAGCGTTGCCCCCAAGGGATCCCTGCAGTACCTGTCTTCTAGTTGGACTTTGTACTATTAATCACAGTCCTTCTAACTTGGCACTCAAACCAATTTTATGCTTACCTTCTAGGTGAGCTAGCCAAGCCATGATGTCTCAACAATCTGGTTTTAAGACTATGTCTTCAGCTTTGCTGAGGTCAAGGTAAGCAGCATCCAGTGCTGAGCCTGTGTTGTTTAGGGTGCCATGTAAAACTGATGGGTAGGTGATGCCGCGCAGGGGTGCAGCTGAACTGTCTTTCCACTCGGCAGTTTGGCTAGTGCTCTACAGAGCAGTACAGTGCTCTACAGTGCTGTACAGAGAATTTCTCTTTGCTCAGAGTCCAGAGCAATACATCTTCTGATGGGTGATGCAACAGGTGCTTATTGATTGTTTTTTATGTTTTAATTTCTTTTTAGGGCTGGTGCCTAAAGCCTCTTCTGACTTGCAGCAAACCTAGATTTGCTTCCGTAAGGGGAGTGACAAGCAGAGAGGGTAGTCAGGGCCGAGCCCTGCCTGTTGTCCTTTCGGAGCTGTTGTTGCTGTGCAATCTGAAACACAAGAATTGTGGGGCCAGTAGAAGAGCAAGCAGTTGGAAGCTTTTGTAGGTGAATAGGCAGGCTTTGAGAGGCTGTATACCTAGTTCAGCTGCTTTCTCTCAGGTTATTTCTATGTGTGTGTTTATTTTTTTTACTAACCTATTTATTATATATGATTACAATGACTTAATATGTAAACAGGACTGTAACTCCAGTATGTTCCCTCCTAGCTGAGCATCCTGGTGATGGAGGTGTAGAATTATAGCATTTTATGAAGAAGGTCAGTATTCCAGTCCACATCTTCTGGTTGGAGAAACTGAGGCACAGAAGGGAAGCAGAATCTCTTGCTCATCAGGGCAGTACTACGATGTAGATGTGTTTGTGTCTCATGTACATCTGTACCTCATACAGTAGAATGCTGCCTCTCACAATGCAAGAGTCTTGTTCTGCATATCACTCTCCTATTTGATTTTGCTGAGACCCTGGAATATACTTTTCCAAGTATATTGGCTAAAACACTTGGAATTTTTAGCTAAAATTGTGAAGAGGAGCAAGCTCTGCAGGCTCAGTAGCTCTGGTGTGGTACAGAGCTTGCTATCAAAATCCTAGGCTGAATTCGTAAGTCTCAGCGGTGGGGGGAAAAAAAGTTATCATTTTTCTTGAAAGCCTTGCAAATATGACACAATCAGTGAGCAGCTGTAAGCACGAGACCCACAATAGCGTTCTTGGTTGTTGTTCAGAGCAGAGCTGTATTTTAGGAGCTTGCCGTCAGCGCGCTGTAGAATGTTATTTGAAATTACACTGCTTGGTTACAATAAAACTACTGCAAGACTATGTGAAAGGAGTCTAAGGAGATCTTTCCCAGCATATCACTGGCAGTTTTGATTTTCCCAGAGGCAGATGATGTGTACATCATTACTGATTTTTTTTTATACTTTTTTTTTTTCCCCTCTTGTGAAGAATTGCAGCAGCTGAGATAAGTTTACAGCTTCTTAAAAACTGATAATGAAAGAGCAGTCTCTGTGCCGTGAGAGAGACACAAGATAAGTGCTTGCTATTGCCACAGCATTCAAAAGAAGATAATACAGGGATAAAATTTTAAAATGACACTTCAGGAAAATATTCCTCATTTCCCCTCTTGATTAAAACTATTTAATGAAGGTTGTTCTAAGAACGTGAGAAATGCCATTTGCAAGTAAATTAACTTCAGTGTGTTCACTAACTGATGCTGTGCAACATTGTCTTGTGATGCTTTGGGAATTCCTGCTTAAGTGAAGTAAATATTGACAGTAATGCCAACAGAATGGTGGTATCTGTGACAAGTGGAGAATTGCAGCCCATTGTTTACTGAAGACCTGAGTTTTCTGTGTGATATGTGTATTCTGGCCCCTTCCTCCCCTCTTCTCCCCCCACATGCTTGTTACAGGAGCTTCTTAGCTTTGTGTTTTGGATAATAAAGACATGGAAAGGACTGGCAGTCAGTGATAAGCATTGTATTTATTTTCATCATAAGGATTCAGGATGTCACTTGGCTTTTAAGCACTTCTGCATGTTTTGGGCAGGTGAGGAAACTTCTATGTTGATATGCATATCATAAACTCACCAGTTATATCAGGATGTTACATTAAGACATGATGTAGCTTGGGTCTTTCAAAGACGAAGACCTGGTCTGAAAAATAATTATTGACCATAAAGTTAGCTAATTATGGGGAGATGATAGCAGAAGCACATTTGAAAGCTTGTTTCTCTGGCCCTTTGGAGAGACTTGGGAACCCCAGAGTTAAAATATGTCTTATAGTAGTAAGATAATCGGAAGATTTCAGAGCGTTTTACCAAGAAAGGGGAAACTGTTATCTTCATTATAAAAATATGATGAAGGAGGATGAAATGTTTTTTTTGCAGAGCAGTGATAAAAATGAAAACAAAACCCAGTGTCCTGAGGTACAGCCTAGTGTTCATTTTCTGATTCCAAAGAAGCAGCATGCATTTCCCACCTTTTCATGTAGATAAAATACAAAGTGTATCAAATGCCCAGGACTATATTTTTCCATACTCAATAGATCATCTCTAAGATTTATTCTAATAATTGAACTCTCTGAAAAGTTAGCTACCTTAAAATCTCAGATACGTCTTTCTTCCCTGCCATGTGAACTCCTCCCTGTACCTGCTGTATTATATATTATACTTGCTCAAGGACCAAATTTAATCTTTGTCTAGGAGCAACTTTTCAAGACATGAATTTATTTTAAATTTAAAAGCCGGTGTATTATGTCCTTGGAGGGGAATGTGTCATGTTGAGAATTGTATCCATTTCAAAGTATAATGCATCACTTGTCTCTAGCCCTGAAAGGTATTTAGAACTGGTATTTGATACTTTTAAAGTTAGGCTATTGCAGTTCTTTTTTTGTTCTTCTTGAGCCCCGTTCAGTTGGGCCTTTGGAAAAGGAAGGGACCTTCTCACCTTGCCAGTGACAGCCAAAGGTAACCTCTCCTTTGTGCATTGCTGTGAAGCAGAAGTGAAGACATGGTTGCATGTTGCATATTGCATCTTGTACACAGGTCGGTAAATTCAAACGTTGACTCAGTTGCTTGTGTCTCTTACCATGTCCCAAGATACCTGGCTAACAACCATCCAAGGAGGTAATAGGAGTTTCCTACTCCTCTACTGATAAATACAAGTCCCTTGATTACTGTTAGAGCAGTACTCTAACACGTAGCCTGTGCAAGATGCATGATTGTTTATTTGATAAAATTTTTTATTAGTAACTCTTTTGGGATAAGCTGCTGTTTATGAACCAGAAGGCAAGCTCAGTTTAGAAAATGTAACTCTCTTTTTAAAAAAAAATCAAATTGTGTACCTCTGTGCTGTTATGACTTACGTATATTTCTGCTACAGTGAACATGTAGATTACTTTCTTTTTAATGTTTAGTGTAGGCATTTCTTGAAGTAAAAGCATGGGTTGAGGGTTTTTCAGCCCACTGATGCAGAGCATCAGTTTAGCTCTGTGTTTTCCTGTTCACTTTATTGAAAATGACTGAACCAGACTGCTATGAGGAGTTCAGCCAGTGTGAAAGTGGTGTGTGGTGCTGACTCCAAGCACTGCTGCTAAACTAGTCCTGAGCACCCAGTGTCCAGCTCCATGCTGCGTTTAAGTTCTGTAACAAACACGGGTGATTGGGGAAGTTACTGTAATGCCTTTAATCAAACTTGCTGTGATTACTGCAAGACTAGTAATGAACACTTTGGTAGCATTTGTGGGAGTGTTGCTCAGTCAGTGCCCCAGGAGAGAGCCGGCCCCATCCATGAAGCCATTATGGCTGGCATTTTCTGACGGCATGCCACCGAGGGGTGAGGGAGGGTGGGAATGCAGAGAGCCCTCCTGCCTGCTGCCAAGAGGTTTTCTGATCAACCAGAATACGCCATTAAGGGAAAGGTATTCCCATACTGCCAGCTTTCTGAGTACAGGGGCTCCCTTTGGTGCACGGCAGCAATATTCAGCTCGGATAACAAAGAGGTTTCTGCAGGTATGTGCCGACAGGCATCTCATACAGAAGGGCTTATTCTGTCGTTGTGTTACGTGACATAGGCTGATACGATCCTCTTAAAGGCCTTTAAGAATGGGAAACTTAACACATCCAATTGTTGGATTTCCCACCGAAGGCCATTCAGGAGTCAGCAGCCTCAGAATGGCAGGGATGAGATTCATTCATGCAGTGCTTTTATTTAAAACAAAGGTTCTAGTGTCAGAAACTCCATGCTAAATGAGTGGCATTGATATACACGTAAGATATTAGATAATGCCTATGCACAGATAAATCAGGTGCAGTGATACTGTCAGAACACAGTGTCTGAGTTTGTGCAAACTCTGCTGTGTTCCCCGTGCTGGGGACAGCAGCTGCCATGCTCCCACCCCAGCAGAGGTCTGCTGAGATAATTCTCCAAGGAGCGTTTAATACCATCACATTAGACTCAGTTTGGGCATGAAAGCAAAGATGTAACGTTTGGCTCCTAGCATGGAAAATGTCAAACATTCAGTATCTACAGAATTTGGGTTTGTTCTGCTTTCACTGAGCATAGTAATGCTCCTTTTCTAACAGTATAACTGGATGTTTACTGTGAGTAAACCAGAGCAGTGCTATGATGAACTTTCACACAGGAACTGGGTATGTACTTAAAACAAGGAAGGTGTTAGCAGTTTTCTAAGATTTTGGTTTACTATAAAGGAGTCATTCTGCAGGCTTTTTGCCCTTTATTTGTTTTAAGGTTTCTCTTGCAGATAAGGTAGGGCTTTGTTTTGGAGTGAGCTGGGGAAAACTCTGCAAACAGAGCTAGTTTAAAGAGAAACTTGAGAAGGTGGGATGGGTGACCGAGAGATTATCTCAAGCTCTAGTTTTGATGAATGCTTTAAGCCAGTGTGAGCTGGCACGGCTTCAGAAAGGAGTCATCTTGTTTTGCCCTTGCCTGCTTGCCTCCCCAAGTCCATCATCCCCTGCCTTCTATCAGCCCAGGTGTTTGTGCAGTTGCACATGAACTGGGGAGTTAATCCAGCTGAAAATGGGGGGGGGGGGGGGGGGGGGGGGAAGAAAGAAAAGAGGAAAAAAAAATAAAAAAATATTTCCCACAGTTCCCTCAGCAGGTTTGCCTTGTTGCTGCACAAATAGCAGCCCAGGGAAGGGGGTGGTGATGGGCCAGAATCAAGCTGGCTTGGAGCAGGCTGAGATTATTCTGTTTATTCACGTTGGTGTGAAGTGCCAGGCAAACCACAGCTCCAATATATCTTTTTAAAAAAATACTGTTTTTTTTCTTCTTTTGCATCTTCCCAGACTCTTCCATTTGGAGTTTTCTGAAAAGCGGTGTGTCAGGCTCATGACAGTGCTGCTTTTCCTTTGCCACCTCGGAGCAGGCAGTGATTTTTCTAACTCTGCGCCTAATTTGTGCCACTTCTGTCCCAGCCAGTGGCTTCACGTTTCCAAACGTGCGTGTTGCTGCTCTGCTGAATACCCCACTGTCGTCTCGGAATGGTTCTTTCCAATCTCCATCTCGGAGTTTGACGAAACTTTTCTTTCATTGTTGTGATGAGAGTCATAACCTTTACAGACTTTGTGTACAGGGGAAAGAGAGAGCTGAACTCCTTCACGTTTACTGGAATCTTTACTATTGTGCCCTTCTTCCCAGCTGCTTTTTTTTTTATGTCCACTTTATTATCAAATGGTCATTCTGTGCAGATTTTTTCATACCTGCTTATGTGTTTCAGCTCTTTCAGACACAGGATGTTTTCTGCAGTGATTTGGCTATTTACTCTTGTTTCTTTTTCTCTTGCAGCCTGAGCTTTGCTCCCTTCCTGGTGCCTCTCTCCCATTCTTGTCTGCCAGCCCTGCTCTTCTTTTAAGTTCTTCCTTAAACCTCGCTTCTCCTAGCAACCTCTCTTGTTTTCCCTCACCAGCACTTGTTCAGTTTACTGTTCAGGGGACGGGGTCTCTTTTTCTTGTTTGGAGACTTTCTGTTGTTTGAATATAGCCAACTGTTATTTATACATGGACACATCATCCAGGTTGAAGATTAACCTCGTGTCTCGCAAAACTTCTAAATTAACATTTACATTTTCAATCTATGCCTAAATTTTATTTTCCCAAAGTAAATATGCTAACTAGCTTATCTTTCAGTAGCTTAGTATGGATATTTGTTGCATATTTTATCTATCTGGTATCCTGGATAATTGAGACCTGACTGTACAAGCGTTTTGTGACAAGAAATGTATTTTTTTTTGTTTCCTTTTTTTGGTTGTGTTGCACTGTGTGTGTAAATTTACATATGACTATGTAAATACTTTGCAATATCCCACAAAGCAGGTTATTTACTTGAAGTCAGTAACACCAGGGATGCAGCCCAGCCTGAATCCTTTGAAGGCAGTACTCTCTAAGGGCAGTGTTTTCAGAAGTGCTGAATGCTCTCTGCATATTCAGCTAGCCCGGCATGCTTTTGAAAATGTTCCTCTAAATGGGAATGGCTCTGAAGACAATTATTAAGAAGAGCTACAGCATTAATTTAGTGGAGACTGAACTGTATGTGCATTGGGGGAGTCTGAAGGTTAATGTAGCTCGCAGGCGTTGGATCCATCCAGTCTAGCCTGCTGAGGCGCCAGTCAGCAACCCACTTGCCCTAGAATTTGTCTGCAGCCTCTGGAGATAGAAGAAGGGAGAACTGGTGTCAGAGACACCTAGGTGAGCCAGAAAGCTACACTTCCAACCCTTTCAGTTAATGCTGGGAAATGAGGCAGTCTGAATGCAGCCTGAAATGCCTGTTGTCTTCTTTTAATAATCTGCCTTGGTGGTTGTACGATGCTGAATTACTGCTGTGAACTTTCTTAACTATGAAGATAGAGACCTTGGATGTGCTGAAAGGGAAATGCTAGAAGAGCATCCTGATCGACCTGGGAAAGGAGTGTGGCACTGCTTTTTGTCCTTAAGTTGGGATTTTAGAATCCAGAAGATAGAAAAATACAGTTTTATGAAACACAGACATGCAGCTGTGTGCAAAGAAGGAAAAAATAAAAACCAAAATGCAATTCTTTTTTTTGCTCATGCATTAATCTACACATAAATAAAGATAGCTTTTTATGAAAATGGCATTTGTGCTTACGAGTTTGATTTGTTAAATGCTGGTTTTATTTGTATCCTCGAGTGCACCCCGTGCTATGCAGACTTCTTTGCACAGGCACAATTGCAGACTTTGGAAACTGTCTCTGGCAGGATTTCTGCCTCAAGGCAAAGCTTTTATTGGAGTTATCAGAAATGAGTGTTCTACAAAAGAATTAGTTTTGGTTATTATTTTCTAATCGTTTTAGTTCGGTGTCATTGGGAAGAGAAATGTTTACTTTAAACAATTAGTGCTGTCAATCAGTTTTAATTAATTGCTAATTAAAATGGTGAAAGTTTGTAAAGCAGCAGAGATCCAATCATGGTAAGTCATAATCAGAAATCACTGGGTGTATAAAAATAGGGAAAGGGAAGTTTGTGAATTGGGTGTTGAACTGAAAGGTGGCAAACAGGGTTCAGGGCCAGCTGAATGCTGTCACTGGTTTTTCACCCTGGTATCACTCCACCCTCCCTTTTGTCTTATCTCTGTGCGTTTGTTATTGTAAGTGCTTCTGGGAAGTTCCCATCTCTTATGTAGTTTATACAGAACCTTAACACTGAAATTGCAAATGTTCCATTTTATTTAGAGCTTGAGAAAAATGTGGTTTAACATTCAGATTTTTTTTTTTTCTTTCCTATTAAGCTTTGCTTCTTAGTTTGCAGCCAGTTGAATTGCTCTTCTTGAGTACAGAGAGGGACTTTATGTTTAAATATTTTATATATTTAATGGATCTGGGTTTAGTTTTTGTTAGAAAGCATTTTAGCTTCAGCTGAAAAAAGGTAATGCTTCATTAGTAGACAGCATGACAGGATGTCATATTTCTGCTTAGGGGCTTGCAGTCACGATTCTTTGGCATTAGTGCTCTTTCTGTGGTATGGCTGACTTTGTCGTAAGCTTGTAAAAATAAGTAAAAAAAGTTCTGAGGATAAGTTATGAAAACTAAATAAATAGATTGAATAAATACTAGACTCTTTGTCTTCTCCATGCTGCTCATATGTGCCCATTTCTCCCAGATATGACAGGCTATGCAGTGGAAGAATTTTGACTCATAGCATGAAATAATCTGTCTGAAGGTTTCCTCATTATTATAGATTGTCATACACTAAAATCAATTCTTAATATTTTTTTTTAAGGAGGGTGAACAACTCTATTGTAAATGATAGCTGTTATTTTAAAAGCATCCTCCACAGTTTATTCCTGCATCTTTGGCCAATGGCAGTTTTGCCTCCTGCTAAATGCTAATATTGAAAACCAGGGGAATTTTGCTGCGTATAAGTACTTTACAGTCGCTGGCATATGTAAAATGTAGCCTGTCTGAGGGACAAATGCATGCTTGTTTTGGTATTTTGGGTTTTAGGTTTCCGGTACTATTCATTTCATCGTGAACTTTTGTTTCCTCTGGTGCCCAGAATGAGATCATTATTGCTGTGATTCATGGTGCTCTCACATTATCCACAGATTACCAGATTATAGAGGCAGAAAGGGAGCGTTCTGGCTGCTTGGTCTGACCTCTTGCATCACGTTGGTCAAAGGATTCCCTTGAATTAAATCTTTTGAAGTAAAGCCTTTAGACTCATCTCATTTTGATTTAAAAGTTTCTGGTGATGGACAGTCAGTTGCATACCTTGGTGAAATTAGCTTAAAGAATGAACAGCAATGGAAAAGCAGTTGAAATTGTTATGCTTTTTTCTTTTCCTTTTTCTCTCTTTTTTTTTTCTTGTAATTTGTGTGTATTTATAACCTAAGTCCCTTTGTGCTTATGCCCTGTTATTTTGTATGTGTATATCTACAATATCAGTAACTTTCTATCCCTTTTAGAACTTTTCCATGTGTTAGCAGTCTCTGTATGTAAAACTATCATTGTTTTCTTTCAGCTTCAAAGAAAACATTTATCTTATGATTGTGTAATTTTTGAATACATATTAAGTATTATCTGCTCTTTTCAGCTGTTGTTCTATGTTCTCCTGAACTGTTCCAACTTTGAAAAGGAGTTTGAAAACAACTGCCTGTTTTTACAACTACTTCCTGCTGATAATTGTGCTCACAGTATTCATGGTAAAGGCCAACCCAGTGCTACTGCATGACTCAAATTTCCCTTTTGCTTTTGCTTCACTGTAGCAGTTACAGGTCTAATGGGGGAGAGAGACTGCTGGAGGCTACCTTAAATGAAATCCAGAAATGCCACATTTTTACTGTGACCTTTGCTTATAATTTCAGTGGACACATGAACTAACTTCTCTAAGGAGCAAAGTAACTGTATGTTAAAGCATCTATAGTGTAGCTAGAAATTGCTTCGGAGTTACACAAACCCTGCAAGTGAACTTCCCGCCGCCTTAGCTCCACTATTTTGTCATCATAAATGTATGCCATGCTCTCTGCTTTTCCTTACTTGGACAAAAAGGTAGATTTATATTTTTTTCTTACAGTAATAAAGCCTAAGCACTTGTCATGGGTTAAGTTTAGGATATCCACCAAAGTGTTTTTTAACAGTTTGAGGAAGATGAAGAATACTTTGGTGTACAGATTGACTGTAACTGGAAGTCCTAGGTTAGGTGAGCCAGAGAGCTGCTTTTCTGGGATCTGAATTGGCCTCTGGCACTGATGCTCTTTTTCCCTTCCTCTGTCTCCAGTGACAGCAGGTAGGCTCTAGAACCACTCAGATGCTCAGTTTGGTGCCTCAGTAACCTGTGAGCTGTTTTTCTTTTGGTTTTATTTGGGTTATTTTTGCTTGTTGTTTTCCTAAATTGTGATGAAATCTATCATATATGAGTGATAATTTTAGTTTATCTCAGTGGTGAAGGTATCCCAGGGCAAGCATAGAATAACCAGACGCTTCAAGTTAGTAACATGCTAGGCGTATTTTTCAGACCTAGAGTGTTTCTTAAGCATAAAACTGGTGTAATGATTTCATTCTAGATCTGTTTGAGCTGCCAACTAGTATGGTTCCATGGCAATTTCACTGCTGAAGTCTCAATTTTCTCCTTTCTCACTACTTTGACCAAAAAGCTGAGTTGAATTCAGAATTGCTCTGTGTAAATTTCTAAGCTCTGTATTTTACTAATTGTTTTTGTTGGCAATTTCCTTACTGTGTTAAAATTTAGGATTCCTCTAATGCCTTGCATAATATTACCTATGAGAGATTTGGTGTTTTTCAGAGAGATACTGAGTTTTCTGCTAATTAAATATCCTGTGTTTTCTTTAATGCTAAAATTAACTTTCACCAAATAATATTAACATAATGTATTGAATTTTGTAACAAATTTGGAGTACTAAAGTCATACCATTTAAAATGCAAACTAAGGATAGAAATGCTCAAGGATAAAAATTCTTAGTGAGACAAATGTTTATGTATTAACTGAGTACATTACCTGAATTATTCTCCTTCCACAGCTGATAGTATTTAGGAGTAACGTGTACTATATTACTCTGACATACTTTAAGAAGAACATACGTGAATACCTGTGTTTCCACGATGTACCAAACTATGCTGATGTCCCTGTATTTTTTTTTTAACAATGGATTTCTTAACACATTGCTACATACACAAATGCACATACACCTCCGTGTACATGTTTTCTTTGCCTGCTTCTCCCTCCTCTCACACTTTACTTTGACACTCCTTTTAATGGTAAAACTGGAACCCTTTTATGATGTGTAAGCCACACCTGAATAGCTGATAGGAGATCCAGCATGTGTTTGTTACTAAGATAGCAGGGAGAAGCCTACCTTTGCACTTTAAGCTTAATAGTGATTGGTTGTGGGTTTTTTCATTTATTGTTAAGACAATATAAGTGTGCTTATTTTTAGTAAAATCTATTGGAAGCTTGTAGTGGGTTTGCCTTGTTTTTAGCTATTCTGAGTTCCAAGTGTGCCCATAATGAGTAGTAGACAGTGACCTAATTAATATTTTTGCAGCAGCACAGGATATGACGGAGGGAGTAAGAACTCAAAGGTAACAGCTGATTTTCTCCGTCAGAGAAGAGAGCAGTCAAAGTGGCTTTCTCTTCCCAGCTCTTTGACAGGTCCTCATAGAAGAGGACAAAAAAAAAAACTTATTGCAGTTTTAGTTGGATTTTTCCATCTGTTTTTTTGGGGATCCTGGGCTCCTAAGCTGGCATAGGAGACTGATGATGCTTTATGTTCTTAAACAGAGTGCAATAACAGTATCCTATCTTGCTGCTATTACTGTTATTTGTTATCATCGGGTCTTTCTTGGGCTGCAGTGTATGGTGAGTATTGTAAGTCATGCAAGGTGTTGGCTTGTTCTTTCAGACCATCACTCCACATAGACAACTTGTGCAGTAAATGCAGTGGGTGCTGGCAGGATTTTTTGGGGGGTTGAGTGGTTGGCTGGATGCTGGCTGTGCAGCCGAGTACCCAGTCTGTATTTGGTTTCTTTGACAGTTAAACTTGGGTTTATGTCTTCCTTTGTTTGGGTTGCTCATGAAATTAAGAAACACTGTCACATTCAACAAGCATGTATATTCCTTGACTTCTTAACAGACATGTTACTTGACCTCAGTGACCTTCTTCAGGTATTGTATCTTTTTTTTATTTGAAACTTTTGTTGAATTGTTAAAGTTTAAGATTAATTGCAAGCAAAGGGCTGTCAGCATGGGCTGTTTGGGATGTTTTAATTTATCTCTAAAAATTCTGAATTGGAAAATTGCTGGGTTTGTAAATCTGAGTAATTGTTCAGTAAAATTAAATGTCAAACAAATATTTTTTGCTTTTAATGCTGCAAATAAGGTATCAAGAGTATGATCCTTTCATCAGGATTCAGAGTCACTGCAATGGCACAGGGTCAGATGTTACACATTTTTAAAACAACAGTTGTTGAAGACAGAAATTACTTTTTTGGTAGGTAATACTGTGTAAATGGACTAGTGCACTACAGAGACATGTTTTATAAAATGTATTTGGAGAGAAATACATACTTGTTCTGTATGTGGAAACAGAAACTTCTGCTGGCGTATGCTGTCTTACCCTCATTCTCCATGTTACAACTGTTTTACATACAATGTGAGTAGGTTAGCTGCATCTATTTTTGTCCTCCCAGCTGTCTTGGTAAATGGCATCCTCTGAAGACTATTTATTGCTTGAAGCAATCTGCTGGAATTGCGATAATCAAATGAATCTTTAATTCTTAAAATTAGTAACTTTTTTCTCTTTTCTAAACTCTTACTGAATTATTTTGAATACTTATAACCAAATACTGCATGTGTAGAATGGGAGGTTTGTTTCCTTTTAAACACAGGTGATTTTTCATTGTGATTGTTATGAAACAGAATGATAATAAGTAACAAGAAGTATAGTCACACAATGTGAAGAAGAAGAATAGGTACTGTATCCGTAAAAGAAAAAGAAAAGAAGATGTATTGTCAGCAAGAACAGACAAGAAGGATTGAATGATTTGTCTCTTCCCCTCTGTACATTCCAGCCAGCAAAGGTTTCCAGATGGGACGTACGAGGACCAAAAAGTTAGAGGGGTAACTGAAGAGATGCGGGAGATAGGAATAGATTAGTAGTATGGAAATAACCAACCCTGGAAGGAGGAAAAATGCAAAATTACAGTATTATGATCTGTATTTATGTATTTAACTGTGTGAAGACCTGTGATGTGCTCTCCTTTATAGCTTCTTTAAGGTGAACCTGAGCAAACAGGAATCTTAAATGTTATTGTTAACTGTAGCTAGCCAGAAAATCCTGTTTAAGAATGTATAAATGAGCTTTTCAGGTCCTAGCTTGACTTCTCCCCCACCCCAAGCTTGTTTAAAAAAAAAAAAAAAACAACAACAAACAAACAAAAAAAAAACCCAAACAAAAAAACCCCCAACAAAACAAAAGTCGGTGGCAAAACGTTTATGGCCCAGGCAGAAAACTTCAATACATTCTGCTTTAGATCAGCCTTTGCTCACAGATTGTCTGCCTAAAAAAGAAAAGCAATTAGTTCATTAGATTGTACTATATTACCTTGAAGCGCCTCTTATTTCAAGGACATCTCTCCCATCCTGAAGTTGGGATGTGACTGTCATTAAAGACAGGTTGTTAGCAGTAGTAGTAGTGGCAGTGGTATTATCTTTCCAAAATATTTAACTTCTTCAGACTCATCTGTACAAAGTATGTCATACTGGTCCAGGTAATTGTTCTTTTGGTAAAACAAGAAAGGTGTCAATTTTATATCAGAAAAAAAAAATCACATCTGAAAGTCTAAAAAATGAGCTACTGTTGACCTTCCCCAGCTCTTGCTTAGGTGCTAATAGCAAGTTTTGAGATTTTTTTTATTAGAATTTTCTACATGACACGGCTGAGTTGCTGCAGGAGGTGAAGTGACCTGCAGGGTTGCTAATCATCTGGCTGCAGGAATTTTTTGAAGAAAGTTACTGAATGAAACATCCTTACAGAGTGTCTTCATGGAGGCTACTGACTGAATTACAGAACACCTTGAAAGAGGTGAATTGCTTCATCTAAAAGCAAAACAAAAAGTAAACTTTGTAACTCCAGCTACCAGCAAAAAAGATAATTTAAAGCCTGTGAAAAAGGCCATCCATTGCTTCCTTTTGCCATCTTGCAGATGGAAACTATATCAGCTGTGCCATTCGGCATCCTGCTTACGGCACCCTCCACATCTGTGACCTTCAGCCAGAGTCTTGCAAGTGCTAGGAGAGCCAGCACCCTCTGTAGATCACAACGTAAGGAAGGAGGTAGCTAAAAGTGAGAGTAATATGAAGATTTGAATCTGCTGTTACTCGCAACTCCATATTTGTTTAATGACCTGTCATATTTGTATTCTTTCTCTTATCCTGTTTAGCTTTTGAAAAGAAAATTAAAAAGAGGAGGGGAAATCATAAGCATGGCCTCATGGGCTCTGGTCTGTACTTCTTGCACAACATCTCTTCCTGTCTTTTTTGAGTTGCTTTGGGATTTGGTCCCCCGTTCTCCTTAAAAATAAATAAAACAAGCTGTCCCTTATAGTGTAATATGCTTTTAGAGTAGTGTTATGCAGCTAAACCTTATCAATAGAGGAGACTAATTTTCACTGTTAATGGCAGTCTGTTTAAGAAGCCATATCAGTTTTCCTCTTACGCTGATGACAGACGTGGGAGTTTGTCTTGTTACAATGGAGAACTGTTACATTTCATTAGAGTTTTTGGAGCTTCAAAATTGCTGTCATCTTGCAAAGAGACAAAATGTGTCGTTTGTTTGTTTTGTTGTTTGTTTTTTTTTAATTGGAAGGGTGATTTCTGTCACATTTTCCCTCCCGTATTATCTTCAGGTGAAATATGTTCTGTGTCTTGGAAACCTCCTGTTGAAAGTGTTGTCAGATTCAATATGCCTCTGGTACATTTAGACTTTAAAGCATTATCTGAAATGAACTGAAAATGTCCAGACCACTGTTACCCGTCCGTCTTCTTCCTTGTACCAAGCAGAGCCATGCTGCATGTTGATTGAGTTGGAAGGACGATCAGTCATCAGTCTCTGACAAGGAAAGTACTTGCTTATATTTTCAGATCCTATATTTTACTTGCAAATATAATCTTCAGAGAGGTCTGTAATCAGGCCTTTTGTTTGCTTTTTTGTTAGTCCAATCTAAGCGACAGGCCTTGCTTGTCTAGGAGAGTTGCAAAGCTTGTCTAGCCTTGGCCCAACTTTTGAACAGTTTAGGTTTGCTCATCTGTTTCAGAGCACCTCATTCCTTCCATCTGGAGAACTAGTTGGCTAAAGTTTTGATCTCAGCATGGTCAAATGCTGCCTTTCTCATCCTGAGAAATGGCACTTTCTTGTTTAGCCTCTTGTAACCTACAGTGTCATGGTCTTTGCAATGTGGTCATAAAAGGCTTTGGGAAAAGGTGTTGGCAGTACTTTGATCTTCAATTTCAGCCTAGTAGAATATAATTTTTTAGTGTGCCTTGTGGTGTGTCCTGCTGTTAAATAAGGCTAAAGCTTACTGAAAAGATGTTAGATAGAGCCAGGCTCATTATAGGAGTGTGCAGCAGGAGGATATTATTATAGCTATAATTAATTAAAATGAGATGTTTTGACTTGATATCAAGAAAAGGTTTTTCACTATGTCTAGCATTGCAGCAGGTTGCTCAGAGCAGTTTTGCTCCTCTGTTCATGGAGATTTTCAAGATCCTGAGCAACCTGGTCTGTTCTCATAGCTGACCCTGCTTTGAGTAGGAGGTTGGGCTGGAGACCTCCTGAGATCTATTCCAACCTGAACTACACTGCGATTCTAGATGAGGGAAGGGGGTATACAAGAAGTGAAAATCAGTAACTCGTACCTGCTTGGTCTAATCCTCCTTTGGTCTCTCTTCCACTTCAAAATGCAACTCTCATCCCCTGTTTCTTCTCTTCATTTTGTCTAGTCAAGTAACAGTACTTTCTTGTCCAGATGGGTTTTTATTGTGAGTTATTTTTGTACTCTTGTTGTTTGTTTTTATTCTTTTGAAAGGCAGCATTGGCCTCCCTGATTCCTCTTATGCTTGTCGCAAATTACTCCGACTTTCTTGCGTAGATGGTATGATAATGGTTATTGTACAGCTGTGGTGTTGGAGGAAGAATGTGAGGACTACCGCATACATGATTTGCAAAGCAGACTCTCTCTTCAGGGTCCCCAGGCTGAAGGCAACGCTTTAAAGCATAGCATGAGAGGAAGCTGCTTAATTTTGATTTGTGTCTCTCTTTGAACTGCAGTCTGACAAGCTGGGTTTGGTACATGTTTGTAGTTTCGTGTATTGTCTTTCGAGTTTATGTTCTGGTTGCAATAAGCATCCAAAAAATAAGAAGTTTCAGTTCATTGTGTGGAGAAGGGCAAAACAGAGTATTTTTAAAAGACTCTGCTCATTTGCTTCAGTTTTTAATACCCTCTGTTCATTTAAAGTTATTAACATGTTGACTGCATTTGCCTTTATTGCCCCTATGCAAATTGCTATGTTGATTGAGTTAATTTAAACAACCTGGTTGGGACCTTCAGGCATTACTATACTAGAAATGTTAATAATGAATCAAATAACCACAGGTGCCTCTTTCCCCAGCAACAGACCCTCTCCTTAAAAACTCATTTGCTTTTCATGCTTGCTTAATTATTTAGGCAAGCAGCCATGGATGTTTCACAGTGTGAATTCTCATCGTGTTCCAACTGCCCAGTCTTTGTCTTTCTAAAAGACAGAAGACCTTAACCATCACCATTTGTAATATTTTTCCAGAATGCCACATCATGGTCTTGAAAAGCCTTTTTGAAAATTGCTTGTAGTGAAAGAATGATTTATAAATTCATGGAACTTAAGGTCAAGCAAAAACTTTCATTCAATCATTGCAGCTCTAGTTTTTGCTACTGTCTAGAAGGTAAAGTGACCTGGTAACTATATGAATGGGAGATTCCCTGTTTCCCAAAGAGAGTTTAAAATTCTGGAAGGTGTTAGACTGATGACCAGCTGAATTCCTGTGTTGCTGGAAAGGAGGTATTTATTGTTATTTCTAAAAGTGGGAGTATATTGGTGTTTGTGAACATGTCAGGCGTGATGTGAAAACAAGAGGAAATTATGAAAGGATAAGAGTCCCTATGGAAGTGTCCCTTTGAAATCAGCATCTGATGACTGACAGATGTGAAATGAAAAGACTGTGTCTCCAAAAAATACTGTGAAGGGCAAAGAGTATAGCAAGTAGGAGGATCTTTATAGAAAGATGTAACTGAATAATTGGAAGCCATTCCTTCTCCAAATGCTCCTTTTAACTAATATAAAGTCTTCTGTAACAAGAGCAGAAGTTAACTATTGGTAAAGGACAACATCTTACAGAATCTTAAATTCTCTGTAAAAAACTAAGGGGTAAAAACATTGGGTTTTGTTGGCTGTTTGATTTTTGGTGTTTGTTCAGGTTCTTTTTCAGTGCCCTGCTGAGCACATACTTTTTGTCTGAAAGACTTCTTCCTGCTGAAGGATCTATTTTTTTTTAAAAAAAACAACTTCTGTTAAAGGTGAACTGAATGTAAAATAATATGGTAAAAACTATCAGGATATGCAGATACTTTAACATATCCCCTTCTGACAGAGGCTGACACCAATTTGTATTTCAGTATTGATGTTCAAACCTAGTGATTGCATCAAGTTTAGGAAATGTTAATATCTGATCAAAATAAGAGAGAAAGCACAAGCCTTATGAAAGTCTATAAAACAATTGTTACAGTTTGACAGTTTTGATTGGGAAGAGTTTGGGGAAATACTGTTTTTCATTATGATCCTTTTAAATTAAGAAGGGGGAAAAGAGGCTGAAGTGGATGTGTTGAGCTTAAAGCTGCACCAATTCCAGTCTAAGCCAGAGACACCCTTTTAGAAGGGCATTTTTGTTTATTCACCATTCTAGGGACTCATATAAAATTAGGTTTTATGAATGCAAATGTCATATGGTTCTAAATTTGGAGCATTAAGCTTTTGATGGATTGGAGTATATGATTTTTTATAAGAAGTTCTTAATGAAGAAAGAAGTAGAAATTAAAGTAGACCTCTGAATTAATTCTTTTAATTTTCAAAGCTTAATGGAGTGCAAAACCCATACAAATGGTGAGAGTACAGAAACACTATCTATATGCCTCATATATCATCTCTCATCTGTCCCAGGATATGTGTGTGTGTAATAGTTGAAATTAGTGACAGTGGCATAAAATTTTAGTGAAAGGGCTTTCTTCCACTAAAACCAGAAGTTCTTAAATATTGTGTTTCAGCAGGTCAGTGCCATGACAGATTTCTGGATGACCTTTATGCCACATTTAATTTCCCATTTATGAGAAATGCCCCAAAACCTGTGAATATCTGGTAACTTCTAAAGATGAGGAGTGTAGTGTTTGAGAGGGCCTGAAGTCTCTTTTCCTAACGATTTGCCAGGAAAACTGGAAGCAATTAAATAGTCCCGATTCTTTTTGTGACTTTATCCTGGCATGAAAAGCTCATGAGCTTCATGAGGAAAACAATATAGACCAGATATTCCACTGTATATTATGTTTTCTATCTAAATAGGTAGTAACCAGAAACTGCAAAGAAATGCACTTGTGATCAAAAGAAAGAAATTCCCTGATGTACCACTGAATTTATTATTTTGTCTAAATACACTGCCTACACCTTGAAGTTGGTCGTAAAACACTGATGACATGGGTGAAGTGGAAAAGCAGGTTAGATTTAAGTACAGTAGTTCTCAAATAGACCATGGATCTGGAGACTTTTATTTAGGCCAAGGAGAGGAAGATAAAAAACAGTCATTGAGCAATTTTATTATGCATTTGACTTTGCTTTAGATTTAATTTGGCACCCACTTTGATGGTTAGAACTTCACTAAAAAGCCTGCTTCTTTATGCTTCTTCATATTTATTTGTGCTTTGATGATTGCATTTATGGAAAGTTTGCTTGGGAGGAGTTTCTTGGAGAGTGGCATGGTTTGATGGGGACAAACATCAAGTATTTGGATTGTCACGACAAAAAAAGCCAGAGGGAGAAATACTTGTCTGAATTTCAGGTGGTTATTTATTTTTAGACTAAAATGAAAGAACTATATGATTTTGTGAAGCCTCTGATGGAAACATTGTGTGCACTTGGCTCCACTGA
The DNA here is from genome assembly GCA_028020825.1 of Podargus strigoides. Taxonomy (NCBI): domain Eukaryota; kingdom Metazoa; phylum Chordata; class Aves; order Caprimulgiformes; family Podargidae; genus Podargus; species Podargus strigoides. The sequence goes on along the minus strand of CM051624.1, from coordinate 6,892,155 downwards.
AGTTAACTTTATTGATTAGTGCAGTGAAATCGTCCTTGCAGAACCAGATCTAAGTGATGAGGTTTAAGATTTATAGTAATTTGGTCAGCCAACTTGGAAGGCTGAAACTACAGCCGAACCCTCACTCTTTATGTTAATATTTTAGTCAGAAGGTCAAAACAAGCCATTCCAAACTTACAGGGAATCTAGAGCATCTAAATCCAGTGGAAACATTGCACATATTTTGCTGTAGTTATGTCTATTCTGTCTCTTGGCTCATGGAAAGCCTCATGTTCAAACTCTCACATGAATTGCCAGAGTCAGCAGGTGCTTATTTTTCTGTATAAAATTTGGTGACTCATTTCTTAAGAAATACACTTCTTATTCAAAGGATATATTTTGTTCACTTCCCATAGAATAGTATTTACATGTTGTCTGATATTTCAGGAAAAAAGGGATGGTAAATTTTAAGACTGTGCTTTTGTATCTTCTAGACCAGTCCAACCATTGGTCAGACAAAGCATAGAAGATACTCAATACTTTCCACTAAATATGGAATGAATTAACATACCATGTAGACTTGTTTGGGCAGTCACTTTCAGGATATATGATCATGCTGAACATTTCTTTGAAGTTCTCCTTTTAAAAAAATTATGAATTTGAGAAAAATTCACGTTAACATTTTCCCATAAAGAAAAATTTTGAAGTGCTGGTAGAAAATGTGTCAGTATTTTGTTGTTGTTTAAATATATATATTTTTGCTATCTTGGTAGGAGCATGTATACACTTAAGAAGAAATCTTGCTTTTAAACTAATGTTGGGAAAGCTCTTGTGAAATTGAAAGAGAATATTTTGTAGTATAAGGATTGCTTATTTCCATAGGCTTGTACCACAGTCAACAACTCAGCTGTGTAATTGACTGCTTAGTAAACACGTTCACTATCCTGGCATAGGAAAGAGGGGCAGTTCTGCTACATAAAAGCAATAGAGTATATATTATCCTAAAAAAAATAATAATTTTTTTTAAAGTATTTGTTTGCAGTGTGGGAGGATGAAGGTTTTTTTCTACTAACTTGGACTTTTCTATGTGCCTTGGGGGAGCAAGGTGTTCATGGAGCTTCGTGGGAATGTTTGGGGCTGATTGGGAACTGAAGTATATCCTGCCTTTCTTGCTGACCACAAAAACACATCTTAAGATAGTGAAAGAAAACTTCCTCAGACTTTAAAAATACAAATGTAGTTGCCTATGCTATAAATTGCAAATCAGTATGAAGAGTAACTCCTCCCCTCAGTTTTACATCTTCCTGAGTGCAGCAGTGAAGGAGGGGAGGGGAGCAAGGTTCTGTCCTGGCTCCTTAGCAGGTTTGGTGGGGTTTAGGTTTTTTCTGAATTTACTTATCTTTTTTTCAAGTAGGGTGATCTGGGACAATGTCCAAACAGTAAGAAATGACAAATAACCCTTGGGGCATGTAGCACCACTCCTTGCTTTGATGGAAAGTTTAGTGTGTGCTTGTGCAATACTTAATTATCCCACTTCACATGATGATGCAGAGCTGAAATTTGCACTAACTTGTGAGTATTTGCTCAGGTTTTGTTACGTTACAAGATAAATGACACTTCATATATACTGATATTGTATAAAAGTCTACTTAATGCTTTAAGATGTTAGGTGACAACTGAAGAATTGTCCAAGTACTACAGAGCAACACTGAGCCCACTGAAGAGCATGATGAACAACTTGTAATTTTTTCAGTATAAACTTATGCTTTGATTTACAATGCTAATTTGTGCAGCTTTTGACAAGCACCAACTATTATTCTATAATTTATCACTTGTATTACTTCAATTTATTTTTTTTAAAGCATGTTGTTTAAGATTTCGAAAGTTGGGCTTTTTTTTCCCCTGTCCATATTAATATTCTATTAAAAACATTAGTGGTTTAGGATTTAAATTTTTTTTTTTGTCTTTTAATAGGTGAATGTCTATGTGCTGGGAAAAACTTTCCTTCTGTTGGCCAGAGAACTCTGCATAAATGCTCCAGCCATAGGTATTTCTTTTTAAAGTTTACTTTTGACTCTTTGGGTGTATTTTCTGCATGGTTACTTGACAAGAATACATATGTATGTGTGTATATATACATAGTATTGTGTGCTAAATACCAAAGTTGTAAGTTCAAAATGAAGCTGGCATCAATCCAGGCAGAAGAGCATTGCTGAGAGCCTGTTCTTTATGTAAGAGTTTTTCGAGAGCTAGATGCTGTTTTCTTTTACAAATAATTTTGTTGCTTTTCTTGAGAGTAGTTTTGGCTCTACTAAGGCAATGTGCTGATGTGTAATAAATTTGTGTGCTGTCTACAGGCTCACACAGGCCTGTCACCCTTCAGTTCCACAGAGATGCAAAATTTGATAAATACTTGCCAAATTTCCTATCTGTCCATCACCTGTAGCTGAGGTGTTCAGTGCTTGAAATACAAGTGGCTTGATGGAAAAAGAGGAGCAACTTTTTCCAAGCACGTGAATAATGTTTTAATTACTAAGTCATCACCAAAATCATAACACAGTGGTAGGAAGGTGGGTTTTAACCTGTTGAAGGGTGAAAAAGCTATTGTCTAGGCTGTAGCTTTTAAGCCAAGGGAATTTGTGCCAATTCCAGTTAGAGTGTGTTTATAGAGGTCTTGTAACTGTTACCCACCTCTATGCAGGAATTTTCTTCCTGTATCTTTACCCACCCTCACTCCCACTCTCCTTAATCTGTACTGAGAGAATCCGATGCCTTTGTGTTCAGCACCATGCATGCACACCCCTTCAGATGTCCGCAGCTGGGCACAGAACTGCCTTCCTTTGCAGCAAGAGAACCAGCAGCTCACATGAGAGCATCTTCATAACAGCATCCAGATAGCATGTGGCAGTGCACAGCTATCAGCCATCGTGGTGTGCTGACTTTGTTAGCATAGCTTGATGTCTGGTAAAAAGTTGTTGTTTACAGTAATTCAGTTGCCTTCTTATTTTTCATTACTTTGTTCATTTTTTTTGAGAAGAGGCAGAACTTGTATTGCAGCTTAGTTTCAAGGTGAAAATGCAGCTTAGGAAAAAGCAAATAGAAACACCTTCTAAATTAAATGTAGAGGTACTTGTTATACATGGGAAAAATATTGGTTTAGACTCTTTCAGTATTCTTTCCAAGGTCATTAGGAGAGGAGAGATTTATAAAAAATAGTATGTGTTTCTGATTGGCTTATATGTAATGTTTGTTGGGACACTTGAGGGAAGACTTACTTTTATCAGTCTTTGAGAAAAGTGAAGGCTACTAGCTATAAAGTGACTGCTGATAGTGGATGGAAGGGACTGTGTTTTTAAAAAAAATAGAGAGGGAAGGAAAGATCCAGCAGCTTTTGTTTAAGGTGCCTTATTTGTAATTAGTAATTTTGAGTGAATTTGAAGACCATGGTTGCTAGCATTTCTTTGATGTCTGCTCCTAAATGTGAGGATGGGATGTATATTTAGATAGTGGCTGTGTCAGTATTGCAGCTCTGGGCTAAATCTGTGATAAAGCCTGTTGCTGCATTAAGCTTCATCTGTATGTCTTGACTCCGGCCATTCAAGTGGGGTGCAGTTTGACAGGTACAAGTGTCAGTGTCGCTGCCTGCGGGGTAGGCTGGAGGTTAATGCAGATGATGTGCGTGAAAAGGCATCAGAAGCTTTCAAATATAACCACAGGATGATTCTGATCAACTTTGATTACACTCATGGTTTGTCTCTCTTCAGCTTAGCCAACACACAAAAAACCCTGAGCTTCCACATATGTCAGCTCCCTTTTTCGTGCGGCAAAATAAAGGCTGCTGATGGACAGTCTCAGTTACCAGGCAAGGGAACCTTTGCAGTGATAGCTAATGCCTTGCTTAGATACACACAGGGGCCAGACTACAGTATCATCACCCCTGTTAACTGTACTGCAGGTGAACTAACAGACACAAGCCATAAGATCAGCAATGATCAAGTACGCAGGATATAGGGCAAGTAAAAACATTTTATATTTCACAGATTCATAAACTGCTCTAGTTTAGAACATTCTGTTTGAGTCAGATGCAGTCTGCAAGTTAGTTATCTATATACAAAATAAATGCACAGTACGTGCGGAATTTAACATTTTTCTGCTTGTTGCAGTCTTAATTAAGTCAAATAGCTTATGAATAAATAAAATAAGATTAAATTCAAGAGCATTCCTTCACTTATTCGTATAGCCTGATGTAGCAGATAGGTAAGTAGCGTAACATTCCATACTGCCGCAGAGTTCGTAGTAAAACTGAAAAATCCCTTAATGTGCATCGTTGCAGTATTGGAATACAATCAAGGTGAAATGCATCATGCATAGAAAATGAGCTCAGGTATTTGTCCTCCTTGTACTCCAGTTCCATTAGTACTGTCCGAGGAGCACTGGAACTGGAATGTCACTTTCCCACACTGTACTTCAGTCATTCCCTCTTGCCCAAAGTAACTGAGTTCGTTACCATCGAGAATAGCACTTACGTTGTAAAAGGTATCTTGCTCAACCTGAACAGGGTGTTCAAACCACACAGAGAAAGTGTTACTGGAGCCGTCGGAGGTAAACTTTGTCAGATTTTGAGCAAGGACAACTCCTAAGCGTTTCAGTTCGATTTTGACGCTGTATTCAGCTGTGCCACAGCTCGACCCATACAATCCCAGTCCTGCTATAAATATCCGTTTGTCTACAGCAAACTGAATGCTGTCACACCGCCCTCGGTACCTCCACTGATTGCTGCGATACGCAGACGACTGAAACCGATGGCATCGCTGGGGTACGAGTCCTTTTCTCTTTGTCAGTGGAAACTCTAGTTTGGGTTTATTTGCAGCCGTGTACCATAAGAATATGTTGTGAGTTTCCTCGAGGGTGAGGATATCGGACTGGGCAGCTCCGTTGGCAAACTCTTCCAAAGTCATGGTTGGAATTCGCACCAAGTACAAAGCTTTTCCTAATACATTCCTCTTGTTGCGCGGCGTAACTGGCAGCCCTTGCCTTTTGCATTCGGCCTCTGCCCAGTTGAGAACAGCCTCAAAAACTACCACTTCCTTGGTGTTGAGCGCCTCCCGAGTTACAATGATCTCTAGTGTTTGGTGATCTATCTCACAGAAGCCCTCTGACTTCAGTGCCATTTCTGCTTGAGCATCAATCACTTCCCAGCAGCGCTGCGTCAGCTCTGGCTCCTCGAAGAGCCTGCTCTGAGACAGCAGGACACAAGCATTCTTTGCTTCTAAACTGGTCTCCAGAAAATTGACGCAAGCCTTTGCTAGGGCCGGCACGATGTACTTCTTGGCAGCATACAGTGTAGCCAGAACTGTGTCAGCTTCCAGGTCTATTTCGTCACTATACATGTATCTGAACAGAGAGGAGAAAAAAAATAGTTTCTTATGGGGAAAAAAAAAAAAATATAGGCCGTGAAAGATTGATCTACAGTCATCTTTGCTGGCAGCCAACCTGACATTCAGTATTTGTCAGCACATTAAGTAAAAAGCAATAAGTGCATATTGCACAATGCCAATTAGGAGATGTATATTTTATAACCTACTTTGATTCTGTCCGTATAATTAGTAGACTTGTAGTGGCCACTTACTTTAATAGGATTAGAAAGGCTGCAGGTTCCACATCTGGTATATGGATTTCAGATTTGACCTCTGCGAGATCGCCGTAAAACATAGCATAGAAGACAGAGCTACCAACTGCCAAAACATACTGCAAAATAAAGAGAGGGAGAAGCCTCAGTAATACGTATCGGTAACAGCTGAGCGTGCTGGCTTTCGATAAGAGCTACACGGAGGGGAAGTTAAAGCTGCAGTGGAGGCAGAAGACTGCCTTAGAGTGTTGTCTTTAATTGCAGTGCATATGAATTACTTCTGGGATTAGAAGAGAGCTGTAATTAGGGGGGAAAAAAAAGTGGAACCTAGTTGCCAGGCGGGGGGGAAGGCGATAGGCAGAGCACTGTGAAAAAGCCAAAAATTATCTGCACGAACCTTATGGGCAGGAACTTTCTTGGATGCTCCCGGCGGGCCCACGATGAAGTGAACGTCCGCCATGAGTTCGTTATTGAACATCAGCGCGTTCCTGCAAGCGAGGGGAGGGGGGAGAAGCCCCGTTAGCGGCGGGCAGCCCCTCGCCTGCCGCCCCGGTGGGTCCATCCCGGCCCGGCCCGCACGCCCGGTGCAGGTGCAACAGGGCCGGGCACCCCTCCCGCCCTCCCCGGGGTGGCGGGGGGGGTCCGGCCCTTACCTCTCCCGCAGCGTGGGGTGGAAGGACTGCCAGTTGGCGCTCTCCAAGTTGTTGTTGTTGAGGTTCTGGAGCTGGGGCGGGGGGGGCGGCTGGGCGGTCTGCTGGAGCTGCAGGGCGTTCTTCTTGCTGTTGGCGGCGGCGGCGGCGTTGCTGTTGGCGATGTTGGTGTTGGTGCTGGCAGGGTAAAGTTCTGCAGCCATCTTCTTCTTCAGGGACAGGGGCAGTGTCTCATAGCATCCCGGCACCTTGCCGTTTGGCCTCGCGCTCTTTTTGGACTTCTTTAAGGTCTCTGGAAGCAGAAGAAAAAAAGTCAAACACTTCATGATCCTGCCATTGAGGCAACCATGGGGCAGTGGCATGAGCAGGAGAACTCACAGATCCCAAACGCCAGTCCCGCTAGCTGGATGGTTTCTATGCTTCTAGGTGCAGGGTGGATGGAGTTAATGATTTATATATTTAATTTTTTTTTGGTGTGTGGTTACGCGCCCGACACCTCTCCGGGCGGAAAGGGATGCTGCTGCTGCTGATGGGTGCCAGCGCTCACCTTGGCTCGCAGGGGGGTCCCAGCCTCCAGGGCACTGCCACGGCTGCAGGGGGGAGCGGGAGTTCCTTTCCCCGGGAAAACAAACAAAAAAAAACCCGAGAAAAAAAAAAAAGCAAGCCCAAATCCAGGAATCCAGCCCCAAATCCAGGGGGAGGCGGCGGGTCAGGAGCCAGAGTCAATCCACAAATCCTCCGGGTGCCGCAGCCCGCCGAGGGTGACGCGCAGCCAGCCGCCCGATCCCCGCTGCCAGCGACAGCGCTCCGTCCGTCCCCGCCCGGCGGGGGCACATCCGCGGCGGCCGGGCCGGGCCGTGCAAAGGCGAGGAGGCGGCGGATCTCCGCAGTCCCGCTCCCGGGCGGCCCCAACCACCGCCCCTCGCACCAACTTTCCTCCTCTCCCCGCGGCGGCCTCCGCCGCACAGCGCTGCTTCTCCGCGCTCCTCCCGCCCCGCGGCGGGGGCGTTGCTGGCGGCGGGGCGCCCCGGCTGCTCCGCGGAAAGGCGGGCGGGCGGCGCTGCCCTGGGCGCTCCCCTCACGGCGGCGGGATGCGGCTCTGCCGGGCCCTGCCTCCGCCTCCCGCCCTAATAGGCAGCCGCCGTGCCGCGCGTCACGGCCGCCCGCGCCAATGGGGAGCGGCGGGGGGAGTCGCGCCCCGCCCCCTCGGCTGTCAATCTTCCGCGCGCTCCGGGGTGCCCCCCCCCCAGCGCCCGCCCGGGGGCGCTGCCGGGCAGCGGCACGGGGCTGCGGGCACGTGCGCAGCGCCCAGCACGGCCGCGGGAGCGCACCGCTGCCGCTCGGTGCCCCGCTGCCAGCCGCGCTGCCGCAGCGGGAACGAGCGCGGGGTGGGGGGGGACACATAAGGCGGACCGGCCCCGCCGTGCGGCCCGGGGGCTCCCATGGTGGAGCGGGGCGCGCACCGTCCTTCCCGGCCGGCCCGGGCGGGGGCGCTCCCGAGCCGCGCTCCGCCGCCGCGCAGCCCCGCGGGGGGAGCCGGGCCGGCGCAGGGGGCACGGCCGGGGCAGGATGACTTAAGAGCAGTTGTAAGGGTGCTTTATCGCCCCCTTTTTGGCAGCCCCGAAGCCGCCGTGCCCTGGTTCTCGGGGCTTCCCCGGCCTGGGTCCGCGCCCGCGTGCCGGGGGTGCTCAGCGGGGACTGACCGCGCTCCCCGTGCCCGTGCCCGTTCCCGTTCCCGGGCTGGCTCCTGCTCACTGGCATCTGTGACATATATAGGGCTAATTTGGCGGTAATTCCAAAAGTCCGAGTTCCAGTGGAATGGGGAGAGAAGGGGGTCTTCAGAAAAACTCCTTTCTTAAAAAATAAACCGATTTTTTCCTTACTTCCCGCTTCACTTCGCTCACTCACGTGCAAGGGTTCTGTGCCAGGGCCTCCCCGGAGGCGCAGGGGCTCCCCTGGGAGCAGCGCACCCCTGGTGCCGTGGGTGTTTGTTCCGTACCCATGGAAGGAATCAAGGTGTTTGGGGTTTTGCAGCTTCTAGGAAGATATTTCTATATTTTAAAACGTTTGCATCCATGCAGGATGTGTCTGTGTCAGCCTCGGCCCTGCATTTAGTTTGTGTATTGGTAGTATTGCTTTCTAGTCATTTATGGCCTCTTTAAGGCTTTTCACTTAAAACCCACCTGCCTGTTCATTTTCTGGCTGTTTAAGAGCTTCAGCATTTAAGTTAACGATGTGCAATGTTTTGTCAAATGACCCGCAGGCACAAACACCAGCAGAAAACTTACGAACAGCTACAATGCAAATGTGTAAACATGTAAAAATTTCCCAAAATCAGCTGGGAAGAGGAAGCTGTGAATTGCCTCGCTCTGCTCCGCTCTGGCGGCTGGAGGAGCTCAAGCTGGCGGGCCCTCTTGGGATAAGAAGAGATGGAAAAGCATCCTGGACATTGCTTTGTAACATCACGTGTGTTTCTGTAGTGTGAAGAGGAAAATTTAAACGTCTGTTGAGCTTTTGAAGGGGTTTTTCTGTTGTGTTTTGGATGCCCCTTCCCTGGAAGTGCTCAAAGCCAGGTTGGATGGGGCTTGGAGCAACCTGATCCAGTGGGAGGTGTCCCTGCCCATGGCAGGGGGGTTGGAACAAGATGATCTTTGAGGTCCTTTCCAACCCAAACCATTCTATGATTCTATGATTTGCGTTGAATACAGCTTTACAGAATCAGACCTGGAAATACAGAACAACTGCCCTTACAGTCTTTCCTAAACCTTTGATTTTTAGGGTCATGTTTTGAAGGTGACTGCGCTCTGATGTTTCTTCAGTTTTAAGGGAGATGTGTTTGGGAGTTTTTTCTTGATAAATGCTTTCATTTAAATGCGTCTGCAGGACTGCCAGGCGTAATCACCTACAGTGGGATCCCAGTAATTATGGATAGCAACAGGGCATCATTGTTAGAACTTAGTGCTAAATGAAACTGCTTTGATTAGTTGTTAATCTGTAAGATTGTTCCAGTGTTTCAAGCTGAATTTTCATCTTTATCAGTTTAAGTGCCCACGCAGGGGATCAGCTAAGGAAATTGAGTTGAGACTAATAGTTAACAATTTACCGTACATCATGGATTTTCGGTCAAGTGATAAAAGGCTGGCAGGAAATGAGAAATTGATACCTCGAATAAGAGTAAACATGTGTTAAGTGTAGCTTTTACAAGATTGTTTGATAAATTATAAATTGGTTTAGGCAAAGCACAGTTCGTGCTGACATATTTTGGTTAGTTTGAAGCTGATAACACCAGGACTTGAAATAAGTTTATACATCTGGAGGCAGATCCGTGGCCAATGTAAATTGTCATAGCGCTGTTGACGTTAATTGGGTTCCAGCAATTTATGCTGATGGAGAGTAAGCCTCAGTGTCTGTAATAAACAGTGTTTGGTGTTGGTGGAATAGGAGTTCGAGAAGGAACTGGAATGAAATTTGAAGGTATAAGTAGACTCTGTTAGGGATGTGGAATTTTAAGCAAATTAATATTTTTTTCTAAGCTTAGCTTGTAGATTTTGAGACATGCAAGTTACCTCATTTGTTAGTTTGCAGGATGTTTAAAACTTTTGGGCCTAAGTTACATCCTTGTTCTGCAAAAGCTTTTGGAAACGCTTGGCTTTGTGTGTGATTTCACTGTTACCAGTAACGCTGCTCACGTGTCAGGGTCAGCATGTGCAACCTTGGACCCTGAAAAGCATGTAAAAAACCTTTGTGCAGTGCTTTAGAGGTCTCTTGTCTGTAAAGCAAGAAAGGATTTTGTTTTAGCTTAACTCAAAAGGTGCTTCTAAAGCTTGGTGATCAGAGGATCTGGCCCAGCAGCATAGTCGGTGTTTGTGGAGACGTGAAGCAAGTCAGCCCCGGCAGCCCTGCAGCACTGCTGCCCCAGTACTGCATTTCCTAAATCGAAGGATTAGAAATAACTCTGTTATTTTCTGTTGCAGATCCATGTTTATATATTCCTCGTTTTGCACACATGCTTGAGTTCGGGGATAAGAACCACGAGGTGTCCATGACGGCTCTCCGGCTGTTGCAGAGGATGAAGCGGGACTGGATGCACACCGGCCGCCGGCCCTCGGGGCTCTGCGGGGCAGGTATGTCAGATGTGGGGTGTATCCCATCCAGCAGGTTGGATGGGAGAGTCTGGGATTTGGGGACTGCTGAGGAATTTCTCATTTCCTCAGTGATGCCATGTTTTCTGGGTTTTGTGCCGTCAGGCACCTACAGATTATATAGGTCTTCATTGAAAGAGTTTCTGAAACTCAAACTTCATTTTTGCCCTTGCTCCTACATTACTTACTCAGATCCTTTGTATCTTAGGCTTTGGGTTTTTTGACCTCCTTTCTGGTGCTCTTCTCACTCCCAATCTCTGCAAGCTCTAGCCGCTAAAAGGTTTTTTTTGTCAGCTGAAATGATACCATTAGTGCAAGCACTTCGATTTGTGTCTTTACACAGACTCTTATGCAAGAAATGCCCTCTTTGACCTGTTCTGTGAAATTATTTTCCTCCCCTTCTTCATCATTTTCCAAGATCCATCACTGTCATGATGCTCACAAAAACCCTACGGGTTTGGAAGGGCTAGGTTAAAAGGCAGTCAGTGCCAGCCAGTGAGATCAGGGTAACGAAGAGCGTAGACAGTCACCGAGTTCATGTATGCGCTTTATTTTATTTGAAAGATCTTACATGTGCGTGCTGGAATGAGGAATAGTGCTCAGACCTTAGGGAATGCAAGACTATGCAATCATCATGGGTTTTGTTAATAGTACTTGCTTATTGCACATTGCTAAAAAATTGAATATAGACTCTCTGGGAGACCAGCCTGGTTGTTGATTAACTACACAGACAAATTTGAAGGACCAGTTGTTAGTTCAGCCCCTGATGTTCTCATTAGGAACTGGAACATTTCGAACATATACCTGAAGTGGAGCTCTGGTTTAGTTTCCTCTGAAAGGAAACACTTTTGTATGCTTAAAACTTTCCAGCGCGCTGAGCTACTGCAAGGTGAGTGGAGGTGGTGATTTGAAACGGAGCCAGTGCTCTGAATCAACAGTCTAATGTAAATGCAGCCAGTAGGAGTTATCTCGCTGTGTAGAGTGGTCTTGCAGGAGAGCACCTGGGCACTAGCAAGACAGTGATAGTGGTGACAGCAATGAGGATTACAGCTTAAGCAGATCCAATGTTGCACTTCTGGCTTCTGGAAGAGTTAACTGGAAATCTTTTTATTCAGGACTAGTAAATTCTGCTAAAAAGATGATAACTTTGAAAATACATTAGCAGTGAGGTGGGTTTGTGCTATGTTTAAGTAGCTGACCGTGGTTTCCCAAATGCTAAAGCACAGAATTTTTCAGGGTGCAATTTGCAATCAGCTTAATTTTATTGGATAGGAAGCAAGTTTGTAAAGTCAAGTCAGTCACCTGTATTCAGGGACACAGCTGAGCATAAGCATTTATACCTCTTCAGCTGGAGGCAGAGAGAAAGAGAGGGTGTAGTTATCCGAGTGTTTTCTGCTTTTCCTTGGGAAATTTTCTTCTTTTTGACATTGACTTTCCCTGCTTATTCTCTAGCTCTGCTAGTGGCAGCAAGAATGCATGATTTCCGACGTACTGTGAAAGAGGTCATCAGGGTGGTCAAGGTTTGTGAGTCTACATTAAGGAAAAGGTCAGTGCAGTTTTATTGCTTTTAACTTTCGCTCACAGTACTCAAAAGTGGTGTAGTCTAAAATAAATGTATATCAGAGAAAACCAGGTTCTTTTCCTTTTCAGAAGCGCCAAGAATAAAACAAGTACATCATGTTTTAGCTGGTCATTTTTAAGGACTAACATCTGCCTCTTATGTAAGGCCTCAAGTGCTTAGCAAAGATGGTAAGGAGCACTGTGCCCATTTAACACATGAAGAGTTGAAGGCAAAAAAATGTTGGGTCAGAAATGTTAACAGTGTTGTGATGTCCTCAGAAGAAATAATTGATTGATTCTCAAAGCTGAGAATGTACTGAGGGATTTTTTTTTCATTAATCCAGCATATATTGCTGAAAAGTCCTGTCCTTTAGCTGCTATTGAACAGAACTTTTCACAGTACTTTGCTAAAATGTTCCTTTTCAATGGTGTTGCACTGCCAGTAAATAGAAGACAGTGCAGTGAGTCTAATGGTAAGTTCACTGAAGGGGTCTGAAGTGAAATGTGAGCCTGAAGGTGGGAATTTCCCAAGTACCTTTGGCACGTGTTTTTTTTTTTTAAAGATCTAGTATTTTTCCATATTTTGATGAATACCCAGTTTCATTCACTTTAGTTTTGAAAGGCTGTAATATTTTCTTTCCCTGTAGGTTCAGTAAAAAATGACCTAACTGTGAAATACCGTGCTTTCTGTTGTCCCCAGTTGGAAAGTTTTGTATCACCAATATATTCTGAAGTTTGTTCCACCAAGGTTTGTCTTTAGAAAGCTTCTCTGGTGTCTCTCTTTCTCTCCACCTCACTGAGACCAGCTTAAGCACATCCAGCCAAGTCTAATATTTGTTAATAATATTCACTTCTTAATTGTGAAAAATGTTTTTGCCTCAGATCTTCATTTGTGGAACAGGAATGATGCTATTTCCCTACCATGCATGGGTGGTATAGCAATAAATTATAAATGTTCAAAGTGTTTTAAGGTCCTACAACAAGGATGGAGCAGTACAAATGCCACTTTTTTCCTCTGGTCAACAGGTCATGTGTTTTAAAATGCATTGTGTATGGTTAATGATTTTATGCACCCGCAATCTACTTCAAGATGCCTTGGTTAAATAGTTAAAGAGTTTGTTCTTACTAAGAAAATAAGCATAATAAATTAGAGTTGGAAGGAAAATTAATTTGAGCAATTGTTTCACGTGAAGAAATCTTACTTCAAAATTCATGCTTTGAAATGTTTACTCAAGTCACACACATCAACTAAAATGACAGCGTTATTTACTTTGACAGGCTAAATGTGACAGCTGAATTATTTTTAGGCAGCTATAATTACAACTGTATTTATCACGAATCTATAAATTTGATTGATGTTTTTCAAATAAGAGCACATTATATAGCATTTAATGAAGGCAAATAAAAAAAATACCTTTGAATAACTCTTTTTGCACTCCATTTTTTTTCCTCTTTCAAGAATTCCTCTCAAAATGCCATCGGGTAGAAGTTGTCTAAATTAATAAGCACTTGTTTCACATTCTTAAAAATTTCTTTCCTTCTCAGTTTGATGTGCAGCTTTATTTCCTTTTAATTATTGCTATAGTTGCTCTGGTTTGTAAAGAGCTACTGTTGCTTTGTGCGTTGTGAAGGTGTTGAGTGTCGTTGGGTGAACGCTCATTGATGGACAGTGTTGGATGCTCTGCTGATGGCTTTGCCCTGACAGCTCTTGAAGTGAAACCAGACAGGAGTCCAGATAATGCTGAAACTTCCAGCCTGCAGGTTCTGCTCTGTGATTTGATTTAGCTCCCAGTTGGCTTCATGGCTCCTGGGGAAACACAGGCCATTGGGAAGCTGAATTTGCTTTCCATGCCAACAGACTTCCGTGGCAGAGATCTGGAAGGAAAGGTGTGGCACCGTAACAAGTTGCCTTCTCCCCCTGCCCTGGGAAGGCAGCCTGGCAGCCTGGGGGGGACAGGGCTGTGTTGAGGATGCAGGAGCAATGCGTTTTAAGAAAGCCCTCAGCAAGGGCTGTCCCTAGGAAGGACACTATTTCTGATCCTGTGCAGTGCAGCTGCTGTGACCATGTGAAAGAAGGTTAGTTCACCCTGTTGTCCACCAGCTGGAGAGCACCAAGCCCTATGTGCCTGGGGTCTGTTGCCTCTTTCACTGCTGTGTATGGGAGGAGTAGCTCTTAGGAGGATGTTCACAAAAATGTGACGTACCTTCAGGTCATAAAAATGAATGACCTGACCATAAAGGGAATCTGTTTTGGAAGGAACAAGAGACAAAGCGTGGCCCATGGACCCTGTCACTCATCTTTGAATCAGGAGTCCTTAATTTAACCATCTGTTTGGTTCAAAACCAGTGTGTGTTTATTTTTAGTATGCATGGGTTTTTGGTAGGATCTTGGTAAGAAGACTTTGTAGTTACTTCACAGGGCCTTCTACCTTTACGTTTTGAAGCACACAATTAAAATGTAAAGGTTGTTGCTGTTGTTGAAAGCAAATGTATTAAATATTAATAAATGCATTGATAATTCTATCTCATTTCCAGTCTAATTGAATTCTATCTCATTTCCAGTTTAATTGAAATATATTAATTTATATATCATTTTATATATTCAAAGTACTGTACAAATATTAACTAATTAGTCAAATTGTTATTTTCTGTGTAATCATCTATGGAGATAGCAGAAATTAACTTTTAATGAACCCAACCCTTTTGTTTAGTTTAATCCTCACACTTGTGCCTGTGTTCAGTGCACCTGTCTTCACTGCTGCCTTTTTAACCTTTACATACTCTGCCCCTTCATCTATTTATTCACCTATTGCATGCTCTCTCTGCATACTAAATTCTGTCTTATCTGCAGTGAGAATAATTTTTTTTTTGATATTTGTCCATTGTGCATTATCTAATACTGTGCGGCCCTTGTGCCCGTTTGAAGATCTTAGGCACTTCTTCAATAGAAATTAAAAAAAAATCAGCTTATCTTTGTTAACACTTGCATTTTACTTCTTTGGCTTACTCTCTTTATCTTTAAATTGAGCTGCTTTTTACATAAAAAATGTTTCTCCCCGGTTCCATAAAGTACAATCTGTTAAAAAACCTCTTTGTGATGAACTTCAGAAAAAGTAAAGCTTCCTTTAGAAGGAATTGGAATCAAATACCAGAATGGGCTGAAAGGGCTCATTTTTGAGGTGAATGTTTTTTCTCACAACAAAATATCATTTTGGGGGAAGGAAGACAAGACTTGTTACGAAGAAAGTCCATTTACCAGTTGGAGTTGCTGCAGGGACTTTCATAAACTGGGGACCCAGCTACAGCTCTTTCAATGACTGCATTGGTAATTTTCTGTAAAAATTAAAGATTCATGCATAGAGATGAATATATCGCCTGCAGCTTTTCTCACTTTCATTTCTGCAATATATAGCTCATGTAAACTTCATGTCCAAGCTCCCAGTGCCATCTTTAGCTGGGTAGGCTTCTGTGAGGACAGGCAAAGTGAGGAGCAAGTCAGTATGCAAGACCAGAGTCAGGATGGGAAGAGAAGGTAACAGGGATGCGTGTGGCCATGGGGTGGCTGTGAGGTTATGTTTCTTAAAATACCAAAGCTGACTCAGGGAAGGGAGGGGAAAGGCGTGAAGGTGTTCAGCTGTGATCCAAGTAAAGCCGTGCTAAAATCCTGTGAAAGGGATCTGATGAATTGAGAGCTGTTCACCTAAGCTGTTTGTGCATGGAGAAGGGTAGAGGATGCTCAGTACATCAGAGATGTGTAAGTGCTCTGGGTTGAAGTGCGATGTGGAAAGAAGCTTTCAGAAAACTGGGCGAGTTACTTTATGTAGAGGAGCTCGTGGTGGTGTCCGCCCTGCTCTCAGGTCAGCAGCTGTAGAGCTCCTTTGCTGGCCACTGCTGTGATAAGCTAAGCAAGTAAATTAAGAAACACGTCTCCAGTTAAATAATTTAAAGTGATTTATAGATGATTTCTAGAAATCTTTCTAGTATGGCAAGTAAAATATAACTTGGTCCACACGGGTTGGTGTTGCATACCTTTGTAAGTTGGATTGTCTGTTTTAATGAAAAAAGGGTTTATATTTGAGGAATCCAATTTCACAGGCACCGTTCCTTTTTATAAATCCGCCTTCTGTACAGCTGGGATGCTAATACATTAATTATATTCCTAATATGTTTTAGCACTTCGTATTTATTTTAAAAATGTAATTTCAAAATTATTTGATGTCTGGTAGTTTTGATACAATAATTAACTTATTAACTTAGATGCTGTAAACAGTTTTCTCTGTTTTTGACTTCCCACATCTGAGCAGCTGATAAGAAATGAAGCAGTGCACTGTTATTCTTTTCCAGGAGATCATAAGAGTATTTTTGACAGACCACAGCGGAGGAACCATGCTAATGAAACAAAATTTTAAGGAATGCTAAAGCATTTTGTTTCATTACTGCGGTGTGAGCACTTGAATAAAAACCAAGAACAAAAAATTCGAGGTGGTTTAGACTGGTGGCCTTCTGGGATGGCCAGAGGGGTCTGGCAGTGGGATTGTTGGTGGGGTAACCATGTGCACAAGTGTTAACCTGAGTTAACCACGTGTGTAAGCGTTTGCAGAATCAGGGCTTTAAAATTTATGCTAATGAGTTTGTGAGAATTTAAATCTCTGTTTTGGTGTGAGCGAGTAAAACCAACTAATTCTAAAGGGTGCTTTTATTTAGTACAATAAATCTTTCAAGTTACCCATTCTTTAGTATTCAGAAAACCGACAGAGAGTTGCCAGCAAATGAGCATCATAAATTATCACTCAACAATTAATTTGCAGTAAATGACTCTGTGTATCTGCTTAGTCCATCACAAAAAGAGGTGAGATGTATTAATGTAGCACACCATGGAAGTTGTTTAAGTGGAAATATTTCTCTTTGCAGTTGTGTTAGGCTGGGAACATAGACAGACTCATTTAGCACAGCTCAGGTGATAAGTTGTAAGTTGTAAACCCACAGTAACCAGATTGCCTCTAATTCTGTCCTTACCTTTAGTAATGACATACTCGCATATAGGCTTTAAAAATACCTTTTTTATATTGCTGCAAGTACACATAAAATTATATATATACATATATATATATACAGTGATTACATATAAGAAGATTATGCTTCTCTTTATTTACATACTGGTAGAAGCTGGAAAAGTTCTTTTTATGTCATATAGGAAGCATTTAATAACTGTTTCTGATACATGTTCTTTATTAAGTATCATTTTTAGAGTGTGTGTTTACATACTTCCATAAATAGTTCACACATAAATGTTGTATGGTTTGGAAAAAATGAGGAGGGAAGGATGATGCAATAGACTGTTAAATTTGCAGTAGTAAAAATAGTGATGGTTTGACATGTCAGTGTGAGTGAATTCTGAACTTCCGTGAGCGAGTGCACTGGTTTAGAGTGGTAGGCAGCACTCATGAACATTAAGTTAAAACAGAGGGGATATACTGCAATATTTTGGTACTTCACTAAGATACAAAAGTAAATCCCTTGCTTTTTCAGTTTGCCAGTGTTGAAGTTGTCAAATCAGCTGATCTATTACTAGAATATTTGTAATTGATATGACAGTTAAGGTTATGTAGATATCGTGTCAGTTATTACTTATCAATTTACTTTAATTATTTCGTTAACTTGGGAAAAATCAGGGGAATTTAATTGCCACCAGCTGCTTATCTTGCAGTAAAGTTTTTTTCATATATTTCTGCTAACAATATGCTGATATTCAGCTTAGGACTTTTTTTAATCCATTAATATAATATTTTAAGTACTTTAAAAAGACCTCTCACAACAGGTAACTAGGCTAAATGTCACATTCACTCTTTAAAAAACCAATTGTCTCTGAAGTTATAATTTGTGTGCCCTTCTGTGTAGAGGTCCCACACAAGGTACCTCTGTTCTCATGTAGCTAGGTGCTGGTTGTGTATTTGTAGAAGGACACTGTGGCTTTTCCTAAATGGTCACTGCTTAGAAGTCCCTCTTAGACTTTGAACTTGGACTCCTGAAGCATTTGTTGAGTCGGACTCCAGAAGATGTTCTTTTATGTGCTTTGTCACTCCTCACTGCTGCAGAATTTCAATTGAACATTAAAATTGAGCAGCTAGCTGCACACAGGAGTCTTTTTCCTTAGCCTTAGCCTGGATTTATAAGTCTTCACTGGATGGTATCCCTGAAACAAAACAAAGTGAGAAAAACATTGCTTGTAACTTCAAAATGACTGACCCATTTTCCCTTATTGGGAGCTAAATTAAGTGTGAACAGAATTAGTTTACTGTTTTGTGCACAAAAGTGCTTTATCGGAAGACAAGGTGTGGTTTTGTCTGTAAAGGGATGGAATAAAAGCCGTGGAAATTTTTCTCTGAAAAAAAAACGGTTGGGGTTAGGCGCAGATGACACCAAGCTCTGGGAAAAAACCTTTGTCCCAGAGGAATTTGCTTGAAAGAGTTTGCTGTGAGAAACTGTAAGAGGAGGGTTTATGCTGGAAGCTGAATCTAAGCCTGAGCTGTAGCGGTTGCCTCTGCTGCGACTATAAATAGAAAATACTTGTCTGCCAGATTTCAGTTTTTAGAGCCCTTTTGAATTCGTGCCAAGGAAATAATATCTTAATTTGTATATCTGTTTATTTTCCTCCTTCTGTGCATAACTTGAAATGGCAACTCTTATTAGGTTTTTTTTAGATTAACAAAAGTGCAAAATGAACTTTGACATCATTTTTATGTGGGACGTAAAAAATTGCCTGTAGCTATTTTATTTTTTTTTTCTTTTCATGAGGGCACTCCCTCGCCCCTGAAATTATCGTGCTTATAATTAAGGTTGCATCACTTTTTCTTAGCTGCCAAACTAATGTTACCTTGTTTCGTGCGGTGTAGACTACTGCTGCATCAGTTTGTTGCCTCGGTGGCATGTGTCCAAACACTGGAGAAAATTAAAGAAATGTTTAAAAATATGTAGACAGGATATCAGCCAATGTAAAATGTTGAGGCAGGCGAGCGGTTGGCAAGCACAGGTATTTATTTATATGAAGTTAAAGGAGAAAACGTTGAGTGAACAGCTCGCTCTCCCACAGACATGATGCTCAAGCTGTGATCCCGACCATCAGGGACAGTTCTTCATTTCAGGAGGGAGGCTGCAGCCTTGTGGTAAAGACTGGCAAGAGGTAAAGAAATAAGGTGCTGCTTATTTCTTTAAGCAGCAGGGAGGAGGAGGCCACGGGCGTGGGACTGTGTGCTGATGGCCGGGTCAGGTGGTCGAACCATGCTGTGCTGTGGGTTTGAGCTCTGTGGCAGTGCCACCAGCAAATACAACGTAGCTCTGCCCTGCCCTTCGTGCACTGAAGTTCGTAGGAGAAACCTGTGCTGCAGCTGGCGCTTGAGGCTACGGCACATTGGTGAGGAGGTGGACAGGAGAGGGACAGACAGAGCCTCAGGTGTCCGCAGGGAGACGTGCACAGGGTTAAGTGCTGAAACCCACGCACGGTCGTCTCATCCCCAGCCTCACTTCACAGACAACTGGTTTTGCCACTGGAGTTTTCCACGTTGCTCCCCATCCCTGGAGGTGTTGCTGTTTTGGCTGCGCTCCGAGTCTGGCTGCTTATCACAAACTTGGAGCAAGTGTGGGGTAAACAAACTGGGCATCTTTGCCAAAGTGCATGTTGGGTTTTTACAGTGGGAGAAGAATCACATTTTAACTGGGCGAGGCTGGTTGGGAGGAAAAGTCTTGCTGAGGTCGGACTACCCGTGAGTGCGTGATTCATACGTGAAGAGGTGGATGGCTGTAATTTAGTGGTGGTGCCTGGGAAGATCCATGCTCCTAAAGTGACGCATGGATTTGGCATTAAATGAATCCTGAATTAAAATAATAACAATGCCTAGCCAGGTTTTTCCTCTAGCCTGACAGATGAGCTCCTGGAAGGTGGGTAATGCATGCTGGAAGCCCGTTAATGCTGAGAGAGATTTCTAGTCTGTTAATTAAAAGCTGGATGATGCTGCTGCTGCCAACAGCATCCTCCTCTCCTTTCCAATTTGATGTGAGAGGAGGAGGGAGCTGGTCCCTGGCACTCAACGGGAAAGTTTTGGGCTGTCAGTCAATCTCAAATACATGGCTAATTTGGGACTCTGTGGAGATGCCTGAACTCCAAAAGTGAGACTAGGTTTCAGAGGCTTTCTTCTCCTCAGCAGCACTGGTTCTGGCCAGCACAGCCATGTGTGGGCTGAGCGTGCTGCTTGCTGTTGGTTTTATGCAGAGCTGCCCAGCTCTCCCTGCGCGTTTCATGGCAGGAGATGCTGCGTGTGGCCTGCGGACCGCGCTCCAGGAGCAGGATGCCTCTGGGCAAAGTGTCCTGAAGTCACGGCATGTCTACGTCCCTTTGTATGGGCTGTCTTGCTCCTCAGTTTGTAAAAAGAGAAATGCAGGTACTGGTAGGGTGTCGGGAGAGAGCATGGCAAGGGGCTCTTGACTCTGACCCTAGAGTTGGTTGGAAACTGAATTTCTGTCCTAGAGAAAATTCCTTCTTTGGAAGGAGTTTTGTTGCAATGAAAGGCAAAAGAGAAAACTATGACTGCATTTTGGGGAGGAGAAATGCTGATGGGTCCTGTACTGGGAGTACTGCATCACAGTTTTTAGTATCCTAGCTTTGCAGATGGAAGCTGTTGTCAGCTTTGCTTCCTCAGGAAGATGGGAATATTCCAGTGAAGCAGCTGCAGACCCATCATTGCCGCTTTCCCATGGAAAATGTTATTATTAAAAGGGCACTTTCTGTCAGAAAAGCATTCTGCCAGACATTTCCTGACCTGGCTTTGTACTTAACCTTTTGTCTCGCTTTCTCCATCTGTAACATGGATGTGCTCATTCCCAACCACCTGTATAAGAAAGTTGTGGGTGAAGTTATGACAATGTGGTCTCATTTAGGATTCGGTTCCTTTGAAAGATTCAGCTGCTTTTATGGCAGTTCCCCATGGAGCCTGTCCCATCTCTCACATAGGTAGGAACTTTAAAAATGAGAACATCGAACAAATACGAAGTATGTTATTGTAAAATTACATGCATTCATCTATTCAATCTGTACAATGTGCAGACAATCCTTTTATTTTACTATTGCTGCTTCTGTGTGTCGTGATTACTTCTTGTCCCTCTTCCACTCTGCTGAAGATACATTACTTTGACATTTGTTTTGCATGAAATAATCATGCTAACACATCGGGAATATTTTTGAGCATGCTTCTGAACTATGGTGGCAGATATTTTAGTTTGGGAATCTGTTTTGTTGCTATTGTTGATAACAAAAGCAAGGAGACAGGAGGAATGAGCTGCTTTTCTTGTCTTGGTTTCGTCAGTCCATACTCTGTTCAGTCTTTATTCATCAAAAAAAGTGTCTTACATACTCTAATAAATCAAAAGCTAATTTGTGGTGTGAAAAGATACTTTCTTTGCAGCAGATGAAACAATTAGTATCACTTCAGTTTTAATGTATTCTGCATTTGAGCCAGCGTTTCTAAAGATGACATGTTTATTCTGTACCTTAGCAGTTTGACAAATTTTGTTACTTTAAAGAAATTCTTAAAGATGTTATGATATTGTACTGTATGCTTTGGTAGGTTGACAGAGTTTGAAGATACACCAACAAGTCAGCTAACCATAGACGAGTTTATGAGGATTGACTTGGAAGAAGAATGCGATCCTCCTTCATTTACAGCTGGACAGAAGAAACTGAAGATACAGCAGGTGAATTCTGAACTGGGGGCTCTGTATTTCTCCTCGCTTCTCCTTGTGGAGATGCCTTTTTGAGTCAGGTAATAGTAAATCCTAACTGACCAGCTATTGGTAAGGTTTAGTTACATTTATTTTGAAGTTCTTAAGAGAAGGGTGAGCATTAGTGCATATGATACCCATTAACTAAAGGATATCTTTTTGTTTTACTAGGAAAGGGATAGCTTCCCAGTTTAAAAAAAAATACATACGTGTGATAAGTTAAACTGAGCTTGTGGCATGGAGGACTTGAGTAGCTGTCCTAGTGTCTGTGCTTCTCTCCTGTGTGCTGTACCCACTCTTCCAGCCTGGTTAGCAAGGATCAGGGTTGCAAAGGTGTAAGCTTTGTAATTGGATCAGAAACCATGCGCTGTTTTTAAGGTGATACCCATCGTCAGGTGAAGTGCCATTACATATAATTTTTTTTTAAACACATATGAAACACAATAACCCAATTACTTTAAGGAGACTGCTGGGTTTTTGTATGGTACAGCACCTGCTTCCACAGAGATTAGTTCTCATGTGGAGAGATGTGGAGTTCTCATTAGTTCCCTCTTTATTTCTTTACAAAGCATGAATTAAAGCTGGCACCAGAGGAGAAGATTTTACTACCGTCATAGCCAAATCTTACATTGTTAGATCTTCAGGGCTTTTGTTTTTTTCCTGTTCTAAATATGCTATCATTAGAAGCCCTGTAGGTATGTTTGTGATGTTCTCAAGAGCCTGCCAGGTGCTGTGGGTCAATATTTCACTCTGCCATCGCCTGTGTGCTATGTCTGGCCCAGGCACTGCAATTTCAGCACTGTCCTTGCACTTGTGCACATCTACAGGCACAGTCACAGAGTCTGACTGCTGAAGAATGGGGCCTTTTATTTGCAGCTTGCCAGAGTGAAGGTTCCTTCTGAAGTATAGAGATGGGTGGGATAACATTTGAAATAGGTCAGTATTTTGAAATTTGTCTGTCTTACCTGTCTGACACTACAAAGTCATTCAAGTTGGGATTCAAAACCTGCTTATTGCTTTTTAAATGCCCTATAATTCTCTGTCTCTACATACAGTTATAATTGTCTGTCTCTACATACAGTTCACAAACAGTACAAAGTTGTGGGGTATTTTTTAGTTAATTTCACATTTATTTTTTTTTATTTCAGCTTGAGAAGGCGTTATCAAAAAAGCTGGAGGATTTTGAAGGTATGAGTTGTGTTTAGTGTAACTAATCACTCATTTATTCAAAATTACACCAATGCTTGCTGGGTTTTATTTTTATCTCAACACCACAGGTGAAATATCGAGCTATCAAGATGAAATAGAGATTGAATTAGAAAACAGTAGACCGAAAGCAAAAGGCGTATTTGCAAATTTCACTAAAGATGGTAAGTCTATAAAATCTTGTGAATAGTTAAATAGTAATGGGTTCAGATGCTGCAGGCATTAAGTGTATGAGCTTTATTGTGATAAATGTGATCATATATATGCTTGCCTAGTACGAGATCTCTGTTGCGTTGGGGTTCTCTCTGCCAATTAGTTGGTTCATCTGTCAGTCTTCAAAACAACTACATTGTTTGTTACAATGACAGTTCATTAATGATTTCAGTTGTTTTTCTTTCCTGGTGTGGTATAAGCTTGGCACTGGCACCTGAGGGTGTTCCTTTTCATCACTGAAAAGTGCAGCAAACCAGTATCTAGACCCATTCTGTCACTGAGTCTCCGAGTTGACTCAGCGGTATGGAAGGGCTTTGTACAGGTTGAACTGGCTATTTTTCATTTGTAATTACACCAGTAACTAACTGGCTTCTCTCACAAAGCCCTTTTACCTGCCATGATTTGATAACACAGTACTTCTATTTTAAATGATGACTGTATTCACAAAAATACATTTTAATAGCCAAGGTAATGAATTTGAAGAGCATCTGGAAGCTCCATGTATTCATACATTGGACTAAAGTATTGTGTATTTCTTCTACATATTTTCTCTAAAGATTTTTATTCTTTAAATGAGTGCCCCTCTTGTTTCTGTAACAGATGGTATGCAGTGTTCTGTTGGGTTTTTTTCCCTTACAGATTCTATAGAGGACAATACCTCTAGCCTACTTGGAGAGGAGGAGGCAGAAGATGAGGAACTGGAAGCAGCTGCTAATCACTTAAACAAGGACTTTTATAATGAACTTCATGAGAAGGATAGAGTACAAAAAGATGAACATGGGGAATGCAAAAACGGAAATGAAGCTCTTGTAAGACCACCTGCACTGGAATCCTTGCTTGGCCCACTCCCCACTGCAGCTAGTCTTGGCATAACAGAGTCCATAAAAGAGTGCATATCCACTAAGGACCGAGAGCCTGGTGAGTAGATCAGTGCAGCTCAGAGCAGAAACTGCACGCATGCAGCCAGTTGTGGGTTTGTTGTGTAATTTCCATGTGTCCTGATGGTTCCTGTGGAAGCAATTTGGTGAATCACCCTAACATCGAGGTACAGGAGCTGTGAGGTGAGGTGAGACCAGTGGTCTCTGTTGTTGAAATTGGTCGTTGGCATCTGCTCCTCAGGAAGCTGCAGGAAAATCTGGAGTGCCTTATTATTTTCTGAGGCCTGAGAATGTGTATCTCTTAGTCGAATGGATTTGCAGTCATATGATAGCTGATGGGCATATTTCAAGCCATGCAGTCTCAATTAGGAAATTGGAGGAAGCAGATTCCTGTAAATACGGCTGGAAATTAAAACCCAAGTATGAGAATTTTAGATCAAGGCAGACTTTCTCAGGGTACATTTTACTGGGGTCAAACATGATGCAGTCTGTCTCTCTGATTGAGAACCTTTGCAAATGGCAAGTGTTTGAAATGTTTGTAAGAGGAAATAACTGATTGTATGCTTTTATTCTTTGGTACGTGTGTTGTGGTGGTTTTGCTCCATTTTTCTTAAAACCCCCACACCTATGTGCATTATATAGCTCTGTAGAGTAAGTACAGTGGGACCAGGACTGATTAACTGCGGAAGCCAGTTTTGCCAGAGCCATTAGAGCAGAAAGTACTGCAGGCAGCCTGTTGTCCAGGCAGGTTTGTTTGCTTTTTCTTATGTGTGCTTGAGCTTTATGGAGATGGCATTTTTAAAAATTCCTTTTGCATCTTAATGACACTGAGAACAGAACCTATCTAAAGGGCATTTTATTATTTTCTTTATCGCAGTTGATTTTTCCATCACAAGAAACACCTGTCTGGATCTCTTTTGTCATCTTACTTGAGGGTCAATGCAGCAGAACATTTTGTTATCCAAACTGTTGTAATGCTAATTTCTGTTCAACAGCACTTACTTATAATCAGGTGCTGCCTGCCTCAACAGATGAACTGAATGCATTCAGATTCTTATTATGTTAGCGTTTGCATCGCAGAAATGTAGCAGGATGATTGCATGTTTATATTTTGTACAAACAAAATCATATAGAAACAGTTGAGTGGTTTTGTTTTAATTATGACTAAGAAAATGGATGGCTCGTGGCTCATCGTTCTCCTGGCAATCAGCGATTCATGTCAAAGAGAGGTCAGTAGTGGCTAGAAGCTGTTGTTGTCTGGCTAGCCAATGACCTGTAAAAATGAGTTGCCAGTGATGGACATTTCTCAGCTGGCATTGCTATTGACCGTTTTAATAGACAGGACCAAGTTTAAAGATGAAACTAAGCTGGCATGGCCAGGTATGTTGCTCTGAGCTGGGCTTCAGGCAGGTGGGCAGGAGAGTGCATGGCTGCTCATGCTATGCTTGTCTGCGTTCGCTGTTCATTTTCTTACAAAAGTTGAGGATGTGCCAAATGAACTGAATTTCAAAACTAAATAGGTTTCAGTATGTTCATTCTCTTTTAATGTGTTGGAGAAATCATGGTGGGTGTTTGAACAGATACTTATTTTCTTAATATGCTGAATTACTGTATTGGTTGTAGTTTGATTGTAGATCCTGCCCCAAACTTTTATTTTATAAAAAAATTTTGCACTGAATCTAATTTGCTGATTTATTTTAATAAGTTTCATGTTAAGTCAGGTACACTTTGTCTGTGTGTCTACAGCAGGGTAGTCACACTGGGGCACAGTTCCCTGTCTCTGAGCCCTTGCTACACGATGCCTGTGTGATGCGAGTGCATCACGGTGTGTGTGGGCATCATCTCCCTGAGGACCTGGTTTCCTTTGGGAACTCATCTGAGCTCAGGAGCAGTAACAGAACCTCGATGTGTTTTGGAAGATTGGGAAACAGGTCTGGCAGACAGACTGTGGTACACAAGGGGTAACGGCTTTAAACTGAAAGAAGGTAGATTTATATTAGATATTACGAAGAAATTCTTCATTGTGAGGGTGGTGAGACACTGGCCCAGGTTGCCCAGAGAAGCTGTGGCTGCCCCCTCCCTGGAAGTGTTCAAGGCCAGGATGGATGGGACTTGGAGCAACCTGGTTTGGTGGGAGGTGTCCCTGCCCATGACAGGGGGGTTGGAACGAGATGAGCTTTGAGGTTCCCTTCCAACTCAAACCTTTCTATGATTCTATACCTGGCTTGCAGTTGGCACGTTATTGTGCAGAATAAAGAAAACCTCTTGTTAAGATGCCTTCTCTTGGTCACCTGTGCATCTTAGCTCTGAACACTGATGAAAACCAGTACAGATGTTTCTGTCACTTCAAGCAACAATGTCTTGAGTTCTGCCTCCTACTTCTGGGAAATCTGTGAAAGATTTGTACATGGAGGTAGTATCTGCTTATATCAGGCCAGCTGACATAGTTGTAAAAACTAGAGAATTTCCAGGGTTTTGGGCCATTCTTCATGTCTGAAAAAGAAGCGTCCTTTTTCAAAACTGAATATAGGATGAGAGCAGTTGCTCAGGGTTTAATTTGAGATGGCACAATTATAGATCATCTTGAAACAAAAGTAGTTGGTACCTGTGGAACAAGGAGGAAAAGACCATAACATTTCTTGCATTTATCTTGTGTATTTGAGTTTAGTTTGGTGTAATTGATATTGTGAATCTCAGCTGGCCATAGGTCTGCTGTGGTATTTCAGATTCCAATACCATTGGAGAAAGAGGAGAGCCTTAACGTTGCAACCTTATAGTGGCATTTTGGTCCTTCTCCATAGCTGTGTAAACCATAAACCAGGAGCCTTTCCCTTCCGTGAGCCCTCTCCAGCCCTGAATCATCTTCCACTGTGAGAACCATCTGGGTCAGGTTGGGCTAGCGACCTTAAGTCAGGATGATTTTGTATCTCCTGCTGGGCGCCACGTGTTGGCAGATGGGTGTATTACGGCTGGTCAGTGCGGCGGTTGGAAACGGCGTGTCTGTTGCTACGTGATGAGGATTCCCAGCAAACCCCCGTGGTGATACACATGGGTACGTAGCTATTAAATAGGAGCTCAGCAAGCAGGTGCAGTATGTGCAATGTTTGGCCTCCTTAAATGCGGGGTATCTCCTCTCCTCTCTATAATAATCTCTCTTCCTCAAAAAACCCTCTGCTGTAGGTACCTTCTGCAGTCTTTTCATTTGGTTGTTGCATGTGGTAATTCAGTTTATAATTGCCTACATCAGCTGCTTTGGGAAAACTTCCACCTTTGTGCTACGGTGGCTGCAGCAACAGCAGAAGGTTTCTCACAAAGGGCTTGTGCAGATAAGGCTTAGGTGCAGAGCCCAAGTATTAAGAAAAATTTAGTGTATTTTTGCTCCACTTACAATTGGTATTTGAGCAGTGTGAGCTTGTCTATATGAATGTTTTATGGAAAGCATAGTATTTTAGCAAATTTGCATTACAAAGAGAGCATGTAAGGTACCGGGTTAATGAGTCGGAGATGGTAAAGTGCTTAGAATAAACACTATATTTGGCTGGGTTTTTTCCTACAAAGTGTATTAGTTTGCAGAGACATTTAAGCTGGAATCTGTTTGAGTCTTTGCCAACTGCTTTGTTCTTATTCTTCATGATAGAAGTTCTTTATAGTGAGATCTCAGTTTCAGAGATGGAGATGGGGTACATTGGTCTGTCCATTTTCCTGTGCAGCATCCCAGCATCTTCTCCATGCTCTGCTTGCTCTTTCTGATTCTGCAGTTCCGCAAAACAGGGCACTGTTTCCTTTAGGAGACTGCCACCATCAAACACCATGGACTTTGTTCTCAAGAAATACATTCTGTGGCATAAAATTTCCTTTTGTAATTTATTTTTATGTCCATTTTATACCACTTCAACTAATTTACCATCTTTCTTGGTGTTTGTGTTCTTCTGATGTTTGCTGGCTGTCACCCTGTCCTTACCATGTCACACTGCTGGGCTGTACACTGCCAGTTCATCTCTTCTTGCCACATAAATCAATAGCCATAAACTTAATTCTGGACAGGGCTAAAAGTGAGGAAGGTCTGATAGTAACAGAGTAAAAGATAAAATTCCAGGTGTCAGTTACCAACTGACTTTATATTAAACTTCCCTTCATAATCTAGGTAGTGTTTGAGACCTGATTTCGTTTTTCTTTTGAATCAAAATTCACATGCAGTCATTTAGGGCAGCAGTTTGAAATGGTGTATGTGAAGTGGGTGGTAACACGCTCCTGCACGTCCTCATGAAAGTAAGCGGCTTTTGCAGTGAGAAATCACCGTGCATGTACCATCTTGTGCTCGATTAAGCACCCAGCTAACTGCATTCACTGCTAATTGCACAAAGAATACATGAGAAAGGTTTTGTGCTTGTTTATGATTAATGGTTTGCTCATTTATTGCTCCTTATATTTATGCCTCCATTACTGCTGCAGGCATAATCTGACGGAGACTGAGGTCGAAAGATGTTGCCATTGATTTCTGTGGATGTTAAAGACCCCATGCAGACAGTGTTCACGGGTCGAATAGTTGTCATCCCTGTGTACCAGCACTTTTCAACTTCTTACTCAAGGAAGACATGGAAAGTGGCTAAAGATGAAGTTATACGAGACAGGGATGGGCTCATTCTTCAGGGTCTTACTCTTTTCCTCCAGATTTCACCCCCCTCACCCTACCAGCTGCCAGCTCCCACTTCATACTTCATTCTGACCCTGGATCTTGCCTGATCCCTCCATGAGCAGGCAAGCCTAATCCATTGAGGAAAGATGCATATGTGTATGATCCCCCCCTTTTTTTTTTTGGCAGCAGCAGATAACCAGTGCTCGCAGCACTGTGGGCGAGGAAGTTTGCAGAAACATGACATTTCTAGCAGGGTCTGAGCTGCTGTGGAAGGATGCTTAAGGGCCCAGACACTGCAAATGGCTTGCACATGTGCCAAGGAGGGTTGTTCACCCCATCCAGGAGCCCCAGCCCAGATTGCTGCATGGTGGGGGGCAGGCTCACTGCTCTCCCAATTGCTGCTCCATCAGTGGATGGGTGTTGACCCCCTCTGTGAGCTGGTTTCTTCTTCTAGCATCCTCCTTTCTTCCTCAGATTTTGTCTTAAGTACATCAGTGCCAACTGTTTGAAAATATATAAATGTATATGTGCATATAGAAGTATACAAAGAGATATAATCAGTAATTAGAGAGAACATTATGAAGCCCTATTAAATCATAATTACCGCATACATGAGAAATAAAGCTGCTGAGTTTAGTGCTAATTGTCTTACATATGCAAAGTACACTTGGTCATCAGTGCAAGCCTGTGTGTCCCCATCCTGATCGCTCTTCTTCTTGCTCTGGCTTCAATGTCTCAGTTGCTTTTGTGGTTTTAAGCCCCACCTGTGGAAATGAGCAGTGTGCATGACCTGCTTGGTGACACAGTCCTTGTGTGGTACCTTACAAGCGCTTCGAGGGTTTGATCGTCGTCTCTGTGTGCCATTTGCTCACTGGAAAATATTTTCTGTGGCAGGACTAGCTCTTTCCCAATTTTGAGATCTAAGCAATAAAAACCCTGATATAAGCTAATCTTTCTCATCTAGCCTCTGTATGCCTACGTTTGGCAGTCCTGATAGACTCTATCCCTGATTGAGCCTTCATTATGCTGTTAATGAGATGTGAAGAGCTTGCTGCAGCCAGCATGGTAATAGGAGACCACCAGCTGCTTTGAATGCAGTTTTTTGATACCTGAAGTCTTGGGTATGTATTACAGATGTCATGATTTTCTTACTTGACTATGGATGTCACTCACACACAAGTACTGTGTGTGAGTATGTTACTCCAAAATTAGTGTGCACATTTTTTTCGTGCAGGATCTTTGCATTTCATTAAAAGATAGGAATGATATAAATTCATTCCATATTCATGCTGGTTAAGGGACAAAAACTAATTATATAGTTTGGCTGAAAGATTTCCAAACAAATCTAGAGAGGAGTTTTGGAGAGAAACCTGCCGTTTGCTAGAGCCATCAGGGAGATAAATTTGAGTGAAAGCATAAGCTGGATCATGTGAGTACATTTTTAGAACATTTGTGGATGTTTTATGAATTTTCCAAAGGGTTGGTTTATCAATAGAGAGTCGTTACAGGAAGGTACGTGTTGTTTTTGTCAGAAGTCTTGATCAAGAACTGCCCCAGAGTAATGGATGCTGTGATTGGGAGAAGATGCCAGAGAGTGGGATTTGGGTTTGTGAGCTGAACGGAGCAGACCCGTCACCTCAACTTTACTTGGCAATGTCCCATGTGAATGAATGCCCTCAGCCCCTGGCTGACCAGCCTGGCTGTCCTGTTATCCTGACTGTTTTGGGGAGGAGGAGTCTCTTTATGCTCTCTTCTCTCTTCTTTTTTGCTTCATAAAATTCTGGTCTGGAATGGGAAATGTTTTTAATCTTTAACAGCTTTTCCAGGCTTGGATTTATTATTTTTTTTTTGGTCTTACTGCTACCTCATCCTGATTGCCAAGTGGGCAGTGGGCAACGTGTCTTTTCTGTCTTCAATTCTGCCAATAAAGGCATGATGGAAAATCAGTTTTATTTTCCGTTTGAGTAGCGTGAGAGCCTTACATTGCTCTTTGATGAGAAGGATAACCTGCTGCTTAAGGCCTCATCCTCCCTTGCTGGAGGAAAAAAAGGCAGAACTGCTTTCTCTTCTCTGGCTGCTGCAGCCAGCTGCTGGCCACAGGCTCTTTGGAGAAAGAGGCAGCAGCAGGGCTGTGTCACTGGTTTGGAGACGTGTGGCTGGGAGAAGAGGGTGAATATGCTGAATGGGGGCTCTGGTGCATCATTCTGCGTGTCGGCGTTTGATACGTATGTGTGCTGCTGCATCCATACTGCTTCTTAATGGGGAAGGAGAAACAATCAGCCCAGCAGGCTTTTAGGCATTGTTTTCCCTCACATTGAGGGGAAGTTTACTGTCATCTGCTTAACCTAGGCTTAGGCTTAAGGAGGTGGAAATGTCCAGGAGCACAGAGCTGGGCAAGCAGGGAGAAGAGGAGAAGCTGAGCTGGGACTTTAGAAATGGTCCTTTTCCCATGCCTAAATAGCAGAATTAAGAAAACAGTTGTTCCCCAAATATTAAGAGAGGGTTGTGTTTCGTGGTTGGCTTAGATGCCTCAGCATAGTCACCAATCTAAGATTTTCCTTCTGTTGGGGCCTCTTTTCAAGGTTTTCTCCTGTCTGAACTCCCTAGCATCTGAAAAGATCCTGGTTCTCAGCATGGGAGATGCTTTCAGGGGCATTTATAATTGCTCCTGTCTTTCTGGGGGCCAATTCTCAGGGAACCTGTGGAAACATAACCATCTTGGGAATCACTGTCCCATTCCTAAATCTTGGTTGAAATAGGCTGCGGATCAAAACAAGACTGGGGGAGGTGATGTTGGGGGGTAGCGATGCAGGCACCTACAGGCACACAGGAAACCTGGCTAAAAAACCTGAATAACTCTTTGCTAGTATGGGAATTATATGATATTTCCTTTTCTGCACCTGCCAGAATTTGAGCCCGTTAATGCTCACAGTTATTTGGTTAGGTGGCCAGTTTGCAGAAGAAACTGACATTCCTGCCCTGCTCTTCTGCCAAAAAGGAAGAAAAGTCTTTCACCAAAAAACTTACTGGAAACTGGAATGGTACATTAGAGAGTTGTGGAAAGTGAAATGCGTGGAGGCTACGGAGAGGCCGTTAAATTCGCATGGAAAGCTGCCCGCGCAGGAGGATGTTATTTGAGCAATTCATCACAGTATCTGAAATGTCAGGAGCAGAGGCCTGGGTTCAGTTCAGGGAGGCTTCATGGTCTCAGTTGTTATTGAGAATAAAGACTTGCTAACCTAGGTTAAGGAGCAACAAAACATGCCCTTGGAAGAAGGAAATACAACGCAGAGGGATTTGCAAGGCTTAGCTGCTCTGGGTTTAATATGATGGGTTATAAATCCATGCACAGTGCTGTGGTGGATCCTGACCACTTCGTGTTTGTCTTGCGTCTTCTGGAAAAGCTGAAATAATCCTCCATTTAGTACTTTATTTTCTTGTACAGGTTCAGCTGGTAAAGGCAGTATCTGCAAACTGGAAATCCTCCCAAGTAAACCCTTTCAGTGGAGTGCCATTTCTGCAAGGTTTTAATGTTTTTGTGTAACAGTTTGTTGTTTTGCTTTGGTTTGGTAGCTTTGAATTTACTTTGAAAAATTAATTTCTATATCCTCTTAAGGATTAACTTCATCACACTCCTGCACACTTCATCTGCTTTGTTTGTTGGTCTGAAATATGTAGGACTGTCTTAGTAGTCAAGATAAACATGTGTATGCATGGGCTGGATTGAGACTTGCGTAGATGACCCTTGTAATTAGGGATTTCAGATGTGGCACTACAGACTGCTGATGAAAACAGTCATGAGTTTAGCCTTGTATAATTGTAGTTCGACATCTTTGGTTTGCTGAATGCTTTCATAATTAAAATGGATGTATTATCCAATAGAGGAGTAATATTAATGTTGACAGTGTTGGCAAATAACAACAATTTTGGAAACTGAATTTTACTACTCCTGATTGCTTTTGAAATATTTTTTTTTTCCAATCTTACTTGGGATCGGTTCAGTTATTAGGTCTTTTTTCTTGTTTGACAATGAGATAATTGCTACTTATTTTTTTATTCTGTAAGCAATTATAATCAAAGCAGCCAAATATAGAGTCTGCTTTGACCTGGAATCAGTGTGACCTGTCAACATGAGGCTACTGAACTCTTCAGCTTTCCAATTTAATTTTTTTTATATGCACTGACCAGAATGCATTCAGTAGGGCTGAAAAAATTGCAGTTGGAGTTTCCAGTGTTCATTAATTACAGTGGTGCAAAGCTGTAGAAACTGGCAGATAAGACCAGCTTGGGTTTGGTTATTAATAACAAAAATCACATTCTTTTATCTAGGATTGTGTGGACTGTGTTGGGTCAGTGTCCGAAGCGGTCAGAGGAGGAGATGCTGGCAGGCTGTGTGGGGAGGAGTAGTTGCAAATTAGGGAAGGAATTAGAGAGAGTTGACTCTAGGGATTTTTTGCAGACAAATTTTGTTAAAAGTAAGCAGAAAATACTTTCTTTTCATTTTTAAGTCAGCAGTTTAAGGTAAGGCTTCAGCTTTCATATCAAATGGTATGTGTACACCAGGATCATCTGTGACAAAGAACCTGGGCATTTACACCTGTGTAGTAGAAATAAGGAAATGAATATGAAATGAGAGAGAGTAAATGAGGCTGTTAAGTAGTACCTGGAAAGAAATTCAGCACAAGAAACAAGGCTCTTGAGACAGGTATAAATGCAGAAGCCAGAAGTAAACAGCTGCACCATGGGTGAAAAGATACCATTTGTCAGCAAATTCGCCACTTAAATACTGTTTGATTTAGTTAAGGTGGGGAAGTCACTGTGTGCTTACAGATGGGAAGGAAGGAAAACAGTGCTCTGTGACCGAATCGTTAACACTTCTATAGGAACTAGGCGAATGACTGATTTTGGAAGTTGTGCTTAATGGTCCTTACTTATTTCCTGCTAAAGGTAAAACCCATGCAAATCCACAGGACCATGGCAGTCATGTATTGAAATGCAGCAACATCTGTATCAATGTGAAACTGTGTCACCGGTGGTGGTATTCTGGCAGTGTTTTTCATTAAATAAAACATATTTCAGTGCAAAGTCACTTTTCCATAAAGTCTCTCTTTGCACTTCAAGTTTTTTGCACTTAGTGGGAGTGCTGCTTTCCATGCTGCCAGCGTGTCTCACGGCTCTCTAGCTGCTGCAGAACTAGCACGAAGCTCCTGTGCTTGGTTCTTCCCCAAGAGCATAGGTAAAATCCAAGTTTTAGACTGCAGTAGTTGAATTTGGACTCCAGTTTTAGCGTGGAGCAGGTGTGGTGGGATGTGATGT
Source organism: Podargus strigoides (assembly GCA_028020825.1). Classification (NCBI taxonomy): domain Eukaryota; kingdom Metazoa; phylum Chordata; class Aves; order Caprimulgiformes; family Podargidae; genus Podargus; species Podargus strigoides. The sequence continues at coordinate 6,858,175 of CM051624.1, read as the reverse complement.
TGTGGGTGCAGCTGGCTGAGGTTAAGAAGTGTCTTGCCTCACCAGCTCATCCCCCTCATATCTGCTGGCGTTAGTGCATGTGGAGGTGCCTCCCTCATATTGGTCTGTCAAAATGTCACCGGCTCGTGCAGCCTGTTTTAATAACGGGGTGATTAGGGAGTGACGCCTTGGCCAGGGCAGCAGCAGGCGGGAGGGAGGAGGTACAAAGAACGTGTACTTCGGAGGCCGAGAGCAGCATTTGTGCTTGTACTGAGGTGTCAGTGCTGGAGGGGTTTTACAATCCACCAGGGAATGGGAATGGGCAATTTCAGATGTGCTGTTGCCCAAGATAATTTCATATTCAGGGTCTTCGTAGAGAGAGTAAGGTTGATGCTTGAAGTTCAGCTCCAGAAATGCAACACTTAGAAATCTGCGAGCAATGAAGAGGTTTGGCTTAACATGGTGGGAAGGGAATTCAAAAAGGTACACTGAAAAAGCCTTTTTTAAAAAAAATTAAAGTTTATTGCTTTATCTTGACTTTCAGAAAGCTTGCATGAAACTTTCTTGCCTTTGAAAGCTTGATACAAACTCTTGAGATACTTTGACTGAAACAGAAAATTTAATAGTGAGGCATTTTGAACATGGAACAATGTTGGTGGGCGAGTAATTTAAACAGGTACTAATATGAAACGGTGGTGTACTTGAAAGGCTACAGTCATATACACACACAAACTGGGTAGAATATCACTGGGAGCAATAAAATGTAGGAATTCTTCATGCTGCTTTCATTGCAAACAATTTTTATGGTATGGCCTGTGAAGCAATTGAAATGCAGAGAGCTGGCACATCACTAGATTGATAATTCCTCCTGCTACTTACAACTTATTCTCTGTACAGATGTCCCCAATTCTTCCTTTCTATCACATTAAAGTTTCTCGTCTGCTTCAATTTCATGCCTGCCTCAAACGTGGCATTTTTTGAAATTGTCCCTCTGACATTTTTCTTTCCCTTTTTAAAAGTTTACAGCAGATCAAATCTAGCTGCTGTTTTATATCCTTAGGTTTACACTTTAATTTTTAACAACCTCTTTTTAAGAACAATCTTTCCTTGACAGAGCACTTGGCTGATCCATCAATAATTACGTAGTAATAAAGCAACTGTATAAAAATGGCACCTACGTGCCGAACAGATTGGTTTGCAGAGCCACTGACAAAGATGAATGTTTATTACATTTTACTACTTTTGGTTCTGCAGATGCAATACGGCTATTTTCTTTTTGGTGTAAGTGTCATGAAAAGTAATTTCCAGTTGTGGAATGTTTATGATAATGAGGATGTATAACTAGGGAGAGCCCAGACTGACTTTCAAATACCAGCATGAGTTGGCAATGCTGGTAATTTAGAAAAAAATAAACACAGAACATTCTTTATTTTATTTCTTTGCTTAACAGTTTTTTTAAACAATCACTGGGACAGAACAGACAGGGAACCCTACAATGTCATGTAGTTACTCTTCTGAATTAATTGCTACTATATTAATTGTTGATTCCCCAAAATTTGGCAAGCTTCCTCATTCTCCTTTCTGCATCTACTTCTAATTTTATGACAATGGAGAAAACTGTAGTGTCTAAAAATAACTCAGAAGCCTGAAATTGTTGTTTTCGCTTCCTTTCTTTTTTTTTAAATGCCGGTATAGTTAAGGCTGTGATGTAGATGACTTTGTGTTGTTCAAATCTGTCCTCTTCTTTTGGGCATAACATAGTCTGTAAGTTTTTATGGGCGGTAGATGTGCTGTCTTTTCTGTCTCTCGAGCTGATTGACTGCAGTGTCACCACAGTGATGAAATTATCTCTTGGTGGCAGCTGAGAAATACCTTGGGAATTAAACTTCCATGGAGGCAGAGGTTGGGATACCTGCCTCCACAGCCCCCAGCATGGCCTTCTGGTTCTCCCTCGTTGGCTTTCCCCATGGTGATTCTGGTGGGTACGGACACCTTGGCACAGCCACACTCACTGTCCTCAGAGGTGTCCTAGCTATGAGGTGTTTCCATTGACTTGCAAAGGCCAAAAGTCACGGGTTCTCCGCTGTCACTGCCAGAAATAGTGATTTGGCCTTGTTTTGGGTCTGTTACACCTGATTTAGAGTGAGGGGTGCATTTGGTCTTGCTTCCAAAAGGCCCTCAAGTGGCATAACTCCAGCTTCATCCCCATGTTCCCTAGGGGCGACGACAGGGTTGAGGTCCATGTGCCTGGTCTGTCTCAGTAGGAGATGAGGAGCTGTTCTGCAGACCAGTTTGCTGCCATAGCCCTGAAGTCTTTGTGGCAACTTGTAACTACATCAGCAAATGCTTTCAACCCAGACCATTCATTTCAGTTGGCAGTCCTTGACAGTAATGTTCCTTTGCTTGACTTTATTTTAGCATTTAAAGATTTTTATGTTGGTTTTGATGGCATGAAGAGAGAATGGCATGGGTGTGTTTTGTATGGACTTCAGTATTCTCTGTTTTATCTTGCTAGTGAGATTCAAAATCTTACTCTTTCAGGAGACGGGGATTTTGTCTGTGCACCTTGTTCACTCGTCCCTCATCCATCCCTTCTGTCAGCCCATTATCCTGGGCTTATTTCACTGCACAGTTAATGATCCTTAAGTCTGCTGTGGAAAGAGTGTACCTAGTTAAAACTGACGTAAAGAACAATTCATCTCAGTCTCATCTGAAGAAGTAAAAGAAATTAAAAAATAAAATATAAATAAACATCTATTCCATGGGAAAAGATAGTAAATGATGAACTGGTGGGTTTGGCTTAATTTTATAATGAAATAGTAAAAAGTTATCCAAAGCTTATTTTCAGGTGATGACTTTTCAGTTTAGGTTATTCAAAATAAACTTTACAGATTTCATATAAATCAATATTGCATTTAATGCTGAATGTGTTTAAATGAAATGGTGCATGAAATGCATATCCCTCTCTCCGAATGGGCTGTGGACACGTAGTCATGTTACTGAGAATTGATGCCATAATACAGTATGTTATGGTGAGCTTAGATTAAGCCTCGTGGGAAAACATCGTTATTCAGTTAATTAAAGAAGAACAACTTTGATACTATGCCATATGCTGTAAAATAAAATGAGTGCATGGCAGAAAGAGCTATGAATTCTTTTGGTGCACGTGGGACCAAGCCATGATTTGTGACTTTCTTCTTGCCTCTGCAATACCGCGTTATATAGAGGCCTAATATAGAATCATAGAATGGTTTGAATTGGAAGGGACCTTAGAGATCATCTATTTCCAACCCCCCATCCCATGCAATTATCCACGTTATCATTTCCAGTTCTCTCTTTGCAATGTGTTACCGGTCTACCTGGTGTTCGAGGCTTAGTAAAATATTTCCAAACTCATCACTTTGCTCTGTATCTAATCAACATTTAAACAGGGTCTTTTGTGTGCCCGTACCCCAGAGAATGGTGAGAAACTGTAAAATCAGCAATATGTAACCTAGCTAAAATGATGTATCAAGTATAATCCTGTTACCATATAAACTTTATATACAAGAATCAGATGTTGAGATTAATCAGAATGACAGGTTGCACAAGCATCTGGCTGGCCTTTCTGATAGCCATTAGCTTGAGAGGCCGGCTTTGAAACCGACTCCATTATTTACAGGTGACTCACACTGCTGGGCTTTGTCGGGAAAAGGTTATTTCTCCAGCTCCATCGAAACCTCCTGGCACGGAAGTGCCTTTTTCCACCGCTCCTGGAGAATAAGACAAATTATTCTCCAGGAATTTCTTCACAACTTTCTTCTTTCGGAAAGTTGTGGTGTCAGAGGGCATTCCAGCGCTGTAATGATGGATCTCGAGCATATGGAGTACACATGCTAATTATGCAGTGCTTATGGTTCAGACTATCCAAATGCCAAGGCATTGGGGCCTTGGAGCTGCTGCAGGCAAAATGTTAAAATCCTTCACCACTGTCTACTGTGCATCTGGGGAAATGTGTGCTGCGGTCCCTGAGACATCTAGCGAGAGGAGGAGGAACAAATACATGTCCTCTCCAGGAGTTTGCTGCAGTACATGTGCTGTGTGCAGCAGGATTGTGCTGCAGTTTGGCCAGATGACCAAGTGAGCTTGCTGTGCTCTGCTGTCACCTGGAGCCACCCAAGCAATGCCTGTACATTGCAAACATCCTTATATGCTTCATATACTTGCCCGAATGGGTGCAAAAACACACTGGTCCCTGTAGCAGGGCTCATATATGAGCTCTGTTTGAGTCCAGAGCAAGATAGAGTACTTTGCCACCTGCATGTTTCTCAGTCATTAGGCATGGTCAGAGACAAAAAGATAGCACTCCATGTAACCTGAAATCGTGCAACCACCATGATTTTTATTTAGAAAATCTTAACACAGATCTGCATGTCTGCATGTGCTGCCTTTGAAGAATTCAAACCTAGGTCTCCTACTTCCAGGTTTGTAAACCCCAACTGGTGGTCCTGATCACTGAACCGGAGTCAGGGTCTTATATGTGTGATCCCCCTTTCCTCCACGCCTCTGATAGTCCTGGTGGCATAAAGCACTGCCTGGTAGCTGCTCTGAATCCAGACCCCTTCTGTCACAGAGGATGGGCCAGGTTCCCACCTAACTGCTTTGTTTACAAAGCTTTTGCTTTTTGCAGGGGAGCTTCTGCTCTTGCCTGTTATTCTACTATAGTAATAATAAATAATAATAATAATAAACTTTTACCTTCTCTTTCCTCTACCCATCTCTGTAATGCCCTGCTTGCTACTTCTCATTAGCAATGAAGGAAGGAAGAAGCTGAGTAACAAAATGAAAAATTTCTTACCTGGTAATTTTCTTTCATTTAACAGCTTCTCACCATTCAGCCCACCCAGACAGTGCAGTAAATGGCCAGGATACAAATTGATATTTTTTCCTCTTAATAAAGTCTCAGGTATATAATTTCATGCACTATATTGTGGTTTTGTCTTAATGCTAATAATTGCCTGCTGAAGCATTTCTGTAGTCTGGGTGGCTTCTGGTGGCTGGTGGTGAGCTTGTCACCAGGTCTGCCATAGACCAGCTCTGAGCCTTAAAGGAGGGGCTGGAAGTTAGCCGAGCTTTGCTGAGAGATGGTAAGGGTGATTAGAATAAAATTGTAAGTGGAAAGTTCAACTCGTTCCTCTTTGTCACGCTCCTGGGTGAGTTATTTTGCTAGGCTGTTTTTAACCTGGAGCAGCCCTTTGGTCCAGAACACAGTGCTGGGAGCAAGAGGAAGATGGCTTTGATGGGTGAGCAGACACAGGTTATGATGGGTGTGAGTCTGTGGCCTTTGGATGCCCAGCGCTGGCCAGTAGGTCTGTCCTGGAGGTGGGGAGCTGTGAGGTGGGAATGCAGTGGGGTACATGGGGTCACTCTAATGGGGCAAGAGATGTGTTGGAGTTAGGCTGGGCTTTGGTTTGCTCTTCCTCAAGACAGTTCAACCATTTGTACTTCTGCTAAAAGAAAACAGCTCTCATTTTTGGGCCATCATCTGAGCAAACCGTGCCTTTTGAGTGATGTCCTAGGAAAATAAATTAGCTTTGCTTTTGCGTTCCAGTCAGTCAAATTAGCCTTAAAACACTGCATTACCATTCTCCTCAAATTTTCCTGTGTCTCTGTAGCTTAAAAACTGTGTGTGTACATATGGCTGTATATAATCAAAATTTTTTCCTGGTAGAACAGAAATCGATTCATGATTTAAAAAAATACAGATAAAAATATTCCAAGCAAAATTCTAGGATTTGCTTTTAAGTTCTCTGTTGTGCAGAGCTCCCTGTCTCATTTTATTTGGTGCGGGGAGGATGACACGTTAGAGGAATACATTTACTTCTCAATAAAACATATGTCCTTCTGCTGGGATGGTTGAGCAGTGGCCAGACAAGGATCCTGGGCTTGCAGGGAGGGACAGCAGAGCATTTAGCACCCGCAGCAAGACCTGGCTACTTAACCGGCAAGCTGCAGTTGCAGAAATGATGCTTCAGCACTTAACCATTAAACCAGCTGTTCCCTTTATGGCTGGCTTGAGTGTAAAGTGCTCTTGCTGTTTTACATAGTGGTCTGGCAGCAGGGAGAAAGTGAGCTGGAGAGGGATCTGAGCCCGGCTGTCGGCTCGCCAGGACAATGCACAGCCCTCACCCTTGGCAAGCAATACGATGGCGCTCTGCACTTGAGGGGTTTGGAGAGGGGAACTGATTAAGATGCTGGTCAGTCCTTCTCCCTGGCCTCTCCCTTTGTATAAACTGTTACTGTTGGATACCCCTGTGGATATTTAAAAAAATGCAGAAAATACAGGGCCAGAAGGCACCAAAAAAAGAGGAAGGGTGGGGGAAGGGAAAGGAGAGAAAAGATGCCAAGAACAGCATAAAAGGCAAAGGAGGAAAATACAGTGGGGAATTGGTGATCGGATGGAAAAGAGCAGTAAGTAGGGGGGAAATCCGTCTTTATAGTCTTCACTTAAAAAACTTTTAACTCCCTAATTACTCAGGCAGGAGGGGGTGAACGTGTGGCCGAGCGCTGAGATGCAAACGTGTCTCACCTTCGGCGGGAGCACTGCCATCAGGCTTGGCATTGCTACACGCAGAAATCACGACTTGGAGATGACTTGGGAGCTCCTTCCATTTCTGGGCTTTGGAGCTGGAAAATGTCATTTGTGGGAGCTAATTAGTGTGTTTCTGGGTGAGTATTTTGATCATTTAAGAGACATGTAGATGTGGTGCTGAGGGACATGGGGTAGTGGTGAATTGGCAGTGCTGAGTTAATGGTTGGACTTGATGATCTTAGAGGTCTCTTCCAACCAAGGCTGTTCTGTGATTCAGTGATTCTATGATTGATGGTTATTGGTTTCATCAGCAAAAAAATGGCTTTTGCCATATTGTTGAGAGCAGCCATTCTCTGAGCCCTTGGTCATGGCAGCAGGGTTGTGAGCTTAAAGAAGAAAAACAAGTTGCATCGAGCAAGTTGCATAAAGGACGCTCTTTTTCACTGTTTCCAAAGGTGTTGAGGGGGACACGAACGTTACTCCAGAAGAGGAGCATCTGCTGCTGGTTTTGAGAACAGTGTCAAGATGTTCTTCAGTTCAAAAGCTTAACTTTCAGCTGTACTTATTTTGGGAGATTGAAAGGATTTTTTCTTAAGGGCTTCTTATATTGCTATGTAGTTCAATAAGCACAAGCTTACCTTTTCGCAGACAAATCTTCAGAATCAGAAAGGCATTGTTTATTGCTGAACTATTTTTGTACTACCTGCTTTGAAAAGTGTATATATTGCAGGGGGAATTTCTGGAAAGAATGGAGTGATTAGCGGTTTTTCTGATGAATTAGGGCTTCAGTTAACTAGTTTCCATGTCTGTTAGACTAGTCACATAACCTTTAACTGGATATTCAATGCATGGATGCAGTTTGGTTAGATCCTCTGTGGACTGCAAGGTGAAACAATAGCATTTGTTCCAGTGTGGATGTGCTGCCAGGAAAGCAGCAGGGTTGCTGGGAGGTTTTTTGAAATTGAGATTTGATTTATAAAAAATGTGTTCAGTTCTGTAAGAGACGACTGACTGTAGGAAAAGGCTTTCTTGTAATTCATTCCCATATATCATTAAGCACACAAATTTGAGATTCTGTTCCTGCGATGGGTAATTGTTCTGCGACTGCTGTAGGAAGGCAGCTAATGCGGGAAGGCCGTCGGATGTCAGTCAGCTGCTGCAGGGGACACGTAACTCCTGGAGCGTGGGTCTCAGTGTGAGGAAATAGAGATGCAGGCACTTTAGTAAAGGTGGGTTTGTAGTTCTGCACCGGGTTAAGGCCAAATCTTGTAGGAAAATCTCCTTCTGCCTACACTGACGTGGACAAGCCCGACGCAATGACTGCAAACCATGTACGTGTAGTTGTACAATGTAGTAAAACTCTCAGCGTACCTCACTCGTACAGCCCCAGGGACCCTGCGCACACCTTGATGTGCGGTGGGTTCATTTGCACACCCATTGGTCCTTGTACACCGCACCTCGTGCTGCGCTGCTGCTGCTGCAGCATTTTCCCATCCGTTTCTCTTCCCTACCTGACCACTACGACACTTCGTCCGTCCTGCGCCACTGCCCCTTCCCTCCCCCTTGCCCACACTTTGTGGCTGTTCTCTTCACGCCCCTCGGTAAATCAGTTATCTTCCCCTCCAGATGGGTTCTTGTCCCCCCTGATCAGCTAATCAATTGTATCCTGGTGCAGTTGTGCAGTGCCATTTTTGACGCTAAGCTGCCGCCTCCCCTTCACGCTCCTTGCAGCTCCCAAAGTGGCACCGGCACCGCTCATCAGATTTAGCTGCAAAAGCGTTCCTGCCCTGTCGGGTTCCTCTGACAATCTGCGGGAGCTTTCAGTGGCTCCCGTAGGTTTTAATCCCTCCCTGGAGAGCAGCAATCAATCCCACTATTTCTGGTGCCCCAGGCTCAGGTTGTTTGGCTTGTTGCTTAAGGATTTTTGTTAGCGAAAAAGTCTCTCCCAACTATTTTCAGATTTTGTCATGCTCAAGGCACAAAGTATTTGTTAAATGCTGGGAGTGCTTAGCATCTGGTGTTGTGCTGAATCGGTGGAAGGATTCTTTGTTTAAACTCTTTTGGCTCTTTGACTGCTACAGAACGGTGTGATGGAGGAGGGTGTGTTTGCTGCATGGGACCAGAGCACCAAAGTGCCTTCTATTCTATCTGCTCTGGAGGATTTCCTGGGAAGTGTTCAGCCTCCATTTCTGTCTGTAAGGAAATCCTCTTATCTGGGCAGAGCAATAAATAGTGCTGCCTCCTGTAATAGAAACAGAAAAACACATTCTTCACATGGCTGTTTTTTAAAAATGTGGGGTTTAAAATATATCGGCTGGAATGATTCTTCTGTAATAAATCCCCATAATAGCGTGCTGCGTATACATTTAACTAGCCACACAGAGGTAGGGAGGGGGGCAACAGTGTGTTAAGAGAGGGTTTAGCATGCATTTAGTAATGACAAGAACAGTAAATAATCCTCCAGGTTTACAAACCTAATCCCCAGTGTCTGATTGTAGCCCTGGCGTGTACTAGAGTCCATTGGAAAAATGTTAAAAGGCTGTAAAGAAAGGGCTTTGGGTTTGTTTTTATTTTTAAATACTGGGGGAGCTCACTGGGTGACTGGTGGTTTTAAGTGGCATGAATGTAATTGGTTTGAGACCTTGATGGAAAGCTCTAGAAGTGCCCATCCTCCTCCGCTTGCCATGGAGACATGAGTTGAGGATGGAGTCAACTGCACCTCGCTGCATACCTCAATGCTCTTCCCAACAGTACTTTCATTTAAGAACAGGGTTTGGAGGGGGAGGTTGTTGTTTTTAACACCCAACTTATTTTTTGCCTGTGCCCTGCAGTAAAGTGGTTGTTTTTCTTAACAGAAGAAATCTGTGATGTCTGAGAGCCATGCCACGTGATGCCATTGCTTTTAAATAAGCTTTTAAGAGGTTGGACCAGATGTTGGCCACATCTGTGTTTTTATTTCGTCGAACGTTTCATTTCTACTCTTTTATTAAAAGAGAAAATGATCATTTGGAAATTGTTTTGAAAAGTTTAGCAGCTGGGTAGATCTTTCTGGGATATAAAAAAGCAAAGAGTTTACTTTCCATGCCCTGGAGTGAGCCATATACCATCAAGCAGACGGCTGTTTATGGCTGGTAGGCTCTACTCATGTTGGAAACAATTGCCATGGAAATTTTCAGATCAAAATGGATGTATTCTGTTTTGAATTGGCATTCCGTAACAAAATATGTATATTTTTTTCTCAGGGAAAACATTAAACTAGGGATTTGAAGGCACCTTCTCTTCTGAAAAGTCCCTCACATTTAATGAATGCCTATCGCCTTGGCAGGAAAAAGGACAACTTGCAGGCAGAGGGATATCCTGCAATTACTCCCTCTACTGCCCTTATGGGGTCTAAGAAATGCTTATTACTTATAACTTGCTTCTGGATTCTTCTGTGCAATTTACCAGTTGGAGAATGAGTTTTCCGTCCCCATTGCTAATTGATCCAATGAGAAAAACTGGCACCTAATTCAGTAACAAGTTATATTTAAAATGACATGTGAAATTGTTCACGGTGCCTGAAATTACATCATTTTCAGTCTGGCGTATTAGGGCTGTGTAAGGGAACAGACACCTACTGTACTGTGACATATTAAATTGTAAACCTCTGATCCAAAAATATAGCAGGGTGTAGGAGGAGCGAGGTGTTTAATGATGAATAAAACTTGATTTCAGTGGGGTATTTTTATTGTTCTTAAGATGCTGTGACAGTTTTTACAACAGATAATTTTGGGATGCAATTTTATGTGAAGTTGAGCTGTGACTTGAGTATTTTTGTCACCAGTCCCAAATTTTGATTTTCTAGCCCATGATTTTCAGAATTTGTTAGTCATTTTCAAGATTGGCTCCCTTCTTTGTCTGTAATTCCAAGCATGTGTAAATAGTTGATAGTTTAGTTTACCTGGTGCAGTGAATATGAAGGGAAAAAAAAAAAAAAGAATCCTCTCTTTGTTCAGATAAATCCAATTGAAAATTGTTTTTCCTCCCCGCCACCAAACCTTGAGGAAATAAAAGGTAGATAGAGAGGGGGGAGCGTAGTGGTTAAAGCACTTACCCAGAGTATGGGAGACGCAGTTGAAGTCCCATTTCTGCACAAACCACTGGGATGTATTTTGCCACCTTGCTTTTCCTGACCAGCCTTAAGCCAGGACGTACTTTGCCATGTCCACGGGTCATATCCCTGCTTGGCTGTTGGGGGAGTGCCTGCACGAGGAGCTGGTAGCCCTGGTGCAGAAAATTCTGCTCTTCCTGCACTATGGAGAGATGAGGCCAAAAGAAAAGCGTGTGTACTGAACAATTACATAGTTACTACAAAATCTTTTAGGCTTTTAAAGTATTTTGGGGGAAAAATATTCTAAAGTAAATCTAATGCCTGCCTCCCCATCCCTGGAGGGATTTAAGAGATGTGTACATGTGGTGCTGAGGGCCATGGGGTAGTGGTGCCTTGGGAGTGCTGGGTTAATGGTTGGACTTGATGATCTTAGAGGTCTTTTCCAACCAAGTCTATTCTATGACTAAAGTACAGTTGATTTCTAAATGCAGTGACAGTGAAAAATGTTCCTTAAGGCCTTTTCAGTCACATAAGCATGATATTATCTGCATTGGTAAAGTTGACATTACGTTTATGAGACAATCTCAGAAGAAAATCAGAGCGCAGTGTTACGTGGTTCCTTGTGACAGGGCATTTTCTTTGGGGTGAAACCTGTTTCATGTATGACCTGGTATGGAAGGAGTTTAAAACTTTCTGTTGGTTGTTGAAGGTGGATTTTGAAAAGACATTTCTAAGTGCTCAGTGTCTGATACTGGTAAATGTGTATTGAGTTGAGCAGCCAGATCCTTTGCACCACATCAAGAAGCACAGCCTTTATTCCTAACCAGATGTTTTGGGTGGATTCCCGACCCTGTGGTTTCACGTACTTCAGGCAACTGGTTTAAACATCTGAGTTTTGCCAAGCAGAGCATTGTTCATGTCTTCTGTAAATGCTCATAATTCCTGCCTTTGCTTGTCATCTCTGTGTGGTGCTCCTCAAGCTCCACATTGCCATAACCTGCTGTTGGGTCAAAGAGCTGCAGCTGCCTTCCCCCACTGCCGGTCCAGCGCCATGCTGCTCAGGAGCTCTGCTCCACGAGAAAGCACCAGACTGGGGAATCAAACCATTTAAGGTCTTGGTTTGTGGGGAGGCACATCCCCAGTGCTAGGGAGCAGGACCCATGAAGATGCCAAGCTGTTCGGCACCATTTCAGTTTTAATTTGTTATTGCAGATTGTTAAAACTTAATTTGTTTTGTTTTTTCTGCAAGCAAACTGGTTAGGTCATCTCTTGTCTAGTCTTGATTAGGTGTAATGGAGATGACCAAGAAGATTGCTTCATTCCCCAGCTTAAGTCTTTGTTGAATAATTTATCTTCTTCTCTATCTGGACTACATTAACAGTGTATTACTCCTGTGCATTGATGTGATGTGGAAAATCAAGTTTTGCTGCTGTACATTGTGCCAGTCCCAGTTTATGCCTCAGTTCTGGGTTATTGTGCTTTTTAATGGGTAGAATATTAAAAAAAAAAGTGTTTTCAGATGAAGTCTTAATAAATACAAGACTAGAAAAATTACAGTTAAATTTTAATTACAGAAACTCATTACAGTTTAGCATTTATCTAGGCCCTTCCATAGCTTATAAAAGTTGTTTTACAATTTGGAAATGTTTTAATAATTCCCTTTTTACAGTGGGAAAAACTAATATACATCTTGTTACAGAACTGGTCTGAGGTAAGTGGTTCGAATGAGGATAGATCAGAATCAAGAAGCAAGCCATGGTATGACTGTTGGGGTGATGTGTTATTCACTGGTCCACACTGCTTCCCTGAAAACAGAAAATATTTTCTAAGTCATAATTTACGGAGGAATTGTTGACCTCTAGTGTCTGACAGAGAAATTCATGCTATGATGAAAGAAAAATGGTCATCTTCCTAAAATGGTTTCTCCAGCTTCCTGCCGAACATTTGTGGCTGTAAATTAAAATGGAAAAAGAAAAGGCAACTGGAAGCGTGGGGCAGATTTTTAGTACTGAAGAAGACCATACCAATTCCTGAATTTTAAACGATTCGGTGTGGTGAATTTGTGCGTGTGTGCACCCCCATGTTGAAAATACTCAGCAACGCATTAAACCTCCTGGATGAGTGCAGAAGGATGCAAATATCTGGAGGACGACTGTTAAGTGTTACTTTCTGTAGAACTTCAGTTGTGATTGATTTTGAACAAACATCCTCTTGATTAAAATGTATTCTTTTCTGTAGGTGAGAATACAGGAGACGGTGAATTAGATCTGAGTGGGATCGACGACAGTGAAATAGATCGGGTAAGGTGCCTTCTTATCCCAGCTCTCTGCATTTGGATATCTGAGAATGAAAAATGATCCTTATCTGGTTTATCCTCTCCCCTTGGTGCCTCTTCACTTTGATCTATAGAGAGGTTCAAGTGATTTCAGTGATCTGAGATCAAAACTAAGGGGCATGCAAGCCTGTGAATTTGATGTTCCTTGCCCATTTTAAATATATATACATGGGACTGCTGCTGCTGCTTGCTCTTATCGTGCTGGAATAATTATGTTTTAGAATGTCTTTTATTCTGAAGGACTTTTAAAAGTTTGGTGGAGCACTAAATTTATTATTTAATTAAGATATATTCAACATAGGGGGCTGCCATGGAAACCAAACTGTAAAACCAGCATGTAGAGCTCCTGCACTCTTTCGAAGATTTCTGTGATGTTTTCTGGATTTATTATTATTTGTGTGGCAGCAAAAGATACCCTTTACCATATAACCTGAATGTGAAAGACAGCTGTGGAAAACAGCTGGTTGAAGGCCACACAGCAGGTCAACACTTGAACATGTGACACAGTCCATCTCTCATGATTCTGAGCCTGTTGCCCTCTCCAGCCACCGTGGTTTAAAGTATAACGTGAACAGATAACACCAGTGCTAAAAACTCCTTTTGGGGTACAAAATTGAGAGCGATGAGGTTGCGTAGGGGTTGCTGATCTGCAGAATGTTGTTGCCATGGATGAAGGAGCAGGAAAATACTCAGCTGGACTTCAGCCATGAAAGTGTTTTTGCTAGGTGGGGCATTCGGAGGGGTCTTGTGAACTGAGTGGAGATGGCATAGATGGAGCAGGGAGGCTGAAAGTTTTCAATATAGTAGGTCTGTAATTTAAAGAATCATGGGGGAAGAAGAAGCACATTTTCTCGTCCTCCTAGGCTCTGTGATGAGGTCATAACTCTGCCTTTATGACCTCATGTTCATTTCTGTGGCTATAGACTGTAATATTGTAAGCCCAAGGTAATGGACTCCCTAAAAGCGTAAGATGAATGACTGAGCTAGGAGGAAGTGAGTTTTACTATTATGGCTCACCTTTAATAGAAGCAGATGAAAGAGTGAGGATATTGGTCTGATAAACCAGGACTCGCAGAGCTCTTTGCTCGCTTCGTTTGCCTTCAGAGGAAGGACTCCTTCCTGCATTAATTTCATTTGACTGGAGTTATTTTTCTCATAAAATCCTGTATATCCATTTTGCTTCAGAGAAAACCTTGAATGCTGAAACCCATAAGATGGAGATATCTCAATTTGTTTTTCTTGGACTTAAGACTTGTTTTACAAGCCTTGGGTCTGCTGCTTAGAAATAGTGTCTTCTTCATGAAGGATGACCCAATTTGTCTCCTCCGTTCTGCAGAAGTTCTTCACTCCCAAACAGCATTGGTGGGAGAGAACTTTTGTTTCACCGACAGTTGTGCTAAGTACTGGGTTTATTTTTACATTTAAGTAATTGAAGAGGAGATCTATCTACCAACCTACCAGCGTGCCTGCTACCTACCTGTTTGTTTATTTCTGTAATTCATCTGAATACTTCCAGGTTTGTTTTACAGCTCCACACCTACTAATGATGTTACTGAGACTAAGTGGAGTTAACTGAAGAAAGCCTAGACGTGGTTACTGAACCCAACTCTAAAATCTGGAGGAGTAGAACTCCTGCGATCTAGGCTGGTTTCATTCTCACAGATGTGGCCATTGAACTAATAATCTCAGTAACTGTGCTGAAACCTTCGCAGAAACCTACCCAGAAGACACATGTTTCTGTTTTGGTAGCACAGGGCAATGGTTCCCATCCTGTTTTGAATTACAGACCACCATCAACACACAGAATTACTTGCAGACGACTGTTTTCATGGCACTCTCTCATATCATCTGAACAAGATCATAAAACCAGGATCATTTTAGGTTAATTACAGACCACGTACAATGAGTCCTGGATGATTGTTGGTCACCCCATCATAGTTTGGAAACCAAACACAGTTTTTTGAAAACATGCTGTTGTTTTGTGCCAGCTGTAGAAATTACTAGAAATGCTCACTGATTGTCACATCTCACTCTTATTTTCTTTTACTAATGTAAAACATTTCAAAACAGAATGTGGGTTGACCTTGCCAGTAGTTTTTCAATTCAGTTTTGCTCTCTATGGTTTTCAAGTTGATTTCTGAAAGTAGATAAACTTGTTTTGTCTTTTAGTATATACTTAACGAAACAGAAGCTCAGATAAAAGCAGAGCTGTGGATGAAAGAAAATGCAGATTATTTGAAAGAACAAAAAGGTAAGTATATGGGACTGAAATTCTCCTTTTGGCCGGTGTTGCTGAAATATGCAGTCTGTGTAATCTTCATGCTGGTTACCCTTTTGTCATCTTTCAGAAAAGGAAGCAAGAATAGCAAAAGAGAAAGAACTTGGGATTTATAAGGAACACAAGGTATTAAACTGTGTGCTAAGTGTGTCTGTTTGAAAATGTCCTGGAAATTCATTGTATTTGCTGATCAGTTCCATGTAGGATGTATGGGCATAATAGTAGAGGTCACCACTAAACGAGCAAAAGCTGTTGTATCTCTCTACCTGTCATTGAAATACAAAGCTATAATTTTTCAGGTGATGAGTAAAACGCTTTCTTGCCCAAACTTTTATTTTAAATTATTATGAGAAAATCTTGTGCATGGCAAAGTCAGAGCTGGCTCTTTGCAGTTGTGATTGCTGTCCTAATTGCTTGCTTATTTAAGTACAGGTCTTAAGACATGCCTAATTTTTTTTTTTTTTAATGTGTGCGTGGGGAATTTGTCTGTACTTGCAATAACTTCAGTAGCTTTCTTTGCTCTTACAATAATGATTTCTTTATGAAGAACTGAACAGATCCTTGTTACAGTCACTTGAAGGAATATTTTGTTCTACCTTCCATAAAGAATGCGACAGTTATGTTAACAAATGGCATGTCCTGTCTCCATGTTTAGCAGTTTAAAGCAGCCTAATTGGCCGTATACCCACGATTTACGGCATTAGTATTTTGTGTAATTGAGCAAGTGACAAGTCAAATCTTCCACAGGCAGCTGAAATCCATGTTAGTTTTTAATGTGTATATCCTCTGTCTTTTTTTCCGACTAATGCGAAAGGCAGAGTTTCCTACTTCCCCTAGATATATCAACAATAAAAACAAAACCAGACAATGAAACACTGTTTTATGCTTCAGAGTTTCTCATTCATCCTGCGCTTACGAAGACGTGGCAGCCTGCCAGCAATTTTCAAAATTGTATAACTCATTGGCACCACCAAGTAGCCCAAACACCCACCTTTTTGTTCGGACAACACAGGAGTTTTTCTCTTACTCTGTATTGTTGCTGACAGCTCGAGTAGAACTTGATTAATATCGTGCTTTCCAATTTCAAGGTACCACTTGACCCGCGTAGGTAAACAGAAGGGCTATTATACATTAAAAAAATAAATCTCCTGCAGAGCTCGGTGTTAAAACCTTCCTTTGAAAAGGAAAATGCCAAACGAGAAACAGAGGTGCTTTTTTTTTTTCGTACCTACCCAGGCATGGGACATGGATAGAAACGTTCTCCAGTGCCATTTCTCTTTGTCCCTGCTCAACATCAGCCTCCGCAGCGCAGTGCTGGGCTCGGGCTTGCAGCCACTGCCAAGTAAGGGCAGTTGCAGGTGATATTGCTGCTGCACTGGTGTCTGCCAGTCCATGTTTACAAAGCTGCTACTGATATTCTTGGCCTTTTTCAGTGTGGAGGAGTTGGGTAGATGCTGTCCCACGCCACGTTTGGACTTGATATAAAATCCCGTTGCAGTTTTGATACGGAGCTGTCAGTGCTTAGGACAGTTGTGACCCAGCTTGACTCTAATTTTAAAGGCAGCTTTAGCAGGAGAATTTCTTCATTTCCACGCTGGGTGATGCTATCATGGTCCCTGTTCCAGTAACAGGAGTTCACTCCATTATTTTTTTTTCATGCGTGAGAAATGGCCCTCATTTATTCGCTGGCATCATTACAAATTCTAAGTAAAGAATTTGTAATAAACTGTGTGGGCATTTGGCAAAAAGCGAACACTTATCTCTCAGAGAAAACAGACTTCTCAGTCCTGTTGAGTGGCAGGAGAGGGACTGCTGGCATAGCCCGGCCATGTCGCCTGCGTCCCCACGTCAGCAGCACCTGAGCCAGGACTGCTGAACTGCAGCTCGCCCTTCTGCTTCAGGGAAACTTTGTTTGTATCTACATCACTAATTTTATATTTTAATTAAGCCAAAGAAATCTGCAAAGAAGCGGGAGCCAATTCAAGCCAGCACAGCAGGAGAGGCAATTGAAAAGATGTTAGAACAGAAGAAAATCTCAAGTAAAATTAATTATAATGTGCTAAGGGACCTGAACAGCAAAGGAAGTAACACACCAAAGAAAGAGGATGACAGCACTGATGACAGCACCAACACCAAGAAACTGTCAAGAAGAAAATCTATTGCCAGTAGGAATATAGCCAACCCTGTAAACAGTCTGGGAAAAAGGTACTGCAATTGTTCATTTATATCTCTGTCTGTGAGACTGTCTATGTATCTTTCTGAGCCAGACAGTGTAGGGACCGAAACATTTGTTTGAGGCTAAAATAATGGTGGGGCTCTGTTTTTATTTATTTTGCCTGCAGTGTCGCGGTGGCACCTTATTTATTGTTCACATATCAGAGGTCTGCTTTGGTGCGAGTTAATCATCCTGAAGCCAAAAAATAAAAATCAATGGTAATTCATAAATGTGAATCTTTTGGCCAGGACACCTTTTCTTCATATACCCCTGACATTTGCTGTCCTTCCTTTCTAAAGTTGTCTGTATCAGCCGACACAACACTGCATGTTTGAAAGCTTTGGGTTTTTGCTTGATTTGAAAAATATAGTTCCCATCTGTTTTGACAGCTAGCTGTTTTGATTAGCTTTTATTTTAGTTTTATTCCAAACTTTTGTTGTTAATTGATGACACAGATATAAAGCTTTACAGTAAATATGCTTGTCGGTTTTCTGGTCTGCATTTGCAAATGTTTTATAGCGTGATGAAAGCTACTATTTTAATGAGTAAAATACTCGCCGTGCTGGGCAGATTTGTAGTGTGCTGTAAAGTGTATAAGAAGATTGATGTGTCCTATCTGCAACATTCAACTATTTTATTCATCTTCAGTTTATGAAATCATGTTGGATGATCATTTGAATCATATTTCTGTATAGTGATTTCTTACTTAGATGTTATGTATTTATTTACTGCCTAAAATACATAGTAGCTTTGCTTCCAGAAGTGTAGGCCTGATGCCACAAGGAAATTTAGGTATTTAATTCTGAAATGTAAGATGGTGGAGTCCCCATCCCTGGAGGTATTTAAAAGACTTGTAGATGAGGTGCTGAGGGACATGGTTTAGTGGTGACTTGGCAGTGCTGGGTTAATGGTTGAACTCGATGGTCTTAGAGGTCTTTTCCAGCCAAGGCTGTTCTGTGATTCTGTGGTGTCTTTGCTCTGTAGTTCAGCTTTAGGCATTCCTCTTCAGTAACTGGACTGAAGATTTTAAATGGTTATAATTTGTTGAATAGTATTTCTGGGGCATTTGACTTCAAATTTTTTTGAGATCCTGACTACATCAAAAGTCTCTCATATAAGCAATTAAGGGCTTTTTCTCTCCTCAGCTTTCCTAAATTGAAGATGATGCCTGTTGTGCATGTAAGCCTGAATTTGTAGTTCCTCAACAGTGTTTATTGCAGCCCTTGATGGTGTGTGGCTGGTGGGACAGTTGTCCCTCAGAGATTTTTCCATTCTGACTCTATTCTAGGGAGTTGGACTCCGTGATCCTTACAGGTCTCTTCTAACTTGAGGTGGTCTATGATTCTATATGTTGCAGCCACGAGCAGGTAAAGGACCAGGGAGGGTGGGAGGGCAGCCAGCCACAAGGTGCTAGAAATCATCTGTTTGTGCAACATCTCACCCTTAATATCAACAGCTTTGCTTTCCAGTTCGGTACTCACCGTGGATTTTAGTCCTCTCTATAAGTTGCTGCTTAAGGTGATGTCTAATGACCCGAGTGCATACGTTTTCCACTAGTGAGGGAAAGTGAAGATGCACTGAGGATTAGCTAACAGCATTTAGCCTATGCTTTATTGGGATCTAACAGGTATTAATGAGTCATATTTCTGGTATTTCTAGTGAAATGTGGAAAATTCAGTTGTCTGAAATGAAATGCTGCGATGAAAAGTAGAGGCTGGTCAGGATCCCGGTAGCATTTCAGTGCTCAGCACTTACATCCACGCTCAAGCTGCTTCGCCACATCCGAACCTTGTCACTTCTGAGGTTTGCAGAAATGTTGGGCACTCGAAGCTCCTGTTGAAGTCAGCATGTTAAGGTCTTAACAGGTGTTAAACTCTTTGGAAAATCATGCCATAAATATTTAATTTAACAGTGGTGCAACTTGAAAAGGTTTCTAAATAAATACAAATCAGTATTTTCCAAAAGCAGCTAATAAAACATGTTTATTTTTCCTCTTGAGAGCCTGAAGTACTTCCTTAAGATGCATAACAGAGTTTGCTGATGATGATTAGCAGATCTTGGATACAATGAATTTTGCAGCAGAACACTTCAGAGGAGGTTGGGGATACATGCAGATACAGGAGTTAAGGAGATTTTGCACTCCAGAAGTAGGCAGTGTTCTTGCTTAAATAATATCAAGGACTTGGCAAACCATTAGTTGGACTTTTTTTTCCTTACAACTAAAGATTTATGGCATACTTTTGATTTTTTTTTTTTGCTAGTAATCTAAATGCCATGCCTTTTAAAAGGCATGCATAAATTTCTGTTCTGCATTGTTCTTCTATGCCATGCATTCATTGCCTTTGTTCAGCATTGCTCCTCTGAGAGGTGAATGGCTAAATACTTTCCCACTGATTCAAAAATCATGGTAATTTATATGCAATTAATAATAATAAAACCCCTGAACATTGCTCATTAGAAAATGAATGAAGCACATAATGTATCTTTATCCAGGAGGCATTTGCAGAGATCTTCCTAATGTTTTGGTTTGTAGTGGTTTTCAGTCCTGTGTATTTATCTTTGTACGTCTTAAATATCTAGTAAGCTGCATTTGGCAGCAGTAACACCTTGCATAACCATGCTTTGATCTGGTCCTTTAGTTCATTTGAGTTATAGTCAGATTTTAAAGAGCTACTAATTTAGTTCTGATCTCAATTAGAAGGTAGGAAAGTAGAGTTTTTTATAAAGAAATATCTTTATTGCTTTCCTTTTTCAAGCCAAGATTTTACATACTTTGTCAGGTTGGGACAGGTGATGGAGCCAAATTTTTCATGTGTCTCAAGAATCATCTTCATATACAGTACGTAACACCCTGGAAATGGGAAGTTGATCTTCATCTCCATCTTTCTACTTGTCCCTTGCTGTGAAATACTCTCTGTCATTTCCAGGAAGAGGATTTCAGATTATCTCTAAAAAATATGGTTGACCCAGCCAGATATGGTGCAATCTCTAGGTGATTTACTTTTTTAATATGACATAAAGTAGCAGTTGCAGCATTATTCAGTTAAAATATTGGGAAATCTTTTGTAGACTGGTGTGATAATGATAAGCAGATTTTACAGTCTTGTAAAAAGTTGTTTGTTTGCCAGAATTCATCAAGAGCTGGAATGCAAAGTATGGTCCCGGGAGCATGCTTAAACTGGATATTCTTTCAGTTGGTGGCCCTTTTAATATAACTTTATTGCTATTATAATCGCTTTTAACTTAATAGTGACTTGTCTTCCAAAGACTATATAGTTTAGCTATGTATTATTTCATTAAAAATCCTAATTTTGAAATCTCAGAAATGTTTGATATTTTCTAAAATTATGCTAGGAAGGTACTTTCAAAGAATTCTTCCACGGATCATGCAGAGTTCTCATTTTCAGATGAGTAGATAGTATAGACATCAGTATTTTCAGAAGCAAACTGGATTTTTGAACAGGTTTCCTTACTGTGAAAGCTGTGCAACTTTTTGAGTTTTAGAAAAAGACTTGCTTTTCTCAGACACATTTCCCAGGATTATACTGGGGTTTTACTTATTGTATCTGTCAAGATGGTAGGAGACTGGTAATGACAATGTAAGTAATTTTAGGAAATTTTATGTTGTGTAAATGTATTTCATTACATTTCTTAATGCATTTTTATTCCAGTGGGTATCACGGTTGGTGCTTCATACACAAAAGCCATTTCATTCTCTGTGTTAGAGATGTGGCACGGTGGATGTTACCGTAATAGATGTTGCATCTTTAATTTCAATTACCAGTTGCACAGTTTATCTTCACTAATGTCTCCTGTGCATCTGAAGCATAAGAATAATATGTTGAACTCCTAGAAAAGAACAATTGCCACTTTGAGCTTCTTAAAACCTGAACTCCAGTTAGAGCTGTGTTATGTACTGGAGCTCTTCAAGTCCAGTAAAGAGGGGTTTTAGGTCTGGAAGCTTTTGGTTAGAAGCTTAATAATTTATTTTATATTTACTTGAGCTGAATCTTACAACATTACTTGTAGTAAACTATGTTGTACCAAGAAAATATGGGAACAAGAAAGCTTTCAAGTCACTACTTTTTAAAAATTTTAAGCCTATTTATTGCTACATGCTTGAAACTGGTAATGCTATCAGAAAAGACAGGATATATTATCAGGGGAATAAATGTGTCAGGGTAATCTCCTGAAGAATTTGCCTTGGAAGAAATGAAGCAGGACTGCAAAGCACAGCTGAATCTGTTGTAATGAAACAAGGTTGTTCTGAATGGAAGCATATGAATATATAATAGAAAACCAAATCACGCCTGCTACAAGTATGACAAAAGCCCTTCGTAGAGATCTCAGATTTGATTAGATTTGGAAATTCACCTCCAAATTCTCTCCATGGTCTCACTTGTATTTATCAACCATCCATTTGCTCGTACACATTGGCACGTGGCTCCATTTGCTCGTACACGTTGGCACGTGGCTCCACCCACGCTTTGCACCCATGAGAGCTGGATGTTGCAAGCTGTGCATTTACAGTACCAGGGACTTGTTTGGCTGCTTGAGGTCCTGCCCTGGGATGCACACTTTCAATTAGCATCTGCTCCGGCTACATTTTTGTTGGCTTATCAATGGGTGTCAGCACCCCAGAAAAATCCCCTTTATTATTAGGGAGAATGCATGTGATACTTTTCTACAGCCTCGCGTTTGGCATCTCAATTAACCTGATAAATTACTTGGTACTTTCTTGGCTTTAATTGGAATCGCATTCCCCTGGTGGGTGTAAAAGATGAGTAGAAGCCTAATTTAGGTGCTTTGGAGGAACCCGACGATCCCGTGGTGCAGAGGGAGCCTGGGGAGACAGCCAGCTCCCCGCTGGGAGACAGTGGGAGCACTGCCCCCAGCTCCCTCCAACCTCCTCCCATCATTTATTGTCAGCCCTTTCTGGTGTCTGGGATGAGAGAATCACTCTGTAAGTGGAAGTTTGTTCAACCCCAGATTACTTTTGGTAAAGTTGTGGGAGGGAGGGAGCATGGTGTGCTATTTGTCATACCCAGCCTGAAAACTTTCTCTGCACTTGTTGGTCCTGCAGATGTCCAGCAGAGTCTGTATTTCTTTCTCCTGGGGAATAAGGAGGGAAGAAGCTCCAAATCCCCCGTTACCCTCACATCCAGGATCACTGATAATGATAAGCCTTTTATTTGTAGTTTGATGGTTTAGACGGGTGGAAGTGTTGTGCTGATGCCGTGCCACATCCTGGCTGGGTGCTCCGAACTCAGCCATAAGGCTGAATGTCCTGAATGCTTGTTCTGCATTGACCAGGGCTTGTGATTTGTTTTCATAAACCCAAAGCAAAGAGGTTTTTTTAATGCACAGCATTTCTAGTTGATTTTACATTATGAGACTGGTATTTGTGGAGGGGAGGAGTGTGAGCTTATGTTTTTCAGATCACTTGGGTTGATCCAAAACAGCATGAAACAAAGCTCAGCTTGAATACTCCAAGGGATTCCTGGGTGTCTGAAGTTCCCCTGTTAGGCAGATAGGAAGCTCTTGAGAGAGTCTTTTCCGTGCTAACTTTGGTGGTATGCATTCTCTGTACAAATTGGTCCTTTGAGGTGGGATCTTAAGAGTGTTTTTATATGCTTTAATTTTCTACCATATATTTTTATTTTTCAGAATTACCTTCAGCTCCTTGTGTAATTTACCCTTCATACCCTTTTTTTTCTCTCTCTGCTTTGAAGTCTGTTGCGTGGCTTGGAATTCATGTGTATTTACTCAAAGTGAGATATTAAATTTTATTTCTAGTCTTGTGCTGCTTCAGGCTTTCTTTTTATATGTGACTAACACACTCACACTAATTTCCCACTTGGAATATAATTCCTTACAGAAGATACTGATAGTACTTGTTGAGATGGTAGTTAGGAGTTTCTTCTATAGCTTAATTATTATTTGGTTGGTATTTTTGGAGTTTTCTCTGGAAGCAGTCACACGTTGGCTGTGGAATGAACTAGACTGTGATTCCTGGGTATGACTGTACATGTGGTGGGAGCCTTCCCGTTGAGTGTGTGGAGTCAGCTTTTGGTTTGAATATTATATACGTGGTAAATAAATTCTCTAACCACTTTGACATAACTGTTTTCTTATGTGATCTGCTCTTTGAGAATTTCCTTGGAGTGTAATTTTATGTATGTTTGTGCTTTGCTGTGGTACATAATCATTTAAATCAAAGGTTAATCAAAATGATTAGTCATTTTGAACAGGAAAATGCTGACATTTGATAAGTACCTCCACTTAAAATAAATCTTACCAGTATTTTCCAGTCTTGTAACTTTTAGAGGGACAAGCTTATACAAATTATGTTTAGTATTTTATTTACAAAAAGCAAAGCCAAGAAAAAATGAATTCAAGACTTCCAAGGTTCTGCTTTTCGTGTCATGCATCTGCTTTATTAAAGTTAGTTGTACGGGGGGAGAGCTTTACGAATGACCTTGAAAGGAGCTGACACATGCATTTACTTGTTCACAGTTGATTTGAGGAGTTGATCTAGTAAAGCCTGCAGTAATGTTGTAACCTGGCTAATGCTGCAGGTTACTGCTGTTCATATGAGCTAAGAAGCCTTTTGTTATAAGGAGATAAATCAGAGGCAAGAACTGGAAAGAAACATATCTGACCCAACATGTTTCACAATGAGTGTGTGTTTTTAACTTCTGAACGTTAAAATGTGGTGACCGGCAGCCTTTCCCTCTTTAGTAAATGAGAACACAGGAGGAAAAATGCATTGCTTCTGTGTGTAGCACCATGCTCCTGAGTGGGTGTGGGGTTTATTTAGCAAATGTCACCAAGAGATTGGGGAGGCAGGAACCAGCACGCTTTACCCTCAAATTCATTTCTTTGGACACTGAGATAGGACAGAAGAGTGGAGAAGGATTAAAATGTTATTAAAGTGTTATTAAAATGGAGTATTTTTCCTAAGAATTGCACTTTTTGGGTAATTTGTTTTTGAGTACTGAAATTAGGTTTTGAGTACAGGAATAAAATGCTAAAATTTCAATATGGCAACTAACCCTCTTGTATTTTAACTATAAAATATAATTGGAGCAAAATGCCACTGGAATACCTTAATGATAGGAGAAATAATGTAAAGAAGCCTTCTCAATGTGAACTGCACCGATTTGTTTAAGTTCAGTGATGCTGCAAATCATCTGTAGTTGTACATTGTTCATTAAGAGCATTCTAATTTTATAGTACAGGCAGTCAATGTTGTCAAAATTTGGTTTAGTGTAAGGTTAAGGGAACATGGTCTGCTGGGACTGCAGAGGAGTGTTCCTGAGCTGTCATTTATTTGGACTTATGAGAACCTTTGAGAAATGTATATAAATAAACCCTTCAGGACTGGGTGAGGACACATCTAGGCTTGCACGAGGGTTTCAGCAATAACAAGCATCTGCCAAATCCAGTGCTTGGTTCCATTTATCCAAAATTATTAGAATGCCTTCAATTTAAAACTAAAGAGGCATTGATCTGGCTCGACCTCATGGCCTAGACCCAGGTCAAGTCTTCTTATTTTTCCAGCGTCCGCCTTGTTTGTTTAATATAAATTGGATATTGCTTTTCCGCCTCCCACTCAAGAAAATCGTCTCCTTGTTGGATTCCAGGGGAGGTCGGCTGGGCAGCGCAAAAAATACAGAGGGGATCTTGTGTTTTAAGACCAAACAGAAGCAATTTTAGCCCAGAAGAAAATTTTGTGTGATAGTTGGATTGCAAGCGCCGTGGTTATTTATATTCTCATTTTCAGGTTGGTTATAAGAAAATACTCTGCGAGCTTTTTTCTTCCAAATTACACTCAGTGGGTCTAGTGGGAGACTTAATATACATATGTATGCACAGTCACTTGGACTTTAGTAGCATGTTAGCAGAAATAGTTTTATGTGATGTGGGGGGTGAGGAGAGTGGGAAGAAGCAAAGAAATTGGAAGTGTTAGGGCTCTTGTTATCGAACCCTAGAGGTGCATGTCCTGCTGTCGTGGCTGAGAGTACTTCAGCGCTGTGAAACACAGAATCACAGAATGTTAGGGATTGGAAGGGACCTCAAAAGATCATCTAGTCCAATCCCCCTGCCAGAGCAGGAACACCTAGATCAGGTCACACAGGAACATGTCCAGGCAGGTTTTGAATGTCTCCAGAGAAGGAGACTCCACAACCTCTCTGGGCAGCCTGTTCCAGTGTTCTGTTAACCCTCACTGTGAAGAAATTCTTCCTCACATTTATGTGGAACCTCCTATGTTCCAGCTTACACCCATTGCTCCTTGTCCTATCATTGGATGTCACTGAGAAGAGCCTGGCTCCATCCTCATGACACTCACCCTTTACATATTCATAAACATTAATGAGGTCACCCCTCAGTGTCCTCCAAGCTAGACTTGTTCTCAGCCTGTAGATTTTTCAGATTTATTTCTTTATGTTTTCGTGGGTGGAAAGTGGTTGGTTTCTGAATTGATTTTCCTTTGACCTTAGTCCAGCAGGGTCTGCTTGTTGATCTTTACAGTATATATCTACTCATTTTTTTAGTGTAAACCAGGGGAAGTGTTTGTCTGATGTGTTAGATTTGCAAATGAAGTTGAGTCTTCAGCGAATAACTGTTAAATACTGAAGGATATGGAAAAAAACCAAACAAATAACTTCTTCTCACTACAATACAGCATATGTTATTTTACCAAGCCTAATTCCCAAAGAGGAGAGCAGTCACATGCAGCTTCTTGTTTCTTGATGTTTGCATGTATTGCCAGACCATTGCTGACGATCATTATGTGGTTACAACTGCAGTTCTTTTACTGTAGCTGGGTAAAGTATTGGAAAGTTATAGCAGTTTGTTGCAAAACTTAGGGTACTGTTAGTTCGCATAATATTCAACAGCATCTACATAATTAGTTTTAAATTGGCCAGTGTACTGTAACTCAGTCATTTATGTAAGTGCTGTTCCATTACCCATTGATGCTTCTGGTGTGCTGACTGATTTCAGTTTTACCTTGCTGCAGTTGTTACTAAATGTAGGATGAAACATACTGAGATAAATCCTAAATGTGGTCTTGGAAGATATATACAGCAAATTTAACTTTTTCCTCTGTGGTTCAGTTTCCAATTTATTATGAGTCAGAAATTTCTTCCCAGCGTTTTCCCCTTGAACAAACCGATTGCCTTGTTTAGGATATGCAGGAACGAAGGTAACTTCCCCAGCCACTCTAGAGCAGCCCATCGCCTTCTCTTCTGTCATACAGCCCCCTTCTGTGTGACCCAGAAAGGGAAGAAACCACTGGCTTTTACATACATTTTCTTCTCCCCCCATATTTTACACTAAAAATAAACCTGTGCTGCTACAGAGTTGGATGGGAAGGTACAGAGTAGAGCGTGTATGGACCTCAGGACCTGCAGTCCATCTCCCAAGTGCACATGCAAATGGAGAACCTCACACTCCAAGTGCTCTTTGAAGGCATCACCTGGCTCAGCAGCTGTCAAAAACTGTCGATGATTTGAGATCTTGCCATTCAAGCAGGACTGTGATAGCTGGCAGGGAAAGGATACAGTGAGGCTGTTGCAGCCCACAGTGTGACATGATGCGATAGATTTGAAATCCGTATTGATATTCAGAGTTGAGTACAGCCTTGCTGAATTGGAGCACTGGAAGATTGCACATTGAGAGCACTTTCAGGTCCCATACAGTATAGAAGTGTTGGGCAAGTATTTAATGGTCTATTGTCTCTTTATTCAGAAATGGTTTTTGATGTGGTATTTATGTGAAAGAAATATATGCTACTTTACACCATCGTGTTCTTTTAAGAAGTTATCAATGTATTTAATCTGAGTGTTTTGAGATCTGAAGTATGAAGGACATGCATACAAATTTGGAAGCAGAATGAAGTGGCTGGCACATTTATTTTGTAAGGTTATCTTTGCCTGTCTAGAATGGTGACATAGCAGTTTTAGTAGAAAAATGGCTTTATACACTTCTGCATGTATTTTTTCATGCAGCAATAAAGAAACAAAATAATTTGGAGTCCTAACTAAAACTGTTGTGGCTGAAGTTGAGTGAGACAATCGTCAGATTAAAGCTGTAGTTGAGTCAGTCATCTGATGAATTAATAACAGAGACTAAAATCAACAGTGAATCAAACTATTAGATGAAGAGAAGCAAGACAGAAATCAGGGTGATTTACAGCATTTGACTGGTTATTACAAGGCAGTAAGCCCGGATACCCAGTGAGCATCGCCTGCTACCTGGCTCATAGAGATGGGTCCCTCCAGTTTGTGGTTTAGTAAATCACTTTAAGGGTTAATTCTGTGCCTAAATGAGCTACTTAGATGAAGGTGGTTTAGACATTGTTCTTTTTTTCCATTTTCTGCCAAATGAACTGTGTGCAAGCAATATTGACTTAAAAATCCTGATACTCAAATATAACATGTCTTAAACATGTTTGAACTTTATTCATACCTTTTGAAATCCTGCAGAAGAAAACTAGATGGGAAGAGAGGTGAAGAAAGATGAACTCCTTTGTGTAGGTTGTTTGTGGAACAAGGTGGGTAGGCAAGCAGTTTGGGTTGTTCATGTCACTGGTGAATGCCTCCTGGGAGCTTTCTCTGGGTATTCCTACATCAGGCTGGACCTTCTGGTGTCTCTCCTCTTCCTCCTCCTCCTCTGGACAGTGTCTAGGAGATGAGGATCATTCATGGCTCTCAGTGATGTGACACTGCGAAAAAACTACCTTTTGCTGATGTGTTCATTTGTGGTACTGCCTCTGCCACACCTCTTCAAACCTTCTAAACACTTTGGTGAAATGAGAGCTTTCTTTGCCTACAGCCTGGACCAGTCCAAATGTGATTTTGACCTTTGGGCAATCTGGGATATAAAAAATAATTGGGCCTTACTGTCGGATTTTATATATTTTTTAAAAAAATTTTTAAAGTCAGAACATATGTACTCCTAAATTATTAAGAGAGAAGCTTGCTGAAAAAGCTTCAGTCTCATCATGGGAAAAGTTCAGAGTACCTTTAAATTTCCTTAAATTCTTGTAGGAATAGAACTGCTTTTTGTCTGTGCACCCATTTTTTCATTTTCCTGTTATTTCTTAAAATATTCTTATTCCTTTTTACCAGCAAAGCATTGGGGTAGTGAAATAATATGCTTTGACAGGATTACATATGTGGCTCTTGTATGGCTCAGATAGACTGTCATATATTTCATGAAAATAAACCTAAATACCAATTCATGAACTCTAAAAGCATGAAATTACCGTACTGAATTCTATTTTATTTAAAAAACAACAGAGGAAGGGGGAGCATGAAGAGAAGAAAAGAGAAAGAAGGGGCTAATTAAGGATTTAATGACATTGAGGTCTGGGGTATTTTGTAACTAGTGAACTGAGTCCAATGTAAAGTGTGGTATATGTAAGCCATAAAAAATCATGAATTCTCTATAATCCAAAGTAATTTACTAGCAAGTGACTGACTAGCTAGAGAGGTCTTGGTTGGAAGGGAAAGGTCTCTGTAAAAATGAACCTCATCTTGCTGACCTTTGCCAACCCTGGCTGCCTGTCTCTTAATCTAACCTGAGGAGATTAGAAAAACTCTTAACATCAAAAGGAACCGTAGACACTGTTGTCTCCCAGAGTCCCATTGTGTTGAGGAGTGATTTATCAGGAGGCAGCAGCCTGTGCCTGCTCTGGAGCCTTCACCCGCTGGCACCAATAATGCAGCCACGGCTGTAGGTCAGGCTGACCATCTCAAACCCTGCCTTGGAAAAACAACCCAACGTGATGGATGTGGAACCTGGCTCCAGGATTCATTTGCCCAGACTTGTTTGGAAGATTTGCTGGTTTTACTGAATCAACGTTTTTCAGGTGCTTCCTGCATTTTATCCAGGGGTGGATAAATAGCTCATATTGTGTTCAACTATAGAAAACACACGTGTAATGAAATGGCATCGAAAGTTTGTCTTTCAGCACATGGTAATCTTCAGGTTCTGTATTTTGTCATATACATGCATTTTATATATATGTATGTATGTGTGCACATACATAAACACAAGTTTTACCGAAAAAGTTCTTTAAATAGCTGTTGGAGGAAAATGCAGGGTTTATGCATTTATTTCTCTCTCATGGGGAGAATTGGCAGAGAACATTTCTGAGATCCGATGATTACTAGGCTGTAGTTTCCTATTAGCTTTGGGTTGCAATTTAAAATTACTCCTTAAAACATAAGGAGGTCTTAAGTTGTGAAGTAGTAGGAATTCCTGAGATCCAAGGCATTGAGTGGGCTTGCACTATAGTATATATTCATTCTTTTGTTGCTACTTCAGGAGCTCACAGGTATTAAGCATAGCATTATATTAACTTTTTGGTGAAGACCAGACACTAGAAAACTCAAGTTCATGGTTCAGCATTTGCTAATAGGATTTGCAACTCAGGGAAGTCCAGATTTAAGATGTTTTTTGCAGAGTGCTTACGAGAGGCCAGACACCGTAACAGATGCATTTTTGTCTAAATTACTTTCCCTCTCTTTTCAATTTCAATATCTGCTGATTTCATTTTAAAACTCATTTTAAAGCAAATGAAATAGCTAAGACTTTTTTCTATTACAGTAATCAAGACCTTTAATACCCTGCCTCTCTATAGACCACAGTTTTAAGAGCTGATGTTTGTGGTGCTGGGCATCCACTCTGGGAGACATAGTGGAGCTGGGGGTATCCATATTAGTCTCTAGTTTCAAGTAATTTTAAGTGTTGATCAAGATTTTCAGGCTTTTATTGGAAGGCTTATCTTTTACTAAAGTGCTCTCAAGAACAGAGCTCCTCTCGCCTATGTGCCATGCTCCACATCACAGCTCCGGAGATATCTGGCCAGCTTCCAGTTTAAATTCACTTAACAGAGTAAATCTGAAGTGATTTAAACACTTTCAGTTTGCCACCATAACCAAAGGCTCAAAGCTGGGAGCTGTAGAAGCAGTTATATTTGAGAGAGTTTTTAAAGAGGAATTTAAATGTAGCTGCTTTAAAAATGTCATTAAGATGAGAGAGAGAATGCTTTAGGTAAGTGATTTCAATCACCCAAGTCTTCTATTAATGACTCACCATAATATTTTCTCTGCTGTAACATACCAGGGGCTGGATTGTGTCCCACTGACCTCAGTGGTGGAGCAATGTCTGTATTGGTATGTATGTAGTCACTGCAAAGAATTGTGAGAGTGGGTCCCTAACGAGGCAGGTCACTGTCTGAATGGATGTTCTCAGGCTTTGTGCATGCTTTCGGAAGGAAATGGTAAAACAGTCTACTTAAGTACATCTGAATTTTTGCCAATTTGTGCTACAGCTTTCCCTGATAAGTTACTAAACATGCTGTCTATTGCTATTGCTGCAAATGTTTTCCTTTCTTTTCTTTTGTGTGATATTTTTTAGGATAGGCTTCACCCTTGTGTTTAATGATTTTGCTTTTCTGTAGCTCTTCTCGAGTGTATCTCAGTGCTATTTATTGTCTTTCTGTCTAACCTAAACTCTTAGGTACCATTTTGATTGCAGTCTTTCTCAAAATCTAGAGAAAGAACCTTTCATTTTGCCTGAAAAGGAAAAAATAACTGTGTTCTTCTTTTCCATTGAACTTCAAAAACACACACAAAAAATTAAATAGGAAAATTGAAAAAAAATAATTCTAAACCATAGAAACATGCTTACTGATTAAACTGTAGGGAACATTCACATATCTGCTATTTGGTCTTCTGAAGATCAATACTATGAGACTAATCTATGATTCTGCAGCAGTCTGTAATAGCTCTAGCATATTATCTTTCAGAGTATTATTACTGGAATAAAAATTGCTGGGTTTAAATTTTGAAGATATTGGGATACTCATCCTGGCACTCATTATTTCATAAAATGGATCAACAGCGTTCTCTGTGTGCACAGACAGTTCAATATTCTTTCAAAATGATATTGAAGGGTGATCATGCTGTTCCAGTGATCCTGTCCAGCACAGTTACACTTGGATGGATGCCAAAAAAAAACAAGTTGGGGAAAAAAAGCAAGTGAAAAACCAAGCAAAATGTGTCTGCTTTGTATCTGCTGCTCAGCGTTACAAAAGTGTCATCTCTCAGTTGGGTGATGAACGGTTGTCGAGCATTGAAAGGGTTATCAGGCATTGGAACAGGCTGCCCAGGGCAGTGGGGGAGTCCCCATCCCTGGAGGGATTTCAGAGCTGTGGAGATGTGATGCTGAGGGCCATGGGGTAGTGATGCCTTGGCAGCGCTGCGTTAATGGTTGGACTTGATGATCTTAAAGGTCTGTTCCAACCAAGGTTGTTCTGTGATTCTGTGGTTCCGTGATTCTAAGGGAAGGTAAAGGGTTGTCTGTGTCGGCATGATTTTGCCCAGCAAGAGTCACAAAACCAGCTTGAAATTTTTTTACGCTGACTTCTGGTCTTTGTAAGTTAGAGACTAGGAGTTTGTAGTTTGGCGAGAAGGGAGAAGCATCTTTAGTAATGCATTTATTGCTGTACTGATGGACAAGTTATGAAGTTTGGGCTAATTATAATCTCCTGTGTCTCCATAAGTGGATTTGAAATGTCTCATTTGCTCTTGTGCTATTGTAACTTTTGTCATTTATTCTTTTTTTTTCCAAGCAACTGAATGCCATATTGCCTCTAAATTGGGAAGATATTAGATTTCCTTAGCCTAATCGTAGAGTCTTGTTTTTGCAATTATGTTTCGAAACCCTGATGGACAATAGTCAGTGAAAGTAAAAAGATACAGTTCTTACCAAGGCTGGATTTGGAAGCCTCTGTTAAAAATATGATTATAAAGCAACCTGTGCCATGGGCAGTGGAACTAACAAAGTCTAGTTTTCTACTGGTTGCCATCTTCTTTCCCTTGATCATTCCCTTCCTGCCCTGGAGCAAGAGCCCCAGCTCTCCTCTGTGAGCCTTTCCTGTAAGCAGAGGTGAGTTTTCTGGTGCAAAACACATAGCTGTTGGCCAGCTGATACCTGCGTGGGATATGGTCAACTCTCTGCCCTTTGGTGGCAGAACTCTTTTGGTTGTCCTCTTCCTACTTCTGATTTTCACAAAGAGCGTAGGAACTTGGTTGTTTTTGTGGCTTCTATTGGATTTTGTGGTCCCTGAACATTTGGAGGGGCTGGAGTGGAGTGAGAGACTGTCAGCCTGTCGCATAGTTATCCTTTTATAATTATCTTTTCCATACAGTGGAGAGTGCACTTTGTGTGTATAGGCAAAGACTTGAAAGCAAGGAGCGAATTTCTATTATGCCATAGCTGATTTGAGAGGACTTTTTGAGTTTTGGGGGAGGGGTTTGGTGGCGCTTTTTTTTCCCCCAGGAAAACTGGACTGTCTACATAGCTTCTAACATTTAGAAACTGTTGTTCTTTTGAGCAGTTTTTCAGAGTGCATCCAAAATCACAGCATTGCTAGGGAAGAAGTAATCTTTAACTCTCAAAAATGCCTACAATAAAGTTGCCCAGTACTGGCAATGACTAGGTAGGTATGATGTGCTTTATCCACTTTGCTTGTAGCGAACCAAAGGGAGTTTGTCCTGACATGAGTTGCTTATTGATGACACAGTTGTCTGTGATTGATTAAAAGTGGCAGATTTATTTCAGCTTCAACTCTTTCCATTAGCATTCCTATTGACCATCTGGCAGTGGAAAACCTCACTTGTGAGATAGACTAGGATCTTGTTAAAAAAATTACAAGATTTCTTGGGGCCTTTATTTTTGGCTGGTGTCCTGGTGAGCCAGAAAGTTGACACTTTTCGTAACAGTTCTAGTTGCCTGAAAGGGTTGAGACTGATGCTGGGTCAGCCTGTGATGTGTTTTTAAATGGTTTTTAATTATTGCCTTAATCGCAGCAAACATTTAGTTAATGGTTATGCAAGTATTTGTGGGCTTTGTAGCTCTTCCATAGCATTTAGTCGTTGGTCAGAATGAGAAGGAACATGCTGCTGTTTAAGTGGGATGAACAGAGTGAACAACTTCTTGCAAAATAATACCTACAGAAAACTAGAACTTTTCCTGAATTATTTGATTATGAAAATGTTATATCATAATCAAAATCATTTGACCATGCTTAAGATACCCTAACCAAAATCACTTAAAGATCATGTACCAAAGAGGGATGGATCATGTACCAAAGAGGGATGCTTAAGGGGTGAAAAGTTAATTCTAAATTAATTGTGATGTTCCAAAATGCACAGCTGCCCTATGTCAGTGGTAGATATATGCACTGATAGGAGAGAAATATGGAGCTGACGTACAATGAGTGATGAAACCTCAGGACATTTAGTGGAGCTCCTGCAACAGTGCTATGAATTACATCATGATCTGAAGTGCAGCAGCTGCTCTGGCCCCACTGTCCCCTGATGAGTAAATAGTGTACTGGGGCTGTCTTTGGTAAACAGCTTTATGGGGTTTTTCTGCTGCAATGTTTGGCACTTGGAATTGTAATGCTGTCTCTGGCTTCCCACCTGCAGCATCCTCTGCTCCCTGCACATACAGTAATTCAAAATAAAGGCATGAAATCTTGTGATTAGGATCCCTGACGTCCAGATTTTATAGGGGACATTGTAAAGATTAGTGTTATCTGTGTGTTGCAGAGAGGTGAGTTATGGACAGAGAAAGCATATTCTATTTGAATTTCCGTTTATCTCCAGGGTTTGCTTAAAACAATGCTTTTAAGTCTTTGTTAAACATACTTTTTTTGAGGGGGGCAGGTTTGAAAGAAGTATTTCCATTTCTCAGAGTGTGATAGATTTCTGTCCAGAATCTCCAGGGCTTGACCTGGGTGGCCATAAATATTTTAAATGGTTCCATGGATATGTCAAGCTTGTGGCTTGTTGAGGCGTAATGCACAAGGGACTTCTTCGTAAATGGGCTCCTCATTGCACTTAGACTCACACAAACATTGCAGCAAGTGAAGGTGTTAAAAATATATGCATGAAGGTCAAAGTGACAGGTCTTATTAGGAGATTACTGGCAATAGTTCTCTTGAAGAGTAATCTCCTAACAATTTATTCTCTATTTCGTATTTGATTTTGGAAATTGTGTTGAGGCAGCACTAAGGTTACATAGATGGTAGTTACTTGTGCAATATTTAGCATTAGAAAGGAGATGAATCCCTTCTGGTTTTATTTTTCATCATTAGTAATGTTTATGCTGGAGGAGTGTGCAATTTCTGAAAATGTTTTTGGACAGTTAGCAGGGATTATCTGAAACACATGCATAATGTATAGTATAATTCATTTGAAGGTCTCCTCTGTTATCCTTTTTTTTGGTCTTAAGTAGGATAACATTAGAGTAGAAATTTGGAAGGAATTTATTCAGCCACTCTAAGGCGTTTTGTGGAGGATTAAGATTTGTTTGTTTCTAAGTATTTCTTAAAAAGTGCTTCTTCTCTTGTCCGCCGTTTTAATTGTGCCGTCGCATCTGTGAAAGATAATTATCATATTCTTTTATACGAGCACATGTCAAAGCGTTACTCACTTCCAACCTTCCATAGACTTTTTGATACAAACGCTTCAAAAACGGAGCTGCTAATAGACAAGGCACCATCTTTTAACTCAGAAGTTTCTGAAATTCTCTCACTCACAGGTTTATTTGTCCTACTTACCAAGTTTTCTTTCAGAAACAATGCCTTTTGGCAGCTCCTATTGTATTCATACCAGTTTTTGGACAACTGGCCAGACTTACATACACCACCATCACAGTGCACTCTTCTTGAGCCCTTGCCAGTTGTCTGCTTGAACACCATCTGTTCCTGGCAGGAGTTACCTTCAAATACCTAACAAAACAGGTCATGGGAAAAACCAGAATCTTCCAGAAGCTAATGGTGTTAACATACATACCCTGCTTCTCCAATGCCATTAGCATTGTCCTTGTAGCACTTCAGGAAACCTGGGACTCTTCAGGCAGATTCTCTTACCCCAAGTTCTTTCCTTTTGAGGAGTACCACGTCTGTCCAAGCAAACAGTGAGGACGGTGCTAACTTGCAAGAAGATATTTTGTGGAAAGCTTGAACGGTGTGTGAAATCCAGTCCTACTTCATAATGAGATGGAGAACTGTGCTAATGAAATCTGCAGGAGACAATAAAGTGAGTCATACAGCAAAGAAGACTGAAAATGGCTGTGCGAAGCAGTGCCACTTAGAAAAAAAAATATAACTGAGAGCAGGAAATAAAAAAGAGCACCTTGGAAAAAATCCAGGCTAATGCATCCAAAGAAATATAATCTGAAATGCAGACACAGACGGGAGCAGAAGCTGTAAAAGCCATAAGGCTGAAAGAGATAGAGAGATAGTGGACTGCAAATTAGATAGGAGGCTCTACAAAAGGACCAATTTGGGCTACGCGTTGGAGAAGCAGCACGTGACAGATTAGGGAGGCATTAGACCTGGCATGGAGAACCATTCCCTTCTGCAGATGAGGGAATTGGAGTCATTAGGGTGATTTTAGTAAGAAACAAAATGGTGATGATCTGAAGGAAATGCTGTCCGTAGT
This sequence comes from Podargus strigoides, assembly GCA_028020825.1. Lineage (NCBI taxonomy): Eukaryota > Metazoa > Chordata > Aves > Caprimulgiformes > Podargidae > Podargus > Podargus strigoides. The sequence continues at coordinate 6,822,174 of CM051624.1, read as the reverse complement.
GTGATATAGGAACCTATGCATCTGTGAGTGTGCAAGCGTTCAGAGTGTAGGTGAGGGCAAGAGCAGCATATGGCATGTCAGAACTAGGTTGAAACTGAGGGAAAAGCTGATTTCAGTGGGACAGCAGAAGGAAAGTCTCAGTGATGGTAGGGTTGAGTGCCATGTTTGAAGACAGCACAATCAAAATATAGGTTGAGGGCCAAATACTGAAGTGACATAAGAAGATACTTGTCTCTTTTTGGAGCTGTATCTGTTTAAGTCTGACTTTATTCCTTAAGGCAGTCATGGACTTAAAGAAAGAGATAAATGGTGATGTTGAAGCATTTACACATTCCTGTGGTCCTCTGTAGCCAGAGGTGAACTCAAACCAGAGGATGCTGCACATCCCGGTAACTAATGGGTGAAAGAGAAGGATGCTGGGCACCAGTATGGCACTCTGGTTGCTGTTCTCCTAGGTGTTTTACCATTTTAAGTGGGAACAGTTACTTTGACCATTTTGTTTTTAGTGCAGCAAGCAGAAGGGGAAACTAAAATCTGATTTACTGTGATCCTGGATGCGGGTCAGTTGTTCTCGTCGAAAAGGTTGCATGAAAACAGGTTACTTGGTAATTCTGAAAGTGGTCCAGCTTGCTGCTTAGTAGGACTGCATTTTGCAGAGCCTGGTTATTCAAACTCCTTTTTTTCTAATATTAGCCTTAATTCCCTTATAGCAGTATTATAAAGTTGCCTCTTTCTCAGTCCTTTTAAATGCGGGAGCCTGTCTGTGAGCACAGCAGACAGCTTATCAGCTCAGCAGCCGCCGCCGCTTGCCAGCGTCGTATGTTTGGTAAATGCTTGCAGTCAACCTTGAGAGTATTACAGACATTGGCTTGTGTTTCTTTCTCTCTGTATTTCACTGCACTGTTTAAATCAGGAGTATTAAAAGTCCTGCTAAATTTAGAGAGAAGAGGGAAGCTGTGAATATACCAACCCTGCCTCCTCCCACAAAAAAGGCATCTCCTGGCCCGTGAGTGCTGGAGCCAGCCGAGGTGCAAGGGGGGTCGGGATTTTGGGGGGGCTCTGCAGACCTACCCCTAAGAGCAATTCTGTGGGTGCAAAGTGAGCTCAAAGGTCATTTATGACTTTGTCAGAAGAATGGAGAGGGAGTCAAAGAGCCTCCAAAACAGCACTTCTAATAGCTCAGGGTGGGGTTTTTTCCTCATTTCAAATGGTTTTGTTTTATTTTATCTGACACCAGTCAAGGAGAGAGGAAACTCTTTAACCAAATAAAATGGTAGTGCTTTAGAAAAAAAATATTTTCACTTTTTACCTCTAGGCCGATGGTTCTGGCAGACCAGACAATTTAAAAATAAAATTACTCATTGGTTGGGGTTTTTTCTTAATCTATTTAGCTGTATCAATCCATTTGAAGCCTGATTTTTGCTAGGAGGAGTAAAAAAATTACCTGTAGCAATAAATCCATCTGTCATGCTGTCTATCTGTCTGTCTGTCTGTCTATCTATCTATCTATTTATCTATCTATCTATCTATCTATCTATCTATCTATCTATCCATCTATCCATCCTCTGAAGACGTTAAAATGTTGGGTTTTTATTTCTACACTGTTGCTGGAAATCAATTGTGACATTTTCTGTTTAGGCTGCTAAAGGTTCTGGCAGATAGAACATGGATTTTGTCTTTTGATGGCGAATTCAATTCAGCATTTATGGGAAAGTCCTCAAGTGTTTAAACGTGTGGTGATAGACAACTAAAAGTCCCGCTGTGCTAAACTCCACCAGGTCTCTTCAGTAGTTCTGCTTTTCAAAAACAATAGGGACTTGTTTCATCTGTTTTTAATAAATGTGAGGCTTGCACACTATTTATGTCAGAACTGAAGCCAACTTCGTGTTGCAGTTTGACATGTAGAGTCTAACTTTTTAGCTCTTGCTCCTGAAGTCACCTACTCAACTTACAGTTTTGTTACCCTTTTAAAAATGTGAGGGCCTTGCGCATCTTCTTATCTAAACTGTGATGTTGAAGTATGTACATGAAAGGAAAGCAAAAGTTGGTCTGCAAAAATGCTGGTCATGCGGGAGAGTACACACCTGGACTTGCTTACGGGCCAAAGTGAAGACCACCAGCGTTTGGGAGCAGTTGGCTTTGGTTGTGTCCATCATGCTGTGGCTAAAGCTGGGGAGGGTCTGATGGAGTCCTCCTCTGAGTACCAGAAAATGAGAGGAGGATGGAGCTGGGTTCAGTGGGTCAGGCATCAGCATGAGCCTGGCACCTCCTGCATCATCTTGGAGAAGTCGTTTCGGTGATGTCTACAGGAAAGGGTTTGGTGATCCCAAGCTCTGGAGCTTCCTTGGAGCTGTAATGCCCTGTCTGAGCTAATGTGCATTAAATGCTGCCAGCTGTTAATGGGGTCCACAGAGCTACCGCAGGGATCAGCGTATGGCAGAGGAGGAGGGGCTGTGGTTTTGCCAAACACGTTTGTTGTGTCGTCAGGAGGACTGGTGGGCCAGGAGCCCAGGCTGCAACTGCTGGGACATGACTGCCCTGTATTTCTTCTCTTCAGAGATGAGAGAAATCTGCTCCAAGGCTCTCTGCATGGTGCTGCCATTTGGTGAAAATACCACATCAGTCCTATGCCGTTTCTGAAGTGTATTTTTTCACTTTTGCCCTCTGAGATGGGTGGGGAATTTGGATGTTTGGACTGCTTACATGGACATCGTAATTCAGTGGGAAGATGCAGAGGCAATGAATAAGTTTGGGTTTGGGTGGACCAACATTTGCCATTATTAGTAATTGTTTTTCGCACCTTTGTGTACAGCGGTTTCATGGTAGAAGCATTTATTTTGTTGATGAAGAAACCAGAGGTTTATACTGTGTCCTTGCTCATCTTTAAGATTTTCAAGTAAGATATTGATCCTCAGGATCCTAGAGGTAACAAGATCCTTAGAGGAGTTTCAGCCATAATTTCCCCATTGAGGCCAGGCAAAACATTACACTTCTGAACTAATACATTCTTGCTCTAAGAATGACTGAAAGTTCACGTCAAAGGGTCATAAATTGCTTCCAAACTAATTTCCAAATGTGAGTCTATCGTGCATGTGTTTAATTTGATTCAGTTCCTCTAAAACACTTTTCTCTGAAAAGCTTTTTCCATAAAAATGTGCACAACGTGTTTATGTTACAATATGGCATTTACATTGCATTAAAAAAAAATACTTTATGCATCTATTTATTTGCTGTAACATTTTACTAACTGACTGAGCAAAGTAACTGGGAGATCTGTGGTGTCATGCTGAAAACCCAAGTGCGAGGTTGCCAAATATTGATGTTCCCACGATACTTTGTAGACACAAAAAATAAGGCTAACTGGAATGATGCTGTAGTGCTGATAAAGGAAATACAGTGTATGGAGATTAAACAGCTGAAAAGCAGACATGTATTAGAAGTGAGTCTGTGCAGACTGTTGTCTCGCTGGGGCCAAGCACTACTTAGGAGTTTGCTGCATATTTTGACCAAGTACAGAATGTAGGAAATCTAAACTTAATGCATTCAAGACTAATGTTTCTTTAAAAAGAGGAAGAGGATATCACTGTTTTTTTAAAATAGAGCTTTTTTCTTAACCAATGTTTCAGAAGTGCCTTTTCACAAATGAGCATGGTGATGGAAAAGAACAAAAGCAAAGTTGTGTGTTAGACCTAGTTAAAGCTAAGTTTATCATCGATACAGCTTTGCATTATTTTCCCAGTGTGACATTTGGTAACAACTTTCCTCGGTGTGCTTTTGTTTGAGTTGACATTTGCTTCAATGGCCAGGCAAGTTGGCAAATTTTGTGCAACTGGTCTTTGAAGTTGTGAGTTCAGCCCAAACAGCCTTTTCTTTGTGTGCAACGGGGAGTCCCTTCACTTTGGAGGGGGCTGCATGCAGCACAAAGCCTAGAAAGGGCGAACACACCAAGTCTCACAATACTTCTTAGCACTGAAGTAGCTCAGGTCGTGTAGGAATATTGGTTTATTTTCTCTGAATTTCAATGCAAGGAGTTAAAGTTCAAATTTTTTTTTGAAAAGCGAAAGATTAACTTGAAAGTACATTTTTTTATTGATCTGCAAACATAGGTTAGTATTTAGAAAGATTTAAACTACAGTAGGAATTTGCTTTCTTCTCTGTTCAATACAATTGTTATTTCATGATGGGGTTCGAGTGCAAGCTCTTCTTAAGGATTTACTTGAGATGGATAGTGTTTGTTTCATGTTTTACTCATTCTAACTAGAGATGTACTAAAATCCGTTGTACATCCACAATTGTCTGAAAAACTTGACAGTATACAGTGACAAAAGATGAATTATAGTATGGGAAGGAGGAATTTTATATAAATAAGACAGTGTATAAGTTTCTATTTATTGTAGTATTTCACAGAATCACAGAATCACAGAATGTTAGGGATTGGAAGGGACCTTAAAAGATCATCTAGTCCAACCCCCCTGCCAGAGCAGGAATACCTAGATCAGGTCACACAGGAACATGTCCAGGCGGGTTTTGAATGTCTCCAGAGAAGGAGACTCCACAACCTCTCTGGGCAGCCTGTGCCAGTGCTCTGTCACCCTCACTGTGAAGAAATTCTTCCTCACATTTATGTGGAACCTCCTATGTTCCAGCTTACACCCATTGCCCCTTGTCCTATCATTGGATGTCACTGAGAAGAGCCTGGCTCCATCCTCATGACACTCACCCTTGACATACTTATAAACATTAATGAGGTCACCCCTCAGTCTCCTCTTCTCCAAGCTAAAGAGACCCAGCTCCCTCAGCCTTTCCTCATAAGGGAGATGTTCCACTCCCTTAATCATCTTTGTGGCTCTACGCTGGACTCTCTCGAGCAGTTCCCTGTCCTTCTTGAACTGGGGGGCCCGGAACTGGACACAATACTCCAGATGTGGCCTCACCAAGGCAGAATAGAGGGGAAGGAGAACCTCTCTCGACCTACTAACCACTCCCTTTCTAATACACCCCAGGATGCCATTGGCCTTCTTGGCCACAAGGGCACATTGCTGGCTCATGGTCATCCTGCTGTCCACCAGGACCCCCAGGTCCCTTTCCCCTACACTGCTCTCCAGCACATTTCATGGTCAGTTGAACTCCTTTTACTGTTCATGGTCCATATCTTAATAATTGTGATAGGAATGTAGCTTGCACAGCATATATGTGACTCTTCAGATGGTCTGATTTCATCCCTACGTGTATGTGTCCAGGGGAGCAGCACAGTGCTGAAAGGCAACCGCAACCATTAGAGCTTTTCAGTATCTCTGTGTACACAGAGTTGAGGATGTGCATGAGCAGTTTTCAGATGGAGCCTTATAGCAGCAGTAATTTTCTTTTTAATGCATCTTCTGTAGCTACTGTGAAGTGAAGGAAAGGATGTTGTTCAGCAATAGGAGTCACTTGCCTGGATTTTACGCTGACCTTTCTCAGAAGCTGGATTTTTGATGGCCAAAGAACCGAGCAATGGGGTCCACAATTTCTTGGAAGGGATGGGTAAAAAAAATGAGATGGAGCAAGGATTTTTAAACAGATCTTGTCACGTGGGTTTTGCTGTGTTTTCCTTTGATGTGGAGTGCCTAACTCCCAGTTACAAAAGTTTTGGCTATCTCAGTGTTTAAGATTGGGGTCAACCTTCCACCTGTGCAGGTGAGGGCTCGGTGGAGAGGAGGCGTTGAAGCCATCTGGATGGGCTGTAAGCCAAGGTCAGGGAAACGTCTTCCCAGCTGAACTCAACCACTTTGTGCCATCCCTCAGGTCTGCCGGCTGACCTGGTTTTGCAAGTGCCCTTTAACCGATTTCAAAAACTCCAGCAATTTCAAAGGTAATAGTTAGCAAAGGTCTCTTTAGGCTGACCTGGCTTGTTTTGATGGAGCCAAATTAGGGACTGGTGGCCCAAGCAGAGCTGCCCCATTCGCCGCTCTGTGCAGCCGGCTGTGGGCAGCACAGGCTTTACCTGGAGAGGTTTTCTAATTAATCCAGTTAAACCAGTGTGAGAGGCTGCAAGAGGCATCTCCCCTGCAGTTTGAATAAGGTTTCTACTGATTAATTTGTATCTGTTAACACTAGTATTAATCTATATTAAAGCAAACGACTATTAAGTAAGTCTGCGTTGCATGTAGGATCCCCTACAATAGCTACCCTAACTTAATTACAGGCGTGCAATGTGGAGCTTACACAAGACACTGGAGAAGATGGTGCTGCCTGCTCCCCACATCAGAAGTAGCATCCTCCTTTCTTGAAAGAAGTTGCACATATTGTACACAGATTTTGAAACAGGAATTAATTTTATTTTCCTTCCTAACATTTCCATTTGGAATTTTCTTCCCCTAAGAAAATGTGGCTGCACTTTTACACTCATCTATTTATCTGTACCAAATGCATTGCTAAGGAGATAGACTTTTTATAACATGAAAGGCTTCTGCAACCCAGTTCAGTTATTTGCTAGTACATAACAGTATGTGTGAGCAAGCACCCACAGTGTGTAGCAGTGCATCTGTTAAACTTGTGTTGTATTTGATGGTAAATAGCCATTTTCCCAGTGGTTTGTACTGGTTTTGCACTTTTTTACTTATATTCAAGTAGAGATTACCATGCAAGCAGCTTCCAAGGTTGGAATAAAACCGTACAGTTTACTTTCTGGACCTTTCTTACGTCAGTAAAGGTTGGATCCAAAGTTGTGAGAGACTTGTATGAACTTGCAGATTTACAGGAACTTTGACTTGAAGGGATATTCTTCTAGCAGAGCATCCTGTTGGCTTTTTGTGATGGGATGGGGGATCAACTTCATTAAAACTTTGAAAAAGGCTGTATGGATTAATGTATATGTGTTCACAGTCTATGCTGACATCTGACTGATTCATGCACTGGATGCAGTCTGATCTTGCCTGTTGCTGAAATGGTGCAGTTTTGTTCCTCTCTCTGGGGTTCCATAGTCCCTTCGGTACAGCATCGCTTGGTGAGGTGAAAACAGGTGTCCCGCAGCGTGCTTGGAAGGAGCAGGGCAGCCAGATGCAGGCACGTGGGGCATCACAGCATCAGTGGCAGCAAAGCCTGGCATACCCTCTGTGGCAGAGCTGGGAGGAACACCTGGCAGACTGGTCCTACAGGCTTCATTAGGGAGCCCAGTTTACACAGAACAGAAAGTGCTCAGGTGGTTGCACAGTAATCACATGCCAGCCTGACTTCAGCCATCAACAGAGCATTGTATGGTTATTAGCTAAGTATTGCCATAACGCATGTCTCTACAAGTTATAATTAGAGCCAAGCCTGCCCATAGCTAATTACAAGCTTGCTTAGAAGTATAGTTTATATAAAGCTTTTAAAACTTTGTGTGTGGAAGATATACATCCACAGGCATAATAGGAATGACGCCTTATTTTCAAAATGAAATTTATAGGCTTTGGTGTCTGTTGCTCCCTCCCTCTACAGTTTTTGTACATGCTTTTTTTGTTGCATCTTCGTCCAAAGTTTTTCCCAGAAATATTACCCAAGTTTCACCAACATCAAGCCAGCAATTTGTGAGTTTTCTTCTGAGTGTTTCACTGCTGAGAGAGTAAACCAGATGTTAAGATGTTCTTAAGATTTGCATTTGGAGAAGATTAATAAATAATATTTAGACCTCTCATAAAAAGAAGATAGAGAGTCTGAAAGCGGTAAAACTTTTTGTTGAATACATCAGTACAAGGTCTACATAAATAATGGTCTGTTTATGGAGACTTGCTATGGGTTTGTGTAGATGGTGCTGCATCTGCATCTCTTCAGCTCGGTCTCTTAGGAATAAAGTGAAGCTGGCAGTGTAACCCCATTCGACCCCAAAGCAGGAATGCAGGTGAGCCTCGGTGACAAGATGGGTCATGAATATGACACACAGTTGCGAGGTGGGCTGCCGTGGCTGTGGGTCTAACACAGCATTAGGTGCACCCCAGTGGTTGCTCTCTGGGATGACCCTGGATAACAGGCAAAGACAAGGCCAGATGGTACTGGCATGGTCACCGCTGTCCTCCCACAGTGTTCTCTTTGGATTTTCTTATTTACTTGTTATCTTCCATTATTCACTTCCAAGTGCTGCTCTCTCAGGTCTCTGAAAAGGAAAGGGAATACAGGGGAGCTTGCAGCACTCGTGCACTTGGCTTTTGACCCCTTTGGTACAGGGGGATGCTCATGTAGCCTCCATCACCACCACTCGTCAGGAGGAAGAGCAGAGTGGGGTGTGTAACCCTTGTGTATGGCTAAGGAAAGGAAACTCATGAGATAACTCCTGCAGCTGATGAATTCCCTCTCCATGCTTCTGTCTAGCCATTTTTGAATTTGGTATTAGTTTGATTATTCAGGTCAGATCAGATTTAGGTCAGTTGGGATGGATTGTTTCCAAATGCAGTTCCCTTGATTCCTACTGTAGACGCTTACCAGATGACACGATGTGAAGCTGGAACAGACTTGAGGTGTGTGATGACCGAATAAAATCTCAGTGGGATCCACTTCCACGTTCCTGAGATCAGTTTCTCATGTAATAAATTCTGTATCCAAAATTGTATGAAATACTTTTCTGACAAGAGTGAGGTTCTTTCCTAACAGACAAATCCCAGCAGAGCTATTTATAAGAATCCTCTCTCTTGTGTTTGCATGCCTGTTACTCAGACCTACACTGAAGAACAAATACAAGTAAAAACTTCTCTGTGTCCCTGTCAGTGCTCGTGGACCCACCCTGTTTTGTCTGTCTGACATCCTCCACTACATTTCTTTGCTGTTCTTCTGTTGGTAAGAGTTGCCATAGGAAACCACCATTAAAGACTTCTCCCCGAAGAAATAATCTGGATTTATTTGGTGACACCTCTTCTTTGCAGACCCTTTCACTGCTTTATTCTGTCTTATCCTCTCCTGCCCAGTCTTAAATTTAGAGCTGAGTTCTTTCACTGTTAATTCCTAAAATGAAATTAGAAAACATCCAGAACTTCTTACTAGACGAACCTACAGCTGCTTCTCCTGCCACCGCCTCTTTATTTTCATCTCCTGCTACGGTAAACGAAAGCCTTGACACCAGACTTCCCTGAGGTGTGTCCTGGCTCACGTATCACTACATGTCAGTCTCTTCTGCATTAAATCAGACAGATGAGACCTGTGCTTTTGGTTTGGAAAAGTCCTGGTGTACCTGGGGCACAGGGGAGAGCGGGTTCCTCCACATCTGTCTCCTCGGTGGCTGCAAGAGCCACATTAAATCATCACTCTACCGTTCAGCTGCTTGATTAGATGTTCTGTGCACACCTCAAAATATGTGATGTTTTAAAGCTAGATTTGCTATTTAAATCAGAGGTTTGCCTTAATTGGCTGTTATAAATTACAAGCAAGAAGGAATGATTTATTGCTTATAATTAGAAATGAGTTACGAAGGGGAATGTTGGTAATCATAAAATAAAGCTTGGAATACATTGATTTCCAGATGGCTGGTAGTGAAATTGCTCTTTACTATATAATAGACCAGATACAAGGAAAAGAAAAAAAATCTGTCATCCATCTTTATTCTTTGATGGATTACTCATATGAATCTATAGTTACCTGAATTTTGAAATATTAGTTTTGGCTGCATAATCGGATGAGAGAAACTTAATTTGCACGGTGGTATGTGCTATCGGAGGTGGTTGGAAGACGTGAGTTAGTATTTTACCTGGCATGATTTTTGTCCTTGTAATGTCAACGGGGAAGATCTAACAATAAATCTGGCATCACCTTTGGGTATAGACATCTCAGTGGATTGTTCTCAGAGACTGCAGGTTACTAAGATGTTTTTCCTTTCATCTTTTGCCTCATTAGCTGTTTTTATGAGGTTGAGATTGATCAAAACACCTGTCCAAAAGCAAATATCGTTAATCCTCCTTGCTGGAGTCTAGAAAAATAGATTTGCACCAGAAACAGAGATGGCAGTGCTAGTGCTGAGAACTTTTCAATCGCATAATATTTCTGTTCAGATGATAATGTGTTCATTTCACTTCTAAAATTTAATTTCTATTGCTGTAGTTCCGAGCATGATTTAGATATGATTTATATTTGCCTTACGTGCTAATAATGGTGCATTCTGCCATAACAGATGCATTCTGCACTGTCACCATTTGAAAGACCGTGCTACAAGATAATTACACATATTTGGATTGTCACCCCATGAGTTGTCTCACGCCCGTGTTTTAAAAGTAGTACTGCCACTAGACTTGCTTAACTGAGACCATCATGATTACTCATTTGCCTTCATTAAAATGCTTCATAGCTTCCTTATTTTAAGTAGCTTTTCTCAGCAAGGTGCAAATCTGCCTTGCTGCCATCATTTCATCTGGAAAAAATGTCCATGGTGAAAGGAATAGTGTATTTTCAACTCATTTTTTCCTGAGCTGTCGGGAGATGAGCTCATCAGTGTCTTTATTGACAAACCCAGGAAGAAGGTGTGTCAACGAGAAATATTAGATCAGTTGGCCTTTCTTGTCCTGGAGCAATTGTAATTTCCCATGGTCTGCAGCAATTTCCTTTAGAAGCAGATATGTGCAGAGATTGTTTTGGGTCTGCTGCAGTAGCATAATTGCATTTGGTCCCAATGAGGTGGCCTTAGATTTCATTCTTTTCATTTTTGCTGTTGAAAATCTTTTGGTTTACTCAGTGGAAAGAACAGCAAGTTGCTATTTTACAGCATCTAATTGAGGAATGAGTGCTGGAGCTACGCAGAAAAATAGTACCTGCTCTGAGTTCAGTTATTGAAGACAGATATCATGGCCTCTTCCCCTCTCTGAAAAGCCTGAAATAGGTGTTTAGTTCACTCTACATTAGCGAAGTTTCTCCTTTTCAAAGTGAATCAGTGACTGACGTAGGTGCTTTGTTCCTTGCTGATAAATAACATTATTTAGTGAATGATAGAGGTTCTTATTTTTTGCCAATTTACTCCTATCCCATGATACTTAAGCCTGGGCATTTGCTAGAAGAGGCCAATCTCATTAGTGCTGAAGATGTTCTCGGCACTGTGTTGTCTGATGCTGCGCTGATGAAAGTGAAGCCTCTCTGATCCAGCATGAAAGAGGACTGAGTGGGAATCAGAAGTGGGAACGATTTCTCATTTTACTCTAGTTTTTCTTGTCACTTCAGCTTTGCTTTTTTTTATGCTTGAAATGGCTCTTTCTGTAGTGTTGCTTGCTTGGAAACAGGAGGAAAATGTTGGCTGTGTTGGTGGAGTTGGTGGAGTTCACGCAGGTGTGTTGGAGCAGAGTTAGAAGTAGCTCACTCAGGCACTGCTCAACACATCCTCATCTTGCTGCCCAGGTGTCTGGTAGTATCTAACAGGGTTCAGACCCTGGCTGCTGCTTCGTCAGTCACATTTGTGCAGCTGGCAGCACCGGGGTTAGCCAGGTCCAAGGTGGACCTCACCACCTCATTGCAGTGTGGATGTGCCCTTCACTTGACATCTTCTGGTCGTTGGTTGGGGTCTCTGCAGCCCTGTCACTGGGGAAAATGATTCAGGGAAACTCCCTGGACCTTTCGCACTGATGGTGAGGTGGGTTGGGTGAAGGGCTCATCAGCCTGGCCTTCTGAAAGCCAAAAATAGCTGCCTACTTCACATTCAGGCATAGGCGGATTCAAGGTGTAAGCATCAGAGATGCTTTGTCTTTTTGCAGAGCATGATGTTTGGTTATCAAGCACTGGAACAGGCTTCCCAGGGCCGTGGTGGAGTCCCCATCCCTGGAGGGATTTAAGAGAGGTGTAGATGAGGTGCTGAGGGACATGGGGTAGTGGAGAACTGGCAGTGCTGGGTTAATGGTTGGACTTGATGATCTTAAAGGTCTTTTCCAACCAAGGCTATTCTATGATTCTATATTGTCCATGGTTGTATCTGGATGACTTCTCATGTGCCATGGTGCACCTTCACAATTCAGCCTCATCCTCAAGGCATCAGGCAGCCACTCGTTGCTGTGACAGCCAGCCATGGCCTTGGCCACATGCCTCAGTTTCCTCTCTAGGGAAGGGAACAGCTCTTATGAGCACCCAGCTCTCGGCCAGAAGCAGATGTAGAGGACAGCGGGATCTGCAGCTGGATGTGCAAACTCTGAAGTGCTCAGGGGTCATGGTCATGATTGCAGTCTCTGTTTTGCCTTCTGGAAAAGAGCAGTAGTTCAAGTCCAGGAGGGTCACCCCTTTGTCCTGAACTAATGACAGAATGGTGAGTCAGTATCTCCTGATGCTGTGGTGTTTCCAACAAGAGCATTAAATCCTTACAGAAAGGTAATTCCCAGCTTTCCGGTAAGGATAACGTTGATGGTACCTAATTAAAGGGCACTTTTAGCTGGGGTAAACATTTATATTAATTTCCTTCTCACGCAGATGTCTGGTAAACTGACCTCCTGAGGCACAACCATCTGGCCTCAGGTAGGAGGAGGATCTCATCTGGTGTGGAGAACCTGACCGGTCTCTCACCAAATTGTTTCTCAATAGGTTTTTCTGTCACTGAAGTGGCATACGTATGAAAGGCCTGTGGTATGGATATATAGGTTTTATGGGCATTTATCTTAGATGACCTGCATAGTCACATTGCCTAGGCTTGTGACTGTGGGCTTCATCGTATCTCTGCTTTCCATCGTGTATTCTGGGATCATCCGCCTATAAAAATAGTATGGGTGGTAAGCAGCAATAAGATGTTCCCTACTTGGATGGATTAAATTAAAATTCAGTAAGAAACAGAGCTTTGGGTAACTTTCCAAATTACTTTCACGATTGCATTGAGGAGATTGTTATGGTATTGTAAATCTTTTTGGGGGGCAAACAAATGCAAGTGAGGTGTTTTTATTGCCTCGCAGTGCTCTTTCTATTTTATGTACTGTGCCATGTAATCTTTTGTTATTAAATAATAAGCAAAATAAAAAACAGTTGTTTGTCACAGCCAGCTTGTTTTTCAGAGAATTTGCTCCCTTTGAAAGTTCAGTCTGTGTGATCTCCAGCCCTGTCAGGAGCTATTATATTGAATCTTCTTTTAAATTGTTAAGCTGGAGGACAAACCTAGATGTTATCGTGCACATCTCAACTGAGAGCAGAGCAGATTCGGCAGGGAGCAGCCTCTGATGCCATGTACCATGCCATTAGTTTTTGTTGTGAACATGTCAAGATTATCTGCTTCCAGTGTTGCGTGTGTTGGCTGACATGAATGTTTGTAGATCTGCATAATTTTTGAAGTAGTTTGAAATGTGGATAGAACACTTGGGGCTGTGTGAAATCTTTTTTTTCCCTTTTTATGGATCCCATTGCAGTTCAGAAATTTGCTTTTTTTGCTACTTCCTCCCACAAGGTACTGTATTAATTTGCAAAGTTCCTAACAAAAGTCACCCAAATGAAATCATCATAAATAGTGCACAACTCCTGAAACACTTGGGAAGTCCAAATGCAACATTACATTTTCAGTAGAGGCTGTTGGTGCTTTAGCATATATGAGATCGTATCTTAATGCAGGATATTATTGTTATTTGTGGAACTTGGCAGCCCTGAATTCAGACTGGACTTTGATGGACAAGATTTCCCACATATAGTGTGTACGTGCATGTGTGCTTCTTGATAGCCTTTTACAGATGAGCTTGAGTAGTGCACATTAAAAATTGGATAAAATACTTTAGTTACATTTCTTTTCAAGATGCTTTTTTGATCATTAACACTCAAGCCTATTCCAGCCTCGAAAGCAGTCGTGCTCTTCTATGAAGACACTTTTTTCTGCCCTCTGTGGTGCAGCCAGACAGCAGAAGGAGCCCTTATCTGTAGCCATGGCAGCCAGTAATTTATTGCTCCATATGGCTGGTGTGGCAGCAGCTGCTCCAGTTTAAGGAGGTCAGGGCATCGGGGCATTTAAGAAACAAAACAAAACCCCACTGTAAAATCTTCCTAAGTGGTTTTGTACAGTACTAGCAGGGTTCTCCATAGGTATAAGGAGAGCCAAGGGAGAGAAATTTTTATATATTTATAACTTTCGTATAATTTTAATCAAAGACATTATTGGCGGGGGGGGGAATAAATAAGTTTTTGTCTCTCTTTTTTCAATTTTCATCACTAGTGTTTGCAGGTAGCACATAGTACCAAGGGGCAGCCAGTTGGGCTGTTCAACCCACAGCAGTGAGTGAGCTCTTCAGGTCTGCTCCACAGCAGGACCCCAACAGCCAGAATGGGAGCAGAGTCCAACCCACTGCTTTTGGATGCATTAGATATTATGCTGAGAGAGAAACTGTATTGCCCAAATTGAGTGGCAACACTGTGTTTCTAGTAATGGAGTGAAGATGTATGCTTTGCGAGCAATTATCATGGAACAGAAATACAGCTTTAATTTCAGTTTGGGTGTGAGAATCACTCACTGATGAAAAATAGTATAGAAAGGCTCTTGGATTTAGCACTAAAGTTTGCAAATAGGCTTTTCATAAGCGTGAAACTTTTTATTTTCATTAGGGGACCATTTTAATTAAAATGAAACTGGAATGTTTACTCTTTGCTTCCTATAGCTGTGATTGTTTTCTTCACTGTGTGAGCACATGTATAATTTGCTCTAAAGGAAATGTCAGCAGTTTCTGATTACCTTGTGAGTCTTACTCAACAGCTTGATTTTAATTGGGGGGAGGAAAGATTTCAGGGTGCTGCAAGGGAGGTCTGATGTCTTTTGGTAGCAGGAGGAAATAGGTGCTATCTTTGGTACAATGTTAATTGCAATAATCACTACTACTGGTTTAAAATAAAGGTCCTTCATTTCTTACCCTTGTTCATTTCTTTCAGTCATGTCAATGAAATACAACCTGTTTGGTAATTAACATCCTTCAGCTAGATAACCTTTTGACATTGCCACGTTTGTGTGTTTGTAAGCATCTAAACAGGGTGACTTTTGGAAAACAGTGATTGACAGTAGGTAGGTAGTCTCGAATTTCAGGAAATAAGGAAGAAATTTTTTATGATGAGGGATCGCCCAGAGAGGTGGGAGATGCCCCATCCCTGGGAACATTCAAGGTCGGGTTGAATGGGGCTCTGAGCAACCTGATCTAGCTGAAGGTGTCTCTGCTCATTGCAGGGGGTTGGACTGGATGGCCTTTAAAGGTCCCTTCCAACCTGAACTATTCTATGATTCTGTGAAAATTCTACAATTCAGGTTAGATAAAGGAAAGAGAAGACCAGGCATGTAGGGAGGAGTGTGTCCGTGCCATCAGATACTTTCTTGCTAAGCCCAGAAGTCCACAGAATCACACAGACTGGTGGGGGTTGGAAGGGACCTCTGGAGATCATCTAGTCCGACCTCCCTGCCAGAGCAGGTTCACCTAGAGCAGGTCACACAGGACTGCATCCAGGTGGGTTCTGAATGTCTCCAGAGACAGAGACTCCACCACCTCTCTGGGCAGCCTGTTCTAGTGCTCTGTCACCCTCAAAGGAAAGAAGTTCCTCCTCATGTTCAGATGGAACTTCATGTGTTTCAGTTTGTGCCCATTGTCCCTTGTCCTAGATTTGTAAGTAATAGTTTATGTAGGTCGAGAGTATCTCTTGAAATTTTTGATGATTATTAAATATGACAAGAAGTATCTGTAGCAGAATAATGTCTTCTGGATCCTTCAGTGGTACAGTTCCTGAAGCATTCCTGTGGCTTCTTTTTGTGTAGAACTACTGTAAAGAGGTACCTTGGTCTACTTTGGCTGCCGAAAATCCTTTCAGGTCTTGCAAAGCATTTCAGAGTTGACCAGTTTCTGAACCTTTTTGGAGCTTAGCCAATATCTTGTATTTTAATATTGTCTTTTCCATCAGAGATAATGATCTGAGTTTCCTCTGCTCATTCTCTGGGATTTTGTTTCCTCCTGCTGATTATTTGAAATAAATAAATAAGTAGGAAAACAACCAGTATCTGTGTGTTAAGAGGGAGGAATGACTAATAGAAAAATGAGAAGAAAGATACTGCTTATCCTGAAATACTGTATCTCTGGAGACATAAATTGGTATTCATTAAGTTGTTTGCCTAGACTTAGTTAAAAAACATACTTGAGGAGCTGTCTGAGCAGTGTTTCAGGAGAAAGCAAGTCATCCTCTTCATGACTAGATACATCTAGATAAGGAGGAGAGACCCGAAAGCAGCAGTAAATGATGGATTGAGAACAGCCTTCATGGCACTAAGGAGACAACAGACTATGAAATGTTTTCCAGAAAGAACAATATTTAACACTTAGCTGTAGAGTCATACTGATCTGTCTTTTGTCCCCAAATATGCAGGTCTTTTTTTGTATCTATCTGATGCAGAATTTTAAAAAATATTTCTGTTCAATTTCTGTCATTTTTCATTCAAGGTATGCAGGGTCCCCTTGTTTTTGATGGTGATTTCTGTAACTGGAGGTTAGAATTTTGCCTATGATGGTTATGATATCCTCTGTGTATAATCTTACTGGTATCCTCAGTATATCATCAAATGCAGGGAAGCAGTTGCAGAGCAGTGCTGGGTAATTCAGAGTGTGACTCATTTTTGCCATGTCTGCAGTCTTCCAAAAAATCAGTTGAGTCTTTTGACTTTTGTAATATGTGACAAAACCACCTATTTCAATGACCTTCGGGCTGAGCTGGGGCTGCAGATTGAGGTGAGGTTTTGCTGCTGTGCTTGTTGGCAGGCGTCTTTTTTTATTATCCTGAACTGGGGCAGACATTTACAAGGGAATATGTGTATTAATTATTGTGGAGTCTACGGCTCTCTGCTCTTTATCTTACATCTCTAAAGAAGTAATTGCACTAGCAAAGTGCTTTCACTGTTTGGAGAGTGAATACTCTGTGTCAAACTCTTGTGCGTGGTGTAACTTTTCTGATGTTCACCATTTCTTCTTTCCTTCTCTGCAGATTAAGGCCCTTGATTTCAACACAACTTGCTAAGAAGGCTGCCACTGAAGAGGTATGTAAAGTCCAGCACTTCTCCTGGTGCAACAGTTTGAGTGTGGAAATTCCCAGAAATCTTTCTCAGCCCGGCTTTGGTTATGTGGTAGATATTGGCAAAAGAAATGGTCTCTGATCACACCAGGAGCTGGTTACTGCAAACAGTGCAAAGCTGAGGTTGCCTATTTTCTAACCAAGGTTTGCCTTTACTTATCCATCAGTAACACTGGCACAGCCTCCTGATGCCTGGTTAGACAGCAAAGAAAGAGAAAACTCCCTGCAAGCATCTAAAAAGGTACATATCAAACAAGTGGGTAGAAGGAGTAAGCAAGACAGAGCTCGTGCCTGTTTCTCAGCACTTGGACCGTCCCTGCAGAGAAGGGGGACGATGCAAAATGCTACATCTGTGCAGCCAGCACTGACCCAAGGAAAGGGCTGGGCTTCTGCAGGAAACCGGTGAGGAGACATGAAGTGACAGCCTACCCTATATAGCATGGCTTACTCTTTGGTTTGTTCGTTTGTTTAGTTTGAAAATATAGTAGTGCTTGAAAATATAATAGTGCCATAGCAAAGACAGTGTTAGTAACTGGCCACCACCAGAATCCCTTCTTGGATGCCTTCGTGCTCCTGCATTGTCTGCTGAAGGGATCGTGATTATTACCAGTCACAGCAATAACTGATTTCTTTCACTATTATTTTCACACTGTACAGAGCAGACATATGCATTTGGTGTATGATAAAAGAACTGTCTACTGCGTGTCTAAAAATCCTGTTCCTAATATGCCAAAGGTATTTGTCCTTCTTTTTCCTGTGAACATACGACGCTGACACCCTTTTGAAAGTGAACCAGTTACCTGGGGTGGTTTGACATGCTTTGACAATTGCCCATCCATACATAAAGATATGTGCCAAACTCAAGTCCAGGATGTCTGGAAGTGAGTTCAGGAAGTTCTATTTAAAGGCGTTGTTTGACTGCCTTATTTTTAAAATGAGTAAAACCCATTGATTTTCAGAAACAGTTTGATATCCTGCCTGGGGAAGTACATTTTCACTTCTTACACTATGCTCATTAGAAAATTCTGCACATTTTTAGAAGTATAGCAGTCTGGAAGTGGACATGATAATTAGAAGAAGGTCACATTTTAATTAGCATGGTGCAATTTTAAAAAATTATGACTCAATTGTAGCTCCTTTATATTCACCTACTTTTTCAGAGCAGATGGATACTTTTAAGCATATAAATTGATATATATTATGATGCTGATTCATCTCAAACTGTTGTGTCTGTTTCTGCTTATACTGAAAACCTAGATGGACAAAATTTGATCACTCTTGCAGTGAAAGCAGTGGTAGGAAATATAAAATAAACTGGAGGGAAGTTCCTCTAAATAATATGATTAATTTGAGCATTAAAAAATCATGAAAACCTGTCTCTGAGTGATCTGAATATCTAAATACTTGATTTTATATTAAAATTAATGGGTGTCTTTTGCCCTATTAATGAGCTATTGGAGCAAACCCTTAGGTGACTTTGAAAAACTCAGGCAGATTCTTTAGGTTGACTGTCATGGTGTATGACAAGTTCAGGAACAGCTTTGATGTTTGAATAATTAGACTATCAACTTGCTGGTACAGGGGTTTTCTCTTATGGTGTATCTCTAAAGTGCCTGGAGTTACAGGGATTCTGGAAGTTCCTGCATCCCAAGTAAATACATTTATAAATAAATAGATAAATAAATAAAAATAAATTACTGCACCAAACCAGAAGTTACTGCCAATGGAACTGGAGAAGATGCAGCAGTACGTAGTTGTGTCCTGTAAGTTAAAACCTGAAGCACTGTAGTTTTCTTATGGTAGGAACCAGAGGGGCTGGGGTTCCCTGGTCTCCTTTGGACCTTTCATTATTAGGAGCACCTCACCACTGACCTCCCTGTGGAAGTGGTCCCAGTCTTTTCCATCTTTCCTAGTAGGGGAGATGACTCTCAGTGCTGGTAACTTCTGACTAGTGACAGGTACTGTTAAGTATTCCCGTCTCAAAATTGCTTACATGACAAAGCAGCATTAATGGTTAATCTTTAACATTCTTCAAGGTGCCACTAATGGGATGTCTTTTTGGGCCACAGGTTCTAATGTACAAACCTCAAATAGTCCAAAACCAGAAAGGAGGCGAAAAGCGCCGTGTTACAAAGCTGGTGGAGATAAAGCTCCTGTGATGTTCCTTCCCTGGATGACAGAGGGAGGTGGAGCCCCAGACTGAGCACACCATGGAAGTGAGAACTCCAGAGCTTGGGCTGTGCTGAGACAGACCATGTTGCTGGTTCCTGCCCCATTCCCAGATCTGTCATTAGTGAACCAAAGACAACATTACCTTCTCCAAATTCACTGCTGTCTCCTTGCGGTGTTGCCCTTTCTCTCCCTCCCTGCTGTATCCTGCCTAACCTTGCAGCAGCTGGGGAGGTGCACGTGTGGAACAGGTCCCATCAGTGATCTATTCCAAAGTTAGTGTTTGGGGATCATTATTCTGATGAATTTCTTAGGTAATGTTACAGGTGCTGGTGTGTGTTATCAACCTAGTGCTCTGCCATCACATTAAGTGCTGTCTAAAGAGTGCTATTTGTTCCACAGCTCATTGTGCCTCCAAATAAATCCAACCAGAGCTGTCAAAACTAATACATTAGGTTTTTTTCTGATTTGAAGGATACATTTTTGCTATCGTTAAAACGCCAATAACGTCGTTATTGTGCAATAGGTCTGATGTGAGTCGAGCACAATGAGGAAAAGGTTGTATGTTTTCCTGCAGAGCTCTGCTGAGGAGCCTTCACTCACAGATTTCTCCTTACCTTGTGCTTGCAAGAGGATCCTCATTCTGCTGTTACTGTCTCTGGATATTTCACTTACCTGGCTATGAATTATGTGAATACTATGGATGTTCGTGCCTGACTTTCATTTGGGCAACACTCCACTGCGCAATGTTCATGTCCCTTGGAAGACCTAAGCCTCTAGCACTGAATTTGGGCTTCTGTGTGTAGCTGGTAACGTTTTGTACAAATAGTCAACAAAAGGAAAGGCTGCTCTACTGTCCCCTCTTCTTTTTTGCAGGTGACCTTTCCAAAGGCACAAGCAGAAGCCTCTGACTTGGAAAAACCAGCAGCTGTGCTAGTGGAGAGTGGCCCAGTAGCTTATAACCCTGACGAAGAGGTGGAAGAGGAAGAAATAGAAGAAGATGATGATCACTGCATGAGTGCCCTGCAATTAATGGGAGGAAATGGTAAGCTGGGATGCTGTCTAACCATCTGCTGGTGCTGTAGGGTTCGTTGGTGCAAGCCGAGGACAGACAGGGTTCCCCTGCTTGTTCCTGTCCTCCAGCAGCTCGTCCCGTGCAGAGCTCCTGCCACCATTCTGGCGTTACCTATTCCTGTGGGAAAGCCTGGAGTCACCCATGTCCTAAACCTGACCTTCTCAGAGATTCCTCCTGAGAAAACTTTGCATCTCGAGCTTTAGGCTAAGAGGGCTTCTCAAGAATAAAACGATGTTATGCCTTCTTCAGAATTAGGTTCATTAATGTGGATCTGAGGAATTACAGGGTCAGTAACCCCTCCATCAGCAGTGCTCTGGGCTCATTGCCTCCTGAGCTGAGTGGCCCTGCTCCTGCCTGCCTCCTCAGCCAGGGCTGCAGCCATGTCCAGGTTGTCTGTGAGTGCTGGGGACATGGCCATCCAGCTCAAAGCAAAACGAATTGTCACATTCCATTTCTGGGGAAAGTGTTGAGAGGAAATAGTTCTTCACCAAGTACAGAAATTGCATTGATAGCATACGGCGTGCTGTATGGTACCCAGATGTGTGCTAATTTCTTTGGGTTATCCAGCAAAGCCACTCATTTAATTAGGTTTCTTTGCTGGCAGGAAAAGGCAGTATCCTCTCCACTGTGGTAGTTTCCTAGCTGGACACATCCACATTTATCCTTTATTAAAAACTTCCCCTTAGAAGTTAAGCTTTGAAAATATACAAAAATATTTTTTAAATGAGAGCTGCTAATTATGGGTTGTGAAAAAGCAAGATGAGAATTAAATTTCCCACTGCAATGTTATTTACTGCAAAAATCTTTCCAGTACTATTAATTTCCCTTTCACCGACAATATGTGTACATTTCACAAAAGTGTCTGTTGCTTTTAAATTGGTTTCTGCAATGGAAAATAATTGCTGAACCATAGGAAAAACAGTTTGTTGCCTGCATTTATTATTAGAATAATGTTCCCAAGAAACTGCACCCATGTGGGGGAGGGTGGGTCTATGTTTATTAATAAACCCACACACAAAAATAGAATAAAGGTCACTGAGCTTTTTTTTCTTTGCAAATGTTACTATTTTTAAACCATTCTGAGAACATTCCACTACTCCCTGTCTGGTCTGGACAACAGCTGAAAGATCAGAGTTTTTTTTAAAAAAAAAAAAAAAGGAAAGGAGTATTCCCAGAATTCAAACACAGGTGTGCAGAGCTGCTCAGCAGAACAAATAACTCCTTCCTAACTGCTTTATTCATGGTATAACTGTCTGCCAGGAATAACTGCAGGAATTACAGATGGTTAACTTCACCCATTCCTCACAAATTATTATAGATTACACTTAATTCTGCTTCCGAGCATTTGCTTGGCTCCTCGGATGAAATGTTGCACTGTATTGCATTTGGAATGTAAAGGTTAACTTTACTGAATGCTCATATGTAATAGTTATCCTTAGGTTTGACTTTGCAGCAGAAAATATCTGTTTCACTGCATCCAGAAGCACACAGAAGAGAAACGGGTGCATTAGAAACACGCAGGCGTGCCTTCTGACACACACATCACACAGGCTTTGCACTCAGCATTGTTTGAGAAAACAAAACTGGATAAAAAAATCTGAGCAGAATTTTAAGTTGTTCCTCTAGGAGTAAGCAGATATGGGAGATCTGAGTCAGATGCGTTGGTCAGGATTCGTTGCATGACTCCTTTGATGTTGATGGGAACTCTGAGTTTCAGCTTATAAATCCATGAATAATATAAACAAGCCAGCTCTTTTCTTGGTGGCTATGTCTAGTGAGAACTGTGCCTACCTGTCACTGTGTACTGCTGCTTATCAGCCACCTTGTTCCAAATTACTTGTGACAATCAGGCTTAATCACCTTAACCTCTAAATTAAACCACGTATGTCACATACCCAGGTGCTGAGTGTCCCTAAATGAGGGTCCAGTGACAAGTGAGAAGAGATAGTTACACATACATGCTTAAAAATAATTTTATTTCACTGAGGAAATACATGCAAGAACTTTTACTTTAGCCCTAAGAAAATACATCTTTTTTTTAAAATGCTTACTTAAGGCAAAACTTACCATCTAGTTACACAGCAGGAAAGCAACCTGAAAGTAGCAATACTTTTGCTGTATCTTCCTGGAATATTTTTATTTTTATATGCCTTTGTGTGTTTCAGATTATGGCTGTGATATGGATGATGATGATGGCTATTAGTTCCATTGACTTCCAAAGGACATGGACTGGGTCTTGTTCCCAGCAAATCTTCAGTCTTCAAACTGTATGAATAGTGAAAGAAGCTGTCTTATGGTCAGCAAATGTAATTGAACAATCCTTACTTTTATAAAACGAATTTTAGGTTGGCATTGACTCTGGTCAGTTTACGTTGACCCATAACCCAGCAATAAGGTTTGGGTTTGTACTTGACTTTTTTTTTTTTTAAGTTGGTTTTTTTTTCGGTGGATCATAGTTTGAGGATGAAATTAATGGGAGTAATGTTTCTAGAGAACAAAAGAAAAGAGACAAAACAGACTGTGTATGTGTGGCTGAAAGCAATGCATCTCTTATTTATGTGACTCTGCTTTTAGGCATGCTGTTGAAAGGGAGCAGATAGAAGGACAGATAGGAGAACAGGTGAAAACAAGAAGTGTGCCTGTTGATTGGGGTACAGTAGCATTAGTTGTCTCATAATGCTACAACTGAAAGAAAGAAAACATTTCCAACCTGTATTGTAAACATGACCCTGTTGTTGTACACGAGCTTCCTTACCCAAGCCTATCAGAAATTAATGACAAGTTATGTATGTGCAGGGCAGCATCTTTCTCTGATATGAAGTCAATAGTTCTTTCTATTAATCAGTTCATCCCTAGGCACAGCCAGGTCTTGCTGTGGCTGGTATTGCTGCAGGAGAGTCACCCTGGCTATCTCTGTGGAGCTGCTCTTCTCCAACAGAGTGGAGGTCTGCTCCTCAGAGCTGTCTGTCTGTAAAATCAGTTGAAAGAAAGAGAAAGCTGAGCTTTTTAATAAATAAGCTAGCATCTGCTTTGTCTGAATTTAATTTAGTGTAATTTATTTAACTTTCTGTGGGTAAATTAAAGGTCACCATGCAGCAGTCAGACTTCCATGGCTCAAATCCCACCCTTGAACAGTCACTGCTATGTGAATGATGGTAAAACTTCAGCCCTTTGCACCCCGAAGTGTCAACAGGCAGGTCCTTCTCATCCAGATAGATCGACTGTCACAATGCCATGGGAGTGGGGGTCAGGGATGGAGCCTCAATTGCTATATTCCGCCCTGTTGCCTCTGACCTGCCTTTCCCTGGCAGTGCTGGGTCCGAGGCTCTTGGCTCAGTGGGAAACGCACTGCGTTCTCAATCATGATCTTGATGACTGCAGCTGCAGGAGCTAAGATGTTTTCATCTCTCTCCCATGCCTAGCGACAATCATGAAAGCTGTAGGCTTGTCTTATGCCGGGGAAAGATGGATGTTGATCTTACCAAAGTGGTTAGTGTTAAACTGTCTCTCCTGGTCAGCTCATCCTTCCTACTCTTTCTGAGGAGTGCTCATCACTAAAGCACCATCCATCTTCCCACTGTGGAGGGGGGATCAGGACAGGAGAAGAAGCTGTTTTGTGAAGCTCTTTAGCTACTGCCAGCCAGAGTGACAATGATGCCCATACCTGTGGTTGTCACCAAAGAGGGGAAGGGCCATATGGCCTTCCATACCTCTTCTGTCCCTCTCAGTGGCATGCGTAAGAGGGATCATGTAAGTAGAGTAAGAGCAAGTGCTTTTTTTAGGAGCAGACTTGATATTATTTGGCTGGTAAATGTAGTTTGTTGGGTAGGTTATATCTGCTAGACATTTTTGAGCCTTGTATTGGAGTATTTCTGCAATGACTTCTTAAAAGCAAAGCTTGGTAACAAAATATATGTAGTGAGGCTAATGGGAAGAAGAGCTCTTCTGAACCAGATTTCAGTACTTAGCTTGCAGCACTTCAGTGGAAACCAGAGATTCCGTATAATTCTTAGAGGAAAAGCTGGCATTTTCGACAAAAAACTATAGATTTTTTTTCTGATACTTTATAAATACTGCACAGAAAATTATATTGAGGAGATAAACCTTGCTACCTCTCTTTTATCTACACCATAAATTTAAAATCATGCTATAAGCAGACAGTTTTTTTAAAAAGTAGTTTGTTTTATCCAAGTTCACACTCTGCAAGTCTTTGAGAAAGTTGAGTTTGAGCATTTGGGTTTGAATTAATCTGCCAATAGCAGTATTACAAATACCCATACTCTCTCAGTACATTCTCAAAGCTTGGGTTTTATTCCAAGGTACACATTATTCTCTATGCAGGAAATAAACATGCATAAATAAACATGTGTATGACTCATGTAGGTCGAGTGCTTTTCTCAAGTGCATCATGTTGGCTCTTAAAGAAACTGCTAAGATGAATTCTTTATTGCTGAGGGTCTTTCCTCCAGTCTTCTGTGTAGGTTTTCATTGGTTTGTTCCCCCAAAAGATACTAAACCTGTTGCCAATGTAGTGATGTTATGTGCGGGAGCTGAGAGTCCACCCAAATAACTACTGCTGGTAAATTTGAATTTCAGTAGGACATTGCCTTTCTGAGAACATTGTTTCCTGCACTGGAAGTAGAGGATTGCATTTTTGAATGCTCTCACATGATTTGACTAGGAAAGGCTGCTGCATAGTCTCCTAGAAGGGCACTTGGAGAGAAAACCAAAATAAGACCTACAGTTCCATAGCATCTCAGTATTACTGGTGAAGTTAATGGTGTGGTCTCTGTATGAGAGTCCTAAAGACAAGGCCTTAGTATCAGATAGGCAGACTTCACTCTGAGCATTGTAAGGCTTCTTAAGCTATAGTGGTTATGTACATTTTTAATTTATTGGTGACTTACCGGGATTTTTATAATGTTCATTCCTTCTTGTTTTAACTAAGCTCAGGAAATGTAAACAGATTAGAACATGCTAGTTTCTGTTTTTATAGCTAGTCATTAAAATGTAAAAAGATTAACACTGCATTAACTCTGTTTACTACTGTTGATGTATCTGGACAATTTTGTTGTATATAGGTGAGCCTACATTCACTTGGAGTAATTTGGTCACTGCTTTTCTCAGGATTCTGATTATAATGAAGAGAGCTGAAAAGGCTTCAACATTTCTTGTTCTTAGATCTCTTCATTTGAACCCACACAAGCTGTGTATTGTAGGTTTTGTTACATAAAGCATGTCTCTTGCTGCAAGACACTGCGCTTGACAGGCAAAACCCTCCAGCTGTTGCATCCAGCTTGTCTGCCATGCAGCCTTTTAACACTCTTGTGTTGTGGGAGTGAAAAATGAAAGAAATAAGAAAAAAAAAATGAGATCCTTCACTATGGTGAGTGCATTTTCCATGTCTTAATAATCTATGACATTTCTTTAAAATCACTGTGTTCAGTACAGCAACTTTTAAATGGTGCCAGGCAGCCTTGTCTTGAGGGTTAAACGTGTTCGTCAAAAAAGTTCTTGCCATCCTGATGGCTTGTTTGTATTCTTCGGATTGCATTGGAACTCCAGTCACAGATGTGTACAGTTAATGTAGAGTTTGCCTAATAAATGTTCTGTTTCTCATTTTTGTGTTGAATCCTTGTGTTTGGTTCAGTTAGTGCCAAGGAAATTAAACCTGTTTGATGTAAGCATATGTATCATCCTTACACAGCCGCAATATGAGCCATGTTAAGCTTTTTTACTGTAATATATTTGCTGTAAATAAAAAGTAAAACCCTTGCATAACCCATCTTTTATGATGCTCTCCTGCTAATTTCTCATTTTTCTGCCTTCATTCTTATGAACATTTGTTTTTTATTGCTGCGTGATTGGTTGATAGTGGCCAAAATTTGTAATTCAGGGCTTTATTTCATCTCTAAAAGCGAAGACACATCCAATCAAGCAAGTGTTTCTTACAATATATTGTTCCATTGATAAATGTAGCTACTTTCTGTAAACTGCATAACATTAACGAGGTTTTTCCACTAAGCTATATAATTAACTAACTGTGGGGACAATGCATAGTGTGTTTGTTTAGTGGGACTATTCCAGTGCTTGCTTCTAAAAATTGTGTCTTGATGAGTAAGGTGTGTGCTGAGTAAAAAATCTCATTATTTTATCAACATCTGGTTGCCACAGTTTGGAGGCCAAAAATCTACTTCTGCCCTTTGTGCACATGGGTATTTGCTCCTTTTATTTTTTTCTAGAAGTGGAGCTACTACTGGATCCTCAGGAGTGTCAACTGCAAAGTTTTAGCATATGGTAGGACAATTATGAATAGTTTTGATGAGGCAGTAAGTATGTGTCATTCCAGCGTTTCACTGGGTTCCCATACTCTCTCACATAGGTGCACCTCTGCTGCTGTTGTCATCAGGATCCTTTTATCTTAGTTTCTTTTCAGCTGTTCCAACTCTTTCCATTGGCAGTTGGTGACTTCTTCAGTGATGTCCATCACTGATGTTCTCTCATAACATGTAAGCTGTTAAGTACTGGCCGCCTTGGCCTCATATTTTCTGCTCTTCCCAAGCTGTACAGTTGTTGACTTTGCCTTGTAATTTTTCTCTTCCCTACCACACTGAAACCATTCTGTCCCCCCAGCTGTGTTCATCAAAGACACCTCCTTTATTGGTCTGAGAATTTAAATAATATTAATAAAGCTGAAATCTTGCAAAGCTTTTTATTACCTTCATTTGTCACCAGTGGATCACAGCACACTCATTTTTAGGTTCATCTTTTGTAACGCAGAAGAGGCTGTTGTAATTTTCTGCTCCTGTCATGTGTGTAAGAAGAGTTACAGCACATTATTTGGTATTTCTTATACCCACCCTGATACCTGGCAGTGGTCTTGGTGAGTGGTGGTTGTTTAGTGAAAGGAGTTAAGCACATGAGAAAGGAGGCTGGGTGAAAATCCATTACTTGGAGCACAACAATTTTACTTGGTGAGTTCATTCATATAATTGTTTCTTATGGGACAGTTGTGCCTTTTCATGGAAATGAGGGAGGCGCATACATGCAAAATGAAATCCACATCTTGCCATGTGACACTAGGAGCACAGGATTTGATGACGTTTAGTGTGAATCTTACATTTGTTATTGTATGGGTTGACAGTAAGTGGCATTGGATTATCCTTTTCTATTGCAAAATTTCAACAAGAATGCTTTCTTACTGCTCTTAGTGCTCTTAGTAAAGTTTCTCGATTCTTCCTGTGTGACCTGATCTAGGTGTTCCTGCTCTGGCAGGGGGATTGGACTAGATGATCTTTTGAGGTCCCTTCCAATCCCTAACATTCTGTGATTCTGTGAAATACAGCAAATAAAAGGAATTTGAACACAACAGTGAAAAGAGACAGCACCAACATGTACTTACCAGGTAATTTTTCTTCAGTGCTCTTCTGTGGGAAAGGTAAAAGGTATTTATATGCAGAGACTAAGGAGGGGCAAAAGTTGCATCTTAGCAGCAGAGGTGAGACAGCATTGTCCATTTTCCTCAAAAGAATTCCAGACTCCTCCTGTTTCATCGTATATCCTGCACCATCCTCATCATTCGTAGGCTGGGCAGTACACTGAAGGATATTGAAAGAGGTCACCTACCTAGGTAAGGAAGAAGAGATGCTGAGGTATCTTTGTTTCACTTGAATGAAAACAAAGGAGATTAATTATTTAGAGTGGTTTTAAGGGCTGTAGTTTGATGTTAGGGAGAAAAACAAGCTGCATTAAAAAATAGAGAAATATTGGGGAATATGTCTTTGCAATGATGTGTGTTGGACTGTGCAACAGACAGTGAGTATAGGAATAATATTCACATCTCTGGAAACCCAGTTTGTCTCACAGCTGCATTAAAAATTGAAGTCTTTGGCCATGCCACTGTTTCTGACATGCCTTTGCTTTCATCAGGTTGAGGTGTGATTTCTGACTCTGCCCTGAGATGTCAGCTGCCCCTGTGCTGGTCAATGGACAGCAGCATTCCCCACCTGTGGTCTGGTGGATGCATTTCTGGCTTGGTGCAGATGTTTCCTGCCTACTGCCCATAGCTGCTCATTCCCAAAGAAGAATCTGCAAGGTTCTGGGGGGGGGGGGGGGGGGAAAAGACGCATACTCATTTTTCAACTCTGCTTTTTTATAACCATGACAAAAAATTGGCCAAACCACTGACTGCACAACCCAAGGTCCCTTGTTGCACATGTTGGAGGACAGCACTTATCTTACCAACAGCCATCCTGATAGGAAGGTGATGTAAAAATACCCATGATAAGCATGCACAGTTGCTGTGAATTGGTACAGTTCCTGTCACTTCACATCAGGCAGCAAGAGCTTTGCTGGTTTACATCAATTGAGGATCTGTGCCATTAGCAGTAGTGAAGGAAAGGGAGGAAAGTGCTCTGGGGTGAAAACAGTTTGTGATATTGTGGTACGTCGCTCAAAGCCACTTCTTACTCTGTTTGTCAAGCACAACATACTGCCTTGCCTAATTAACCAGCAAAATGGAGTTACCTATTCTGCTGATTATAAAGCAGCAGAGAAAATGAGAGAAGGGAACTTGAGCAGTGATGCAGCTGTGGTGTGTGGCACATAGTGCATCCTTCTCCAGCTCTGCAAGGGGAAGGCTGCGGCTGTCAAAACTTTCTCTGGGTGGTCACAGACTGCTCTGACATGCATCTGTTGTAATTGAATAATAGCTCTTCAGGGCAGCACCATGGCTGGGAAACAGGCTAAATCCTTGTATCTGCTTTCCTTCCTGCCCATCCTCTGGGAGCTCACCAAAGGAGAGTCCACACACACATGGGTTGCCACAGGGTAAAATATATCTAAAGCAAATGGTTTCAAAACTCTAGTCACTGTTTTCAAGCAAAGTCTTACACAAGGCCACTGGGAAATGGATACTGCTATATATGCTGCATTAAATCAGTAGGACCTACCATAAGCTCTGAAGTCTCCAACAGCAAATCAGTGCGATGTGAATCATCATGGTTACTTTCTGGACCGCTGGGCACCACAAGGAAGTGCCTGAGTGGATTTTGCTGCCTGCAGTAAGATGAAGGATCTTTCATCTTGTTGATCTTCCCTGTGTATTTTATATTGGTTTAGAGGAGCTGGCTGCACTGCATTGATAAAATGCCATCTAAAGCACTTCTGGCTGGTGTTCTTGGCACACATGGAAGTGCAGGCTTTCTGATCTCCCCTGGCCACTGGGTAAGCAAAAGGTCTCTATCAGCAGGGGTAATACCAACCCTTGTTAAGCTGCCCAGCATAGATCTCAAGTATTGTCACTGCTTATGGGTATGATATTGGTGTGAAAGGGGCTACATCTCAGATGAGAGATGATAGTACACCACGTAGGATATTTGTCCCACTCTGCTGCACACATGAGTGGGGAGAAGCTGATGTACTAATACTGCTGTGCAGAGCGGTAGGTTGGGGGTCACAAGGGCTGTGTTCAGCCCACAAATCGGTCCCATCTGTTAATCTACCTTGACTACTAGAGCACATATGATGCTCAGAAGGAGATAAGCAACTGAGGCCATCCATGACACCTCAGGTGAAGATCAGAAGTAGGCAGGATAAAGCCACAGCTATTAGAGGACTTACCTGAGGTTTGGAAGGGAGGCTGTGGCTCTTCCAGTATCATTTCAAGCCTGCTTTCCCAGCCAAGCTGCACTATCATTAAATTCTTGGGTAGATTTTAGGTTGATTGGGGCATAGGGTAGCTTGCCATCCAAGAAGGTGCTTTTGAGTCGGGGGTGTTTTTTGTGTGTATTTTTAAGGTACTCCATAAATTACAAGGAACTTACTGGGGATTGCAGCTTTCCTTCTAAGCAGAGTCCTCAGTGCTCAGCAGGAGTAAGCAATCACTACTGAAGAGCAGAGGTGTTAAATGAGACAAGAGCAGGGGAAAAGCAGCACAGATGGAGAATTGGGGTGAAACTTGCAGCTGGCAATGTGCCCTTGTCACCAAGAAGGCCAATGCCACCCTGGGCTGCATAGGGAAGTGTGTGGCCAGTAGGTCAAGGGAGGTCATTCTCACCCTCTGCTCTGCCCTGGTGAGGCCACAGCTGGAATCCTGTGTCCAGTTCTGGGCTCCCCAGTTGAAGAGAGACAGGGAACTACTGGAGAGAGTCCAGTGGAGGGCAACGAGGATGACTGGGGGACTGGAGCATCTCCCCTATGAGGAAAGGCTGAGAGAGCTGGGACTCTTTAGCCTGGAGAAGAGAAGGCTGAGGGGTGATTTAATTAATATTTATAAATAGCTAAAGGGTGGGATGTCCCACATGAGAGCTGGAGAAGCAAGTAACAAACACAGTGAAGGAGACCTGGTCTGGTAAGCTGTAACCTGAAATTCCTCCTCATTTCACCTCTGAGACAGGCCCTATGTTTCCTAATACTGCAAAGGGAGGTGGTAAAACTATTTCAGATGGCTCCCTATGACATCCCTTATTCTTCACCATTAACTGCTCACATGGGCATGACACCCAACTTGCTCTCCTCCTGCTTCAAATAGCTTGTTCACTGCCAGATCCTGCCCAGCTGTGTGGCTCAGCAGGTGAATGGTCTGGGGCATCACAGCAGCAGCTCCTTTCCCTGGAAAGAGAGCAGTGCCGTTACTCGGGGTTTTCACCCACGTCTTTGCTCTGAGTCTGGCTGTGTTGCTGTCTCTGATGATTTTACCTAGATAATTTCTTGTTTCTTCTATAATTTCTTTTTCATAGCTTGAGGAAATGAAGGTGGGAGCTGAGGGAATCTAGAACCACCAAGAGCTTTTGTCCTGTTGGCATGGGCCTGCTAAGTCCTCTTTACGCATAGACCTGTAGCACCTACGTTGTCTGCTCTGCTCTGTAACATGCCAATCACTGGTATTTTTGGAAGAGAAGGATGTTATGAAATAATTCCTGGAAATGCTGCTTTCAGTTGCTGGGTGTTAGGCTGTGTGGTAAATATTGTGAGATCAGTGTAGTGAACAGCAGCATCCCAGCCACAGCAGCATCCAGGAGTGCTAAAGGAGAAGCCATAAAGAAGAAGAGTCCTTGTGTCTGAGGGTGCAACGTGTGAGAAAGGGCGGAGGGGGGAGCATGGCACAGACAGTCTAGTTTAACCAGAAAGCGGGAGTGACAGCTACTTCCCAACCAGCACCGGAGGAGAGCTTTAGGGATAGGAGTGGGGTTTGCATCTGGATGGCAGCTCATCAAAACCTTGGGCTGCATCCTCGGCTGGTGCAGCCATTGGTGCTTTGGCCAGACTCAGTCCAGTGCCACAGAGTCACCTTTGTGCTTGAGTGGAAGTCCTACCTCATGGTCCTGCCGTCTACCAGCAAAAAAGGAAAAATGTCTCTAGAGGAAGCAAAATTACCCACTGGAATCTCTACAATCTGTAATAAATATTTGAGGTGTAAAAAGCTAACAAAATGGAATGGAGTCAGACATGAAAATGAAATCTGCCTTTTTTAACTTGAAAACAGTGTGGGATGAGCAATGCTGCAGTGTCTGGGAGAAGTCTGAATAAAAATGTGGATGCATTTAGGAATTATGGTATTTGTACAAGAAATGTTCAAAGGGCTGAAGTCTTCAATCTCTTTAATTAGTCATGGGAGTGAACATCACTGGCTTTCCGTGAAAGAACAGCAGATTGTTGCTGTTCTGTCTTTCTAAATACATGTCCTGTTTTCCCCTTAGTATATTTCATTATAAAATACAATATTAAAGCTTTAAAAAGTCTTTATTAGCTAGCAGATGGTTTTGCAAGTAATTTTAATGAGATGAAGAAAACTTTAATGGCAGACATTTCAAGTTGTGCTTAGACAGTCTATTGCCTTCGGAAAAATCTCGGGAATGTTTTCTCCTTGTTTTGGGGGGAGCTTGGCACCAGATTATGTACAAGGAAATAGAAGGAGATGATTTATGCCAACTGGTTCCCTGCCGAGAGTGGTTTTACATCAGTGTAACTTCGTTGAGTTCCACAGTGACGCCGTGATTTACAGAGGTGCAAAGGGAGAGGGAAATGTCATTAACTTGATGCAGTTCAGGAGAAATACTACATTTCTCGTATACTTGCCTCATTCCATTGCTGCAGTCAAGAGGTTTTTTGGAATGTATGTAGGCAGCCCTCTTGTACTCAGCTCTGGTGAGGCTGCACCTCGAATACCGTGTTCAGTTTTGGGCCCCTCTACTAGAAGGACACTGATCTGCTGGAGCATGCCCAGAGAAGGGCAGTGAAGCTGGGGAAGGGTCTGGGGCACAAGTGTGATGGGGAGTGGCTGAGGGAACTGGGGTGTTCAGTCTGGAGAAGAGCAGGCTGAGGGGAGACCTCATTGCTCTCTGCAGCTCCCTGAAAGGAGGGGGTAGAGAGGTGGGGTTGAGTCTCTTTAACCAAGTAACAAGTGATAGGACAAGAGGTAATGGCCTCAAGTTGTGCCAGGGAAGGTTTAGATTGGATATTAGGAAAAATTTCTTCACTGAAAGGATTATCAATCATTGGAACAGGCTGCCCAGGGCAGTGGTAGAGTCCCCATCCCTGGAGGGATTTAAGAAACGTGTAGATGTGTTGCTGAGGGACACGGTGTAGTGGTGAATTGGCAGTGCTGAGTTAATGGTTGGACTTGATGATCTTAAAGGTCTTTTCCAGTCAGTCAAGGCTATTCTATGATGCTAACCCCTTCTGGACATCTCTTCCTGGATATCAGCATCAGCAGCATGAGGTGGTAAGAAAAAGGAGATGGTAGACCCTGAGACCTTGTCCATGTGGGACAGCCTTGCAAGTCCTGGTTCCCCCACCCTTGCTAAATTTTCTGATGTATAAGATGCTTGTGCTGAAAGCAAGTAGGAACATGGTTGTCAAAAAACCCTTTCAAGGCCTTGGTGTTTCTTCCTTGAGCAACAAACACCAGGTTCTTTGAAGGTATGATCTGTCTCATAATGAACATACTCATATCTGGACATCCAGTCCACAACAAGAAGGGTTTATATCCCTTTAAATATACAAGTTCTTGTTTGTGGGTTTTTTTTTTTATGTGAGCAGTTGCTGACTTTCAGACCTGCTTCCTCCAAAGGTTTGTTTTGGCTGTGCAGGGTCTCGACCCTACGGAAGCAGGGAGTGGGGAGCATGTGGTGATTCATTTGCACAGCCAGAGGATTGACTGTCCCTGCACATATGAAGAGATGAATCATGCTACACAAAAGAAATAAAAAATGCCTACTAAATGAGTAATTGCCTGACTACCTTCTTAGTCTGTCCGATCCTTTGTTCCTCCTCTGGGCTGATGACCCTGTCACACCTGGCCAAGCTTCAGCGTCAGCTTTTTGCACTGTTGGAGACCTTTGTCCTTCTAGTTTTTCTAGATCTAGCTGGTCCAATCTCAAAAGCCATTTTCCAAATTTGGAAAAGCCTTGCAGCTATATGCACTACACAGGCCATTAAGGAAAGCCTTCCCCTTTCTCTCCACGTAAAGTGTGTTGGATCACCTACACACCAGCAAAAAATGGCATGCTGTAATGTATCTAGGAGCTATTGTGATGGACTTGTTAGAAATGCCCTCATCAATGTGTAGGAGGGAAAACACAGGATTTTGCTGGGACATTAACACTCAGTAGAAGGAGAATTTCCCTATTTGTGGGCCCCAAGGACCTCAACAGTTGCTCTGAAAAGCCCTGTGAGCTCCAGAGACTTGACATGAAGAAGGTTCCTTCTTCTAAGAGCAGTGTGTTGCCCTGCCCCACTGCTCAGGAGGAGCTCAGGAAGGAGTTTGGGGTGAACTGCCCTTCAGGATCCCAGTAGCAAAGGTGCCTCTCCATCAATGTAAGTACCAGCTCTTCATCTTCTCCCCTGCTCTGCAATACTAATATTAAAGAGCAAATAGGAGACATCCACTGTACTTTTGTCACCATCCCTACAGTCATCTCCATTAGCTCCTGGGCTACTCTTTGATAGTAAAGACCCTTGCCATGTTCTGCTGTTGTCTCTGTCCATGGGTGGGTATTTCTGTGGAGGCCTGTCCTGAAAGAAAGGGCGCTTGCCAAGAGAAAAACATTCCTCTGTGCCAGGGACAGTCAAGAAGTGTCTGTGCCCCCAGCAGCAGATGAACCACATCATGAGAATATCTCTTCAGCCCTGGCACATGCCCTTCTCGCAGTCATGGGGCCGATGAGTAGCAAATTGCCATCCGCTGCGTTATGACTCTTGCAGAATGAAAGTCAGCCCACTCCTGCTGGCTCTACCAGGCTCATAATTGCAGTGGCAGCAGTACCTAATTCTTCTCAAATTGCAGGGACAAGACAGGCCTCTGCCATTTCAGGTGGGTGAAGAAAAGCCATTGCAGTTGGATAGGTTTCTATGCCAGGTTGTTCTGGGGACAAACAGACCCATCTCTCCAAGTTAATGCAGAAACATGCAGGGTCATGCTTACCTTCTTGCTCTGTGGCCACCTTTGCTGTGACCTATTCATCCCAGTGACTCCCAAATTCACCGCTCCATACTCTGAGGTGTAGCAGTGACAGCCATGCCCCCATAAATACATGTGGACATCTACTGTGTAGAGCTCTAGATTCCTAAGGAATATTTTGTTTCATTTAAAGTCTTTGTTTGGTGACTCCCTGAGCTCTCTGATTTTATCCACTGAATATAAAGGAGATGCTGGTGAGCTGTTGGGCAGAGTGCCTGCCTTGTAGGCACCAAGAGTGAGGTGAGGAAATCCCATTCCCATCTCTCAGCCTTCATTTAAAGTCCTTATTATTCTAAAGAGCAAGAGAATCGAATGTCTTCCTCCTGCTATTAACCAGCCATCATGTGCCACAAAACAGAACAAAAGAGCATTTAATATATAGCTAGGCTGACTAGGCATTGTATAATGGTGCACCATAAATATCTTAGATTAATAATTTGTTTATTTGCCTCTTCACAATGGCAGGGGGAGTGTTTGTAAGGCTGCTAAGCAATGCTCCTTGCAGCTAAATTTGGCATTTAAAGCATGCTTGTGTGACAGGCATCACAAAAACTTAGTGAGGAATGAAGACAATTTAAAACGTCTGAAGCACACGCAGAATAAATTGCAGCTGGCCTATTTGCCCCACACATTAATTTCTGCTGCTAACTTCTTTCTCTGGCATTTCCCACACTGCAGTTTTATTACTGAAGTTGTGTTATGTCCTGGTGTGTGTGCATGAGTAATTTGGGCTCCATCAATGAAATCTGAAGTTCATGCGAGCCAAGTTAAGCCACATCCTGAATGCTACAAATCTCCTCCCATTCCTGGCCCACGCTGCAGTGAATGTGTCCATGTGCTGTGGCTTGGACTCATCAGAAACCCTCCAGGAGCAATCCCAGGGTGCTCTGATCCCTCCAGAAGTGATTGCTCTAACCACGTCTGAAGTTCTTTTGATCCAGAGTCGCAGTGACTGTGAACTTTCTCCACCCTCTAAAACTAAAGTAAGTTTGGGATCGAGTTTCTTCTCAAGCGGGTTGCAGCGTCATATGGAGCTGGAGATGAAAGTCTTGCTGCCACTGCCTAGGCAGGGGTTTGTGGGGTGAAGAGCTGTGTTAGATCTGGCACCCCACATACAAGCCATGGCGATCTGAAGCTGTTCCTGAAAGCTGCCTCTGCTCTGCAGCACTGACGTCCATTATGGGGCATCCCCAGCAGTGGAGGCACCTGGTGCTTCGGACTCAAAGGCAGGAACTCATTAGAACCCAGGGCTGGTTGCCCTCATGGACTCAGGAGTAACACGTGTGTGTCCATGTAGCTGTTTGTGCAAACCACAAGTGTCAGAGAAATGCTGCATGGAGAAGGTCATTTATATATGAATTTTCACCTAAACGATCTCATTGTTTTCAGACACACCAGAGTACTGGGGAAGGGAAAGGAGATTTTATACTCTTCCCTGTGGCAGGGAGTCATTTAAGGGGCTGGGCATAAGGCTCTACGAGACACTTGCATCCTTCTTAATTTATTTGAGCAAAATGGCAGGCCATCTCCTGTCAGCAGGAATGGGCTGAGTTTCTGGGCAAAAGATAAAATTTGTTGGGTCCCCTGGAAGACATTAAAGGTGGAGCATGGGTGCATGTGGGAGATGCTCCTCACCTGTGAAATGAGTCGTGGGGTCAGCTAGCCAGGGTAGCTCAAGGTATGGGGTAGCCACATGGCCAGGAGTAAGGGAGACAGTGCTTATGCCACCCTAGGGATGCTAGACATTATTGGTTTTTAATTTAATTTCTCCCTAGCTTTTACAAATGCTTGTGATGGTGGTGCCTGTTTTGTAGTCTCTGAGTAAACAAGTGCTGCTGTTGACATTTTGACCTTCACCAAGCATGATTTAAGCCCTATTGTGTGTAGCCCTACTGCTGTTCTCTTTCAGGAACTGGGCAAGCTTGTGAGCAGGGTACTGGGGCATAAATCCCAGTGGCACCTTCCCAGCACCCTGGGCCGGGGGGAATGGAGAGATCCTGCGGGTTGGGGCAGAGCTCTCACTGCAGGCTTGGGAGAGGCCATCAGCAAAGCCAAGGGAACCAAACAAAAAGAGTTCAATTCCTCCTCAAAGCTCTCTGGAAGAGCTGTAAGTAAGTGTGATGGTGAGTTTGAGCTGCTGCCTGTGCCTGTGGAGAACAGAGGTGGGTATCCAGGAATGTGGCAGGGGGGTGCATTTGGGGGACCCCAGCCATGGCTGGATGGGCACCATCCAAGTTAACCAAGGGCAGCATCCTGCCTGCCCTGCCAGCCCCCCATGGAAATCTGTGGGGGGATACATCCCAGACCTTTGAGTCACGCAGGAGCTATCATCATCTTGTGCTTTGTTTTTACACGGCTGTTGGGGTTTGAGACATTTCTTAGTTGTTTGTGACTGCTCAGTAATGCTCATTTGTGTAGCGGGCAAAAGGACTCTGTTTCCTCAGGAAAGACAAGCAGCCCCATCCAAATTGTACAGTGCATTAATATTTCATTTAAAATTCATATGTGTATTTGTTTATCAAGTGAACACGTTAGAGCCTTGTCAAGATTGTCATCTGGCTCTCCCTTGAGATACAGCCCCATACTTTGCCCCTGCAACCAATAACCCTGTTTCCAACATCCCCTTACCCTCCATCCTCTCCTCCCCACACCTCCCCATAAGGAACATTTTCACCTTTGCTTCCCTCTAGCTATTTAGGATACAATATGCAGCATGCCAGGATTGACCCTGGGCCTCATCACTGGTGCTGCAAACGCGAGGCCATGGATGTGCCACCACGGGAGAAGAGCCCCAACTTCCCAACACAGCACTTCTGTCCCGGGAGAGCTGGGCTGGGAATGCAGCTGGAGAGAGCTGCAGAAGTCCGGGGACGTTGCCTGCTGCTGGGTATGAGGCTGTGCAGAAAGGCAGGCAGCGTGTTTGCTGCTCCCAGCTAAACTGGTTTGAATAGATATGGGCTGCATTTCTAAACAGGCAGTTTTCATCCACTTTTTAACACTAAACTTAGGCTCAGGGCGAAGCTGCAGTAGAAATTCCCGTGGGAATTAGTGCAGAGTCAGAATGGGAGAGTCTTAAAGCTCTTTTCACTGTTTTCCAGAGCAGCACTGGAAGAGGATGATATGTCAGCCTTAAACTGGCATTTCCTGTAATTTGTCAGTTTTCACAATTCTACAATTATTAAAGTGAGAATTTTCTCCTTTTTTTTTCTTTTTTTTTTTTCATTTGCTGGATGCCATGAATCAGAAAGTGGCTGGAACAGTTATCTTACTCCAATGTAATTTGATTCTCTCTCCCTCCCCCCTTAGTATTTGATGAGAAACCTTTGTATTTTCATGCTTTAATACAATCTGGCACATAATTACAAATGACTCATAGATAATCTTGGTCATGGAGCTCTCTGAAATTAGATGATAATTTAGCCTGGAATTTCTGTAGAAAGAACGAAGGAAAAGACAATTATAATTATTCTAATCAAGATATCTTTTTCTCTGCCTGCGGTATTGCTCTGTGAACTGCCAAAAGCCTGAAAGTATTTAGACCATTTCTGCCGCTCACTGTTTCCCAGGCAAACACTACTGATCACCGCGTGGCTTCATCGCCGTGAAATTCCTGTAAGAACTACTGACAGAGAGGAGAAGATGAAATGTGCGGGGGCAGAACCACAGAACCGCAGCCTGGTGGGGTGTGAGCAGAGCGGCCACCGAAAAGCGACAGGTCCGGGAGCTTTGTACCTCCTCTGGGGCTTCCCACCAGGAGGGACCGAATCCTGCACAGCAGCAAAAGGACGTTTTGTGACATCTACCACTGATTCCCACACAATGGGTAGAGTTGTTGCAGCTGGCAGAAAGGAGGGCTGGGTGCTGCCATTCACATCACTGAATCTCATGCACCTTCCCTTCCTCGGCTTTGATGCTGGTTTAGGTGCTTCCAGCCAAGTGCTGGGCTGTGGGGGCAGTGCCAGCTCCCACCACAGAAATCACCTCCTTGTCCTCACTGTCAGAGCAATTTACAGAAGGGATATCTGGCCCATGGGACAGTGAGCAAGAGAGAGGTCACCATGAGGTGTGGCCCTAAAGGAGATGGAGTTGGTTGTGTGAGGCTGTCCCTGGCCTGGTGTGTGTGGCTACTAGATCTCATGTCCTGGTCACTCCTATAATATGGATTAAAGTACAAGCAGATTGGTAGAAAAACAGAGCATTTATCTTAGGAGACACTCAGAAGAGAGTGGCTTGTCTCACCCAACAAAGGCAAAGAAGGGGATCTGAGTTCAATCTATAAATACTTCAAAGGGGCAAGCACCAGGGAAAGGAAAATGCAAAGAAAACAAGGTTGCATAAGAATAAATAAGAATAAATTAACCATGAAGTAATCTAGGATGAAAACTGGAAGGTTTGTTGGTATTCTGGGGAGTCTCTCCTGGGTTTGTGTTCTCTTTATTCAGGAGAGTGAGATACAGGCTGCTGCCTTCTGAAACGTAATGACCGATCAGGTCCACGCTGACATTGCTGACCATCCTGCTGCTGACTGCTTCTGGCAGCAACACGAAATGAATGTGCTTATGAATGAACTCGCACCCTGCCCTGCACCCCTGATGGGAGCACCCTCCTTCCCATCCCAGGAAGCTGGGGCTGGCTGTGTGCCTGATGGAGAGGCAAGGGCTGGCGAGGTGACCCGTGAATGCAATGAGCACGGCTCTTCCCCTCGTGTGCTGGGTGCCAAGTGCTGCTTGCACAGATGAAGCCATGTGTTAGCAGCTGAAATCTCACCTCAGTTTTTTTTTTCCCTGCACCTTTAATAGCTCCTGGCTTTTCCCCTGACAGCTCTTTTCCCACCTACCACTTCCTAGCACACATCATATTGCAGCGCCACACTTGGGGAACGGACCCACTGATGGGGACGGGGCAAAAGTCTCCTTAAAAAGAACTTGACCAATTTTGCATTTATTTAAGTAAAAACCCTCACTTGCTTCTGCAGCTATGATGGCATTTCCAGCGCAGTGCTTACAGGGATGCCATGTCAGCGGAGCTGGCAAATAAAGGTAAGGTGAGATGCTGTGGACAGGCAAGGATAAAAGTCAGGAGTGCTAATGTGCTGCGAAAGTCTCTCTGAGGCCAGGAAAGGTGATAACATTTAGTTTATTCTGTTTCCCAAGCCACCATCCAGTTTTGCAGATGTGTCCGTAGCTTTGGTTCAAACCCTGCCAGCTCTCCCTTCCCACACTGCCACAGGCTCTGTGAGGGATGA
The DNA here is from genome assembly GCA_028020825.1 of Podargus strigoides. Taxonomy (NCBI): domain Eukaryota; kingdom Metazoa; phylum Chordata; class Aves; order Caprimulgiformes; family Podargidae; genus Podargus; species Podargus strigoides. The sequence continues at coordinate 6,782,259 of CM051624.1, read as the reverse complement.
GGGCAAACAGGGTTTGCTACAATGAGTGAAACAAGAGTTTCCCAACTTGCATTAAGGATCTCCATCTGAAATGGGTTTATCTGCCTTTTGCAGGAGCTCATGTCTGTAAGTTCTCAAGGGTGAGCCCTCCCATCCCCAGTCTTGCTGCACTGGGGTAGCATCTTCCCACCGTGCTGGCTCCATTTGTGCATGCAAAACACTTCAGCATGAATGTTAACTGTTGCCATAGGATTATGCAGGCAGCATGTTATCCTGATGGAGCTCATCCCTTCACCCCCCAGGAAAGCAGCCAGCAGAGGCTCTGATTCCTGGGGGGAGGCATTTTATCCTTATTTTACTATGATACTATGCTACCAGCAAATGGGATGTGCTGGCCTAAGGCTGGGCCAGCACAGAGGCTTAAAGAAGCCAAACAGCAGCAGGTTTCATGTTTCCCCCTTGTATTTATTAATTGTGCATACAGGGCAGGCTGCTAGGATGGGAAAGTGATAGACTCCACCACACGAATGAGCTGTGGCTCCGGGGCTGGGAATGAGCTGGGTTCCCCCCAGGATGCTGCTCTGCTGTGGGGTGGTTTGCAGCACACCTGAGGGCACGGCGAGGCAGGGTGCTGGCAGGGCTGCTGGGCAATGCTGCCATGTACACAATGCAAAATAAACACCTTCTCCATCTGCCATGCAAAATGAACACTGTCTTGGAGGAGGAACAAAATGCAAGAGGGCTGGGAGACTCCCTGGGGCTGTAGGTCCACGTTCCCACTCTGTGGCCCCGCAAAGCCGAAGGAGTTGGGGTTTTTTGTGGTGCAGTTTTCAGCAGAAGCAGGTGAGAGCCCCCTGTTCCTCACTGCCCGAGCCCTAGACAGCAGTACAGCAGGGCTGCCACATCAGTTTTTGAGCACAGGGTGTGTGTGGAGGGGTGCTGACCCTGTTCTGTGGGGAGGAGCAGCAAAGCTGGAAACCTTGTTCTCCGTCTCACCCACCTTGGTTGAACCGTGCCGGAGCAGGTATGGGAGCAAAACCCGGTGGTTCCTGCTCCCAGGGAGATGATGTACTTTTTGTATGTGCCTGCAAGCCCTGGCTGTCTTGGCAATAGTGTGAACAAACTGCTTGGCTGGAAGGCAGCTTGCAATAAGAGGGATTGCTCTGCCAGGGGTTTCTCGGGGCTGCCCTGCCTCCCAAAGCCTGTCAGAGCTGGGGTTTAAGATGCTGTAAAGTAGCAGACTAAAGTCTCTGCTAGTTGCAAAAATAGCAAGATCAGAGAGAAATGAGATTGGATTCGGAGCAGCTGCTGGGAAACAGATTCTTTGCAATAAACTGAAATGCTCTTAGCACTTGGTGTTTGTTGTCTACAGCAAAAACATCTCTGGTACAGTAGGTTTGTGTTAACTACAGAGGACAGAACCTGTCAAATGAGCGCACAGCCCCTGATGTGATCATCTAGTTCATTTTCACGTGTGTGGTTTTTTCTGCTCTTTGGCAGCTAGTGCAGGGCTTGTTGAGGCTGATTTACTTGTGCTGTTTGGGAGGTGGGCTTTATGTGAAGCCACTGCCTCCGATCCCTGCGTGGAGATGCATTATCTGTGAGCTCGGACAGGATGGAAGAATAAGCAGGGCGATGATAGATGTTTAGATTTCCCAGCTGAACTAAAACACTGAAGGGGGGAAAAAAATGCAGTTCTAAACATTTTGCTTGATTAAATCCAGATATCTTATTTCACTTCAGATAAACTGTGTATTTTGTAATATTTATCCACCCCCCTGCTTAAATGCAAGTTTTAGTTAATGCACATTTACTCTAACATTTACAGTAAGGGGTGTATGTAAACTTTTCAAACACTGCTTCAAAAAGAAATGGTGATTTAAAAAAAAAAAAAAAAATTTGTAATCAAACTTTTCCCCATCAATTAATCCTTCAGGCTCCCTTTGGCTTTAACCAATCTGACACGAAGCTGTGAACTCTTTGGGTTCATCCAAATCTGCATTTTCAATTGCATAAGCTCTGAAAAAAGAGATTTCCTCCCTGTGCTGGAGAAAGCTGCTCTGCTTCCTCTGCCCCCAGTGCAACTACCTGCCCCTGCTCCTCTCCTGCCTTTTGTTCTCTGCTGGGAAACATCCGCATTGCTCCTTCGGTGCAGCAGCAATTTCAGAGCGTAAAATAAAAAAGCTCTGTTCTGTAGTGATGCACTTGGTGTCTTCAGGGGTGCAGCCAGGGCCTTACAGTGCTCCCCACTCCTGGTTGTGCTCTTGTCTCTGTGGGGATAGTTTCTGCCTGTCCTCCTGCTGATTTCTGAAGGAGAAAATTAATAGGCATGAAGCCAACAGCTTTACAGAGGTGGGACTTCATGACAGAAAGGGACTTTAGCTGTGCTGTGAAAGGAAAATTATTTCTATACAATTTAACATGAATGAATGTCTCTTGAAGATTAAAAATAAAAAAAAAAAACAACACCGAAACACCACCTGAGGAACAAAAAAGAAAATGATTTTGCTTTTAGCACCATGGTGGTTGCGTTGCTCAGTAGCGGATGCTGGAGCTGAGTGATGTCTTCTTTGCCCAGGCAGCAAGGACAGCAGGGCTGGAAGCAACCTGGTAGAGCAATCTCAGTAGAAACAAGGCTAGCACGGCTTCTGTAGACATGACTGAGGTAGGTATAAGGCCCGCTTGGACCCAGGGTGGCTGTCCTGTATGGTGTGGTTTGGTTTGAGATGCTTTCTAGAGCACTAACAGCCACAGAGGCGTGGAAAAAATGGTGGAAAAGGGGGATATGTTGTCATCTGGTTCTCCTCTTTGTCTGAAGGTAGCACCAGCTCTTCTTCAGATGCCCTAAGAAACCTTGTCCCATGTGAAATTCTTTCCTCCATGGCACCTCAGAAAAATGTACTGAGACATTCTTCTGCTTGGCTCACCAACAGCACAGACTTGGGGGTGAATTTCAGAAGCTTGTTGATAGGGAAAAAGTTTTGCAATGCTGTTGGCCCAACTTCATAACATCCAGTAGGTAAATCCACCATGTTTCCATCTTGCTCAGTGTCCTGATGTCCCAGTAACAGACCCATGGGCCAGCCATGCAGGCAGGCCATGAACAGGAGTCAGCTGGGAGATCCAATCAAGGCAGCTGACCCCATACCAACTCATCATGCTCATTATAAAAGGAGGGAGTTCACTGAGGGTGGAGTTCCTCTTCTTGGGACTTCTTTCTCTTGGTCTTCTGTTCCTGACCTCAAGGACCAGGCTGAGTAGAACTTTGTACATTTTATGTTGGTGATTGTATTAGTTTTGTTATTTCATTAAATCTGTTTCTACTTCAACCCATGGGACTTCTCCCTTTTCCCCCTGATTCCTCCTCTCAGCTGGGGAGGGGTCTTTGGGTGGTAGAACAGCTGCTACAGTTTAGCTCAGGTACAGGCTAAACGTAGACACTCAGCCCTTCTGATATTATCCTCAGTTTCCTATAATTAATCAGCTTTTGCTATGAAAAACCTACCCAAACGTTGCAAGTCAGGAACAAGAAAGTGATTGCTTGCAGATATGTATCTAAATTGCTGAACTGGTACCAACCAAATAACAAGTGTGACTTTAACAAATGTTCCTACCACTTGCAGTAGCTACAATGCTTTGAGGAGCAGAATAACTCGGCCAGCAGGTACCCGACTGCAAAATTAATGTTTGACTCTCCATTCTGTATTTATTTTGAGGTGTCACCTTCATTTTACTTTCCCCTGTATCCACCTTCTGGGGGATGATTGGGTACGGAGGAGATGACTCTCACTGCACAAAATCATAACAGCCTCTTGCAGCATTGTCCATGGACCTTGAGAAGCACCGTGGTGGCACGTGGTCCTCAGACCCCAGGACCAGCTGCTGAGGAACGAATTTCAGAGGGAAGAGCTCACGGCTGGGCAGATACAGTATGTTCACAGACAGAGAAAGATTTTCTTTTAAATTTGATTTATGGTAAATGGAGAAAGGGCAGGACTTCCCAAAGCAGCTAAGGGAATTAGGTGCCTGATTCCCATTGATTTCCCTCTGACAGAGATTAATGTACTGTTTTCCATGTTGTGATGTGTCCAGATGCGTTGGCAGGGGAGGATAATATATCAATCAGTGAGTAATGTCTGCTTGCTAACTTCAATGAATGGTAGAAGGATGCTTTACATCAGGCTCTGAATCAGGCTTTTGGCTGCTTATCATATTTTGGGTGGTATTGATTGGTTGTTTGTTGGTTTGTCTTGGGGGTTTTTTGTTGACTGCAGTATGTGTTTGGAGGGGTTTATGAGATACTGCACAGACAGTGGGTAAGGCTGAACCATAAAGTGTTTTTCTTCATGGGGTGAGGCAGTAGCAGGTTTTAGAGGCAAAAACTCTGGTTCGTTTTCATTTCCCCAAATTTGCAGGCAAACACTGGAAGAATAATTTGACTAAACGGTATTTTCCAACCACCTTAGGCGTTTTGCTGAAGCTGCATTTGCATGACAGAGCTTTTTATTTTCCACCTTCTGATACTCAGCAGGAGAGGGACATTATTGTCACTAGAATATTCCCGATTTGGTGAAATTTGAGTGGGCTAATTAAATAATGTAAAAACCTTGCCAAAGCCCAACAGTTTTGTGTGAGAGGAAACGGCACAGCATCTCTTCTCTTTATTTAAATGGGAGGAGAGGAAATATGTGAGTCTAATGAACTCTATAAGTTCCTGTGGCTTATTCTGAGCAAAGCAACCTTTAGCACTATTTGCATTATTAATATCCCAGATGGGCAAACTGGCTGACACTTGACACCAGAGAAAAATCACATGGAAAAAATTTATTAACTTCTTCCTGCTGTCTTCCTGGGATTCCTCCTCAGTCCTGGGGAGCAAACACCACTCCTTGGAAATGTGCTGGAAATGGTGAGCACTTTCAGTCTGTATTAATTTCATGTTCTGTTTATTTAAGGACTGGAAGTTTTAGCCTTGGAAGTCAATACCAGGCTCCCATTCATGACACTTTGGATGAGGCACACATTGCTCCAAGTCTTTTTAGAGATGGATGTGAGCTTCCATCTTGGCAGAAGGAAGCAGCCAGGCCTCCATTCCCATTAGAGAGCCACACTATTTTTAGGAAAATTCAAAGTGTTTGCACACTCCTGGGTATCTCTACTACCTCTGCAAACCCTTCCTCCTTACCTGGTGGAGGTCCACTGTGGGACTGATGGTGTAAACAGTGACACTGCTGGGTCACATCTAGATGTGACAGAAACATAGACATGTCAGGGACAGATCACCATGATCTCCTCTGCCCCAGTGATGGCTGAGGGATTTTTTGAGTCCCTGAATACCGAATCCCTGAAATGATGCAGGTTAAAAATACCCTTCTTTGATACATACCCCTTTAACTGCAGGTTAAAACCAAACCAAACCCAGAATGATGTCAGTGGTTCCATTTGCAACCAGAGCTGTGGAATCAGCTGGGGAGGAGGAACTTTGGAAACTGAATTTGACACCAAACCTGGGGCCTCCTGAATCTTTACCCCCTCATTGGCAGCTGAGCTGCAGGAGACCTGAAACACCCCTTGTCCAGCAGCTACACTTCAGCCTGTAACCTGAGGATGCTGCTGTTCCCCTTGCCCATCCTTCATCTGTCCAAGTGACCAAGTCAATAAATTCAGGGAATCATGCAGCACTTCTGGTGTACAGTACCACATGAGGTGCCTACAGACTTGTGTGGAGCATCTAGGAACACTGTTATGTCCAAGGGGGAACTATATGAGAAACCTCAAGCCAAAACTTGCAAACAGCCAATGGGGATGTCAGGCTTTCCAGGAGGGTGAGCTGTGGGAGGATCCCACCCCCTGGTGTGTAAGATAAACCTCTGAGAAGTATGTCTTGCTCTCCAGAGCTTTAAATTAGGAGCCCGAGAGGTTAGATCTGCACTAGAAAGATGTCTCATGGTTTGGTGGTTTGATTTTTTTATTTTTTTTTCTTTCCCTGTATAACATCTGAGATGTGGTGAGAAGAAATGCTCAAATTTTGTGCCTAGATTGCTGTTACAAGTGAGCGCCTAAGGCTGAATTTCTCTGGATGATTTCACTGCCCGGTCAGGGCTGTTGATTCTGCTCCATCAGGTGCTGGCAGCTTGCTGGGTGTGTTAAGAATTGCTGGGCTTTTAAAAGGCCTTTAATATATAGTCTGCCCTTGCCAGTGCTCTGAGAAACTTTGTAAGGTCCTCAAAAGGTCAGACAGACCTTGGAAATGTCCCAAAATTTTTGTCCCTAAATGCTTGCTGGAATAAGAGCTGTTCTTCTGGTCCCACTGTCCTGTGCAAGAGGGCACTGCACCCCCCTTCCAGCCAGTCCGAGGTCCTCAGCTGTGAAGTGTGTGATTGCTTTTAAACAAGTGAATAATATTGTTAAAGCCAATAAGGCCAGTCATGTCTGACATTTGGCTTGCTTTATGCTCTGCTTTCAGTTAGGCTTTGATGTTCTATCTCCTTCCCTTTGTGCTTCTGCAAACTCATCCCTACTCCCGTGCCTGCTTCGAGCCCCCATCCTCAGTGTGGTGGTCCCCCTGGCCAGCTGTACATCCCTCCCTGTGTCACTCCCTCACTCTGGTATTGGCCAGGTCCCCCTCTGCCGGCCTTGCTGCACAAGTGTGCTGTGCAGCACAAGGGAAGAGCATCACCCCTGTTGTTTCCCAGCTCCAGTCAGTGGCCACATAATTCAGAGGCCAGGGAATGGGTGATACTGCAAACGTAATCAGGCAAGAGGTGATGAACTGAAGAGAAGCATTATTAAAACTTCAACAGCTGCAAGCTGAGCTGTGCATAAAAGTTTGGTGCAGTTCTGCTTCTCGTCTCATCCTAAAATGGGCAACAGCTCTAGGAGTGAGAGGTGTCATGTTGAGGAGCCATGAAATGTCCCTCCATAAGTGGCAGATGCTTCTTGGCATCCTGTAGCACCGAATACATTTTTTATTTGTTTGTGGTTTTTTTTAAAAAGGAAGACCAAGTGCAGCAGGAAAAGTGCAGAGGAAGCTGAGATCAGCAATGCCTAAGTCCCTGCAACAGTGATTTCTTGCGTAATCCCCCAGCAAACTGCCCGTGCTCCTGTGCTACAGATGGGGCAAGAAAGTCCTTGCAGTCCCTGCCAGTCCGATCACTTAACTCTGATAACAGGCTTAACTCAAACACACTTGGAGGCTGAAGGAAAACTTTGTGTCCTATAGCTGCCTTCTCCGCTGGGTCAGCTCTCATCCTCCCACTTTGTGCTTTCTGCTTTGTATTTTTATCTGGTGCACAGGTTTGCTGAGCAAGAGTACCCTCAGTCACTCCTAATCAGCTGCCTCCCCAGTCATGTCTGGATGACTAGAAGTATACCATATGCCCCAAATGGCAGAAGAACTGAAAAACTTCAGTGACTAATCACTGTGAAAGGGTGCATCACAGCCACCAGTGCCGTTTCTGCTAAGCTCAGGCTAAAAATCCCAGGGCAGATGCTATTTATGTTGTACAGCACTTCAGAGGCAGCTCTGCAAGAAAGCAGATAGAGAGAAACGAAGGTCAGTCCAGGCCTTTTAAACACTACATTACTTAAATGGCTTTTCCTGCCTCAGCTGTCTTGCTCTGAGATTAGCCCAGCTCCAAATGAGGAGGGTTTTTGTTCCCTGCCGCAGTAAATCACATGCATACTTCTGTGCTAGTTCTGAGGCTGGAAGATAGGGAGCCATCCTACACATTTGCAAACAATTGCTCAAACTGAATGCCTGGCTGGGAGATCCCTTCTAAAACAGTTAATGATTACAACATATCCCCAAATTGCATCAAACCTTTGATCTACTTGGTGTTTAAAAAACCCTAGCAACTCATTTTCTAAATTGCTGTCAAGTCTTTAATTTTTTAGATACATAAAGCTGACATGTGCACACACCCATGTCTATAGCATAACCTTGGCTTCTCTGAATTTATGAGAAGCTTAGCAAAATTTGAATGATTGAGTTACTAAAATAACTTTCGATGTAATTAACATGCATCACCCTTCCAGGTACTGGGGAAATTGAATAATTGAAGTTCAGGTGATGGAGGCTGCACGGCTCTTTGTAAAAGCACAGAGTGGCCTTTGAAGCAACCTCATTAAAATCAACAGAGCAGCATACTAAAACCCTGAGTAGTTCATGTTTTGGAAATAGTTTCTGCTCTTCTGTGGTCATTTTTATTCCCAATAGACTGGCTGGAAGGGTGGTTGGATGCTTGTGAATGAGGGTTGGGTCGTGGAGGATTCAGGGAGCTCTGGAGATGCTGCAATGACTGTCTGAAGCGTTTGTGCCTTCTGACACTTTGCAGAGGCAAAGGCCAGACTCTGCATTTTCAAAGCAAGTGTAAATCCAGATTTAGCATCCTATGGGTTACAGATTTAATCCAGTATAACAGAGAGCAGCATGTGGCCCACACTTCAGAGCTATCAGTGGTTCTCAAGCCCTAAAACAGTGGTGCAGATCTGAATGCCTCAGAAACCATCTTTTCCTGCCTCTGACCCCACCCTGACAAGTGCCTGCTGCAGGAATGCCTCGGCTGTGGGTTAGCATCGCATTTACCAACATAGAAGTTAACTCAGCACTTTTATAACGTTTGTAATTTGAGAGGCTTGTGAAGGCCTCTGTGCACCAAAGTGAGTATGTCCTTGACCTATTGCCCTTTAGGTATATTGCTAGACTATAAATTTAGTTATTTTTTTCCTATGTTGCTTGAAGACCTGTAAAACAGTGTCCACCCTGCGATCCATCTCTTGATCAGCTGAGCAAGGCACTGTGGAGACCTTTGTTCCAGGCTCTTAGCAAACTCAAGAAAATATGTTTGCATCAGCTGTGTTTGTTCCACACTTTGTAGCTTTTCTTTGGAAACAGACTTTCTAAGGCTTTCAAAGACATTTGAGCCACTTGCCTGTGCCCAGCTTCCATACCCTGAGAGGAGCTGGGCCAGGCAGGAGGTACCCGTGCTCCCTTTTACCAGCTATCAGAGGAGTGAAAGATCTTTTTTTGGGTCATAACAAAACAGAATGTCCATTTGGGCACAAGAGAACTGTGCAAATGGTGTATTACTTGGGTTTTTTGTTCATTGACCAAACTGAAAAGGAAGCTCAAGTTAAATCAATTCAAACTAGGTTTTTTTTTAAAGTATTTTTGGAAGGTGAAATATTAAGCAAAATGTTTTGTTTTACCAAGAATAGAAAGTCTAACTGCTCAGATACTTAACTTTGTTATTTTTTCATTAGGAAGTTTGAAACGAAGCCATGTATTTCATGCCTGAATTTCCAAGAATTCCACTCCTCTGTTTGGTAGTGTTGTGGGTTTTTTTTTGGAACATACCCAAGGAGTTCAGTCCAAGCTAATAAAATCTGACCATCTCAAAACCTTCATTTTTTAGTAAATTCTTGTTTCACCTTAATATTTCTGTCTGGCTTTCCTACAGAAAGCACCCAATCCAATGTCCCCAAGTCTTGCATCTGGCACCACGCCCCATGTGAAAGCTCTGGGTGAACTGACGTATGTGTTGTCAAGCCTGACTTTGGCTTGAAGTGCAGTGGGTCCTTCAGGATGGTCTCCAGTGACAACTCAGGGCAGCTTCCCAGAGACCATGAGCTTTCTGAGCAACGGAAGGACTAAAAAATGCTGGGAGGGACAAACTTTTAGGCTCTGATCTACAGAACCATCATAGTGAAAAGGCTGTGTGTTGTGTGGCATCCAAGCTGTAGCAGGGCAGGGCATCTTATTTTGCTAGCCAAGCATGATAGCAGATCCAAAATAAAAAAATAAAAATAAAAGAGCTTAAGCCCTGGCTCAGAAAACAGTTACGTAGTTGATTCAACTCAGCCCTAGCTAGGACGCCACTGAAATGTTTTGCCAGCCTTAAGCATGTACTAAAACTACTTAAACTGGACCTAAGCTTGCCTTTGGAAATACTTACATGCTTTTCAGAGCTCAGTTCATTGATGTCCAAAAGGTCCCTATGGAAGCTGTTGCCTCCTTGGGTAAAGAGAATGAGCCTAGTGCAGCTTCCAGAATTCTAAAAACTATCATTTAATAAAATGGCAATAATTGGATTTATCTTGTCTAAGTTTTCTTTGGTGTGAAATCTCCCGTCTGTACGTGGGTGAAAGGATTCCTTTCATCTTTGCATAAAACCCAAGAAGTTAAAAAATTGAGAAGCTATAAACATATCCCTCAGCTGCAAGTGTTGTACTGAATTGGCAATTCTTCTGCAGCTGAAGGGAAAAGATGTTGAATATTACTATATTGTAGTGTACACATTAGTAGAATATTATACAAAAACAGTGTTCACTTCTCCATTAAACAGAGGTATATATGCATTTAAATAGGCACATCATGACTTGGGTTTATTGCCCCAGTATTTTATTTATTTATTGCAAGCTTATTTTTACTGCTGACAAATATTTTCTGTGTAGTTTGGAATTCAAAAGAAATAGTCACAAACAGTCATTAATGTTTAAAGTCACAGGTTATTATTTAGTGTAGTGCTAGTTATATTATACATTATGCATTAAATACTTTTCGGTGGTACACTTATTAAATACAAATTGAGGCAAACCAATCCCTCAGTGAGAACAGACCTGCCAAATAGCTATTTTCTTTTCCCTTTCAATCTGACATAGAAATGAAGATCTTCTGGATTTCAAAGCTGGTGTTGTTCCCCCCCCGCTCTGTTTTCAGTGTGGATTTCCAGGGCTATGGGGACTTGTTAGGGAAAGATCAAACATAATATATATACGTATTAATGCATGAAACAGATATATTTACCTCACAGGGGCATTGAGAATTAATTAGTCGCTGATTAGAAAGTGGTAGAAAATGAAAACCACTATCTAAGCACTCAGTACTATTTTTCCTTTGAATCACAGCTGAAAATGAAGCCGGTTAGAGATGTCATGGGACATGTCTGCACCACTCGTGCTCTGGGCTAAGCCGTGGTGCAGTGTCAGTGCCTGCATGGTCGTGCTCTGTACCACTCATCTGACTGAATTTGTGAAACAGCTTGCTTAGGCTGCTCAGGTGTGAATGCTTTTAATGAAGTCAGTCTGTGCCCTCAGCCTCTGGCTACGTTGCAGATGTTCCCAGATGAGCTTGTCAGTGGAGTGGCTCCTCCATGTTAAGTCCATGGAGTTGCTTGGTTTGGTGGAGCATGGGAACAGCCCATGAACCCCACAGGCTGCTGGCATGGCTGGATCCTGGTCACACGGGCACTGCAGGATGAGGGTAAGAGCAGAGCAAACATGGGATAATGGTTCCCCTCAACAACCCCCAGCCTATACCACTGTTCAGCTCAGGGACTTCCCAAGCCTCATGTGGTGTCTGTATGCTTAACCAGCCTCAGAAGTTTATTTTTCTGTGGACGTGTTCATTCTTCCCTCAAAGCCAAGTAAACCCTCAGCATCCCCAGGGCAACACTACAAGGAGCTTCCAGAGGGGTTTTTTTTGATAAAAACTTCTTTTTTTTTTTTTTGTTTTTTTAACCTGCCACCCACTAGTTTGATGCCTCCTCATTCTTGTATTGTGGAAGATGGTGAGACACCATTCCCTACTCACTCTCTCTCACTCACTCCTCACACATCTGCCCTCAGTCATTTCTCTCCCAATGTGAGCAGCAAGTCAAAGCCTCTTTAGCTATTTCTTGTGTAGGCTAATTTTCTTGAACCCTCCTCTAAGGGTTAATTTTCTTGAACCCTCTAAGGACAAGGGCCATTGAGCCAGTGCTGGGGGATAGAGATCTTGGTAAAAATGAAGGTACCAACCATGAATTTTTCTGCATTGCCTGTGGGAAGCAGGGAGCTCTCATCATGCTGAGAGGGAAAGGGGAGGCACCAGGATATGGGCTTAGAAAGAAGATTTTCATAGCTAGCTCAGTGTGTTGAATTACTGCTCCTGTGTGAACTTTTGTTTCTGAATGCTGAGACAGGTATTAGTATATTGGGATTGCAATTAGGAGGCAGGACAACCAGGGGCTTTTTGTAAGTGCCTTTTGTTATTTAAATCATGTACACATAGTCAAAGCAAGCTCCAGAGCTGTCTGCGCTGGCTGTCCAGCTCATGTCTAATCCCAGTGAAACCCATTTACATCCTGGAGACCAAGTCCAGCCTCCCAGCTGTCACAGCCCCCTGCTAAAACAGAGGAAGAGAAAAAGCCTCTCTCCCACCTCTGGGACTGAACTCAGTGAACGTGATTTGGGTTTTTGTGTGGGTTGGAGGACAGGGGTACGATGGGTCATGGAGTCCAGTGCAGCCCCTGTGTGCCCAGGCAGCATAGAATCATAGAATAGCCTTGGTTGGAAAACACCATCTATGATCATCTTCTCTGAAAAGCAGAGAATACTGCAAAGCTGAAAAAACTCGAAGAAATGAAGCAAAAAACTTAAAGAAGGAAAAAGAACAGATTGTGATGGTTTTGTGGGATTAGAAACCACACTTTTTAGGCAGCCTTTAGCCATTCACTGCCAGTGCCCTCAGACATCATACTTGTATGTGAGCTGAAAGTGGGGCTTTGGGGTCCTTTCTCACCTGTAAGACTTCAGCTGGAACACAGGGATGTTATACCATCCATAGGCCCCTCGGACCAGCTGTAGCTGAGCACAGTTTTCAGCTCTTGCAGAAGCAGCTCTGCACTGCAGTGATGGTCAGTCCCAGCCACAGCCTGGCTTCTTCTTGGCCATGTGCTGAAAACACAACACATTAAAAAGAAATTTTACAGAGCCATATTGAGGCATGCTCTGAACTCCACTGGAGATCCTTGGTATGACATTTTCCCTTCTCTTGGGGACGTATAAAAGCATCCATCCACCCCAGCCATGCTGGCTGAGGATTGATGTGGGAGAGCGTGCTCATGTGTGCGGCTCCAGGCGTGGGCTGTCAAGGTACTCACATGCTGGCGTTTGCACAGGGCTCCATAAATTTTAGCTGGGACCCCTTGGATACACACTTTGCAGCACACAAGCCACCTACCACTGCCTCTAATAATAAGTATGAGGCTGAGTTGTAGCAACATTTCTCTCGCTGTAAAGACATACCTTTAGGTTTTATGCTCTTTTACCCAAATCTTTTAGGGCCTTATTGTCTTTGGCTGTATCTAATTAAAAAGCCACAAGAGATGACAGGCAAGTAAGCAGACAGGCAGCAGCAGAGACCAACGGGATGACTGCTGTGACAACCAAGATGAAAATAGGAAAAATAGGAAAAATACTAAAAATAGCTCCAGTTTTTTGAGCCATAGGTTCTTCTGCAGGCTCTGTAGAAACCAAAGGACATTACACCCCTGCAGAGAGGGTCGTAAATCCATTACAACTACTTCCAACTGTATGAAAACAGGGGCAAAAAGGCACTATAATATTTTTACCCACCACCTCAGCCCCCTGTCAAGAGGAAAGGGGCTGGACAGTTAAAGGCTTCTGCCAAATGGCTGGAAGAGGTGTTGAGAAGGGAGCCCATCAGAGGTGGGTTTCTGGGCCGGCTCCCAGTTAAAATATTGCTGCTGATCACTCCAGCGTCGACAGGAGCTGCAGCAGCACACCGGGCTGCCCGCCATGGCCCAGGCAGTGGGGCAGCAGAAGCAGCATGGGCTGACAGCAGCTTCTTTCCCATGACAGGTCTCAGCAGGCTATGGACAGGATGGTGGCTCCTCTCTGATGGTCTGACAGCTGCCGGCTCTGCCTACGGCCCTGTTTGACCCAGCTGGGGAGAGCCAAATTTCTGTCTCTGGTTGTCAATCAGGAAAAAACCATGAGAAAACAGAGTCATGAGTCAGAAAAGAGCCTGTTTACGTCTTTGGTGGAATGGATGGAAGCATCCAACCGGCCCTGTTTATTTTAGCAAACTTTTTATGGATTGTCAGGAATTTTCATTAAGGGGTTATTTTTAATTTTTCTTCTCATCCTTCTGAATCAGGGGAGAGTGCAAAGCCAAGGAGAACCTCCAGAGATCTGGTGTGGAGCGCCTGACAGAATAATTAATCCATGTTCTCTAAGAAACTCTCCTTCAAGTCCCACAACTTCAAAGAAAAAACCAAACCACTGTACCTCTGGCTGCAGGGTGTCCGTGTCTTGCTGTCTGACATTTGATGCAAAGAGGATTCACTCTCCCACATCCAAGCTGAAATTCCCCAGCTACTAATCAGCAATTTCACGTTTTCAGCTTGAAATGATTTGTGTGAAAGCCATTAGATGCTGGGAAGTGGGGTGTACGAGAGATGTTCTCACTCAGTCTTTCCAAAGAGGAAGTCATTTTTTATTTGCATTCCTTGACTGGTGGCATTTAAGATGTTTGCCCCCAAAATTTAAGCTGTAGAAGGAACTGGACCACCCTATGCTTCAGCACTGTAGAAACAAAATTTGGCTGTTAGGTGTTTGTGTGTTGTCTTAAACCTGAGCTTCCTTTCTGAGATATCTTCTTTAGTGGAAATTAAATAACATACAGTTGCCCCTGTCTACAAGGCTCATTACTGTCTGTCAGTTCTGACCATTATATCCACTTAAAATACCACAGGGAGAGCTTATTGGGATTCTTCTGATATACTATTCCTCCAAAAGTCAATCAAAAACCAATCTAGTGCACTTAAGGCTTTTACTGCTTTGCTGAAGACAATCTCCCAGTATCAGCGAATCTGCACAGTCTGCTCCTATAGCACAATGATTTTTAAGGGCATGTGAGAAGAGATTACCTACCTGTTTGTAAATGAGAATAACGGCTCACATTCAGTGGGTTGTGGGTGTATGATCAGAGGTGACAAATGCAATTACTCCTTCTCCAACCGGAGGGGAAAAAAAACCAAGCACAACGTGCTTGTTTGGACTGTGTCATAAAATGAGCGGAGAGTTGCTGGTGGGAGGAAATCATGAGTGGGATCATTGGTCGGGGAGGTGAATGGCAGGCAAATGGAGCTGAGTTATTTCCCCGAGGTGCTGGTATGTGAAGCAGACTCCAGCGTGGGAGGGGAAAGGTTTGTTTTCAGAGCAGCTAATAGTCCCAAAGGGTCCCAGGGCCCTGTGCATCGCTTTGTTCTGCAGTACAGGCAGGGCAATGGGGAAACAGAGACACAGCTGGGCTGCAGGGTTTGTGGAGAGCTACAGCCTGCAAGAGCAGGGGGGCAGGGACAAGCTCCCTGAGCAGACTGTGTTCAGTGCTTCCTTCAGATGGAGGGATGGATGGACAGATGGACAGGCACCGCACTGTCCAGTTAGAGTGGCAGACGTGTTAAGAAAATATTGTGTCCCTAAAGAGGGTCTGTGTACTCCTAAGACACCTCTCAGGGGTGGAGCACCATCATCCCCATCACAAAGATGGGGAAATTGAGGCACAAAACTTCAGCAATTAGCACAATAAACCAAGGAACAGAGCAGAGGCATCCTTGCTCCTTGTCCTGCTTCAATGGAGAAGGTGTCTCTTTGTTCTCCCAGTTTAAAAGTAAGTTTCATTTATACGTTTTTCAAGACAAGCAGTGTCTCTGAGGGTTGTTGTACTGGAAGTTAGTGTCAGTCTGGCTTCCAAATGACACAGAAAGCCTCCATGTATCCTCCCAACCATCCTGAGTACTCTCTGACTGCTGGTGCTCTCACCCACCCCAATGGGCTCAATGCCTTTGAGGAAGGGCAGCCCATGCTCTGTGCCCTTTCCATTCTTGCCCTCTCATAAAGACAGGGCCCTCCTTCTGAGCCAAACCTCCCAACTCAGGTGTCAATTTATGTGTATTTCATGTGTAATTGAGGTATCCTCTGGTCAGTTGTCCTGGGCATCTGAACAGAGAGGCAGATTGCCTGAGCATAGCTCATCCTGATGCAGAGAAGAGCAGTGGTAGGGTTTTAGGACAACCTAAGCATTGGTCTTTCATGTGTATAGCCATGGTGTGTGTCCTTTTGCTTGTTAGCAATGACTGATGGCCTTTACAGACTCCTTGGGGTTCAGGTATGCTCTTCCCTGCTGTACTCCATGCTGGATAGTTTTCCTGGTCAGACTGGAGAATGAAAATCACTTCTTCCTTTCTTAAACCCTGTTATGACAATTTTCATGCCAAGCTGTGCGTTCGCTCTGTTAGCACATTGGGAGCCCTGTTAGCAGTTGTGCATTAGGCAACTGGACACTTGCTATGATGTTCCAGGACTCCATTTTTAATATCCAGGTCTTAATCTCATTTCTGTTCTGTTTCTCATTCCCTTAGGTGAATCTGGAATCACCCTCTGTTAACTCAGTCTGGACTTTCCTTGCCTAAGGGGTTTACCTTGGGGAGGAGAAGGCAGAGAACAAGTGCAATGCCATCTGAAGCTAAAATGCTCCAGACTTTCCTGTGCCCTCCTTCAGAGTCCTTCCTTCATTGCCTGCAGAGATGGCGTGCATGAGACCACATGATACTCTGGACCAGAGAGGGATGGATTAATCTTACCCGCTCCTTGCTTTCCCCAGAGGTTTGTTGAATAATATTTCTCTTTTTTTAATGCTTTAAGTAACAGTCTGAACATTAGGCTACTTGTTTCTCTGATTCCTTTCTGGACATACTCCTGTAAAACCTCGTATATCATATTACAAAGATATTAAATACACAGTCTTTTGTGATATTTACCCATAATACTACTCTGGAAGCACAAGAAAGAGGTCATTGTATCACAGATGGTTAAATGAGAAATGTGGTTCCTAATTTGAATAACATCTTTCAGCCCTTGTAGAGATTTGCATTTACAGGCGTGTGCTCTGGGATGCACCTTCACAGCAGTCCTGACAGCAGCGGCGAGTGAACAGATGCAGCCCAGTCTGCACTTCCAGTTCATCGCTGGGGCTCTGTTGCCTTCAGTGGAGAAAACAGAGCAATGGTAGTTCCTCCCTTCCTCCATGCCCAGGAGGAAAGAATCTGTTTCTAAAGCTAGCGAAGGGGGACATGTAGTCACTCCTGTCCTGCTGATTACTCAAAAGCAGAGGCTGACTTTCTAAGTTTGCGCTTTTGCACGTCCCTGCACAGACACCGCATCTGACAGCAGGGCAGAGCTTGATGTGTTTATCCTCAGCTCCCTGGGATGCAGAGTGTGTTCCTCTCTTCTTCCTCTGTTTTGTGGATGAGAAGTAGAGCAGAGATGCTAAAGCTCAGCCTGACTGTCTTGCCCACAGCCATAAAAGAAATTCACAGTAGAGAAAGGAGCCCGTCACCAAGTATTTCTCCTGCATGCAGAGGAGCTCGGTGGCATGGCATTGGCCAGCAGGGCCACTGCAAGCACCAGTGAGGCCCTGACTGGGTCTGTGGAGCATGTCCTTGCCTGGGCTGCCCCATGCTTGCCTGGCAGCATGGGGGATCCCACCAGACCAAGACTACTCCACAGCCATGCTCAGAGGTCGCCTGCCTGGAGTTCACGTCCCCATTGCTCCCATCCTGGTCCTCCATCTGGGATAGATAACGACCTCATTTCCACCTTTCTAGCATCTTAAGCACGTGCTGCAGAGGAAGGCGATCCCACTGCTCTGAGCATGATGTGGCAGAAAGTCCAGACGCTGTAAATGCTTAACTAGGCTTAGCTGGGTGAGTACATGTTGGGTTTGAACTGCTAAACCCTACATTTGCAGTCAAGAGCCCAAAGAGTGTAAAAATTGTAAAGTGACTCATAAAATGACTAACATGACATCTGTATAGACTTCAGCAGACATTTCCTACCCTTTTCATACCCAATCACAGATTAATTCATCAGTTTGATAAAATAAAAAGTAATTAATATATTTCTGCCATGTATCTCCTTGCAGTCAGAATGATAAAATATTCACAGGAGAGGTGGCTTGGAAACATGAATTTGATGAAGATGATTTAAAAAGAAAGGAACTTTAATTAAAGTCTAGAAAGGTCATTGAATCCTACCATCAGATAATAGTGAAATTATAAAACAGATGGCAAATGTCCCCAAGAAGAAGAGGAGCAATGATCTGGAAAAAAAGAAAGAGATACTGTGAACAAAGTAAAACTCCACTTGGCAGAGGTACTGCTCTAACAGCCTGCAGAGCAAGGAGAAGTGGTCAGACAATTTGGACTTGCAGATCTACAGTTCCTGATTGCTATTAAAAAATTTAAACTTTTGGAGAAGAACATTGTGTCTAGGTTTGTGTCAGCCATTTCACTGATTTCTTCTTTCAGGTGCGTTGTGGTAGAGGAAGATCCTTTGATCCTTACAAGAGAGTAAACCTTCGTTGATTGAAACCTTGTTCTTGAGGCAAGCTAAAGGTGAGTACCAACTGACCCTGCTATTCATGGATAACTGTTCAGAGCTGAAAATCAGAGTCAGAAGATCCTGTTGGCAACAGACATCCATGTGTCTTAGTCCCACTGGCTGAATGAGCTGTGTCTGCTCAGGAAGGGCTGTGAATTGAATAATAAAAGCCAACAGTGTCATTCTGCAATGGTATCAGTGTGTGCAGCTATGAGTGGACCCACCTCAAAAAAGATACACAGATCTAGAAACATTGCAGAGATGAGGAGAGGTTTGGAGCGCCTTCCTTGTGACATGTGCCTGCCTAGAGAGGGGTCTTATTATGTTTTCAGCTAGGTTAAAGCTATTCGTATCCAGACTTATGTGATTCCTCTCTGACCCCAAGGCCTTAATGGTGGCCACAGATCACAGGAGTGAAGGCTAGAAGGAACTGCAGGAGCTCATTTGTCCACTCTCTTGGCCCTTGGCAGGGTCACCTCAGCCTGAGTTGTTCCTGGCAGATGTGTCTGTCTATCTGGAGAAGTCAGGACCATCTCTCCAAGGGCTGTCATTAGTGCTTTGTTGTCCTGAGTAAGTGTTTCACACTGTCAGGCCAAAACCCATCATGGTACAGTCTTAATCTATTCATTCTGTCCACAGGGGGCATGAAGACCAGGGCACGACTCTTCCAACTAACTTTCACCTGTAACCAGAAACCTTTACTTTTTTTGGAAGACCATGGTCAGAGACAAGAATAGGAAAATCAAGCAGATAAGGAAGTCATGAGATTACAGTGAATGCATCTTTTTGGTCCAAGAAGCAGACATGTCCAGCTTGCCCCATGGCTTAGCTTAGCTGTTCTCTTCCATGTTGTAGGACTAGGTGACCTGTTGTAACACAATATTTGTGGGGAGGAATTGTGAAGCATCTGTTGGAACATGGTGCTGTGAAGGTCCTATATACTTTCTGTCTATTTTTAAGGAAAATAAGATTCAAAAAACCTCTGAAAACCTGGAGTATTTTTAGTTGCCTTATCCACATCACTGTGATTGCTGTCCTGTTCAGTGTGGGTGTTACATGCTGCTTCCCCAGAAATCCCACTGCTGCTCACAGAGTTCAGGTCTCAGTGTTAGGGAGGGCCAGGCTCAGGATTGCTCATGCAACCTGAATTCACCATGATCTCATCTTCACTTACCCTGTCACAGTCTATTTTTTCCACTAAATCCTGTCTCAGTTAATGCAGTGAAGGGATGGCGATCACTTACTGAGCAGCTATTGGAGACACTTTGCTCCTTATTGTTCAATGCACAGCCCCAGGCATGAGCTATTGTGCTCACTTTAAGCTCTCTTGGTGTTTTCTTGTGCCCATTGCTGCCAGGTGAGTGAATGGAGGGCTGAAGTGATATTAAGAGCAAAGATCTGTGAGAAGGTGAAGTGCTGGGGTCTGAACCCCAAGCCCTGAATTAAGGCTGACATATGGGTAGTCCCCATGGCCCTTTAAGAGGTGGGGATGAGTTTGCCTTTTGGCTTTCCTCCAAGGTGCAGCCAGCCTTGTAGGGAAAGCCCTTGGGTAAACAAGCCCCAGGTGCCCCACACTGGGTAAATGAGTGCCAGGTGTCCTGCTTTGGGGATAAAAGCTGGGACCACTTGCAGGAAGAGTTGGAGTGTCTGTCTGTGAGGTGGATGCACTTCACAGAGTTTCCTGTTGGGGAAGGACCTTCTGGCTCCTCATGCAACTGGATCCCAGTCAGGTCTGGCACCTATAAATGCGGGCTTTGTGGGGAGGCAACATGGGGTTGCCTCTATCATATGTAATCACCCTATTGTCTTGGTTGTCTCCCATTTTCTCCCTGGGTTACCTTGTATCTTTGTTTATTCCATCTATTACGGGTCATGCTATGTCATTCCTGGGGTTGATATCTATTATTTGTGATCTGACTTGTTTGTACCCCCAGCGATCCCCTATACACTGACTCCTTTACATGCAATAGTATCTACTCACTGGATTGTTTTTCTGCTGCTGGCTGTGTCCTTTGTACTGGGCCTAGTAATTGGCAAAACAGAAGGCTGAGTACTTAACCTCTAATGAGGTGTCCTGTGGCACCCAGGAGGGTTCAGCCCTCATCACCAGGAGACCTCTGAGCTGTGCTAAGCATACTGCAAATGATGGGAGAGGGAAGTGGTAGGATCACACTGTGATACTCAGCTAAATCAAACAGATTTCTCTTCCCAACCTTTCTGTACCTTTCTAACCTTGCAGATAGAGAAGGTAGTAAATGCTCTCCTTTGCTGCCTGGCATTGACTCACACCTCAAGCATATTCACTATGGTGAGGCAGTGCCACTGTGGAAGAAAAAATGTCAAGTGGCTATGTAATGAAACATGCCAACAAAATATATATATACCAAATGACTTCCCAGGGTCTCACGCTTCGCAAACTAAACAGTAGGGCACTTTGTGAATGAATCTCACTGATTTCAGCAAAGGATGGGTTTATCTCATAATCTGAGTCAGCCTTGATGTTGCTGACTATCAAACAGCATCCTTGGTATCTGTCTCAGGCTCTCAGCAGGGATATGTGCAATTTGAAGTGATGGTCTCAAACATTTAAATCAGAGATCCTTGTCCCACATTGTAGATAAACGCAGGTGAAGACAGGCAAAACCAAGCTGTGACTGCCACCTGGCAGGGTGGGCTGAGAGAGAGAAATAGGGTTCTGTCCCCAGTTATCCGCATCGCTCCCCTGCCCGGTGTGACCACCCCTGGAGCTGGGCTGGCTGAACAGGGTGTTAGACCCTGAGCAATCATACTTCTCAGTGTTTTCTTTAATAATTAAATAATTTAATACTTAATACTCCACCACAGCAGTGAAATTGGTCTGTGAACCTCAGCTGGGGTCTGGTTCATAAAATAGTCTTCAAATGTCACCGGTCAAGCTCTGCATCCCCTGACACAACACCCGCTCTCCTTTTCAGTCATCTCTGTGCTTCAGCATTGCCTCTTTATCCTAGTAAACTCAAAGACCAAGCCAATTTTCATGTGCAGTGTTTTGTTTTTATAGCTCACGTATGAAAGATCAAAGGTGGGCTAATAGGGCTGCTCTTTTCCCAAACATCTTCAGCACCCCTTTGGCTAGTTGAGATATTAGAGATGGATGACAGCATAGAGCAAACTCTCTTTGTTATCTTTTGGGCACACATTGGCTGAACTGAGGCAGACAGAAACCAGATCTACATGCCTCTCTGTTTTTTCTTTCTGAAGGAAAATCCAGCGCCCAGGGAACAGGGATCTAACACACCAGAGTTTGACCACTTTTTTTTGTTTGTTTTCTACAGCAATTAGTTGAGCTTCTTTTGGTTTGTCTTTTATCTGTTATCGCATGTCTTCATGTTTTCAAGAAAGTTTCTTTGATTTACAGCGCATTATAGATTCTAAAGGAAATAACTCCCCTTCCTTTTGCCTATTTAAATTGGATAATGTGTTTAAACATTTTCTCTTCCTGCTAAAGGCAGTATTAAAAAAGGGCTTTTGCAGAGGTGTCCTCGGGCAACTCACTGCTTTCATGTATGTACCCAAGTTTACAGTTTCCCTCCATCACTTGTAGCATTCCATCATCAGAAGTGAGATGATTTAGCCACACTTTGCAAAAAGAAAATTCGAAGGCTGTTGCTTAAGGGGTCTTTTTGTCACTTTAACCCATGGCTAATGCTCTCAGAACAAAACAAAAATCAAAACAAAACTTGAGTGTTTAGGGGGGCTGGACTAGATGATCTTCAGAGGTCCCTTCTAACCCCTACCTCTCTCTGACTGTGTGACTCTGTGTTATAGTGTTGAAATCTAAAATCAAACTGTTATTTCAGAATTAGAGCTAACGAGGATATGCCAGAAGTTTTGAGATTTCACGGGAAAAAAAGTTGAAAATGAGCGCATTTTTGCAAATTGTCCCACTTCATCTGACTGGGGGGGAATGGGAACATTGTACTTTGAATATTTCAGAACGCTTCGAGTGGACTCTAACTTTTTAAAAATTTAAAGCAATTGTAAGTGCACTACAAATACTGTTTATCAAGATGCCCAAAGAAAATACAGGGGACACCTTCCTGCAGGTGTTCACACCTGCAGCATATTTCTCAGTGGGGTTTAAGTGATTCATCTCCAGCAGAGCAGGAGAATGTCACAGTATTTCTCCCACATAGGAGTGGAGGGTCAGTCCCCTCAAGGGTCATTTGCATCCTAAAGTGACTGGTTTCAGTTGGGTCAGGTCTCAAGCAACAGGTATTTGTGAGCACCCTGCATTACCATATGTGCATGCCTGGAGACAGAGTTGAGCTGGTAATTTGCATGTCCATGTGACAAAGCTTTCAGAAAGACTTCACATTGAGGGCTGCAAGCACCTGCCCAGGTAGAAAAGATCAGCTTATCTTTTAGTAGTTGAATGATTTGTTAATGGCTTTCAAGCACAGGAGATGACTGCACCTGGCCACCCAACTGCATATTTGCATTTCCAAAGAGAGGAGAGCTCACCCTAGCCCAGAGGGAAAATTGGTGAAATTGCCTCCTCTTGAAGGGGGATCAATGTATCCTTGATGCAATGACTAAAGGGAGCTTTGAATTTAAGGAGGAGAAGCAACAGGCTGCACCAACCAGTATTTATTTTTTTTTTTTCCCTTATGACTGCAAAGTGAGAATGTAGAAAGGATGTCCTATGAGCAAGCCTCGGGTGAGGTAAGTGTCTCCAGACTGTAGAATCACCATGGTGGAGGAAGTTTCTTGTAGAGTTTGACCTTGCAACAACCATATGAAATGCCCTTTCCTTTCTGTGATGGGTGTCTTTATGAACCTTTCAAATGTTATGGTCCACTTTGGATTTTTTTGTTGTTGTTAGTCTTTAGCTTAACACAAGTGTCATTTCAAAGTGATGGAATAAAATCAGGGTATTTATTTCTATGGGGCCGTGAAATCTCATGCTGTGCACCAGCCCATCCTGGCAGTGCTTTGAACCCAACATATTTGGAGAAACCTGCAAGTGAGCTTTTTGGTGGCAGGAGCAGGGCACATTTGAACAAGTCTGTAACAGGGGTACAAACACACACATGCAAATGGAGAAAAGCGGATCAAATGTAATCTTTGTCACACACGCATATAGTGCATGCCAAATAAATGCCAAGTAAATACACTTGTATCCACAAACAGTATCATATACTGCCAAAAGAAGCAATGCATTTATATCTGGATATATGGGATGTATAGCTCTGTCACTACAGTGTACTTAACACCAGCTGGATGTGATAGATAGCCGTATAAGTACATCTTGTTTATTAACTCATACTTATGGTATAAGGCCATATAAACACAATGTGTTCATAGCCACATAAAATCTCTCCTACTTATCAGCTCATCATCTCACTTCCTATCTCAGCAGAAAATATCTTCTCTCTTACCAAATCTGCTTGGCTCACGCTTCTTATTTAGATGAATGATTCTGCCCTTTAGCTTCCCAGATGCCATGTGGAGATAGAGCCTGTATGAAAATACTTGGCATAAAACAGATCACAGAAAACAAGGCCGGGAGAGTCTTTGTGAAGTTATGTTGTTGATTCCTTGACTATGAGCAAGGACTGGCAACACTCGTGTCATACTTGTGGAAATTTCAATCCTACCCTGACAACTGCTCCATAAGAGAATATAAGCAGAGCAGAGCTAGCCCGGATCCATCCCACCACCTGCAATGGGGAGGGGGGACCCTAAGCCCAGGGCATCAGGCACCTCTGTGCCTGCAACTGCAAGACAGCAGCAGTGTTAAAGGATAGATAGCAGTCCATTTTTTGCTCTTTATTTTGATCTCTCCTTGCTTCTGGTGGTACCTAGGGTGCCTAAAAGACAGCTTGTCTACACCTGTACATGGAGATATACTGAAGTGTTATATTTTTATTGCAATAGTAAGTCAAGGAAGTGCTAACACTGAAGGCTATGTGACAGCAGGAGATTTGATGTAGTTCACAATAACCTTCTATTATCTATTTCTGTTTTGAAGCCCTTTCTGAAAGGTTTAGGCTAATGTCCCCATTTCGTAGGAGCAGAAACTGAGGCACGGGAGCTTGCTAAGGTCTCAGGACAGGTCTAGTAACAGAATTAGAATTATGGTTTCTGAGTCACTGTACTGCCAAATAAACAGCACACAGAAGAGCTGATTCAGATGAAAGATGCTTGTCTACTTTATTGATTTACACAATCATCTGTGACCCTGATGCTGTAGGACAGATGATGCTATTACTACCTCATAGTAAGGAGATATTACAAAGGCTTTGTCAGGCTCATTTTGGTCTGACTCTTTGCTTAGGAGCATTCAAGCCAGAAGTAATTTATAACATGTTCCTCCTAGGAAAATTACCATTAAAATATTTTCATCTTGTTCTTTCCTGTGAGGAGTTGTCGATAGGAAGTATATTTCTTAGAAAACTGTTCTGAAGCACTTTTCAGAGAATTTAATACCATCCACCCCATATTTAACCTGCTTTCCTAAAAGAACCAGGCATATACAATTGCAGGAGCCATCCAACTGCAGTCTCTCCATCTTCCTCTTGACCTTTAATATGGGTAAGCCCCTCAGTTGATCCCAACTATAGCTGACAGGGGGATAGAGATCTCAAATATGTTCCGTTCTTGGGAGTTTTGTGAAATTGGCAGCAGGAGGAAGCCCGGGGGGGTGGGGAGGGGAGGGGGACAGAGCTGGGTGGTAGGTAGGGGAGCATCTGAAGTATCAGGGATGTGGAAGGGGATGTGGGCAGTTGCAAAGGGATATACCAAAATCCAGGGCACACAAAAAACCTAACCAGTAGTACCTCTGCTCTTTTGGACTACCTTGTTCCCTCTCTAAACTCTCCTGTGGTGCCTCTCTGGGCATCATGAAATCCAGTTGTCTGAAGAAGGGGATGGGGAATGTCAAACAAACCAGAAACCTGCTCTAAGTTGCTTGATATCTTACCGAGACTTTGCTGTGCCACACTGGGGGGATGTGGACATGGATCAAAAGCTGCATGCTCTGGGGACTTTGGATTTTCCTTCCCAATGATGTTATGTCTCTTCAGTGCAAGTCACTGGGACTTTGCTGGCTTTAACAGAGCCATGCCAGCTTCCTCTGGGTGAGGAAGCCTTCCATCTTCAGCGCAGAGGGCTTGAGTGACACTGCTGTTAACTCTCTCACTGGTCCAGGACTGATCGCAGCTCCTGGGAAGGGGCCACCTAGGAGAAGTGAGATAACATGACACACACCCCCCAGCTAAATAGATCCATGGTCCCAACTAAGATGCCCTGGTGTGCAAATGTCTGTCTCATCCTACTTTATGTTCAGCACCATGCTTTCCTGTGAATTGCTGAAGTGTAGGTAACTCTTGGCACATGCAGATTATTTGTTCTCTAATGGGATTGGACAGTTGCTTGTGGGTCACAACAGTCATTTGGTTTTGTTTTAAAAACAGGAGGAACAGCAGGGAAAGCCTCTTGGTCAAACTCTCAGTCCCATGCTGTTCCCTGAGTCATGTATGGTGGCAGCTAGCTAAGCCCTGGCTAAGTCTGGGAAGAGCACGGTGCAGCTGAGATGACCTGGACTCGTAAGGAAATGTGGAGGAGCTTGCAGTGCGTCCCGTGGTCGCTACAGCGTGCGTGTGGTGTTACTGAGGTGAGAAGATAATGCTCCCAGAGAGGAGCTGATATGTCTGCTGAGCAAAGCAGCAGTGCTCTTAGATTACTGGTAAAGCAGTGAGGTGCTGCTTGAATTACACCAGCTCTGCCTTCCCATTTTGCCCTCTTTTCTTTTTTTTTTTTACCCACTGTACTTCCATGACATGAAAGCCCAGTAAGTGACACTCAGCTGCTATCAACTCTGTTTAATATGGCCTTTTCTGAGGGAGGGGAAAAAAAAAAGTGCTTCTTCCAAAGTCATTAGCTGACAATTGCAGCCTGTTTGAAAATTGCTTGCACTCTCTGCTAATTGGTCTACCAGACCTGTTCATTTGTTAATTTGATGCCATTAGGTAACTGGCACATCTCTGCTGCAGACAGAATAAGGCAAGGACTGAGGGTGCTGTTTTGGTCTTTTTCTTTGGATGCTTTGAGAGGACCTGACACCGAGCAAGGCTCTGTGTCTGCCCAGGGGGGACCATCCTCAGGGGTCAGTAGGTGTCAGCTGGGCTGGGTGTCCGCCCTGCTGGGTGGTATAAAACCTGGGCTCTGGGCCAAAGGGGTATAGGATGAATAAATCAATTGCTTTAGGTTGAATGAATAGCTCAACATTAAAGCAATTATTGCAATTACTTAGATTGGCCCCAAACCGACTGGTTTTGGATTTGCAAAGTGAAAGAAAAAAAGATGCTTTGGGGTTAAATGAATGCTTTATTTGACCAAAAATGAGTTCTATAAATAAGAGTGAAAGGTTGGACCCAGGGAACAGGTACCAATGCCATGACCCTCTCTTTTCTCTTCCCTCTCCAATTATAACCTGGGATGAGGACCTGGGTCTCGGTCATCAACCCTCCAGGAGGGTGCTTTGGGCATGGGCAGCCATCCATCTCCCCTGCTCTTCATGTAAAACAGGGATGGAGAGAGGGGAGAAGAGGCAGACTGGCTCTGCTCTCAGTCTGGTGATGCCAGGCTCAGGAGGGAAACAGAGATCCCCCGTATGTGGGGATACCCCGCTGTGCCCACTCCTGGATATGCCCTACACTTGGATCGTTAGACTATTTTTGGATGAGAAAGACCTTGAATTCACCAGGGATATGATTTGAACTGAGATTAATGCCTGAGATGCTGCAACAGAAGAGACATCAGCTGTGTCTCTCAATCTGTGAAAGGTGCCAAATGCCCTGAAACTATTTATACATTTAAGAGTAGTCAGTGAGTGCAACCCAAACCATTTCAGGTTGGCTGACACAGGATCTTTTAGCAGCTTCACTGTACACTTCAAAAAAAATTGCTCTTCCCTGTATCATGTCTGTCTCCTCCAGCCTTTTGCCCTGCTGTGCCAGGCAGAAATGCAGCCCATCTGCAAACCGGTGTTACTGGTTGATGTTATCATTGTGTTAAGGACTTGCTTTTTTTGGCAAATGACAGCCATAACTTCTTCAGTGTGGAGAAGAAGAATTAATTAGCTCAGCCAGTGCACAGAGCTGCTGGGTCCTGCCAGGAAAGGGCTCAGCTTCATCTCCGTATGCTGTTCTGAGTGTGTGCGGAACTTGTGTCGTGGTCAGAATCAGGGGCCAGCCAGGACTTTGTCCCCCACTGTCCAGCAGCTCTGCCTCACTCTGGTCCAACCCCTTACCTCCGTGCCTTAGAACCAGCCCTAGGAACAAGTACTGTGTTGTTTGCTCCATGAGGCCACTTGCTACCTCCCTTGTGTCCTTCATCCCGTATCCTTCACTTGTATCCTTCATTCCAAAGAGACCAGGAACATCTCAGACTCAACTTACTGCCTTAAAAGCACCTGCAGTTTTCCAAAGACCGTTTTTGAACCCTGCAGTTTGCTGCCACAAACATGAATTGTTGCTGCCCATGCCCCATTGCAATGACAGCAGAGTATGGGATGAAGGGCTGCATCCAGGTATGGGTGTGCAAACTTTTCCTCCTTCATCTCCACAAAGGGCCTTACTGATGGCAGCATGAGCAGAAAAGGGTGTCTTGGCAGCAAGAGCAATGGTAATGACTTAAAAATCCAACTTTAGAGCAGTTTTGCTGCCTTTAAATTAGGTAGAAAAACTATCCCTGTTGTTATAGGCAATTCTCAGTTCCTGGATCTCTTTGGGTGAACTTTGCTACCAAACATTGGTGCTTTTTTTTTTCACTCCATGCACCTAAGAAAACACTATTTTTGTGTGTGATCTAGATGGTGGGCACAGATTGAAGCAGACACCAGGAGCCCCATGCCAGGGTGGGAAGTGAAGGGGACAGTTGATCCGACCTCGGACCTGCCCTTGTGTCAGGGCTAAGCCTAGGTCCATGTTTGGAAAGGTGGGAGTGGGAAACTGGTTGAGCACACCTGGGAAGCACCTGGCTTCGAGTGAGTAACCTACATTTTGGTGATGTTGAAGGAAAACAAGCGTTCTCCCTAGACTGCAGCTTTTGCCAGCCCAGCCACGTTAGTCACAAATCACACCTCATTGCACCAGACAGTCACAGCTAGGCTGGAAAAAGCTTGTCATCTTGACCCAGCGTCGAGAGCTGGAGGATTTAGTGGGCTCTTCCTTGCTGTGTTTTGAGAATTTCTTAAGAAAACACTTTCCTTCCGTGGGTGATTTCACAAGCTGGGAGAAAAGCAGCTGTTGGTGGTTCACAGCTCAGATTTCCCTCAGAAGTGTAAAGTCTCAGCTGGACACAACGATGATAGATTTTATAGTTCCCCCCCCCCACCACTCCCTCCACAGCCACCAGGCAGCTAACACCAATAGTAAGCTACAGTGTGTTTCTCTGTGTTTAACTTCTCCTTGAGATAATCCATTTGCCTCTGTTCTTTGAAAACTTACTGAATAAGCCACTTGTTTCACACTGGTGGGGAAATAACACTTTGGGGGCCCCTTTTGTGCCTGTCTTATGTATAACAGAAGTGTGGAGTTTTATAAAGTCTAATAAATACCCAGCTCTGCCAGATGTTAGCTTTCCTTTTCTTTTTTTTCTGTTTTCTTACTAGAAAGGAGGTCAGAATTTGAGTCGCAGACTTTAGCTGACTGCAAATAAAATGGGACTGTTTCTAAGAGACATGTTGTGACAGTGTAAATTATCACATATTAGATGATGTTAAATATAGGAATGCCACTTGAGAGGGGATGCATTTTGTTCAGCGTCTGATTTTTGGCTCATCAAGACATCCTTGTGAGATGGCATCTGTTTATTGTCTTCCCACCTTTTTACTCTATTATTCTGCTCTGTCTGCTGACAACGGTTAATGAAGAAGTTATAGCCTTTTCTGTGCTTCTTGGTGCTTGAGAGATGGGAGCAGGTCATTGTGTAGCCCATTGGGGCTGACTCCAAATTAGAGTGTGGTGGAGAAATTCCCTCTTGCAAGATCTGCCCCTTGCCCTCCGGGAGAAACCTCTGGGTTAAATGCAGGGAGCAGAGGTGGGTGAAAGATGCCAAAAGGCTGTGGTAATACACAGTCCCATGGCTACAGCCAGGGCAGAGGGGCTGGAGAGTCCACAGGAGGCAGGCGGAGAGGCTGGAGAGGCGAACTCAGCGAGGAGATGTGATATAGCCCAAGTCAGGAAAGCCAGTGTGAAGAAGAAAAACATTTCCCTTAGGCTGGAACAGACGCTGGAGTGGA
The DNA here is from genome assembly GCA_028020825.1 of Podargus strigoides. NCBI lineage: Eukaryota > Metazoa > Chordata > Aves > Caprimulgiformes > Podargidae > Podargus > Podargus strigoides. The sequence goes on along the minus strand of CM051624.1, from coordinate 6,752,765 downwards.
TGGTTTTGAAGTTTGTTCAGTTATTTTGGCTATATCTACCTCATTGATGGCTCTATTTCCTTCTCCTATTGGAAAAGCATGTGTTTGGTCTCATAAAATTAAAAAGTGCCATTTTCTTTATGGCATATGCTCTCTGCTGCTTCTCAAGAGTGGTAATTGCATGGAAACTTGCGTGGTTTATACCTAAAGGAATCTTAATTTTAATACATACAAAATTACACCTATTTAAGCCCCATTTAGTTAGAAGCAGTGCAGTTTTCCATCAGACACCTCTCCAAACAGAAGCTGGTTTTGTACTTAAAGCAGATCCTCAGTTGTAACTTTATCTTCCCCACCTTGGTCTCGGCTCCATTAAGTTTAATCACCATCATATATTATTACCTGTTCAGTTAATGAAAAATAGTTTTCTCCAAATGTGTAAAGTGTTATAATTAAGGGCTCTGTATAGCCACAATAGCTTTTATGCTTTCAACTTTTTTTCATTTTTAAAATTGGTTCATTCTGTGCAGAGCAAAAGGCCAGAAATGCTTATGAGACAAAATGATTCTGCTCAGATGATGAGAAAAATAATCACGTAGGATTACATGGCCACAGATAAAATTTTGCAACAGGTTCTTGTCCCTGCCATGGATCATCAGACAGATCTGATAAAACTCCTAAGTAGGCCAGTGTTACCTAATAAGTTAATAGCAGTGTTGTTTTTATTCAGAATGATACCAGACTGCTTTTATGGCAGTAATGAGACTTATTCAAGATAGGGCATGTGATCTGGCCAGAGATCCCAGCCTGTGGAGGAAAACAGGTCCATCCTTCCATCCACAGCACCTGTGGGGATGCCAGCAGTTCAGAGAGGTGATGGTTCAGGCCCAGCTGAGCTGAAGGGAAATAATTTATTTGAATACTCACAATATCAAATTGTTTTGTCAAAATTACTCTTTTCTTGCCTGTGCACTGAATTAATTTTGTATGTTGTTCCTCATCCCCTAAATGAAAAAAGTCCTGCATGGAAAATTCCTGATCTGTGCTAATAAAAATATGTTCTTGTGTATGTTCTTATGATGCACATCCAGCTATATAAATATAGATGATTTATAGCTATACACAAATAAAGCGGGGTTTTCAAAAGGAGTCTAACTACTCCCAGCCTAAACTACTTGGAGTAAAAGCAGGGAGAGTTTATAACTAAATTCACTGGGAGCTGTGCTAGTCCCCTGCTGAGTGCTTTTAAACATTCCTCTCCTTAGACTCTACAGGGAGAGAAATATACTGTATTTATAGCCATCTTGTTTCAATATAAACATGTCAAACTGTAAATCTCAGACAGAGAGATGGGCTCAAGCTGAAAAATTCAGATCCAGGTTTCTGACGTTCTCTATTTCAGATAAGCTCCACTGTGGGCTTCGGGTTTGAGGATCTGGGACTGGTTTCTCATTTAGGTCCAGCTTCCTTCCTTGCGTTCTGAGAGGGTTGGCTCTGGGACCCCATGGCCCGTCAAGCTCTGGTTATACTATGTGTACTGAATTAACTCCTGATTTCTCTTGACTCCAAGGTGCTTTCCCAGCATGAAACATCCTTTGGGCTTCAGCACATACGTACGTCCCTTTTAACCTTTCTCCCATTCAGAAGATGATTATGCATTTCCCGTGTAACAGGAGCAACGTGTACCTGTCTTTGGTTTCACATTGTTGTTCTGCATGTCCCTGTGTCTTTCCTTCCATGCCCTGTGCTGAAAAGAGCCTAAAAATACAACAGCAACAACAAAAATAGCATTGTGGCTATTATTAGCGTTGGGCAGGTTTCTTGCTGGGAACGGATTGGTCTGTGAAATGGGCTGTGTGCCACGGGACGGGGTGCTTCTCCTGCCTCCACAGGCTTCTCCGATGGGAGGTGGAGGCTGGAGAAACACAAAGCAGAACTTTGGCTAATTTGGGAAATGGTGGCAGCGATCGGTGTGTTGGCAATCCCAAGCTTGTTTAAGCATTAGATCCGAGGGAGAAGGGGGGAAAAGAAAATGTTTCCATAACTACTGACACATGAATGCTGTTAACGTTCCCGTGAGGTGCCGGTGTGTGTTCATGGCACATGCATCTCCTAAAAAGGTGTGCATGCTCTGCAGATGTTTTCTTGGAGCGGGAGATGTCCTAATAAGCAGGTACATTGTTCCACATATTTAATCATAAACAGCAGTGAATGACTGCTTCAGTTCTCCTGATCCATTTTTTTCTTCCCTCTTGACCTTTTCCTTTCCTAGCCTGTCACAAATGAAGAATGGTTATTAACAGAAATAAAAAAAAAAAATAAAACAAAAGGAAAAAAGAAAGTAAGAAGATTATGCTTGAGTGAGAAGGGGGACTTGGAAGCATAAAGGAGAGTGGAAGTGTGTTATGTAGCATTTGTTTTCTCTGCTGCCATTTTATTGCTTTTCTGGGAGCCCTGCCAGAAAAATGGCGAGTAGCACTTTAATTAAAGAAGGCTCTGTGTGCACTCCAGCTGTTCCTCATGTGACTGGCCTGTCTATGGGTAAAGCAAAGGATGCTCCCGCCAGCTCGCCCCAATCAATGCTAACCTAATTCCCGGCCACACACTGTCAAGTGCTCATGCAAACCTGCAGCATTTAGGGCACTGTCTGCAAGCCAGATGCTCAGCACCTCATCCTGTTCCTGGAATCCTCACGTATCTGAAGGCAGGATCTGGCAGCTGGATTGCCGGGGGTGCAGGAGTTCGTGGAGGGAGGTGGGGCTTCACTTAGAAGATTTTCTCTGCCTCGAGCAATATTTGTTACCCATAAACAGACTGTGCTGCCTGGAAGGAAGGGCATTTTGGGGTTGGTGGTGGAAGGTTGGGCCCTCACTGAAGTTTCTGGAAAAGCAGAAATTGGCTGTGAATGAATACGACTAATTTCTCAGCAGTAACCTAGATCTGAGATGCTCTAGGCTCTGGGAAGACAAGTGCATTGGGTTGATTTTTTACTTTTTTTAAATTTTATTTTACTTTTTTCTTGCTTTGGAGAAAAACAAGTTCAGCTGGAAAAGGAGAGGCTGGCTATGCCAAGGCACCTAAGTTGAAAATGCAGAAGAACATCTGGATCTTATAGCTTATACATATTAAAACTGTGTTTCTCGTGGAACTGTCCTCTGAACCTAGTTTCTTGTGGAAGAAAATGTTTACTGTGCTTACACAGGCTGTATAGGTCCTTAAGACAATAGGTTGGACTGAGTTCTTGTATATGCTACAGAGCCCCTTTGCAGTCCTCTGCCAGTGTGAAGGGCATGAAGATGAATGTGATGTTGTTTGTGTCCACTGTAAGGCCATTCTCCAGTGCCAGACAGGCGTAAAGGGGCCTCTGACAGTGAGAGTGTAACAAAACCCTGTGCTTTTGTTGCAGCAGCTTGGTGGCATTACTGCCATTGCGAATGTCGCTTCTGACGTACTAACTTAGGTGTGACATGAAATGTCCAAGTGTAACCTAAAGTGTCCTACAGCTGAAGTTTTGTTGTATTTTCACACACCTCACCTACTGACCTTTTTTGGGAGCTTTCCAACTCTTTTCCTTTCATAGGGTGAGAATTGTTCCTTCTGTATTTGTCTATCTCCCTGCACACCTAGGTCTGTTCACACGCTTTATGGCAGTGGAGACAATAGATTGAGGAGACTCAAGACTGAGCAATTGTATTTCTGAAAGTCAACTTTGGAGTAGTGAAGACAGGCTGGACTTCCTCCCCCTGCCAGCAAAAAGGAGAAATGGAGGCAAAACCTGATAAAGGGGAGATGTTATCTGAAGGTTGCGGAAGCACAGAGGTTTGGATGGAGTCTTGGTGTGCCAGTGGGGGGAGGTTAGAGCTCTACCTTGCACACTTTGTCCAGCCTTAACATGTTTGCAGAAGGCCTGTGTTGCCAGCTGTGGATAGTTTCTGAGCAGTAGCTGGAGGATCTGGAGGCTTTTGTGCAACGTTTCCTTTGTGCGTTTACTGTGAAACCCAAGTGATGGTGTGGGCTTTACAGAGGCTTTCATACCCTCCACATTGTCGTTGTCAGATTTTGGGTTCCATCAAATCCAGCAGTTTGTTCTCCTCAGATATGGAAATAAGTGTGTGACTGCTGCATATATGTGGGCCCTGCTGTTTGTGGCCCAGAGTCTGGCCATGGTCATCTCTGCTTGTGAGCTGGCTGCACGCTCTCTTCTTGGCTGGAAATATGAGGAGTGCAGGGCTTTTTTCTTTTGCACTCAAATGCTGATCTCATTTCAGTGACACCATCTGTTCATTTACACCTCAGTTCGTTTCTCTAAAGTGATTTATCTGTTTTCTGCAGTCCATTTTTTCTTTGGGTGATGCTGCTACAGGAGTCTGTCATTTCTCTCATGCTGTCTTTCAGCTCAATACCAGATTGTTTCCTCCATCCATTCAAGTTTCTTTTACAAGTAAACTCATAAATTATTTTCCTTTCCCTAGACTTTATTTTTTTGGCTTGCTAGGCAGTTTACCTTCTCTTCACATACATCTGAGTGTACTTTGTTTGTCCTGGCTGCTTTGAAGCACAGGCTCAGAAGCAGCAACTGCATGAGCTAAAAGTTATCTGGGCAGAGTTGTGCTTATATAGGAGGCCCTTTGCTGTTCTGTGCATCAGGTGCTGGGGGATAATAGGACCAAGTCTCTCTTGTACAATGACACAGGTTCCTGATTAGCAGAATTATTTCCAACACGTACCTGGAGATGGCTTTCGTACTGCCCTGGTTTACTTCTGATGCTTCTCACAAGTTTTTTCCCTTCTGCAACTTGGATACCCCTCTCCCAGTTACCAGCAGGCTAGTGTATCTTTTGGTAATATTTATTTATGTATTTATTTTTGGTAGAGTGTTTGTTGATGTGCTGGAGGCAGTGTTTGCCGGTATGCTGGCCACCTTAAGGGTGCAGCTTTTACTGTCATTCTGTTGTGGTCTAGCAGGCACCTTTAACCTTCAGGCAGCATGCTGGGCTTCGACCTAAGGTTGCATCATCTTTGCATAATCCTTATCGGCAGGAGATCTACTCCTGGCATCTGACTGCTTCTGTTGGGTGAGTTTGTCTCTCTGGTTCTCCTTTGACTCCTTGACATCTAGATAGGAGCAGCTGAGGGTTTTTCTTTGTCCAAGCCCTGCTCCTGTTGCCATACTTGTAGGCTTTGCCTGGTGCTGTGCAGTTATTGACAGCCCTGTCTCCATTCTGTCCTGAGTTGTACCTAATTTGTGTGATGTGCAGTTCCCACAACAAACTGGGCTGCTACCTTTCGCCATTTCTTCATAGAAATGTGATGGCACCTTGGCAGCAGCTTTAGGATCCAGGTTTTTGGAGGTGTTGCAGCAAAGGGGAATCTGAAGGATCAGCTCAGCTCCCAGAGAAAGATGCAGAAAGCTTCAGGGTGCCTGTCTGAAAGTGTGGCCATGGAAAATTGCATTGCAAACTGAGCTCTTGGAGGTGGTCTCTTGGCCCAGAGACAATAAGTAGTGAGGAGAGTGGGTGGAAAAGAACAGGAATTGGCCTGTGCTGGCTCTGGGGGGAGCTTTGGAGGACATATAGATGCAAACTGTGAGTGGTGGGTCTCTGCATCAGCATTCAGAGAGGCTCTGAAGGGGTGAGAATTTTATTTGTGATGGCAGAAGAGATGATGCTGCAGTAACTGAGATGCTGAGAATTTGGCCAGGCTTTTGGCTGTGAAAAGGCCATGTCCAAGTGGCATCAATTGGACTGAACCTGGAAGGTTTAGCTTAGAGGGTTTACCTTGGAGGTGCTGATCCTGGGGAAAGTTATAGCTGGAAATGGCCCCTGAAAAGGTGATCTTGATGGGCTCTGGTGTGGGAAGAAGAGGGAGGCTAGAGTCTGTCTCAGGGACATAGTCTAGGCTTACATTTAAGGGACAGTGCAAGTCTTTGTTTGAGCAGGTCTGGAGTCAGGATTGAACCAGGAGCCACACACATGGAAGGAATGGCTGAACTTGTGTCAAAGATTGGGGTGGTCTTGGAGGCAAGTTGCAGTGGGAGAAGAGAGCATTGAGAGCAGAGCCCAGCAGGGTCCTCTCATCAGGGGACAAGGGAGATGAGGAGGATCTTCAGAGAGATTGTGAGGGAGGTATGAGTAGAAACAGGGCAGAAGAATGTCATGGAAGCCAAAGGAAAATAAATCCTCAGAAAGTGAGATGACTGAGTGAAGGCTGGGGTGAGTGCAAGAAGGCTAGTGTTAGAAAGCTGGATCTGAGATCATGAAGACAGTTGTCTGGAAACCAGGCAGTCTGTTTGGCCAGAAATTTTGGTTTCTGTATGTCTGCTTTTGATCTCATAATGAACATGAGTAAAATATTTCCAGTTTTCTGGCAAAGTAGATGTCCCTAGACCATGCAGCTGTTCGGTGAAAGCAGCTTTGTTATCAGGATGGTGGCCAACATTGCAATGATATTATACAGCTGTTTGGGGCCCTCTGGTCTTGCTGGCATTCATCACCTGCCTTCGGACTGGTCCCAGCTCTCATTGCTGACCCACTGGAAACCTCTGCCTTGCACCAAGCTAATGTTTACCAGACTTGAGAGGCTTTGAATAAAATAATTCCTGTTCCAGGGGACTTAGATGTTTTGACAAAACTTTGGTCTCATCTTGAAATCTCCAAGCAGCTCCAGCCACCGATGACATTGACATCTGTGATCTGAGCTGAGCACAAGCAGAAGATGTAGTATTTCTTTAGCTGGTGCCAGGCTATTGTGATGGCTGATGCAATTTTTTGGCAGCTAAGCTGTAGCAATAAAGGTTTGTGTTGTAGGACCTAGTTCTAACAGGAGCTTTAAGGCCTTAATCTTTAAAAAAAAAAAAAAAAAAGAAGCTTCACTGAATTGGCAAACAGCCCAACCAAAGTACATAACCTCTGAGCACTCCAGGAGTTTTTTCATAGCAGCTGGATGAGGAATGAGTTGATAGAGATAGAGCAGAGGGAGTTCAAAGTACAGCCCTTCTGATGATTTTTCACTGTGCTGGATTGTCCCTACGCTCCTTTGGCAAGAAACCCAAATGGTGCTGCACTCCCTCTCCTTGGCCACCTCCACGGTGGAGCTGCCGGTCTCCACGTGCCAGGGTGCGAGGGAGAGGTGTTGAAGCTTTCCATCCCATGGGAAAGCAGGGAGCACCAGCACAGGCATTTCAGACTGTAATATGGTAACAGGTTTGCCCCCATCACTCACTTCTACTGCTGCTGATAGAGCAAGAGAGGGAAATTCCTCAGGCATGTGGGATCTCTCAGCTGTGGAAGAAATCACAGTCCTGGTCTTCCTTGCTTCTCTGTCCACATCAGCAGCTGAACTGCTGCTCCTAATACAGACTAATGCCATGAAACTAGCACAGAAAACAGAGAGGATATACACTAAATGTATCAGATCCAGGTTTCCTAGGAAGGCTGAAAAGAGAGGGCTGCAAAAAATCAGTGCCTGGTGTGGCTCCATGGCCTGGGAAGGCAACAGAGAACAAAATCCCCATCCCCAGCAGGGCCGTATCTCCCCAGCAGCGAGGAAATAATCTCTTAAATGCAAGGTACATGGGCCATAGTGGATAAGTTTACTGGCCTCCTACTTTTCTGGCAGTCAAGAAGCTTATTTTCATGGTTTTCAGGTTTGGCTTTGGGAGGACAGGTGGTGCTACAGTGGCCTGGTGGAGAGGGGGGTCACGTGATGGGGCTGGATGTTATGATTGTGTGGTACTTTCCTCCTCACTAAACCCACTGACAGATGAATTTCCTGAGTCAGTAAATTCATGTGAGCATCTGTCCTTATAGGTGGCACCAGGGGAGGTCAGACCCAGCTTCCAGCAGGGCACTGTACACACACAGCCCTACTATGTTGGGCTGGCTTGAAGGAGGCTGAAATTGGAGTGACTTTTCACATGTTGTTTGGTACATCAGCGCTGAAGCCACAGCAGAATGCAGTTGTCCCCAAGTACCTCCGTGTCCTCTGTTCGCCCACGCTGCCTTCTGTGTCTGACTTTGACAGATGCAGATGTTCCAGTTATGTTCCAGTTTGTCATCCAAAAGCTTTGAGATTTTCTTACTCCTCTGAGGTCAGCAGGCATGGATGGCAGTTGAAGGCTACGCTTTTTCTGGCCATTTTGGTTATGTGAACTTACTTGGGAAGGTCCCTCCTAGCTGTAAAAACAATGAATTACCCTTGTCCTTTGCTAGGTTTTTGGTCTCACTGACATAACCAAAGGACTGCTTTGGTGGGCTAGGGAGATGTTTTTGTGCTGAGGAAGCGAAGCAGGAGATGTGTTCTGACAGAGAGAGATACTGCTCATTTTGGCAAGCCCTACTTTCCCGTATGCTTGGGGGTCCATGGAGCTCCCCAAACCAGCCCATCTGGGTGTAGGAGCGATGTTGGGAGGGGAGACACCCCTCTGTGGGACTTTGGGCTGTAGCACCCCAAGGAGCAATGCTGAACAAATGTGCATTTCTCCATGTGCATCCATTTTAATAACTTTTTAAATGTGCATCTCCTCTCCTTCCTAGCAAAGTACTGTACAAGAGTAAAGGGTAGCCCCAGTTCCTGTTTCTCCTGCAAAACTTGCTCATATCCTTTCTCGTGACTGAGAAACTACTCTAAAAGAGACTTTCTCTCTCTTTCTCTTTTTTGCTTTGTAATGAGAACAACAATCTTTCATTGTTAGATTTTAAAATAATCCTCTTCTGTCAGAGTCTGACTCCTACATCTAGCAGCACTGGCTGGACTGTACAAGAAAACTGTATAGGAGGTGATGCGTGTCCGACCGCCCGTTGTTTTTCCTCTTAGTTTCTCAGGATCTGTTGCAGAGCTGTTCCCTACCACTGTGGCCAGTAGGATAATGTAAAGGAGGGGTCTGGCTCCAAGGCCATTGAACAGTGTGCAGTCCCCAAACTGCGGAGGATTTTGGACAAAGTCCTAAAGGAAAAGGCTCAGGAGGGATTTTTAGAGAAGGAGCTGCAGCAGCTCGAAGCCGGGGCTGTCCCCCAGCCCTTTGTTCCTCTGGGTGGTCGGCTTCCTCTGCCCGGCGCAGCACGAAGAGCCTTTGGGAGCTGGTCCAAAACCGAGGAGTGGCAAAACGCAGTTAGTTCCCCTGCTTTTGTCAAAGGCATGTCTGGCTGCCAGTTTCCGTATCCTGCTGCCTTCTGTTTGATGGGGCTCAGCTGTGACCCGCTGTGCTCGTCCTTGGGCTGTGACAGGAGTCTGGGAGCTTTGCTCCTTCCTTTGTACATGGGTGGAGGAAACGGTCAAGGGTTTTCAGCTTTTGAGCCATTACAGAGCTGTCTGCATGGGCCAGTTTTCTGACATGGGTTGGGTGTCCTGGGAACATTTGCTTTGCTTCTGCCAGGGCTAAGCTTGTTCTGGAGACAGAAGGCCTGGTCAGAAACTTGGGGAAGATGCTGAAAAGATGGCTATGGGCTTCAGGGTGCCCTCTAAGAAAGACTCAGCCCTGGGCAGGGTGTATGTGAGTTGCCTCGCTCAGAAAGCAAACAGTGTGGGGAAACCACCACCTCCTAAAGACACTAGATACAATCGTCTCCCTTGGTGCACTCCAGCTTGAATAAATTGTGAAGGTTGTCAATAAATAACCTTTTTATCAGGTGAGATGGATTCTTTGGTCCAGATCCTTTTCTTGTGGTTAATCTTGTGGTGAAGAGGGAGTTTTGCCAACGCACAGGACGCAATATCGGGACAAACCATAGCACAGGCTTTGTAAAAGGGAAGAAAGAAAAATACTTGAGACGCATGAAATCAAATGACAGTGTTTGCTGGGAATTACTGTCATGTGGCGAAACTTTGCACTGATTAGTAAAATTAGCTGATATCAAGATGGTGTTTAAGCTGTAAAAAGCATCCATAATAGTGCGATGGGCAGAGGATTGTAAGGACAGATTCAAACTGCTGTTAAAGGGAACGTGCAATCACAGGAGATGCTTTAATTTGAGCTTATAGAGTGTGACAATTTGGAGAGAAAAGTTTCCTACTTTGCGAAAATTTGGGACTTTTACTTTTGTTAATTTTCTGATAAGACAAGGCTTCTGGTGTGAGTCGTGTACTGGAGCACTATAGCCTAAGGGCTGTCTTCTAAACCACACCTTTTAGTCCATACAGACAGCGCTTGGGTCCAATAGACTGCAGCAGTTGCAGACAGTGATCATACTGGATCAGCCAAAGACAGCACAAGCATACTTAATCTTGCATACGATCATAATATGAAAATAGGAATAAGTGAAAATCTGCCATTTGTTTGACAAGAGCATCCTCCAGTCTGGGGAGCACTCTGCTCGTCGGCCACATTTCCTGCAGAAGAGAAGCCAGCGCATGCAGAGAAACTCTGAAATGTGTTATGTGTTTGATATGAAAAGCATGCAAGACTTTTTCCATTTTCTGGAGGGAATTAATATAACAGAGCTGTCACCTTTCATCAGTCAAATTTGGTGGCAGCTAAGCTCAGGAGCGGTAGCAGAGAGGAGGGCGTGCGAAAGGTGTGGAGAGAGCTGGAATTTGCATCATGGAGAGGAAGGGATTTTTCTGTGTGTTCTGAGGAGAAGTGAAGGGCTGTTCTTTGGGGTTTACTTCTGCAGAGGTCCTGACAGATTTTGGGCTGGGCTGAGTCCACTGGGGTGCGCACAGAAAGCATCTGGGTGTGAAGCAGAAATTGCTGCCAAAGGAAACCAAATCCTTTTATTTTTTTGGAGAGACTGTCAGGGTTATTTAGAGGTAGGTTTAAAATGTGCTGCTGTTTTCCCTGCAGTGAAGAGTACCTCTCTCTGAACCCTTCCCGGAGGATAGGCTACACTGCCGTGTGGGAGGGAAACATCCCTGCCTGAGCTTGCATCTGAGTCTGTCTGAAACACAGTGGAGCTGATGCAGTTCAGCAACCTAAAGTGCACTCTAGTGCAGAATTTGGTATTCTATATATTGAATGTCCTATATAAAATTTTACAACCTATATATTCAGAATTTTGTATTAAATACGTATATGTACAGTGCCTAGCACATTAACATTTGCTGTCACTTGTTTCAGAGTCATAATTTTGCTAACTACTGTATGCCCCTGCTCCTGCTAGCCCAAGTCTTGACCTTGCCGGTGTAGAAGCACCTCCTGGGCAGAGACAAACACCATGAAGTCTACTTTCCCCTGTGGAGCTGATAGCACTGGAGCTGCCGCTTTGAAGTATATTTCTCCTAGGAAGTTTTTATATTGGCTCTATCTTGGCATCTCTGAGGCTCCTGGGGTGGAACTGCCACAGCTTGCTGCAGGCAGAAACCTGTGGCCTTTCTAATTGCTGCCCCCAAGGTGTTCAGCTGTGCTGGGCAATGTGGAAACTGCCTGCAGTTCTCGGGGTACAAAAGCATCTTTTTGTTCCTGTACAAGAGCCTCTGTTAACCATGCAGCAGCAGAGCTGAGTGTCCTCAGTAGAACATGGGACTGATTGGAACTAACAAGAAGATGGAGAGAGCAAGTGTCCTGTTCTCTTACTAAAATTTTTTGGGAGATATCTGAAACATTGGGACATTCCTTCAGTGAATTATAATTAACAAGAGGTAAGCTGAGCTCTCATTATCAGTGTAGGCCCTGAGAATAAGGATCTTTGAAGAATCCTATTAAAGGTGCACAACTGCAGATAGGGCTTAAGGCACAGAACCGGATCTGCCCACCAGCAGGTGCTACAGGTTTCTGTCATCCCTGGGACACATCCTGAAGTCCTTGTTTCTTTTCATAGGAGGCACTTACCTTTGTCAAATCTCAAGTGTTTTCCAGGGGAGGTTGTAGGAGAGAGAATAGGAATGAAGTTTTGGTGGAGATCTGGGGATCTGCTTTCTCTCTCCCAAGCACCTTGAGTGATGCAATGTGGAAAGGGCCTCTGTGTCAGCCTTAGGTAGGCTAGCTGGTTTCACCCAGCATGTGGGGCTGAAGAAAAGAGAAGGGTGTGAGAGAAAACACTCTACAAGTTTCTCGGTTGTGGTCTGGTTTTATGTATGTTGTGTGTATATGCAGCTGCACAGTGCCCAGCACAGAAGTGCTCTGATCCTGATTGAAGCCCTTGGGCCCACAGGGTGGATGTCCAAAATATCCTCCTTTGGTGTATGGACTGTCATAGTGGCAGGCACCACTTCTGTCAGACAGAAATCACTGCCTGTTGTTTTGCTGTTGAATCCCTTGGTCCTGTGTTTTTGACTGTTCATTCACTTGGACAGCATAAAAATGAGAAGAGGCTCCTGTTCCTTACTCCTGCAGCAAGGCATCGTCTGCAAAGCAGTGAGCACTGCAATAACCTAGTTTCCCACCTCTAAAACAACCAGTTAAGACTGAGTATTTGCTTGGCACTCATACACTGAGCAAGAAAATGAAAGAAAATGAGTGAACTGCATTGTAAGCAAGGCAGGGAGCTGATGGAAAATCTCCTTGCTTTAGTGAAAAGCATAAAATATAGGGACCTTTTTATTTGAAGCATATCAACATTCTTTTCTTCCCTCCCTTGCAATCTTCAGCTGAGATGACTGAAGTCTCTGGAGTATATTGTGTTCAGAGTGACCTTCAGTAAACTTACATTGTGACCTTAGCGCTGTGCTCGAAACAGACCTCTCTGTGCCTGCCAACATGGCCAGGACTCTGTTATGCAGAGCAGAAGGTGCTGCTTCTTGGTGGACCTGGCAGTTGGCTTCAAACCTCCTGTTCAGTTTGAGTTTCAATCTGGTGCCGAATGTGGGTTTTTTGACTGGTTTCTAAATGGATAATGTGCTTCAGTTTCTTATTTTGCCTGGTAGGCATTTTTATACAACATACATTCGCAAAAACTGCCTTTCTTATAGATTGGCCCTATCCTGCTATCTCATCACTGGTTGCTGCAGGCCTAGTAGTTATCTTTTTCCTGGTGATTGCATAAAAAATGTATATTTTTCAGGACAGGACACTGGCAGAACTTGTGACATGATTTGTAAGGTTAACGTGAAGCATTTGATGATCTCTTAGTTATTTAACCTGAAGAAGGTGTCGAGTCTGTCCTCCCGCCTGTGCACATGACATAAATGAAAAACTGAGGTAAAAACAGCTATAGATTCACTCTTCTGCAGGCAGCTAATGTACATAAAAAGGATTTTGTATTATGTATTTGCATAAATAAAGGAAAGACAGCATTACTGGTAGGTAGTACCTGGCTGGCATTTACATCTGTCAAGACTAAATGAGAGCAGAGTGTTTATGAAGTAGAATGATTTAACAGGCCAGTCTTCTCTCTCAGCTGTCATCTATTTCAGGAATTTCAAATCTTTCTAAATTAAGCTTATTTCTCCTTCTTGCCTGGCTACAGAGTGGGAAAAACTTTACTGGAATAAACAAATAATCCATTTTAGTTAAATCATTCTGGTGGTAAGGGGGAAAAGGTGAAGGCAGAACAGAGTAACTACTTCAGCTCAATAAAATATTGACATGGATAAGTGAAAGAGGGAATAAAAGGGAGGGAGAGACACATGTGATTATCCAGCATCTCAAATGTGCAGTGTAAACAAAGCTTTTGTGGTGAGGGATGGCTAGCCATCAGGTTGGTGTGTCGGGATGGAGAGCAATTGCTCAGCCTGCTGGGAAGCCTCATTGCTCAGGTGATGGAGCAAGTATTCTGTATTAATTCAACAGCCTTGCTGTGAGCCAGAGAATCCAGTCCTGGTGTCAGGCTTGGACAGGGAGGCTGACAAGTTATCTGTTTTCATCCTGAAAGAGAGTTTCTTCTAACAGCTGATCTTGCATCGTGGAAGCCAGGGTGAGTGCTATCCTTACACAGTTACTTTATCACATGCTCCTCAGGAGAGGCTTGCACCTCCCAGCCAGTTGGAAGAATTGTCTCATGACTGTTCCAGATTTTCCCCTCTCACGTCTGGCTCTTACCAGTTCCCACTGCTCTCCACTTGTTTTTGCCTTGTCTTCCTTTACTTATCTGCCTTGTCCTCGATTAGATCTTCCTCCATGTCACACCTGACTGGTACTGGCACAGGTTCTTTCTCCAGGGAACCTGGATGCACCTAGTCAGATAAATCCTGCTGCTAAAAGCTGTGGACAATGACCATTAAGCAGCATGTGAGTGAGCAATTTGGGATGGTGCAATACCAGGAAACTGGATAGCATGCAATTCCCATTGGTGGATTTACCACAGTCACTTGGTGTGGGCGAAATGAGGGTGAGAAAGAGCTGTTGGTGACTAATTGTACTTCCTCAAGGGCCTGGACTTTTCTTGGTGGTCTTTCTCAATGTTGGACTTCTCCAAGGAACTCCTGATAGTTTCTCACCAGCTTACCTGACTGACTTCTTATCAGCCTGATGAGCCATGAATCCCAGATGGGCCTTTAAGCACCCTAGGCACCCAACAAGACACTGGGGGGTTGCACCAAAGTTCAGAAGACTTTGATTCACACATGTGGGTTGTGATGTGCTTTTCAGAGGTGCAGACCTTTGAAGCAGCAGCAACAATGGATTTTAAACTTATTTCAAGAATAGGTGAGAGAGAAACCGTGCCAGTTTTAATTAGAAGCAGCTACGGTTTCATTGCTGTGTGCCAGACTAGCAGCTGGAGAATGCTGGGAGCATGTTGTGCTTTGATGTTTCCAAAATGTGGTCTTGGGGGATTTCAGTGTAACCAAAAATGTTTGAAGTGCTGGCCTCTTGCCACAGTTTGGGATGAATAATGTTTCTGAAAACCTTGACAATTCTGTACGGAACTGGAGCGTGTTTTTCCCATGCAGCCCCAGGCAGGACTGAGATGGATGTACTGTGGAATTGTCCTACTGTCTTGTGGGCACCTCTAATTCATATCCCCAGGGCAACAGCAAAATGCTAAGGACCAGATTATCAGGACGTGACTCTAACTGAAGAGCTCATTCTTATTATCTTGAAGAGAAGGAGTATCCAGTAGTTCACATTCCTTAAGTGCAATGTGATTTCCAATCCCTAGATTTTCATAAGGTGGAAGAGTGATATAAGTTCAGTTTGTGTATATACATATCCATTTCTATACATGCAAAAAAGCCCTGTCAACAGCAATGATTTTTTTTTTTTTTTTTTTAAAATAAG
This sequence comes from Podargus strigoides, assembly GCA_028020825.1. NCBI lineage: Eukaryota > Metazoa > Chordata > Aves > Caprimulgiformes > Podargidae > Podargus > Podargus strigoides. The sequence goes on along the minus strand of CM051624.1, from coordinate 6,737,695 downwards.
GTACTAATACGTTGCCTCAGTTGAAGTGGCTGTAAGAGGTAAAATACAGAATACAAGCCAATTAGATGAATTGTATTTAGTGTGTTTCTAATTCTGGCCTGAAAGGAATTAGCATTGCAACCAAGGGAGAAAGAACTGTGCTGCTTTGTTGTTCTTCAGTGAAGATTCAAATATAAATTACTCACCTATCCATTAGAAAAATGTAAGTTCTGGAACTCATAAGATTTTAAGGAGACACTGTCAACCATTGGTGTTAGTGTGGCTTTAATTGGCAAGGTTCAATGGGACCTTGTCTGTGTACTTTTTATAAAGAAGCTCTAAAATGGAGGGCTTTTCCCTCTCTCTCTTCACAGTCCCTTGCTATGATTTTCCTTCTCACGTTCCTTGCTTCTACTCCTGTATTTGTCTTGCTGAACTCTCACAGAAGTCACTGAGAAGCTTTCAGCCAAGAACTCGGTTAGAGTCAGCCTCACAGTAGACAATTAGTCTCTTCTGGTGATATCCTAATTAATCCTGTTATTAGGCTTTGCCTTATCCTAATTAATCCTGTTATTAGGCTTCACCACTAATTGATATAGGTGAGGTCTGACCCTATAAGAAATGCCACCCCCTTTGGCGTGGTGTCTCCACTGTGCCATGACCCAAATGATGGAGCAACAGATGCTCTGGTTGGAGTTACATGCATAGGAATTTGCCTTTGCACCGCTTCACGGGCCACCACCACAGATGGCAGCCTGCAAGGAGCAATGTAGCACAAAGTCTTCTTCCTGCATGTCTGGGCAATTTGATTCAGGGCCCGGTATTGCCCCGTGTTTGCCCAGTGGGGCATCCCAGTCTTTGGGTGCACAACGTGCTGCTGTAGTCTGCTCTCGACAAAAGGCTCTGAGCCTTTTTTTTTTTTTTTGAAAAGTCTTGATCACCTCCTGTTAATTCTTCACACCAACAGTGCTTTTAAAAGATTGTCTCGATGATAAAATGAGTGACCTTCACATCCAAGAGTTTCAGAAGTGCCAGTTTTGCCCTCCCTTTAGATTATTATTACCGGTTATAATGTCATGCTATAAATTGTACTAAGTGTAGCACTGAGACAGAGCTATCCATTCTCCCCGGGTCTCCATCTCACTGGGAGTGTGTTTCTTTTTGTGCTCACTGAACAACAGTTCACACCTCCAGAGTTTCCTGCACTTCACCTCGAATTTTGTTCCTCAGCATATTTTTAAGCTGGGTAGAGTGCTTCACCCTCCAAAGCAGCTTCAATTTTCATGACAAAAGCAACTGCCAGCCTCATGTAGGTGGTGTCAGGTGCTTCTGGCCCATCAGCCAGATGTAGAGTGTTTTCCCTGATGCTGCAGAAAATGGGAGAGCATTCTCCAAACAAGGGTAAGGAGGAGGGAAGAGGACAAACTCGAAATAAGTGACTGTAACAATGCTTTTGTATTTCAAAAGGCCAAACAGGAACCTCTTGTTTTTCAGGCACTGCATGCACTTGAATTGGCTGGTGCTTGCCTCTCTTGCTGAGTTCTAAAAGCCGCTTCCTGTTGAATCACGCAACCTCATCCTTGTGCCTGTGTGTCTAACGCAGCAGGGAGGGACAGTGCTGGATTCAAGAGGGGCTCTGAAACTTCAGTGAAATGCCTCTGAACTAAGCAGAGTTTGTGCACCAGGCAAGTTTGAAAAGTCCATTTGCTGCTTATGTTACGGGCACGTTTTGAAAGAACCGCCAATATTTCTGTCCTGCATGATCATTCATTTTTCTTTCCCTGGTTGTTCTGTACAGCCTTCCGAGTATTTCTGCTGCTGTGTAGTCATCTGTCAGAGCCTGCTTCTGCAGCCCTTCCTTGGATGGGTACATCTGATTCGGTGGGTGCTGCAGCCAGCAGTGGTGACCGCTGGCAGTGGTTGTGTTCAAGTTACTGATCTGAATCACTGGGCCTGAAGCCCTTCATGCTTCTCTGGGTGCATATATCAGACTCTGCCTTGCTGGGTGGCTTTGGAGCAGTGACAAGCTGTACATTTTCAGCAGGTTCAGAGGGTGCTCAGTATCTCTCCGAAAGCTCTCAGCACCATGCAGTGTTGGGCAATCTCATTACTCCTCTTCTTCCACCAGTGTTAGATTGAAATCATTGAGGCTTCCCCCTTACCTTCAGGAATAGCATCCCAAGTGGCTGTAGCAGGAATAAAACCCTGTGCTAGGTCCAGCTGGTAGTTTATCACCCAGGGTTTGCCTTGGACATGGAACTAACAGCAGACATTAATCCCGTGGTCCTTATTCCATGCCGGTTGAACCCTTGTGTGTGATGCAAAATAACAGATGACTACAAGGCATCTTCTTACCTCTCCAGAAATCTGCTCCATTAGACACAAGGACTGTGCCTCTGGACATTAACAGAACTGATACACAGAGGGTGAAAATCCTCCCAGAAACTTTGGCTTTTCTGTCGAAGGGTGTGACCCTTCCACTCCTACTCACTGGATTAACACTGTTGGTGGGACACTACAGACCAGGGGAGAGGAACCTGCTGTGGGATTGCTCAAGAGATAAGGCTGGCAAGGTTTGGTTCAATCTCTGTATGCCACTTCTCTGCTCATCTTTGCAAACTCACCTTTCTGGCCACATTTGCGACTGAGCTTTATGGGTTTTCAGAATGATTTCTGGAGCTCTTTCTGATCAGTACGCTGTAGCAGTCCCTCTCTGGAGGGCATGTTCTGACATGATACTACCCTGCCACCCATTATCTTTTTGGTTTATAGCTCTACTTAATATTTAAATGGGTTTCTTGCTGCAGTGTTTGTGTCCCGTTTACCCAAATAATCTATAACTCAATGGCTTCTAAATCCACTTCACAAGTTGTTATATTCATTATAAATGAATTGTGCAACCTCCATCACAAGTAGATATTCTCATCTGGAGGTCTGTGCTGAGATCCAGCATGAGCAGTGAATATATTAAACCCACAAACCCCCCAAGACATACCGTACCATTCAAAATGAGTTCTAATTACATGTTTTATTCCTCCTTATCACTTGCATTCACCAGCCACTCAATGAAAATGTACTACATAAACACCAGGCAGCTGTTCATGAAGCCACAGCACCTTATACAGCTCCTGCCAGCAAATGGCTGGCACTTCTAGCAAGGCTGTTTGGAGATGCCTGGTGCAAATAACCTAGCAGTGCCCTGGGCCCAGCAGCACAGGAGGAACCAGCATCCCATGCTCAGTTTCAACCCTGTGACTATTCTCACTGATTTCAGTGGCACCAGGCTCCCTGGCTGCCTTTTCAAAGTTGAAGGTGCAGCTTGGTGTTGAATGGCCAAGGATTCAGACATGCCTCTGTGTCTTTGGGGGCTTTGTTAATGTCACAGTCATCTTCATCCGCCCAAGGGCTTTGTCTGGTAGGATTTTAGCTACTTTTTAATCTCAAATCCCAGATGATTGCTGTGCTAAAGCCAGCTTCACAACTGCTTCACTCCCAAAACACCGTGTATCAGAGTCCTGTAGAGATGTTGCTCTTGAGATTAACTTCCTTTTTAACTCTTCTTCTTTTTTTTTTCTTTTCTTTTTTTAATCACCATGGAGTAGTAGCTTTAAAAGTAATTTGAAAAAGAGGAAAACCAGAGTTTGGAAGAGACCCCTACCCCATTCTGACAATGAACACAGAAGAAATATTAGAACTTGGCAATATTCCTTTGCTTGTAAAATTTGATAGATTTAGATTTGACTGGTTTGCCTTGGATTGAGTGGGAATGTTATTAGTGCATGAAATTCAATGAGCTCTAATGCTATTTTAAAAGCCCTAATGAGAAGGGATGCTTTTGTGTCAAATTCTATTGTTTTTTCCTTCCTTCTCTGCTTTCCATATTTGAAGAGCTCTAAAAATATTTTTAACAGCTAAGGAGGGAACTAGACTTTTGTCTGAAGGACCTGGGGGAGGAGGGGAGTCTGGGGGAAGGAGAGTGAACTGATTTGGTTGGTAGCTTTTACTGCATGTATGTGTTCTTCTGTGAACCATTAAATTGGGGAGTTCACTTGGGTTACAGCTGGTGCTAATTGTGATCTGAGTTTACTGACTGACCTCCATGTCTTTCCAATCAACAGTCATTGTCTTCCCTGTCTGTTAAGACTTTTGTGTGACTTACGGTGAAAGCAACAGCTTAAAGGACAAAGGATTGAGATGATCAGTTTTTACAGTGATTTTTTTTTAAAATGATCTTTTGATTAAATGCAATATTCCTGTCCATATACCCGGTAAGGATTTGTGCACTTTGGTTTTGGTGGGATACAGAGTTTCTACAAAAGTTAGTGTAAGGAAACCTTTTATTTATTTAAAAAGAAATCCATGAGGTGAAAAAAAAAATATCTAACCCAATACTTTTCGATCTGAATAAAAATATTTGGCTTGTTTAACCAAACTGAAACATCTTGTTTTGAATCAGCTCATTGTTAAATTGGGTCTGTTCAGTCTTACGAGTGCTGCCCACTGCACTCACCTGGCTCCTTGACTGTTATTCCTGCTTTGATTGGGCTTTGTGGTGCATCATGGAAGTTTTTCCTATAGAGGCATCATAGGAGATATATTTTGAGTATGAAACCCAATCCATAAAGGGATAAGAGCAATGCACTCACAAACACCCACTTGCACCAAGGACCATAAGCTGATGCAGTTACTGCCAAATAACCTTGAAGCAAGCTGTTTCTAATATGTTACAATTATACCTTTCCTGGTTTAAATAATCTTTGAGCTTAAATTCTGAAAAGAGCTGTGATATTTTAGCTTTTTCTCCAGCTTGGAGAGAAAAACAAACAATTAATGGTCAGAATTTACTGTGGAATATTAAATCAGATCGTTCTGTTTTGTTCTAATGCTACACATACAAGAAAAATTGATCAAAACCTCCTACTTCAGATTTATATCTTATACCATTTTATGCCATTTTTTTTCCCCAAATATTTAAACTTTCAGCTCCAAAAGCTTGACAGGTCCCTGCACAGAAAGTCCTAGGACAAGGAACTCCAAATATAGTTTCCTTTTTTCTCACTAGCCTCTTAAAACAAAGTACAAAAGTTAACACAGAACGGCCTTTTTCTAACTACAATAAATCTGACAACAATTTACTTTATATGAGGTCTTATGTAATGCACTGTTTATCTCCTGGGCAGAATTTCTTCTTGACTTCTGACTTAGCTGGAAGTACAATTACTCCTGTAGCAAGGAAAACTGCCCCTTCTGCAAGTGCTCCCACGCCCATGTTTGTATGTCTTGCTTCTGCTGCACCGCATGGATGGAACGTGCAGGTTTCAAAAACTCTGGTGTCAGCCAAAAGCTGAGTTTTAAGGTGGATTTTGCCTAGCACATCCAGTGTGCAGATTTAGTTGAACTACCCAGAAGCCTGGAAGTGTTACAGTTTGCACCTTCACAAAGGCTCTCTGGGCATTGTCCCAGGGCAAGGAGATGAGCTGTGGCAAAGTGGCAATGGTCCTCTCTTATTATTTCCAGGAGAACTGAAGGAAGCTCAGCATCTTGCAGGATGCAGCCATTGTAAAATCTCATGTGACATTGATCATGGCATCCTGCAAAGTATCAGAGATCAGCAAGTAATTATCGATAATTATGTCCAATAGTGGTTTCAAATTTGTTGTTTATTTTCTGTTTTCAGATATTCTGCTCTGGTTGCCCAAAGCAGAAGTCCTAAAACACCCTGCAAAAGGCAGCTCTTTCAGTATAGTGTCTCCTCATCTTTGAAAAGGATAGAGTCCCATAAATCATGCACAAGAGCCTGGTCTTTGCAATCATCTAGTCCAGGCTACAGACCTAAGACCAAAAAAATAATCAGCTCAGTCTGTGAATGCCTCATCCCCAGAATTAATTGTTCAGGTTTTCATCATTATCTCTTGGCTCTTTTGCACATATTATTTTCCAATTTCATTTAAGAGAAAGCTAAAAAAAGAAGCTTTCATTGCAGTATCAAACATCTTTCTGTATACATTAAAAAAAAACCCAACCTCTCTATATAGTTCAAGGATCTATTATTGTTCTATTAACCATGTGACATCTGCGTGTTGGCACAGAGTTTCATGCCCCGTTTGCTCTTGAGGGACTCTACCACTGTTACATTGCTGGCACAGCCATTTTTCTGGGGTAACTGGTGCACAAGGGCAGTGCTATATTAAGTGCAACATATGCTAGAAATCAGAAATGGAAATGCCTCATCATTGCAGTAAGAGCACTAAGCCAAGGCTTAGTTAGCAGCTGGGACACAATATAAAAATAGTAAACCTGGGTGAGAAGGGCTCATAGGAGAAAAATGCAATAAAAGAAGCACGAACGTCTAATTTTCATTTTCAAAACTGACTGGGGAAAACATTCTTGCACAGATTTTTCATCAACATAGAAACAATAGACCCCCCAAATGAGTCTGTTGAAATCATCAGTGAAAAATCTCAAGGGTTTTGGCTGAATGCTCTTGTTCTCATCTGAAGTGGTTGTTCTTTTTCAGTTAAAAATGGAAAATTTCAAGGAAAGAAGATGCTTCTTTTTAAAATCTGCCTTTCATCAAAAGCTCAAGTACAAGCAGAAAAGGGAAAAGTTCTGAGATAAAACTTCTACCCATTTTTTTTTTTTTTTTGACACAGTTATTTGTAGAGCATATTACTAATACTTTAGGCTTTCTTTGGCTAAGTGAAAAGAGTAAATATATTCCAGAACAGTATCTTGTTATAAATCTCAGTGTCGCATCACAAAGGAAAACATCTTCACTGGCCCTGAAAAACTGTAGATACTCAGGGAACCTAGAGACCAAACTGCAGTGCCACTAGACTGGATGTGGAGCAGGGGACTGGGGACTCCCACGTCAGGAGGGCTCTGGGACAGTGCAAGCATGGCATTAGTCTCCTTCACTCTGTAGGGATGTACCCAGCTTCGTAACAGTTGATTCCCAAATGATTCTATAACCAGAGTGCTATGTGCTGTGCTGCTCCATCTGTGGACCCTTTCTGTGGTTGGGATGCATGCTCTGATACTTGTGGTCTATGTCAGAAGGAAACTTGCTCAAAAAATAGTTGTAGGCTAAACCCAGCCAGTACTGATGTGGTTCTTTGGTTTGGAGTAGCCAGTGAGGCAAACTGGATGAGCTTCTGACCTTAAATCCTTGAAAGAACAATGATGAGCCTTTTGGGACTGTATGGAGTAGGCTGCAAACTGGCAAGGCTGAAGGTATCTAGAAGAAAGTAGCCTGTGGGCATGTGGAAGAGCAGGGACCTGGCAATCACAGAGCATGGGAAAAGAAAGTCTTTGGGTTGGGAAGAAATTTTTCTGTCTGAGGGAGGGGCTTGTGGTCAGGGAGAGCACAACAAACATCTCCGAGCAGCTGAGCTGTCTGCTGGTTATATGACTGTGCTGAACCCAGCAACAGCTTCTGTGTCCTCATATGTGATCAAAGGGCAGCACCTGGGTCTGGCACACTGGGCACTCATTTAGGCTCTCAGAATTCAGCTAATCAGGAGTTTATTGTTGAGTTGTTATGTGCAGTCTAATATTATGACATGTAGCTCCTCAGGATTCTTCATGCCTTTTTAGCTTTTGTAGCACCTTACACCAAGGTGCTGCTTGCACAGGGTTCCCCAAGCAGCTTCTTAGAGCTAGCTGCTGCTTGGAGAACACCCAGCTTCCTCCCATCCCCTGCACCCAGTCCCATACCACAGCTGGGTCAGTGAACCAGTCCCAGTTAAAAATCTTTTGTCTCCTTCTCTTTCTTGTCGGAGTGGTTTGTGTGGGCACAACTGAGAGAGGTGATCCATGGTGGAGAGTGATAGGATCTGAGTAACTACTGCTTTGCTCATATTGTGAGGTGGCAGCCCTAAAAGATATTTAGATTATTCCCTCAGAAGCACTGTAAGTGACAAGAAATCACAAAATAGCTGCGTGTCTTGTTTCTGTCCAGCACTACTCAGAGAGTCACTTAAGGCTACCGAGCATCTTTCTTTGGAAGCTGGTTATGTGAGTGGGTCAGTGAAAAATCTCTTTCAAGAGTAATAGAAATTTTCAAGTCTTTAATAAGCATTTTGAAAAATATTTTTGTAGAAAATTATGGTTTTTGTTAAACTGTTTGGTCAAAGAACCAAACTAGGGAGGTTGTTTTTTGCTTGAGTTTTAGGTGTTGCTTGTGCTTGTGCATTCTTCAGTGCTCCTCAGATGTGCCCCCTTCTTTTTGACAGCACTTCACACTTCTCACTTGCCCTCTCACAGAGCTTTGATGCTTTATGAGCAATACAGTGCATTTGAGGATCTGGCATTGTAGACAAGTGAATCAAAAAAAGGAACTAGAGTTCTTATCAGTATCTACAGCATCTTGTGTTTGGTTAAAATACTATTTTTCTTTAAAGTTTCTAGGGGAAAGAAAAAAGACATTCAGTGTAAAGTTTTAATGGATGGTAGGGTGGTAACTGCTGCTAACAGTTTCCACTTGAAATTTTGTTTACTTGTTCCTCCCAGTCTACTGGTTCTCTGTTGCATTACTGTGTAGAATAACATGCCATGGCTGGTGAGCAAACTCAGAAACCTGAGTCTAAGGCTGGCCCTTTTCACTGGTGTCGGAAGATGCTGGGGTTTTCTTGTTGGGATTTCAGCTGTTTGTTCATTCAAGTCTGATCAACAGGTACAATTTTCCTGATAGATTTGGAAGTGATGCTTCACTTTGGCATCAGTTTGTAGTCCAAGACTTTATTGTTATAGCTGTTCTTGTGCAAACTGAATGAGCTGATGGTATAGTTTTCTTTCATTGTGTCTTCAGCATTCACCCTCTTTTCACAGCAGTACCAATTCTCCCAATACATATTTCAAAAAATAGAAGTCCATAAACTTGCTGGATCTGACCAGTCATGTGGACAGTGTTGACCTGGCCCTTGCCAGCCCTATCAGTGTCACTCTATGAAACCTGGCGTTTGCTGAGGGTAAGCAGGAAAACCTTTCCTATGCAAGCAGGAAAAGCTGCCTTGACAGACTGCTTGTCAGAAGTGCTGCTGGGAACATTGATTTAATGTTCTAGGTGATACTCGCAGCCTACACACCTGACCTGAAACCTCATCAGCCAGGTCTGTCCTCAGTGTCACACAAGGTGAGTAACCTGAGAAAAGTTGAAAGTTCAAGCACTTCTGCATGCTATGTCAGCCTCCTCCTGGCCTCTGAAAGAGAGGCATTGGTGCAGCACTGGCTTCTGCTAATGGTGGATCTATCATACTTATGCGCTGGTCATGACAGCTTGATCTTTTTTATATGATGTATTACTGTGGGTATCATATAAAAATGCGCCTTGAAAAAGCACTTGAAGCAGCAGAGGATAGTAACTTTGTGAATTAGTTCAAGGTTGCCCTAAAAAAACTTCCGTCAATGGCATCATCCTGCTGTGTGATATCGGCACAAAGACTAGTCAATACTCTATCTTGCTCCACACTGAATTTGCAGACAGCTGTGCTTCATCAGACCGGCTCTGCCAGTCCTTTGAAAACACCGATGTGCAAGGGAGGAAATGAGGCACACAAAGACAGTACTATTGTAGTAAAGTCATGACCTTACTAACCCCTGGCCTTGTATTCATACAAACAATACTGTGACCAAATAAGACTACAGCCTTCAACACATGGAGAGTCAATACAACGTTGCTGAAGGATAATATATTAATTTCATTTACACAGCTAAGAAAATCCAGAATACACCAGCCATAGTGAGCATGTTCTGACCTCTAAGTTGACCTCTTAGAAAATTTTTACAGAGCTATATAAAAAGTGAGAGAGAAATAGTAGATGCTCATCAAATTAGGAGAAGAAATTGCCTGAAAATGGCATTTGGGAGACCGAGCTAAACAATTTTTAAATAATAGAGTTGGAAACACAATGAAAATAGCCCTACCAAAATAGAATATATGTGAGAGAATTTTTATAAAGCTTCACAAGGCTTCTGTGAATATAATATGCAAGATGGGAATATTGGATTCAAAATAATAAAAAGCTCCCAGTCAAGCTCCATTTCATTGCAATGAGCTGTAGTGGCTTTAGGCAGATACTAAGAGTTTGCAAGTAAATGCTTAAGCAGTCTTACATTAGAGATAAATATGACGTATCCACATGTAGTAGAAGCACTTCGTAGGATAAAGAGAATCTCCCAAAAATCACAGTAGAGGCAAAGCTGGAAGCTGTGATGGATTCATCTGAGGCCACTGTATGAACTACAGCATAAGAGGCCAATTAATGTCAGGCTATACAGTGAGCAGATCATAGGATCCAGGACTTTTTGCACTTGGAAACCAAATGCAAGGTTTGAACTGATAAGACTAGGAAGCAAAGAAGATCCTTGGAGACAATAGCCCATGCGATTCAGCTGCTCTCTGCAGTTGTACCCATGATTTTTCTGTATGCTGAAGAAGTATTTGCAGATGCAACCCTACCAAACGGTGAGACGACACTGCACAGAGCGGGCCTGATTCTCGTCCTAGTTACGCATGTGTAACTTGCATTGTGTGACTGTACATCCAAAGCGAGGTCTGGTTTGTTACATTAGGCACAGTTTACTGTAAGGAGGTGTTTAGGCAGTCTGTAGCTCTAAAACCAGCTCTGTAACAGTCCTGCTTGTTGTGTGTGTGTGCATAGACACACACACTCTCCTATGATGAATAGTGATGAATTCAGGCTGCCTCTCCCAGCCCCTAGTCTAACTGCATAGTTAGACCTTTCAAGACCAACACAACATGTGATGCATCCTACTTTTTCATAGAATACTTCCCCAAAATAAAATGGAAAGTTTAATCCTTCCCCAGACCTGTTTTTTCTTTTTTTTTTTTTAAAAAAAAACCTTCTCAAATGATGTTTCTTTGTGCTGTAATTTAGGATCTGTATAAATATATTCTGCTGCAAAGGGTGATAATTACCACACCCACAGAATTTTATAATACACACATCTAATTGTAGTACAGTTATTTGTGGCAGCCAAGCACTGAAAATATACTTTTATTGTATGCCTCTAAGCAGCGATAAAAAAGTCTTTTTATTGCTACCTGAATGTATACTTTCAGGGCATTTTTACTTCACCTAACTAATCTGCTTTTAGATTTTGGTCTTTTGTGTGGCTTTCAAAATTCCCTTTCTGCAATTAAGAATATAGGTAATTAGTAGGGACATAAAAAAACTCTCTGGGAATGTCTTGTCAGTGCGTCACAGTGTCCTGGGGCATGCCTAAGCTGTATCCAAAAAAAGGTGAAAGACTTTCCCATTGGTACACCAGAAGGAAATTCAGATATTGCAATTTCTTGTGGGTCAGCCTGGTCAGGGCAGGACCTTGACCAAGGCAGGGGGGGATAGTTAAGGTCTATTTTTCACCCTTTTATATATGTCTTGCGGAAGAAAAGGCCAAGTCCTCCACTCCCTTTCTTTTTCTAAGAAGCAACAGCCTCTTCCACAATTAACTGGTGCTCCCAGAAGTTTTACCTACACTGTTCAACAAATTAGTGCCATTATTTGCTCCCACATCCTGGTCCCTCAATTGCTAGCACTCCACAAATGTTGCTCTGGTCTGAAAAAGGCCCTTAGAGGCAATCAGCTCTTTGAATTTAAATCCCAGTATTGTGATGGTTTGCCCCAGAGGCTGTCCCCTACAGGCAGTCCCTATAGTTTCCCTATAGGCTGTTCTCTTGTCTCTTCTGAGTTCAAGACCTGATCTTGCCAACCTCTCCCAGACTGTGTCTGCTAGGGGCAGTTCATTCCTGAATCGCTTGCTGAAGCCTGTGCTTATCAGAACTTGTTTCAGGATTTGCTGAAGAGTGAAGCCTGAGCAGGAAACTCTCACTCCCTCACATAGTCTTAAAATCCCAAGATTTAGGATGTCTCAAAGGATTATATGCTGTACCATAGGCCTTCACCGTCTGAACAGGTTGTGATTTGCTTGCTGCTTGCATTTTGCAAGGAGAAAGAGTACATCCAGTGCAGTTGGAGGGAGCTTTGGGTCAGATCACCAAGGGTCCTGCCTCTGACCAGGTGGCTGTGGTCATTTTTAACTCCAGGCAAAAAAAAAATCCCCCTGGGCAGAAAACATAATTTAACAAAGTCCTTACTGAGTCGGGGAGAGACCTTGTCTCTCTGCTTGCTGGAAGGAGACAGAAGGAGATGGCTGTGACACCCCAGAGCAAGACATCCAAGGGATGTGTCCCCCTGCACAGTGCATCAGGGGATGCTGCTGGGTGAGTCACACTGTTTTTTAGCAGGCACTGTTCAGAGCAATGCTTCTGCACTTCTTTGAGTGGTTTACACTCTTGAGGATAAGCTGGTGCAATTTTGACTGCAGAAGGGACAAAAAAAAAAACAGTTAAAAGGCAGAGTTTCAAAGTCAGGTTTACACATGGGATTACAGCAGAAAGATTGGGGCTGGAGGGAGAGGCTGAAGGGGGCATGGGGAGAGCTGGCACTGACATTTTGCGTGACAGGCTACACCGCAGCTGGCAGCAGCACAGACCCTGCACGGTGCGGTGCACTGCAGCATGCCTGGTGCTGAGACTCAGAGCATGCTTCGTGCCTTATCTGGGGATCTCCACGTTTCAGCTTCATGGGTTGGAGCAGGCCTTTACCAGTCTTCAGCTCCCTCTGTCCTCAGGCTGTTTCCATTCACCCTCTCAAAAGATCTCTTTAAAAAGAATGCACAACTAAAGCCTTTGGCTCTCAAAGCTCCCAAAAGGGTTTGAATGCACCCTGCTCCCTTTGAAAGGACACACTTATACCCTCTGGCAGTGCAGAAGCCCTCTGCCCTCGTGCTGCTGTGGGACCTGCAGGAGCCCTGGAGGTTTCCAGCATCATGGCAGTGTTGGGACACCACCATCCCTGTGCCACCATGCTGTCCCCTGAAGGGCACTCCGCACCTCTCCTGTGGCTAAAGCAGGGACAGGACCAGGCTGCCAAGTCTCTAAGGAGACAGCTGCAGCCCAGATGCCTCCTGTTACAGTTTGTTGCAAGGAGGCAACTAATCTAATTGCCTAATTTGAGGGACCAGGTGGAGAAGCCCTTTGGAACCTGCCCCCTTTCCCCATCTCCGGCCCTCTCTGGGCAGTCTAGATTTCACCCTGGATTGTCCATGTCCTCCTGTCCCTGTTTCTCCTCTTGCCCATTTCTGCTCTCTCCCTGGGCTTCCAGCACAGATCCCAGCATCAGCCCCTTCAGTCCCTTCACCTTCCTATTCTTCCAGCACCTCCTGAAACCAATTTTCAAATCAGCTCTAACTGTGAAACTTTTCTTCTGGAATGCCTCTGCCTACCATACCTATTCCATGATTATCACCATGATGAGTTTATGAAGGTGACACTGAAGCCCAGCCCCGAGGACTTTTGTTGCATAGTCAGAGAGCAAATTCACAAAACACCAGCTTGACCCACTATCCCCCACTGTCTTTCCAATATGATGACAGTAATAAGTTTGTTGGTAGTCTAGCTGCCTTCATTGATTCATTTAGATTGTTTTTGAATAATCTTGCTCAGCACCTTTTTAATGTCCTGTCTAATATTGATTAGAAAATCTTGAAAACATAAGTTCATTGGAGGTAAACAAATATGATAGAAGTGCTGAAGAGAGATGTGTCTGGCATGCTACCAAAAGATAGGTCAAGTATTGATTTTTGTCTGTCTCCAAGCCAAGGTGAGCCTGAATGAATGGTTGGAAGCATGAGGAGACTGCAGAAAGTTACTGCTTTAGGGTCTGTTACACTTTAGCTAGAAGCAGCACCGTAGCACCTAGATCTGCAGTGTGGTGCAAGGTCTAGGACACTGTGGTCACTGCTCAGTGAGAAAGGTGGCACATCCCTTGGGAAATACAGGTAGATGTCTACCAGAGCCCTTTCCCACAGGGCTTAACTGGATTTTTTTTATCTTTGGGAAGAAGATGTTGTTGCTCCATCTTTGGTATGTGGGTCTGACCTGATGGATGGGCTTGGGGAATGCCAGTTTCCTTTGCTGGCAAAACAGGTGGCAAGTAGCACTGACCCTGGTGTGCAGGCACAGAGCTGTCCAGCACTATGAGGTTTTAACCTCAGCAGGGGTAAGTCTGTAGCAGGCTGGGAAATCTTTCCAGGGCAGATACTCAGTACATTCACTCAGAGTTGCATTGCTCTACTTGTGCTCCAAGAGACAGGACCCAGGCTTTTGTGTCTGCTCTGCAGTTATTGAGTGACTGGGAATTGAGAATATCCCTGTGGATATTCTGATTTGACAAGTACATGCACAGATAATAACAGAAAGCTTTTATTGTGGAAATAGAGATCAAGTTAAAAAAACAAGGGCCCTGTTTGTTAAAGCTTTGGTTGCACTTTAATATGTTACACTTGGTGAGTCACCCTGAGAGTCACTGGGACATATATGCTAACGTTGCAATGCAGTAGGCTGGGTAATGAAGAGCGAAAGATCATTCCAGTTAGGAAGATGACTGAAACAGCTCTGTTCACCTGCATATCTGTCATGGCTAATGTGCAGAGCATCTTATCTGTATCCCTAATCTGCTTAAAAGCATGACTCACACAACAGGCCCATGCCAGAAAGATGACGGCAAGAGATCTGAATGCTGGGGCTGACAAGCCCGCACTGGGACTGCTTACCAGTGGCCAGTGGACTGAGCGAGCTGTCCCCCTCGGTCCTGGGGCTGCAGCTCTGAGCCAGTGATGATGTTGCAGTCCAAGTGCTCTGGGCATCCCCGCTGAAATGACAGGACAGTACTGTGGATGAGATCACTGTCTCATGCTGGTGCTCTGGTCCTGGCTTGTGGTGGGTGTCCAGGAGGCTCAGAGCTGGGAGGGAGCGCTTTGAAAATACAGCTCTTTCAAGAGTGTGTAATGGGCTGATAGATTCCCTCCCTTCTCAAGGCAAAGCTTTGTTTATTTGAAGGAGATGGTCCTACCATCTGATAGGCACCTGGTAACTGCAATCTGTATTTATTTATGAATGACTTTATTTTATTTTTTATTTTTAAAAATTTTATATTAAAATTTGTTTATTTATGAATGCATTTATTTATAAATAAGTGCCATTCACATGTGCACAGCCTAAATGGCTCATGCCTGTCTATTGTACAGTGTGAGGATTTGCTCCTCATCATTTCAGGAGTGAGGCATTGCTGGAACTCTCCTTTGACTCCTTTTCAAATACTTTAAATGTGCCAAAGCACTAGGAAGGCCTAGAACTGCTGAATTCCTTTAAGAAATAAAATGAACACATGCTCCTGAAATGACGAACAACCAAAGTTAGCAGTATATGGGAGGTTGTAGGGATTCCTCACTCAGCTGCACTGGGAAGATGGAGTGGCAAAGGTGACAGGAACAAGAGAGGTGACTGGATTCCTGGACTGGGACCTGCTATTGAACTGCTGCATGCCCACAGAATTATATTCATTCACAGCTGTCCTCAGGTGCTGCAGGCTCACTGTGCAATGTCTTGGCTTCCTCCCTCGCTATTGCTGCTGCTTCTGTCTCTGAAGATTGCCTGGCTGAGGGATGTCTGTGTGGATCAGGGCTGGATGATGCTGATGGAGTGTTGCAATATCTTTCCTGTTGAGTGACAAGCAGCATATGAATCATCAGCTGGTACTGAAGGGGGGGGCTACATTCTGCTTCAGTCTCCTTTCCCCTTTGACAGGGCCCCCCAGGGCTTGTCACACATGAAGCTTGTATAGTCAAGGCCTTACTCTTGGTTTTATCCTGGGAACAGTAGTTAAGTAATTGCCTAGATAGGATCGGGAGATAAACATTCCGATGGCTCTTAGGAAAAGATCCAAAGAAGATGAGCTCCTAAAAGCCAGGTATGGCAGCACCTAAGTAGAGGAGCCTGGCCTCAGTGCTGCAATTCAGCACTTGGTGTGAGCAGCCTGTGGGGTGGGAGGAGGGTCAGCCCCAAAGAAGTGCTGAAGTGCTTAGTGGGGAGATGTCCCCTGCCTGCTGGCAGAGCCTGCAGCTCCTACAGCGAGGCATGAGAGAAATACTGAGGGCTTTAGTGCCTAAGTAGTTTTCTGGATCTGCCTCTTGGCAAAACTCCTGCTTATTTTAGAACAGTTGGGAATTTGTTATGCTCGTTGTTGGTTTCCTTCTTCGGATCCTGCCTTCACCCTGCAATAGGCAGAGGCAGCCAGGTGAAACAGCCAAACTGCATCCCTCTGGACCAGGACCTTGTAGAAGTCTCTCAATAAACAGGTTGCTCCTTATATGCTTTTCAGACCTTCCGGCAATGCTGTCCTAGAGACATCTTTAGAAGCACAAATTCTTATAAGGGCATTGTGCTCCTGGTCTAGAAATCCCCCAGGAGCTGCTGTACCCCTGGCAGCTTCAGCAACTCCTATGGCATGAGAGCAAAGAGCTTGACTGCTATTGCCTGTGCAGAAATGGTAAATAACCAGCCCTCTCCCATTTCTCTTTAGTGACTGATCCTCAAAGTGCTGCTACTGAAAGGCTTGTCCCTTGTTCATTCCTCAGATAAACCCTTTCATTTATCAGCTGACATTTCGGCCAAGCTGTCTTTCCTTGGGGCTTGGCAAGAACTGAGTGAGAAACTTGTTTAACTTGGTGGACGGGCTCTGCAGTAAGAGAAGTCTGGCGATGCTGAAGGGTGCTGGGGATTGTCAGCTCCCTTTTGCAGGTAAGGAAAACCTAACAACACATCAGTCTGCTCCTAACAGTTCGTTACCTCCCGATGTTCATCTACTTAGACTGCAGCCTCTTCACTGGGCAAATGGGAGTTATTATTTCCAGCAGCAAATTGACTCCATTAGAGTTCAGCTGCCTGACGCTCCAGCTGCTAAAGGGGTGGGAGTGGCGCTCTCTGGTTGCTACAAATTAGACATCTCCATTCCTGATTTGCCTTTACTGCTCTACTTTCCCTCTCTGCATCCCTTCCAACTCAGCCCCTGGTCTGATGCTTTTTTAACCTTTTCTCAAAGCCGTAGTCTCCTTTTCATTCCCATCCACAATGCAACATTGGCAGGTTTGTTGGCTTTGCCATCTTGTCCTGTGGTCCCTCCCTATCTGAGATACTCTCCTTTCAGGCAGCGTGTAACACAGTGGCTGCAGACATCTGTCATTAGCTGGGCCCCCTTTTACTTGTACTGTGCAGCTCCCCTTTCCCACCATCTGCCTTTGGTTCACAGCAGGAAAACATGCTGAGTGAAAACCCAAAACAACTAGAAGTCTTGCTAGAGCTACACATTTTTATGTGGTTATTTGGGGGAAAAAAAGCCCCCAACATTTTACTCTGTATCTGCAAGGTACAAGTACCAGCAAATAGGAATGTGGCAGAAGGTGACCTGATTTTCTAATAGCTTTTTCTCAAGCAGTTGATGTTTTCACTAGGTCTTCTTGTGTAACTCAGAAGGGCAAAGATGAAGCAGTACACAGATATTCAAGAACTGGAGTTTATGGCAGATCTGGTACTGACCTGGGACTGAACTGGTTTAGTGGAAGGATTAGGTCTCTCAGATTCTCACTGTATTTATGACTGAGACATGGGGCAAAAATAACCCCAAAAGAATTAAACTGTGAAAATTAGCATTTGACAAGCAAAGGAAGTTATCAGGCCTAAAATGAAATATATAAAGCACATAGAAATCCATAACATTGTAGAAAAGGAGATCTAGAAAGAAAAGGGATGTTCAAAGTGATGTTCCATAAAAAGTGACATGCTAAGCTGAACATGCTGTGGATTGATAGCATTGTCCTACCGTCCTACTAGAAGATCAGCAAAGCCGGAGATGAGACCTGTCATGTCTGTTTTCAGTGGACACATTAGCTCTGACAGTGATGCAGAGTTTTGTGGCGTGAATTGAAGCAGTTTGCAGTGGGTGCATATTGCCGCTAATTCCAATTATCTGTAATTCAGTGGACTGAAGGGAACCAGTGTCAGTCCTGTAAATCATCCGCTGAGCAGGGTTACAGGATGAGTCTCTGGTGTGGTTGTAGTTTAGTGAAGCACCACTGGTGCAGCACAAGCTGTTGCCTGCTGAAAACAAGAATGTTAGACACTGGAAGTCAGTGGCAACTCACACCTGTATAAAGGAAGTGCCAGCTAAAGCTCCACATTACTCTCAGTGTAGTGGAGCAGCGTTATGAAAGCTGTCCCCAGAGCTGGGTGGTACTGCCACTTAGAAAGATGCGTATTCAGAGTAACGGGAAACATTTCCAAGTCTCAGGAAGAGGGAAAAGGGCACTGAGAAAGTGTCAAGTACAACAGCCATAGCAGGCTGAAATGGCTGCAGCTTGGTCATGATGTGGGCAGAACAGATGGATTTACTACGCCTGGGAAACACTTGTGCTGATATTTCAGGGTGATCCATGGGTACATGCTAGAGATGCCAGAGAGACTGATTTAATGTTCCATGAGAAAGGCAGTGTTAGAGGTGTATTTCTGAGAGCCTCTCTGCTCTCCAGAGCTATTTACAAGCCTGCGTTGTGCTCAGACTTTTGCTGCGCGGAGCTGGTGGGTCTGTGACACTGAGGATGCCATGGTCAGCAGATGGCACAGCTTTGGGTGATACTCTCCCTCTTCTGTGCTGGATCACTTCCCACCAGTGGTACAGACACCACCGTCTGAGAAACTGCCTCGGAAACAGCACTTTAGGGAAGAGTTGGACTGCCAATGATGGTAGATCTGCCATGTTGCCGGTAGGTTAGTTACTTTTATAACAAGCAGCAGCAGCAAAGGACTAATCAGTGCTTATTTTCCAAAAAAATTTGTCTATCCCCAGCTCCTCTCCACTGGATCATGTTATAAGCCAGTCAGCTGGATGAAGAGAGGTCTTTATATCACATGAAGATGTTAAGTCTTCGAAACCAGCCTTCAGTTGGATCTTGCATGCTGCCATTGAGCATCCTCACTGCAATGGTGTTCTGGCAATTTGGGATGTGTGGGCTTTTTCTCAAGCTTGCTTTAAAGGTTCTTGAGATGTGTTTGAGAAGGGTGGACACCAGCCAGGGTGCTTGGGGGCTTTCCTTGTGGAAGGAAGGTCTGGGTTGCTCTGAAATGGAAACTGCTCTATGAATCAGCGATCCTTCTCTGTGTCAGAAATTGTTTAGTTGCTGACTAGTAATTCCTGATGTTCATATCACGGGTTTCATGCCATGAAATAAAGGCTCACACAGCCTGTTCTGAACTGAGCATCCCCTGCACCTTTCTCCTGCGCTTCCTCAGCTTTCATTAAGCTTCATTAAGGAAACCAAACATACCGTGTTTATATGAAATGACACCTTTTCATTACTGTTGAAGAGGATGAAATGTAAGCATTTGCTGCAATTCACACTTGTGTTATAACACAAATGCAGAAAAAGGCTCGGAGCACTTTTATTTGCCACCTTCTGCTTAGCAGTCCCAGCACCCCAGGTGTGAATGGGGAAGCAGGTGGGCTCTGGAGCTTGTCCTTAGGTTGTTGCTCCTCTCTCTTTATGTGCACTTACCCACATGCACATGTGTGCACCCCATGTTTTAAGCGGTTGCTAACAAATAATTTTGCTATACACATGGAGAACACCTTCTGCTTTGGAAGCCTTTGTAGATAAGTGATTTAGGGGAGGATCTTTTTTTTTTTTTTTTCAAATCAGGGCAGCTTGTTTATTCAGCTCTCCTTTTTCAGCCCTGAGCACCAGCTAAGTACCGGATGGACCATCACAACAGCTAATCCTTAGTTTTGGGCTGTTCAGACCTCAAGTTCCAGTGCCTGCAGGTATTCACTTAACTGGTCGCTAAACATTGGCAATGAATGTGGCTGAAGGGAGAATGGGAGGAAATGAATGGTCGGATTCTGGGCCTGGGGAAGGAATGGCATTATGGGGTGAGGGTTAAGGTGGGCCAATGACGTTATTTTTAAAGTGAGACCTTATTAACAAAGATCACATTGAGGAATGCTAACAGCATAGGAAACAGCTCAGTTTTATTTTCTTTTTCCAGTTCCTCAGTGACATTAATCATATGACTTGGCTAATAAGCAATGATGATGTCTGACTGGATGGGGGGGGGCACTCTGTAACTGCATATTTTTAATTTTTCTTCATATATGTATAATGATGTATACACAAACCCACAGGGAAGACACTAGATGAAAAAGCAAGAAGGGGGCTGTGAAATAATACCCTTCTCCTTACACCCTCCCTGTATCTCATACATTCTTGCACCTCTTTTGAGCACCTTGGCATCCTCTGTCCAGCCACAACCACCTCCCTCAATCTGAGGTCCTCTCTTCCCTGCTTCAAACACCACTGTTGCTACTCCAGGGTCTAGAAGGGAAAAGTTTACCCCTGACTTCTCTCTGTTCCTGGCCTTTGGCACTTCTTCAGTTTACTTTTAAGATTTGCTCTCACGTTTCAAGTGAGAGATTTCGGGTTTTTTCAGTGTGAAGGCATTGGCAAAGCTAGGCACGTCAATTCTGTGTTTCTTTATGGGTCAGGTATGGGACAGGCAACAGCAGTCTGAGATTTCCCATGCTGCTTTACACAGCACTGACCTCTGCAATGGCCCAAACTTTTATGGAGGGTAAGAAGTAGTTCAAATTCTGTGTCAACTCAGCCCTCAGCCCACAGAGTATCATGCAGGATGGCTCAAACATGCCAAATTGTGTGTTGTGATTAAGCGGAATGGTCCATGATCTATTAAGATCTGAGCAAATTACAGACACATTAATTAAACATAGGGTCTCTGGTTGAGCCTAAGCCACAGATGGCATCCCACAGATGGAATGCCACTCTTGATATTCACAGAGCCACTCAGCCCTTTAACTTCAGCTTGTGCTGATTAGCAGAGCAATTTGTTTTAGGTGCAGCTATTGGCCTCTGCTGAGGAGAGTGCTCTTAAATGGATATCACTGACAAGGGCCCAGTATACAGAAAGAGGCACGATGGGGAGCAGGGATAATGGAAACTCCAAAAGTTATCAGCTGTTCTTCCATCCCAACCTTTCAAAGCAGCAGGAAGGGAGTTGTGCACTGAGATCCCACTGATGCTCAGCAGCATTTGGCTATTTTACTACCCTAGGTGCTGGTTTTTGACTGATTGTAGCTGTGATCTACTGGAGGATGTTATGATTAGATCTTTTAATACTGAATGTGGAGCTCTTTTATAATGGAAACATTTACCCTTTTAAGCTGAGTCCTAAAATCATCCTTGTCTCTCCCTCCAGAAGGCTCAGGTTATGGCTCATTGGTTTTTGTGTTGTCTTTTTGGCAGTGCTTGTGGGAAAGATGCATGATAGCATAGCAGGGTTTATTTAGCAGGAATGGCTACTGGTGATAACCTAGAGTGAGGCCCTGTTCTGTTAAGCACTATGCATCCTCCGTGCCAAAGAGGGGAAGGATTACACAAAATAAAATTTCTTACATCTGGCCACGTGGAAAACGGTGCATGGATATGAAATGACTTTTCCAAGGTCATACAAAAATCTGTGGCAAAGCTAAGACCTAGCACAAGACAGTCTGAGTTCTAGGCCAGCACAATAATGTCAATTATAATTATTAATGTCAAAGGAGGAGGAGGGAAGAATAGAGAAATGACATTTCTGCAAGGAAGAGGATGGCAGGGAATTATTTAACATTTTAAGGCATCATGACACTGTGTGTAAAGATAAGTGTGGGATTCTAAAATCAAAATAGATTTCTTTTAAAATACACCATCTCATTTTTAACATTAATTTTTAATTAGAGAGGTGGGAGGGAATTTGCTATTACTGTCTTTGAAAGAAGGCAGCCTGTTACGTCAGTAATTAAGAGTGGTGCTGGAAAGGGCTTGCATGCTTTTCCTTCATCCACTTCAGGGCCTCTTTTTTAACTGTAAGTGGCCAGGCTTGCCTGAATATGCAATGGTTGCCCTGATAAAGGTTCATCTTCAGAAACAAGATGAAGGTACTTTGTAAGTTCTGGTGCATGTTCTGGCTAGCTAGCTCCAGCATCAGAGCTGGCTTCTGTCTTCCAGCCTCTGTTACCAAAGGCAGCACTGGCCAACAACCACCACATAATGGTGCAGCTCCTGGAAGAGTGGGGAGCATGTTAGTGTGAAGTCCCAGAAAAACTGGAGCCTCACTTTTTGCATGAACAAGGAAAAGAGCAAACCAATGCAACTGTGATGTGGATGTATATGTCTCCCTATAGACATCAGTGAGGCATGAAATATTTGGGGACAGCTTGCCCACGTCTCATGAAAGACACATGAACTTAATATTTGGGGCAAGGCATGGACTACAAAGGCTGGAGGGCAGGACACTGGAAAGACAATGCTTCTCACTGGTCCCTTATCTCCAGTGACATCTCTAAGGGACCATCTGCAGCCTATAATAGAATGTTTAGAGCTGTGACAAACCAAGGGCAATTAGTCTTGGGCCTTCATCTTCTTCATCTGAAGTTTATTTAAATTCTTTCATGTGGGCTGTGGTTGTTCTGGTAGTGCTTTCTGCTGTAAACAGCTGTGTGGAACACTAGCTTTCTTTAGTGCAGCATCTGCAGTTGCTCCTCACTTGGCCAGTAATAGAAGGCTGTGGCTATACTTTTGTACGTCATCATGTGTACTGGCTCCAAGCCCAGACCTTTGGCCAGGACTGCTCACACTTTCTTCCTCAGCAGTAAAGTATTTGCATTTGAATCCTTGTGTTGAATCCCTTGTGTTTAAAGACCTGCTTGTAGGTAAGGAAAATTAGGTTTTGATGGAACATCCAGGTACTGCAATCAAGTTTTCTAAGGCTTTAGGCAGGGGGATGTGCTGGCATAGTATCATTTTCATGACTTTTGGGACATTTTCCTCATTTTTGTGACAAGTGTAGGGTTTAGGGAAACTTCCGTTGTCCAGATAAGCCTATTGCTCACTTCATATTTCAGTGGACTTGATCGAAACAGAGATGAAGCTGTCTTGGGCAGGGGCTTCACAAGTAGCTTAGTGGGAGCTTTCTCTAGAACACTAAGGTTAATAGCAACAGTACCAGTATGCAGTGCTGTCTTGGGGCCAGTGGCTGGAGACTTGGAGGTTAAGTTGGAGCAAAGAGTCTCCAGTTTCATGATGGGAGATGTCTTGATACCAAGGGATAAATTAGTTCTCCCTCAATTTTGTGGCTGTTGGAGGATTTCTTGGAGCCAGGGCTATGAACTTCTGCAGCTTGTTTGGAGAAAAAATTGGAAAAATCTGTTTCAGAAAAAAATAATTAAAATCTTTTTCTTCCTACAGAAAACTGAGATTTCAAGTTTTCATTCATACTCTGAATAAAAACTGTGGAATGTTTTGATTTCCAGTAGTAGGGAAATACTAAGTTCTGACCAGTTCTGAGTGGAACTACGTTTTTCTTTTTCACTTTGGCCTTGTATTTCCAGTTAATTCTCATTTTCATCTGGAATTTTTTAAGTCAGAGCTAGTGAGCAGTACTAGGTGATTTTCTCTGCTCTACTAGATGTGTGCAGGCTTCTGGGGATCCATTAATTCCATGCCTGTTGAAAGATCTTTCTGTCAGTATGTTTCTTCACTCTAGTAAGCTGTTGGGGTGCTCTGCTGGGCTTAATATTCTCAGATAGCGAGTCCTTGATCTCAGTCAACCTTCAGTTCTACCAGGAAAGTCAATTTATCCAGATTCTGTTAGTTAGCTGCTGAAATTTTGGCACACTGAGGCACACTCTGAGGCACACTGACGACTCTGGAAGGCTTCTCCTGATTTTATTGGTTATAGAATTAGTACTGACTTTGTTATTTTCAAAATATGGAACAATATCTTCCCCCCCCTTCATTTCTGAATATATAGCTTTCAATACAAGCATCAGCAAAATTTACTTGGAACTGTATTAGTTTTACTATAAGGAGTATTTTATATGAATTCTCATAATACAGATTCCAATATAAGACTTAGCCTTCTTTTCCTTTAGAAAGCATTATTCTGTGCTTTCTTTCCCAGCTTTATAATGCTGGGTGATCTGTCCCTTCCCAAAAGTGTGCTGTTGGTATAGCTGGCTGTTACTGGTAATTATAGCCTTTCACAAATTAATAACCTCCTTTGGAGTGTACTCTACAAGGACTGGTTCTGTGGGTAGGGAGCAGAAAAACTAAGAATGCTGGAAATTTTCCTTAAAAAATACTGTTGTGTTTGAAAGTTTTCACCATCTGCTTTCCTTGATATGATGAGGACCAATGGAAGGACAATGGAAAAAAATCCCATTTTATTCAGAAGGAGATAATGATATGAAAGGGAGAATTCGTCCTTCCAACATCTCATCAGAAAACTCCTGAAAACAGGGAAATGAAGATGTACCTCCTTTTTATAGTGATCATTTTCATTTTAAAAAGTCCAGTCTTGTCCAAGCTCTGTTGACAGAAAAGTTTATTGATTATTTCTCTGTATTCATGGTGCCCTTCCTGACCCTGTTTAATTTGGATCCCATGTGGGCACTTATCTTCGTGGTCACTGTGGTTTAATGTTAGTGTTTGAAAAATGATACACAGCTCCTGGAGTCTTCTTCGTGGGCTCGGAGTCTCAGAATCTGTTAGGTCCTATCATCTTTGGTAGCCATCTCTTCTGTCCTGTCTCAGGACTGATAAGCTTCCTGCCAATACAATAATATCTAACAGCATATTTTTATGTTGTTGGAAAGAAACTTCCCATCATTTCTTATCTGGGTGCTTAAATTGTTCCACTTGTGGTGAAGTGCAGGGGGTGTTCATCGCTTCACCTCACAGCCAGTTTCTGAAGGATGTTTTTCTCCTCCAGTGTGCCGCCATGGCAGCCCTGTTTACTTCGTAGGACCATAGCGATTAAGATCGCCTCCATGCACAAAGGTCCTATGCATCCAGCTCATGGCTGGAGGTGGATAAAGCCCCAAATTGTGCTATCCACCCTCTGGAGCTGGGAGCCCAAGGGATCTGAGGGTTTGTATATCAGCGGTGGATTTGGCCAGCGTACCGTCAGGAAGTGAGCCCGAGGCATGTGCTCCCCACACGGGATGCCGTGCCGAGGAGAACAAGGAGGCTGTTATTAAAGCAGGGCCTGGCAGAGTGAAGGTAGCACTGAGAGACTTCAGAGAGGAGGTTGTTTCACCGGAGAAGCTGGCCTGCGGCAATGAGCCTCGGGAGGCTGAATACGCCATCAGAGAAGAAGGAAAGAAGAAAGCTCCTAAATGAAGCGACTTTGACGCCACGCCGTTATTGGTTTGGAAGTATCCCCTACAATGCAGGTCTCCCGAGGAGTGTGTCTGCGTGGAGGGCTACACAGCTCTCAGGGGTACCTTGGCTGGATGCTGTTAAATAAAGATTTAAGAATCAGAAGACAAAGCGTTACAGACTGGAGGGGCTGGGACTGCAAGCCCTCTGTGGCAAAGGACTCTTTCTTCCCCTGTCTGCAGGCTGCCTAACACAGCAGGGGCCCTGCTCTGTCATTAAAACTCACTCGGCGCTAGCACAGTCCAAATCACCAATATGATGGTTGACTGGCAGGAGCTTTAGAGGGGGAAAATGGTAATTACAACCTAAATGGAAGAGGAGAAATAATGGAAAAATGGAAGTTATAGAACAGAACTGACCACAGAATGCAAAGAGACTTTCTGGAAACCTAATAAAGCATCATTACCTTTGATAGAAGTACCTGGAGAACTGCAGTGGCAGAGTATGAATCAGAAAAAGTGATGCCTGTCCAGTGCCAGCCATAGCCCTTGGATCAGATGGTGTTTGGCCTTTTCTTTCAATCTTTTATCTGTGTTTTCACAAAAAGAGGTGGCACTGAGGGGAATGTGTTGCTGTTCCTATATTCTTCCAATTCCTCTTCTTCCAACTGGTAGTAGCAGCATGCAAATATGTCTAATTCGATTTTTCCACTGTTTCCTGAAGAAAGGTAGTCTCTACCAACTCCGAATCCCCTGGGGTGTCAAAAGGGGTTGGGGAGAGGGGATGAAGTTAATACATTTTCAGTTCTCTCTAGATAGTATTTTTAATTTCATTTTTCCTTAGCAGCAGGCATTCGGTGACCCTTCTTACTTTTCCAGCAGAGATCTGATTACCTCGTATCGGTTCAACATAGTTTTCTACTGGTATTTACCAAGCCATAAGACGTAGAGATTGAAATAAATCTACTTTAGACTACTTCAGCTGTAAGAATGTATAGAAGACCTTATTTGCTGTGAAATTAAATAAGGATAGATACCTGTTTACAATCCCTGGAGTGAAGCCAACAAATGTGTTTCATTACTATGACTAGAAAGAAAAACATCCTCTATAGAAGCTTTTTGACCAAAGTAAAAGGATTCAAAGAACTGGAATCACTTTACTCCTTGTACTTGATTAACAACTGAAAGGCAGGCAAAATAGGATGATTTGGTTAAAAAAAGATCTTGGCTCATGTTCACAAAAAAACCCTCAGCAAACCACTAACTTGTGCCATGTACCTGCATTTTTACTGAATATTTGAGAAGGAAAGCTTGAAATGCCAACAATTATTCCTTCTAAAAAAGGGAAAAAGAAAGAAGAAAAAAAGAAGCCATTACCTAACTGCTGTGTGTCAGCTGGTGAGTTTGATCAGCAGTGCATTTTGGGTTGTGCACTGTCATTTTAATAGTTGATTGTCCCTCAGAAATAAAATATTAACATGCATCCGATTGCAGAAGTTCAATAACGACAGGAGACAGTGGTAATACGTTGCAGCCAGGGACAATGAGGGAGCAGTCAGCAGCAGTAGCAAAGTACTACCTAATTGTCTATTTGAGGCCCATCTTGTCTCTCTTAATTTAGCCAGCTGCCAAGAATTGCTTTTATATTCTATTCGAGATATCTGGGTTCAGATAGGTCCTTTGACTTTCCTCACTCTGCCCATCTCTTCCTTAGCACAGGTTATCATGACTTTGAACTCTACCCAAGGAAGTTTTGCCTACTATACAAACTGGTTATTCAAAAGCAAACTGGAAAGCCAAGGATCTTGCTTTTTACATGGGCATGGGCTAAATGAAAGAAAAAAAAATCACACTTTTAATCTAGGATGCTGCTACTGGGATGACCCCCTAAGTGTCTGATGCACAGCTATACTGTGAACTCGGAGCAGAGACTGTTTTTTGGCTGTGTGTTTGTGTAGGCTGGGATGTTGGATTCCTATATGGGAACAAAAAGAGATGAACAGTGATAATGCAGGGTAAATGTGATAGTGCCAGTAAATGATTAGCGTCCTGAAATGTGAACTCTGCCTTTCTGATGGGCATCCTGCTTACCTTTCCTTCTACCTGCCCGTACAGCCTTGGTCTCTCTAGCCCTGGCCCTGTAATTTTCTGTGTTGGTGTTTTGGGGGTTGGCAGCACAGCTGGGCGCAGGGATGCAGGTTAGCTCTGTCCCTCTCTGAGCCAGAGAGACATCAGCTCGCTCCTGTTCAAAAACCCGGCAAGGGGGTGTGCCCTGCTGAGAGAGAGGACTCATTAGCACTGGCACAGTGTGTGCTAATGAGTCTAAATAGCTTCTGGGGGAAGCTCATGGCTTTCCAGCACAGAGTGGGTGGAGAGCTGTACCTCCCAGTATCAGCATATCCTTCACTGGGTCTGGTTTGCTGGAGTGCACGTTTCAGTTGGAAAGGGAAGAAAAATGGATAGATTTCTAATTTCTTGACCGTTCCTTCCACAAACAACCCTCCCCTGGAGCCTGCAGATTTATCACAGCTGAGAGGGAATTCTGTGGCAGCTTCTTATTAAAATATTGGCAGCCTATTACTGCTCCTTACAAATGATGCAGATGGATCACTGACTGAAACAGTGCTGAAAGGCAGCTCTGTCTGAGGTGAAACACTCTTTGTCCATCACTGCTACCTGTACTTTCCCCTCACTGGAAAGCAGATTTTTAAATTCTTTTTTTTTTTTAATTTTATTTTGCCTACCTCAGCAAATCAAGATCCTGAAAGTTATTTCAGAGGCTCTCTTATCTTTTAACAAATATCTATGGTCTGTAACTGTCCTGACCTTGAATGGGTTATCCGTGCATTTCTCACATCAAGATTAGATTATTGCAACTCCCTCCTGACAGCCTGGCCTGATAAGACCCTGTACAATTTCCAGCTGGTGCTGAATGCTGCTGCCAGGCTCTCGTAATAGAGAGATGATCTCCACATTTCACCTCTGTCCAAAGTGCTGTGTTATTTGCCAGTTAAGCAATATATCAATTTGAAGAGCTCCCTGTTAAAGGTGAACTGCACTTTTTATCCACATTCACGGGCATGTGTGCTTTGAGAAGTGAGATGAAAGCACGGGTAGGTGCTGACTCCCCCTGTAATGATGACACGAAGGGCACTTGGCACCTAACCTCACATTACCTGCATTACTGACAGATTATTTGCAGCTCACCTCTAAACAGAATGGCATGAGCCCAGCCTATCTTTTCCTGTATCTTTTTAATTTCTTCACTTAAGAGTAAAAACCTGAATTGGCATCAGCTCTGCCTGTGAGGCCCCTGATAACTCCCATGTTTTGCAGAATTGGATGCAGGAGGCTGCTGCCGTTGGGGATGGAAGCAGGAGATGCTCTGTGGCTAGTGCAGCAGTTCAGTACCCTGCACTACAGAGCTAAGCCTGCACACAGCCTGCTTTAGCAGACGTGCATAGATCAGGAATCATCCTATGCCATATGCCACGGTGTGTTACTACAAACACTGTGAGGCTGCAGGAAATGACAAAGTGCCGATTGAAAAACGAGTAGCACGGGGTCTTTACAGGAGAAAGAGGTGCAGGGGATGGTTGATAGGTGATATTATGCATGACCTAATAAAAAACAAGGTGGGTGAAGGACTTCTTTACTTCTTAGCATTTAGATGTCCCATTTTTCTGTCTTTAAAAATATTTTCAGCTTTTGTGATTGGTTGGAAAAATGAGACTATGATTTGGTAAGGAAGCTGTTGATGTTCTTGCTTGATTTTTTTTTCTTTAGAACTATAAATTTTTACATCCTTGATATTTGGGGCATATTGAAGAAGAGGAGGAACTGCAAAAAATTATCCTCCTTACCTTTCCCAGGCTGACTTGTTTCCTTCCTGCTCCAGATAGGCTAAATGAGCCTCTCTGCCCCAAGTGGAAGGATTAACCCCTCTTGCAGTCTGCCAAGGGGCTGGTGGATTTTCCATCACCAGAAATTTTCAAAGCTATTCTTAAAAGACATGTTGTAGTTTAAATAAAGGTATTTCTGTTTGTTTGTTTGTTTGTTTGTTTTCCAAACATTGATTAGACTTAAAGGTAAAAGTGGATCCTCCAGGCTTTTTAATCTTTGATAACTCTAAAATACCAGTGACTGAGACAAGGTGGATGCTTCTCTCCTGTGCCTCACTGTCTCCAGAGCACCCAGCCTTGACAGCACTGAGCTAGAGGCTATGTTAGATTCAGTATTGCTACTTGGTGATTGTACACATGCAGGTAGAATAAGTCTTCACTGAAACTGAATTTTGCTGTCATATCCAAGAGGGGTTTGATGTTGCTACCTAACTTTTTATTAATTGGGAACCTTTTACCTGCCATTAGCTGCAAAGGTAAAAGTGAAATGACACAGGGCTTCATGGAGTCACTTCTCCCTCTTCAAGGTCATAACTCTGCAAGGGAGTTGCTTTTGTGTCTGAACTTTAAGATTGGAGAGGGTGGTCAGTGTAATAAAGATGTTTGTCATTGGTGAGACTCTCCATCCCTTGGGATTACATCAGAGGGCAACAATATGGTAGGGAGAAGTTAGTAAAAATTGTGTGGAAGTGCTTTGCATTAACTTTCTTAGTCCATCTTTTGCCAGTTTTTTGTTGCTTTCACAGTGCAAATACTTCTAAACATTAAAAAAAGAAAAAAAAATGTTTCTAAGCAGATGAGCTCAATCTGTTTCAAGAAATATCATGTTCACAAAGCATATGCACAGTACTCAAAATAGCTAATTTCCTTTTAGCAATGATAGCTCTAGAATGCCCTTGACCTTCCAAAGAGGAGAGATTTATAATACTGCAGTATATAGGATTTTAATATTAAAAGAGGTTAAATAGCAGAAAGTGAAAAGCTCTTTGCTTCCTCTTTGGTAAGAAGTGAGCTAATGCCAGCAATTTCCATGGCAACTGCAAACAGACTGTCCTGTTCACTTCCATGTTATAAATAAAACAAAAATATTCCCTAAATTACATGCTGTGCCTTCATGTATTTGCTATCACCATGTTCAGCCGACACTGGGAAATATTTCTGTACGTGATTTGTTAGAAAAAAATTACAAAGTTTATGCAAACTAAATAGTCTTAGCGGGCTATGTTCCTTTGAGGAAATAATAAAAATAACCTCAAAACAATGCCATCCTTTTCACTGCTGATACTGAGTTTTACAAATAATTACAAGTTCAAAACCTATAACTTACTAGCAGCTGTTGTAAACAACAACAAGCTTGCATAATTTTAAACAGGAATGAAAGTAATTTTTAAAAGGATAAGTGATAACTGAGACTTTTGCCTTTATGTTTCTGACGGGAAACACACAATGACTGGAAGGAGAGTTGTTTTGTATCTTATTTTTGCACAGATTGCCGTAGAGCAGATCTACTTTGTGTGCTCTCACTGCATCTCATATTCTGTTCTGTTTTCTAAGTCTAAAATGTGAGTTATCCTAGTTCACAGCAATCCTTTAGTCATGGGCAAGGTTTCATCCTGCCCTTCTTCAGGTCCATGAAGTGGTCTTTCCCATGTGTACAGCTGCAGGGCTCAGACAAGGCTTTGGAGCAAGGGATAAAGCACAAGAACGTCTTGTGCAAAAGCAGTCCAAGAACTCTTTCTCAGATTCCTCAGCCCTAGCTCGCATTCAACCAGAGGGCAGGGCCTGCAGAGACATCTGGGGTACTGCTCACTTGCTGCACTACTCCAGAAGTGGATATCTATTTTTTGAGTGTGGGGTGACCATTCCACGTGCCACTGCCCAGCCATAAGAGGAGAGCTTTCTGAGACAGCTGCTTCCATTAACTGCTCCTTGGGGCTGAAATGACCTTGAAGGAA
This sequence comes from Podargus strigoides, assembly GCA_028020825.1. Classification (NCBI taxonomy): domain Eukaryota; kingdom Metazoa; phylum Chordata; class Aves; order Caprimulgiformes; family Podargidae; genus Podargus; species Podargus strigoides. Next base: position 6,706,735 of record CM051624.1, on the reverse strand, counting down.
TAACCAGTACTGCTAAAAGTGGAAAGATGCATTAGGCTGAACCTGTCTCTCTCTGTAGGGTTTTTGCTGGGGCTGCCCTGTCCATTTGCAGCTCGTTCAGAATTCAGCTGGCCAGAGACATTACCATCCTATTATGCTTACCTGGTGTCCTGTCTGCTGGCAGAGCATAAACGACCAGATCGCTTGACATTATTGGGTTTTTAAAGCATTTATGACTACTGACCTTGCCTCTTTTCACACCCATTCTCAGGCTATATTAGCTCAGCAAGTAAATCCTAATGAGAGGCCTGTCCTGTTGCTTTCAGACAGAAATATATAAAAATGTATTATCCTTTTTGTGTATGTGAATGTTTCTTGGTTTTTCAATCTCTTTATTACAAGCAGATGTTAAGTCAGGTTTGGTTGTTGAGGATAGATGCATTTTACTGTGTATGTGTACGTGTAAAGAAGGGCACAGGTAGATACAGATTTATTTTTGTATTCCTGTTAAACCTTCCAAAGGTTGAACAGAAACTTGTAAATACAGCATAATAAACACCTCAGCACAGCAGTGAGGATTTAATAGATTCTGTTTATTAGAGACAATTTTTTTTTTTTCAATTAAAATCGCAGGCAAGCTTTCTAATTACAGTACAAATTATTTCAAGTGTATTTTGCTCTGTTAAAAATATGTGTAGCGGACACTGCTGCACTTGAAGCAGAGCTGGGAATCCAGCCAGAAATGTGACCTCCTTGATCCCTCCTTTCTGAGATTTTTAAAAGCACAACTGAGGGTGAGGTGAAGGAGGAAACGTCTCCATTTTCTGTTATTGAGTGTTGAATCCTGCCTCATCCCAGGCTTGGCTCAGCCACCTCAGGTTCTGCCTTCCCCTTATTTACACTGGAGATCCCTGCTATTTGCACTAAAGATCTCTACAATGCTCTTGATATTATGCTGACAAGTTTAACCGCTTTTCTAGTGTCAGACATGCCTTATATTAGTCCATGATTTTACACTGATTTTTAACTTTAAAGGAGCAGGGAGATGGCTGAGGAGCAACATTAGTGCTGTACTTTCAGTAGGGAAGGACCTTTCCATGCTGTTTTTCTGTGCAACGTGAAGGCAGCATGGTAAGGATGCTCACTGTTGGGCGTTTTGGAGGCTCCATTAGGGATTCCAGTCCTGCACCTCTGCGCAGAAGGTGCTCTGTTGCCCCACTCTTGGTGGTTTGTGTGAGGTGGGTGCTCTTCTGATGGCCCAAGGTGCCTGTGAAGGGGTGGAAGAGGGGACCACACAGCTTGAATGATGGTGCAGGGTGTTATTCAGCAGAGCTCCAGGTCTGCATGTGGGAAGAAATTTCAAATATTGCCCATACCTCAGTCCACTGCTTCCAAACCCATTGTCAGGGAGCTGAAGGAATTAATAGGTCTTAATGGCTCTGACCAGCCCCACCTGGGACCCACAACCCATTTAAGCTCAAGTCTGGGCCTTCAGTCTCTGCATGAGCTATGTTGTAGGTGGACCTTCCTCCTGGGTGGCTATTGGCGCTGTGTTGTAGGTACCTGGTCTCATGGTTGGACATCCTGAATGTAGATGGTCTCTAGGTCTGTATTTGACCTTGACTTCTGGATGGACTTTGGACCCATGTTGTAGCCTTGTTTACAGCCCTGCCTATGGCCCTGTTTCCATTTCTTCCTGATTAAACTCCCTGGTTTGTCCCCGAATCTGGTGCACCACCTGCTTAATCTTGGACTATTGATGGGCTCTTTTACCAGCACCCAACTCTTCCCACCATGTTCAGACTCTATGGGACTGTGCCCCGCTGGTGAGGGCACTGCCTGGGCTAGAGTCACCCTTGCCTCCCAGACTGTTCCTGCCTTGGGGAGCAGCCATCTCTCACTGCTCACTGTTGCTGGCTGTATGGGGATCTCTGTTCCCACGATCTCTCACCCATCGCTCCCTGGTGCCCATGTCCCTACTGAAGTGCTGTCCCTCACAGCCTTGACTTAAGTTTCCTGAGGGATGTTTATCATAAACTAGGGCCTCTGTGTCTAACTTCCCAGACCATGTTCACCACAGTTAGACAGGGTAAGAGTCTCAGATCTCAGCAGGTATCAGGTTTCTCCCTTCCCTTCTGGCATTGTCACCTCTCTTACAAGACCAAGCATCTGTACCTATCTCTTGCCCTGGAGTCAATGCCACTGGACAGAAGGATACAGCAGCCTGCCTCTTCATCCTTTTCCAGGTAACAGTGTTTTATTATCCTCTACATGGACTTCTCTTCTTTGCATTATGTGGTTGGGATGGGGGGAGTGGAGGGGTGACTTCTGATCCTTTATTTGGGGAGATGAGAGTAATTGACAAGTCTCAGTGGGTATCAGGGGAAACAAAAAAAAAGAAAGATCCTTCAAGCCTCTCCGGTTGCTAAGAGACAGATGCTTCAACTTTGAAAGCCTCCATGCACGCAGGGGATATTCTCCTGGCAAATTGGACTTTCAAATCTTTCAGCAAGGGAAAAAAGGTGATGCCCAAAAAAGTAGAGGGCATTTAGGTGATTTGATTTCAGAGACATCTGTTCTCCTTTGCTAGGAGGGCAGGGGACTGCTCCAGTTAGTGAATATATGTGACCACATTATGTGTAATAAGTTTACTTGTGAGCGTTTTGCTCCTGTGCTTACAGCTTGGCCAGGTGACCCCCTTTCTCTCCTTCTTCCCAGCCCAGTTAATTTTTAACTCATCTTTTGTGTACAAAGCTTGACTGTGTAGTCAGGCCATGTGTAGCACTTGCTTTGAAGCTCAAAACAGGTTTGCATGCAGATGGAGTGCATGATTGAGTAGCGGTTTAAAGTTTTATACCTACAGGACCTGCAAGCCTTCCTTGCAAGAGTCTTCCACTGGCTGGCACAGGAGGCCAATGCACAGAGCTGGCTCATCTGTAGCATTCATGTCTGGAATAGAAGCTGCCTCCCTTGGTTGCTTCGTTGGAGCTTCTCTGACAGTGTAACTTTCTTCAAAAGCACTGCTGTTGATTGACTGTCCGTGAAGTGAAGCTTTTAGGAAGGTCACTGTAAAGGCTGTGACCTCTTCTCTTTTTCTGTGTTTAGACTCTCTGCATCACATGTTGGCAGGGGGGAAATGCTAACGCTGTTGCATTGCTCCTGTCACCAGCCCATGGCACAGTTTGCAAAGGGGTGAAAGCAAACCTTTGAGCTCCCTGTGTTCTTCTCAGTCTGGGAAATTGGCTGGGAGGTTGCTGTGTGCTCCAGACTGATACAGAGAAGCCATGGTGCTCTCATTGCCATTTCTGTGCTGCAGGATGTCCTCCTCACATACTGCTCTGTTGGCAAGCCTTGGGCCACAGCTGACCATGTAGTGCTTTCATGTCCTTGTTGCACTAGTGGTAAGGCTTGTGTTTACACCGCAGTGAAGAGGGGGATTGGGATCTGCGGCTGTTCAGTCCCACGTTGACCTGAGGGCAAGGCTTTCATTGCCCTGGGACTTTTGTGTGCTCTGAAACAACACTCCTTCAGAGAGAAACTCCTAGGGGTGTAGTTGCTAGTGCTTGGACACAGAGTGTTGGCAGTACTAGCTATTTAGTGGGCAAACGGTGGTTTTGGTCTCAGCTGTGGTTCACTGAGGGGTGCACCTGACTGTGGTGTGCTTAATTTGAAAGTACAGAAAGAATCCAGAGTCTCAGAGGTGTTGATGTGAATCCTGCCACTTGTGCAGTATTAAACACCTACATTGGGTCCAGGCTTTGAGCGTAAAGACTTCACTTCACTTGGTTCTGGCTCAAACAGCCAAAGGAAAAGACAAAACCAAATATGTTTGCAGTATAAAATGCAAAGAATATCAAAATATGATATTCTAACAGTATCTGTGGTTCCTGTTCCTTGTGATTGTAGAGAATTATTTAAGATGACCCACCTCCTTGTTTGCTGGACTTTTTGAAGTCATTACAGAAGTTAACAATAGTGTTTTGGAGGAGGAGGTTAGGTGAGATGGACTAGGTCTGCTCTTGCTCTGGGAACCTGATCCTGCTTCCTTCCAGACTAATGTGCCAAAAGGAGATGGGGGCAGAAAAGCAACCTGTGAGGAGACTGCTACCTCCATTTCTTTTACCAACTGCTACTGATCTTCACTTGAGGGCTGCCTGACACTGACAGTCAAGCTGGTACCTGCTTACTGTCCTTTTTACTTTTAGGCAAGCACAAATCAGATCCAGGCTGCGCATCAGACGAGAGAGCTCTTGACGTCAAGAGCTTACAAAGTGAAGTGCAGGCTTTCTCTCAGGCTGGTGCTTCAGTCAGCAGTAGAGCGACTCTTAATTTTACCATTCCCAAATTTTTGAGATGTTGCCTTTATGCATCTCAGAAGTTCTCAGTAGCTTTGGAGAATGACCAGTATTGGACATCTAAACTAGATGCTTTCTATTTTATTTGCCAAACAGAACATAAAAGAAAAGGTAGAAAATACATTAAAAGTGAACAGGAGAAGAGGCACGAAAAAGGGGGGTTTTGATCTTTAGCCAGTGTTTGTGATTAAAGCTGAAGCTGAGAGCTAATGTCAGAAGCCCTTCCTGAGCCTTCCTTTTCCTTTCAAGATCAGGACAAAGGGTCAGCTGTGTCGTAGTGGGCCAGAGACTAAAGGATGAGATGAATATCATAGGCTGTGTGGTAGAGTTCATGCTGTGGGACTAGTGTCAGATAAGGTAGTCTGCAAAGTGGTGACAGACCCATCCTGTTGCTATTTTGCTCACTGCTTTCCAGCATACCCACTTTGGGCTTGTCACTCCAGTCCCTGCCCTTCCTGTTTACCAGGTGTGATCTAAACCTGGCCTTCTCCGAGCAGAGTCCCTGACCTTCCTGTTTAGGTGAATTAAACCAGTCAATAAATGTCATTGACTTTTCTGCTCAAAATCACACAAGGGGATGATTTTCATTTCTGTTGGACAACAGACAGTGCATGGCCACATGCTCAGTCTCATTCTTGATGCTGTCCTTACTCTGCAAAGAGCTCTGCTTTTTCACCTAGAGAAGAACCAGCCCAAATCATTCTAGTTTTCCAGTAAATTAAAGACTCAGAGACAAACTTTTAAATACAGTATATTTTCCAGCTTTTTTTTCTTTTTTTTTTTTTTTCTTCTTTCTTTCCTCTACTGCCTAATTGGAATGGCCTGTCAGTGTGCATTCCTAATAGTCTTTTCTGAACGCAGCTCCTGAACCCCACATGGTAATGTAGAACCATTGCTCTGTGCTGCCTGTAACAGATGGGAAATGTAATCTTCTGGGTCCTGTGACAGGGCCTGCTCATTATTACATGAACAACGAGAGAAGAAACGTACAGGGTGCAACGTACATTTATTTCCTGACATCTTGTTTAAAAGGCAATGGACCTGATTCTTACTCACTGCAAAAAGCTTCTGGGTGCATGTTGGTGTAAGAGGCCTTCAACACAAAAGGTAAATTGCCTAATATGACTTTTTTTTTTTTTTTTTTAATACTCTCTAAATTTCTCTTACCTTAGGCCTTTAAATCTACTTGTCATTCAGGCAACTCTGAGTACTGGCACATATTTATCAGAGAGCAAGTAACAAGGTGATTCCCACAATTTGAGTGAATCTCGGGACATTTGTTCTCAGAATCTCTTTAGCCTGAAGTTTTTGCTTCTGTCTCAGACTTGAAGAAGGGCTGTGGAGCCTTCTCCAGCTGCATCTTTGTATGTGTGAGATTTATTCATTTAATTTTATTTTTCAAAGACATCTCTTCCTGAAAACCTGCCTCATTCTCATACCTCTGAGGCTGTACCAGGAGACCTTGAAAGGATGCTTTTACTAGGGGGAATGTCTTCAGTCTCCAGCTTTTCACTGAGAGTCTGGAATCTGTTGGGATGCAAACAATCTTCCGATGAAAGTGGATGGTGTATTGTTTCTTTGAGACAGTTTGTGTATAGCTATCATGTCTATAATGTTAAAAGCACTGGCGATTCAGACCAGCAAGACTTGTTAAATATTAAACAAAGAAACCTTAATTAAAGCTAGATGGACCAGATAAGTAAAACACTAGTAGCAAGTTTTTTTCTTGCATTGTGCAGGTACTAAAGTAGCTTGAATGACAACTTTCAAAGCACTGAAAGAACCAAAGTAACGCATTTTCCTGTTGGACAATGCCTTCCCTCTTCTCCTTCGCCGTGTCCTTTCCTGCGTCTGACCCATCTGCTGGCAACAGGCCAGGTATTAAGTCCCTGGTATCTGATCTTCTGCTATCCTCTTACCACCCCTGCCCCTGGCATGCAGATCATTGTGCTATCTGACCCTGTTTGAAGTTCCAGTGTGATGGACTCCATTTCTCTATCAGGCCTGCCAGTCTAGCTGGTTTTAGCATTTCAGCAATCTTCTGTGTGGGTTGGTGCATTATCCACAAGGAGTGGAGTTTCATGCTGGAGCCATTATACCCTACTTATTTTTAATCTCTCTCCACCATCAGCACCTTTGCCAAGAACTGGAGTTGAGCTTTGCAAGCATTGCTTTGATCTTGCTTGCACTTTCGGTAACATCTGTATCAGCATTTGCATATTGATTCCTGACAGAGGGGTTCACAAGCCAGAGTTTGTTTAAAAAGCAAGAGCTGTTTTCCAATAATAATTCTTTTGTCTACAAGTATACACAGAGACACACGTACACACACTTGGGTTTTGGACATGCTTACAGCAGTTCTCTCCAATCCTGCAGTGTGTCCTTGTTTTTTGGGAAAACGAATGACACTGAATTATGATCAGGAGAAGGGAATAAATCACAATTTTATTTCAAGATCTTTTAAAAGCAAACACGGCTAATTTGAAAGCCCAAGCATTTCAGTTATCAAAAGTGTTTGACTCATCATATTTCTTAGTCTCAGACAAAGCCCACGTAATAAAGTTGCCGTGTAGGTATTAGGCATTCCCTTTGCAACTCGCTATTTTGCCTATGATGAAGCCATAAACATTGTTCCTTTGACTCCTGTTTCCAGAGGGAAGTAACATCTATTGTGAAAACTGCTCTTTTAGGGTGGTGCTGGCTGGAGCCAGATGTATATTGCAGTGCCATGACAGCTCTGCTGTGACATGTCACATCACATACAGGTAATTAAAGTGTAAACTGTCAGGTCACCTTGGTACACTGAGCTACTTATGAAGTTTTCCCTAAGAGGGTTTAGTAGCTACCAGCCCCTCCATACAGAAATCAGCATATCACTTCTAAAGCCTTCCCTTCCCCCATTTCCTCATGTTGCTGAGTGTTTATTTCTGGTTACTAATGTAGGAGTGTTGGGGAGGAAGGGAGGAGCAGCAGCATAAACCCCTAGCTGTCTGTATTTCATAGATCTAATTACTGCATCTTGACATGGAAATGTATACTGGCACGTGAATATATATTAGAATTAGGCAAATACATTTGTGTATGTCCTTCCAAATGAGCTAAAATAATGAAGTTTCAATGACTGATTTTCTAGTGTATGCAATTTCAGCCTGACTTATTGGTTTATTTGTGAACAGCTGAGTAAGTGAGGCTTTATCTCTCCATAATTTCTGCAGAAAGCAGAAATTGTAGCAAATATACAGTAAATAATTATCCATGAGAGTGTTTGTACAACAAATGATGCTATGGCTTTTCTGAAATTTATTTGTAATGTTTAGGGTTCATAAGCGGAGAGTGAGAGCATGGATCTACCCATGGGTAGTGACAAAGTTGGGAACATGCACAGTCCCTTGCTTTTGACAGTGTATTACTTCTACTGCTCTGGCAAAAAAACCAATATCCTTTTCCATTCAAGAGTAAAATGTTTCCTAGAACTTCTTTAGGCCTTATCTGTTCTCATCCCCTTTGGGTGGTGAGTGTAATGAAAGTCAGTGTCTTTTCATGTAACACGAAGTGATGCTGAGGAACTCCTTGCTGCAGGATGTTCTAGTTGCTGGAAATTGATATGAGTTTGAGGAGACTGGACAGAAATCCATGCAGAGTTATTAAACACCAGTGAAAGCACCTCTGCCTCTGAAAGTCTAAGACCTAGGGTGCTGGTGATTGGAAGAGTATTCTTCAAGTGTTGCAACGTCCTGTTTTTTAACTCTTGCCTATATATCTGCTGTAGGCCACTGATGGAGACAGGTTACTGCTCTTCCCTGTACAGCCTCTGCATCCTTGGACCCTGTGAAGGAAATGTGAGGTCTGTTAGTGAAGCTGGGATGAATGAGCTACAGTGTCCAGCCAAATATGCACAGGTCACTGTGCAAGGAAATATTCTAAATCTTGTGTATCCCCTTCTGGGGACAGGTTTAAGTTCTCTCTTGGATCAAGGAAAACATGAACAGACTATTTGTGAGTGAGTTTGAAATAGAGCTTGCACTCCTGAACTGATCCACTTCATGTTTAAGAAAATTAGAATAAAAGTGATGAAAATCACTGCCTTGGTTGATAATTTGTGATCGGACAAAAGGGTTAAGATCTTGGAGTGGTGACTTGTTCATTCAGCTGCAGTGCATATGCAGACACACATAAAACATGTCAATGAATATTTTATTCATATTAAGATATCAACAAACTTCATGTGTTGCACAGATAACAGGAGGGACCAATGAGCTGAACAGAGATGCCCTGTTGTTGCTCTTTAGGCTTGATTCTATCCCATTTAAATTAGTAAGAATTTTACTGACTCTGGCAGAACTAGGATATCCATCCTGAAGCATCAAACTGCAGGAATTCATTCAAGTACCTATCTTTACATGGTCCAGATTGGAAACAAAATGTTTCTTTTAGTGATACACAGAGGTGATGCATTCCTAATGGCTCATCAGCTTAAATTTCCTCTCACGTATTCTAACAGCAGGAAAAAAAAAAAAAGAACAATGGAGCAAAAGTAGTATGTTGAATTAATAATATAATTTATACACTTAAAGGAATTTAAAAAATATATTTCCATAGAAATTACTTCAGAAATACATCAGAGGCACAAATTAGGCCCTCTGAGGTATGAGTAAATGTGAGGATGTAACACATGGTAATCGAATCATGTCATTTCATAGACATGGAGGTGATCAAAGCATTAATAAAAACTGCAAGGTCACCTTGAATTGAAGATTCAGTTTTGAGTGTTCAATGTTTCTTTCAAACATTTGTCTTTGGCTTGAGAGGCTTGCAATGACTTGGGGAAATTTTGTCCCTGTGCATGAATCACCATTACTTCAAAGAAATATAAGATTGAGTATGTGCCTATACATCCCACTTGATGGAGATGCCCTAGCTTACACGGGGCTCTGAGCAACCTCAGCCAACAGGATAATAAGGGACAGAGAAGGGATGGGTCAGGCTGACCCTGCAGGATTCTCGGCCCAATTATTTTCCTGCATGAGACACAGACTATTACAAATACAGACAACCAAACCCCCATGGTTTCCAGGTGGCAGAAAACTGTGCTGTTTTTTTTTTTCCCATTTTCTCTCAGTCTAAACCAAGCCTTCCTCTTTACTTCACATGAACCAGAAAAACCTAAGAAAAGTCTGTTTTAGACACATCAATACACAATGTTTCCAAAATGAAATATGTTCTCCAGATGCTGCAGCTTCTCAGAGAAATTGATGATCTTGTCAATTCTGCCACTGGTAGCAGCTGCTCGTGTCTCAGGATTTGTGGCTGGGCTGGAGCCAGCACTGCTCTGGCTTTCACAGTCCCAGCTCTCCATCAGGGACCAGTCCACTTGGGCTGCTGGCCTGGTCCCAGGACCACCACTTTTGGAGTGATCTGCAGGAGGGATCGAGCCTAGGGCTTGGCCAGAGGCTGGTGAGACCATTTGAAATCTCTGACTCCGAAGGCCCCAGGTCCCATCCCATGGCCATGACCTGGAGATCAAGGCTCTTCTGCCCTCAAGTGATGTGCTTGATGCCACAGCTGGGGCCTCAAGAAACCCCATCTCCTTAACCCTGACACAACCAATCCCATGAGTCATTCCCATGTCTGGAACTGCATACTGGCTACAGCCCCCAAACTTGGGTGGATTTTCCTGGGATTTCCATAGTATCAGGTTCCTTGGTTTCTGCAACAGGTTGTTAATGCAAAAATACTTTTGACAACATGTGAAGGGCTCCATCAGATGTAATTACAGCCTCTCGGCCATAACACGGTTCCTGATCGATGTGAGGAAGAGTGAGAGAAACCAGGACCTTGTGATGGCCTGAAAATGCTTGGCTAGAACTAGTCAGGAAATGCTTTGTTTTCTTGTTGCAAAAATTGAGGATAGTAATAAATACTTCTAATTTTTACAGACATAATTTAGTGAAGAACTTTTCCTGGGAAATGATGAGGACTTTTTTGTTTGTCTGTTTTGAAGCTTTGTTGTTTTTGAGGAGAACCCCATGAAAATGTTGAATTAAAATCTGCTCTGGGAAAACTGATTTAAAATTGTAAGACTTTCTGAGGCAATCTATTTTCCTTGAAGAGAATTTAAGCTTAGTACAAAATCCAATTTTCTGTTGAGAGGAAAATATTGTCAGTTCTGGATTTTGGGGCAGCTCTTCAGTTCCCCTGGATGGGATAGCACAAAGTAATCTAAATGGCTATCTGAAAAATGAACTGAGAATTTCCCCAGGACCAGGAGGTCACCTGGCCAAGAAATCAAGGAGAGAGTGCTGGAGCAGGAGACTCTGTTGATTCCTGGCTGGGAAGATGGTGTCTCAGAGGCTGTTTTTGCAGCTTGTTGTTACGCTCTGTGTGGCAAAACTCCATGCTGATGAATTGCAACTTAAATATGCCCCCAGTGAATGATTACTAAGTGTGGAAACATTATTTATGTTTTCCAAATAATTTCAAACAAAACAACCTCTGGCTAATGAAAAAGAAAAAATCATCACCAAATCCCCTTAGTCCTGTTAAGTGTTCCTGCTCAAGGAATATCATGATCTGCACAAGGACATGGTCCTTGCAAGAAACAGAATAAAGTACTTGCATGCTGCTAGTGACCTCAGTGGGAATTCCTGGTTGCTGGAGAAATATTGTTCTGTGCCTATGGGGGAGGCTGTTATGTGCCCAGCCTGCTCTTGTAACACAGTCCTAATGGTTGTGTGTAAATACTTCCAGCCTTGGTGGCATAGATGATGTAGAATCATGTCAGATATTAATTACACTATGAATAAATGGAGATAGAAACTCTATTTTTATCACTAGCTAGGTAGTGGATATTTACTCTGCTTTTCTCAGTGCTGCTTTTCATCTTAGTTTCATTGCATCAATAAGTGCATTCATTAAGTGATTTTGCAGACTCCTCACAAGCTGAATTCTCTTCTAAGATGCAGCTACTAATGTAGCTTATAAAGTAAGCATATAAAGTAGATTATTCTCCATAAAAGAACATTTGGAGCATTACTACATTTCCAAAGACTTTCCAGAACTCATCTTTGCCCTCACACAGATTATGTGTGTGGCTGAAATGAAATATGATTATATACTGTTGCATGTACAGCATGCATATTCACACCTACTTTATGCCATAGATTTTTATAGCTGTTAAATTTCCTTTTCATTATATTTGATTTGCTAAGATGAAGGCTTGTTTTATCAAAACTAATTACAGGGTATGTATTTAATGTTCTGTCCCTAAGGTTTTCATAGTAATAAAATTGATTGTTACTGATTAAAATGGTTCTATTACATCAGCTTAATGTCACTTGAGGTGAATGCGGTATTAGAAAAATGGCCATTAAAAATGCTGAATAAGAAACACAGAGGCAAAGATTAAATAATAGGAAAAGATTTTTTGAATGGACAGTTTTTTAAAAAATTGATTATGATCAAGAGTTTTAAAACGTTTCACTTGTCAGGGAGAGGTATTTGAGATGTATACAAAATCTTATTGTTGTTACTGCTTTTATACAACTCATTGGATTACCATACTCCAGCTCCTAGGTAAAGATTCAATATGTAACCTTAAAGAACAGAATTTGTCTTAATTTCTTGTGCCATTGTGGTGCATGGAAAAACACAGGCAAATGTGCCTGCCATATAAAGGTAAAACTGTTCATAGAGCGGCAAAAATGAAGCTGATATTTGAAAAAAATCTGCCTAATGAGCAGGATCCTTTATTCACTGTTGAAGTAAGCACAGGAGATAATTAAGGTTTATTATGAGGGGGGGAAGGATGGTAAGGGTAGAGCCACAGGCTCTGTCTTGGCTATTAAAGTCTGGCGATGTCAGCAGGAGCCATCCAAGGCTCCTTGGGCTGGAACGGAGGGCAGTGGGAGTGAATAGGGTGGGTGCAGGGAAAGCATCCCGTCGGAATTTGGAGGGAGACCACTGAGAGGGAGGAAGAAACACCAAAATTATTAAAAGAGGAGTTAAAAGAGGGGAGATATAAGACTGAGAAAAAGCGATGTTAATAAACAAGTTGGTGTAATTCAGGCGTTTTTAAGGGGAGATGTCAAGCTCTGGGGCTTCACTGCTTCACTGCTATTATAGTGCAGCTCTTTCAGAGCTGTGCATGGCTGCACTTTCAGTGAGTCAGTGCCCTCATAATTTTTCTTGAATCGCAGCTTCCTGGAGTCACTTGACCAGCTGAGAGTCTTATTTCTCTGTCTCTCATGAAACCTGGAAATAAAATTAGTGTTTAACTACTTAAAAGACAGGTAAGAGGAATTTGAAGGGTGCCACTTTATAAAATTTGCATGATTTTTAAGATGCTCCTGTAGGTTAGTGTCTCATTTCAGAGCAGCTACGCATAGCTAATAAATAAGTAAATAAATTTCATCCAAGGGAATATGCATCTTTTCCAATAGAGGTACACTTTTCAAAACTTTAAAATGCTGTGTGCACTTTTATTTCCTCCCACAGTCAGTTTTAATCCATCCTTGACATTCCATTAAGTTGACAATATTGCTTAATTACCAGAAAGGAGAGCTTTGTATCCATGGAGAGAATGATTCTTGTTATTTGCCAAAAAAAGTGACTGGGTATTAGGCCCTTGAGGGTAGAAAGACAGAAGAGGAAACAAGGAATCAGGAGACTTTGAGGCATCCTGGGTTGAAAAGTGTGTGTGCAAAGAGAAATTATTGCATCTTTCCTGTAGGTGAATCATAGCCAGGAAAATAGATGTTTTTATTCTACAGCTTACCTGTTACTTTCTATTCTGTATTTAGATTAGTCAAGAATATAAAAAGGCTACAAAATGGTGACTGAACAGGATTTTTGGCAACCTCTGTGTTAAACCAACCCTTCTTCTGAAGGGCATTTATCTGGGTCCTAGAGGAACTTAGTTCTTCAAAGTAGTCCTTAGAAGGCCAGGAGTTGGTTGGAAATCTGTCACATTTGTCCACAGCTTAAGGATGATGTTTTCAGACAGGTATGTGTGTGCTTTCCACTGATACCCAAACTAGAATGGGATGTTTTTCAGTTAAACATTTATTTACTGAAAAACAAAATTTTGAGGAAACTGGAAGTTTTTGTCAATCAGCACTGGATTTGGTATCTTATACTTTAAGATTAAAAAGAAATCAGAAGAGAACTCTTTTTAAGTTAAAATGTTTCATTTTTAAGTTAAACCTTTGAACATTGTGATTCACAGTGGTGCCTTGTGATAAACTGCAGCAAAACTTAGATTTAAAACAACATTGGAAAGAAATCCTTTGTTTCAGGCTGAAAGAAATATTTTAAATAACCTATTTCACTGAGACATTCAAACACTTTCATTTCACATCAGCCTGAAACCACTGCCATTTGACCAGGAAGTGTGAAGTCAGTCATTTACATAATTCCACACAAAACACAGCTTTGATAATGGGCAGGAGGACCTGATGCTTAACAGCTGCATAAATCTCAATGTCTTAACATTTTAAGAGAAGCCTGGACCAGGCAAACTTCCTCACTTTGTCTGATTCATATTGTCAGATGATAAAAGGGTTCAGGGGGGAAATGGGACATATAGGTATTTTGAGAACATTCGTACCATCTTTAGGCTTCTAATAAAGGTACGTGGTTTATGACCCTAGACAGGTTATGTATTCCATAGGGAGAGGTAAACTCCTAGTTAAGCTCTTAAATCATCTCTGAAGTCTCCACTGACTGTGAAGTTGCCTAAGCAAGGCACACAGGTTGGGTACCTAGAAGTGGGAGGTATGAATGCCTTGCTTAGATTCCTCAAAAAGACCATATTAGGGAGTTTCAGATAATATTTTCAATGTTTAAGAAGCAGTGGCTCAGCTAGAATCCGGGAGGAACTGGCATGTTGTTTTCCAACAACATCTGGCAATGCAGCCTGTGGGAGGACCACAGTGTCTTGTTGCCTGTTTTACAGTATACTGAATTTAAGTATCATGGAGCATTCAGACCTGGGACACGTGTAATATCCAGTGAAAAGATAGTTATTCTTGTGTTTACAGAGTTAGGGAAAACAGGAAGAGGGAGCTGGGAAGTGGGAAGGCCGGCTGCTAGCAGTAATTGCCAGCTGTACGTACGCAGGAAAGGGCAAGAACCTTGTGCCTTTATGAAAACCTGAGTTTAGAGCTGTTAAATAAGGAGGAGAGGCAGGAAGTGGAAGGAGTGGCTCCAGTAATTCTTAGCTGAATGTTTATAGCAAAGAAAGGGTAATTGTAACCATAGATTGAATTGCTGCAAAATGGAGCTAATTATAGTTGGCTGCCAGTCTATCTCTTGCATTTACGATATACCCATTACAATAGGTAGCTGGAGCCATAAGAGCAGAGTACATCACCTTTTCTTTACAGAGAATTTCCACTAATGAAGATACTACAGAAGAGTCTGCCTAAAAGTGAAATGTTAGCTCCTCAGCTGATATAAATCACTGTAATCCCATTGAAGTCAACACTGAAGATTTAACATCATGCTAATTGAAGTCAATGGAGCTGGGCTGATACATACCAGCTGAGGTAAATTCCCCAGTGCATTCTTTCTAGCTCTTGCAAGTGTTTGGAGCCTGTGCTCTGGTTTTAGTCACAGAGAGACCCCAGCTGTGCAGTTCAAACCAGGCTCCTTATTTAGAGTTGACCTTTCCTAAATTTCAGTTACGGTGTTGGAACTGGTGATTTCAATCTAGGTTCATCCCTACACTTAATTTGCAAGGTTATTTTCATCTTCCTGGTGCCTATGGTAGCATTCCCTTGTGTTTGCAGATTTTTGCTTTTTGGCCTGTGTTATCTAATTAGGTCTGATATATTTAGCTGTCACAGAGTACAACAATCTGTAGCTAGGCTTCTGTTATTATTGATGGTAATATTGTATGGAAGGATCCCCAGATGGTGTTAAGCATAGTCTTATGAGTTCCTTTTCTGGTGTGTAAGCAAATGCTCAGTCTATGGAAGACCTGCTGTCTGATTTGGTCTCTCTCTTCATTATGCAGTGATCTTTGAGCAAAAGCTGTAGCAAATTGTGGATGCTCTCTTCTCATTTTCTATAGCTGATGACAATTCATAGGATGTAGTATTTTTTGGGGAAGTAGAACTTCTGGAGTTTACGGTGAAATTTCTGCAGGAGAAACTTTGCTTGAGGATAATTGTGGTGGTCTCCCTTCTAAGAGGTAGTTACATGTCCAGATAATTAAAACTTTTTAGCCTTCTGATTTTTCTACCAGTGAGATGTCAATGTCCTACTGTCTTGTTTTCCCAGGCACAGACCCATGGGCCAGCCATGCAGGCAGGCCATGAGTAGCCCAGAGTCAGCTGGGAGATCCAATCAAGGCAGCTGACCCACAGGTGTATCCCACACCACTGCATCATGCTCATTATAAAAGTCAGGAGCTCACTGCAGGTGAGAGTTTATCTTCCTGTGGATTCTTCCTGTTGGCTCTCTGCCTCTGGTGCTGATCCTAAGGACAAAGCGGAGTATAGGCTTGTACACTTTATGTTGGTGATTGTATTTGCTTTCTTATTTCACTAAATTGGTTTCTACTTCAACCCACAGGGCTTCTCCCTTTTTTTCCCCGATTCGCCTTCTTAGCTGGGGAAGAGTCAGCGGGTGGCAGAACAACTGCTGTAGTGTAGTCCCAGGTACAGGCTAAATGTAGACAGCTACTAATGTAAGAGACTCTGAAGCTCCTGTGTATTGGGGAAAATGCTGTTACCAGCAGGTGAAGCAAAAGCCAGATTACATATATCTTTTTTTCAATGGAACCACTAGAGTGTGTAGGGTTGTACAGATGAATTGCTTTAAAACAACAAAGTTAGCTTCTAGTGCTGCAGAGGTGTAACCTGAGCATCAAATGGTCTCTTTGCAGATGGTATGAATGATGTCAGGTCATCTCTTTCACAGCTCTTTGGGCTGGCTGGCTGCAAGTTTGCCCTGTTTATTATTCTTGCTAGTTCTGGCAAAATAGGTAAGATGTGCAGATATTTCCACCCGGATGAAACACCAGCCTAGTGAAAAGGAGACTTATTTAGGGTAATGCGAGTACGTGAATGTCTACTCTCAGGCTGTAGAGAATTTCAAACCTAGATGTCCTCTTCTTGTGTGAATATTAATTAGTAGGCTTTTTACTTGAAAAACACGTGAATTGCAATGACTATATCCACCTTTGGCCCTCTTTTAAGAAGCCAATGGCAAGAAAGAGACACCAGTGAAAACTTTGACTCAAATAAGGAGGTGCCCAGTGACTTCCAGGCTAGGTGGAAGGAACACCTAAATCCCAGTTTTAGACACACACAGAATTAGCTACTTTAGTGTCATTTTAGACATCTGAGGTCTTTGTTGTATTTAGCGTTTAATCTTTGGATGTTGTGGAAATAATTGAACTTCTACCATTCTGTGCAGTGGTTGTGTGCATTAAGAATGCCTTAAAGGGTTGCATTAAATGTGCTCACAAACACACACATGCAGATGCATTCAGCCAGAGGGTAGATTTAGGTTTTTGCATTTTTGTGCAGTAGGTGAGAATATTGCCATGGATTTTAGAGTCACACACAAGCAGTGTTCTGTGTCACCACAGCCTGTATTTTTAGGCTTTCTTTCGGGACATAAATACTAAGGATGTCACAGCAGCTGATTCAAAGAGCCCCTGCTGTGGAGTGCCTTGCACTGCTAATGAGGCCCTGTGTGATCTCTTGTCGCTGGAGGGGCTGCCATCGACACTAGGAAGAGGCCTAGAGAGATGGTGAGGAACACAAGGCTTGTGAGGAGCAGTTAGCTGAGAATAGTAGTTCCACAAGGAACTTTGGATTTAGCAAATGCTGTTTTCCAGATGGACAATACTGCTGTGAGCAGCTGCAGACAAAAATCTTCAAAGCCAGTATGGGAGGTGGAGACGAGAGGAAGAGGGGAGAAAATTCTGCAAGCTGCTAAGACAATGAGGGAAGCCAGTCATTAAAGTCTTATAATGGCTGAAAGAATGGGAAGAGTGATCCTCCCTGAAAACGGACAAATGTTTTCTTCCCTGCTGCTTGGGGGAATTCCTCCTCTGCTGCATCCTGACATTTCTTCTCTCCTTGGGGAACTGTAGGTATCCTGCAGAGCCATTCTGTTCTTGCTGCTGCTTTCAGTGCTACCAGAGGGCCTAATTCTGTGGGCTGAAATCCCTGGGAAAGTTCCTATGGCCTCCCACTTGTGTAGAACCAACCGCTGAAATGTTATTCCTAAGTAGAAATCTGGTTAGCATCTTCCTAACCAGCTAAGAATTGTTTTATTAGGCTGAGCACAAGTTATCTGAAAGCCAAGGGATTTACATGGGATGGGTTTTCCTGAAGCTAGATGTTTTTTAGATATTTCATTTTACGTGGGAGAATTTTACCAGCAGCAAAAGCTGTTTCCATTGTCCTGGGCCCCTACTATAAAAGGGGAGAGACAGCCATGGGTGCATAGAAGAGGATTACATTCCATACATCTCTCTGAGCCTGAAGGGGAGACTATTTTCCCATTGAGAATTGCAGTCAGTTGTGCCTCTGACAGAGTAAAACGAGGAGCAATAAGCAGATGACTCTATAGGCTCAAGGCACTTAGAAGCCACTAGGGTACATCTTTGTGCCAGGACACAGCACTGTGCAGATATCAACCCTGTGAATGAGTAAGGATAGCACAGTGCAGCTTAGGGATGCCATCATATCAGCATGCTGGGCCTGACTGACAACACATCGATGCAAATAGTTGTTGATAAGTAACATGCAGCTGATTACTAGTTTCATCAGTGTATTTCAGACTCTTCTGTTTTGTGTTGGATTATGACTTGATGAGGCCTGTTACACAAGCAGTAGCATGTGTCTATGTGGGCAAATTTGCAGATAGCTCAGGATCTTTGAGGTGAGCTGCTGCCAGCTGGTACCGGAGCCTCTGTCGTTTGGGCTGGCAGGTACCACATCCCAATAAAGAAGTCTGCCTACATTTTATATGCTCTTATCCTTGACTCATAGGCACTATATAGCCCTTAAAGTCTGTAGGGAGAGAGACAGCCAGTTCTGAGGTTTACCCAGCAGGACTAGGAGAGACTGGTGCTGTTGGAAAAAGACAGTCTCACTGGCACGGCTGGTGCCCGACAAAACCGTGGATTAATACATCTAGCACGTTACAGTATGAAAGTTTCCCCTGTGTTGGTCTATTTGGAGAAGTTCTGGGAAGAAGGACAGCATTAAGTCTATCTTCCTTCATAACTACATATATTTTGGGCAAAAGAGAAGTGCTTGCAAAGTCTGTTCTGTTTGCCATGGGTTTGTCCTCCCACTGTGTTGTGACATTCTGGCTTGGAGATAGATTCTGGCTTTATTATGAAGAGTCTGAAGTTTTCAAAGCTTCAGTTGGAAGAAATATGTCCAAGAAATATGTGCTTTGCTACAGCTGTATCTGCCCTTCCCTTACAGTCCATAAATGCAGCTGGGTAAGCAAGTTATGTCTGGGGTCTAAATGGGAGAGCTGCCTGAAATGGGTACCTTTGTTCCCTTCAGCAGAAACAAAATAAAATACATGAATGTCTATTGCCCTGTTGTAAAATTTTCACATCAGCTGTGATTTTGCTCTGAGCTTTCTCTGATTCACTCTGTGCTAACAATAATGACTAGTTACAAAATACCTAAGTGAGTGGACATCAAGTGTTCTTTACCCATGAAATCTTAATACTGCATTTCTTCTTTAGTTCATTTGAAAGTAAAAGGAAGGGCTTGATGTAAGCCTGCCTGATTTCTGGAGCAGTTGTTAGCTAAAATGAAGGTTGAAAACCCTCAGATCCAGTGTGGAGCAGGCCTCCATGCTCTTGTCCTGTCTCATGTGGCAAGACATGGGTTGCCTTGAATTGCTGAGCCTCTCAGACGAGCAGAGAAAGGCAGTATTTAACCCAACACGTACCTTATTTTCAGAATGGATTTATTTTGTGGATGGGGCTCTACTCGCATCACTAGAGAAACCTTTTGCATTTGGGACCATTTAGGTTTCATGAATCTTCTTGCTCAGGCTCTGGAAGAGCCTGGGTGATACAAAGGCTGTCCATGGCTCCAGCAGCAGTGGGCTGTGGCTAACATGTCCTCTTTAGCAGATCCAAAAGTTTTCTAGGATCATATGGACTATACTGGAGGGGTTTTCCTCATCCAGGAGAGCACAGTCATCCCTTGAAAACACTCCTTAGAAGGAATGGTGAAAATGTCTCCTGTCTCCACCTTGTCAGGTCTGGAGAGGTGCCATGTTTCCCTAGAGATGAAACCACCCCGAAGTCTCTGCTTCTGTTTTGCATGCCTACTGGATATGCTGGACTAGTTACAGGTGAAAAATGCTCTCAAGTTCCCTCTTGTGCATTCAGTCCCATGCTCAGGCACAACTAAAATCTGTGCCAAGAGGCAATTCAGGTTAGGAAAGGGATATGCCATTTTTCTCTACCTCTGCTTCTTGTCACATTTTGTTAAACGCGGTCATGTAGCATGTAATGAAGACATCTGTTCGTTTTGTAGGGAACTGTGAAAAAGTGTGTGCGTTTGCCTTGTGCCATCTGTTGCCATTCTGATAAACAGTTGAAAGCTCTGGCAAACATAAACAACAACAGTGTGCTTTGGTGCTAACTACACCATTTTCTTTCTTGGTGCTCTGTATTTGAGCCTTTCCTTGTGATGTATTAAATATCCGGGGCTCTGGTCTGCTGTAAGGAGATCTGATGCTCAGCAAACACTGCAGGAGTTCTTCTGTCTGTGTCCCTTTCCTGAACTCGAGACAGTAAGGAGAAGCAGGAGCTGCTGGAATGATTGAAATACTGTCTGTGCCACCTGGATGGCGCAACTTTCCCTCTCCAAATTTTGTGCCTCTGAGTGAAAACTTGGCTGAATGGAGGAAATGATTTGGGAATATACTACTGATCTGGAGGGATTTAGATGTGTTATACAGGATTATTATTTTTCCAGAAGTCTGTCTTGTGAGCAAGGATTCTGTGTTACAGAATGTGTTGAAAATAAGTAGCTTAAAATGGATTTCTGGGGACTCTGTGAAGATGAAGTACTATTACTGTAAGGAAAGACAAAAAAAATGGCACTTCTGAGAGGCTCATGCTGTCAGAGAAACACAAATAAGAGAATGCTGGAGAGGAGGGTATAATGGCCAGTAAAAGCAGACAGTGGAGAAAGAACATGTACAAGCTTGTGAGTGTGACTTTCAATACAAGAGCATATAGCAGTTCCCAAATATTACTATATAAACTTTTTTTTTTTTTTGTAAAGACCAGAAGTCTTTAGCATGTGTTACTTTGCATACACCAGACTGAATCTACAGAAATAGTTTCTGTGAAGGGGAAAAAAAGACCTCTGTTAACTCCTTATGCTACATACTTACTAAATATAGCATTTTCTAGTGACGGTGCGTTTTTGCTGGCGTATATAGACTGTGCCAGTTAGCAGCTAAATTACCTTTTGTAGCTTTCTGCCTGAGTTGCATATAAAGTGGGCTATGCTGCAGGTTAAAAACAAAATGTGCTGTTCTAACAGTTATTAAAATTCATGACTTATAAAATACTTTTTGCGAAGAAGTTTCATGCAGAATGTCTAAGCCTATATCACTGTCTTCTTGGGGCTGCTCTGACAAGGAAAAGAGCACAGTGGTAAAAATACAAAGAAGCTAGGAAAAGATCATAGGAGAAATAATAGGCCTTCTTTTGAGACAGGCCATGGAAATGTGAAATTAAAAAGTACTCTAATGCATACTGACAGGGAGTGGAGACACAACTCACATTGCAGCTATAGCTATTCCTAACAGCTAGTTATTTTTAGTTGTGTTTCCTTAGGAAGCCAGGCTTATGAGCACGGGAGGGATGTTTGCCTGTGTACATACATGTGGCTGCCTGGGCACTGTCCTTATGACATCTAAATCACAGAATCACAGAATGTTAGGGATTGGAAGGGACCTTAAAAGATCATCTAGTCCAACCCCCCTGCCAGAGCAGGAATACCTAGATCAGGTCACACAGGAACATGTCCAGGCGGGTTTTGAATGTCTCCAGAGAAGGAGACTCCACAACCTCTCTGGGCAGCCTGTTCCAGTGTTCTGTTACCCTCACTGTGAAGAAATTCTTCCTCACATTTATGTGGAACCTCCTATGTTCCAGCTTACACCCATTGCCCCTTGTCCTATCATTGGATGTCACTGAGAAGAGCCTGGCTCCATCCTCATGACACTCACCCTTGACATATTTATAAACATTAATGAGGTCACCCCTCAGTCTCCTCTTCTCCAAGCTAAAGAGACCCAGCTCCCTCAGCCTTTCCTCATAAGGGAGATGTTCCACTCCCTTAATCATCTTTGTGGCTCTACGCTGGACTCTCTCGAGCAGTTCCCTGTCCTTCTTGAACTGGGGGGCCCAGAACTGGACACAATACTCCAGATGTGGCCTCACCAAGGCAGAATAGAGGGGAAGGAGAACCTCTCTCGACCTACTAACCACTCCCTTTCTAATACACCCCAGGATGCCATTGGCCTTCTTGGCCACAAGGGCACATTGCTGGCTCATGGTCATCCTGCTGTCCACCAGGACCCCCAGGTCCCTTTCCCCTACACTGCTCTCCAGCAGGTCAGCTCCCAACCTGTACTGGTACATGGGGTTGTTCTTCCCCAGATGCAAAACTCTACACTTGCCCTTGTTGAAATTCATTAAGTTTCTCCCCGCCCACCTCTCCAGCCTATCAAGGTCTCGTTGAATGGCAGCACAACCCTCTGGTGTGTCAGCCATTCCTCCTAGTTTGGTGTCATCAGCAAACTTGCTGAGGATACATTCTGTACCCTCATCCAAGTCGTTGATGAAGATATTAAACAACACCGGTCCCAGTACCGACCCCTGAGGGACTCCACTAGTCACAGGCCTCCAACTAGACTCCGTCCCATTAACCACAACTCTCTGGCTTCTTCCCTTCAGCCAGTTCATAATCCACCTCACTACCTGATCACTAAACCCATACTTTATCAGCTTATCTACAAGGATGCTGTGGGAGACAGTGTCAAATGCTTTACTGAAATCAAGATAAACCACATCTACCGCTCTACCATCATCTATCCACCTAGTTATTTCCTCATAGAAGGCAATAAGGTTGGTCAAACATGACTTACCCTTGGTAAAACCATGTTGACTGCTCTTAATGACCCCCTCATCCTTGATGTGCCTAGAGATCGTGCCAAGAACAAGCTGTTCCATCACCTTTCCAGGGATGGAGGTGAGGCTGACCGGTCTATAGTTACCCGGGTCCTCCTTCTTGCCCTTCTTATAGATTGGAGTGACATTTGCTATCCTCCAGTCCTCAGGCACCTCTCCTGTTCTCCATGACTTACCAAAGATGATGGAGAGTGGCCTAGCAATGACCTCTGCCAGCTCCCTCAGCACCCTTGGGTGCATTCCATCTGGTCCCATTGATTTATGGATATCCAGATTGCTCAACTGATCCCTAACCCAATCCTCATCTACCAAGGCAAACTCCTCCTTTATCCTGACTTCTTCCGGGGCTACAGGGATCAGGGGCTCCTGGGGAAAGCCTGCAGGAGTAAAGACAGAGGCAAAGAAGGCATTCAGCACCTCTGCCTTCTTTATATCCTCTGTCTCTAGGGCACCCCCCTCATTCATCAGTGGGCCTATATTGCCTCTAGTGTTTGTTTTATTAGCTATGTATTTGAAAAAGCCCTTTCTATTGTCCTTGACCTGGCTTGCAAGGTTAAGTTCTAAGGAGGCCTTAGCTTTCCTAATTGCCTTTCTACATCCTCTGACAACTGTCCTATATTCCTCCCAAGTGACTAGCCCCACTTTCCATGATCCATAAATTCTTTTTTTCCACCTAAGTTTGCCCAGCAGTTCCTTGTTTAACCACGCTGGTCTCCTAGCTCCCTTACTTGATTTCATACCCATTGGGACACTCTGATCCTGAGCTTGCAAGAAGTGGTCCTTGAATGTTGACCAACTATCTTGAGCCCCTTTACCATCTAGCACCCTGTCCCATGGGACTTCCCTTAACAATTGATTAAGGAGGCTAAAGTTGGCCCTGCGGAAGTCCAGGGTTCTGGTCTTGCTTGGTACTCTATTCCTCCCACACAAGATCCTGAACTCCACCATCTCATGATCACTGCAGCCAAGGCTGCCATCGACCATCACTGCTTCAACAAGACCCTCCTTGTTGGTAAGTACAAGATCCAGCAGCGCTCCTCTCCTAGTCGGCTTATCCACCATTTGCATTAAGTAGTTATCATCAATGCACTGGAGGAACCTCCTAGACTGTGAATGGCTGGCTGTGTAAGTCTTCCAGCAGATATCGGGGTAGTTAAAATCCCCCATGAGGACCAAGGTCTGTAGTTGTGAGGCTGCTTTCAGCTGCCTGTAGAAAGCCTCATCAACTCCCTCGTCCTGATCAGGAGGTCTGTAATAGACCCCCACGACTGTATCGCCCATGCCTGCCTGCCCCTTAATTCTTACCCACAGACTTTCAACTTGCCCCTCATCAGTCCCTGGAGAAAACTCAATACATTCAAGTTGCTCCCTCACATAAAGAGCACCTCCACCACCTCGCTTCACTGACCGATCTTTCCTAAAAACGACATAGCCATCCATGACCACATTCCAGTCATGTGAGCTGTCCCACCATGTCTCTGTAATTGCCACCAGATCATAACCTTTAGACCGCACACAGACCTCTAACTCCTCCTGTTTATTCCCCATACTGCGTGCATTGGTGTACAGGCATTTCAGGTAGCAAGCAGAGCGCACTGGTGGGACCCCTGGGAGGCAGGAGGCCTCGTGGTCAGGGCCTAAACATCTATCCCTTCTCTTCAATGATCGAAAATCCTCCGTAGACCACCTTCCTGGTCTCTTCTAGCTGAGTCTGAGCGAGTGATGGTGGTTTGCATCCTGACAGGTTTCCTGGGAGTGGTTGAGGAGGGGAGTTTGACTCCATCCCTTGTTAAGCATGAAGGAATTCACAAGGACAGAGACTAGAATAACACCCCAGCTACAGGAAAACCTTGAGAGGGAAGGTCTATCGCCTTGTTAGACACAGGAGAATCTGGCTGCAAGGCACCAAACCATAGGAAAACAGGTTTCAACAGTTCTACTGCTTATGGACAAACTTTTGAGGAGGTGGGACTTCTGGCAAAAGCTTCTTTTTGGTGACTTCAGCAGACTCTTCTCCTCTGGGGACCAGACAGGGAAGAGAACATGAAGCACAGACACAGCAGTGGGTTACACCAGGCCTTGGGAGCAGAGCTGCCAGGGGCTGGAATATCTATTTCTGAGAAGATGTTTTAACATTTTGGAGGAGAGATGACAAACTAGACAAGCATGAATAATGCCCTTGGTGGGTGCATATATCAGACTATATTAATTTTTATTTTAGCTTCCTAGTGTTTTTTAAGTAAATGAGAAAACATTGAACTTTCATTCTGATAAACATTTTGAGAGTCAAAATGCCATTGAAACGATTTTCTTTAGAAATGTTTCCAGTAGAGTTGTATGTTCATGTAAAAGGTTAATTTTTATAAAACAACTTCCCCCCCCCCAAAAAAAAAAAAAAATCACCTTGTCAGAAAGAGTTTATTGCTTGGAGTCTAAGCAATTTCACTATCAAATGATAAATCAATCTGTACAATTACAGCTCTAATGGGGATTAGGTCACAGTAAAGCTTATGAGTACTCAAGACTTAATTAGCTCACCAAAATCAGTGTGACTTGATATTGACTTGTTAAGTCTTGAATCAGGTTTGCTGAGTAGAAGGACTCAGTGCTATGGTACATAAATTTCAATGATGTCTCCTCAGTTGAGGCACACTGTCGTGACTCTCTCCTGGAGTCTGGGAAGGCTCAGATGTTCTCACAGTCATCAGAAGACATGCCATTCCCTTCTTTTATTTCCTCCCCCTACCCCCTGTTTGGTAACAGTCTTTGGGCCTGGATCTGAGATATGATTCAAAACATCCCTCTGCCTGGGGGATGGGGAACCCTCATGGAAGGGGGTACATAAGGCATAATCTCTGCTGTATCTGAAGGTGAAAGCCATTTGCAGTGGTGGTAGTAGAGGGCAGGAGGTCACAACACTTTTCTTTGAGACCAGCAGCTCAGGCAGATTTCAGTCCACCTCACAGTCTATCTAGTCTGTACTTCATCAGTTTGTCTATGAACATGTTACGAGAGACCGTGCCAAAAGCCTTAGTGAAGTCAAAATAAACAACATCCACTGCTCTTCCCTCAGCCACCAAGCCTGTCATCTCATTGTAAAAGGCTATCAAGTTGGTCAGGCATGATTTACCCTTCTTAAATCTGTGCTGGCTACTTCCAATCACCCTTTTGTTCTTCATATGCTTGGAAATGGTTTCCAGGAGGATTTGCTCCATCACCTTCCCAGGGATCAGGATGAAGCTGATGTAGTTCTCCAGACCTGCTTCCTTGCCCTTGAAGACAGGAGCTTTTGTCCAGTCCACAGGAACCTCTCATCTCCCCCTGCTTATCTAGAGTGGCCTCGCAGGGAAACTGGCCACTTCCCCAGCATTCATGGATGCATCCCATTAGATACCATGGACTTTTTTGTCCAGTTTGTTTAAATGTTTCCTAAATTGATCACCCTCTACAGAGGGTGAGTCTTTCTTGCTCCAGACTTTCCTGCTGTTTTTCCAGGGGTTCATCAAGACCAATCTTTGCAGTAAAGACCCAAGCGAAGAAACCCTCAAGTTTCCCAGGCTGGGATCCTGTGTTCTCACCTATGTGAGCTCTGTGTCTTTGCTGCTGACAGGAAATAAAACAGAGGTTCTTCATCTTAAAATAAGGTGTTTAACTGAAGGAAAATTGGTCATGATCTTTTGATCATTTTTTTGGTAAATGAGAACTCTTTTGTGTGGTATGGCTGACACTTGTGAGTGTGACAGAAGACAAAAATATCTGTTAGCCTAGTTATGTCTTACATGCAGCAAAGCAGCTATTAACACAGAAGAGAAACAGGTCCCCCCATGGTCTGTCTTTTGCATTCAGTCATTCATTCCAGTAAACAACATGGGAAAGTTTTACCAGTTAATTTTCTGAGGCAACAAATCACAGCAGCACATTGGTTGTGAGTTTGTGACTAGGGGGAGAGAGAAGGGAAAAACCAGCACCCTTCAGCTATAACGTTTCCTAAAGTTAACACATCGCATCAGAGGTGTAAATGATATGAGGTCTGAGGGCTGCTGAATTTCAAAATGCTTTGCTGCAATATCTTGGGCTGGCAATTAATCACTTTTCTATGCCTTTTAGAGTTTTCCTCTGAACAATGTGCTTCCTCTGAAGCTCATTAGCCATCAAAACCTGTCATGTCTACACATGTTTTTCTTGCACCTCATTAAGAGATTATTGATTGTCGGCTTCTACCCCTTTCAGAATTTGCTTCAGAAAATTAATTTTAACCATGAGTGCAATTTAACTGAATGCTTTTGCCAATGCTTGATAATTACTTGCTTTGTTAAAATAATTTAAAAGTTTTAATCATATTTATTTATTTTGCCCCCTGCAAATCATGAATCATCTTCAGCTGAGGCAAAAACAGAGAGAAATCTCACTTTGATAAGAATGTGTAATGTTGTCTTAAGATAGATGGAAGCCTAGAGCAGTTTCAGAAAGGCAAGAAAACTTCATAATTGCCAGTGATCGATTTGTAACAAGTGTATCTTGTGGCCGCCAGATTTCTCTTGCTATATGAGATTTGTCAATACAGTCATTCCATTGAGGAAGGAACGTAGGCCAAGCAATTAACATTTTTTTTTTTATTATTCAGGATTGCTTTGGTAATTAGGGCCAATTTTTCACTGGTAGGTTATTAATTATTCAGATCTCATGAGTTTCTTTTAATAGAAAACATTGGTAAGTTCTTTCTGCAGTCATGAATGAACTTCTCTTGAGTCATCAGCCAGTGAAGTCAGTCAGATATTCTTTTGCCTGGGAAGAAGGAAGGAGAAAAAAGGCTGCTTACATTTAGCAGTTCCTTGATGTTACGTGCATTCTGGTTAGTGCATATAGTGAAGGGTAGGCTTGTCTTTAAAAGCTGCTCTGGCAGGCAGCACAACAGTACCCGTTCTACAGGGAAACAGTTGAAGTAGAGAGAGATGAAGGACCAGATTTGTCCAAGGTTTCTAACTGCTCTTGGAGGCTGATAATTACCTAATGAGAGTCTCAGAATTGCCCTTCTAATGGAGGTATCAAGATTCTGTTGTTTCCATGCTGAAATAAAGTAGAAGTGTACTATCAAGCCTTTTTGTGTATTTTTGACATTGCAGTGAGATGATTACAGCACCTCATCCTGGAAGGTTGCAGCACTAAGGGTCTTCTTCCCAAGAGACCCTCTCTTGACTGACAAAGTTAAGTTTAGAGGTTTTCCTTGTTTACCCAGCCTCATTGCTGGCTGCTTCTTCCTGCCTCCTGCTTTTATCAAACAGGCTTTATAGATCCTCTCAGTCTTTTGTGACAATAGTGGAAAATGGACAGCTGAACTAGTATGAGTCAAAATCAACCCTCAAAAACTGTACTGTACATCTGGAGGGCAGTGGTTTCTGGCAAAGAATCATAGGATCATTGAGGCTGGAAGGAGACCCTTAGAGATTGTCAAGCCTATTGCTCAAAGCATGGTCAACTAGAGCAGTTTTCTCAGTGCCATGTCCAGTCAGGTTTGAATATCTTTAAGAACTTAGATACTACAACTTCTCTCAGCAACCAGTTCCAGCATTTGACTACCCTCACAATTAATTTTTTTTCTTACATTTTTGTGGATTTTTTTTGTATTTCATTTTATGCCTGTTTTTCCTTTACTGGGCGCCACTGAGATTTATCTGTCTCTGTCATCTTTATCCTTTCCTGTCAGGTATCTGTACACATTAATAAGATTCTTCTGAGTATTTTCTTGTCTAGGCTAGGCAATCTTGGCTTTCTCAACCTCACCTCGTATGTAGGTGAGGAGTAGTGACATATGAGTTTGGTTTCACTGTCAAGGGTAAGCTTGTAAAAAGTCACTCTAAGGGTATCTGATAACTGGAGCTTAGGCTTCTGGTTTCCCAGAGCATTCTGTTCAAGCCTTGCTGGTGTTTTTTTTGACCTTTCATCCCTCTAGATAGAAAGGATAATAGTGGACCTGACTAAATGGGCCCTTCTGATCTTCAAAACCTCAGATGTTTCCCCCTCCATGATGTTGGTTGAGATATATTCCATGCTTTATGTGGTGTGCTCCTCCCAGCCTCCCACAGTTAATGATACCTCTCCACTGCCTTGGCAAGAATGGCTGGGTTGACCCATCTGTCTCACTTAACTAATTAGGGATTCATTGGGTGAGATTCAGACTTTCAATTTATTTTAAACAGGGCGGGTTAACCTGCAATCTGTGGTCTCCGATAGTATACTGAAAAATAACATTTTAAATTCCAAGTAAACAATACAAATCCATTCAACCACCAATAATAAGAAAATAAAATCTGCAGATGCATTTGCTGTGGTTATTGTCCTGCATATCACTGGAGGAAAGACATTTAAGTGTTTTTCACTTAGGAAAGATGTTATCTATATAGTTTTAAAACCATTCAAAATGAAAAGAAACTTTTTTGAAAAACAGATGGACAAATGTTTTGTTTCATGGAACAGACGGACCAGTTGGGTCACCTGATTTTGTATTCTAACCTTTCATGTGATGAGCTTCTCCCACTAATTTCTGCACACAAGGCTCCTGCATTGTGGCTGGATACTCAGGGATTCACAGACCACTGCCTAATCCTGAGTACATTTGCCTAATCACCTGTCCTAGTCCCGGAGTGGTCTTTGATTTGACAGAATACTCTTCAAGCAGGATCAGTAGCCACCAACTGCTCCCTCTTGTTAGTTTGGTTCTGGTTATGCTGGCTTCTGTTCTGCTCATGCCAGTGTACTTAATCAAATTAACACCTGTTGCTCTTCTGTTTCTGGGCTGTACAACTCAGCATTGAGACAGCCAAGGTCATTCCCAGTGTTGCTGAAGCCAAGTGGTAAAGCTACCATCAACCTTATCGAATAACAAGGGAAACACATCTCCCTAAGGTACTACACAAATCATAGAATCATTTTGGTTGGAAAAGACCTTTAAGATCATCAAGTCCAACCATTAAATTATGGAGATACCTATCATCTCTAACCCATCATTTTTCTGGCATTAGAGACTAGGAACTGCCAGACAGGCAGTGCACTATGCTACATGCCAAGTCAGTCCAGTTTGGCAGTTTCACGTGCTCCAGTGAGGCCTTGATGGATGATAATGACTGGATTTGTAATGCTACTGCATTAAGTGTACCATATGGATACAGGCTGTGGATGAAATCCCCCTTCCTTGTACAAGTGCTAGGCTTGCAAAAGCATTCAGGGTGCGTACTTCTTACTGCAGTTGGTGGGATTCTGGTGCTCTAAATGCCTTTATGGATCAAGGCTGCTGCTAGGGATCTTCTGCAAAATAAAAGAATAAGCTCAAGGCCAGGTTAGATGTAAAGTACCTATTGTTATGACTGTGAATAGCTTTATACCAATGTGCTCTGCCTTGAAAAGTATTATTGCCCACGAGGCTGCTGTGTCCCTAGGTCTTGGGCTGTTATAGGCACCACTCCTTATACTTTTCATGAAGGTGTTGAGTTCTAGCTTAAAAGTAGTTGGACTTAATTTGCTCTGCTGTTCTCACTGGCAGGCTGTTTCAGACCCTAATTGCTGTAGTGGTTAGGAACCCTCTTTTAATTTCCAACCTAAATGTATTCATGGCCAATTTATATTCATTTGCTTTTGTGCCAGTATTGTCCATTAACTCAAATAGTTCTTTTGTCTTCTGGTGTTTATCCTCAGGATAGATTTGTAGAGAGCAGTCTTCCCCCTTTCACCAGCTATTCTGCTAGTCTAAACAAGCTGAGTCCCTTTGGCCTCCTCTTGTAAAACTGGTTCTTCATCCTGACTGATCTTCACCTCTTATCCAGTTCTAAGACAGCTGTACTCACACAGACACAAAACCAGAGCTCTTTCCTACCTCTAGTGGCTATATCATCTTCCTGATTTATGTAAGAGCATTTACTCTGTGGATCCATTGGCCAAGCATTACTATTCTCCTCATATATCCCTGTTCTTCACATTTCTCTATGCAGAAGATAGCTGAATAATCCAGTTCCATCATCAGAAAGATTTGTGAAGGACACCAGCCATATGTCCTGCTGTAGCAAAACTGCTGTATTTCATTTGTGTTGGACTATGGCTATTGCAGAGACTTTGCTTTAGGCTGGTTTCTCTCATGTGGTGGTCTTGATCTCTACCTCCTGTCTCCTCTCCTATTTTTTTTGGCAGGGGAAAGCCCTTAAGAGGGTAGTCAATGGGATGGTGTGTAACAGCAAGTCCTGCTTTCTTCCTGACTTTTCCTCCTGTCTGCCAGCACAGTTGTATTCAGCTGGAGGATCATATTGAATATTTCCAGCTGCTCTGACATCTCTTAGCTTTTCAGAAGTCTGCATTTCCTCCTCACTGGCACAGATTTAAATGCCTTTTGTTAGTTCTTGCTCTTCATCACACAAAATATCAGTGGTATGTTCAGTTTTCATGATGAAGAGTGATCCTACTGGGAGAACATCAGTGAACTTCTGAGCTAAAACTGGTAGGCTTTGAGCGTTTTGTTCACTAGTGTTGGCAAGACTCTGGAACAGTTCCCTGCAGGTCTAATTATTTTTACTAGACAAACTCCTATTGCAATGAATAGGAAGTTTGGACTGTACCATGATTTCAATGGACTTTATGTTGTAAGACTGTCATGTTGGAATAATTCATAACGTACCATGAGAAGGGACTCCACTGTGAGAGGAACGTGCTTGTTGGCCTGTCTCATTTAAACATGGCTCTGCTCTAGCAATAGTTCAATATCACATTTTGACTGTGTATTGTTTTAATTTGCAGTGTCTTGGCAGTGCAAGCAGCCACATTTGCTAGTGTTTGAAAAGAACAAGGGAAATTAAATATGCAAGAGCATTAGAGTAGGATTCAGCGTTTGACATAAAACCACAAAATTAAAGCAATCCAGACATACGCCTGCTTCTCTGCCTTTTGTTTGCATCAGTATGCCCCTCAGCTTCCAGCTCTATGACATCTACCACTTTGAAGGGACAGTTCTATGTGTCTGTGATGATTAAGAGTAATTTGAGTGGTTTAAGGATGGACTGTGGTGGTAGTATTATGCTTCGAACTTGTTTTTTTCTTTTTTTCTTTTTTTCTTTCATCTGTGAGGAAAAGATGCAAAATCTGCCCCAACATCAGAGACATGGGTAGGACTGGCTTTACTCACAGAGCCCGACTTACAGAAAGTCTATGTGCCTGTGGGGATCAGGGTTAAAGTGGTGGAGACTGAGAGAGCGCTTATTCCTGATTCTGACTGTTTTTTCGTGGTTAGCCTTGAGCAAGTTATTTCTATTCCTTATGCCTCTCTCTCCCTCCCACTTTCTTTGTTCCAATGAGACCTGGTAGGGGTGTGCAGGAGTAGGATGTTCCCAAAATATTGCCTACTCTTTGGTAACCCATGCAACAGTTGGTATGTTTGTGTCACAATTACTACTGTCTTTTTATGCATTCCTGGACCTCATCTTTGAAAGGTCTTTTTTCTCATCCTGCCAAAATGTAGCATAGAGTTAGAGTTGTTTGTATTTTGGGGAGGGGAGGAGATATTTTTCTGAGAACTAGTACAGAAAAGAAGTTCAATTTCTATGCTGTTAACTTTTCATTGAAACCTCCCACACTTCTGTGTTCACAAAGAAGTTCTTTGTGAAGTAGCTCAGGTCAAAATGTTTTTTGCCACAAAAAATTCTGGAATAAGATGTTTAACCAGCTTTCCAATACAGTCTTCTTGGAGCCAGTGAAAGATAAAGGCAAAGTTCAAAAGGCCTGGGAGCAAAACCACTTCATGTTCCTAATCTGTGCTCTTGGAGGTGATACACTCCCTCCTTGTGAGTAGGTCCTGAAGTGTGTCACAGCAGCAATGTTCTCCTAATGCACATGCTATACCTGGGGTGTGGGTCAAGGATGGCATTAGATCTTCAGAGCTGTGTCTCATCTGCTGTTAATGAAGGTAGGAGTATCTAGGAGCTGAGGCTTGAGAAAGAAACATAAGAGATTGCGTTGAAACACTGTGAGTCAAAGCTGATCACAACATCTTTTTCTGCCTTAAAATCCCTATTTAGAAAACTTGGGCAGAATAAACACTCCTTTTCTTGCAGCCTGATTCTGTCCTGTCTGTTGTGATTGCAGGCTCCTTGGGATTCCCATTATTCTTAACAGAGACTGGCATTATGTCCAGGGCACTGGTGGAGTCCCCATCCCTGAAGGGATTTAAGAGGCGTATAGATGTGATGCTGAGGGACATGGTTTAGTGGTCAATTGGCACTGCTAAGTTAATGGTTGGACTTGATGATCTTAGAGGTCATTTCCAACCAAGGCTATTCTATGATTATGGGGCCACAACAGTTGCAGGGGGGTCCTAGGCATGATGACAATAAAATATTAAATGATGAGAGTAGTGAGACTGTAAAAGTCAGAATCCTTGACGCAGGTCTTCGACTAGAATTTGATCTGGGCAGTAAAGATGCAGCTGTTCATTATAATTTAGATAGAGCTGGTAGTCCAAGCACTACATATACCAATTCAGTTGATCAGTGAAAGCTTTATAAACAGAATAACAAAACTCAAGACCCCAGAGGTTGTATCAGGGAGTACTTTAGAGCAGTAAAAAGTTTCTCTATTCCTTTGTTTACATGGGCACCATCCAGTTACTGTTATGAAGCAGGGATTATTAGCTCAATAATTAATTCATTGATTTACAAACAAAGGGTGTAATGCATCAGGGTGCACTTTCTATATGAGAAAATGCTACACCATAGTTTTCAGATTACTTACTTGCTGAATGTACAAAATTAAGGTAGTTTCACTTTGGTGTGTCTGTCGATAAGTTCAATGAGTGAAGGATGAGGGGAGAAGAGGAGAAAGAAAACTGAAAGAAAACTTCCTACTGTCTGATCCTCTGCATTGGAGTTACACTTGCAAAAGCCAAAGGAGAATAGCCTGCCCACAGAAAGAGCATCTAACAGGGCTGTTGACAACCAGGATCGTGAGAAAATACCAATGGGTTGTTTTAATCAATACAGAAAGAGGGGTAATTGATTTTAGGGATAGCAAGGGGTTACTCAGCCAATAATTAGCTACCTTATCAAAGTTATCTGGTAAAACCATGGATTATGCTAGACTCAGAGTCCTGGCTCTTTGAGGATAGTTCAGATTTGGATTTTCCTCTTCCCCAGTGCTCTTTGCTGCTGACATGCTGCTGCAGTCAGTGCCCTTTGTTCTTTTTCACAGGCAAAGGGATTCTCTTCTGCTACAGCATTGGTGCAGAGGCTTTGAAAAGAGCCGCTGTGTCAGGGCATGACAGGAGGCAGAACCAGAGCTGTTCAGGAAATCTTTGTGCTAAGGTTCTTTTATTCTAAGTTTCTCTACATTAAAAGAGGGCAGGGGGTGTTACAAGGTGAATGTGGGAAGATTATCAAGTAGTTTTACATTTTGCCATCCTCCCCATCTTTGCCTGTCCTCCAGTGTCTCCAGTCCTTCAAGAATGCTTAAAGGGCCCTTGTTAAAGGAGATGGTGCACCTTCTAAGGGCAGAAATACTCCATGGTGCATTGTTATTGAGACAGCTGAAATAAAGCATGTGGAAATCTTGTTGCTATAGTTCGAGGAGTTCTGAAGCACTGTCTTTATTCCTGTGACTAACTTAATCTGTTTCTGCAAACACTTCACCATCCAGCTCAGAGTGCTAAATAATTTGTGGGATATACTTTCCTTTTAATTGCTGTGTCTAAACAGGGGACCATATTTAGAAGTAATATTTTGTGTCTTATGATAATGAGCCTATTTCACTGCTGCTCTGAATGAGATTATTCTGTATTCTAGCAGGTTTACAAATTGTTTGTGCTACAGTATTTTGTAGACCCCTCAGAAAAGATCAAAACCCTTTCAGACTTTGATAAACTCAGATAATAAGAAAGTTCCTTCACTGTTTAGGGCTGGCTGAACATTTTTGATCAGTCTCTTTTCAGCAAAAATTATTTTTGCCAAACTGTATACATATGTGGAAAAAGACAGAAAGATGCTCTGCATTTGTGAGAAAAGAAAATGTATATAATCTTGTTTTACAGCAGGTGACCTTAAACGTGATAGGACTAAATGAACCATTCAGAATCTCTTAGTAAGTCCGTGGCAGAGCTAGGACCTCAGTTTTGCTGCTCTAAGCCCTAATTAAACACAGAATCATCTTGTTCTTCCTTTATGCCTTTAAACTTGGTTAGGCCCTACTGTTTCCATGGACCCTATAATAATGTAAGGGGTAAGAGTGTGGATGAACAGTCACAAGAATGCTAATCGTATCCCTGAATTTCCTGTTACTGATGAAGATCACTCAAAGTTTAGTTTCTTTAATTATAAGATAAAGATAATGCTGCCACCTCAGTTTTGTGTTGTTCCAAAAGTACTGTGTGCTGTCATTTTGCTTGCTGAACTCTCAGGGCAAAGACCTGTGCTTGTAATATGTCATTGTTAAAATCAGTGGATTATTTGCATGTTGATGCATTACATTTGCAGGGTACAAGGCAGTGCCATCTGTGAAAGCCTACAGGAGCTGTCATAAGGTCTTGCCCTAGCACAGTTCTTACACACTTTTCCTGTTGCTTTCAGAGAAGTTCTTATTTTGCAGTGTTTGGCATGTGCTGAAATACCTAGTTGAATTGGAAGGTAAGAAGAGTGGTTGCGATGTCATTTTTTTTGTTGCATGCCTTCCAATGCACTCTTTGAGGGTTGCACAAAAAATCGTGGGCAACTGCATGAAGATCCAGGGATGCAGTGTTTGGAATTCTAATTTTGTTGTTTATGCTCAGACAACTCAAACTGTTCTCAAGGTATTTCAGTATAAAACATAAAAGTTTCTAATTAAACTTATAAATCAAGAACACATGTACTGAAATATTTCCCGCTGTTGGATGCAAAGAGTATTTATGTGATGTGTTAAAGAGCAAAAGGTGCTGTAGAAGCTGCAAGTAGTTGCAGATTGTATATTGAAATACTCGTGGTGTACAGTGCAGTTGATAAAAATAACCTTGTCCATATTGATAAGCTTGGTCACAGACAGGTATTTGTTTTTATTTGTAACTTTAGTGCATGCATGCATAAATGTGTCTTTGCATAATGTAAGGAAGAGCACTCTTTATACCAGATATCTCTCCTCAATTATTAGGTATCCCTCTATTGGAATTTTTTTTTCCATCAAATCAGACTAGCTTGGCTCAATGTGTATGTAATCCCCACCTTCTTTCCTTGATTCAGCTTGAAATCTAGGTTGTCAGATTTTGTAGTACTATATTAAAACATTTTCTTGGAGATCAAACTAGAATCAGAGCATGGACTAGGCAGTACTGTCCAGATGGAACATAAACCCATTACTATCTTTTGCTGTTTTGCATTTGAAAGAGAGATGGAACTGCAGCCAGGTCTGGCTGAATATCTCTGCGTGTTTCCTTATAGGACTAATTAATGTCCCTGGAGGTGATGTCCGATGAGTCCAGAAGGATCAGGTCGGTACTGTGTGTTCATTTTAGTGTTTTTTTTTTAAATCAGGAAGATGGCATTTGTCCTGCTGGTTTGTGGACCCTGTTGCCAGGAGTAAATCTGACCCTCAGTAATTAGTGTTAGAGAACTTCTTATGGCCTCCAGCTCTGGGATGAAAAGTTAAAGTGCTGCGATGCTGTTCAAAATCCACTAACCAAACAGAGTCTTAAGGAGCCTTTGGACTTTTTGACCTTATCCAATCTCTAACAAGCAGATTCTCTAAACTAATCAATGAAACAGTAACTTTGAGGTCTTCACATCTACCTACTCTTTAGTATTTTTAATCCAATGCTGTAAGGGGAATGATTTTCTCCTGTTCTTAACAAAAAGGCTGATAACCCTCTGAGCTGTGTTGCATGCACCTTGCTAGGATGCTGTTCTCTCAGACGTTATTTTTAAGACTACAGCGATACACAGTTCTGTTAGTAGGCACTGCTAGACCTGACAAACACATTCAGCCATTTGGAGCCTAAAAGTGCTTGACTAACCCTGGCAGTAGGTGAGATTTGCACATGCACAGCTGTAACAATATGAAAACTGTTTGTGAACAGCACACGCCATCTTCCTGTGAATGCATAAGCAAAAGGGACATGAATTATGTGTAAACACTGATAGGCTTGAAGCCCAAGAGAAGGGATGACTAAGTCGTATCTCTGCTATAGATGCAGACATAATGAAAAATCTCAGGTTTCTTTGGGACACAGAAAAGATCCCAGTGGTCTTGGCATTACGAG
The DNA here is from genome assembly GCA_028020825.1 of Podargus strigoides. Lineage (NCBI taxonomy): Eukaryota > Metazoa > Chordata > Aves > Caprimulgiformes > Podargidae > Podargus > Podargus strigoides. The sequence goes on along the minus strand of CM051624.1, from coordinate 6,669,945 downwards.
GAGGCCTATCAAACAGCATTAGCAGACTAATTAAGTGTGCAGCTTAAACTTAATTTTCCTGGTAGCATTAAGACGGATTAAACATTATTCATTTTGTGATGTCCTTGGTTCTCAGTTAGTATTTTTCACTCCTCTTCCCACCTTGTCATGTTGTTTCAATCAGTAACATTACGGTTTTCAGTTTAAGAAATGCGCCTGATCAGGATTTAAAAATAGGATTTTCTGAGCAAATCTTCATAACTTACAGCACCTGGGTTCCCATTTCTCATAAGAAAAGCACTTCTTCTAATGAAAAAGGTTAATTATGCAAAGCGTGAACATAGTGGGTAAGCAGAGAAAATTTGCTAATCTGTAAATGAGGAGGATGATCCATTTTATAAGGTGCACTTTCTGTATTGCTCTGTTTCTTTTTCTGCCATGCCAACTAGGTGAGACTGTGCATTGGCACCAGTATGAAACTGTAGGACACCAAGTATGCTGGTTTGTGTTTCTGCTTTCTTTTCTGATACGTATGTCCATTTGCAGTGCAAATATACAGTGCATTCTTACACAGAATGGGAGCTGCAGTCTTGTGCCCTAGACTGTAATACTTCCTGATTCTTTAGAGAAACCTGGAAATAAGTGAAAGACTCAGATGCTTGGGGACAAGGAGTTAATTTTTCTTGACTTCCTTTTTTTTTTTTTTTGCCTTCCGGGAAGACATCTTTGATTTTTGTAATTATTTAAGTAGTATTGAAGTGCTAAATCTTGCTCTGCGGGTAAACCCAGATCCTGCAAATAAATGCCCAGATGCTGATTGTACATGTGGTGGGAGTTTGACTGATGTGTCTATTAATAGGCTATATGGGATCTGCTCTTTCAGACTTGAAGTATGGCATTCTGTCTTAAGGATTTGATGTTCTCTTCAGTCTATCAGGAGGTGAAACTCCTGAACATCATACTAGAACTTGTATGTTCAGTGACAGAAATAGTGGCCTCTTCAGACTTTGACTTCTGGGCATCTACTCGCTGATATGATCTTTAATTACATGATCACATACTGCCTTTTCATCTGAGTCTCTAGGTAGATTAGCAATTATAAAATATCTGGAAGACAAGAAATTATACAATGACCTGAAATGGGTAGTTCTGATTCACTTCATTTTGTGAAATGAATGCTCTGATAAAGGGTAAGGTATTGGGGCACCTCCAAGCTAAAGAATTAGACTACCTTTTAATCCCTTTTATGTGTCCTTGAAATCTGCCATTAGTCTTTACTGCACCAGGAATCCCCAAGCATATGGTTGGACTTGATCTTAAAGGTCTTTTCCAACCTAAAAGATTCTATAATTCTAAGGAACGATTCTAAACATGCCGGTCTCTGACATAATGGACAAAACCAGTAAAATTTTCTGGAGCGTGATGTGTCCCAGGATATGTGGGAGGACTTTTTGTGGTTGTTTTTCACATGGCTGTTGTTGACGTATTTTTCCAAGTGGATGTTTATACTATTGGATCTGGGAGGTTGCTTTCCTGCTTCTGCTACTTCTTCATTGCTGCAATCACACTGTAGTAATACAGAGGGAGTTGGTCAAGAGAAGCATCAGACAAATTCCATGATTACTGCTTTTGCCTCATTTGCATCGAATTACTATTTCTTAGTATTAGCTGAGTCGGGAAAAGGAACAAACAGAAGTATTTTTTTCTGTCAAAATCAACAAAATTCATAAAGACCATCAGAACAAGAGGGTCTTATTTGGAGATTCTTCAGCACAGAGAAGGTGCAGGCTTGCAGCTGAGGTCATGTAAGAAGGATGGAGTGAATTAGAGGTGGTTATTAAAGGCATCCTCCTTTGGTTTGGTTACAGCAGCCTCCCTCCAGACACCCTATTCAGCACCTTCATTTGATATTTTGCTTTTTAACTTGAGGGACCAGGAACTGGGAAAAGATGAATGCTTGCAAATAGGTGGTGATTGATGCTGGTATGCACCTGGACTTGCACTAGTCATGTGAAGCCCGCGGACTGTTTTTACCTTTAAAACCTTGCTCTTGTAATGACAGTCTGAAAAATGAAAACTTTACTAGTATTCCTGCCTTTTAATGTTCACAAATGTTATTCACAAGCCTGAAAGTAGTATGGTAATATGTCTGGTTTCAAAGAGATGGACAACTTAATTGGAGTATAAATTTAGGGCTAATAATGCATACTTTTTTTTGGGTAATATATTCTGTACACTTTGCTTCTTAGCTGGGTAATTTGTTTCTGCCTTCTACATTAGGAAGCAGTGGGATGGTGCTATTTATCTTATTTCTTGTGGGAGACTTCTGTGAAGTGTATGCTGGGCTGGTGATAGAGTGCATAACAAACAGTCATTGCAATTTTTACTAATCCAAAGCCATTTTCTTTAAGAAGCACAGAATACAGAATGTGGCTGGAACAGGCAAAGTGCATTTACTTTGGGATTGGTGCACAAATTTTCCAAACAGAAGAGCTGATCAAAGAGTGAAGTTTATGGAATAACAATGTGGTTGGAACTGTCTGCTTTATGTACTGACACAAGTCGTGTTGAAAACAGGATTTTTGAAAAGCAAATTGTCTACAGGTGAAATTCTCCCTCCGTACTGCTGAAGCATAACTTGTGTACTGGGTATTCTAAGGACTCTGAAGGGACTTAAGTGAAAACCTATTCACTGGCTCATTAGATGGAGAAGATTGTGATCCCAACCACACTCCATGCTACCACAGCAGAGAACAGAGAAGATGTGGGGGCTGCTCTTAGTTTGTGACTTGAATCCCTCTCCTTCCCCCCCAAAACAAAGGTACCACTATGAAACAACTACAAGTCATGACATTTGAAGTACTGCTGGAACATGCTAGTTTCCTTCAACAGGGAGCAAGGTACAAAAGACGCAAAAACTAGAATGAAATGTCAGCTTCATGCTTTGCCACAGGAATGACTTTTAACTTTAAATTGTTTTTTAAGTTACAAAGTAACCAGACCTTGCCTCCCTCAGCATCCCTTGTTTTAGCACAGAACCACAAACTCCTGATGGAGGACAGGCTTGTGTCTGACACAGCTGTGCTTTCCTGAAGGACGTTTTCTAACTTGTTGAAGAAACAAAAATTTGTGGTATTTCTATTATTATTAACATTACTATTACTTTTTACTTCATTTAACAGATTCCTGGTGTCCTCCTCTGTACAATGCAGCCTGTCTGTGTCAGCACTTTAAGTTATTACTGTTGTTTATTATTTATTATGTGTTAAATGCTGACAATGTGACATGCAAAGGACATAGGCTGAAAGAGAGGCATTTACGCAGATGTGATTTATGCTTCTTGCAAGCTGCCTTTGTAAGAATTCTGAGCTTTCATATTTGCAAATCTCAGGTTGGTGGGTTTTACAGGCTATTCAACTAATTCAATCCCATCTTTCAAACATCTGTCGCCTCTGAAAAGTTCTCAGTGTAAAGAGGAAACTGTTATTTATAAGAAGAAGCTGTCAAAGATCAGCTATGCTCAACAATCTAAAGCATCGCGTATGTACATCAGCACTAAACTATGCTCATTTGGATAGCATGAATGGCTAATTTTAGCTTAAAATTGGAAGCAATTATGGGTTCAGGAAGAAAAGTAGGGCTGTATGTCATTAGTAATTGATTTCTTTTGTGGAAGATCTTGAAATGAGCAGTTAAGAAGAAAAACATTGTTAAGTGATGCAACCTGTCACATGCAATATGGAGATGTTTCCCAGATTTGTGTGTATCACAATGTTAGGGATTGGAAGGGACCTCAAAAGATCATCTAGTCCAATCCCCCTGCCAGAGCAGGAATACCTAGGTCAGGTCACACAGGAACACATCCAGGTGGGTTTTGAATGTCTCCAGAGAAGGAGACTCCACAACCTCTCTGGGCAGCCTGTTCCAGTGTTCTGTTACCCTCACTGTGAAGAAATTCTTCCTCACATTTATGTGGAACCTCCTATGTTCCAGCTTGCATCCATTGCCCCTTGTCCTATCATTGGATGTCACTGAGAAGAGCCTGGCTCCATCCTCATGACACTCACCCTTGACATATTTATAAATATTAATGAGGTCACCCCTCAGTCTCCTCTTCTCCAAGCTAAAGAGACCCAGCTCCCTCAGCCTTTCCTCATAAGGGAGATGTTCCACTCCCTTAATCATCTTTGTGGCTCTGCGCTGGACTCTCTCAAGCAGTTCCCTGTCCTTCTTGAACTGGGGGGCCCAGAACTGGACACAATACTCCAGATGTGGCCTCACCAAGGCAGAGTAGAGGGGGAAGAGAACCTCTCTCGACCTACTAACCACCCCCCTTCTAATACACTCCAAGATGCCATTGGCCTTCTTGGCCACAAGGGCACATTGCTGGCTCATGGTCATCCTGCTGTCCACCAGAACCCCCAGGTCCCTTTCCCCTACGCTGCTCTCCAACAGGTCAGCCCCCAACTTATACTGGCACATGGGGTTGTTCTTCTCCAGACGCAAGACTCTACACTTGCCCTTTTTGTATTTCATTAAATTTCTCCCCGCCCAACTCTCCAGCCTGTCTAGGTCTCTCTGAATGGCAGCACAGCCTTCTGGTGTGTCAGCCACTCCTCCCAGTTTTGTGAAATCAGCAAACTTGCTGACAGAGCACTCTATTCCCTCATCCAAATCATTGAGATTGATAGACCTGCCGGGTGGGATCCAGTTCCTTGAGCATTATGTAATTTGAGGCCATTTGAGATGTGAGAGTATCGGAGACATCCAGTAAGGGGCTGGCAGCAATAACATAGGACCTACACCTGACCCATGTTTATCTGGAGAGATAGCTAGCAGCCAAACAGGATTCCCAGGGGCATCTAAAAAGGGCTGAACACCCATGTGAACCACACACCTACTTTTTCTGTCCAGAGGGTTGAGGAGCAACACTCCTTTTAAGTTTAAGCTGTCTGGTAGAGATGGCCTGTCCTCCAAGGGGCTAATCTGAAAATAGGATTTTTCTGTCCCCCTAACTAAAAGAAGCCCCATCTAAAAAATTACAGTTTTGTATATAGCCAGGAAGTTTAAAGCCAGAGGTTTTCTGTGGATTTCTAATTCACAGAGACAGCTACATGCAGGAAAGTTGGCTGAAAAAGAAGCATTTCCAGTTTTCTGGACACTTTTTTATTTTATTTGGGTTCAAAGATGGCAGGATTACTAATTTCATGAGCAGCTGAGGGGTGAAAAGCCCCTTACTTCAAACCTTGAAGGATATCTGCCAAGTACATCTTTTTTGGGACTAGCACACCTTGCTAGACAAGGCAGCAGAGCTGTAAGGAATCCAGAGTTCACTCAAGAGCCTTTTGTGGATTAGGTCAACATTTGTCAAGACTTTTTTTTTTAAAGAACAGAATTTTTCAACTCGGCAAACCATTTTTGATGGCCTTGTTTCAGCCAAAAATTTCAAAGAATCTCTGCTTGCAGAGTCTGAACCACACACAGGAGACATTTGGAATGACTTTTTTTTTTTTTTTTTCCTTAGGACTCTTTATGGCAAGAAAAATTAAACAAATATTCCATTTATCTCATTTTTGAAATTCATATGTAAGATTTATGTATGCCTCTGACAGATTGTAGGCTGATCTCCAGTCACTAATTCTCGCTTTCCTAAAGACAGAAAAGATCTGTGCAAAATTCTTATGGAAGAACAAAATACACATTTGTATTTAGGTACTCAATAGCTTTCTCTGACTGTGTTAAAATTGAGTCTTAACATTCAGTTAAGTCATATTTATCCAGTTTGCTGTGTCAGTCCCTCATGACGTTCTGGCTAGCTGCATGGTATTTGGTGGATTTCTGTAGTGTATACCTTTTGACCATACTTAATCAGGCTAATATTCAGACCTAGTTTAAAAAATAAGATTTTGATATATTAAAAAATAATATTAAAAATATTTAATGTACAGTAAAGTAGAAAAATCTAAAAGACAACTTCACCTACTACTGTGGTGTTTTTTTTTTTTTTCCCCTTGGATCCTCATGACCATGGGCCCAACAGCTGAATTGTAGATGTTTCTTGTTTTCAGCAAAGCTGCATTAGAGAAGAAAAACTCCAATCCCTTTTATTCTGGTTTCCTAAGGGAATGAGACTTATGATCTTATTCTTCTTTCCTGCCAGTCAGCCTCTTAATAACTTTTGAATCCATTGGCTGGTTTCAGCCACCTTTGACACAGGATAAACACCTCTCAGATATTAAATTCCTACACATTTTGTACAAATCAACAGCTCAGTCAAGGAGAAAGACTTTATTAGAAATGTTTCCAAGGGAATGACAGGGATGTCTGTTATTCCTGCGTAGGGTAGCAGCCAATCATCTAGTCTGCAAGCTGGTGTGGATCTAGTTCCAGGTTAGCCATCACACTTGGGCTGTGACACTGGGGGACCTGGATATGTTGCGAGTCTGGAGTGGATGTGGGAAAGTCTGTGGGTGTGGGAAGGGGAAAGGGTTAGAAATGTGAGGGTTAAAAAACACAGGGAGACTGGGATGTTGCAGTGCATGTGAGGAAGGGGCACTGAGGAAGGTGGGCTCATGGTAGGAGTGTGCCTGAAATGGGGCTGTTAAAGACAAATCAGTAAGGATATTTTGCTCAGCATCAATAAGGAACTAGGCTTAGACTAAGGCATAGAGGTGAAGGTGAGATGCATTTACAATTCTGCTTGTGTGTTTTGTATCCCAGCTACTTGGTGGGTGACAATGAGCAGTTAGACAACTGATTATTGAGTGTTTGATGATGATTTGTCTAATCTTAGTCCAGAGCAAGTGTATTTAACATCTTGATTTCTCTGTTGAATAATATTGTGGCATTGGTTGCATACAGTACTTTCTAACATCTTATTAACTAAACAAAATCATAGAGTACTTTTAACAATAAATGGTTTGTTTGACTGCATTAATATCATTTCAAACTGTTTTTACTGTCACTGTGTACAGATGAACCATCTCTTTCAGAAAACCAGATTTGTTCTCTTTGTGAGAAAAATCTTAATAGAAACTCCCAGCATACACTTGTACATGAAAAATTTTCTAAATTTCAGCAAGTTTTGCAGTAAATAAATGTAGCTCTTGGAATATTTCATAGTGCATTATGGAGCCAGCTTGCCAGGTTTTCAAACCCTCTGCAACAATTCAAAGGAATGATTTGATGTTTTGCTTATGTTCTTAGTGCTTCAGGAAAGGAATATTTGCAAGGATTTACTGAAAGAGAGTACCAAACTGGGTGTTATTTTGGTTTGGGAAATGCTATCATTATGCTCTGTTTATTTATCTGGTTTGTAGAATGATGGGTTTTGATCAAGAGGACACTCTAGGCAGAATAAATGGGAGAGTATGAGACAGATCAAACGGCAACTGCTGTTTGACATGTTCTGTCCATTGGCCTAGTTTATTAAACCTGGATAGAAACAACTAAAACACTAGTGATGAATATATCTTAGTTTTTCATAGAATGAACTCCTGGGTTTTGCTGGTAGTGGCTGTTGTTTTTCATATGAAATTGGTAGAGTATCTTATTAAAGAAAAGGCAATTATATGTATTAGCAATAATGATAGAATCATAAAAAAACCCCCTACAAAATCAACCAACCAAAAAATACCCCCTATGGATGTAATTTTAGAAATGCATTATGCAAGGGGTTAATTTGAGAGCTGGTTTTTTTCACATTTTGAAAGCTTTGCTGTAATTTTGTATGAAATTTGAGATCAGTGGGTCTATAATATCTTATGAATAATTTACAACGCCAACAGTCTTTCTGTGGAAGAATACTAAATTAATTAAGGCCTGAAGGAATTTCCATGTGTTTAAGCCACATTATATCGTCAAGGTTTTACTGCTTCAAAGTCACGGAGATGAACTCCTGGCTTTTCAGGTGTTAACAGTCCCAGGAAAACAAGAACAGTGCCCTTGCTTTAGCCTAGAAAAACTAAAGGGCTTGAGCATGTGTGTTTTGTGTGAATCTATTAAAATGATAGTACCTTAAATTTACTTGGTTCCCTTACTTTTTTGGGATATTGTAAGAGAAGTGCCTTACCATCTCACACACCCACAGACTTTTTTCTGGCTTGGATGGCACACTGCAGTCCCTGAGACAGCTCTTTAGGGTGACTCATTTCTCTGGGTTAAAGGAGACTGAGGCCATCTCCTGACAACAGGAGCAACCCATGGCTGAACTTACCTGTGCTCTCAAAAGCACAAAGCTTACTTCTAACCACACCACCCTGTGCAGAAAGGGATTTCTTTGAACCTTGGTTGGTCAGCCTTCAGAGAATCAGTCAGAAACCTCTTATTTTTGCAAGTCTCAAGCTGTAAGCATCTCCCACAGCTGATATTACAGCAAAGGCTGGATGTGGTGAGAACGCCAACCTGCCACACATTATTTATTTAAATAGGACAAAATAGCTGCTTTCCAGCTGCTCTCGATGCCCTTGAGTTGAAGTGCAAATACAGAAAAAACACGTGCCACTATAACCAGCTGACAGTCATTCCCCTTCTCTGAAAACCAGTCAAGCAAAGTAAAGAGGAAATAAGTCCCTTTCTCCCATGGCTAAGCACCCTCAGCATCCTCTCCTTGCTTCCAGCTGCTGACCAACTACCCCAAGCAGGGCAACTATGTTCTCTGTGAGAAACCTTGTAATGGTCCCTCGTTGAGGCTCCCATTCAGTACACCATTCATTGAACCAGCCTAGTATTTGCATATCTCCAGACCTGGGCTCAGAGTGCCTCACACTTGTTTATGTTGTTGTTCTTACACCACTTCTGTGCTATCCCCATCTCAGGGACCACCAACTGGAGCATGGAGTGCAGAGCTTACTTTGCCAAAGGTTCGTAAGGGCATTGGTGACACATTAAGGCACTGAATGTATGCAGTCATATTGGTGTATTTCCCCTTTCCCACCCAAGTCCTGCCTCTCCTGTTTTTCAGACTGTATACATTATTTTCTGCATACAGTGGAGCAACCTAAATAGTTTTCTGGCTGGGAAAACCTGGGTGTGGAATCCTGGGCTCCTGTGCCTATGTATGGTTTAGAATAGCCCATGTCAAAACACAATCCCATCAGCCTGAAGTAACTGTTGCCTTGACCAGTTTCTCTTAAGTTTATCTCAGTGTGTTTGAGGAGGGAGGTGAGGACTGGGTTCTGCCTAGTCTATTCTATAGGGTGCAGGTGCAGCTCTCTGTGGTTCCTTCCTAAGTTTCTAGTATAGCAGGAGCATGGGGAGGCATAGTTGCAAGGTGCTATGCTGTGCCATCATAGAGATCCAGCTTTTGTGGCTGTAAAATGTATATGGGTTGAGAAGCTGGGGGTGGTGGTGCTGGCAGGACCTGTGCTGTCAAGACTTACAGTAGAGATGTCATGGGATATTCTTGCTCAGGTAGCACACAATGTGTCCATCCCAAGAGTTACAGCATGATGGCACTTGAAGTGGAAAACATCCCTAGCAAAGGCAGCAGAAGCTCAGCTGCAGAATCTCAAGTAAGCATAGATCTGAGCTCACTTCAAGACCAGACTTGTTCATTGTCCTTCTTGTAAACACATTTTCTTGTGTGGAGGAAGGCTGCCTCAGCTGTGAGGTTGGTATATCTGTGAGGGCCCAGCTCCTGCCCATGTGGTTTGGCTGGACTGGGCACTATCCGTGTGAGTGGGCTATGGACTCATCCACATCTTAAGCTTGTCTCCTTCCAAACAATAGATGGATTCTTTGAACCTGGAGTGCTGTTGCTGCAAAGACCACGGGTCATAAAGTGTGCTGTGCCTAAGCCTTCTCCTAGCTCCACAGTACAGTTTGGGGTGCCTGGTCCCTCCTCAGCATGGAGCTCTGCTTCTTCCTTACAGGCATGAGCTGAAACACTTCACTGAATCTGGACCTCTCTGGCACCACAACCAATTTGTACATACATTAAATCGGATAGGAACCAGGGCAAAGACTCAGGATGCAGAAAGCTGCAGTGTCTGATTATATGTGGTCAAATTACTGACTGTGTATGTTCAGGCTACTTGAACAAATTAAAAGTGGGGGGTGGAGGAAGGATAGTCAATGAGGCCTGTATGATTGTGGAAGGTGGGGGGAAGTCAGGCTAGGGGCCCTCAGCAATACCCAAATTGTCCTGTTTGCCAATATCCAGGGATAATTTACACATCAAAAGGAGAGAGCGGAAATGGACATGAAAAGTGACAGCAGTTGCCAAGTTAAATAAAAGCCCCTCAGTGAACATGAAGAGCAATAAGAGCCGTTTGGAAAGTTGGCTGCAGAAGAAGAGGTTATGTGAGAGCTTATACCCAACCGCCTTCTTGGCCTCTTGGGAACCAATACAGACACGGAATTCACTTGACCCGCAGGGCTGAGCAAAATATGGCCACACATCAGTAAAGCCTGATGCTTAAGTCATAGGAAACAAAAGCAGGACTGTGCCAGATGCCAGACGAGTGGGATCAGGTAGCAGGAATCACAGCCTGACTTCAAAACGCCTCAGTAAATCTGGGCTCCTAAATTTCCACTGGACTGAATCTGAAGAAAATAAAGTGGAAGAAAAATGCTGTTTTTTTTTCTTTTCTAGTGGGATACTAGCAGATGAATATAGGTTGAGTTTGAATAAGCAAGAGGTGATATTTCTAAGAGAGGGTGTTTTTTAAAGTATGAAGCTTTGTAGCTTTGGCATTAAAGCAATTTCTATTCTTGTCATGAATCACTGAAGGACAGGCAGTGTGTTTAGGTGGGATATGAACACCCAAATCTTTCCTTGCCTCTCTGCCTTCAGTTGTAATTTTTTTCTTCTCCTTTGCTTGGAGAAAGTTCAGAAATAATCTTGATTTTCCCCATCACATCCCATTCTCACATTCTCCTGCTGAGTAGCTGCTTAAGATATGTTGTCAAACAATGTCCTGACTCGACTTTGCAAAGAGATGGTGTGAATGATCCGGGGTTTCCGATGCAAGCACTAGGAGAGCAAAACTAATTGTTGCCCCAAGCAAGAATCTTCTGATGAGAAGCTGATCTCTTTTACACAAGTCCAAACCTGAAATAACTCCACAGATGTCAGTGCAGTCACTCTAGATGTGCAAGAGAGGCGAACCTGCCCTCAAGTCCTCTCTCTTCTTTCCCGGGGGAGGGCAGCCAGGCTCAGGAGTTGGGGAGGGGGGAGAGTGCCTGCAATGATTGCTGCCATTTTATACAATCTGCAACAGCTTTGTGATCAAAGGCTAAAAATGACCAGAATAAGCAGAGTCCTGGGCTTTCCCATTCACACGGTGCAGGCAGGCTTAACCCTGGGACTCAGGGCTTTGATGCGAGGAGTCACGTGCATCTCCACCGCTGTGACTCTTTGTTCCAGGCAGTGGTGTGGTGCTGGGGGGGTAGGCAGAGGGGGTTAAAACCTTTGACGTTTCAGATACATTAAGGCTTGAGTCGGTCCAGAGTGCTGGGGGTTTATGCCCGTCTGCCTTCCCCTGTGAGCTGTTTGATGTGCTGGGGACTTCTGCTCTCTAGAGACGAACCAAGTATCTCACAGGGACGCTCTATCTTTGGCTGCCGTATGGTGGGGATTGGATTACAAGCAGTTTCATGCTGACAAGGCTTTGGAGGAATAATAATATCTTGAATATTATGGAATTTGAGGAATAATAATATTGGGGGGATAATAACACCCTCTAGGGAATGAGGTTGTATTCTCTCTTTCTTATGAGCCTGGCACAGAGAGGCTGTAGCTTCTTATTTGTAGTGGGAATTAGCAGCTTCTTCAAGGCCTACGTGCCAGTTCCAGTTAAAATGTTCCCAGTATGTGTTCTGGCACTGCAGATGGGATGGGGATCTCCCTGCAAAATAAAACAACTGGGGCTTCCAGATCTACTTGAAATCGCTTTGCTTCCTCTGCCTGCGAGGAGATAGCACTCGGAGATTTCCCTTGGCACCTGCTTTTCCTTTCTTAAGGGCCAGGTAGGGTTTTGCTCTCTTGTATTCTCTTGAAGACCCAGACTCCTGTTTGCTGTGCTTGTGAATAGGTCCATCAGTTCAAAGGAGCTGTCCCAGTGTAATCAAGCTGAGTGTGCAATGCACCAAAAAGATGGACTGGGATACTGAACTCTGGATTCAGGATGATGATGCTGAAAATAACCTGGTTTACTTTTTCTTGCTAGAATATAGCCTATTTCTGATGTAAGTGATTTGCATTGTCTTCACAAAACCTCTTTACTAGCACCAGATTTAATACCTGAGGCTAAAGGAGAAAGGTTAGTTTTAACGGTGAAAGGACATTGCAGCAACATGTCTGGAGGGTGCAGGTTTCTAAGACTTTCTCACAAGGTGAGGAAAGTCCCGTGGATAAAAACCCTACCCTGTACAGGAGAAGTATATATGTGTTTCAGCATCATGTTGTGGTCAGAAGCGCTGAGCAGTTTGCCAGCCCTAGGGTGATATGAGAATAGGAATTGCGCGTGCACTGTGAGGCCAAAGAGCTGCATCCTCTGGGAGGGGTGAGCCTTGTGATGGTGTGGCTGCCGTCACATGCTGTTACTGATCTGCTGCACGTCCACAGGCTGTTCACCTTTCCTGCCAGCTCCAGATGGAGAGATGCCATCAATTCAAGAGGGAGAAAAACTAGGACAAGCATGATATATCTCTGTCCTGACTGGTGCTGCAAAGCAGCAGGGGGATTTGCTCCAGAATCTAGAGGGATCAGCAGGCTCAGAGAGCTCCCGAGCCTTGGACTAGCTCAAGGGAAGAGCAGGACAGACTAGAAGAGGCACGTCTGAGCTCCCAACCACAGCATACAGGCTGCATTGTAGCTTCAGTACTACCTGCTGGCTTCTTCCTCCATCGGCACCGGCAGTGTCTCTGAAACAGCTGCTTGCCTTCCTTCTCCGACACCCAGCAAGATGCAGTGATGGCAGCTGTTCCTGATGGAGAGCTGCTGAGGAAGGGTAGCCGGGTCCGGAGGGACTTGCTCTGGGAAGGGCAGACCTTGGGCTGTGCACATGCCACACCACACAGGCAAAGCACCATCTGCAGAGAGGTGCCTGATGCAGAGGAGGGGGCAAGGACAAGGATTGCATCTCAGAGTCTGAGATGCAGACAGATTGGCATGTTGGTGTTTGTTTGTTTGTTTGTTTGTTTGTTTTAAATTATTTTTTCAGCAGTATTACTAGGAAAAAAAAAAAAAAGAGGGACTGGTACAAAATCATGTCTCTGTCAACTACAGATGTGCACACCTAATCCATAAAACAAATGGGGAACAGTGGCCAAACTAATTTGAAAATCCTCTGAGCTGTACAAAAAGAAACAACCCCTAAAATGAGAGACCAAGCTGCACTGCCTGGATCTTTATGCCACGGGGCTCAGGGGAAGGAAGAGAAATCAAATGAAACTCGGTGGGCTTTTAGCTGCTTTGGAAGAAGTTTCTGCCTGACATGAAAGCCACAGCCATGGCAGATGCTCGGAGGTGCCTTTCAGATGATTGCATTAGCTGTGCTCCAGGTGTCCAAGGGAGACAGCTGACAATTACACCTTTTGTTTTCTTTTTCATGTTTGACAGCCAGATGCCTTTTTGATCTGCAGTGTATGCTTGTCTGTGAGTGTGTATGTGCATACGTGTGTATTTATATATAATCTCAGATCTGTCACTCTGGTAGAGTCACAAATGGCTTATCTGAGCATTTATACAAATACAGGGCTGATTTACACGCTACAGCATCAAAGGGAGGAGTTCCCTTTTGGCATTCGCAGTCCTCTGCAGTTTTACAAAGCGTGTTCTTTCTTGTAGCATTGTGAAATTATAAGGTGGTTGTGCATATTTTACTGAAGCAAAGCAAGTCTTGTGGCTGGTTTCCCAAATATTGAAGTGATATATGTCAAAACTTTTCAGCTGGACTGTGTCGTTTAACACCTCACAAGAAGGCCCAGGGTGACTGGATACATGTTGTACATGACACCTATCCAGAAAGAAGAGCTGGTTCAGGAGCTGAGGGATCTCAATGCTGGAAAAGCAAAGGATTTAATGAAGTCATAGAGATGCAGCTTTTCTGTGGCTCTGGAAGTTGAACAAACCAGGTAATTCCTACTGATTGCATGCCCTACAGCCAGAGCCAGAAATGTAAAGAAATTGTCTTAGTTCAGATATTGAGAATGACTTTTTCTGCCAATGAAGAGTTAAAAATCAAAACCCCCAAGCCCCCTTCTTCCCTGTGTATTTACTACTGGTCACTGCTGGAGTATCGGCTTGGAAGGCCTCTTATTGACCTTATTACATTCTTATAAAAAGCAAGTTGTTTTCTTGTTTAGAGCAGAGATTTTCTGCTCAGAGAAAAAATCTTTGCTGGTTATTTCTGGCTCTGGAGCCAACCCCGCTGCAGGAGCTCTGAAGCCTCCCAGGTAATGGTACGTTCTGTGGGAGACCATTAAGTTGTATTCTGAGAGATAAAGTGGGCACTTCCAGGCTTGAGTTACATTAGAATAGTTTAAAACCATGGTGCTCACAATGGTATTCACAGCCTGCCATCAGAATTGCTTGAGAATAAGGCAGCAAAAACATTTGAGCAACCAGTTATTGTGAACAAGAAAATCTCTGACCCAAGATGGGGATTGGACTAATTAATGTGTGACCTTGGCTCAAGCCAAGACCAAGACTTGCACAGACTGCAAGATTGTGCACTGTCATTATATGAAAGAAGACTTGTTCCAGCAATTCCTTCTCTTTCTAGGGACTACTGACTGGGGAATGAAAAGCCTGGGGTGAAAAATTTATTTTCTTCTTGGACTGATACGGGAGGTGAGGGTGGGTGTTGTAAAAAAAAAAAAAAAAGATATTTTTTCTCTACTTGAGAATTGATGCATTGGAGAGAAAAAAGAATATAATCAATGATAAAGTGCTGTCCCTGACAACGATGGGTAAGTCCTAGATGCCTTAGAGAAATAGGTGGTACGGAGCTCTTCTGGTGACAAAACATCTGAGGATACCTGCTTCTACAGAGGAGTCAAAGAGAAAGGCAGGGGCTCATATTTCATGATGTTCTGAGAGCTGAGCAAACTTCAGAGGAAAGTAAGGCTGTCAGTGCTGTCAGCACTCTCAAAGGACAGCCCTGCTCACATTCACAAGTCTGCCTCTGCCCATGCATTATGTGAACAGAAGAGCATGGGAGAGAGTTGTGAGTGTAGGACATATGAACTCTTCAAGGAAGAGCTATTGAATGCTCCTGCCTAGCTGTACTGCAATTGCAGTAAGTTCCTCATTTAATATTTATTCCATTCAGAATTCATAAGAAATCACTGTAAGTTGTAGTTTTAATGGAAGTTGACCCTGTAAACCAATTGATCAAATCTTGGTTCAAGATGACAGAACATGTGCTAATTATATGAAAAGCATGTGTACAGATGCATGTACAAAGATCACACTTTACTACAACCCTCCACTGACTTCAATTAAAGTTTTGCCCAAGTCAGCTTGAGCTTTGTACATATAGCTCTATGTGGGCTTTGTGCATGATTTGCATATGTCATGTAATGCACAATATGGTATTGTGTACTAGCTGTCTCCCCCTAATTAATACATGATAAAAAAACTCTTAGAGAATAATGATTAAGAAAAATTTGTGCATAAGAAAATTGCTTGCAAATGACCACACTGGTGAAATTATAACCCAGTAATACTGCAGTCCCATTTATTTTCTGTTAGGTTTAATCACCACTAATAATTCAGTCAAGGGTAATTAATCTTTGCTGATCAAAGTACAGGAAAGGGCTGAAGTACTGTAGCAGCATCATAATGACATGTAATGCTGATGTTGCACAATTACCTGTTTGCAGAGAGATGTAAAGATGTCCTCATCGGCATACAATCAATGACTGAGAGTTCATTATCACTCAGTAGGGGATAAAGCCTGGAATAATAAGGTAAAGAAACCCCAAAATACATATGTAGGCAGATGCTTGCAACTAGAGCTCAGCTCATTCCCTGAGCTGCTAGAGACTAGTGAGGAAAAGGACTTCAATACTCTTTTTTTCCCCCTGGAATTTCTCTATCAGAATGAAGGCCGGCTTATGATGCACTGAAGAAAAAAGGAAGTTTCGTAGAATGGTTCATTCCCAAAAACCTCAGATTCCCCAGCAGAAAGTCATGTTTTTATGTTCCTTATATCAATCAGTATCAGGATAGAAGCTTGTTGCTTTAGTGGGACCAAGCAGTACTTTGTTGGAAAGGACACCTTCTCTGGGTGACTTGATGTGGCCCAGATGCCTTAAAGCAGATACCTTGTGCATTTTCCCTTGGGGAAAGTGGTTGGTGAACAGAGGGAGATGTACTGCAGGAAAGAGATCCTGCAATGAAACAAGCACGTGGCTGAGAGCTCAAGAAAGTAGGCAAGCAAAGTCTCCATCTTAGTTCTTCCTCTACCACATTTTGAAGGAGGGTTTCAGATTCTGATCGTGTTGTTGTCTTGGACTAGGCAAAAATCCATCACAACCATTTCCATTTATATGGCCAGAAAGAAGGAACAGGGGCATGTTGCCTCCTGAATTACTGCAGCTAAATATTGGCTATATAACATGCTTGAACTTACAAGGCTTGAAGTCAATGCTGTGCTGTGTTGAGTTTTGCAGATGACATTTAAAAAAATCCCAACACTTAATTTATTTAGTCAGAGTTCATTTATTTTAATCTTTCAGCCAAGCCCTTGTTTGGGAACTTTGATCTGAAAGTGGTGTTTATTTTCAAAGTACCAAAAAAAAAATCTTTTCATGTCTAAATTTTCTATTTAAAATTCTTTTGATATTCCCTTCGATTGATACTGTCACCAAACATCAGTGTTGTTAAAAAATACAACACCTATTCCTAAAAAGACGGGCAGTATTTAGATCTACAATGGTCCTGAAGTACAGTGAATCAAAACTGGAAATCCATCAGTTCTTTGGCTGCTAAAAGATTTCCATTCTGGGCTGGCATTTATCTTCCAGAATAGAGAAGCCTTCCAAAGAACAGCAAACATCTGTCAGGGGGCCAGAGGTCTTGGATATAAGACAATTAGCACAACAGGGGGAAAGAAGGGCTTCCAGAATTAGAAGTAAATAAGAAATATTTGTAATGTTCCCTTTAAGTTATTGGTCTGGTCACAGTAAACATTTGTCACTTATTTGTAGTGCTGTATTAATTGTCTGGCTTTGCTTTCTTCTGTAATTAATTCCACCATGGAGTGGTAGGATTGGTACATATTGCACTTATTGTCCTCTTCTTCATCTTTAGAAGGCTACTTTGTTTGGTTCAAAATAGATAAAACAGCACCTTGCTAGCTGTTGCAGAGATACACTGCTCCCTCCTAGTCTGCTGGCTCTCTCTCCTTACGTAGCTTTAATTAGACATGAGGATTTAAGCCTTTACATTCTGAGGCATGTAACAATTGAACTAATAATTAAGAGGATATATTTAGATGGTTTAAAAAACCCATTTTACTTCTAAGAGTAAATCTTGATGTTTAAAAGTGCTGAAGGGTTTTCAGGCTCCTCACAGTATCACAAGCTGTAAAATTTGCTCTTCTTATTGTCGAAGGGAAATATCTCAATTGTAGAACATAAACAGACTGTCAAGTCTCGAATATTAAGAGGTTTCAACCTCCTTGTGCTACTCTGTTAGAAAAAGAAAGTATAGTTTCATCGATTAGGGTCATATCAGCTGAAATTCTGGAATTTCTCTTATGAAGATGAAGAATTAATGACAATAAAATATCATAATCTTGGCTAGCATTAGGGACTGAAACAAGGATTTGCTTGAAAGGTGAGACATGTGAAGGCATCCTTCTGCATTATGTAGCCCTGCTTAAGCCCCAGCTGGGAAATCGTGTCCACTTTTGTACACTTCATTCCATGAAAAATGTAGTTCAACAGAAGGAAGGTGGTTCCAAGAATTTAAAACTTGGATGTGAAAAAAGTTGAGAATGTTTAGCCCAGAGAAGAGCTCACTGGTGTGTGATTTGGTGATCATCAGATGTGTACCAAGCTGCTGCAGGGCAGAACAAGCAGTCTGTTCTCCTACAATGGACAGAACAAGGAGTAATGAGCTTAAAGTTCAGAAAGGGAAATTTCATTAAGGCATTAGGAGAAACTTCCTGATGTAAAGGTAGTTAAGGACTGGGTGAGATTGTCTGGGTTAGCTGTGAAGGCACATCAAAGGTGCCACATAGCAGGCTAAAGTAATATCTGTTACAGATAGTTTAGATTGATATCCTCATTGACATGAATGGTTCTAGAAGTTGCTTTTAGCCCCATTTTCTATGATTTTCACTAACCATGTTCTCCTCTCACAGGAGATCATGTTTTAGTGCTTGGACAATGGGGAAATAGCATAACTGGTCTTACATGTCTTTTGAAGCTCAGCATAGATCTGGAGTTATACGCCACAGAGCTGATCAAAATATATATTTTCTGTTTATCTATGTATCTCTTTATCTACCCTGATGAAAATGTAAATTAAGATGAAAATAACTTTTTCTTTAAAGGTTGCCATGGGATAATATTGACTATTTTTTTCCTGAAAAGCGCCTCATGGGAAAACAAAATCAAAAATACCTCATTTGGAGTTGAGCTAACCCAAGTGGAAATGTCATACTTCAGCAGCTCTGTGGAGAGTGCATGCTTGTGCGGTGGCTTGTGGGAGTTACAGCATTGCCTCCCAGGCTGTGCTGTGATCTCTCTTCTGCCTTCTCATGGTGTCTCATTATGTCACCTTGATGGGAGGCTTCATGGTCTCCAGAAGGATACAGTACAGCCTGGTTTATGGACAGCTTTGAGGAACTGAGCAGCCCACACTACAGTTCCCATGGGGCATGGCAGTGATTTGAGATGGAATATTCATGTTTCTGAACTATGAAGTATTTCACTTTGAAATGTCAGAATATATTGAAAGTTACTCTTTTCAGTCAAAATGTGCCTCTCTTCACTGGTTTCTAGGTGATTATTTCTGAGAGTTTCTTTTTCTGACAAAAAGCAATGTTTTACATTGAGAAGAGTTGTTTTTCACTTTAGAAAATGCATGAAAAGAGAATATTCCATAGAAAATTAAGCTTGTGGTGAAAAAAAGCAAACCACCCTTAAAAAACCAAACCACTTCCTTACCCCCTTGCTGATTCTTATTCTGACTGCACAGGGGGAATTCCTAGAACTGAATGTCTTTTTATGGTGCTCACTGCAGAATGAAGTGCTAGGATGTAGCTAGGAGCTGCAACAGCATTCGCCCCTCCACAGGACCACTCTAGGCAGGCATGTTCCTAACTGATGAATGAACAGTGGTAGCAGGAACGACCTCTGCTTTGTGATCCCACTTCACTGTGGGGGAGGAACAGGCAAAGGATTTTCCTGAATGACTGTTCCCTTGCAAACCTGTGTGAGAGGGATGCCTCCCTCAAGTTTCCTTGGTCAGGATATTATTAGATCCTCCTAAAATGTTCTGTCAGGTGAGCTGGGTTCCCCTCCTTCAGGGGACACCTTCTCTATGGTATTTCTATCCCTTATTTCTTGCAGCATCTCTGGTCTGTCAGGAGCCCAAGGCCAGGATTCCCAAAGGAGGCTTGCTCCTTGGGCTTCATTCATGGCTGCATTTCTTCTGCACCAGTTAACTTTAGCCCCCAACTCTTTGCCCCCTCTGAGACATCCATCTACCATGTTCCTCTTGTTCAAATGACTCCAAAGTGCTTTGAAACTCTAGCTTAAAGGGCTTCCTTCCCTGAACTGCTTGTAGTCCAGAACAATTGCTCCGCAGGACACCCAGGACCTCCCCCCTATCTCCCATGTGAACTAAAATAAAATGGCTCAAAACTGTGCAAGAAATGTCTTCCCCCTTCTCCAATGCTAGTATTTCTCTTGGCTATTTCCAAGCCCCTTTACAGCTGTCACACAGAAGCTATGTGCAGGGCCAGAGTGCCAGCCCCTGGCTTTGCAATAAAGCCTTGCAATGTTAATGCAGCAGCTAGAGCAGAACTGAAACCCTGAAACTGCTGTTTCCTTTGTACCAGGTCGTGTAATTAGCAGGGTCTGCTGTTTGATTACTAGAAAATGTAAAGCTGTATGGAAACCAGCTATCTGTGCCCAGAGTAGTTGCACAGGGAAGACAAGTGGTGTTAGAATAACACCTGCTGAGCTGACACCCTCTCTCAGAGCCCTGGGGTGACCTGGAGACTATTGTAATGGGTCATAGTCCTGTCTCTTGTCTCATCGCCCTGAGGGCTGCTGGAAACAGCAGGCATATCGATGGTTAACTGTGGTGAGCCAAATCCTCACCTATCGAAAACAAGTTACAGGTTAATAACAAATGCCAGGCTGGGTCTTGTGTTCTGAATAGGGTTAAACCAACCCTATGTTTTATAGGACACGTGGGCTGTGCCTAGCTCCACAAGAGCTACTTGAAAAATTAGCACACAACAGGCTGCTCTTTAGTAACATTGGGCTTGGAAGGTGAGACCAGCCAGCCCAGCCTGCTGGGAAATTTCAGTGGGTAACACTCTCATGCATGACTCAGTCTGTTGTTTTGTGTTCCATTTCTGGGGAAGATCTGTCATGTCAGAACCTGCAGGGTGGCAACATCCTTGTAATTCCTCTGGAAATAGAAAAAGAAGTACAAGTCAAAGGCTTTAACTGAGCTTCATACTCTTATGCTGTGTATAGGTACAACTTAAAGTCAAGCAGTTGAGCAAAGAATGAATTAAACCCAATAAAGGACAAAATAAAGGTAGTTGCATGTTAGATACAAGGAGGAATATTTTCCCTGCTGTAAGCCTTCATCAACCAGAGAGCCTGTAGGTGTCTCCATGTTGAGTCCAATTGTGCCTGAGTGTCCTCATCCTGTCTCTCCAGTCCCTACTTACTCTCTACTCCTCATCTCTGGTATTAGCATTACACTCTGACACCAGAACTCAGAGAACAGAAAAGGGATACAAGAAATTTGTCTTCTGCCTTTTTGCTTATTATGGAGCACTGTCTCGATATTCTGGCTACCAGCATTTCTTGGAATGGGTCCTTTGCAGAAAGGGGAGTCAGAAGTATGTAGTCCCCCTTGCCCTGGGTGGGACCCTGCACCCTGCTGTTCCTGTACAACACAGGCAGATTTCCAAACCAGGAATGGGGAGCTGCTTGGGTGAAGAGTCTCTCAATGACAGTGGCTGGTGTCAGTGACATGCAGTCCTGCCATTCTTGTGCTTCTTGTCATTCAAACCAGGTGCCTTTGTCACCAGAAGTGAAATACTTTACTTGCTACAGCTGACCTTAACTGCTGTTGAGATCAAACTTCAGTGACTGTAAATTAGCCCCTCTCCATCCCTCTCAACAGTATTTTAACTATATGTGGGATATTAATTATAGGTTGTATTTTTCAGACCTATACTTCTGCATTACTTGTTGCTTTAGGAGCTGAAAAACCAGCAAGAAGAGACAATGGCTTTACAGTGGCTTTTAGCGTCTCAGGACAAATCCCAGAGCTGACATCATCTGCAATTATGGTGCACAGATCCAACCACTCTGACATAAGGTGGTAAATTATTCATATTTGGCAGCCACCATAAATGGAGAGTGTGCTTTAAGAAACCTCAGAATTGCAAGACTGGTTTGTCATCACAGTCCTATTGGGCCAATGGCCTATCTCTAAAAACAATACTCTGGATGATGGTGATAGAGCCTTAGGGTAGATGTATGTGGGATAAATTATTTCCCCATGATTTCATGTGAGTTTCTTGGCTAATATCTACAGGCATAAGGATTAAAACCCTTTCCAGATGAGGCCATGTGGCTTCTGCCCCCAAAAGTCCCTTTGCTCCAAGCAGAGCTGATGTCTGCTTGCACCCTGCTGTGTATTGCGTTGCCAAAAATTCCTCTTGAAACTGGAATGTCCTTTTTCCATTTGTGATCTGTCTGGCTAATTTCATGTATTAGGATATTGCAAGATGATTGGGGATGATGGGGAAACCCTTTGAGAAAGAGAAGCGTATTTGGGAAAGGGGACTTTGCAGATTTTCATTAATGAGTCCTGGCACTTTTGGGGAAACTCCCATAGAAAGAAATAAAAAGAAGGTAAAAGTGACTGATTTTAGAAGTTGGAGGAGTAAAATCTGACAAGGTAATTTTTAAGGTGCTGTTTGACACCTTAAAATGACTATTGTAGCTGTTCTTGAAATGTGATATATAGGCTGACTTCAAGGGAAATGGTGTTATAGTCAATATCTTCAGAAATGCTAAGAAGAGGAGTGCCGATCAAAGGGCAGATATTGGCTTCAAAGAATGACATTTATGTGTGTTAAAATCTATCTGGGTGATAATTTAATGCCTAGTATTTTAATGAATGGTAAAAAAAGGCCAAGCTAATTCCTATTAAACAAGGAACCCATGTAAATAAGATGCACCAGCTGAAAATAGAGACCTTTGCAGACATGTCTTTTGAATTTCTGCACCTTTGCATAAAAAGCCATATAAAGAGTGATGAGTACCTTGCCACCTAGCAGCTGTCCAGGCAAACCAAACCATAGCAGCACTACTAGCTACAATCTGGCAACTCCAAGTCCTTCTGCAAAACAAAATCCCAACAAAACACTAAATGGCAGGAAGTCAATGATTTTATCCAATTAGGCAGGAGAAGTGGGCTGGTGCCAATCTGGTATCTCACACTTGAGTGGGATAGACACAGCTGCAGTGGGATGCTGGTGACAATTTTTCCTCCAGCAGTCTGGGATGAACATAAATCTGCTTATAAGCATGACATTTCCATGGAAGTCAGTAGTCCCTTACCCTGCAGTTCAAAGGAACTGTTTTTGAGGGGTTTTGGCATCTACTTGCATTGGAGTTGATGTGACTGCTCAAAGGTGGAAAACTTGGAGATGAAGCCATAAATTAGCATTAGCATGTGGCTGGCCTGAAGCCTGTGTTCTGCCCCCACCTTCTGCACCAGTGGATGTGAGAGTCACATCCACACATCCTGTACCAGAGCAATTCTCCTCCAAGACCTTGTCAACCCTTCATCTTTCTAGTCCCAGGGTTCTGCCAGGTGATGGCCACTGAAGGAGACATATTCCCTGCAGTTCACAGCCTGTCTTGGAGAGCAGAAACATGTTCAGTGCTGAACACTGCAGAAGCGAGCACATTTGGTGAGTGCTAGTGAGCTAATGCAAAGATGGACACTGCATCTGACCTAGGACAGGAGGCAGCCACCCCTGCATGCCTAGGGATTACTCCAGCAGTGTTTGCACATGTATGGGTTATTTTGCATTTAAAAAGCCCAAGAACCAAAAAAAGTCCCACAGAATTCTAAAAATAGAATACCAAAATGGATCTTTAAGCCTGTAGAGAATAATGCTAGATTTATAGCTACCCAGTGCCATGGAGTGCCAGCCATGCAGGAAGAACCAGTGCCTGTAGCAAAAATCTCTTTGGAGGAACCTGTAGTGATACCTATCACTGTTAAAGGATCTGATCTATGGGAGAGGGCCACAAGTTTTTCTGGAGGGAACTGTGTGACAGAGCAGACAGGACAGAGAAGATGGGGATTTAGCAATACTTAGCAGTCCTTCTTGAAAGACGGAAGTAGCAATGTGTATCAGCACCAGGTAGTCAGCAAATTGTCCAGTCTGTAAGCCCCCCATCACTTTTTTCCCCTTGCCCCTTTGTACTCAGGAGGCCTGGTGTATCTGAGAAGGACCACAGAGTCCACTGTCCCTTGTGATGAACACAAGAGTGTGAGCTTTAATGAGAACGTGTGCTGCCAAAGTGACATTCGCTTCTGAGCCTTGCTTATGGTAAGAGGGATGCTTGCATCAGTTTACATCCTTGAATATTTTAAGCCTGACATTCACACTCTGTGTTTTCCTACTTGCAGGACTGGCATCCTTAATGTACTTTGAACAGAAATCTCTGCAACAAGTGTGTATTAAGCAAGTATACATGACAGAAAAATGTGCATATCTCTGTTACATACACACATGTGCCAGGAGCACCTTTAAAACTTTCAGCATTTGTTTTTGGTGCCTAAAATTCAGTGATGTTCATCCTTCAAAAACATAGGACGACATGAACACGTAAGATGCCTCAGGACAATCAAACTTAGTTCTCAGAGGTATTTATGACACATGATTTAAAATAGGATGATCAGCTTTTGTTACTCCAAGTTGTTTCTTTTGGCCATGGATATAGTAAATCCATTCCCAGTATGGCTACTCTTTCTCCTTCACTTAAGAGAAATCCAATTTTTGTTTTAAAAATGTACATGTAATTAAAGGACATGTAATTCAGCAGAAAGTCTTTTAAATGTGTAGCTGATTATCTACTTCCTGTAATTGCTGGTTTGTATATTGAAACTTAGATTGAGTTGGCAGACAATAAAAGATTATTTTTAAATTAGATATATTCATCCCTATCATTTGGGAATAGGGGATATTTTCCACCACTGTGATTCTTCCTATCCAGGAACACATGCTAATCTCTTGCTTGATATCAATGTCATTTTTTCCCAAATGAGAAATAAAGAGAAGGCTGCCTCTCTTGCAGAAACAGCATGGCTAGGCAGCATTTTGTCATTTTAGTTCAATAGGATGCTGGTAGCAGGATGTATATGTATGCATTATATGACACACAGCAAGAGTACACATCAGGGCCAGTTTAAAGTATTGAGATTCACTTACAATCCCCAAGGCTTCTAATGTTCATTCTTCACTAGAAATTCTGCTTTTACATCAGAAGATTGTCAACACAAAATTATGACCCCCAAACTATTTTTTATGGGGTCCCAAACTCATTTTTTCTTTTCCTGGTGACAAACAAAGTAATTGTTAGCTGTCTTAAAAGGCATTTCATGTAACCTCTTGCCCTGCAAATTCCATCTAAAATGACAGTCTCTAGAGACCTGTCTTTGCTTGATAAACTGAGTTCCAGACTGCCTCTGGTTTAACACACACTATCATGGGTACTGGACTGTTTGGAGCTCTCTGGTAATAGTGTGGCTGCAAAATAGGGTGTCTGGTGGGTGACTTGGGAGCAAGTCGCAGTCAAAGCACGGGCTTTTAATTTGTAGTTCTTTCTTTGTGTGGGGACACCACTTAAAAGCCAGTGACAGGGTCCCCACACCTCTCCTACTCAACCTTTCGTCTGCCAGCCGCAGCTGCATTACTGTCATGTGGTGACCAGAACAACTTTTTTCATCACAAAGTAAGTAATGCATCCTTCAGCATATATTTTTAGCTGTCCTTTTAATGTAGTTCAGCCACTGGAAAAGGAGGTAGCAGAAGCACTGGCCACCCTTACCAAGTCCTCTGAAGAGACCAGTATGAACACGTGTGCTAGCACAACATGTCCTTGGTTCTCATTTCTACTTGGAAAAGGAAGTTTTGTGATTTGGGGCACATGGCAAAGCTGTCTCTTTTACTGGGACGATGCTGAAATTTGCTTGCTCCTGATTTTTACTTGGCCTTCTCCTTTCCACACCTGCAGTCTCCTCTGTTTCCTCCTCCAGACCTTACCCTGTCACAGCTCTGGCTCCTATTCATGCCATCCGTGATAGTTTTCCTTTTGACTGCTGTAAATCTCCTTCTATTCTTTTTTTTTTTTTCCCCCCTTGGGCCTCTTTCTAAACAAAAGGGATGAGATTCTTCTCTCCCTTCCACTGCCTTTAACCTGTTGTAGTTTGCCATATCATTATTCATGATTTAAACGAGGCTATGCGAGAGGAGAATAGTGCACTGAGATTTTCATTATACCAAAGCCATGCTATTCTCTGCACGCAGGGTATGGTATTATATCACCCTGTCCCTTCACCACTTTCAAAGTCTTCCTTTCCTCTTGATCAAGCTCAATAGTATGCTAAGGACTTTCCAAGCTTGTTTTTGAACTTGCCTGACCCTGCTTCTCTGATCTCATATCCACTCCCACACACATTTATTTGGCTTTTCTAATCTGGCTGTCTCCTGTGGCTGCCCAGCTCTGAGCATCTGTCTGTTCATTGTTATTTATGCTTCCCATTTGTCTGATGCTTCAAGCCCCTGAGTCACTTCCCCTCTCTCAGTCACACCTTTGGGGCTTTTCTTGCCCTCCCAGCTGGGGAGCAGGTGAAAGCACCACTCTCCCTTTCCACCTCCTCGGGATGATGCTGGCTGAGACTGAGGGATGCACGGTGATGCCTTACTGCAGAGCTCCTAGTTGGGTTGAGGTGACTCCTCTTTCCCTTATGATTTCACAAGATCTGGTGGGTTTTTTGACTTGTACCACCTGTCCAGAGCCCCTCTTGCTCTGCTGGGGTGGGTGAGCACAGCCATCGGAGCATGATACCTTTTTTTCCCTTGGTGCCTTCCACCAGGATGGCTGCTGTGCTGCCCTGTCAGACACTTTGCAGCAAGACTCTTCACTCCAGCATCCTCTGTCCAGGGCTTCTTTCCACCTTCCCTCTGCCCCAAAGGGGACACACTGGGCAGGGTGTCCCCTGAAGGTGTATGTGACTGTCTTCTGCTGGGCACATCAGGATCACGGGGGAAGTTTCTGACTGCATGTACAAGGTGCGATTTAGCTAGGGGTGGCAGCACACAGGTATTCCCAGTCTGGTCAGCACCTGGGGACCTTTCTGTGATTAAACAGTGCTAATGAAGCAAGCTTTGTCAAGGCTGGTGTTTTTCAGCCTGCATTTTAATGCCTTTGATTCAGGATTTATGCTCCTGCAACAGGATCCTCACGTGTGCAGGTGTAGGCTGCTCATTTCTTTCCTTCAGTAATTGCTCAGCTGCCCTTTATGTGGAGAAGAGAAAGTGAGAGGTGGTGAGCAGCTGAGTAACCTCTAGCTGCTACTGCATCTTCAGAAGGCCTTTCCATCTGGCAGGTGTAACCTTTGGAGAAGACATATGCTATCATCACTCTTCCTCTCCACCCACCGAACCACAGCTGAGGTGATATGTGATCAGATGATTCAGAGAAGAACCTCAGGGTAGGACTGCCTGAAATATCCAGGTATCAAATGTACTCATCATCTCTGTATAACTTCCTTTCTATTAGGGGACATATAATAACATGTGGGTGTCCTGCTTGCTGCCCAAAGCAGTAATTTGCATGTGTGTATGTGACTCCAGAGAGGTGTGTGCATCTCCCCGGTGCTGAAGCAGATTCTGTGCAACTTTTTGCCTTCACAATAGGTCCAGCAGTGCTTTTTGGTGAAGTGTGGTACTCATGCATTTGAGATTATCTAGACAGTAAGGAAGAATAGATTTAAATTTCTGTATAAATGACAGCATTACTGATGGAGTTCTTTTAGGGATCTGCCACCCTTCCCAAAGGTTGGATAGCACGGAGTTAGAGTGACCCCAGAGAAGCTGTGCCTTCTTCTGAGCTTTTGTGAGGCTGACCAGTCAGTGGAGAGCATGCTCTGACCACACATCCCTCACCCAGCGTGCACTTCGCAACACATTTGTGAGAGCTGTGGGAAAAGGTGACCAGGGAATTTGACCATAGAGGAAACTGTGTCAGATCTTCTATATCCCTTCATGCAGAGAAGATCAGCCCTGCGACACATGTGACAGTTGTCTTCCATGAGAGTGAGTATGGCTGGGAAGGAACAGGATTGCATTCCTGAAATGTCAAGGTACTTCTCTGGAGCTGCCAAGCTGTCCCCATGAAATCAGTTTATCACAAAGTCCCCAGCCTTTCTGGCTGTTGAGACTGAGATCTCTTCTGCTGACTGTTAGGGGGTTCAGGCCCTTTCTTGAGGGCTGGAGAGGTCTGATTCCCTTCCAGTTGGACACTTTAACTGTTGCTCTGCTCACAACAGAGCAGGCAGTGTTGGTAAGATCCTCCTTACCCTGTGAAAGTGCATGTTTTAAGCTACTGTACTCTGTGGATGTACAATTTCTACCCCTACAGAATTTTAAGATAAGCAATTCATTACCTCTGCCTGGAATTTCAGAGGCTCTGACTGCTCAGGCAGAGTAAAAATTTCAGACACATTCTATGCAAGTGCCCAGTTAAGCTGTAGAGCATGTGTGATGTGTCCAGCATTTCCAGAAGCCATGGGCCTTTGGTCTGTACACTGGACAGATGGGCTGTATATGCACAATAAATGCCACATGGTTCCAAGCACAGACCATCTGTGAAACATAGGCATAGCATGTCTGATGCTTCCGGAATACCTGGGACAGAAACATGGCAACGCTATGGCTGATGCTCTGCTGTGTGACTGAACCCAGAATTTTCAAAGGACTTTGGACTTTCAGCTGCTGCTGATTTCAGCAGATCTTTCAGAGCAGATGCTGAACAGGGTTTGGACTCTATGACTGTGTCATCTGGTAGGACACTTATTGCACATGCAGGTCCTGAATACAGCAAGGAAAGGCAAGGAAGCTCTTTGTTGGGGGAGCTACTTGAAGACTACGGGGCAGTATGGAAGGCTACAAAGTGCAGCTGCTGGGGTCAGGATGATCTTTTAGCATGAATTCAATGTGATGAAAGAGCTGTGTGGCTCTTAATGGAGTTCTATAGATACAAAAAATGCACCAACTCGTATTGATAGCTGTTTTATTTATTTACTTATTAACCACCCTTGAAATTACAGTCTATTGTAAAAGTATCACTATTTTCTTCTCCAGTGGATACCTGATTAATGTCTTGTAAGCCATGCATGTCCTGCCAAATGAGAGTGATGTGTTTCCCAGCTGATAGCTAAATAATTTTTGAGTTATTGTCTCAGTAGCTCTGGTAGACTAGACTCCCCACCTGATACACCCTCCCTGTGCAGAACAATATTTACTTAATTTTACTCCAATTAAGAATGGTATTAGCATAAACATTCAGCAGTGAGAAATTGCCCAAAGGCTTTTCTGTTGAATTTTCCCTATGGGGCGACTCATATTTTAAGCTCTCCCAAACAAAAAGGTCATCCCATTTTTTCCAGACCTTTCTGAAGATTAACCTATAGCCAATGTTTACACAGGAGAACACTCTCATTAGCCCACTCCTGCTGCCTCTCAAGAGTATTTTGAAGATTTTTCAAATTTGCAGCTCTCCCATATCAAGGAATGAAGGGAAGATAGCTATTGGAGTGGACCACCTATTCTCAGATGTGGAAAACACAAATATTGGGGCGAAAATACCCATCATCCCACTGGGCTCTTCACTGCCTCTGGAGTTCCTGGACCAGGTGTCTGGGGACAGTTCAACAGCACTTCACACCCAAGTTCATCTTAACCTCCTGTCTTAGCTCACCTTATTCCTCTCATCTTCTGTTCCCTTTCCTTTTCTCTCCCCTTTCCCTGGATGCTCCCACCTTCCAACTCTCTATCTTGTTGTGCTGGCTCACATTGGTAGCTGCAACCCCAAGAAAACAGAGATGCTCTTGAAAGCACTAAGATTTTTGAGCTTAGCTTCTCTCTCAGATATGGTCCTTACTTTCCTTTTGTTATCAAGCATCCTGACATTCTTTATCACTATTATCTGTGCTGAAAAATCAGTGTAGATTATCCATATAATTTTGATGCTGGAACTTTCATGTCTTTAAGTTGTTGCCTATGTGCCCTGCTCCTTTCCCCACTGTTTATTTTATTCATAGAGCTGAAGAGCCCATTTCTGTTTACTTCTGTATCCTTTGCAAAGTCTTATTCCCCTTGAGTTTTGGCATTTCTCAGTTTAGTCTCAAGCTTCTTGACCTCTAAAGTACTGTTCTCTTTGCTGAGTTGTCTTTTCCCCATTCTTTGTTGGCCCTTGATTGATCGCTGTTATCCTTTGTTGAGGTGGTATACCCATTCACATAAGTTTAGAGTAATTTTTACAGGTTTTGTTTTTCCCTGGCTTGGGACATGTGCTGGAGGTAGTTTCTATACTTTTGGCTGAAAGGAATCGCAGGCCTTTCCCACATTCATGCCTTTCAGTTCTTTAGTCCAGCTGAGTTCACTAATTCGTTCCTTTAATTTCTCAAATTTTGCCCATTTGAAATGTAGAACCTTAATTACAAGCCTATTTTTGTTTACTCTTCCATTTAATTTAAACTGAATCAACTCGTGATCGCTCAGTCAAAGGTTATTTTCTTTGATCGCTTCTTCTGTAGTGTGCTCGCTATTTACCAAAACAAAGCCTAAAATAGCATCAGTGGTTCAGCACTCTTTGGTGAATTAATTTGTTGTCAATTACATCTAAGACTGTCTGGGCCATGCTGCCAGTAGGAGCTTCTGTCTGTGAAACTGTATTTATTTCCCTCAAATTTCATTCCTTAATGAATGGTGTATCATCTGTGATATTGGTAATGCAGCAAATCAAATGTTAAACAATCTAGAGAGGAACAGAGAACATAACAGGGAGCATTTTTATGGCACTTTGTAAGTCTTTAATGCTGTATGCGTTTCTGGTACAGCCCATCTCATAAAGGATACAGCTCACACAGAAAAGGTTCAGAGATGGGCAGCAGGAATGAAATATGGAAGAGCTTCTGTCTGAGGAACAACTGATTGGAATAACATCTGGAGATGAGATAATGGAAGGTATCTATACTTATTTACCATAAAGATAGTAAATAAGGAAGGGTTGTTCACTGACCTCCTCCACATAAGGGAATGTAAAGGGGTATAGGAAGAAACAGGCAGATGGTTGGTTTGAAAGAGGCAGAAGGAAATGTTTCATGCTATGTATTCTTCTTGCCACAGGTTGCTGTGCCTGTTACAGGATTCAAAACAAACAAACAAACAAACCAGCCTTAGACCGATTAATCTGGTGAAGATTACTGACAGCACCTCTGACTCAGAAAGC
Organism: Podargus strigoides; assembly: GCA_028020825.1. Lineage (NCBI taxonomy): Eukaryota > Metazoa > Chordata > Aves > Caprimulgiformes > Podargidae > Podargus > Podargus strigoides. The sequence goes on along the minus strand of CM051624.1, from coordinate 6,639,213 downwards.
CTATGGAGGCAAAATGTTTATCCTGAGGAAACACCACTGCAGGCTTTCTCTCTTATGTTCTGCCCTGGATATCTGCCTTTGACCATTGTTTGGGACAAGATGGACTTCTAGTCTGTAGAGCTGCTTCTATAACTCTGTGTCCATCGATGAGTAAAGGCCTTCAGTGTATTGCAGATTATAACGCCTCCCAAATGATTCCCAGTTCATGGGCAGGGATAACATAGGAAGATTAACAGCAATTTATATTTGATTTTGTTTTCTTTGGATATTTGTACAGGCCTGAGAAATACTCAGTTCTGCACAGTATGTGCTTGCCATTTCTGCTTAATTTCCAGGCACCTTTTTGGTTGGAAATGGTCTCAGTGTTTTCTCCATGCTCTGGTAGACAGAATGTCACAGAGTGAAATGCCAGGGAAGCACAGACTTCTGCTTGGGGTCATCGAAGGAATAAAGGTAGGTGAGGTCAAACAATTAAGAAAATGTGACTGGCTAATAAATATGACCACGTTAATGGCCTTATGTATGGCATAGCTGCGCAACAGGTTCTTAGGTGGCAAAAATCCTGTGAGTCCACTGAGACCACTGGACTCTGCTACTAACTTTTATCCTGTTCTGTCTACCTTTCTGTTCACAAAGATGCTGCCAAAACTGAGTTCATAACATACAAACCTCTAACAGCTGCCTGGTGTTCCTTTTATCTTTCACATGTGCTGCATTCAGCCTCCTTACAGTAAAAAGCACAGGGTTTTTACATCCTGCAGCTTCCCAGGAGGTCTAAGTCTTGACTTACATGGTCTCCCCCGACAACCGAAGGTAACTAGCGGTGTGCAGTTGTCATACATACTTTGGAATTGCTCGAGTAATGGGTTTGTGTGTGTGCTCAAAGGACTGGGATCCTCTACCCTGCTTTTAGTAGTTGGCCCTAGTTTAGACACAGACGTAGATCCGTCTTGGCGCGTGTGGGGAGAGTACTCTGTCTTCCTTGGATTGTTTCCTTCAACCTTTGGATTGACTGTTAAGGTCATTAGTTCCTCCGGCAAACTCTCTGCACTGTGTTTGTTCAGAGCCTAGAACAAAGAAACCATAGCTTGGCCCCTAGACACTACTGTAATGCTGCAATGAATGATTCTTTTTAAAAACTGCACGGATCATACTGGTGAACTCCCATTTTGACGCTTCCAGACTGGTCATATGCACATCATTCTGATGATGGATTTTTTTTTGTGGTTGCTTTGAAAAACACCGGTTTACTACGGGTTTAATACAAAGAGGAATATAAAGAAGCAGTGTTCCTACTATGTCTCCAATGAGATAATCCCCTTTGGATGTTTTCCAAGGTTCCTTTTCCCTGAGGATTTATTTTTAGAGTTTTTGTCCCTAAAAGTCTTTGATCATTGTGCCTACATTAGTCTGCTTTTGGAGCATCTTCAATTGATGTTCATCAAAAGTTGATAATTTTTTTAATTCACAGATACATTTAACAAATATTTTAAAATTCCTTCCTACTCCTTCACCACCCAGGGTTCCTATTCTTTAATAACACATTCCTTTTAAAACCTTTTAATCTTCTTCACCTTCACTGTATGCCAGTTTATGACTGTTTTAGCATCACCTCAAAGGCAGGACTGGAATTCTTCATGTCTTCTTCAGCATTTTAAACTACCTTTCTGGGGCTGTCTCACCTTTTTTTCTGACTCTTAGTCATAGCTATTTTGTCCTTTCATTTGTACTTGCAATCTCAGGAAATACTCTCTCATTTTTTTTTTCTGGGAGAGGATCACCAGCAGCTTGCTGTTTTCATGTAGCCTACTGGTTCCTGTCCCATTTAGTGGCTTCTAAGCCTGGTTAATAGAGTGACTCACCAAAATATTTTGCATTTTTCTGTACTGGTTGAAAGAGCCCTTTTGCATCAGCATGCATTTATATATAAATATGTATGTGCTATCCTCCTAACTTAGGGTTTTATTTACCTGCACATGTGTCTGTCTATCAAGCACTGTTCTTGATGGAAATTACTTCAATGTCTCTCTGTTACTTTGAAGTGATTTCTAGACAGCTACTTATCAAAGAATATTAACATTGATGGCAGATCTCTTTCCCGATTCCTGCAATTAATAGTTCTATCCATTGAAACTGTTTTTATGGGCCAGTGACTGAGGCAACAAAATGAGAAAATTGTATCTGGGAATGCAGTAATACTTCATGTAGCAGAGGCCAGTAGGACCAAGTACAAGGGACTGAACAAATGTGGTATCCCACTAAGCACACAGGGAGAGAGGAATTTAACTCCATTGAATTCAGTTAGCTACTAACTTCAGCTAGGCAAAGAATCCTCCCTCCCCTTCTCCCTTGCAAGATTCTCACATAAGCAGATATCTTGAGAGCTGGTCCTGACAAAAGGTGCTATGTCAGCTGGGGTAGCCTGAAATACAAAAGGGTTTTTTTTCCTTCTATTCCCCTCTTTTTCTTTGATGTGTCATTGCTTTATACATACTGTCAGGATTTTCAGACCTGACACTTTTATCTGTGTTGATCAGGAGTATTATTGGGCACTGTAAGTCAGGCTGATTTCAGCAGAATGATTATTTGATGAGGGCTATGTACTCTCTATGTACTCTCTCTGGTTTTGGGCATCTAACATAGATGGCTAAATTAGATGTCAAGGCTGCCTGTTCAGTCACAGGAACTGATCTAGGCTGTTTCACACGACAGCTCATCCAAATATCATTCTTGGACCGTTGTGGGAAAACCATGGGATGCACCTCCTGGAAAAATTATGCAGGGACTGAGTTTGCATAGGGGAATAGTATTCTTGCCTTTTGTCATGATTCCTGGAATAGGCCAGCACTGAATCAAGCTCAGCAGCAGATCTGCTCTGCATGCCAGTGCTCACTGCTGCAGCTGGTATCAGTGCGACTGTCACTGTGCTCTCACTATGGCAGTCCTTTCATATGATACATGAGATGTTCCTGGCCTGGATTCAAAGGGCAAAGGGGAGAAGGATAACAGTGCAGTCTCTGGCTTTTGAGCATTTTGTTTACTGGAACATCCTTTTAACCATTCAACAGTGTATACTGTCGGGTTAGGGGAAAGTCATGAATGTTGCCCTTGGTAAGTGGATCAAGTAATAGTGACATATGCTCTTCTGCAGTGAAATGCAATCACTGCCTAGAATAGTTTTCAAACTGAAAAGCCAAATTAGACTTATTTTTGGTTATTTTGCCTTACTCTAAGGGTACACACCATCGCTTTTTCACCAAGGTAACTAAAGTACCTAAATGTAATGGCTGCACCTGTGCAAAGCAGAGATCTAAAAGAATCAAAGAAACAGTTTCTTCCTTGAATAACTGCTTCTTCACTGACTTACTTTGTTTTAAAGCAAAGCTTGCTTATCCCCTTGTTCATGGAATCAGAGCTCTGTGCCACCACCCCTTGTTCTGGAGAGTTGCTTATCATGACTTCACCTCTACGACCTCAGATGTTCCCTAAAGACCACTGTCAAGCTGGGTCCCCACACTCACCTGCTGAGGTACAGAGCTCACTAGATAGGTGTGAAGCCATGTCAGCCTTGTGAAGCCATCATAAAGGTAGAAAAAATTAAACTAAGGAAAATTAGTAACATTGGTGCATTCTTTGCAAGAGGCTCAATCCTACGTTGACTGTCACCTCAATCCACCCCGGCTGACATGCATCAGGCATAAATCAGCAGAGAGCTGGCCCCTGTGCTGTGCAAATATTAACTAATTAATTCTCCTTATAGCCATTGGAGGTTGCAAAGAAATTATTATTATGCTTCTCTTCATAAGGATGTGTAACTGCAGCAGAGAGGATAAATAATTAAAGGACACAGACATAATGATTGTCTGAACTTGGGTGCAGAAGGACTCATGGACATTTCTGGAGCACTTTTCACATAATTTTTAGCAGTCTCAACTGAGGAATAAATAGGAGGAGTCGTGTAAGCTATTTTAGGACAAGATCAGGGCCTTATCCTCATCTGTGTTACACTTAGAAATCTGGAGAAATTCTGTTTGGTCCTTAGAGGGTTTACAGAGATGCTGAAAATCAGAATCTGTCCCATCATATTAATATAAAATGTGAGGAAAAAATACCCAACAACAAGCAAAGGGCAATAGAAAGAATAGGTTTGTTACAAGCAAATTGGTTATGTTTGGTTTTTTTCTACGTTAATGTTGTCCAGGCCTCCCCTGTGTATTCTCAAGGAAATGACTCTGTTATATCAGTGAAGTATACTGAAAATGAAATCAGTGGTAGCACCAAATGTGCCCAGACATGACAAGACTTTTAAATAACAACAGAAGAATTCTATCTCCTTTCCTGTTTGTTCCATGTTAACTTAAGGAGATTGGTGCTGACTTTCTGGAATGGCTGCAGCAATCTGTAAATGATGTATGAAAATGAAATGAAAAATCTCTGCCCAGGCCACTGTGCACAGCAATTGTTGCTGAGCCAAGTTAATAGCTGTTTGCTCCTGTACACTCTGACACGAGACGGAGCCAGAGAAGCCAGCAGTGCAGAAACTGGAAAAACTACCCAAAAATATCCTGGACGGGATGTCTGCTGATTCTTCAGCCAGCCTTATTTTTGGTGGTGGTGTCCTTCACAGGGCTGAAAGGGAAGAGACCCCAAGGTTTATAACCCTTCCTGCAAAAGTCAAGTGGTTTGCTTATGACAAAGTAACAAATTAAGCAGTGATGCTGCCTTCTCAGGTCCTGTTTTTCCCTGCCTCTGTTTTCTGACTTACTTTACTGTCCTCTTCCCCGTTTTTATCCAATTGTATCTGTGTTGCAACACCAACACCCCTGGGCTTTAGGGCTGTGCAGATAAAGGAGGCTTACATCAAATGGGCGTAATTAAGTGAGTGCATGTGCGTGGGTACAGTTAACACCTGGTGGTTATGTCAGCAATACGAGGGGCATGGTGACAGAAGGCATTTCTGGTGACCCAGTTACTGAAAGGCTCTCTGGTAGTCACACTACAGTGCAACACTGCAAACAGTGATTACTAATACAGTTAAAAATTTATGCAAGCCCAGGTTCTGCAAATGCTCTGCCATGTGAATAGTCTCTGTGGAGATAAAGAGGGCACTCCTGCAAGTGCAGAAAGTCAATGTCTGGGCAAATGATGCACTGGCTAGAAGTTGCCCTTCAGAGCCTTGGGCTTGCCCTACTCCTGTGTCCCCAGGTGATGGACTGCCCAAACATGTCAGGTAACATCCCTTATCTGGCATCCCCTTTTGGACATTTACTGTGTACCTCTCTGGTCCCTCTCTTGTTCTTTGCATGGGTACCAAGTGTAAACTAAAACCAGCAGAAATTTAAAAATAATACAAATTAAGGAAAATGCCTTTTGTGTGATACTGCTCCACAGCCTAGAAGCAAAGGGAGATGGGATTTAATTTAGGCCAGTCCTCTGCTGCATTTCAGATAAAGGTTTTTTAATCTAGTTGTAGGCTGATAAAAATACCCCTCTCTGATCCTGCAGGCAACTTTTTCTGCCAATTTTCTTTGCAGAGAGGAAGAGAGGGGAAGAAATAATTGAAAGAACACTGCCTCATAGAAAATGACACTGAAGGAGTAATACACTTTGGAACTGTGTGCTCTGCCAGATCCTTGTTTTCTACTATTTTTTCTGTCACTTTACTTCAGAAATTTAAAGCTATTGGTAATCATCAGCATTAGGTGACTTTTTTCTTCTTTTTGGTGTTTTTTGAGTGCTAGCCAGGTAGCAGTCTTTTAAGTACAGAATGATTTCTCTATTCCGGAGTGTTATTTCAGCTTTCACAGTACAGCTTGTTCCCTTCCACCCCAAGCAGAAATTTTTCAGGGTTAATTTATTCATCTAATTGCTGGATGCACATGCGGTATTGCAGTCCACAGTGATTTTATGGACTTAAGGCTATGGTAATGACTTAATAAACATGCATGTGTACATGATTTGAAGGCAATATATTCTCTTGAATGTAACGTTTCAGAAAACACAGCATGAAAAATAGAAGGGTAGCCAGAGGCATATCACAGTGGAGTCGTGAAATGCTGAGCTTTTAGTATTTTTTCCAAATTAAAGACTCTGTTTAGAAAAGGTACTACCTGTCCAGTTTTCTGACAATTCATGAGCATTTGAATAATCAAAAAACCCCTCACAACACACTACTTTTTTTGGCTTCCTTTGCCTTCACGTTATTCTTTCAAAACCTCCTCTAGGCTCTTAAAGTTAGTGTGCACAAATCCACAGGAAAGTAAAGTTGAGCTGAATGAAGAAAAGGAACAGGACAATTTTGATGGACAGATTTCAGGAAGGGCAAGGTAGAAAATCTCTGATTCTGTCTATGAAAGGGTGAAAGTGGGTCAGGAGAGAAGGATAAATTTCAAGGGCTGTTGATTGAGGGGCTAGTGAGTTAAGCCACACGAGCTTAAACAAAACCCTACACAAAAGCACCTCTGTTAAAGTGTATGAGTTTACACTGGTTTAATGTTAAAAGGAAGGGGGTGTTGGACTTCATAGCTGTTGGGCAATTTGTTATGCTTGAAAGTTAAAATGATTTTTGATTGTCCCATTGGCGATTCTTAAACCTGATGGTCTGGATGCAACTTCTCTCTTGGGAATGAGCCACACACTGATGAGGCTGTGAGCATATGCCTAGGGATGCTTACCCTGCACATGGCTCCTTCTTACCTCCTCCCCTGCTCACTGCTGAAACCAGGGTACCAGCCAGGATGGGCCTTTGACTGACCCCATATAGCAGTTCCTTTGCTCTCCTAGCAGTCTGACAGCATAGTGACATTTGCTGGCAGTATATCTAGAAGTGGTAACATTTTTTTTCCTCAGCATTGGACCCTTTTAAGTTTTGGCTGGACAGGGTGCTGGGCCATCTTGTCTAGACCGTACTTTTGCCAAGAAAGGTTGGACCAGACGATCCTTGAGGTCTCTTCCAACCTGGGATTCTATGTTTCTATGATTTTTTTTGATGAGGCCAATTTGCATTGGCAAGCAAGCTTACTCTTTTCTTTTTGAGTTTTCTCTTAGTAACTACCGGGCTGTTTGGTGAAAGAGTTGATTCACTGATAACTGGGAGAAAGGAGCTGTTTGCAATGGGAGCTGTTGTGTGTGTCAGTGGTTGAGTACTCAGTGCTTTTAGATGGGAGGGCTCCAGTTCCTTATGCTCTGCTTTCCCAAATATGCAGTGCTGTGCTGTTTCATAAATCTTGTGGAATGGTTTATGGCAGTACCCAGATCATTAAACCATGAGGACAGGTGCCAAGCAGTTGGCCAACAGCAGATGTAAACTTCTCTGAGTCTTGGAATCTCTGGTTAAGCCACTGCCTAGGCTTGCTACCTGCAATGTCAAATACTTCAGAATTTTTTTTCCTGGAACTGGACAGGTCACAGAGTTTTTCAAGGAGTATAGATCTTTAGCTCAATTCTGAATTACATTTAGCTGAGTATAGTTCTGGTCTGGATACTGGAGGTTCACCTGCACTTAGCATCTTTACTTCCTTTAAGCTGTGATCAGAAAATGTCTAACTGCAACACTTGGCCATCACTTGAGATGGAAAAGTCCTCTTTGGTCAGTCACAGTGAAGCAAGCTCATGCCACAATGGCTCTTTTTGGCCTTGACCAGGTGAGTCCCCTGGAGTTTACCTGTGGGTCCTTCAACATGCTGTGGATTTGGATGCCATCTCAGTCTGCTCTGGCTCAGGAGGCTTAATCCACAGGCAACGGGAGTGTTATTATGGATTTCAGTTGGTTTTATTTGGCCTGGAAGATGTGATGAAGTGGTCTCCCACTTTTGCCTTTGCTCTCCTGCATACTTAAAAGCAGAACCACTGTCTGTGCATCTGGCCATCCCTACAGACCAGCTGTAGATCTTTGCTTATATTGCTTAATGGCTACTCAGCAATGCTGGCAGTTCAAGGGTAAAACCCAAAAGGGCCATGAGTTCCCTCTGCCCTTGGTGTGCAGCACTCTGCCTCCATTCATTCCTGTGCTTCTTGCTGCTTCCTAGACTCATTATTTTTCATTTTGCCACTGCTAGTTTTGCTAGTAAGATCCCATTTGTCAAAACTGCTTTATTGAAGCAGGCAAAGGATTGAGTTGGGGGAGTGAGGTGCACAGCTTCACAATGGATGAAGTTACTTCCACAGCACAAGATCATATCAGCAAAGAACTGAAGGTGACTGCAAGCACATTCTGAAGAATGTCATTCATTATTTGTACATACAACCAAGATGAAGCTATTCCTCTTTGCCCTCTTGGGAGGTGCTATTTAAATGAGGAAAAGGCAGGTCTTTTTTCAAAGAGCGTACAAGCTAACCAAACAAAGCAAGGACAGGAGACAATAAATATTACCCTGACTACTGAGATCAAAAACAAGGCTTAGAGATGCTAAATGATTTGCCTGAGTTGAGATAAGCAGTCCATAGAAGAACAGAGGTAGGAACTGAACCCAAAGCCACTGACCAGGTGAGCAGTGTCCTCTGAAATACTATGTGGTCAAGAAAATGGCTACGTTGTCAAAATCCAGCTGTTGCCTGTGAACTCTGACACCTTAAAAAAAAGTGACAGCAGTAAAAAAAATAAATCTGTTTACTTTTTTGATAATATTTTCCTCATGTCAGAACTTTTCCCCACAATTTTCTTTGTTATTTGATATTGTTACTCTATTTAATAGCTAATTTAATAGTTATTTTTGATAGCAAAATATTTTGAGATTCCTGAGTCTAAATGTTCCACAGTTCCTGCTCTCAGAAATATTTGCAAGTTAACTTCTTGTTCTGATTTTGAATGAAAAGAAATTGGAATATGTTGGCCTTTGTGACAGGACAAGCTTTCTTCTGGTGCAGGATGAAGAGTAATGTACTTTGTGCTATTTTTTAAAGATTGTCCCTTCCTTCATCAGCATATCTTACCTAGTTAAAAATGGGAATGATATTCATTGCATTGGAATACATGTTTGCAATACACTTGTATGGTTATCAGAATGACTCAGTTCTTAATTACCTGCAAAAAACAATTTTTTGCCTTATAAATTCTGGCACTATGAATATTACCCCTTAATTTACCACCTTAATTCCTCTAAATTAAAGAAAGATCATTTAAAATATTACCATGAACACATTTTTTTATTAACACCAACCTTGTCCTCTGCATCGAAAAAGAAAAAATACAGTTTTATTCTGTCCTTGAGCTCAGGTGTAAGGTTTTATTTTTTTGGGCAACTGAAGAACTTGATTCTTAACTCCTTGCATTTTTAAAAGCTGCTTGAAACAGAGCACATCCTGGATTCATTTTTTCCCCTGCTGTCACAGGCTGCATGGTCCCAAAGGCTGCTCCATTTAGGAGAAGGAAGTTAAGCAATTGCCCCCTGACAGACCTCCCTGTCAACTCTTCAGGATATTGGTGCTGGGATGTTTGGTGGGAAAACATCTAAAGTCAACACAGGGAGGTACTGGAAATAGCATTCAGATGGTCGGGGGCTATCCAGTGGGTGGGATGGAAGCACATGAAAGAGTCGAGCAGAAACAGAGTGAGGAACCATTTAATGGAATCCTTTAATGACTGTGCAACTGTGTTTCTCTTTTGGCTACCAGGATTTCCCTGGAGCAATTGCCTGCTAGCCAGTAGTGAACATGTCTGTTGTTGGTAGACGCAAAGATTTTTCTGTTGACTTATACTTGGCTCAGGCGTGAAGACTTTGCCTTGAGGCTGAGTGTAATTACTACTGTATCGCAAAGACATGTGGGGCTGATTAGTCCCAGGCTAGATAGGGAGAGAGGGTGGATGTTTCCCAGGTAGAAATGAAAATAGGGCAGATGCTTTGCTCCTGGGAAGTGTGTGTTTAGGCTGAGGCTCATTCCAGATGAGGATTTGGGTACCCAGAGGAGGACAGAGGTGTAAAATTAGGTCCTGCAGGCCAAAACTGCTGCTTAACCCTGAGAGTGTCTAGGATCAATATCTGTCTAAGTATCTGCAGCAGCACTTCTGTGTGCCCAGGGCTGCCCTGCCTGATGACTGGGATTCAGGGACTTTGCCTGGAAGCATATTGAGCACCACCCAGAACCTCTCCTGATGTGTGTGGGTGGTTGTTTCAGCTACCTGAGAAGGGGCAAAGCCTGTTTTGGTTACATCCAAGGAGAAGCAACATCAAGATGGGTATTTTGAGGACTGCAACTCTGAGCTTAGGTAACTAAGTTCTTCCTCCCTCCTGCTTTTGTGCCTGAGCCTGTTCTGGGTCTGATCTTCAGTCCATGAATGAGGAGCAGCTGTCTGTGCTGGTGGCAGATGACTGACGAGGGACCATGACTACAAATACTATTGCTGTCACAGGGAATTGGGAATTTTTTAGTGAAAAGAAGGATGCAATTTAGGTTCCTGGGCAATGTGAAGTCCTAGGCTGCAGCTCTAGCTCTGCATTAATGAAACACTAGCAAAGCTGAAACTGAGTCTCACCCCAGAAGAACTGGTTAACTGTGTCTTGTTTTGTTTTGGGTTTTTTTTGTCATAGCTCTTTTTTTCTTTTTCTTTTTGGTTCATAGAGCTTTGCTTTTATGCTTTTCCATTACACGGTTTTATGCCATTACTGCGGATGAATTAATCTTATGAGAATGGCTGTGGCTGTCCTTTACTGATGGGGAGGAGGGCAGGAGGAATGACTTCAGTGCTCCTTGAATTACAGATCTCATTAATTACCCTCCAAATCAAGTAGGTTTTTGCTCAGAGCTGTTTCCACAAGCCAGAATGTCCTTCTGGAACTGGTTTACACCTGAAAGGGTAATTGCTTCCTGACTCTATGCTTACGTATTTCCCAAACCCAACAGCATGTCATCCAGCTTCTTCATACACCCCCTCACTCTACAAAACTGGGCTTGCCCCAGCTAGGAAAATTCCTTATTTAGCCCCATCTTTAGACACCTGCCTGGTAATAACCCAGGTATAGCCTGTAGCTGGAACTGCTTGTCCTCTGCATGCCTGATATGGTCAGGATCAGAATTTCCATCCTTTGGTTTATATCTTGAAATAACTGGGACTGGCAAAATCCATGCAGGCAGGCTCAAAACGGACAGGGCTGTACATGAGCACCCACTCAGCCAACACTCACCCTGGAGCTGCTCCTGCTGCAGTTGCTGAGTGCTGTGTCTTGGCCCATGGGATATGCTGGTACAGTGCCAAAAGAGCAATCAGAAAAAGAAAAAAAACAATAACCCAACCCACTAGAAAACCACTTTCCTCTTGTGGTCCCCAAGCAAATGTGGTTCTGACAAGGAAGGAGGATAAAAATGATCCCCTCTCTGTGGATGCACTGCACTGGCTCTGTGCTGCTGCTGCAGTGTTGCTGCTCTATAGGCACTTTATGAGTGATGTGACAGCTTCCCTGACTGAAGTAATTCCAAGTACTGTAACATGAAGTGTCAAGGCAGACAGTAGAAAACATTTCAATCCTTTTCATTAGAACAAAGCACTATTCTCTTGATGGCTTTCAAATGCTTATTGTTTAGCTATTATGTGCTAACCTTGACTGTTCCAAGCACAATAGCAGTGGGAGCTTTCTGCTTTTTTGTTCCTTAGTGATCATAGTAAGAGGATTTCTTTTTTTTTTTTTTTTTTTTTTGCAGGGTCAGTAATATATTCAGTTACAAAGAAAAAAAAATAAATAAAAAAGAGAAAAAAAAAGAAATATTTATGTTGCAGTAGCAGTGAGAAGGAAGTCTGAGGTCTCCCCTCATGTCTCAGTTTTCAGGTGGGTCAGATGGTTCCCAGTATGGAATTTTACTCTAGTGTGGCTTGTTACTTCTCTTGACAGCAATCAAAGACTGCAAGTGCATCTTGCCTAGACTGCTCATATGACTAGTGACAAGCTGATGTTAAAGTGACTGCAATGTTGGCTACTGAAAGCCTCAGGCAACAGACAGCAGGTAAATAGTTAATTAAAATGATTCTTCAAGGATACCTTTAAGGGAACACGCAGCCTTTCCAAATCTCCACAGGGAGTTAGTGATGGAAATCGCTGCTCCACATTTTCTCTCAGGAATGCACACAGGATGGGTTACCTTAACTGCTTTTGACATTTCTTCTGTCTGACCATGAGGTTCCCGAGATGGGAAGATTAAATTGCTCCTGTAAGAATGAGATGTGACACAGGTGAAGGCCAAAGATAAAGATACAGAAATGTGTAAGCAATACACGAAAACTCCTGATAAAGCCTGAGCTCTTTTCTAGGACCAGGTAGGTCATGCATCCTGGAAAACAGAAGTTCTCCTTGTTATATCAAAGGGTTTTTTAGCCTCTGCTTGCCCAAAGGCCTGATTGATTTTTTTACCCCATTCTCCTGAGCTAACCTTTTCCTGTTTCCACCATCTCATCTATTCCTCAAATGTTTTTTTCCCCTTATTTCACTCTTAATTTTTTAACCGCAAGCTCATTTTGTTCCACTTACTAAATGCTTTCTCGAAGTAATGTAATTCCTATCCCTATCCAAATCCTTCTTCCTGACCTCTTAATCTCTTCCCATCCATTCCTACCTTCTCCCTTGCACCACCTCTCACTCCCATTTTTTCCTACCCCAAACATGAACTCTAAGATTACCCTCTCCCTCTGCCATCCCTTCCCCTCCAGTGGCTTCAGCTCTTCCCTCTCTGCTGTTTGATTTTTTTCTCCTTCCTCAGTGCCAACGCCTGACAGAGAAGGAGTCATTGATTATATGTCTTCATTGTAATTAAACTTGGCCAGAGCCTATTCTCTGGCTCTAAGAGCAAGTGGCACAGCCTGGCTCACATCCATACAGCTAAACTCCCTTCCTCCCATAACAGGATGGCTTTATCCTTTCTGCCTGTTGGGAACAGCCCTTGGCAAGTGCTGCTTTCTGAACCCTGCCCAGACACAGTCTCTGAGAGTACTCCCTAGGACAAGCCAAAGCTGTGCCAGGGAGCATGCTAATAATTAAACATTATAGACTGTGCTACGGGCCTTGGTGCTGTTTAATTTACTCATAAAAATGCAGCTAAGAGAATAGGAGAGGCAATGTTTTTGCTTTCAGCTTAGGTATAGACTCACATTGCTGCTACAGGGCTCAGTTTGGCCCATGTGAGGACAGCAGGCACTGAGGGCTGAGTGTGAGCCTCTGGAAGTAGTTATCTTTCAAACATAAACTTGGCTAAATATGGACAGGGCTTTTTAATCTAGTGGGGGTGTGGGAAGCATGTCCTTGGTTAAACTCCTGCCCTCCAGACACCATCACCAAGTTCCTGCCCCCAAATTTAAGCTTCCAAGCAAGGACTTCCTTGGGATTTTTAAATATGAGTGAAAAAACATCGTTTTCCCTGCTTCCCCCCTGAGGTGAGGATAGCAAAATTCAGCTGAAGGAGAACACCCACATGGGAAATTTTAGCTCCTGTAGTTAACATTTAGTGAAATCTGTAGCAGCTGAGAGCAGGGTCTTACTGTGTGTAGGTTGTGTAAAGCATTTTAGTAGTAAGTGGTAACACCTCTATCTGCCACACGTAAGTGTGGGTGTACACCCAGACTGGCGGGTTGGTGCTGCCATAACTCCTTTGACAAATCGTATTTACCTGAGACCAAACCAATGCTGTATCAAAAGGAAGGTCGTAATCTTTTGGGATGGGTTTGGGAATGATGTTCTGAACTGGGTTAGTGTGAGACTGGGCAAAGGCAGAGATGGTGCTGGTCCACTGGCCATGTGGCAAAGCCCTGGAAACCTGGGAATTTGCTCCATAAAATCCTCCATAACCAGTAGCTCTGATATTCACTCCTCTTGTTTTTATATCCTGAGTGGGTTTGAGATAAATAGCACACATACATCCAGGTGTGTAACACACCTGATACCTATATATATATATATATATATGTATATATATATATACACACACGTATGTGCATGGATATAGATATAGATTGCCAAAGTCTAACATCACTCCATACTGACATAATTAAAGTAGTAAGGTAGGTTATTGCTGTTTCCATGGCCTGTTTCCATGGCTTTGGAAGTGTTATATACAGCCAGCAGTAAAACCAATAAATAATTACTGTGTTACTTAATTCTAATGCTATTTCTGAAATAACCATGTGGGTTTTCTGAAGATTTTGCTTGTCTTTTAAGCCTGAAATAATAGGCAACCAACACCTGTAATCCACCTGTTTACTTTTTACTTGTTTCAAATATGTGTATTTTAGACTGGATCACTGATTCTCTGCACTATCAATGAAGAAAAGTCTGGAAAACAGCTCTTCAGTCACTGAGTGTTACCTGGAATTTGTCTAGGACTAAGATTTGAGATTTGGCCCTGCAGACAGTAATATGTTCATCATCTCATGCTTCATGTAATCACCTCCTTGTGTGTAGCTTGAGCGAGGATGACTGAAACATCACAGAATCACAGAATGTTAGGGATTGGAAGGGACCTTAAAAGATCATCTAGTCCAACCCCCCTGCCAGAGCAGGAATACCTAGATCAGGTCACACAGGAACATGTCCAGGCGGGTTTTGAATGTCTCCAGAGAAGGAGACTCCACAACCTCTCTGGGCAGCCTGTTCCAGTGTTCTGTCACCCTCACTGTGAAGAAATTCTTCCTCACATTTATGTGGAACCTCCTATGTTCCAGCTTACACCCATTGCCCCTTGTCCTATCATTGGATGTCACTGAGAAGAGCCTGGCTCCATCCTCATGACACGCACCCTTTACATATTTATAAACATTAATGAGGTAAAACATGGGGATGGCCAAAGTGTTCTGTATGACATTTTGTCCCCAGTTCCCTTTGTTTGCTTTTCCCAAGCTGCCACCCTGGAACTTTGTTCTCTCCCAGTGCAATGGGAGGTTGGAGTTGGGTTCCTCAGCCCTGTGTCTGGTTGTGTGGTCTGAGGCAGAAGAGTTTTCTTCTGCAATACAGCCCACATGCCAGGCTGCACACCTTAGCTTGGGGTGGAGGTCATCCTTGGTCATCCCACCTAGCACAAGGATGTTTGCTTCCTACACTTCCTTTCCCCCCCCCCAAAATGTCCTATTGCCTTTGTGTGAAACTAAAACATATGTTCAAATTACATGTGTATTAGCACACAGTGAGTTCACCTAAGGCAATGGAAGAGCTCTGATGGGCCTATCTTGTACTAGAGGTGTAAGTAACAGTGTCTTTGTGCACTGTTTAGGAACTGACAAGACTGTCTTGCTGGGGAGATTGGCAGCAGAAGACTATTAATGCACAGATAAAGGAACAGTGTTGTTCAAGTCATTGGCAAATTTCCCCTCGTCTCCAGCAGAGATGGGAGTTGAGTTGAGATTATTGCCTTTTTATGGACAGATCTTTCTTTTCAGCTCAGAGATAAAGATTTTTGGAGGGGAAAGCCAGTGTCTGTCAAGACAGAGGATGGCTGTGAAAGCAGCAATTGTGTTGGCAGATCTGAGTGCTGTGGGACCCATACATAAATGCTTGAACAAGCAAGAAGAGATTTCCAAGCTGGAACTTGAACTGCAGACAAATAGGGCAGAGCAACCGAACGGAGAGGCAGGCTACCAGAGCAGGGGTGAAGGCTGGGAGGGGCACAGCACAAGGCTCAGCACGGTGCAGAGAGCACCCAAATTTCAGGCCTTTGGTCTCTCCTTGGTGTGTCACTTAGGTGGCTCAGCAGGCTCGTGGAAGAATGGTTATCAGAACACCGTCAGCATCCCTGAATGAGGGAGAAATTGACAGCTAAAACACAGAGTTTATAATTAAAAACAGATTCAAACTGGCATCTAAAGCTTGTTCAAATAGATCTAATGCCTTCTGTGGTTTGCTGCCCTTTGCACCTTTCCAGGTCACCCATGCAAACACTGTAAGGCTGCAGTTTGCTTCTGGGAGACGCTGTATTTTCTTCAAACTGACAAAAGCTTTGGGCTCTGCAACTTTGCAGTTTTTTGCACAATCCCTCCCATTTTCTTTTTCCTCTTGCCTTGTGTGGGCAGAAGCCCTGTGGAGAGGATAGCAAGGTCCACACAAGCTCAGCAGAAGAGGTTCAGGGAGGCTTTTCACTGGGGAAATGGAGGTCTTGTGCTGGAAGCCAAGTGTCCTCAGCTGGACCCCATATCAGCTCACTCTCCCCTCTTCTGCACTCAGGAAGGATATAAACCTTTCCAACACAAGCCAAGGGTAATAGCTGGAGGTGATCTTGGATTTCTATGGATTTTGGCTCAGACCAGATTTCTTTCCACTTCACAAGGAAAGTGCACTGGTAGCCTGATTTATGCATCCACCTTTTGCTGGGGCTTTATGAACACTTTCATGACACTGAGCCTTTCCAGCAGTATATTCTCATGCTGACCCCACTAGCCAGTAGATGTGTATGGCCATGGGCCATATAGCTGATGACAAAAGGTGTGGTGACAGGAGCAGCTCTACATTTCTCTCCCTCTTTCTCTTCCTCCCAGTTTCTCCCAGTTAGGCAATGCTGCCAGTGCCAGCGTGGGAGCTCATGTAGCTTTTCTGTGAATGAGAGATTCTTTCTGACTAGGTGTATTCTTCCATTTTAGTGAGTTAAATCAGCTTATGAGGGGATCTGATGAGTATCAGAGTTAGCAAAAGGCTGTGACTGTGGTGGGGGGAGAGTATACTTGGGGGGCTCGCTCTTCTTGGTTGTTGTTGAATCAGTTCACCATGTTTTAAGTGACTATGGTGACCGCAACACCTCTGTCCAACACTCAAACAGAGCAAGAGAAAAGAAACTACAGCATTTTATGGCTTTATTACAGCAGTCAAATATTGTACTTAACCTTGTTAGCTTCCTTGTGTGAGCTTTGCTTGTGTTGCTGCTGGGGGAACCTTCTTTCTGCTGTGCCCTGCTGAAAGGCTCAAATGGGTCCTTTTTGCCAGTGTGACTGCCTCTCCCTGAGACAGATGTTACTCCTACAGGAGTACCAGGGAAGCCTGGCATGCTGGGCACTCAGTGGCTGGCATTGCTGATCATCTTGGGGTACTAATGGCTTAAGCCCCCTCTCTGTGCATAGGCTTGTTGGTCCAGGGACTATGTATGAGTAATTTGTGAACTGCTCTACTTATGGGACAGGTCTGTTGAGCAGGAAAGGGCTTGGCTCTGGTGGAAAACATTTTACCTTGGATACCCTCAGCAATCCAGCACCATCCAATCAAGTGGAATTCCCTTTTGATTTTTAATTAACTGTCTTCCAAATTTAGTGTTTCCTTTTTTAGAGGATGTGAAGAAGGCACAAACCTAAATTTTCTGAAGAGTTATTTCTCTGTCAGGACTCAGAAACAGAGTACTACACATGGGATTCTGAAAAGATACCCAGATTCTCTGAAGGGAGATTGCTGATTTCACCTCCTTCACTCTAGGTCAAATATTCATGTCAGGAATGTGAAAAGCATGTCCCAGCAGGCCAAAAGGATCTTCAAGCACGTAAATGTCATGGAAGCCAGTGTAGGCTGAAGAATGAGAGTGATGGAAATGATAGGGAGAACTCTGCTAGCATGTTCCTAGAGATGCTGAAGGGAGGGAACAGATTATATTGACGTGACAAAACAGCTCGTTACCCAACTGCTCCCTAAGAGAGGACAAGCTGGGAGATGAGGGTGACCCCAGCCTGAGCAGTGATGGGACATGGTCTTGCAGGGTATGAACATGGTGGGCAGAGCTCGATGGCTACACCAACATTCCCAGACCAGGCAAGAGGTGAACCACATCCAGAGCTGGACACAAAGCTACAACATGGATCCAAAGTCCACCCAGGAGACAGGGCCAAAGATAGGACTGGAGACAAGCAACAGGATAGTGCTATGTTTATACAAGCCAACAATTCGCACTCACTTATTTTCTAATCAAAATATCCCGTGATTTCGATTGCTCTGAGGTACTCCGGAGTCTCACTTTGTATCCAGAACGTTTTGTATGCCATATGTGAGGAAAACAATGTGAACTGAGAAGAACAGCATGGTATCTTCCCTAGCATTTACTTATGGTAAAAAAATCCATTACTTTCAGTGAAACATTTGCTCAATTTTCTCCTTCTAAAATGGAATTTCATAAGGCTTTTTGAATCTCTTTGACCTAATTTAAAATAATCAATAACTATGCTAGAATTAGTGGGTTTTAGATTTTATTCAGTGCAGTACACAGGTCTTGGGAACAAAAGGTCGTATGATCTTTCCTTGATGAATGGTATTATTAGAACAAATTTGCTATCCAGGCAGAAATGCTCTGTTTCAAGTATTATCCCATATTTATAAGATAAAAGTCGATATTTTTGTTACCACATGTATTTTCCTAAAAACTCAGATTTATCCAGCATAACAGACCAGCTTGTGTTGAATTGTCTCAAAGACTGAAGTATGCACACTCTGTTATTATAGTGTCATCTTTATGATCTGTTTTCTTATGGGGTTTTGTCTGGTGGTCAGGGGAAAAAGATGTGCCATGTACAATTTGAGGATGCTATTGGATACAGCAAGATCACAACAAAAAATCAACTATTCACAAAGCTCAGCACTTTACCATTATCACAGGTAGCATTTCTCCTTTTGCAAAGCATTTAAAAGGCCAGCTAGGTAAAAGCAAGGTATAGTTATTACTGTTTATTTTTGTGTTATTGTCTCTGTTCTGCACCACCAATCATGTTTTATTTATCAGTCAAATTTTGCATTATTAATGGAGAATAAAATTCAAAGCTTAATTTCAGAAGAACAACCCTCTGCTTTTGGGACAGCTATTAGATTGTCTAATTGTCTTGTTCACCTTTCTCCTTTGCATGTTCCATCATTTCTTCTAGGCTGGTGTTTTCCTCAGAAATGTTTGATTTTTTTCATTTTTGAAT
The DNA here is from genome assembly GCA_028020825.1 of Podargus strigoides. Classification (NCBI taxonomy): domain Eukaryota; kingdom Metazoa; phylum Chordata; class Aves; order Caprimulgiformes; family Podargidae; genus Podargus; species Podargus strigoides. Next base: position 6,620,375 of record CM051624.1, on the reverse strand, counting down.
GGGCAAAGTTACTTAAAAGAGGACTTAATGTTATCTCTCCAGCTCACGTAAGAGGAAGGAGAATGACTGTCTCCTGAAGGCAGCACCTGGGAGGGATGGAGTCCCCTTGGCAAACGGCATGTAATGAAGTTGCACTGCAAAGCAAAAATCATCTGAGAGCAGAAAGTAGGACAATCTCGTGAATGTAAAGTTGGGAGCCTCCAAGGAATACCTGTGAGTTAATTATTATTAGGCTTTCAGTCTCTGGGGCCTCTTGACCATGTCTTCCTAGCCTGCCTTCTTGACCTACTAGGATCTGCCCATGTGGACTTCCTTGTCCTGCAGGTCCCTCAGCTTTCACCTACAGCTTTTCTCCTACATGCCCTCAGCTTTGCAGTGGGATGAATAGTCTTGGGATCTAGGTTACACTAAATTAACTTGCTTGCTACCTGTTCCCTTGCGTCTTTCATTATAAGGTAGTGCAGACATTCCCTGGAGACAAGGCAGAGAGCTCTGGAAGACATCCTTGGGAATGTCAGCCTTAAAATCAGACTTGATTTTGGGAGTAGAAATGAAAAAAAAAAGAAGTTTAAGTGGTCAGCTCCTCTCCTTATTCCCTGGCTGCTTTGGGAGTTTCAGCCTGGTGAAATTAGGGCATTGAGCCAGATGCCAAAGACAGACTAGTGACTTCAGGTGTCTTAACAGTGCAGTGCCTAAAAACACTGTAAAGGGAATAATAGAGATTAGATATAGTGTATGGAAATTAAACAGCTTTGACATGTCTTTAGGCACCTGACATGGGAGCAGCCAAACCCTCTAATTACCTGAAAGTTTGTCTCCACAAGTATATAGGGAAGCTGAGTGCTGGGCTTTCCTTTTAGAGGAAAAGAGTGTTAAACACGGAGTGATTCAATTGCATTTATATAAAAAAAGGTGAATTTTCCATCTGTTTTTTGTTTTGCATACAGAGAAACTTCAAAGACTTTCTCACTGTTTATTTTTATAAATGAACATATGAAAACATATATACAACTGTACAAATACACAATATTGAACAACGAGGGGGAAGGTGTGTGTACATATACACACACGTACATTAAATTACAGTTTGCTGGTGGATCCAAAACTACTTATTTGCATAGTAAACAAGCCCTGTATTTCAGCCCTCAGCACAGGGCACGGTCCCTCAAAAAGTACCATTGTGTTAAGAAATTATATTTTTCAATATTTTGGGAAACTTCCTATGTAGAAAGGACTGGAAAGGTCCCCTCTTGCTTGATGCACAGTGTCTGAACATGGTTCTGGCTCCACTGGGGCTTGCAGCCATCCTCCTGCAAACCTTGCTGAAGATACTGCAGAAACTGCATGTTTGGATCTGCCAGCAGCAGTTTTCTGATTCCAAGCACCATATCATTCCCTGGCACACTTATTTTCCTTGGCTGAATCCCTCAGTGCCTTGGGTGGCTGTATGAGAAAGCTGTGTAAAGCCTGGTTGAACACGGGAACTTCTGCACCTTGGAAGTCTCGTGTGCAGGATGAACCCAAGCAAATCCTAAATCATCTTGTTGCATTTGGAGTAGTGACAACTCTTCGACACATGGAAAGGGGCCAGCTACCAGACCAGCTCAGTTTTCTGTGTTTAATCTCTTAAGCACATTTTCAGGCTTAACTGCTTGAGTGGCAGAACCCCCATCAGCAATTTTAAAAAGCAATTATTTTGAATCTGTTCACAAAATATTTTTATCTGCAAGATTCTGCGCAGCTACTGCATATTAGAAATGGTATGAATCACTCTGAAATATTAATTGATAAGATTCATGACCTTAAAAATATTATTAAGAGTAGGATATAAGGCATGCACAGTTTCATTCTGGCCAGGGGGGACACAGCATTTTAATGAAAGAGTGTTAATTATCACAAAAATGGTAGAAAATTCTTTAGTGGAGAAGAAAGTTCCTTATATGATGGTTGCACATTATGCCCTTCACTTAACACAAAAAAAATGTACCACATGAGTAATAACTCTGCAAATCCCTACTGGAAAAGTCACTTTTCCAGAAAGTACTTTTTCATACTACTGTGCTCTTTTGAGCCACCATAGCAAAGGCATGAGTGGCAGCTCTGTTTCCTCTGATCTTCCTGCTACTAAGAACTCATTTTTTGTAAGAACAATCTATTGTCTGTAGTTATTGAATGACATTTAGGAAAATTTCCATTTGTGTTTTTCTGTGCATGCAGTGAAACTTCCAACACCCTCCAATGGTTATCGCAGCGTCGGAGATTAAAGAGACCCACTGGCTCACCTAATGCACCGTGCCTGCCTTGCTCCTGCTCAAGCTTGTCCTGCTTTTCAGAAGTGTTTACCTGATTAGCACATGCAATTACTGATATGTGCATAAGGCTCAGTGCAGGTTTTAAATGTTCCCTGAACCTTTCCTTCTAGATGAAAGCTCCCACATCCTCCTGCGCCAGATCAGCCTCCTGCTGAAGTCAGGGCGACCTTGGGTGTTAACTTTAGCCCATGAGCACATTCCCGGAGTGTAGAGTTAGGTGTGGGCTCCAGCACTTTGCTGCATCAGGACCTTTGTTAGAAACAGAATCCGAGCCTTCGTGTTTTTACATTATCAGTCATTTGTGAATTCCTTATAATTTTTGTAATGACTTTTGCAGAGAGCAGTCAGATGCTATTAAAGTTTTACTGAATTAAATTGAAGAATCTAATTTTGCTCTTAGTATTTTATTTCAGTGTATAACTTGATTTTTAAGAAGCACTTCGTATTGCATGGCCATTTGCATTTGCTTTATAAGCATAACATAAAGGTTTCCCTGGAGTCGTGGAAAAATTACCTTCTACGTCCCCTGTCTAATTAACACCATGTATGTTGCCTAACTCCTTATAATTCACTCCTGTGCAGAGTATATAGAACATGATTGGAAAAATAATTTGAAGCAATGAGAAAAAAATGCCTTTTGTCATATATATGATATAGTCAAATACACATCCAATCAAATTAGATTAAAAAAGAAAGGACAGCGGCACTAAGATATTTGATGTTGAAAAGAGACACCAAAGGCTTAATTAAAAAGTGTGCTTATGTTTTTAAAGGGGTTTGCGTTTAAAGCATTAGTAATGAAACCCTTCTGGCTGAATAGCTCGGTGACCTGTCTGTGTCTGGGGCTGTAGCTAGCTGGCTCCCTAGTGAGAGCCCTGATCTGGTGTTCAGTGGGTCACAGAGGGGCTGCTAAGCCCCCGGGGCGTTCTGGTGGGTCACAGGTTTCCAGGAGGGAGAGCAGTCAGCCTGTGCACAGTTAATTGCAGGGCTGGGGTCTATCGTGAGGACACAGCAGATGAAACCTCTGCAGTTGAGTAAATCCAAGTATTGCCTCACAGCTGAGGGGGTAGTAAGACTTTAAACCATTCTAAGTAGATTGCAAGCGCTGTCTGACCAGTCTGTGGGGATTCTTCATTCTTTTTTTTTTTTTCCTTTCTCCCTGTGGAGCCTGGAGATTAATATGGTTTAGAAAGACAGCAAGTGTCAGTGGACTCAATTCTTACTAGTGCATTAGCAGTGGAACCAAATCCCAGATGAAGAGGTTAACCCCTTAGCCTCTGCAGATTCATTGAAGTTAATCAGATCATGTGTGTGTAAGCAAAGGCACTACTAAAGGCAAGAGGCTGGATGTTGCATCTTGCATAAATTACACATGGAGGCAGAGATCTGGGACACAGGCAAGGAACTGAATCAGTCCACAGTCACCCAGTAGCAGCCCTTGTCATGTCAGCCAAAAGCAGTCTTCTCTCATGCAGCAACGTTGTCACCTTTTCTAGGACCTGTCACAGCAGGACTTGGTTCTGACCTGCTACCCCTTTACTCCCTTCATATGAGACAGACAAACCCTCTCTGTTGAGGGTCAGCTCATGTTGGACTCCATAAACCTCTTGCTTTCAGCTATTGCTCACTACTGGGCTCTTCTCTGGAGGGCTTGTCACCACTGGTCATATCTAGGTGGTTTAAGATCACACTGCATTTCCTTACCCTCCTATCTCCTACCCTGGAGTGGGGACCACTCCTCACCTGGCTGCCATGGGTCCTTGTCTATGATTCTATGTTTCACACAGGGTAAAGAAAGAAGACACAATATTTGACAAATTGGAGCTTCAAAAAGCAAGCTGTAGCGTGTACACTGGTGGCATAGCCATGGTAGTCTAAGGGATGTAACTTGGGCATTTTGGGAGGAAGTATTTTGCACCAGAAATGCCTAACTTGGCTTTAGCAAAAGGCAGCTACAACAAATGTACCTACATCAGCAAAGGCTACCAAAATTAGAAAGTTGGTTCTTCCCCCTCCCCGGTATAAATCCAGGCAGTCCTTTCTGCAGCCCCACATATATGGCATGAAGAGCCTAAGATGACTTGAGGTCAAATTTAAAATAATTCTATCCCCTCCCTTCCATGAATTCTGATTTTATTCCTTCAGGAGGAAGAAAATCTGCCCTGAACATTCTTTTTCCTTTCCTTTGTCATTCCTTTCATATCCAAAAAGCCCTGCATCCCCTTTTGCTTTCTTATTTTCAGATGAGTAGGATTTAAGAGCTCTCTCCTTGCTTGCTGACCTTGGTCCTGTGCTTTTCCCTCATGGATTATGAGGCGTCCACCTTGGGTGGGTTGGTCACTCTGCCACTCATTTGTGAGGTGCTGGAGGACTCTGCTCTGGATTCAGAAACGCTGCAGATACTTGACACACTGAAGAAGTCAAGTGAGCAGTATGAGATGTTTATTAATTGGGAAATGCATATCTCATATGCTGAAATGGAGCGTAGAGAGAAATTGGCTGAAGCTCATTCGCCTTTTGCTAAGGGACCGGATCAGTCACGAACCAAATTCCTTCCTGCATTAACCAAATTGCCTATTACGCTGGATATATCCCTTATTAAATCAAGTCTTTCCAGCTCTAAACTGCAGCTGTCAGTTCTTGAATCAAATATATTGGTTATTAAACTTATCACCTGGGAAATGACATCAATATTCTATTCCAAACATACAGTGGTTGACCAGTCTCTGAGATGATAAGGTACACAAAATACTACAATTTGGGATTACATAAAATGCACTGAACACCTTCCAAACTGAATTGAGATCTGCTTTCCTGGTCACTGCAAATGGGGCTTTTTGCTTGCAAAGCTGTTCTTTTCAACTTCTCTTTTAGGGACACTGGTATATGATCATGTAGTGTAGCATTAATACTGTTTAAATGAGCTTTGCTTATCAATATGGTAATAATGGGCTGATGAGCAGAGCTCACTAGAAATTGAAATTTTGGAAGGAAAAACATGTAAAAAATGTGACCAAGTTACATTTCAAGATTTTCCACACAGTGGAGGTAGAAGGTAAATAGAAGAGGGCCTAGACAATGTGAAAATCAAGAAAACTTTAGATTTTCATCTTTTTAAGATTTTTTTTTTTGAGGCCTATTTATATTCTGGGCTAAGAGCATTCCTCAGCCCTGGTTTTCTAATTTTCTAGATCAGATGTGTGTCTTGGCTGCAGGCCTGGATTTTCCTTCCATGGAAAAAAGCATCTGGTAAGGATGACTGTGTGCACCCAAGCTGCTCTTCGGGACAGGTTGAGGTGTTTCTACAGACAAGTGTTTCCATCTCACTCACCCTACAAACAGCTTAGATTTCTTGGACTGACCTAGAGCTTCAGAGTTTAGGGTCTTCCAGGGTCCCCATACCCTGCACCCCAGTGAACCAAAGAGGGAAAGCCCAGAAGGCAAATGGCCAAGCAGGAAAAATTGGCAGAGTGCTGTAAGATGGGAGATGTTTTATGCCTGGCTTCTCCCTGACTGGTGAGATGGTGCCCCTTGCCAACAAGCAAACACTTGTTTTCCTCTTCTTTTTCAAGGGCATGGCTATCCTTAACCAGGACTGTGGTGACTTAAGACTTCCATTAGAAAACAGGCTACCTTGAAAGGTTCCCTGAAGAATTTAGAAAAGAAACTAATTATTTTTAATATAATGACTCACCCTGACAATGCCTCAGCTCCTGCAGGGCAGTGAGTAGTACGAAGCAGCCCTATGGAGCTAGACTGTTTGGAGGCAGGGAGGGAGGGGGAGTCTTTTATACCACTAGTGTTTTTCACAGCTGCCATACTGGTCACCCAGTGCATGGGGTGGCTCTCTCACAGAGCAGTCAGACTGTCTAACCTTAAACCTTGTGATTATTATAAAAATAAAAAGCAAGGCCATGAGTGAAGAGGCTCACCCTGGTTTCTAGCACCCTGAGCTTCCATGGGAGAGTTTTGGTTTCCAAAAAGGACTTTTTTTCCCCTCTCTTTTTAACTGGAAGGGTTAAAAAACAAATGTCTAAATTCAGGTAACCAGGAGTTTGGTGTGCTGGAGAGCCAGTTCCAAATATTTTAACTTGATCCCCTTTTGAGCTACGCACAACAGCACCAGCCATTGCTGCAGTAACAGTCAGGAGATGGGTTCAGGCACACAGTCAGGCTGGGGCTCAGCAGAGTGGGGTTTAATTCCTTGAGCTGACATGGCTTTCCTGTGTGATTCTTGGTAGGTCACCAAATCTCCCTGGGCCTCACTCCCTGTCTACAAAACCACACTTCTCAGACCTGCTGCCTCGAGAGAGAGCTGGGGAGAGACCACTTGTAATTATGTGTTTGTAAATTGGGGGCTTTCCTTTTAGACAGGGTCCCCAGAAAATCTCATAGCACCAGTCACGAGATAAAGCAGGCAGATTATCTTAGTCAGGTAGATGCTGGAGAGTTTCCAGCCACAAAATGGTCAAGAGGTATAACCCAAGGTCCTTGTACAGCCCTGAAAAGATGCACTGCCCTTTTGTAGCTCTCCCCTTGTGAACAACCCATGATTTATTTATTGAGGAGCAGTTTCTGAGTCACCTTCTTCTCCATATTGTGAAAACACTGACAAAGTGAGTCATTCTGAGGAACAGAGCCTGCAGCACTCAGTTGTCACCCAGCTGACTGGAACAGGAGGGGGAAAGCCCAGCAGATCAGCTTGGAAGACAGTGGGAGATACAGCTTGCTTCTCTCCAAGGATTGTCATCTGACCTACAGAAAGTCACATAGTCCCTTTAGGATTTAGACCATAAACTGAGAACAGTGGCCTGGCCTTGCTCAAAAGGGTGGGGGTTTTATAGGATGATACCATCAGAAATGTGAGACTGTCGGCTTCTGTGGAACAGGGTTCTTTCAGGAGCGCTGGACAGGGAGAGTGATTAAAGTGCAGATGCAATAACTGACTCGAAATGTGTAAAACGTGGCTACAAAGACAGCCAGAATCATCTGTTCCCCATGTTCCTTGTGGATGTCAGAAAAGGCAAAGACCTGAAATTATAGCAAGGAAAGACATAGCTTAAATGTTAGGAAAAACCTCCTGGACGTGGTGTTGAATGCTGGAATGGATTGTCTGGGGAGAGGGTGGACTCTCCAGCCCTGGGATTTTAACCTCAGTAAGATGCACATCTGTTTGGGCTGGTTCAGGTGGAGTTGCTTCAGGCTGCTTATTTCTGGCTCTGTGCAGAGAGGAGTTGACTGCACGCCCTGAACTGGGGGGCCTTTAGCAGGACCCTCTGTTACTGACTGTCTCAGCATACTGGAGTGCAAAGAAGACAAATACTTAATTTGCCTAATTATTTGCTTTGTAATTTCTGTCCTGCTGTTCTTTAATCTCTTCCCTTTCACCAGTGCCACAGATAAGAAAGCTCTGTGCTTTCCCCTGTCTGTGTAAAATTTGCCTCTCCATCATCAGACCCTCCTTTGATTTTGGCATTGTTCATTGCTGCCTTCCAGTCCATCTCCATTTGTAGGACTGCCTCCACCCTGCAGGCATCATGTAGCGGTTTTAAGCTGCATACATTTTCTAATCAGGGTATTTGACAATGGTTGGCCTTTAGTCTTCTCCTTTAGCTGGTAGGTTGTTCATTGAAGCATTCAGGCTTTCTGGCTACTGCTGCCCGGCAATTGGAAGAGGCATTAGTAAGGGTGGGACCCTGGATTCTTTACAAAGCTTCAATCTCATGAATGGGAGCTTCCTGCTAATGAAGAGCAAATAACACAGCACCAAGATGAAAGTCCACCTTGGTGCTTTCTTTCACTGTTCTCATGATGTGCGCTGGAGCAAGTGTCCCCTCTGTGTCCCCTCTGGCAGAGCTGTCCTGCCCATGAAGGTCTCTAAAGCACTGGCACAGGCTGTCCAGGGAGGTTGTGGAGTCTCCGTCTCTGGAGACATTTAAAACCCATCTGGACGTGTTCCTGTGTGATCTGCTCTAGGATCCTACTCTAGCAGGGGGGTTGGACTAGATGATCTTCAGAGGTCCCTTCCAACCCCTACCACTCTGTGCTTCTGTGATAAATTGCTAACCTCCCTTGCAGGAGGGACAAGGGCTGTCCACACCTCTCTGCTTCCTGCTGGCTGACTTAGCAGGACAGCCACCAGAGCATTAGCAATCAGACTGCCAGTGAGTTGAAGCCACTCTGAAACAACTGGTCTTTCAAGAGGAAAAGAGGTGAAGTCTCACTGCATGAACTAGAAGACACTCATCTATGGGGCCCTCTTGCTCTTAGGAACGAACAGCTCTGCCAGCAGGTTCTGGCTAGCACCACCAGCAGCACTGAGTTCCTTGAATCCTGAGGAGGTGAAGGCACCCTCTGTGTTGTGTTCATGCCACTGATACAAGTTGAGACATCAGTCCTGACCTGCCTCTCTGTGTCGGATCTGTGTGTGAAAACAGCTTGTAAGTTTGGGTATAGAAGATTTGCTCTCTCTGCTTGATGCATGGTCAGCTGTCACTGCCCAGGACGAGGCCTGTGTGAGGCTGTGTGGTATTCCCTGCACACTGGGCAGGGTTGGTTAGGAGAGCAAATAAAACCCAAGGATGTATAAAGAATGGGACAGAAAGTCATTAAGATACAACCTTGTAAGTGTTTCACCATTTCACAGATCAGCGGTACTGAAATTTCTGCCTGAACAAGGGGAAAGAGGAACTAATCTTTTAGGAAGAGAAGAGAAAAGCATCTGTTTTTGCAGTTCAAGTAGACTGTGTGAGGAATGCTGAGTGCCCTCTGCATCAGCCACATGCAGAGCTGGTGGGTAGAAAATCTCTTGGATGATCACAAGGACAGAAAGGTGTAAGCTGGCCCACGGTGAATGGTCACCACATTAGCAGGTGGGGGTTTCCATCCATCAGAGCTGTGAGCATCTGCAGCGACAAGCAGGGGAAAGCTGCAGACTGGTTTTAAGATGGAGCTTGATGGGTTTTGAATCCTGAGCCCTTCCAATCTTACATTTCTCAAAAAGATACTGGAGAAAAAGAAGAGCTATAGAGGGCATAAGAGAAATGCTAAGACAGCAAGCTGCCTTTGAAAACAGACTGGGAAAAATTAGAAGTGTGGCAGGGAGAAATGGAAGGCAATATATTAAAAGCAAAAAAAAAACCTCCAGTGAGCACCCCCACCATCTATGGAACAGTGCAGAGAACGTAAATCAGGCTTTGCTGCTCCCCCTCCTCATCAGACAGGAGCTTCCAGTAACACTGAAAGACAATACACAGCAAAATTATCCACTCAGCCCCATGGCACTGCAGAGCAAAAGTAACCTGTGGGAAATGGCTGCTGTTAGACAGCACTGAGTCAGAGAGTCTAGCAGGAAGGATTAGAACTGGATAGGGCTGGTGAGAGCATCTGCGGTTATATATGAATGGATAAAAATAAGCATTATAAACTTGCATGCTTCCAGGCACAGGCAACCTCAAACTCCTCAGGGCGAAGAAACTTCCCTTATAAATAGGTTATTCCATAACTGTCCGTGGCATTAGCTACTGTCAGAGACAGGATACTGGACTAGATGGGCCCCTGGCAATTCCTCTGGAGAAACTATCTTTCTAAAATAAAGACCCTAAAAAAATTCCCTGTAACAAAGAAGAAATTATTGAGTTGTTTATTAAATAAATTAATTGGAATAGGGAGAACAGCAGTTCCTTTGTTTCCCCCTCAGTTTGAACTGTGGGTCTCAGAAGGGAAAATGAAACTGCTGCTCTGAGTAGCAGAATAGCATCCTCACTGCTTGCTTCTTCCAGAATAAAAGGCCTATATTTAAAGGATTCCAACTATTAGAGACACACTGAGCTGGAAACTGTTTTGGGCAAATTTCCAAACCCATCTGATTTTCCACGTAAGTTAGACATCTCAGTAACATAAGAAATTGTGAAGAGAGATGAAAATACAGTTTTGAGAGGAAGTGTTTGATAAGACTCGATGCAATCATTATTAAACTGCATCTGGTTTTAGAATGGGTGTGTTTTCATGCATTTACTCATGTGCACATAAGTGCATAGACACTCTGAATGTGCATGGAGAGGTATATACAGAGTAAGGTATCCAGGCTTTACTATAAGGTTCATTGCTCGCTTAATTATGCATTCATTCATTGTCTTTTGACATCTGTCTGTCTAGCTATCTGTCTACCTATCTAGCATGGGACTTATCTAGCATGGGTGTATTACAACAGAACTCAGGCTCTAAATTTGTGCAGAGCTGAGTGTCTTTGATTTAAAAGCTCTAATAACTCTGTTTTAAAAAACAAATGCAGATGCATGAGACTATGATAAAGGATGGCAAATGTTATGCCTCTGAATCACTGTAACAGTCACAGAGTCCCCTAGTCAATAGTTTGCAGATACCTCACCCTGATACGACAACCATGCTAGGTACAAATTGCATCTTGCTTTAAGAGAAGTAAGTGGTTTTTATAGCTACCTTCCAGAGTATCACCGTGGAAATAACAGCAATTTCTGTAGTGAGCTTTCCATCACTCCATGTAATCTGCCCTTCCTTCGCTCCATTTTTGATTGATCATACATTTTGCATAGACCATTTGGGCTGGTGATTCCTATGCTTGTTCTCTATCCAAGAGTCAATCTTTTCACAGAGGAAAATTACAGCTTAAGTTTTTTATTTCTGCATTGGTCTAGTGTGGTATAAAGGTATTTGTCCTACCTCTTCAGCTCTTTTCAGAGGTGCCTTTATTATGGCATGATCTTCCAGGAGAGAACTGAAGCCAGTTTCATATACTTCAATGTTTGTCCCTATGCCTCATGTTTCATAACGACTGGGCACAATCAAAAGCTTCAAATCAGCAATGGAAATTTTTAAGCACAGAAACTTAGGTGGAGTTTAGACAGTATGAATCTGGGCCGCAGTATTTTCAATCTGCAGCACGAGGAACTCAGTGTATCTTGGATACTGCCTCATATTAATAAACATGTATGATTTAAGGTTGGAAAAAGAGAATCCAAACAGACCCCACATCAGAAACATGTAACTGCGGCTTGAAATACATCCAAGTGATTAATGTAAAAATCACTGGCTTGCTTGGCAGATTGCAAGTGCTATGACTTTTTGGTCATGCTGGAGTTTTCCTGATTGCACACTTCTGTCCTGGTCTAGTATCAGCCACCTCACCTGCAGGTCGGTGCCTGCGTGGGCTGTCTTTAATGCAAACTAGATTTTAGGTGTGGGCAGAAAGACATAAGGATCAGTCAGATAGTCTACCATCAGATATGATGTCATGAGTGCCTGAAAGTCACTCATTCCAGAGTGACAGGGCTTCCTGACAGTCCTTGCCTGCTCTGACAGCTCTGACAGCTCTAGGGGCTGCTTGGAGAGGAGCTGGTCTGTCAGACCTGGGGAACCTCAGGGAATCCGGTGATGCTCACAGATGCAGGATGCCACAGAGTCAAAAGAGAGAGTGTGGTGATATGTTTGAGAGATGTGGGCTTCTCCTGTGTGACTTGTGAACACCAGGATATCTAGGACCTACTTTTAAAGGGCTCTGGAAAAGAAACACACATGAAAGGGAGGATATTACCAGTGGCTCATATGTAGTGCAGCTTTTATTGTTAATGCAGATGTGACAAAGATTTTACCCTCTCATTAGTTAGGAACTATTATGGGGTCATTCTTAGCTAAATATTATCCTCATTTTATCATCCTCTTGGATATACAGGTTGACATTTCTCAGTTATTGTTAATTTTAGTGCAGTGCAGGAACATAGCATAGAAAATGTAGAAATGCTGTTTCTCTTCTCCATACATTAATAAAAAAAGATTTGTTTCAACCTATTTTTAAACATTTTGGTAGTGTTTTTTAAATATCATATATAAAAAAAGCTGGCAAATTGCTAGAAACAGCAGCTTAGAACAAGCCAGTATGGCTCAGTGATTTGAGCAAATATCAAAATGAAAACTTGTCTTCTAGACACATCAGAGTTTAAGATGTGACCTCCAAAACAATTCAGTGGCAACAAGTTCAAGAGACTCAGATGATTTAAGCTAAGAAATTGCCTGTATATTGACTCCCATTTGAAGGCAATAGGAATTGCAAATCTAACATGATGGACTGATGAGGACCCCCATTCTCCATCCTCCTGCACACTGGGGAGGAGGAGGTAGAGAACTCAGGAGTGGGGAAGGAGGAGTGGGGGGAAGGTGTTTTAAGATTTAGTTTTTATTTTCTCAATATCCTACTCTGATTTGATCGGTAATAAATTAAACTAATTTCCCCAATTGAGTCCATTTTTCCCATGATGAGTGATGTCCCTGTCCTTATCTAGACCCATGAACCTTTTGTTATGTTTTCTCTCCCCTGTCCAGCTAAGGAGAGGCAGTGATAAAAGGGCTTGGTGGGTACCTGGTGACCAGCCAGGGTCAACCCTTCACAGCTGCTATTGTATTTCTTAGTAAGGAATATATTGTGATTCGGATACTTTGCATCCTTTTAAATAACACAACCATTCATTTAAAGGCCTAGTTCTGTCCTCTTAAGCCACTCACCACTCTATGAAAGTGATGGTCTTGTATGTCCTGTTTACTGTTGAATAATGTCTGAAACAAATCTTACTGGCCACCAAATGAAGCACTTAGTTTGATTTTTTTTTTTTTTTAAATCCCTGAAATACCAGCCTGACAAAGTCAGTTTGGGCTTGGAACACTGAGCCATGCTCTCATGCTGCTGATGAAGAAATCTGCAGTCATGGCAATGCTGCTGAAGAGGCAGGAGTTGAGCAGAATGTCTCTTGCTCTCTCACTGCAGAGCTGGGAGGAGTAAACGTTTACTAGAGACTGTAAACCCAACAGATGCTGTGTAGAGGGTGTGCATATAGATCCCAATTCTGGGCTTATAGAATCATAGAATCACAGAATGGTTTGGGTTGGAAGGGGCCTTTAGAGGTCATCTAGTTTCACCCCCCCTGCAGTGAGCATCTTCAGCTAGATCAGGTTGCTCAGAGCTCTGTCCAACCTGACCTTGAATATTTTTAGGGATGGGGCACCTACAACCTTATGTGCTTCTATTATACGCAGAAGCAAGATCCCATCATGTGTCCCACATAGGGTTACTGCTGAGGGAACTCAGCATACCTGAACTAAAATTAAGTTTAGGAAACAGCTCTGTTGAGTCAAAGTGTTATTTTTCACAGACAGGTTTTTTTGTTTGTTTGTTTGTTTAACATAATACCTTGGAGACCTAAAAAAACTTTCTTCCTTTTGAGATCCTGACTTGCTTTTACTGGCTTATGACGGGTGGGATTTTGGGGTAGGAAGGAACCCCAGGATGTAAACAACATGCTGCAAAACACACTGCTCAGGCCTCGCTGCTGAAAGGGCTTTCTGTCTTCTTGCAGGTCTGAACACTAATAACTTCCACAGAAACCACAGCATAGCATGGAAAATCGGGTCAGTAACTGCACAGGATGCTGTCTGGGTTAATGCTCTCTCTTTATGTTTTTGTCTGTACGGACACTTTTGTGCATACATACCAATTCCTGTGCATGTGTACCTCCTGAAGAGGACTGCCAGGAGCAATCCTTCTCCTTCAGTCATTTAGCCTGCCTGAGCTAGGATCCTTTCACACTCAGCCTCTGCTGAGGCACATTGCAGATCTCAGCCCAGTGAGCGTCTGCCTAGGCACAGCTTTGTACTTCTGGTGGTGCAGTGGTGTGTAATGGTCTCTGCATTATGCTCAAATGGCTGTGATTTGATCTCTGATAGCCCTACTCAGACTTGAAAAAGCATCTACAGTTTCCAGAAAGTGCTCTCAGTGCTGCAGAGCACCAGGCTGGGGAGCTGCTTCACAGCAGAGTTTCCCACAGGAAGGGAGGTGTCTGCACTGACCTTGTGCTGATGAAATCCTTGGCTGATCCCGACAAGGTTCAGCTCCCAGAGTAGCAGCGGTGAAGCTGACATCCTCTGGACTCTGTGGAGCATGACTGGGAACAGCACAAACTGCAGAGCTCAGGAGAAGGAAGCACAATTAAATAAATACCTCTTTTTCTCATGCACAAAGGGAGAATTGATACCCTGGTCAAAAATCCAAGTGCTGTTACAGCAGTTCTCTGTTACAGGCATGTGTTTATTGGCTTTAATAAAGTGAGAGGATGTCTATGCAGATTTGTGGAACAGATATTAAAACATCCTTTAAAACAATTCTTTTGTGTATGGTCAATGTAGCATGAGGAGTCCAGCGTCTTGAATAACAAATGGGAGCAAAGATGCAAAATGTCCTGCTTTGAGGTTTTATATCACAACTGATAACTATACTCCCTGTAAAGATGGGTGTAATCACCAAGCAGATCTGAAAGATCCTGATAATGCACTGTCATCTGCATCCTTAAGGGAAGTGAGCTGTCTCACAGGGACACATTTAACCTTTTAATTTGATGAGGACTTGAACCTTCACCTCTGTTCATCTCAGACCTGCACAGGAAACCACAGGTTCTGGTTGGTGATTGTGCCATTGCAAACACCCAGCCTGAACCTGATCAGAGCATGTGAGTTTATGATCTCTCTCCAACAGAAGCAACATCAGGCTTTCTCCAGCCTGATTACAGAATAGACTTCCCTTGGCAAAGTGAGAAGCACGAGCCCTTGTCACTACAACATGGGACTGTGTGCTTGAATTCACACAGAGTGCAAAAGGGAAGGAGTGATGGAAAACATCACCTCTGCTGCTGTGCTGACCTGGCTGCTCTTCTGGAGTGTATTTGATGGAGCAATCACTATGGTGCTGCTACAAAGATCAGTGGAAACAGCAAGTGTGGAAAGTATTTTCTATTGACAGAACGGCTAAGCTAACTTTACAGTTGAAATCTTACCTCTCATATGCTTTGGCCGCTGGGATGAAAGCTCTAACCCTTTTCATTTTATTGTTTCTAGTACCTTGTGACTCAAAGTGCATTGGATGAACAAGGCCAAACTGGGACCTTTGAGCAGAAGTCTTCCCCAGCTGGAATGCTGAAGCAGTTGGCGCTTGCAGAGCACAGCTCTTTACCTTGTGAAATTAGGTGCACTTCCCCCTAAACTTCTCCTGGGGTCCTGTGCGTGCTCCCTGCAGTCTCTGCTATGGGCTTGGAGATCTAGCATGGGTGAGATCCGTCCTGGCTGCTTAGAGTTAATCTGAGTCTGCACAACTGCTGAAAGGCTAATCCCATCCCATCCCTTCACACGCATCCCTTCTTCACCCATGTGCTCATGCCACCTAACGAACCCGACCCACACAGTAGTGTGGTTGCTTTTCAAATGGCTCAGGTCTGTGAGCCAGCTCACCATCTGCTGAGTGCAGGGGAGGAATGTGCAGCTGGAGGTGGAGGGGAAGGCAGAACGGGTCCTCATGGCAGCTGTGCAGATTAAATCATTTTAAAGTAAACCGTGAGCATCCTAAAGGAACACTGTGAACTGGAGTCTGGCGAAGGTGGTTGGTACCTCTCAGCACAAGTTCAGTGCTCTGCAGCGTTGGGTTAAGGGCTTTTGCGTGCTCTTGAGCCAATAGATGCTGACTAGCTATGCCTGCTGCTTAAGAGCAGCATTTTGCTGCACAAGCCATCATGTCAGCTTTAAAGTCATGGTAATTTCTCCATGGCAGGTGAAGGAGCTAGCCCTCAGTGAGAGATGTGGTCATGTCATGCTTCGAACATAAGCTGATTTTGCTCTGGAAATGAGATACTGCATTCCCTGGCACCCGCACACGGAGCATCTTCTCCGTGCACACATACTGCCTGCTTTCTGCTTTGAATCCTCTGTGCTGAGAATAGTGATAGTCTAGTCCTTTTTTCCCAAGATTTGTTCTCTGTGGGGGATCAGCCATTTCCAGCTTCTTCAGAGACAAATCCTTTCCTTCCTTTAATCCTTTAGGGCTGCAGAGGTGACAAAGCAGCGGAAGACGGGAGTGAAAATCTGTGCCAGCTTTCGTGCAATTATTAAGCCCTGGTTCCAGAAGCTTTACCCCAAAAATATACAGACAAAGCACAAACAGCATGTCACTACAGACTGGCTGTCCCACCTGGGTCAGGAGAGGGCGTCATGGTGCACAAGCCAGAAAGAGTATGGTTTGACTTTGAGCCAGGCTGGAGTTTCAGAGTTGGTAACTGAAATCTCCTTTCTCCACAGGTGGGAGAATATTACATGGCAAGAGAAGAGACCTGGTGCACACCGAAAACGAGTGTTGGCTGCACACTGATGTGGAATTACAGCTGTCCTATAAAATTATAGAGAGGATATTTGTTTGCATTGCCTGAGCAGACAACATTTGCAGAGTAGAGACCTCTTTTACAGTAATGGACATAGGCTAAAAAGGTGACTGCTTCAGGACATTGCTGTTGTGTGAAGCAAAGCAGTGGTAACGAAAATAGTTTTGATTTTAATTGGAACAGACACTACTGGCAACCACTCCAGACTTATCTAAGGAATTTTCAGCCAGCAACTACATCTTGGTGAAAAGCAGAACCTCACTTTTGGTAGCTCTCTTTCTGAGCTAACTTGAGTGTAATTGCTTTCCTCGCAGTTGAGAGGTGGGAGGAAATCCAGCCAAACCACTACTCAAGCTACAGCAGCCTGGAAGATGTTTTGGTAAACAGAGTTTTCCACCATGATTTGTGCTGCAGCAGGCTGGGCTGTTTTGCAGTGATGGACTGATTTCGGCTGATATTTGGCTGAGAAGGCAGGAGAATAGTGAAAAGCAAAGGCATAGCTTTGGCTCTTACCGTACTGCTTGGGAAGAAGGAACCCTTGGTGTCTGATCCATCACAGTGGATATATGATAGGGGTGTCCACACTAATTCAGCTCTACAGGAGCAGCTCTATTCAGGCTAATTTACCAGCTCCGCGCTAGCTGGCAGCTTCTGGGACTTATAAGAACAATGATGCATGGCACGTATTTCATAGGAGAAAAAATTTTTTCGCTTTATCTCAGGCATAGCTAGCAACTTGACCTTGGTTTTTCCACATCATAGTGCTATACAGTATCCTAACACCATTCTGAAAAAAACCTCAAACAACCAAACTATTCTCTGCAAGAAGTTAAATGCCTAAAGGCATCCCCTGGTCAGCAATCATCCTAAATCAATATTGAAAGAGAGAAGTAATTCATTGAAAATACCATTCATTAATTAGATTGTGGCCTGGACCACAACAGCATGGTATCTGAAGACACAGATTTATTTATATTTGGTTACTGAAGGTTATGCAAAAGGGCTAGTGACAATTGTTGACTATGGTTCATAAGAAATGCTGCTTGCTGGTGTAAATGCATTAATTATTGAGACAAACTTAGCTAGCTGGAACACTGCGTAAACCAGCAAATGATCTGAAACTTATGTGGAATTAATCTTATTTGCTTTTGTAGATGTCTAGTTTCTGAGCACCAGAGCTTTGGAGACAGCACACATGAAGGCCTGACTGCCTTCAAGTTCCTACTCAGCCAGATAGCAGTAAGAGTTAATTTATCCTGCAACGAGTAAAATTCAACTGGGTGTTACTGTTGGAATTTCATATTTCCCATATGTTATTCTTCTTTGAAAATGTACTGCAGATACTCATAGAACCCTAAGCCATACTACATGACCAGCTTGCCAAGAACTTGAAATCATGATTATGTGATATCTAGTAAGACTTTATTACCACTGCAAAGTCACTGCACCTGCCATGACCTTACATCCCTCACCTTTGTCAGAATCAAAACAGAACATTCCTGTTCTGGGAAGTTTTCTGAGGCTGATTTGTGGTGTTGCAGATGAAGCTTCCCATGTGTCTACGTTTAGCCTGTACCCAGGGTTAAACTGTAGCAGTTGCTCTACCACCCGAAGACCCCCTCCCCAGCTGAGAAAGGGAATCAGGGGAAAAGAGGGAGAAGCCCCATGGGTTGAAGTAGAAACAGATTTAAGGAAATAACAAAGCTAATACAATCACCAACATAAAGTATACAAGGTTCTACTCAGCCTGGTCCTTGGGGTCAGGATCAGCAGAAGGCCAAGAAGGAGGAGCCCCAGGAACAGGAACTCTGCTCTTAGTTAACTCCCTCCTTTTATAATGAGCTTGATTAAGTGCTATGGGATACACCTGTGAGTCAGCTTGGGGCAGCTGCCTTGATTGGATCTCCCAGCTGACTCGGGGTACTCATGGCCTGACTGCATGGCTGGCCCATGGGTCTGTTCCTGGGAAACCAGGACACTATGATTTATTTTTTTTTTAACCTGAAGTTGTATATTGTGTTTGGTGATGGATCTCCTTGTAAAATAATGACCCATGACAGAAAACTGAGGTTTAACATATGGTCTGACTGAAATGAAAGAGGTAGCCATATGTCTGGTGGTAGTGCCCCCTCTTTCTGGACTGGTGTGGAGATGACATAGGACTCACACGTGGTAATGCTGTAATTGCACTTACCCTCATAGCGATGCAGGAAATCAAGCACAGGGGTTAACTCTACTGTTACTGATTGACAGATAATTTAAGGTTTCCTGTGCTGTCCAACTTCTTTAACTAATGTGGCTTCAGCTAGTTAAGGAAGACAAACATGGATATTTGGGCTCAAGGCAACAAAGTACTTTAGCATTCATCTAACATCAAGCACATAGGTGAGCTGAATTTCAAGGGTGATGTCTAAATACCCTCCTGAACAGGAGATGTACAGCTCTGTATTCATCTAAACAGCTCTCTCCTTCATAGACAGTTTTAAAATCAGATCCTTTACTGTCAGATTCTTAGTGAGATTTTCTGAGATTTCAGCTGAAGAGATACCCACGTAACCCACAGGGGAACATGCCCATGTGGCAGAGGACCTGTGTGAGGCTGCCTCAGCTGTTGTAGCTCTTTAGAAGAAACAGGCAGCTAATGCTGTGGTTGAGGAAGTTCTCATTTAAATCGAGATTGCTCAGGGAGGCTGGGGAGTCTGCCATTGGGGGTCCTAAAGAATGACCTCCAGGAATGGTGCAGGTCAAGATGATCCTGTGTCAGAGCAGGATGAGGGACCAGATGATTACCAGAGGTCCTTTTCCAGGGATTTCATGTTCCCAGCAGAGCTGTAATTGCATGAATAAAAGGTCAAGCATTCTATATCTCATTGTGTGTGCCCCATAACAGAAGAGTAATAGGTAACTGTTAAAACAGCTTTATTGAAAAAACACCATCACTTAATATTTTAATCTGTAGTTATAGATTTCATCATAAGGTGGAAACCAATAGGGATAAATAACTTTTTTTCAAGCATACAGTAGTCAGTTTTCATTCTTATTTGTTCATGACCTGAATAATCTGATCTTTAGGATCACATTGTAAAAAGCAGTCTCTTACAACCACAAATTATGTGAAAAACACAGATCTGATAGAAGAGGTTTTATTTCTTTGTTGGATTGACAGTGTGCTCCCTCACACTAGCTGGTATTTTCAGATTGATTGCTAGGAGCAAGTTATACATTGAGGGAGGAAGAAAGAAAGAGAAGAACCTGGAGACCCTGATACCACACATCACATCACTGATACACAAGGTTGTGTTGTCAGGATAGACTGACCAAGCAAATAAAGAATTTATTTTGCAATTAAATGCATTGAGGTAGATGTTTTTAACAGTCAGTGGTGATATGACTCAACAAGTAACTTACTTCTTATTTCTGGAATTACTGGTGAATGATGTGCTTGTGATACACACTGACCAAGTGTAGTCATGCTTCTCAGGGACAGACAAATGACTGAGAAAACCCTCCCTGCTACACACTTATTACTCAGCTTGCATTTACATGGGACAGATAGGTCTGAGAAGAATGACTGCAGCTTTGCTGCATGGTGAGAATTTGAATGCAAACTGCTAGTTGTAAAAGAAGCAAAACTCTAGGAAATATTCCTCACTTTGTTGTTTGAAGACATTACACAACCAGGGTGAAATTACTGCCAGCCATGGGGAGAGGCAGTGCAGCCACAGAGTGGCTTCTCCCCTCCCATCATCCTGGGTGGATGTTGCATGCTGACCAGAGGTAGGCTGGGCTCAGAAGTCCTGCTGGATACTGATTCCACATCAGTTTGCATGTGGGTCTGAGTCAATGCTCACCCAGAACCAAAGCCGATCCAACTGAACTCTCACACAGGTGAAAGCTGCAGGTGAGATCTGGAGCACAGCTGGAGATAAACCAGAGCTTGCTTTGGCAACTAAGCCAAACTTAGCTATGCTAAGGCATAGCTAAGAATGATCCATAGCTTGCTGTGATGTTGTGGGAAACATGAAGGGTGATGAAGGTCCCTGAGGATGGGGAAGATGCCTCAACTCACCCTGCTTGCAGAGCTGTTGTGAACATGGCATTAGAGGCATCTCACTGACAGACACATGGGGACAGCCACAGAGCATGAAGTTTCTCTCAGCTGCATCCTTGCCATCTTTCTAGTGATTTAGGGACATCTCCTGAGGAAAGAAAAGGTCATTAGGTGAGTCAGGGAAAGGCTATGAACGAGTGGATCGAGTGTGTGAGCACTAAGCATTGCTGTCTGTGGCTGGTGAGCTTCCTTCTTTCTTGGAATAGCATCTGAGAGCTGAATGATTTCCACCCCCTCTCACTTCTGGTGGGCTGACCTCAGAAGGGAGTGGTAGATATCCAGCTGGGAGTAACTAGCTATTTAAAATGGATCCAAATTGTTACTGGGAAACTTCCTGAAAGAGTTACTGGGGAGGGGACAGGGGAACACCCAGGACATTCAGAACCAGCTAGCCAGTGATCTTGGACAGGAAACAGTAAAGCGGGCTCCCCTTCACTAATCAAGAGAAATAAAGAATTGAAATACCCCCTGGAACTGACAGAAAAATCAGGTCAGGAATAGAAATATTCATGCATTTGCTCTACTGGAGGGTAAAGAATATCCAAACCCAATTTCTTTTGTGGAAACCTGGCTCCCTAAGGCTCTGAATGAGATGTAGAGAATGTCCCACTGCATGTGGTGTGCTGGTTCAGGATCCCTGCCAGGGAAATCACTCCCAAAACCAAGCAAAGCAAAACCAAGCTGCCAAGTTTCAAATGTTCATGGGAGAGGGAGGCTCATGACTGTAGAGAAAGCAATGAGGAAGCATGAGTTAATTTAATTCCAAGTCATTCCGAGTGTCCTCACTTGTTGTGTTGTTGCCTCAGATAACACAGACTCAAGACTAGCTTCTCATTGTTCTAGGAGCTATACTGGTAGAGAGCCCAAGGAAAACACATCTAAAGAATCACAGAATCACCCAGGTTGGAAAAGACCTTTAAGATCATCAAGTCCAACCATCAACCTAACACTGACAGTCATTGACTATACCATATCCTAAGCACTATGTCAACATGACTCTTAAATCCCTCCAGGGATGGGGACTCCACCACTGCCCTGGGCAGCCCATTCCAATGCCTGACAACCTGTTCGGTGACGAAATTTTTCCTAATATCCAGCCTAAACCGCCCCTGGCACTACTTGAGGCCATTACCTCTTGTCCTATCACTTCTTACTTGGTTAAAAAAATCTGATCCCCACCTCCCTACGGCCTCCTTTCAGGTAGTTGTAGAGGGTGATGAGGTCTCCCCTCAGCCTCCTTTTTTTCCAGGCTAAACAGCCCCAGTTCCCATCTGCATTTTAGTTTAAAAAATATTTTTAAAAAATACACAGAAAAAAAACCCACCACATAAACGACCAAAAAATAGTTGACTTTCTGTTATCTGCAGGCTTTGTGCTAAGGAACCTCTGCATCAGGGACATCTGAACTGCTGGGGCAACTGGAGTGGGATCTCTGTTTTGACAGCATGGAAGTACTTCAGTCTTCATTAAACTTGACTGAACATTTGCTTTATCAGCCCAAGTTCTCTTTGTAGCATCTGTTCTAGCTTCCCCTTCAATGTAAGGTTCTTACTGTCTCGATGTCTTCCTCCTGGTGTGATGAATCACTCCATGAAGTTGCCAGCCTCTCTCTGGTGAATATAGGGATGCTCAGGCCACCTCGGAGGTTGTGAACTGGGAGGGGAAAATTTATGAACGCACACACATGGGCTTCCGTGCCCCAGGAAATTAAAAAAAGGATAGCAGCAAACACTGAGCAGCACTGCTGTCACCAGCACCTGGCAAACATCACTTGTTTACAGCTTGGGAGCTCACGTAGCATGTGTTCCAAGGAGGCAGGTCTGGGCAGGAGCAGGGAGAGGTCTCCACAGCCCCATCACACCCAAGCCAGACCAAGCCATGACTCAGCGAGCAAACACAGCTGAGCACTGAAGCCTTGGCTGGCCTTGCTGCAGCAATACCTGAAACTTCTGTTTGCTTCTCAAGGGGAGTCAGCAGTGAGGGAATAACCAGACAAGGCAGCAGAACGGCAGATAGTGTTTGGCTCCTTTTGATATAAATATACTTCCAGAGTAGCATCCTTCAGTACTAGCATTCCCAAAAGAGGGAAACAATAAACAAACATAGTTATCACAGGACAGTCAGTAAATAATAATAATAATAACATCACCACCACCACTAATAATAACAACAACAACAACAATCCTTTCAACTAATTCTTTATTTTCTTTTGTAAATGGGGCTACTTTGACCTGACAAAACCATGCACCAGGGAAAGATGTGTCATCTAAGGAAATGGCAGCTCTTGTATTACCCTGCTCCTTTCTCTGGTGTCCCATCAGTGTTTTCTGAGGCCAGGCAAGGACACATGATGGGGAGGCTCTAAAGAAATCCCTCAGATCTCATGACCCACGTTATTATTTTAGAAGTGAATCCAGCCCCTGGGAATTGAAGGTGCTTTCTGTGAAAAGCAATTTCTGCCTACTTTGGTGTTCAAGACCTGCTGTGTACACCTACAGTGCTCCTCTGATAGAAACTGTTACAGATGTATATCATGTGGGCAAAGACACAGGAATGACTCCATGCTCCAGTTTATGTCAGTATTGCCACACAGAGGCAAAAACTCCCTGCCTTCCAAAAAGGCACTGCTTGAAAAATGCAGTCCTTCAGGATGTTGTTATATGATCTAAGTTCCTACTTCTGATCTTTGGGCATTAACTGCTACATGACGTGAAAAGGAAAAACAGGGGAAAAAAGGAAAACCTTTTACCATTTCTTGCTTCAGACATGTAGCATAATTTCTTATTACTTTGTGCAGAATTTCTGCATAAAATTGCCTAGCCCCCAGACACTGCATTACAGGTGGTGTAAATGTTAGAGAGTCCACCTGAGAGCCCTGAGTGTTTTCATAGGGATAAATACAGGTGAAAGAATCATTTGTAATGAATATCATTCAACAAACCGCATCTTCCATTTGTGAATTGTAGACTGTAATTTTCTTGAGCTGTTTTCTGAATCACTTCTGGAAATGATTCTTCACTGGCAGCTTCTTGGAGAGTGATTTGCTGGGAGCATTTCATATTCAAAGTTTGCAACTTGAGCTGTTTTTATGAGGTGTGTCTGTCCCCTGGTAGGATCTGGTCCCTGGTTAGATGAGTGTAACTCCTGAAGTTTGAATTTCTGTTCTGAGTAATCCCAGTTATGAATATTAATTTCGAAACTCTGCAAGGGTGTCCTCAAATATTTGTTTGAAATCTGTTTGAAATAGATTTGCTCTTTTTGCAAATATTGGTAAAACATGGAAAACAAAACCAGCAAGTTTGAGGCAAATTCATTACACCATTCAAATGAACATCATGGCTTCTCTAAGCTCCCGTGATCAGGCTCTGCTTTCAGTGTGATGGCTGATTTGCAATCAGTGGCATATCATCTTGGGTCGAACAGGTTCTGGTAAATGGTATTGCTGAAAAGGCAGGGAAAAAAGAAAACCTGTCAGAGGTCAAGCGTAAGCAGAAAATGTTAACACAGGTGATGGGCAGCTGCTGCATTTGATTTATTCAGGATTATGGAGTGCTTGACCCTGATCTTGCTCAAACACAGCCATTCTGCTGACTTGGGCAGAGCCTTTCTTGATGTCCTTCATCTCTGCCAGCAGCAAATTCATTTCTAAACTCACCTCAGCTGAAACAGTTGTGAGTCAAGAGATTAGCTGGAAATAAGGTCATCTGGGAAGAACACCCTGCCCCTAAATTCTCTGAGAGAGACTGTTCAAGCCTCAGGCTGCAACAGAGGCCCTAATGGTGGATATAAACAGGAGAAGGCTCATAAAAGAAGGTTCATGTTTCTGTTGGCAGTGTCGTATAAAGTTGTTCCAAAATGGTTCATATTGCCAAGGATTGTTTTCGTTCAGGCTGGGCTTGGCTTTTCCTCTTCGTGTCCTCACAATGACAGCTCGTGTTGAAGGTGAGGGAGGGTGGAGTGTGTGGGAATCGGTCGGAGCATTGTTTTCTTCTGGCAGCTACCTGGTGCTGCTCCAGGCTGTGCAGTGCTTCGGAGGAGTGATGTCCCTGAAGAGCTGAAGTGTGAAGCTAGGGGCCAAGACAGTGTCCACACCAGTGACACAGTCCACTCCTCTCTCCCTCCCAACACCAGATGCAAATGGCTGCTGACAAAAACTTGCCTTTTAAGGTGAGACGGCCGAAGGAAGGCAGCTGAAAATGAGACTCACGGGTTTGTTGAACTGGAAAGAAAACAAAGCCTTTCAATACTTGCTTCTGTGTTCTTCCAGTCATGGAGAGAGAGAAGGCCTTATCTTCTGGTCACAAAAGAAGTATTGACAAGACCTCAAATAATCCCAGCAAAATCTAATCAAATAAAAGCACAGCACAAAGCTGTGAAAATTAAAGGGTTCACAGAGTCTCTCATTCAATCAGGAGCTAGTGCTCCATGAGAGCTCAGCACCTCTCCAAATTAACCTAACGAAGACAAGATGCCACTGGCATCTCTCATCTACCTGGAGATGGACAGAAATGAGCCAACACCTTTCTGGAAGGAGTAAGCTAAGGTTAACAGAAAATCCTCAATTATAGGTGATCAGGATTCAGCCAGGAGCTCCTACTAGTGGATGCACTCTCAGTCTTCCT
The DNA here is from genome assembly GCA_028020825.1 of Podargus strigoides. Classification (NCBI taxonomy): domain Eukaryota; kingdom Metazoa; phylum Chordata; class Aves; order Caprimulgiformes; family Podargidae; genus Podargus; species Podargus strigoides. The sequence goes on along the minus strand of CM051624.1, from coordinate 6,595,105 downwards.
GAAACCAAAGGTCTATAGTTAAAAAGGCAGACAAATGAACTGCTTTAGTCCAGTAATGATTTCATAAATGCACGTGTTTGAGTAATGATTCCCTGTATTATGCCTTCCTCCCACTCGTATTAAGCCATCATGCCTGGATAATCTAACACTTTGAATTAAGCCCTTCTGATTTACCCATTATGCAAAGAGAAATTCTGTCAGCATTCAGCAAATCTCTGACCCCTATCAAGTCCTTACAAGTGCAAAATCATTCACTTTATTTATATAAGTCATCCTACAGGCCAGATTTATAGGCCAGACAAAGTAAACGCACCTGTGTTGATGCAGTGCTAATTTCGTTGTGTTATATCTGGGGGAGTCTGCTTAAAGACAGCAGCTTTCATGATGCAGCTTGATGGGGTTTGGCTACAGAGCAGCACAGCTGGCCAGCAAGCAGGGGTGAGCAGGAACAAGGCTGGATGTGAAAGTGGCTTTTGTGGCTCTTCTATTCCTAATAACATACATTAAAAAAAAAAAAAAGGAAAAAGATTCATTTTCCCATGGGGGCAAAAAACCCACTCACGGGCTGCATGAGGATTAACAAGGTAGTTTACCATAATATTAGAGGGGAGGAAGTCTTTTTATGGAAAGTACTGTGGGGAAGATGATTGTTCTGGCTTGCAGTTGTTTTCCCTGTCTCCCTGTTGTTCTTTTTTTCAGTTCTGTAGAACAGGCTTGCAAAGTGGTACAAATCATATTATTTCTTAATGTGCCAGCCTGGTGAGTGGAGAATTTTTAGTGGTCTGCAAAGAGAACAAGCACAGTTCCTGTTATTTGTTAATCACATCTGTGTGCATAACTTTCAAAGACTGTTTTAAATGTTTATCCTCCTTTTTCTCCAGGGATTTGTGTTTGTTACTTGTGTTTGTTTAACTCCTTCCTGAGCCCAAACCTGGTGGGCATTTAGAAGATAACACTCATGAGGAATGATTTAAGATCTTCAACTTTCCATTTGAAATCTGGAAAAGATTCTTAAGGAGTCCTCCATCATGGAGGAGGGGAGGAGCTGCTTACTTGTTTAAGTAAGCAGCTTCACACGAATTCACCTTTTAGCCCTACTAAAAAGAAGTGTCACTCCATGGCAAGTTACAACAGTGCTACCTGCAAGGGAATGCATCAGACACAGAATAAGCCCTGGCTTGTCACAAACTTTTGGTGAACCAATAAATGGCCTGTCTCAATGCATTATACTGCAGTTATTATGCAAATCTACCAGTAAATAGACAACCCCACTTGTGTGGTTCTTAGTCACCTTGTATGTCTGCCCAGGAGACAGGAAATGGCTTAATGAAATTAACTACAGCCAGACTTTGACTCCTTTATTTTTTTCCTTCCTGGTATGACATTAACTGCTTGCAATACTGTCAAGTTCCTTTCAGTTTTTACATGGTGCAAAGGACCATTAAGTGAGTCATTCTGCATAGGTAAGGGAAGACAGTGCTCTGTGGCAAAGCCCTAGTGAGATTTTGAGTTTCACTGGACCCCAAATAGAAATCCCTGAAGGGGGTATGATTGCATGCAGATGTTTCTGTATCGGGTGAATCACAAAAAAGCATTCAAATACCACAATGATTTTTTTTTTTTTTTTAAATTGAAAACACTTCTTTCATCTTGATAAAGTTGAGGGTGTAAATTGGTTATTCTTCCCTGTGCAAATAGCTTTGGCTATTTGTTGTGACATTTATGCATCATTAATTTCCCACAAGTGTCACATGTGTGGGATGGAAGTTTTCATTTATCGTTTGATAAGGCTTTGTTTTAAAAAAGCCCATCATCCAGTCAGGAAATAAGCCTAGCGATTGAAATCTCCAATCACAAAATCTGTATACTGAATACCTAAAGGTTACAGCTTGCAAACAGCCAGATGACAAGAAAATACTGTGTGATACTAATCACTAATCATAGCCTGCTTAAGAATGACATTTCCAGGAATCAGGATCAATTTGCCAATGATTCACCAGCTGTAGAAAGAACTAAATTCATAGCATGCATTATTTGAAATGAATGTTTTGATCAGTTCAGTACGTATCAAAAGCTGCATCCCACTGGCTACAGAGGAAGGAGGCAATCAAAGTCACCTATGTTTTTCACATAACTTGGTTTTTTTTCAGTTAAATACTGACATCAAAAGTTTGTCAGAGTGAAACAGAGCCTTGTCTCTTACCCCTGTGATGCGTACAGTGAAAAGCTGCCCCCACTGATTTTGGTGACAAAATTCCCATCCATTTAACCTCGTGTCAGAGGATTGATTTTTATTGACACACTAGGGAGCAATTAATTATTTACTCATCAGCCTGAGAGAGCGTTTCAAAAGGATTTATTTAAGGTGCTGTTCTTTAAGAATCAGTTATCTCGAGGCATGTGATACCTTATACAGTTCATTGTGCTTAAATACCTTCCACTCAATTAGCTCATGTTTTTATTCAAGAGTGGAGATGGATAGGTCTCTTTAGCTGGCAATGCTTTTGGAGTGTGTCAAGCCAAAGGGAAGCCAAGCAGAGGGAAGAGAGAAAAATGTGGAAATTATTACTGTATGCAGAGGGCACCGTAGAGAGGAAACTTTGTTGTGAGCAGCTCACTCTCACATTAAACATGCTGAAGCTGTACTCTTCTGACCATAAGATTAATGATGCCAAGCCAAACATTATACCCATGCTCCAAGGGTCACAGGCAAACTTCTTCTTTTATCATCTGTTTCTCATTTTGCCGGCCACTAAGGTATTTACTTAGGAGTTAGTACATATCCAGGTTTAAGTAGATTAAACTAGAAACATGCCACTGCTTACTGGATACATCTGCTCTCATTAGTATAACTTGTTGCTGTTGGCATGAGGCAGTTCAATTAAAATGACAGCATAGTTTTCTGTGGAATCAGTGCTTGGTCCCAGTGGGGCTCCTCAGAAAGATGTGAACAACTGGTGCCTGCTGTGGTGGCTGCAGAAGGAAGTCAGGACTCCTCACTCCCTGTCACCCCTTCAGATGGTCCCTCCTGGGAAAGAGGAGAGTGCAGTACTTCCACTTATATTAGACTAGTCTTTTTTTTGTCTTCCCTAGTTATTCTTTATTTGGTTGGTGAGCTACCAAAACCAGATAGAGGACCTGGGATGATGCAGGTACCAACTCCATGAGGAAGGAAGTTACATCTGCTAAATACAGAAGGGAGGTCCAGAGGCACCATCTCCTCTGCTACACATGTGGTTGTCACAGAGAAGTTTCTCGGTAATGCCAGTGCCCCAAAACTGAGATGGGTTCCAGAAAATCTTGTGATTGCCTTGGAAGTTATGAAAAAGCAAATTAACAGGGTCATTTGCCTTCTGTTCCCTGAGTTTTGAGATGACACTTGGCAAATATATTCAAGGATTTTTTCCTGCAATGACATAGGTTAGAAATTGGGCTGGATCAGGAAACTACTGGCATGTGAAAAACAGGAAGGTTTTCAAAGTATGTGGTCAATACACACTCACATTTAAGATAAGTCAAAACCTGGTGGCCAGGCCACTTCTCTGGGATTTTGAGCTGGGAGTAGGATTTGAGATGTTCATTCTAACTAGTTTCCCTAGCTGGCAGCCTGTGTTTTCCGGTTGTCCATGGGCAATCCATCCCAGCACCAAAATATAAGCATCTGAATTACAGTTGTAGTTGCCCAAAGCTCCCCAGGGTACTTAGCAGAGGGGGAAAGATTTCTTCAGGGAGTCACTGGAAGAGAGGACCTTAGGCATCACTTCCCAGCACCTTTTATTGTTTAATTTTACTAAATAATATAAATGTTCCATATTAACAGGAAGGTGACTCGGTTTTCTAATGGCATGGGAGCTACCAGAAGCTGAGTCCTGCCATGTCTGACTGACAACACAATTTCTGCATCTCTCTCTCAGCTCCATCTTGGACTTGATGAAACGACATGATTTAGAAAGGGAAGATGCGGTCATCTCTTAACTACTTTTGGTCTGAGAGAAAAAGAAAATCAGCCACCTACTCCTCACATAGCAAGGAAAGTAGTGTGGTTAAAGAATTTAGTAACACAAGGCTTGTGGTGAAATCCAAGACTTCTGCTTTCCATTCTTTCCAAGGTAAAAAGCACAATTATGTAGTTGAGTGAGATGCTTTCAGAAAAGTGCCCATCCTGCCCATCCTCACTGGAGCAGGTGACAGCAGGGGACAGTCACTCTGGGGATGCATCTCTTCTCCCAGAGTACTAAAGTGCACATGTGGGATGGGGAAATGTTCTTTTTCATGGTGGCTAAACAGCTGTTGAAGCACTTTTGTCTACCTGGCCATCGAAGTACAGTAGATGTTGACCTAGGAAGAGTGGAAAAATGTCCTGGTGATGATGGGCTACATGAAGGAGTGGGACTGAAAGTGTCTCTTCTCTCTTATATAGGTGAAAGCAAGAAAACAGAGATGACAGATATATGGGCACCTACTTGGAGTCTCAAGGTAGACCACTAGCAGACCTGGAGGAAAAACCAGCAGCCCTTGATGGCCTTACAGGCCTGAGGCCAGGGGACAGAGCTGTCCTGTTCAAATCAATGGTGTGGTTTACCTGGGTTTTTTTTGTTTCTAAGAAGCTTCCTCACTACCTCCTCCTTGGTTGGCAGCACAGATAAGCTGTGAAGGGGAGCCAGAGAGCAGAGTCTGCAATGAGGCTGTGTTTGTGTGGACGAACACACTTTTCACATATAAATGTAATAAAGGGAAAATGCTACATAAATCCACTTGCTGACTGCTTTGCTCCCGTGTCATGGCCTGAGAATGATCACCCAAACTGACCCATGTGTGAAAATTGTAATACTGGAAAAGGATCCCGTTATTGCTATTTGTGATATTTCTTTGAAATTACTTTCCTCTGTAAGTGGATACAGAAAAAACTCTTCGGATTATGGGTTGGAGCAGGGAGTTGTATTTGTTTAGTGGTGTAGCTGCATTGATTGGCAACTCCTCACTCAGGAGAAATGTTTTTAACCAGCCAGAACAACAAATACTGCTGCAAAACCTACATGAGTTACATTGAGAACATTCGAATGTAAGAGCAACTAGGTATTTCAAGAGCCAAACAATTATTTTTAAATGGCTGTGGTTAGGAATGGTTATTTATAGTTTGAACATAGCAGCACCTACTGGCTCCAGCCAGAAATCAGGACTTCACCATAATACATGTAAAAGGTGGAGAAAAAGAGGTTTCTTCCTCATCCTTGCTTCCCAAGATCCAGACCTGTACCTCTGCCACCCTGAAACCAGGATCTGCAGAGATCTGGGCTGTTCTGGAGGCAGAAGCAGGTGCAAAACTTCTTCCCCACCTTCTCTTGAACTTGGCTGCAAATCATTCCATTCTCTGGAAAGCTGTTGGCCGATCTTCCCTCTTCCCAGAGAATAACATTGAACCTTCCACAATAGCTTAATGTTTTTCTACCAACAGAAAATGGAAATTATTTACAAAACTGATTTTCCTTCACACAGATTTTAGTTTTATTCCATAAGAACATTTTTTGTTTAGAGCATCATTCTCATGGAAAACTTTGTGGCCGTAGTGGTAAAAATTTCAGTCAAGAAAATTATTTTCACAGCAGTATTTATATAAGGTCAAGAAGAGCTTATCTAGGCCAGGAATCAGGGAAAACAAAAAGTAGTTAAATACCATGTTTAATTCCATTTTAAGATCTCTCTTTGAGAGCTGTCTTTGTATAATGGCTCAGAAATGTCCAGGGAAGTTCTGTCATTTCTGGTTTCCATCTCAGACTGAAACTGAAACGAGCAAACAGTCTTATAAGGAACCTTGTTCTTGTGAAGAGCTTTCCAATTTCCTATGTTTTCATCCTCATGAGGTTTAGATAAAACATCCAGATTTTTTCTTTTTTAAACTGAAGCCAGACTCAAAACCTGCTCAGGTTTCCCCATCACTAATTAGAGCATGTATGTGAAATTATTTGCTGTGAAGGTGAAGCGTAGTGTTAAATTAAAATCAGATGCATCAAGAACAACCCTTTTTTGCCTTGGCAAGAGTATGGGGTTGGTGCTCTGAAGGTTACCTTTCATTTTGTTATGCTATTTTCCTAAATGATCCAGAAGGGTGCAACAGAAGGAGGGCTGTGGGAAAAAAAAAAAAAAGTCTAATTTTCTGTTTCACCATTTATTTTAATTCTCTGTGCACATACAGGGAAAGACATGCTGCTTCGTGGCTGCAGTTCACCAAGGAGTACAGGGTGATGAATGCATTTAGGGTCTAGCTAAAGCAAGTAGATATAGAGAAAAGTCAAATGACCTCACAGCTTTTGAATCTTTTGAGATACTGTCCTACAAGATAGATAAATTACCAGATATATGGACAAATTGTTCTCATACATAATTATCAGCCATATTACAAGCCCACTCTCTGTCTCAAACCCTATCTTTAGTTTCAGTTTACCTCCGTCATTGGACCAGGGTACTCTGTGTGCACCTCCTTTTAGAAATCTCCTCAACAGAACAAGATCAAGTCATCTCTTATTGTGATCAAGCCTTCTTGAGCTATCTCTTCTGAACCTTTCTATTTTTTCCTAAACTTCCAGTAATTTAAAACAACCTCCTTTTTCCAGTGTGGATGTCAAACTGTTCACTGAAAACTGAACTATCCAGAGATGTTACCTGATGTCAACAAAGTTAACTTTCTCAAACATACTTGTCCTGAAGAAGACAGCATCAAGTTTCTTTATGACCAGACTTATTTTCCATAAGCTCATCTTGATTGCATTAATTATGCTGATATCTGTTAATTATTTCCTGATTTTCTCCTATATCAGATTTTGCGTGCAGTCAATTCCAGATGAACCAACTGGTAGTTATGTAAGTTTTTATCAGTGGCTTCTTTCTACACTGGTACAGCATCATCTCCCAGGCTTTGTGACTCCTCTGATTTTCCAAGAGCTGTTGAGGTCAGTGGCTCAGAAAGCTTCTCTGCAAATTTTCTTAGAAAGCTGTGATCTGCATTTTCTTGGCCTGCAGACAAGTTTGGGAAAATTAAGTCTTCACTTATAAACCACTCTGTGTGGGGCTCTCTGTGACTAGCTTTGGCTATCTAAAAGCCAACATCTAGCCAGAGCTTGTCAGACTGGCTCTCTCCAAAGGCAGGGGAGAGCAGGAAGCACTGCCAGAGGTGGTTCCTGCCATCCCAGGGGAGCAGAGGCTTCTGCAGATGCCTATCTGTCCCTATTGACAGAAGAAAAAGTCCAGTTGACTCAGAGTATGTGGTTGAGTTTTTTATGTGCAAGAGTTAGGATGTATCTTGTCCTCGTGCTCTGGATACCGTAGGCTGCACTCAAAGGCTTTGTGTTTCCCACCCTGTGACTGAAACAGTCACCAGATCATGACCCTTTCTTGGAGATTTCTCTCTCAGGTATGTCCTTACATGACTCACCATGTCTTGCCAGCTACCTGTTGCAGTAGTCACTGATATTAACACCTTCCAGCACTGATTTTGGTTCCTCTAAAGCTAGATTTTACTTCATCACCATTTTTCCTTTATTTCTTTTATAAACCCACTTCGCTTAAACACAGAGCTTCTCAGGCTGTAGAGGCTTCTCAGCCTGTAGAGTGCTTCTCTATAGGTTTCTGTTTGGTAGCACACACACAAGCACCTAGACAAGGGTATGTTTGAGTGTGCTGGTGATGTCTATTTTAAGAAATAACAGAAAACAGTGATTCCCAGCACATTTTCTATGAGGACAGTATTGTTCCCCTGTATATAATCACACTAAGCAGGCTGTGCTGTGGTTGGACGAGGTCTCTTTTGCCCATCTCAGCCCATAGTTGCCAGTCCCAAAGGAAGTTCTCCAGAGAAAGTGGCCTTTTGTCTCCTCCTGGGCTGGGTAGTTTGCATAATCTGGTTAAATAAAACGGATACACACATGCACAAAGAATTGTGGGGGGAAAAGGTAGCATAAGTAAGGCTGAGTGGTCTGTCTAATCTGACAACAATATAATAAATCGTTTATTTGTGTATGCTGGAACAACTCCTTGGGACTGAGGTCTATCCCTGTTTCCCAACAACACTGTCATTAAAACAATAGGCACTGTAATTACTGTGATAAAAAGGCATTATTGCTCCAGTTCTTCATCTGGCCCATGTGCAGGAGGAAGAGGTTTTCTTTATAATCTCCCTGCAGAAGGAGCACAGGGACCAGAAGGCTCCTTCTCCCACTGGCTCTGCCTGTACAAAAGATTTCTCCACACCGGAGGCTGCAGTGTGAGAGCCTTTGTCCGAAATGAAAGGGCATAATACAAGCCTTCTGCCAGCGCTGGCGAGGAATGAAAGCAGAGCCTTTATGTACCAGCTTACTGCTGAACTGCAGACAATACTGTAAAATCTGTACTCCTCCATTACCTCAGCTGCCTCCACACCGCCAGAGTGCTGCTGAGCCTGAAAGAGGGGCAGGCTGCGGGCGCCGGGCTGGAGCTTCACAACTTGGCGGCCGTAGGAGAGCAGAAAATCTTGCCCAGCACAGCCGCCCTGGTGAGACTGAGGAGGGTGGGTTGGGAGATAGATATGATTAATACCTCAAAACCAGTTGCTCCAGCTATTTCTGCAGCTGGGCCATGGAATTTTAGCTTCTCTTCAATTCTGCTTCTTCTAAAACCTGCTAGTTTGGCAGATTGCTTGTTTGCTATGAGCTTGCTTCCCAGCACTTGTAACACCACGCTCTGCAGGAGATAGCCCAGAGGTGAGCATTTTCACACTGGCCTTTGTGAAAAACTGTTTCAAGTGAGCCCAAGAGCTCATAGGGAATGTGTGAACATGGCTCAGATAGCCAAAATGCCAGCTGGTTTTGGTCAGTGTCTCTCCACTACCATCAGCAGAGCTGCATCCCCCGTCACCCCTGAGAAGCAGTTCTTCACGTGCTTCAAAGTGCTCAAGCAGATGCTTAAATCCTCCAGGTTGCTTACACCGGGACAGTCTGGCTGCTGCAATTTTAGCTTCCATAAAGCACCTGCCTTAGGGCTCTTACATCATGAAGTACCGACTCCACTAGGGACAGAGGGAACTGTTCTCCCTGGCTGTAGTGGTCATTGAGGAGAGGGCATGCCGACAGCAAAATACTCCCCGGCTGTCTGATGTGAGTGACTGCTGGCCAGTGGGGAAAAATGCACGTCCCCGTCTGATGAGAATTGCAAAGGAATATCAATAAGGTGCTGAGACAACCACCGCTATTGCCAAAACTCTTAGAAAAATGTTTACCCTGTTGCAAGCATAACTGATGTAAATTGAATGTGTCAGGCTGAGTAGAAACACCTACCCCCTCCCCGGAGCTGCTCTCCCCTCATTTGACAAGGTACAAACAGAAAGCCCCGTTCACATGTGAGTGGATAGTACCAAACATTGCATCAAAAAGCAGAAGCCATCCTGTTACAATCTGCTGCTTGTCAGGATTTGACAGCGTTGTGAAATATAAATGATCCCTGAGATAGCAACGCCTGCCTCAGTCACCGGTAAACAATTCCCCTCATTAAAGAGATGCTTTAGAAATGACAGCACTAAATTATGTTAATATTTTTATGAAGCACTCTCCAGCCAGAGATCCTAAAGCAAGGTTTGCCATTCATTTGCCAAAAACCCATTTCTTTGCAAGGAGAGGCAAAGTGGCTTCACCTTTGAAAAACTGATGCCAAGAAGCAGGCTCCAACTGGGACAAAAATAGACCTGTTTGGATTTAAGAGAATGGATTTTTTCCTAATGCTCCTTTTTTGCTTTAGAATATCTGCAACCTTTTTTGACCCATAGATTGTCTTTGGTTCTGAGATTGTTCAATGCCTAATTCAACATCCTTAGCCATGACAGTAACTCATAAGTCCTATCCTGCAACACAGTCTTGCTAATGATTATAAATGGCTACACCTGAAACTTGCTTGATCTGAAACTATATTCTACCCTCTGCAACCTTGTTAAGAGAACAGATTCAGAAACAGTCCTTGGGAAAGAGTCTCGAGTTGTCCTGCCTCTCTCTTTAGCATTTGGGTTTTCCTTGGAGACTTTTCAGTTAGGTTTTTACCTTGATTTTCCTTATCTTTGAGATCTACTGAGATTAAAGTCCAAGACAGAATGGCTGCAATGAATTCATTACAGATTCCACCTGCATCCTGCTCTGAGTCAGAGGGAAATTAACAGGATAATACAGGCTAGATGTATTTCTCAAGTGAGAGATCACTGAGATCAGTCCATGTCAGAAATACCACTAGTAAGAACAGGCTATAGGCAGTGACAGATAATATTTCATAAGATTTCCAAACTTCTTTTTTGGGGAATGAAAATATTTGATCCTCTTCTTGTCAGCAGGCTCGCTCTGAGCTTCTTTTATGGTAGCATTCACCACTCAAAGTTCAGTTTCTCTCAGGCTGTCTGCTCCTTCTCTTCAAAAAAAGATCTGCGCTCCCCTTTTGGAGAGCTCTGGCTGTCCCTGCCCTTGCATGGCAGTGAGATCCTCCACCCATTGCTCTCTGTAAGGGGGATCCAACGCAGGAAACTTCTGTGTCTTTAATGTGAAGGGGAAAGTGATGTCTGCTATGGGCATGTCCCATCAGTCTTGGATGTCACGTTTTCATGACAGTATACAGTTGCTTATTTGGGAGGTTTTTCATTTTCTGAAGACTTTTAGCACATCCATTCACCAGTTGGTTAAGTTCTTCCAGCAGGTGATAATTCCTCCTCTTCCTCTTCTCTTTTCCTCTCAGAATCCCGTCTAATGGCCCATATAGCTGGCTGCAGCCCTGTTAATATAGGTTTTTAAAAGAAGACTATAATACCCACTGATGGATCTGAAAACACATGGATACTACTTGTTTTTGGCCTTTTCAAATTAGACATGTGAGTTCAGACAAGAACTTCAGATTAATTCTCTGTCACCAAGTTTTCTACTCAAATATACTTGACTATTCTTACAACAGAAACATCCCAAATATCCCAGCTTTCATGCTTACAAGCATAGCGTATGGATGCTAAGTGGAGGAGTAATCTTGGTGTTATACAGCAAAGGAAGACACTGTTTTGATATCATGTCCACCAAAGCCTGGTATGTAATGCAGTTACCCCTCCATTAACCTTCCTTTTGGAAATGTTTGGTTATTATCATGCCCAGGATTTTTGAAGAGCTAATGATAAACTACACCTATTGTTTCTATAATGGTAGGTGCTAATTTGTGTGAAATAGTTTTCAATTTATGAAGAGTTCTGTCTCTACCAGCCTGCTGATGAGACAAGATTATTTCCTTTGCAGTGGTGTAGAGTTAAGCAAGACACTCACCCCGACAGAGAATTTTGTTTTTCTCCATACGACATTCGTGCCCCTTCTGCCAGATGGAGATAACACATTGCCCTTGCTGTGTTACAACTTGTATCTTCAGCAGACACAGAGTGGGTGAATTGCTTGGTTCACATTGAGGGAAGGCTTGAGTATGGAGGAAATGTGTATTTAAGGATATTGTCACTCCCAGGTTGTGATTTTCAGGATTGGTTTCCACCCACAGGAGTTGTGCAAGCATCCCGTCAGCTTTTTAGGCAGATGAGACGAGGCAGTGCCTCTTGGAGGAAACATCCATAACTAAAGACGTTGTTTCTGCACACCTGCAAAACTGGTGCATTACAGCAACTGCCTTTTAACCTTGACATTTTGTTGGCACAAGGAGAGACTGCATGGTAACCGCCAAACCATGGGCATCCCCTGTGGGGGACTGGTAGCCTTTTGGCCATCAGAGTATGGAACAGTGAGAGGGTGCTCTGCCACACAGCTCTCTGAGTCAGCCTCGCTGACAGAAAGGTATTTGGAAGGGATTCCATTGCCTGCCTATGCTGGCCAGGCTGTCCTTAGTCTGTCACAGGCTAGGAGACATGTCATCCTCCCACAGGCTTGTAATGCATCCCCCTTGGGTCTGCATTTCTTGTGGAGTGAATGATCCCTGGGAATTTGGAAAACACTGAGTTTGTACTGGACATGACCACAAATACATAACGACTATCAGCTACACATCATGTATTTCATTGTATTCTTAGTGCATAGGAATCTGTATTCACTATTTCCCACCTTTGCTCTCAGGATTAATGGGCTGTAATTAGGACTGTACAATCAGTACAACTATTCTGATCTTTTTGCAACTGGCATGTTTTCTAATAAGCTTTTTTTTTTAACTTGGTTTGAAAACAGACATAGAGCCCTGATACATTTAATCTGACAAGGAAGCCACAGCTGTCAAGAACTGTACTAAGGTGTGAATGAAAAGCTTATGCTGACAGAGGAATCCGAACTCATAGCTCTGATTTCCTTGGGCAGGTTCAACCACAGCCTGCTGACAACAGTTAGACGTTACACAAGAGCACAGCTACCCCAGCTCCTTGCCAGGTTGCTTTTCCTAGCACTATGAGGTTGTTCTTTTCTTTTGTCTGCCTTTAAGGTGAGGGAAACAACCATCCAGAAGTAAGATGGTGAGACAGAAAATACAGCCTGCTTGGGCTTTCTCTGTAGAAAGGCAGCACTAGTAGGGCTTAGATAACATTAAAGTTCCTGGGGAAAGAGCCTGACACTGTTCATTTCAATGCCCATTGAAAGTTTTATTAAACCAAAATAAAAGGTACAATTTACAATGTCTTTCTCACAACAGCTTCCTTAAATTACTTCATGTTGTTCAGTTTATGCTAACAACTTAGTTTTGCCTCGGTACAAAGTGGAACGAAAAGACTACAGCAGAGCACTTGCCAAGTTACTGGCTTGACAGTGATATAGTTTTAATGATTGTGTAGCTCCCTCTTGACTCCATGGAGTAAGTGGAAGATGAAGTGCTGTATGTCTGAATGAAACTATAAATTCCAAGTTTAGCCTCCAATTCTGTATCACTGACCTTCTTATGGAGGAATGGGAATCACTCTGCCCCTCTTGACTTGAAAGCCCTTGTGTCTATCCTGTGTCTGTGGATGAAATCCAAGCTAGACTCTCAGTGTCAGTGGTTGCAAGAGACATAGTCTGAAATTCCAGGTCGCTGCTTACCAAAATCACCACAGAGCCCTACATTTTGAAAATCATAGAAGCAGAATGTGTTTTTTCTTCATACTGTTCTATATGGAGTGGGAACTGCCTACAGGGCACAGCTCCCATTCCCCAGGTTCAGGACACACATGTAGGGGCAATGCAAACACATAACATACCTATGGGTATAGTTACAGAGGGGTGAGAGCCAGAGGGTGGGTAATACTTCCCACAGCTTGGAGCCTGGGATGGTAAAAAATGGAAAGACCTGTGAAAATGGGAATGTGGGAGAATTATCAAGCCCTCTGTTGAAGCCTAGATTGCCGTGACATGGTTAAAAACTTCCCTGCAGCTGCCCAGACTGTAATCTCCATCAAACAGAGCAAATATTGCCATTCTGGCTGGATTGTTACATCTGTGTGACAATAATATTCGTGTATATTTTTAAAATACCTGAATACTGCTTATACACATCACAGAAGATAATGAATGTATGTAAGGTTAACTACAACAGACTTCTAATACAACAGCAAATCAGTGCATAAGAATACACCCACACTCTATCATTGCTTCTTTAAAATAACATTTTTTTTTCTACAAAGCCCAATTAAACCAACAAGAATTCCACCCAGAATAGAAAGTTCTCTGTCCTCAGACAGCTAATATATCTTGCTTAGTCTTTTGAGAGCCCTAAAAGCAAAATTTAGTAGTTTGTTTTCAGCAACATTCTTCTACAAAGGAGAAAAAGAAGAATTTATTTTTGATTCATAGGAGAAGTGCCTAAGCAGGGATCACCAGCTGGTATTTTGATGACTATCTTTGTGGAATATATTATGGGCACTAATTAAGTAAACCCTCTCATAAGTCTCTAAAGTGCATGGTTAAGTAGTGGAACCTTTTGCCTGTGGATGGAGTTAGATCAAGCAGGTAGCAAAGACATATGTAATAATTCTAACCAGAGCTCTTACAGTAAATGCCAGATAATTTTTCAAAGTGTGTAACGTTCAAGGGAGGGATTTGAGAGGAATCCATGCTTTTCTGGTTTTCCTTAGTGTTGTTTTACAGAAACATACAGCAATGCTTGACTTACTGTAGTCATCAGCAACAGAAAGTCATCGGAGCAAGTGCTGTACTTGTCAAGGTGCCATGGGCCTGCTCAGAATTGGGTAGGAAAAGCAGTTCTGGGGAAAAAAGCTTTAAAACTCCTCCAGAAGCTTACTGGGGAGCCAAGGAGCACACAAGAGACAAGGAGTCCTGCCTGAGTAGGGTGCAATGGGGAGCAAGGGTAGGACCCAGCAGAATGTCTCAGGGGAAGCTGCTCTTAGGTCACATCTGAGAGACACGGATGGTGTGGTGGTAGTTGAGTCCTCAGCTCACACCAAAACACCCTTCCTTCCTTCTTCCTTCCTTTTCCTTCTTCCCTCCTTTTATAATGAGCATGATGCAGTGGTATGGGATACACCTGTGAGTCACTGCCTTGATTGGATCTCCCAGCTGACTCGGGGCTACTCATGGTCTGCCTGCATGGCTGGGCCATGGGTCTGTTCCTGGGAAACCAGGACAGCATCCTTCACATAAATAGCATAAAAAAAGAATTAATTTCAGTGCATCACAGACAGCTTGTCCAAAGTGTCACAGGTATCTGGGATTTTGATGCACAGTGAAGTGAAGATCATATGATCTTGCTTTAGCCTTTTTTTTTTTTTTTTTTTTGGCCTGGACAACCTTGTAATAATGTTCAGTTGCATTAAAACAGTACATTTGAACTATCACCATAAATAACATGCACTATGCATGTCAAAACAAGTTCTTATGTAATACAGAGCTCTGTGGTTTCATTTACTAGTAACACCCTTCCTAAGTCATAACAGGGAATGAAGCAATCTCTGTGATATGGAAATTTCTTCTCAAGTGCATAAATTATGCCTTAATGCTTCAATTGCTTGAAAAGTGGGACAGTCCCACAGGTCACCATTTCAATTCAAGTGATACGATTTGCAAATATTAGCAATGATTTCTGTTTTATGGGGAGGATTAACTTTACAGGCATGAGGGGTCCAGTTTAGTTGAACGTGGGGAAAGAAAAGTCTTAAATATAATAAATTAGCAAAATCAAGTAATGAGGATACTTTATAAACTCTCCCAATTCTGAAAGGCTAAACCAACTCAGCTCCCACATCAGACCTTTGTGCCTTCATCTTCAGCCCGGTCCCCACAATGGGGATAAGAGGCACATGGACTCGTATGGCCGAAGAGATGCTGCATTGGGACCTGCCCTCTCATCCTTCTGTGCCACCAGGTTGCCTAGTGCTCTCTGACCAGTTGCCTCTCCCCAGAACTTATGGATATGTCCTTGCCTGTGAGCTGCCTTGATTTGTGAAACTCAGCTTTCATATAGGCCCTAGGTGTTTTCACAGTTGATTTCCCCTGGAATTGCACTGGTTCAGCATGTCTCACTGCTGAGACGAGTGTAGTTCATCAGGAAGATTTCTGAACCTCCACAAATACGTGCAGATTTGCTTCGCTGTACTCATTTCTCCATGTTTGAGCACTAAAAACGCATTCAGGCAGACTCTTAAAATCATACAAATAACAGGCATTGAAATGGAAAGCAGCAAAATTATGAATATTGTATAACGCAATGTTAAATTACGAATAAATAAAACATCTGGGGCCAGATGTTGCTGTTGGATTCCTGTGTGGAACTGCCATTCCTTTCAGCAGCGTTGTGTGTGCACTTCTGAAAGCAGAGTTTGGCCCTTGATGTAGAGAAGTACTGGTTTTAATGTAATATTAATGGAGGATGATTTCTCCATTAAAAACAAGGTAATGTGGTAGATGGAGAGATAAACATATTTTATCAAAACAGTTCAGGGTGTCTCTACAACAGCCTTTCATAACAGTGACTTTTTAAAGGTTAAAAGGATAGAAAACATCAGTGAAAAAAAAATATGGAAGAAACCTGTACAGAGCATATACGGTGAGAAAAGGGAGCAGGCAGTGTAAGAAATGTACTTGAAGTAAGCCCGAGTGCTCAAACATCATTCAAGATTTTTAAAAGCTAGAAGACTGGTGATAATGTGTGTAGGAGGATAAAATCATCTCAAAATGTCCAACCCCAGGTGGACCTGCCAAGTACTAAACTCTCATTTTTCTTTTTTGAAAGGCTATTGAATTTTTTCACCAATGCAGAATTTACTAATACCCATGGGGCAGTTGCAGGGAAAAAATGACCATTTGCTCAGGGAAAAAATTCCCTTTCACAGAGGTATGCACTTGGTTGCTTGGTTGCAGATGGGTTTGCAGGATTTGACTTTTAGTAGGATCTAGCAGATCTATTTACACCAGGGCTGATTTCTCTGTAGGTTCAAGTGTGATGCACACCCATGCCTGTGGTTGCAGGTGCTGTTTAGTGACCATTTTGTCATGTAGCCACCAGCCCCTGCTCCCCTCCATGGTACCTGCCTGGGCTTGTCGGCCACGTGACTTTTCAGAGCAGACAGAAAGCCTTTGAGAGGGGTGGTTGTTTATTTTGAAATGTCCTCAAATGGGTTAACCTTTCAAGAGACACATCTCATTTTCCAGCCTGCAGCCTTGCTCCAGCATAGCTTCGTAGCAGAGCACAGTGCATCCAGGTACCGTGCGTGTGGTGGACTTTGTGGACGACCTTTTATATAAAACCTTTTAGCCAGACTGGGCACATTGGTGAAAGAAATTATAGAGCCAAGCAGTATTTCACTGCTTTCTACACATTTTTTTGAAAATTTGATTAAGGTGCCCTTAATCTCTGAAGATAGTTGCCCACTTGCTCTTGTTGATTCACCATTCTGCGTTAAAGGGTGATGGGAAGGGCCATGGAAGGACCAGCTCCAAACCACGGTCCCCTCTTGCCATCAGGTGTCCCAGCTGGGAAAGGTAGGCTGCACTTTGCACCATCCAGCCCTTGAGGTTTGCCAGCAACCTGGTACCCAGGGCTCTGGTCCAACTGGGGGGACCTGGCAGCTCCAGTCAGCTTGGGAGCTCCCACATTTCAAAATGAAGGCTCAAGTGTGTGAAACTAGGTTGTGAAAGCAACACCATGTATCTGGCCCTGGACATCCATCAGCCTTTGGAGAGGCAGTGAAGGAAAGAGGCATAAAAGTCACCTGCTTTTGCTATGTTATCTACTGAAGCAAAACCCAAGCAATCAGTGACCAAGGGAAGACTATAGAGTGTTTTATTTATTGGTGAGAGAGAGAAAACTCACTTTTTGACAGTGTCCTTCAAGTTTTACAGTCCTATCTTCCTGCTACTCCTTAACCTTCTCTCTTCCTTGACCCATATCAGCCTGTGCAAATTCAGTCTTCTGCCCAGTGTCATCTGCCCATAAAGTTCTTTAAAAAAGCTGAATGTTCTTGGCCTGTGGGTCTTAACTCCTCACTGAATTTACCTACAGATGGCAATTTTCCAGGCCAGGACAAAAAGCTTTTCCTTCCAAACAAAATCTGCAATCTGGAAATCCTCCTCTGCAGCATAGGGCAGGCACTGGGCATTTGCTAGTTTGCATTTCCTTGAAATGAAGGGAGAGCTATGAAAAAAATCTCCTCAACAGTGTTTTGGTCAATGCTGTGTGAAATGACATCATCAGTAATCCAGCCAGATGGGGCTGAGTACTGTGTCTGTGAAAATGCTCATAGGAGCAGTGAGCACCTTCAGACAGACGCTTTCCATTAGACTAAACACAGATATTCCTTTTAAAAGTATGCAAGGAAATTGAGCTGCAGACTAAAGCCAACAGTTAAACACAGCTGTTCTTTCACCTTGCTGGCACTGACACACCTCCAGTTATTTTTCTGTTCAAGGTATGGGCTCAATCAGGAAAAAGGAAAAATGATTGAGAAGTTCTATGTATGTCTTCTTCTGCACCTTGGATTTTATAGGGCAAGCTTGCAGATTGCCTTCCAGTTTTACTCATCCAAATGCTATCTACACAAAATCCAAGTATTACAACTGGAGAGGAAAAATTGGATACGCTACTTTTTGGATGCAAAAAAATTGTGCCAGAGCTTTTACAGAGCCTTTAAAAATGGTGTCTCTAAATAATACCTGCACTATACATTTCATATGCCAGTGTTTCAGTTTATGATGTTTCCTTTGGCTGTGGCTGTCTGCGATCCTGTTTTTTATATCTGACAAGAATGGTTCTGCCACGTCTCTGGAGTTTTTAGACTTCAGAGTGTTAATAATGAACATCTTGCACTTGTTTCAGTGCCCATGTCTGACAAGGACAGCACTGGCTTTTATCTGAGCTGAGTGGAAAATGATGTTCCCACACCATGGGATTTTTCTATCTCTTCAGTATTTTCTCCTCTTATGCAGAAATAAAATACATACTAGGTTTGTGATAGATTGGTGAGCCACAACATAATTTCGGTCTTTGGTGATGTCTGCTCCTTCGCACAAAATTAGCTGGCTAAAACAAAGTGAAAAATGCTCTTTCCAGTTGGTGCTGTGGCCACTGGGTGCTATGGCCAGGCAGATGCAGCAGCAGCAGCGGATGCAAGTGATGCATCGTCTCTCTTTTTGGGTCTCTGTGCAAGAGCAGTGGCTTTCCAGCAGCTCAGAGGCATTTCCCAACAGGTCTCTCACAAGCAATGAGTTCCTGCCAAAAGTATTTGTTTTCTTGAATCAGCATTTTCTGACTGAAAAGAAGAAATTCCGATCGTTTCTGCTCATTATAAATGAACAGACTGACAGTCCCTGGGAGAGATACTTTCCCCATCACATTCAGTTCAGTCTGGGTCTAAGAAATATATAGTAACCAAGTGGTAATGGAAGATCTCCGAATATTTCAGTGTGGAGAAGAGCTAATACATTTAAAAACAACTGAATGTTTAAAAATACATGTTTCAGTTATCTCCAGCAGCCTCATGCTAACAGCATAGAGCTGTTCCAGCACCATCAAAAAGAGAAGGCTGCGTTATCAAAGACTTCAACTATTTCCCCTGGCTAATCTAGAAAGAGAATCCCAAACTCACTGAAGTGCCCTGGGCAGACATTTTATAGCAGTACAGGCTATTTCATTGCTGGAAGCAAGTCTATAATAGCCTTTTAAGCATCATTCAGCCTGAATTATCTGCCTAAGACATGTACATAAATCATGCTATATTGCACAATATTTTTTCTTGCCCCCTTTCTTGAATTTTACTCCTCCAGTGCAAGTTCTAGAAAAGAAGCAAATTAGATTTCTTTCAGCTACTCATCATGGCTGGTGGGATGACTGAGTGATGCCAGGAATTTTTGGCCCAGTGTGTCATATTCAGAGGAGTGAATTTCAGTCTAATGAAGTGGGAGAGGTGTTACAGAAAGAGGAGGCAGTAACTTACTTATTATTACTCATTTTACCCTGCTTGATTTTGTGTCATTTAACTATCTGCGTATGCTCTATACTGCTGTAGTACCTGGATGATCTATTAACTGAGTCTCATCCTCACAATTTCCCTACTGAGGGAGGTTCATGTCCTAATGATGGGGCCATTAGCAAAAGGATTTCAATCACCTTAATTCATCCCAGCCCTAATCTCCAGATACTTCATATGGGCATAGTTCTGAAAAGGGGGTTGAACCCCACTGTGCCTGCTGGGGCACCTCCTGTGAATGCAACTGTAGTGTTGCCATAGCAGAAATGGGATAAAATAAGGCAAATATGGCAGGGAACAGAAATGAGTCCCACTTGTCTGGCTGAATGCTATAAGCATCAGGCTGCAGGACTGACCTTGCATGTCTGTCCTCTCTTCCTGTGGGATATCTCTCATTCTCACTTGCATGGGGACAAGTGATTGAGGAAAAAAATAAGCTCTTACCTGGAATTTCAAAGATAACCCATATCTTAGAAGCTGGGTAAATATTGGCAGGTGTTGGAGGAGAAATGCCTGACTTGCAGCCCCATATAAAGAAAGGAAGTGCCAGTTCCTAGAATGCACCAGGAAGACAGCAGCAACCTGGTAGTCAGTATGTGGCAGCTTAGAATTGCTGCTTCTTAGGATAGAGATTATGAGAGGGAGAAGTCATCATTGTGTAGGTTAGAGTGCAGAGGATACAAACCCAAGGAAACGGGGTCTTATTAGTTCTGCTCCTCTGAAAACAATTCAATAAGGTTATATTTTTGGGTGCTGCCTGTAGAATTTAGTCTCAATACACCTGCTGGTGGGTGTCAAGTGACTCTGGGGTTGCCCAGTGGTTGGAGGGGAAGTGATCCAGCAAGCCTCTGGTACCGTCATGTCCAGCCTGTTGGCCCACAGGGGATAGCTGAGTGCCTGGTGAGTGGTGGACACTGAACAAGTTGAAAGGCTCCATCTGCCCCTGTGCTGCTACTGAGCCAGAGCAGGACCCATCTACACCCACATGCACACAGGCAAAGCTGTCCAAATTTGGTATAGGAAAGTCTGGTGAGTCTATTCCCAGCTGATTGTGATGTATGAAAAGTGATATACAGAGAAATTTTGGCAGAGGCTAAGAAGCAGTGTTGCTTACAGCCCCATCCCCTCTGAAGCTGGCACTTGGCTGTAGGGCTGTGGTCCCCCAGTCCACTGCAGGACAAAGACACCTTTTTAGTTGTAGGATGGAGTAGAGAAGAAGCACAAGTCCCTTGCCTGCCTGCTCATTTGAGCTGTGTACTTGACCATTTGCTAATTGGCTCACAGCAGGCTAGATGGGTTGGAGTCCTACATAAGGGCCCAGGGGAATGTCAACATGTCCATAATGGGTTTCTGACCAAAAGCTGCCCATTGCCTGTTAGTGAGCTAAGTATTGAATTAAACTTCCTGCTTGGAGTCACCATCCCTGAAGTGTGTCCAGGTGACATCTCTGGAGCCTGAAGATCACTTGCGATGTTCTGCAGTGTTAACACTGGAGGGATGTGCTTTTCAGTGATTCACCACCAGCATTAACATGACCCACCCCTTTCTTTTAGATGTGAAGAGCAGCAGCTCCTGCTAGGAATGAGAAGACAAGTTTGTTTCAATAAATGCTTGGGCTGCCAACAAAAATACCAGGCAAACTGTAGCAGTGTTTGCACAATGCTGACACATGCCCACCGGGAGCACGGCTGCCACCACCACCTCATTTCGCAGAGGCCATCGACAGCTGTCAGATGATAACAACTTTAGATAATTAGTGTCCTGAAGGGCTTGAACTGAGTGCTTAGAAATGAAAGACTGTATTAGAGAACAGCTATTCCCTCCTCACCCCCCGAGACAGGTTGTGTACGCCGAGCTCAACAATAACATTAAAAAAAAAAAAAGTAATACCAAGAAAAGCAATATAGCAGGCTAAATCGTATTTGCTGCATCTTGGGCTTACATTTCATTACAAATACCTTCTTACTCAGGGTATTTTTAAGTCATTAAGACAAGTCCTGAAGTCCTTTCTCAGTTTTCCCTCATACCTCACATGCTTTCTCATTAACTTCAGTGGTTGTCTCTTTGTCTGAAAGGGGGCCTGGGGATTTGAACTACTGGGAATTTTGCTTGAGTAAGCAGCAAGAAATGTGGCCATGATAATAACCTCTTCTCTTGTTCTTTCCCCCTATTTTTTTTTCCCCTGTTGCTTTTCTGACAGCTCTGAAAGAGTGGGAGGAAAACAGTTAGGACTCATCAACTTTTTGGTTTGTTTTTGATGATTTGTGAAATGCTTTTCTGTTGAATTTCTAAGCAGAAGGTCATTTCAACTGAAAAGCCATCGTATTTCATTTAGAAAATGTCAATTAAAAATGTTAGAGGCTTTTTTTTTTTCAACTAAAACAACATGCAGATATCAAGATAACTACCAAAATGTTTAGGTCAACAAAGATCTAGACTTTTTTTTTTGATTAAAAAGGCCTCAGAAGTTTTAACTGATTATTTTTTGCCATGTCCTGAAGTAAAAGTCCAGCTAAATCATTCCTGTGGAGACTGTGTTCAAACAGGGACATGTTTACATATCTGCCTCTGATCATACAAGATAGTGCTGGATTATGGGATGCGCTGGCTTTCCAGGCCCAGAGAATGGCATGTCCTCACCATGATCCTCTCTCTCATCAGAAACATGGACTACTTAGGTAACAGAAACATCACTCTTTACCTGACCTCAGAGAAAAGCTCTTTTTTTGCAAGGAGAAAGTGAGACCAAGGGCAAAACTGCATTTCAGCACTTCTGGACACTGCAGAGAGGCTGCCCCAGTTTTATTAATGGAGAGTGACGTGTTATATGGGAAAACTTCAGTCGCAGAAAAAGTTTGCTTTAATGTATTTTGAATTTGGTTTAGAAATCACCAAAAGGTTACTAAAAGTTACTAAAACTGTGAGCAGATTTATCTAAGATGAAGTGAAGAGTGCCCAAGTATGGGTTATGCAGGTGTAGTGGAAGCAGTCCACTAGGTTTGTAGAAGAGATGCTGACCCAGGCAGGGCTGCGTCGCCTCAGGGGATGCAGAAAGCTGACAAAAAGCAGCTGCAGGACATCAATGGCTTAAAACAAACATACACATCTCTGCAATTAGCATTGGAACATGCTTAACATTTCCGTTCTCTTACCTGTGGTTTTAACCTCAAACCTCTTTCATCCTATTTTGTGCAGCTGTACTGCTGCTTCACAACCTCCCCACTCTGCCAGAGGAGTTCAGAAGAAGCTGTGGCAAGAAAGGCTGGGCATCCTGAGAGTATGCCCATGCCAGTCTCTACCAAATAAGTCTTTTTTCATACACCACAATGAAATAATGGACACTGGCCCTTGCTCAGCCTCATTTAATGACCCATAACGTAGTGAATAATTCATTCAGTGCCTAGAGATCTTGTGTGGAGACTTGTTTTACCACACATCCCCAGGGAATGAAAACAGCAATAAAGGCCCAGCTTTTAACCCATCCATTTACAAAGTCTTGTGATATTACTGCTTCCGTGATCAGTTTAATGTCGGAGGTTTACCAGCAGCCTTCCTGTATTTCATGCCTCCGTACATATTTTTTTCAGAGCATTTACAGCTTATACTTATTGTTGGTTTGAAGGGAACAGAGAATTCCCAACTGCAAAGTCACACTTTTATTTAAAGCTTTAATTGTCTTACAGAAGAGCCTTTCTGAAATCTCGCCCTTTTGGAGTCAGTGATGCCGTTTATTATCCGGTAAAATCTTTTAAGCTTTGGGACAGGTTAATACTCCTCAACATCCATATAATTTTTCTTAGGCTGTGTTTCTGTGTTTGTATGAGGATCTTCATTTTGCTTTGGCAGCAGAATTTCTTTTCTGCTTCTGCAAATTACAAAAAAAAAAAAAAAAAAAAGGCAAAAAAAGAGCAAGCCTTCCTAAGCTGGATTGCTTTGCAGCTGTGAAAACCTATAATAACTTCAGTCGGATTACAACTACATCAAAGGTATTATATATCCCTGAGTAACATATTTACTGGGCTTTTCAACAGCTGTATAATTAGCTCTGGATGACTACTTTTTTCCTCCAAATCTTTAAATATCCAGATTTCAAAATTCACAGAAATTCAAAGGGAGAGTGGTTTTCCCTTTCACAGAAGGTGCAGCTCACCAGATTTTTTTCCTTAGCTTTTTTTTTTTTAAAAGAAAGAAAGAAAGAAAGAAAGAAAGAAAGAAAGAAAGAAAGAAAGAAAGGAAGGAAGGAAGGAAGGAAGGAAGGAAGGAAGGAAGGAAGGAAGGAAGGAAGGAAGGAAGGAAGGAAGGAAGGAAGGAAGGAAGGAAGGAAGGAAGGAAGGAAGGAAGGAAGGAAGGAAGGAAGGAAGAAAGAAAGAAAGAAAGAAAGAAAGAAAGAAAGAAAGAAAGAAAGAAAGAAAGAAAGAAAGAAAGAAAGAAAGAAAGAAAGAAAGAAAGAAAGAAAGAAAGAAAGAAAGAAAGAGAAAAAGAAAAAGAAAAAGAAAAAGAAAAAGAAAAAGAAAAAGAAAAAGAAAAAGAAAAAGAAAAAGAAAAAGAAAAAGAAAAAAAGAAAAAAAGAAAAAGAAAGAAAAAGGCCTCAGGTTCCCTGTCACTGTTCCCTGGTAACCAGACCCAAGGTATCCGTCACCCCTCCTGGCACACTGTGCCTGCCTGATTGATGAGGGAGGTGATTCAGGCAGGGGACAGGGAAGGGGCCCTTTGTGGTGTTCCCCGAGGAGGCAGCTTATAGGCAGCAGCTGTCCCCAGAGTCGGTTGCAGCCCCCTCGCACAATAGGAGGATGGCAGAAGGTGAGGAAAACGCTCGTGCCTCCACAAGGAGGAATAAAGACTCCATATGCCTCGGGTCTCAACAGATGCTCCTGTTGGTGACCCTCTTCACCATCCCCTCCCTCCTGCTTTGCACTTGCAGCGCCTCCATCACCAGCACTGACAGCCCCCATTGATGGGGACGTCCCCAGTGAGGGTCCCCATCACGGCCCACTGTCATGGTAGGAGCTTTTGGGGAGGGGGCTGTGTGCAGGGCTGAACCAGACAGCGTGTGGAGTCAAAACCCCCTCTCCTGCTGTGATCCTGCACACGTCCACTGTCATTCCTTTGCTTTTTGTTATGCAATTATCTTTATTCTGGGAACAGGAGGGAAAAGAGACTTTAAAATCCTCTTTAAATCTAGCTGGGCTTTCTTTTCATGTTTTTTTGCCCTGTGATGAGTGGCAGAAGGGAGTGCATTAGTGTCAAGACAGAGGGAAGGTTTTTTCCCGCATGAGAATACATTGCAAGCTGCTGGTTTATGTTGTGCTGATTGCTCAGTCCTGTGGCCAGGATGGCAAAAGAAGGTGCTTTTACACAGCCTCTGTAGAAATGCTGATTTCTTCTCTTAATTTTTTCTTGGCTGATGGGACTTTGAAATCAGTTTTCTCTTTAGAAAGTTTCCTTAACATGAGTTCCTAGCCTGGATTTGTCTGTCTCTCCCACTGTTTCATTATGGCCCTGTGATGCCTTGGTTGGCTGGCTTCGATGTGCAGTAAAGACCCAGCTGGCTGAGCACTTTCAGGACAAACAGATAAGACAATTTACTATCTGATTTTATGAGAGCCATTTACTCTTTGCAGAATTCCTTAAGCAGCAAGCCCTTAAGAAGCATATTCTGAGCATGGTACCTAGGAGAATTGCACACACATTTCCTGTCAGCAGCCGGAGAATAGTGTCTAACACCTGCTATGAAGAGCTTGAAATATATTCTTAAATGGCTTGATTGCATTGCATTTCCCTTGAGATGAGATGAGACGTTATGGTGCAGTTTCTTTTCCGCAAGACCTACTGCAGATACTTCTTCACGAAGCTCCCGAGCAGCGTGGCTAAGCCCGTGCTTGCTTGTGCTTATGCTCGCTGCAATTCCAGCCTGTGCTTAAAATCTAGCTTGTGCTCAGAGGGACCCTCAAGACCAGTAGCTGGGGGGCAGCAAACATGCACCATAGGCAATTGAGAACAGGATTGTGCCCTACTAGTGTTTAAAGGGTCAGTTGAGAGCAGGGATAAACGCCAGTAGGAAAACCTCTCCACGGGGCCTCGCTGTAAGCACACACTTCTGACTCTGCAGTGCTTGTTCTTCCTCTGCATTACCCTGTGCAGTGCTCTGAAAGCCATCAGTGAGAGAGCCACATGTTTTGCAAAAGAAGTGAAAACATCCACCTTGGTTTCCTGGCTCCATCTGGTTCATCAGAGCATCCTACTACTCCCACCCAGGTGTGCTGCAATGGCATCAGGAGGAAACCTTCCCACCCCTGGCCAGGTGAGAGCCAGCACCACTCGGGGAATGGCTGAACACACCTTCTCCTGTGTCCCCAGCCTCTGACACTCCACTCAGCTGGCTGCCCTCGTCGGTGATGAACCAGTGAACACACAGCTACCCAAGCACTGGATGGGTCAGCCAGAGCACCTTCTATATAACATTTCCCAAGAACTTAAACCCCAGCCTCTTTGATGCACAGCAGGTGGGAAGGGGGGAGCTGAGAGTGACAGGCACTTTTATAGGGAATCCTTTTATTTCAGCATCTGGAATGGGAGCACGTGGTCAGCCATTACCTTGCAGCCCTCACACTCCCCTGTACCACCTCACCATGCACTCACCCTGTGGGCTGCTCTATAATTTTTTTAGAAGACTCTCTGCTTTCAGCTGACCTTGGTGGGAGCTGGGAGCCTTCAGTCCCATTGAAAACACAGTGCAACCCCATATCAAAATTATACGAAAAGCAAAGCAAGCAGCAGTGATTTTTCTACCCAAGAAAGTTTCTGTTTTCAGACAGCTGAATATATAGTCTGTAAAGGAAAGAGGGAATCTATTAGGTATGTAAATATTAATATTTCAGGAATAAATCCTGAAGTTTCAACTCTTCTTTGTTTGTGGATGTCTTGAAGCTTATTCCATGGAGGATAATGTTTTTCTGCTAACAGGTAAAATACTGGAAAAATCAGGACAGGCAGAAACTTGTTTAGCATTTCAATTAACAGGGAAAAAGCCTTGGAATTTGAGTAGCAATTTTTTGTAACTACCAATGAATATTTTCAAAGCTTTCTCAAATAATGTAGTTTTCTTTGAACTTTAGTTGCTGGAAGATGCCCAGGAATTTCACACAGATAACTAGCCTTTCTCCTCACTGCCACTCCTCCACCTGCAGGATGGTTCCACTTTGATTCCTCATCCCTGTTTCATGTTTCCTGCGCTTCTGTGTGGACCTTTCACTCCTTCCAAAAAGGTGGCGGGACCTGAGAGCTTCAGTGAGGCTGCTGCTGGAGAGACTGGATGTGATGCAGGTCCAACTCCAGCCTTAGTGAATGTATTTTGCTCTTACAAATTGCAAAAAAGAACCAAAACAATAAAAAGGGTGGGTGTGAGGGTACATTTATGGGACAGCTTCAGAGGCTTTCTTATCAATTTTTGGTCTGTGGAGGAGTAGGAAATGCTTTTTGCAAAACAGAATTGAGCCAATATGTCCTTATTCTGGGCTCCCTCCGTCTAGCAACAACAGGAAACTCCATCCTAGATTCTGTCAAAATCATCATGAGAAGGCTCTGTTAAACCTATGTGATGAGGACAAAACAGGATATTTCAATTTCACTCACCTTTCCTGGTCAAATCTAGTTCATTTTATTGTCCTTGTGCCAAATCTCTTAGTTGTTAGAAAGAAAACACCATTCTCCATAAAATAAGGTGGAAAAAGCCATCCTGGTAACCAGCTCTGGTTGACCATGGAGAATCACCTTCACTGTCAGACTTCTCTGACCGTACTGCACGTTGTGTTCATGCCCATCATTCCTGTGCTTCAGGGCTGGGCAAAGGGGTCGCGGCCAATGTAACCCAATGCCTGTGGTTTCGGATTTACAGCCATAAGCAACTGGATATGCCTTCTCACTGTTCCTAAGCTATCCCCTGAAGTGGCATAGACTGGTGGTGCAAAGTGGTGCAAAGTCAGCTGTGTCCCAGCAGAGCAGAGCACTCAGCCCAGGGAAACCAGTCCTCCCTCCTGGTGTAGGTAGCACTGTGAACTTCTATACAGCTCTGAGGTGACTGTAGTTAATTCTGAAATTTTTGGAGGATACATCTGATTTAAAGGAAGGGTCTGATTTTAAGTATTTAAATTAATGGTCAACTTCTCTGTTGTGGTTTGGCAGGCAGGGGAGAGGGACAGGGCCATCCCTTCCTGCAGGTGAAATCCCACCCTCATGTACAGGTTCATCAAAGGGGCCTGGCTCACATGCTGAGCTGCCAGGATCCATCATGCACATCTCCGGAGGGAGGGCTGGCTCCTCATGTCACTGCCATCACTGCCCGTGCTGCTCCGGCCGCACACACGACCACGGCAGGTCCTGTCCTCTCTGCTGCCAAAGCAGCACATGGAGTTTCTGCCCCGCACATCCTGCAGCAGACATGCCATAGCTAAAATGTGAGGCAGTGCTCAGCAGTCAAAATTATATCCAGAGGTAAATCTGCAAAGGGTACCCACTGGGCTGACTCTTCAGCTGCCATGTATTGGTGTAGTCCTGCTGCTTATCTGCACCAGGTGAGGAAATGGCCCATCATAATCTGCCTTGTGGCTATGCGATGTGAGGCAACCCATTATTGGTATGAAAGTATAAGTGCCCATATTCAAAGGTAAGAATAAAGACAGACACGCTAATTGCATGTCTGCAAGATATTTAAGAGAAAAGGCATCGAGCTTTGGGTTGATGCTCCTGAGAAAAAATGAATGATAATATCATGCAGATAATAAAAAAAAAAAAAAAGGAAAAAAACACAACAGGAGGAAAAGAAAGCAAATAAAATACCCTACATGGTGGTTTGTAATGGATCTGACAAGTCTAGAGGCTGCTTCAGTAGCATGAACACACATTCCAGGATGCACTATGTTTTATATTGTACATGTTAAAATATTTAGTAACTACAGTGCTATAAACATTGTTTTGATCTCAAAGTGCACCATATTTTAAAGCCTGTTGTACTCCAGGAAGAATTATATTCTCCAGCCTCCTTAATAAAAGCCACAATCTATGATGCTCTTGATGTGCAGAGGCCTAGACTACACAGTATGATGAAATTCTTCAAGAGGCCTTTAATGAATTAATGCCTCTCCAAATGGTTTTAAGCTTACAAAAGGAAGATGTGTGCATGATCCTAAATCATTTGGAGCCATTTTATTCAGTGCCTATTGATTTCAGTGCCAGTAAACCTCACTGCTGCCTGCCTCTGATGAGCATTACATTATATCCTCCATAGCACACAGTGGGATTTAACGGCGCCAAAAATGTAATTTCAGCACAAAATCCAGAAGTCACTATGACATCAACTGTCTTTTTTTTTTTTCTTCCAAACTTAAGGTACCTGAGGATCAAACTTCCGGAGGATCAAACTTCTGAAGGATCTGGAGCCATTTCTCTGAAGTGAATTCAGAGAACTTACTCCTCCACCTTCAGATTTGGGGCTGAAATGGGCTTAAAAAGAAGAAACACCAAAGTTGGTGGGTTTTTTTCTCACACAGCCTTTGTAAAACTCATTATTTTAATGTCAGTAATGGCAGACAAGGATAGTGGTCCCTGTGCTTGACGTGTATTTGTAGAAATACGTTCTCTCTCTTTTCCCCTTACGGTAAGTCAGACAAGATACTCTGGTCAGCAGGGTCAGAAACAGCCATGTGGCCATGCACAGAAGTGCTAAGGTTCATTCGTAATCCTCACATAGAGAAAACAACCTACAGGGTGATGTTAATGATTTCTGCTCCAGACTCTGTGTGTGGCAGATTTTGCTTTCCTGAGCATGGTGCACTTACTGATTTAGCAGTCTGAAATAATCCATTTTGCACGTAATCTTTGGGGGCAATAACTGGGCTGACACGGTAGACGTGTGATTCCATGGCCAGCTGCAGACACAGACCTAAAATATTCCGAGTTCCTAACATTGGGAATGGATGATAAAAGTAGTCAAGACCAAGTGCCAGAGAAGAGGAACCTTGGATGTTTTATTTTCATTTCCTTTCTTTTCATGCCTCCTTTCCATGTCCTCTTCCCTCCCCTCCCCATGCAGATATTTATGCTACCCTAGAGCCTCCCCAATGCCAGCAGAAGCCTATTTCCTTCCCAGTTCTCAGGGAGTTGCTGCTAAAGATGAAAATACACCTCATTTCCTCAATGAATGATGCATCTTCTTCAGTTGTGCTCTTCAGCCTATGCTCAGCCCTGCCCTGCAATCCCAATGCAGCTGGCTAAGCAGAAGAAGGATACAGCCAGCATTCAACCCTCCCAGAAGTGCTGCTATGGGGCTGGAGAGGGCCCCTGGCTCTGAATCGTCATGGGTCTCTCATTGTGTCAGCCCTCATGGAAACATCTTTGATCATTTCCAGCAAGCAAGAAGAGATAAAAAGAGGTTTCTTGGGAACAGAAGCTGTGGGCAAAGTAATTCTGTACCATGGGAACAGACATGGATATAAGATCCTTGGAGGTAACGGGTCTATGGCAACATGGATAGGAATATTATCACACTGACCTGATCTCTTTATGTAGTACCCAACCAAGGAGGAGAGCTGGGATGAATTCACCAGAAAAAGAGCCTCTCAAGGGACAGATTGATCTCTGTGGGTGAATTTCACCCACACTCAGCATGCCAGGATGGAAATGTGGAGGGGATTTGCCCACCGCCCGCCTCGCTGGGCTCCTGCCTTCCGGTTAAGTACTGCTACAAAGCTGAGAGAGATGGGTGTAAGAGCCTTTCAGCAGGCAATTAAAAGTGGAATGTTTTCTGTAATATATAAACAAGCCCATTAAGCCTGACTTTAATGGGGCTGAGATTCTGTGATAAATAATTGAAAAGCAAGCTTAAAGTGAATTTCAAAGATTTTTATTTTTTTTCCTTTTAAAATGTATTTACAATATTTCAGTACTTTATATAGCTTGAATGTTTAATCAATTGTCATTTAAAGAGAGTTCAGTTCCTGGAGTCTTGTGATATATATGTGCTAAACAAGCCTCTTGAATGTCAGACACACGGAGCAGCTGCTCTTGGGTTGAGACAGATTTGACACAGTTTGTAGTGGCTTGTGCGCGGGAAAAGCTTGCTCTCAACATCTCCTCTGCTCTCTGTAGATTAAAAGGGTCTTGAACCAGCTTGAGTTTCTCCTGCTGTAGCACATATAGGACTATGAGACAGCAGGCCAGGCACTGGAGGGGGACTTGCTAACTGCTTGCCTGCTCCCTGGGTCCAGCCAATAGCTGGTACAAGGTCTGTTTTCTCTATCAGCTCCAAGGCAAAATCCCAGCCCTGCTTCAACCACGACAGAGAGACAGAAGTGCAGAGCAAGCAAACATTTGAAAGGAGCAGCTGATGCTTATCCTGCACTAAACATATTTGTCAGGTGCCTTGTTGTAGGTGCTTTTGCTGGGTTGGTTGTGATTAAGAACGTTGGGGTGCTACGCTATTTCCATCTCAGTGAGCGAACATTCATCCTGCTTCCATTAACAGGAAGGCCTGATGAGATGGGAATGTCCCTTAGTGCCTTTCAACACACACATTTAAAATGTCTTGTAAATTAGCTAAGACTTTGGACTTCCCATTGATTGTGCAGATTCCCTTGCTGAGGCTAGACTGGCATCGCCTCAGGGACATCACTGATGTTTCACTGCAACCTCCATGCTGCTGTTTAAAAATTCCAAACCTTTTTGGTCCTTCTTCCTCCTCCCGACCTGTACTCAAACCAGAAAGATGTTGACCTCTATTTTGCAGAGGAAAATCAGTCTCTCTCTAAACCTCAGAGACCAAGTGTGGCTTTAAGCCCTGGAAGCTTTTTTAATAGGAGATGTCTTGTGAAAGCTCTCATACATCTTTTAAGGTGCTGAAGTGCTTTGGGACTTGGGGTATGCAGAAGCTTATTGACACCTCTCCCAGGCTTCATCTCCTCCTGAAATGGGACTTACTGGGAAAATATCTTTTTTTTTTTTAACCCCTTGAATTCCTTTAAATGTCTCTGTGCCACAGTGCTTGCACTGATGGGGAGACTGCTTGTTCCCTGCTGGGGTGTTAGCAGCTGTAACTACCACATGGCTTAGTGGGGATCAAACTGGCACCAAAACAGTTAATCAGGAAGAGAGGCTCTTTAAAGTGAACAGAATGGCACAGCACTCTCCCTGCTCAGGAACACAGCAATAATTGCCCAGATGGCTTTAAAAATAATAATATACATAGATATTTAAAATCATAAAAACAAGGAAAGGAGTATGCAAATGATTAGAAACTCACAGCAAAAGGGATCAAATCCTGCTCTGAGCAGCCGTGCTGGAAGCCATGCGGTGTAGTCCTGGCTTTGCACCGATGTGCCTGAAATCACAGCTCGTTCCCCAGAATCCCCTAATCACCGTTCCATTAACTCATATAACTGTGTGGGACTAGAGCAGATTTCTCAATAAAAATGATGGATAAGTAAATTGGGAGAAGCACTCTACCACTTAGCAGGTGTGAAAAGATTGACAGTCCCAGCGCTGCTGGGGGAGGGTTGTGTGCACTGACTCGAGGCTGTCGCTGTGGCTGGGGAAAAATTGCCCTGTTTTTTTTCTGAGGGTGCATGAATGGGATTTGGTGGTGATGGAATAGGATGCAGGAGAGCTGCAAACACCCTGTGAGCAAACAATCTGCAGCACAGCCCAGGCAGCAGCAATGCAATGAAGGACCAGGCACCTCCCGGCTGCTGGCTCTCCTCATCGTGACAGTCAGTGTGAAAGCTGGAGCTCTCACTGCTGCAGAGATGTCTCTGGGTGTGAAAACTCATGTGGTTGCCTCAGTGCCAGACTTGAAGGCAAACCCACATGCCTGGGACATGCTCCTCTCTTCGTTTATCGGACTATTGGATGGAAACACCTTCCACAACCCTGCAAAAGCCTCTATGTTCATAAACTAGAGCCACATTAATAAAGCATTTCTCAGAGAAGTGACAGTGCCTTTGATGCTTCTGTGTCCCACACTGCCCAATGCAGCCCGCTCTTGGTGGGGATGCTTCGATCCAAAATTGGGAGCAGACAGAAGCATGCGCTCCCTCTGCTCTCAGGGCTCCGAGCAAGGTGTGCCAGGCACATCCCACAGGCTGATGTGTCCTGGAGGGTGAGCAGGAAGGTTGGGGTGAAGGCAATACAGCAGAGTGAAAAATGGCATCGGGGAGGATACTCTTGTTTGTGGCTGAGACACATGCTGACCCTTCAGGGAACTGCAGGATTATGCAGTAGCAGGCTTGTTTGCATGGATAGTATAGTAATTTAATGGGCAAAAACTGCAAGCCTGCTTGTCTGTCCTAGCATCTACGTTAAACCTGTACACAGGGCTAAACTATAGCAGTTGTTCTACCACCCAATGACCTCTCCCCAGCTGAGAAGGGGAATTCGGGAGAAAAGGGAGAAGCCCCACAGGTTGAAGTAGAAACAGATCCAGTGAAATAACAAAATGAATATAATCACCAACATAAAGGCTTATACTCAGCCTGCTCCTTGGGGTCAGCAGCAGAAACAGAAGGCCAAGAAAGAAGAGCCTAGGAAAAGGATCTCCAACTGCAGTGAAGTCCCTCCTTTTATAATGAGCATGATGCAGTGGTGTGGGATACACCTGTGAGTCAGCTGCCTTGATTGGATCTCCCAGCTGACTCAGAGCTACTCATGGCCTGCCTGCATGGCTGGCCCATGGGTCTGTTACTGGGGAGCCAGGACACTTGGTTAAAACCCAGCCTGAGCTCCTCCTGCCTTCTCCTCAGAGGGAGAATTAGGGAGAGGGCACAGCTTCTCAGCATCCCTCCAGAGGCTGATGACCTGCAGGAAGGGAGGAGGCTCCCAAGGTCCCACATGTTTGAGACTCTGCTCACACGCAGTTCCTAGCCCCTGCTAAAAGCACAGTTTGAAAGAAATATTGCTTTAACCCACTGGACTCCTGCACACTGGTACTGCATCCTATAGCTCCTCTTCAGGCTGTTCTGATCCCAGGGCCATGAACAACTTCTTGTGCTGAAGTTCCCACTATGGCCCTTCCATTCAGCATTTCTGAGCATTTATAGCATACACAGCAGCTAATAGCAAAGACCTCTCAATGATGCCATTCAGAGATGAAAAAGGCCTTGCCATTTCCTTGCTGCATCCAGAGAATAAGAGGTGACACAAGGTCCTGGGTCTCTCCTAGGACTATGCTTCTCACCGATGGCTGGGCTGCAAGATCCTGAGTGCTACCAAGGCTGCTAGGCTAACTGGGCATGCTGGAGGGACACCATCACTGTCCCCTTCCCTATCCCTACCAACCCAGCTCACCAGACATGCAGCTTCCCCATGCCATCTTGGTGCATCACTGCCATTGCAGCCTTGGGCTGCACAGAGCTGCAGCAGGGAAACATCTCTGCAATAAGAAAAAAGAGGGGGGGGATCAGAATTAATTTTTGTACAAGGCGCACGGAGAATTAGGCATTTGTTGTAAAGATTTATTGAGTGAGAAACAATGCTTCGCCTAATCCCTTGGCAGGGGGAGCCACTCTAGTTAACGACTGCTTGATAATTAGTGCTGGGAAATCCCTCACCCCCTCCTCTGCTCTGCCTCGGAGGTATCTCAGGCACTATTGAATCTAACACCAGATTACACCCCAGTGCGATGAGCAGGTCTCACTATCCTGCAAGAATGCCAGGGTGCTCTGCCAGCTCCAGAGGCAGGGGTTTTGTGCAGAATGGTTGATTGCTGTCCCTCTCCTTGGCCACCCTCCAGCTGCACCCTCCAACAGCAGCAGAGGAGCACAGACAGCCCTAGGACACCCTGTCAGACCTCCTGGGATGCCATGGGTAAAAAAGGGGTTTCCCTGAGTACGTCTCTCCTGACTAGTTGCTTTTGCTGGGCTTTGCTGCCTGACGATGCTTGCAGTACTGTTTAAGCCTAAAGGTTGAGGTGTTTGCCACAGGCACCCCAAGGGGATGCCTTCTTCCCTGGGGAGGGTAGAAGAGGAAAAAAGTCTTTCCTAAGTCCAAGCACTGAAAAAGTTTACAAATAACTGCCTGTTCCATGGCTCTGAGGTACTCTCATCCTGTGAGTGATAAAGGTGTGAAACAGAGAGTCTCTCCCAGGTTGGATGGCCATGGCATTGCTGGAGCCACACCTGCTGGGAGGTACATGATGCTCCCATCCCAAGCCAAGACCAAGCAGCGTGATGTGCAGGGAAAGGCAGCGGTCAGATCAAAAAGAGACAGGCAGAGGAATTCTAAGTGCCAGGCAGAGCCAACTGCTGGAAACCACAGCCATCATACCATATTGTCCACTGGGTCTCCGAAGCTGTCACTCATCTGTTGCAGTGAGCAGTTCCCTTACAGATCCTGAGGCAAGTGGCAGCAGAGAAACCCAAGATGTGCTCTGGGGTTGCAAAAGAAGCAGGCAGAGTCCTGCTGAAAAATACCCCGAGGCTGGCTTCATTGTACTGATGTGCAGCAGCAAGACAGTGATGGCCGTAAGGTGTGCCACCACCACACATTTCCCCACTGCAGGCGTCCATGAACTGGCAGTCAGGAAGGTATTTAAAGGACAATGGTGTTTGCAGCATTGGTACTGAGTGAAAAGCACTAATCAGTTACAGAAGTGAAGGTTACACCTGACTCTGGGAATTTATCCTCCAACTTTCACTTTTTGAACCTTAGCAGTTAGTTGCTTGCTGCAGAGCAGCATGAATTATCCCAGAGATGCAGTCCCCTACCACCCTGCTGTGGGCAGTACCTCATCAGTCTTTCTTAGGACTAAGGTGGGTGTCTACAAGCTATTCCTGAAATGCATTTTTACAGCTCTCTTGCTTCTCTATTTTTTTAAATGGCAAAGCTCTGACAAAACCATCCCTACGAGCCAAGATTTTCAGAAGTGACTAATGGTTTTGGATGGCACTATTTGGGTACCCTTGTGAGGGTGAGCTGTTGAGGGTTATACCATTCAGGTCTCGTGAGACATCTCACACTTTTGAGAAGCCTTGACCATAATCTCAAGATTATGTTGTTTTAGAAGTCACAGAGCCAGGATAGGTGCAAGACACTACCCTCCTTTGAAAGGCATGAGGATCAGCCTGGAAGGATCAAAGAGAGCAGATGTGTCTTGGGACAAATCCCATAAGCATCTAGTCATGAACATTACCATCCAAACTTCACTTTCCTCTGACACCAAAGATGTCCCCATGCTTTTCAACTGATGCAAAGCAGGTCCCCTGGACCATACTGTGAAGCTCACCTGATGCATGACAGGGATTTATCAGACAGATGCTGACAACACAGGGACTTTTCAGTAAGAGAAAGCCTGTTCATAACATTTTCCATGCATTTCCTAGTTAGTATTACTGGTGAGATTTTCAGCTCACTTGATATATTAACAGTAGCTATGAAACTAATTAACTGAGGAGAATGATATTTAACTGTCAATAAACCTTTGGGTCTCTGCCCTCTTTCTTGCAAATTTAGACATCTATTCTGCAAAATCTTCTTCTTCCTCTACTGCTCAGCTTCTCTCCCTCCCCTTTCCACAGCTCCTTAGTGGCTTCTTTTTGCTTCATCTGGCCCAAGCTGTTTGTCCTTAGCATTGCACCAAAGCCCAGTGCCTCTCTGCTCCCCATTCCAATTGGCAGGATACCATGTCTCGCTGCTGATGTGCCTCCTCCACCCTCCCATCACTGAAAGCCCAGATGGGGCTTTCTCCCAGGCTGGAGCCCATCCCTGCTGTGTCTTTTGGGGCTTTTTCCTAACGGGGCTGAGCATTACGGTGGTGGCATAACGTGAAGGCTGACAGATACAAAAGGAAAGAGCTGCTAATAGAGAGGTTAATATTTACCATCCAAGGACCAGCTAGCTCCCAACAGTTGTCCTTGCTGGCCTGTTTAAGCCCAAATCTCTTTAAAATCTATTTACCTTTACTCTCCTGACTCAGAGCACAACAATTCCTTTTATTCACTCATATTCCGCCTTAAAATATGCCTTTCAGCAAAGTTCATCACTTATTCACCCTCCCCCTGGAAAAGCACCTCTTGGATCAGCTGCTGCAGTGGTGTCAGCTCTGCGTCCTTGCGATCACTGAAGGAGCCCCAAGGACTGTGCGGTTCCCTTGCATTGTGCAGTGTATGCCCTGACACTTAAATAATACCCCATTTCTCCACACAATGGCTCCATGAATGCAGTGGCCTTGCAGGGAACAACAGACAACTGTAGCTTCAGAGCAGATGTGTGTGTTGCTCATGTCTTGGGTTTTGTGAAGGAAATCTGGAGAGGGAGGGGGAGAGGCAGATCTTTTGCAAGAAAATGCGATGGGTGAGAGAAAAAACTGCAATGCAGGGGAAAACCAGCTCTGGTATCTTCATATGTGGTGGGCTTTGAGGACCTTGCTAATTCAGGGCTGCCTGAAATGTATTTTCCCTAGGACACAACCCTTTTTGCGTTTGAAAGACAGACCAGAGCTTGACTTTAAGGTTTAAAATTGCTCATGGATTCACCTCCTTCACAAGCTCAACGTGAGGGATGATCTCTGCTGCCTCTGGGAGAAAGCAGCAAGGGCTTTGCTCCCTGCAAGGCTCCTTGGGGACTGGACAGTGAGGTAAAGTCCCAAACTTCTTTGGTTTAGTTGTGCATGAACTATGTTAAATTATGGAACTAGATGATCTTTAAGGTCCTTTCCAACCCAAACCATTCCATGATTTTATGATTCTATGATCTGGACTATGCTGAATGACAGCAACCAAAGGAGGTATCTGGGCACAGACTTTCTTGCCACTTGAATGTTGTGCTGGTGTCTCCCTGCTAGGTCTTTGCTCCAGTTTGGTCCATCTGAGTTCAGGATCAATAGCCCAGCTTTCTTGGACACACTGCAAGAGACAATATGGAAGAAGCAGCAGCCAAAATAGCAACAACAGAAGTTGCAGCAGGCAGATTAGTGGCAGCAGCAGGCTCTGATCAAGCTGTTCTCCTTCTGTCACCATTTTGAGTGTTTATTGTGTAATGCTCCAAACGGCTGCCGATTACAGGGCTTTACCAGCGAGAAAGGATAAAGGGCAGTACAAAGCCTCCATAGGAATGTATGAGCCCACCCGGCTGCTCTGTGCCAGAGCTGGATGCCTTCCCTCTCCTTCATTCACGGCACGATCAGGTCCACCTGACTCCTGCCCAAGTCACACATCCTGGGGAAATGGTTGATTTTTCTCTTTGATAATTTGGTTATGAGCCCGAGGCCTGAAGACAACAAAGCTTCTACCATTGAACAGTCTGTCTGCCCGTGCCCCCCACCTTTCCCCACAGCTTCTCCATCTGTTGGCCAATGTCAACAAACTTCATCAGGGAGCTAAAGGTCTTCAAGCTACAAAATTCCCACGTTTCATAAAAACAGGAGACTGCATTGAGGAGGGAGAGCTGATCAATGCCCATGCAGGTTCCCACAAAGCTCCTGGCTGCTGCACGTCCCATTCTTTGCCCAAAAGGCAGAGGTAGAGCACATGGCAAAAGACGGGAGTATCATCATGGCACGCCCAAGGGGAAAAAGCACAGGGGAGACAGAGGTGGTCTTAGGAAGGAGGTTCCATGCTGATGAAGGTACTGCAGGAGGAGATCTGCTGGTTTTCTGCAGGAGGCATCAACGTGACTTCAGAGGAAAATCTGTAGGAATACAGGTTTAATTGGTTTTGCTGCCGACAGAACAACTTAATTATGCACCAAGGGTCTCATTTGGTTTGGCCTCCCTGTGCAAGCCCAGATAATGAGGAGTGCAGCTGAATGCCCTTTAGCTCTCTGGTTATCTCCAGATGGATTTTGCTCTGATGTGCTGATATGGGATTTAGGGGAAGGAGCTGCAATTCCTGTTTAGGGACAATCCTAACCTAGTGCAGCCTTAAGCATGCCGGAGATGCATGAGGCCCCGGTTATGTGACTGTGCTGGAGCACTGTGAGTCCCTCTTATCCCCACTGACAGAGGAGGAGGAAGGTGATACCACACCTCCTACTTGCTGTTGAAGCTGCCATGGCCCAGAGTGATTGCTTTCCATTCTAAATAACAACTTGCATTGTCAGAGCTTATAAGTGTTTCCAGGGCCTGCAGCTGGACTGCAAATAAACTGTGAAGCCCTAATTTCAGTATGGATGGGAACCATGTTGGGCTGTTCCCATCAGCCCACTCTGGTCCCTTAGGGACTACCCCAGCAGGCTCTGAGCAGCTTGGATGCACTGAGAACAGAGTGCAGGGCTGAAAAGGAAGGTTTTTTTTCTTTTTTTTCTTTCTCTCAAATTTGGAAAACAAAATAGAAGAATAAAAGGCTGTAAAACATCCAGTCTGCTACCAAATTGCTTTTTAAAATGTCTGCAACTTTACAAAAGTTGCACATATTGCCATTAGACATCCCTCTTTCTGTTACCTACTTACACCTCTTCGAAGCTGAACAGAAAAATTAATGCTGAACCTCCCTCCCCTCATAATCAAACATTATAATGCTGAGAAATTCAGAGTGAAGATTACATGGAACAGTCATTCCATAACAATACAATTATGATGAAATCATTTTAGCATCTGTGGTCTGAGATGAGATTAAATCTATTTTAACGAGACATTAGATGGGCTTTTTTCTCCCATATTTTTTCCTCATGGCGCCATTACAGTGCCGAGTAAATTTTTTTTTTGTTGCCTCACTTTCTGGTTTTTCCTTTACAATAAATCCAGAATTCATGTGGAGCAACTAAACCAAGACTTTCGTACCGCTTGTTTTTGTACTTAAATTACTGATACACTCCCTCTATCTTGGCTTCACTCTGACAGTTTCTTTTTCCTGAGAATTCCCATTTTAAATTTTTTTTTCCCCAAAAAAATATTTCATATTTCCTGCATCAGCAAGGCTGTTGAAGGCAGATTCCCTGGGACCCCAAAGCTGCCAGGGAGCTCTGCCTTGCCAGGCTGTGTTTATAGCAGCTCTGTGTCAGAGGGCTATGTTCCTGTGGTGTGTCTGGGACTGGCACTGCTCCTGCAGCTCTGTCAGCCTTGCCTCAGTTTCCCACAACTGAGTGTGTGACCTGGGGGAGCAGCACCATGATTTTCAGGGTCACTCCCCATCCATCCATAGGGTGTCTGTTCAGCGGTCTTGGACCACATAACATTCACAGATTATTTTGCTCTCAAGTAAGCTTTTAAAAATTATTTATTTATTTATTTATTTATTTATTTTCAAACAAGCCTTATTTTGATGGCAAAATCTGGGCTGCTCTCAAGTTTCAAAGTGAACCTAAGGCTCTTTAGGGACTGATACAGTTTGAAAAAGCGTGGGCTGTCTCTGTCTCAGCTGGGGAGGATTTTTTTTCTTTGCTTCAGTTACCACAGCTTCTTCCCAAAGGCAACCTCCTTCCTTTGATCCAAAATAAACTTTGGGAAACTGTTCACTCATGGATCACCTTCTGCGGTGTCCTTGGTGAGATATACAGCCACCATCAGATGGGGGCTGGCCAGCTGCTTGCCCTTCCTTCTTCTGTTTTGAAGAATCAGGTGGACAGATGGAAATGATCTTCCTGGGGAGCAAATCGGTTCCTTCACTAAGCTGTTCGACTATGAGGCCAGCTGGAGGTTTTAATTTGGGTACTTCTGTGAGGGATGGCTTCAGACACCTCTGCTCATCTGTTAGACCTACCAGGACGAGGGCACTTCTAAGGCACCAAATTTGTTGATAACTTGCTCCGCATAGAAAACAAAAAAAATGGAGAAAAGGGAGTTTCAGTCATTGATCAAAGCAGAGGGAAAAGGGATGGAGCTGATGTTATGGATCACGAGCAAACTGTCTGCGATAGAAAAGGGGTTATTGTATTTTTTGCCTTTAGAGCAAGAAGGTCTAATCAAGTACGTGCCAAAGAAAGGGAAAACCCCAGTCTCCATCTGAAGGTGTTATGTGAATCTCTCAGAGCCCTTGAGTTAAACACATGTTGAGAGGAATTGATAAAGATAAAGCACAATAATGGAAACTTGTCTCAGAAAGAGCAGGTAGGTCCCAACTGTCAACAATAATCTGAACCTATAACAAGCACTCGTTTGAAAATGAATCCAACCGAAAATGAAAGATTAAACAAGTACAACAACGTAAGAATAAATTACACATAAATCTCTCTAGTCTTCAGGATCAAAGGAAGATTAAAGAACAAGTTATGGAAATGTGGTAGAGGCAAAGAGAACCTATTAAGTGATATCATTTAGCGAGTATACGAGTAATAGAGAGTTCACATTTAAGTTTAGAGGAAAGGAAATGAACCTGTAGCTGCTAAAAGGGACTTCAAATGATATGTGGCATTAATGAAAATATGGCAAAGAAGATTTCTATAGCCCAAACTCAACACAAATACGACCAAGGAGCTGAGCTCCTCAGTTG
Source organism: Podargus strigoides (assembly GCA_028020825.1). Taxonomy (NCBI): domain Eukaryota; kingdom Metazoa; phylum Chordata; class Aves; order Caprimulgiformes; family Podargidae; genus Podargus; species Podargus strigoides. Next base: position 6,554,281 of record CM051624.1, on the reverse strand, counting down.
CTGGTATGAGAAACCTGCTTTCACAGAATCACAGAATCAGAGTGGTAGGGATTGGAAGGGACCTCCGAAGACCATCTAGCCCAACCCCTCTAATGGGTGACGGAGGGGGACTGGGTTCTTCCAGTCCACCCTGCGATTTTGGGAGTGTGAAGGTGCACACCAGCTGCATGAATTTCTGTTCAGGACACCTGAGCAAAGATGCATGAGGGTCCCCAGAGCAAGGGGTACTCCAGGGAGCAGCAGGGCCCACTATTGCGCCCCTCCTCTCGAAGCTATTCTTTCCATTTCTGCCTCTGTGCTGGGCTCAGGTCACAGACTGTTCTCCAGTGAGGATGCCTAGTAGGGACTGCTTTTCCCTTAGGAAACCACACTAAAATACTTCTCTGTGTGTGTAAGACTGTGTATGTGTTTATGCAAGCACGTTCTTTTACAGTGACGATATTAACACCAAAAGGCCATATGTCAGACCCTTTGTTCCCATATTTCATAACCTCCTGACTCTTATGATCTAAGTAAACCAAAACGGTAAAAAAGGAACCCTCTTCTCCCTGCTAATACACACGAATGTTCAGAAGAAGAGTCTTGTCCCAGCTCATACAGAGTCTACAGGAAAACCAAACCTTGAACCCATGAGCCCAGAGCCTGTGTCTGAACAGTGCCCTGCTCCATCCTCTGAAAGAGTGATTATATAGGATTAAATAGTAGCTATGTCTCAGCCTCCTGGGGTAATAAACTGCTTTTCTCTGCCACAGCCGGCTCCTGGCCCAGGGAGAGCTTTCACAAGGACCTGTGTGAGGGAGGGGAGCGCAACAGGATAAAAAACAGTGTGATGCTGCTTTGACAAAGAGCTCACTACTGTACTAACCCCCCTTCCCCTCCTGGGTGGGATGGCATGGAGATTTCTGGTGCCTGGTGACTGGCCACAGTGCTTTTCCCCTGGAGGAAACACAGTCTGTTTCTATCTTTGGGGAAATAGGAAGCCACATTCAGGATAGGGGGCAAGAGGTGCCTGGATCAGCTGGGAGGGTTTGAGAAATTCACCTCATGTGGATACTCCTCCCTTATCATCACCATAGCAGTAATTGGAGATCCAGAGTCTATTTGACAGTCTCCAAGTGACAAGCAGTGAATACATTGACACTCTGAATGTCTGTGACGATTGCAACCATTCACCCATCATCTGAATTCTTTTTTGCAAGTTTTACTTTTTTTTCAGTGTAGCCTGTGGTTTTCTTTGTGAAAACCAGTGAGGAGAGGTTAGGGAAGGAAGAAAAATTTAACAAGCCTTTTCCAGTATTTTCCCATAGTGAAACCAGCTGGAAATTTAAAGAGACGAAGGTGGGGAAGGTATTTGCATGTGCAAAAGATGATAAAGGAACAGCTGAGATTATATCAAAGACAAGACAGTACAAGGTAGGTAGAGGGAAGATGTGGCCTTTGTTTGGCCTCCCAACCCAAGCAAATAGCAGTCTTTGATAGCTTTGAAAGTTATTTATTGCTCACACCTCAGATGGGTGTGTGTTTGCTAAGTGCATTGCCTGCGGGCAAATTGATTTATGTTCAAATGTTTGTGGCACATGAGGTGCACGCAAATCTATTTTTATATATGTACTTATTATCAAGGCATGCGAAGCAGAGGTTTTTCAGCCTACACTACAAAAAACAGCTCAGAGCTGTGCCTAGCAGCAAAAAGCCTTGTGAAGGCCCTGACCTGAGTCAGTGTATAAGTTTCCCAGTGCAAGCCCTTATTCGAGTAGCAAAAGTCTCTACGTAGGAGCTCACATCACTGCCTCCACCCACGTTATTGCTCAGCCAGAGGAGGGAGCAGGAATTGGGTGAGGTCCAAGTCTGGGGGCATGAGTGAAGTGCAAGCATCTCACATTGCACATGGGGGAAGGGGAGACCATGTCCCAGCATGGAGCTAAGAGCTATCGCTGCCACTGGGACATGACCCCACCGCCAGCAACACACTGCATTGACCCCATCATACTTAACCCTCTCTGATGCACAGAAGATCGCTCTCAGAGAGGAAAGCTGTTAATTTAATGGACCCAGTATATGTCTCATGAGACAAACTTGCCATTTCAGAGACTGTCTTTTCATCCTTGCTTGGAGTTGTGTTGTTCTGGCTGTTATACAGTCAAACTGCATAAATAAAATATCTCTTGCGTCTTTCATCATTATGACAGAGTTCTCATAGTGCTTTTCATTTTTAGACACTTCACCTTTTAAAATCACTCATTAAATATTAATAAATTAATCCCTCTCACACTCCTGTGACGCATTCAAGACATTTTCATGCTGATCATCTTATGTTCTGTTTTTTATTTCAATATCAAATACATCAAGTAGGTGTATCATTCAATACAATTAGCTGGCAGTTATAAACGGTGCCAGAAACCAAGCCTGGCAGGCTGCTTTTTGCTATATATGTTCAACTGGCACTTAAAAACAGGGAATAAAAAATGAAGAGCTAGTGGCATGAATGTTTTTTAAAAAGTTTGTGTTCTTCAATAGAGTGTTTAACTTGTTTCTTCTCAGTTTGCAGGAGTCCTTTTTTAGTGGAAGGTCAGCAAGCTGTGCTTTGGTGAATGTTCACTGACATCTGGACAAGATGCTGCAGCCAGGGCACCATCTCTGGGGTAAGTGAGTGTCTGTGTGACACATCCCTGGAGTAGGGGAATCTGGAATTTGGGAGCAGAGCCTCTGAGCAGGGAGCTCCTTCAGACATCATCATCATCATAGATGCAAGGTATTTGTCTTGTTCAGTGTGGAAAAACCTACTGCTGGCCCAGCATGATCTCAGCAGTGATAAAAGTTCCCAGACAGCTTCACAGCAGGATGACTTCATCAGCATCACACTGTCAGCTGCTGCCCTGCCACCAGGTACCCCACCAATCCTTCAATGAGGAGTGGAGGGTGTTACTGCCACAGGCACCGCAGTCCCCGGGGTGGCACTTTGCAGGGCTGGAGTGTCACTGTGCATTGCTCAGGCTGGGTCCCACCATTTTCCCGGTCACCCCCTGCCCTGACGGAGGTCTTGGACTCTCCAGGAAGACTTGCCCTGCAGCCTGAGGGGAGGGTCCTGCCAGAAACAGGAGCAGGCACATGCTGACGGGAATTGATGCGATGAGTCTTGCTTTTTCGCTAGGCAGAGATCAGGGAGCTGGGCTGCTGGGGTCGGCGGGAGCACCTGGGTCGGGCTGAGCTGCAGGACTGCAAGCTCAGTGCTGGAATGAGCTCTCACATTCCCTTCACACTGAATGAAAACCAGGCACGTCCAAGGTGTGATACAGCTGATCTCCTTCTGACATCTGCTCTGGAGCGAGACGAAGCAGTCTCTGCCGATCTCTCTTGACTAACTATGAGGGGAGATGAGGGGGACTTGCTCCAAGTTAGGTGAGGCGAATCCCAAACTAAGTGGGCAGCACCTGTGTCCTGCTGCTGGTCACCCCACTGTGTCTGAGCCCTGCTGCCCCTTGCAGCTGTGCCCTGGCTTTGCAGAAGGGTGCATCTACTGGAGCTGGCAGCTGAAAATGAAGAAGCTGCAGAGGATGGATAAGGGTGGGGAGGCAGGGTACAGCTCTGGCAAAGCTGAACCCAGGCTCCATTTCAGACACTTTTGACTGCCCAGCACTTTAAAAATTTTATTTTGGTAAGGCAAAATATAGGATAAACATGCTAAGATTACTCTCTCAGCAATGTGGTGTTCAGGAATCACCCACAGCCAAAAAAACTTACTGAGGATGGCTTCATTTACTGTCCGAGTTTCTACCTGCTCAGGGTCATGCAAGACCATGTCTGCATAATGTAGTGACTTTATGTATCCAGTTTTTGCAGGAGCCACTCTGTGTGCAGTTCCTCTCATCCCCATTTCCAGCCACGCACACCATGGCTCACGAGCACTTTGCATTAGCAGAATATAAGAAATTCTTGTGTGTTTTACAACTTATTTGGCACCCCCTCCCATGACTTTCAGACAGTCCTGTGGGTCTCTTCAGGGCATCATCACCTCTAACACTCATTTGCCTTCCCTAGCTTTTGTTTCTAGTGCAACCATGGCTCTTCCACCCATGGCCACCTGTAATCACCTTTGGGCTGGTAATTGTTCTGCTGCAGCATTGCCCCTTTAATCCCCATTCAAAGTAACACTCCTGCACCAGGGAAGTTTTTGCTTTGGCCCTCCAGAGCTGGGAAGTGCAGAGCAAAGCCAAAAGGGAACGCAGTTACATAGGAGGAGCTTTGACAAGATGTGATGTTACAAGCAGATGCTCCGTCAACAGCTCTGTCAGAAGGAAAACTCTACTTGCCCTCAACATCCCCCATTCTCAGTGCTTCTAGAAACTGTGAACTGGAAAACATGAACTGGAAAAGTCTTGAAATCCAAACAATATTGTAAAGGAAAGAAGAGGTCTGTGCTTGCTTTGTCCAGTCCCTGGCATTCTGTGATTCTGTGATTCTTGCCCCTTTTGTCCTTCTTCAGTGCCCTCACACTGACACTTGGTAATTATTAGAGCAAAATGCTGTTTCCTCACATAGGGACTAACTCTGTTTAGCAAATATTAATGTAATCCAGAGGCAGAGAAGCAACATGCAACAATGTCAACCCCTTGGTGAAAGCACTGGTGAGTGGCAGCACTGGGGCAGAGTGGAGGCTGGAGACTTAACAAAGTTTGCAACACAGCTAGAAAAGTCATCATGGTGCAATTCAGATGCCTGGAACAGATATTTGACCTGCCCACCGCTTAAAAGGGAGGCACAGCTTGAAGGGAGCACAATCTTGCTTGCAGATTATTAACAAGGAGAGCAACAGCCCAGAGCAACCAAATCTCTGCGGTGAGACAAAGGGACCAAGGGGCTGTGTTCTGCAGCCCGCATTGTCCTACAGTGCCTGCCCTGGCTTGGTGTCAGGAGCATGAAGGTGGGATGTACCTGACTTTGGCAACAGGCTGCTAGGAGGTGGAGTCCAAAGTGACTTGGTGAATTCAGGTCACTAAACTTCATGGGTATTTTACTGCCCTAAATCACCTGCTTGCCAGGCCATGTCTATAAATGGTCACACCCAGCCCTGGAGGAGTTGGGAGGAGGAGGAGCTTTTCTTCATCTGCTGTTTGATCTTCATTACCCTGACACCACTGGCAGCCTTTTGTTGCTACTCTTTGCTGCAACTGCTGGAAGAAACCCAGTGTGGTGTTGGGCAAGAAACCAGCTGAGCTGCCCGGGAGAGGCTGAGGGCTTGTGGACTGCTGCTGTTTACAGCTTGACTGAGCAAAGGAGTCAGATCTGCTCTTGTGTGAGGTGGAGTTAAGATAAAGGACATGGACATAAATCTAATTACAGGCGTTGGGAAGTTTTAGGCCTTTCTGTACTGAAAGCACTAGTGCTTTTACAGCTCAGCTCTTTCGTAATTGCAGTCTGGGGCTTCTGGATTAATTAGTGTGTCCTTTCACTTATAAGGACAGTTTCAGTTGCACAATAGCTGTCACCACAGCAACTTTTTGTTTCCTGTATCCCCTCTGATTTTACTTCCTAGGTCTCAGCAGTTTTAAAATTTCTCATGTAGCTCCTGTATACATATGTACATATCTATATGTAGCTATAAAAGTGAAGAAAGGCAAGGAGTCCACAAGAAGACATGCAAAGTTCTGCACAAAGGCTGCAATAACCCCAGTCATGGTTATGGGATGGGATGCATCCACCTGGCCAGGAGCCCTGCCAAAAGTGACAGAGGATGCTATGTCAGACTTGAGCCAATCATATGCTCTCATCTCAGATAGGGCAAACCACATAGAGGTGCAATGTGGCCACCAGGTCAAGTTTCTTCCTCCCTCTCCTTGGCATGACTGAAACCACATTTCAAATATTATGTCCAGTTTGGGATCTCCCTGTTCATGAGGGGTGTAGGGAAGCTGGAGAGATGTTCATGGGCCTTGAGTCCCCATCAGGAGGCACTGAGGCAGCTGGGCTTGTTTTTCCTCCTTGAGGAGGAGGCTACGGATTGAGCTGTCACAGCCTACTGCAAAGACAGTGATGAAGGAACCAAGCCGTTCTCAAGCATGGGGCAATGGTCTTGACTGTGGCTTGGTATGCTCAGGATGGACAGACGGAGAAAATGCTTCACCAGAAGGGTGCTGCAGTGCTGGATTAGCCTGCTCCAACCTCCATCCTTGGAGTTTTTCACAGCTCAGCCAGACCAAGTCATTGACCCAGTGCTGGCCACAGTCCTGCTCCAGGTGGGAGGTTGGATTAGGGACCTCCAGAGGTCCATTCTAGCCAACACCACTGTGAACACACAGAGAGCACCACCACAACCATATCATACTGGTTGTGCTTTCTCTGGCTTGTCACTAGCAGCTGTGAGAAAATATTTTCCTCCACTAATCCTTTTGCAGCTATAATCCTGTCCATGGGGAACAGGAAATTTCTGGGACACGAGTTGTCTTCAGATCTGCTTCTACCATAAACCATAGCACAGTGGGGATCCAAATGCAACTGAAAAGAGATAAATCCTGCAAAGGAGCATGTCTGCAGTTACTTTCCAGTGCGTAACTCAGCAGAAAAGAGAAGTGGGAGTTTACCTCTGTCAAGGTCTGCTATAACCACTCATCAGCTGTGTTTTCAGGTGTGGTTTCCCTGTGGCAAGGCACCTGCAGCCATTTTCCTATCAGTGAAAGCCTTTTCCAGCCAATCAATCTTCTATTTATCCAGCAAATAATGGATCCATGTTGACTCTTTAGCAGAGCCTGAGCCTTAAATGCATTTGAAATTAGAGACTAACTAATGTAGGCAGGTGTGTACGTGTGTGCATCATTGTCTGGATGTGCACGTGGTAGAAGGGAAAGGTCTGTCCAGAATCAAACAAAAATAGAATCCTAATCTCTTTTATTTGTAGAGCAAATTGGAGCAGATAGTTTCCAAATGAAATCTGAGATCATGCCAGCTGCCTGCAAACTGTACCTACTTTAAAAATAAAAACTCACTGCCTGCAAGTCATCCTCATCTATGTCATCTTGAGCACAATCTTTTTTCACCCAGAACTGAAACAAGTAACAAACTATCCCTTCACTGTCCCCTATGATATGGGTATTAAAAATCACCATTTTGAACTGAACACAGTTCAACTAACGCTAACTGCTGACCAGGGTAGGGCTGTGGCCCCTTTGGGTCCTGCTGCTGTCAAGAAAAATCCCCTCCCACTTCCCCAGGAAGACTGCTCTCCTGTAAAGAGAAATTAAACAACTATCAAATAAGGGCAACTTTCATGTGTCTTAAAAAATCCCATATCTGTCACCAAAAGATCCCAAACAGCAGAACAACTTGGGTGAATAATGAATGGTAGAAATGTTAAAGCAACTTTACAGGAACAGCAGAAGAAATGAACAACCCATGAAGCACAATCATACTGCATAAATACTTGGCACATTGTTGTAATGGGATTCAGCTGACCGAGACATTTATATGGGGAAGGAATCATGGCCTCCTTGCAATCAATAGACACATTGCCACTGACTCTAATGGAGCTCTAGTTTCGTGATGTTTATATTGCAACATAAGCCAAGATGCCTGTAAGCTGTCAAAACCCTTTAGAGCCATTTGTCCCAACAACCCCACAGTATCATCCCTTAATACTCTATTATGCAAAGAGACCCCTTTTATTTTTATTAGAGCTAATTCACCAGATGGCTTCTCCCCCCTCCTCCCTGCTTTGATGTTGAAAACACAAGCAAGTGATTTTGCTGACTACAGATCAAGGCACAGATCAGTGCTACTTGCCATGCACAAAACATGAAAAGCGGAGCAGGGACTGTCGGGCAAATCTAACACATTTGTAAACAGCGAAGAAACCTTTACAGACACGTGGGAGGCAAAGCAGTTGGCTCCCCTGACACACAGGTGGGCTGCAGGTACCACTCCTACCACCCTGCAGAGCTGAGTGGGGAAGGGGGTGAATTTCTATGTATTGATGAGAGATTAGACCTGCTGGTGACACTGAAAGCAAATTAACAAGAGAGCGGAGAGGCACTTTCGAAAAAGGAGTAGAAATAATGGGAATGGGGGATTCTGTCCTAGAAAAATGCTGATGGGCATGGACAGACGGACATGCTCTGCAGTGACCCAAGCCTCAGGTTACAGTGCCAGCTTCACAGTTTTCATGTAGTGAGGCTGTTAATTGCAAATTTCAACAGAAACAACAACAAAAAGCAAGTAATGGAGCCAGAAAGTTTCACAGCCAGGAAGAATGTCATTAAGAAATTAAAATTCAAACTCCCTGCCGCCTGTGAACACAGCCTTACTGCTTGGGAACAGCAATTCTCACAGAAACCATGTCCTTCGCCGCAAAACCGTGTTGAAGTCAGAAAAGCAAAAACAGACCCCCAACCTCAAGCAGGTTGTAAACACAAAAAAAAACCCAAGGGGCAAGCAAATTAAATGCAAACATGAAACACAAGCTTGTAATGTAGTACACAGAGGCTAGGAGCAGCCCTGGAAATGGGGTGTGCACTGTTATTTATGGTGCAGCCCTGTTTGGAAGAAGCTTCATGGGCACTGAAGACTGTGTAAGGGGCCGCATCGGCTGAAGGGGAAACTTCATCTCACTCAGATACCTGTGACAAGTGTATGAACAGCCACCAGGGAGAGGTGTCTCCCCAGAATTATTTTTCCTGCCTGCAGTGAAGGGTAGTTCAAGGACTTCTGGAGTCAGGCATGGGACCTCATGTTAGCTCCATCCAGTGTCTGCAGTAATGAATGGTACAGGATGCCAGTGGCATCACAGCACCTATATCCAAGGTGTGCATCACCTTGTGTCACACACATGGCATAAATGCCCACATTAATGGATGGGAACACGTTTTTACAGCCTGTTACAATGATTGACACGATTTTTAAAATATATGTATTTTTAGTACAAGAGCAAAATTTTATGTGATACTGAAAGCAGCTGGGCTGGACTGTGCAATGAGCAGTTGCATGAGCAAAACCCAACAGCATCCTGCTTACTTATGCCCGTCCGCCTCCTGCTGGACTCTCTGGTGTCTAATAAGCTGCAAGTCATGAGCAAAGGTTTTCCAGCTGTTGGGGCATGTTTGTCACTACACATTCCCCTGTGTCTAATTAAGCTCGTGGCCCAGCCTCCCCTTTGGTGCTAACAGGTTCTCCTCTCCTGCAGTGGCTGCTTATTTCCATGAGAAATAGAGTGTAAAATCTCTGGGACCTTTGCTGTTCTGGGAGATCTGATTAAAATGAGTCAATGCGTTTCAGGATTTATTGGGAAGAGGGAACTGGCTGGCAGATGTGTAAGAAAGCCATTGACTTTGCTCACAGTCATCTTGCTCTTGTTGGAAATCAAGCTGAGGGGACCCTGGTGCAGCCCAGGCTCAGGAGAGGCATCAGAGCCAGCGAGTGCAGGCAGAGCACAACCTTCTCAAAAAAAGTGACTGCATTCACTCCATTAAGATATGTGCAACTACCTCAATGAACAGTCCTTGGCTTTAAATGGGGTGAGATCAACCCCAAACATATCTGCCTTGTTTACTGCCTTGCTCTGGGACTGTCTGTAACAGAGTGAACTCTTTTTTTTTTCAGTGAATTCCGCAGAATTTGGATTCCTAATCTAGTAGTTTATAGTGCACCATGTAAATTGAGACAGGTAGGTAACATTTTCCAACTTCACCATGAGGTGGAGTCCTTCCTGGCAAGAGGAATGTGGAATTGCTCATGGACCAAGAGACCTGGTACATGCAGCGTGGAGATCAGATGATGCTCAGAGCACTTGGCTTGATTTTTTGGGGCAGCCTTTGCATTGACAAAGAGGATAAGGAGATTTTTGTGCCTGGGAACCTGCATAAAGTCTGCGGGAAGACACAAGCCTTGCCCTTCATACGCACTTTTGCATTAGTCTATAGAGCAGCACAGGAGTAGGGAGATCAGAGCCCCCTCTCTGGGGGCAGCAGGGCCTCCCCACTACTGCTCATATCTGGGGAGCTCATGGAGAAGCCCACTGAAATCCATAAGCACTTCTCTTGAGAAAGAGAGATCTCCACAGTGAGGAGACCAGGGAACCTCATTTAATCAGTAAAAATTCCCTGTCACTCCCAATAGAGGAGACTGTGTAAAACCATTCTACACTGCTCTGGGATCTGCCCTGCCAAAATGCCCCAAGTTCTTTCTCCCAGTAACACCAACATATATTTGAGAGGCAGTTGTTATTTTTTCTCTCAGAGACAGATTTTTTTCTGGCAACACCTCTCCAGAGCAGCACGTTTGCACAAACAAAGTTAAACTGCTTGGTTTCCATTAGTAACATGAGCAGCAAAAAATAGAGGACAGGTGTTTCATAGGAGGTGTGAAAGATTAACAGGATTTTCTTGGATTGTGGATGATGCTGTCACTGTAGGGTATCTACTCTTTTTTTCTCCACAAAGAATATAGGAAAATTTTCAATAACGTTCACTGATGCTTAGTGAAATTCAGGCAGGTTTGTGCCAGCTGTGCCTGCAGTCCCTGCAGGCAAAGAGGAATTGCAGCAAATAACCCCTTCCTTTGCCTATGTGGATCCAGCTTCTCCTTTCAGAGACACCCTTGCAAACTCTCAGGAGCAATTAGCCCAGGACATCTGTGGAGGGAATCGTGTGGGGGATGGAGGACCTCAGCAGGAGCATCCAAGCACTACTTGAACAAATAAACAGAAGTAAGACTCGGTTGCTGTGTGAGGTCAGTTCAGCCCTTCAGCTGGGATGCCCATAAGGGCTTTTAGTCATTCTTAAGAAAAGATGATGTTCTGTGTGACAAAACATGCCAGTAGGAGCAAACAAGTGCAGGATCCGTTCTCCGACCTCCCACCTCCCAGCCTCTCTGCACTAGGATCTGGAAGGCTCTTCCATGAGCCTTTCTCTGAGCATCTTCTCACAGCATCTTGCACTAAGAGCCTGCCACAGCGGCTAACAGGTGGAAAGGGCAAGGAGACAGGATGGCTTCAGCCCTTGTGAGGTTACCTTTCTTTCTGTCTTGCCAATCACCTCTGTGCCAGGAGGGCCGTGCCTGTGCACACAACAGACACGACCGAAGTGTGTTTTCCATAATGAGAACCAACATCAGCAAATGCCATTAAATACAACCCTAGCATCAAATGTACAAACAGGCTGAATGAAGCTACTGGGTCCCATAGTTGTGTCTAAATCTTAAATAACTTGCTGAACCAGCTGGAAACATCACTGCGTGCCAAAGCCGGCCAGGCATTTTCCCCCCCTCCCTTGCTTTGGTTACCTCCTGCTTACGTCAAATAGTGTATTAGGGCTGTAGTGTAATATACAGCATTTGAACTTTTCTTCTGTAGTGAACAATGTCAACACACGGCTTTTCCTGATGAAAAGATCCTGAGCCCATAAATATCACCCCGGCATGCTGTACATTGCTCCCATTGTATAAACCTCCCCACAGTGCTCACCTCTGCTCCTGTATCATAGCGAGATAAATACAGTGCTTAAGGCCTGATTTATTTCAGTCAAAGGACAAATAGTTTGATATCAAAAGGAGCTTCATAATAATTAACATGACAGGCAAGGAGGATTAGTAGTTGTGATTTTTGGTGTGGCATAAGCAGGCAGGTGCTGTTATTTGGGCTGCATCCCTCCCCCATACCCCTTCCCAATAAAGAGATAGTTATTGTACCGCTGTGAAAAGAGCAGCTGCTGTGCCTGAATTTCCCTATCAGCCACTGTTTCTAGTGTTGGTATGAATTGGGGACACATTGTTGGGCTTTAATTATCCCTGAGTCCCACCACCATAGGACTGCCCTGCTCTGACATGCACCCCAGGACGCTTGCATTGAATATGCATTAATCTCCCTGCACCTGATGGCTGGAAGACAACCTCTCAAAAAAAAAAAAAAAAAAAAAAAGAAAAAAAAAAAGAAAAAGAAAAAGATACCTTTATAGTATTTGCAAAATGCTTGGCTTTATGCTAAGCAGACAAATTAAACATAACCTTCGCTCTTGACTCAAATGGCCAAGCTGTTCTCGCAGTCCCATTACAGTTTTTTAGATCTTTGCTCTTGTTGCTGACTCTAAGGTTTAAACAGATGAAAACTTACTTCTAAGCAGATGAAAACCAGTTTCCAAACCTGAGGGGAGCAACATTTCACAGGTATTATTTGGCACACAGGACTGACTTCTCCTTCCAGGGATTTGTGTGAAGTTGGCTTGTGAGGCAGAGTGGGCACAAAAGGCAAGGCGGGTGGGTGGCCAGCAAAACTAAACATGACTGATCCCACATGATTACTGTGGTCTCACTGCTATCACCAAAGATTAGTTTAAAACAAAGGAAATCCCAGAAACTGTGACCTAGCCAGAGGATTAAAACAGTAGGTGCTTTTTTTTGGCAAGATGGGAGAATTTCTCAGCACCTTCCCTGATCACACTTCTCTTTCCCTCTTTGCACCATCCGATGAGAAGAGCAGACCCTGTTTCCCCACCTGGGATGTAGCCAGTGCCTTTTGCTGTGATCCTGGTACCTCTCAAATTTGGGCCAGGTCAGGACAGGGACAGGGCATTTCTGTGACAGAGCAGAGTGCTTGTGCAAAGCCTTCTGGGTGGTTTCCTTCTGACTGTGGCCAAAAATCAGATTCTCCATAAGGCTGTAAGGGCTGAAACCAGTTTCTCCAGTAAAGCCATACCAGAATGAGTTAGCAAAGCAATGATGCTGGCTGCCTATGTCTGGATGAAGATTTTACGGTGTTTTCTGTAGCTTAACCATATGAACACTCTTCAAACCCTCAAATATATTGTGCCTACTTAAAACACCCAACCGATGCTAATTTTTCAGCCTTTACCTCAGACTGCCCCTGAAAGCATAAAGCACCTGAGGAAAAACAAAATCATTGGTGAGCCCTAAAGAGTTAATCTCTCTGCAACTTGTCTGCCAGCTGGTAGGAAGATCTTTGTAGCACAGCAATGTTTTCACCTGCTGATTGTGTAGCCTGTAGCAAATATGTGAACTGGAGTATTTTTGTGGGGAAGTTTTGCCAGCCCAGACTCTCCCATCGGGGGTGCTCTCTGGCCGAGCTAGGGTGTGCACGTGTGTGCGGGGAGACCACAAGAAAAAGCTTTGCTGGAAACACTGCAGGATTTCTCAGTCTGAGAAGTGTAGAGGTGTTCCAAGTGGCCTTGAACTTCAACCAAAATCCTGATGTTTGCTGCTGTTTCTTCTGATCACTTTTGTCTTTGTTCCACGTGGATGCTAATGGGATAATTCAAATTTGTTATCCCCAGGGCTAGGTGCATTCAGATCTAAAGTGGTGTTAGTATGGATTCAATCACACCTGCTATAAGGGAGACAAATTTGGCCCAGAGTTGGTAAAATGTCAGTTACTGATACTCTGTCTTCAGCTTGAAGGTGCACAGATGTCATAAATTATTACTTCTTTCAAGGAGATCAATTCTAAATCTGGGTTTTTCTTTCTACCCAGACCATACCTGAAAAAATAATAACAGCAGAGCTAGTGTCTTCCGAGTGATGGGTGAACTCTGTAACACAGCCTCTACAGCCTCTTAACCATAGCTGGCACCAGGTCACAGCACTTGATTTAAACTCCACTCCTTGTTCAATAGACCAAATGTAAAAAAAAATACTGAGAGATGAATCAAACCTGTTTTGTGGGGTTTTTTTTCCCTTTTCCCCTGAACATAAAGAACAAAATGTGTTTTTTAGTCTGGATAACTTGTCTTCCAGAGACAAAAACAATAAGAAACCAGTACCAGGTCCCCCAGGAACAGACGAAAACAGCGACTGGCTTTGTAAAACTTATCATGTGCACTGAAACATCCACTGAGTGCTCTCACTGAGCAGGAGATAATTCCCCTGCCCTGCAAATATTTTCTTTTAGATTTAAAAAAAATAAATCTAGACCTAAAGATGGTAAAAACATCAAAAGCAAAACATTCAAGCAATGAAAATCTGAAAAAGTCAGTACAAGTCTCAGAAATATTTCCCTTTGATTCAAAGCATCCCTAGTTCTGAAATAACTTTACTCTCACTAGAGTAATTAATTTTCTAGGCAGAAAGAGCAACCGGCATTTTTTGTTTTGAATATGCTGCAGCTAATTCACTATTTCAAAACCCCTTTCTGTAAAAAGAAAAAAGGGAGGAGAGAGTAAAAAAGTTGAAAAATGCATCAAAACGGACCATTTCCCACAAAGCCGGTGTTCATTTCTGTGTATCAGCATTTTTGAAGAAAACAAGGCACTACACAACTTTCCTGAGCAGCTCTATTCAAGCAGGATCGGAGGCCAGCAGGGACACCGCTTTAATGTAATGATGTAGTTGCAGAGAACAAAATGATCCTCTTTCCCCCGGCCTGTGTATGTATAACAGAGAAATCATGAAAGGGGGGAATTACTATGGTAATGACCACATAGCTGCTGCATGTTTATGCAGATTGATGACCAGCGAGCCAAATCCCAGGGCTTTTACGTCAGTGAAGCTCTGCCCACCCATCAACCTCTTAAAAACTGCAGTCCAAAGAATTGGCCGAAGAAAATGGGGGATTTGAAAACATTTCAGCTGCAAATAGGAACAAACCCCATTTTTAACAAGTCAGAATTGCTTTCTCTAACTGCAGTGAGTAAGAGGAAATTACCCCAAGTCCCCTGGAAATGGCCGCAGCTTTACAGTGCATCAGGATTTGCAGGGTTAAACTGACAGGGAAGAAAATGGGATCCTTCTTGCATGTTCCCATTCCCAGCAGTGTCTAGCCAAGCTGACAGGAAAGATAAAGTTCACTCTTCCCTCCACTTAACTGGTGCTGGGAGAGAGATTCTCACCCAGGAGAAAAGGAGACATGGCATCAGTCATGACTTCTTGGCATAAATGAAAGGAAATTTTGACAGGCATAAAAATGTTGTTTTCTCATGAAAAACTGCTGCTTTGCTATGCGAATGGGGATGCTTCTTGGGAAAGAGAAAGAAAGGGGAAAAGAAAAGAGCAGTCTCGGTCTGGTGCCAGTTTATAATAATTCACACTATTGCCCATTTCTCACTGCATAATGATCTCCAGCAAAGGAAATTATGAACTCTTATTTCTGGATCCACATTTTAAATATCAAAATAAGTGGGCCGAGGAAAGGTCATCTCTTCCCGCTGCTGTTAGCCACCCTCCTTCCCTGGCAGCCCTGGGCTCTTGTGAAAGCTTTTAGCACCTCATAAGGACTCACACTGCTAGTAAGACCAGAGTCATCCTGGGAAGGGGGCTGGGAGTCTGCTGGTGTCTGTTGGAAACTTTGGAAAACATGGGCTGCCATGTACTGTGGGACAGTTGGTCTGGGAGCTGTGAACTGGATTAATCTGCTTTTTAGCCATGCTCCCACCTGTGGTTGCCTGATCTCACGGTCAGCCTCCCTGCTCCTGCTCTGTCCGCTCCAGCTGCCCTAAACCACACATTTTGTGCAAGCCCACCTTTGCAGCTGGCTGAGGAGCCGTGGCTGAGTGATGGGAGTAATGCACATAGCCATTTCTTGGGATGCTGCACCTCAGTGGGTTAAAATCACAGTATTACTTGGTCCCCGGATGAGTGGCAACCACCAGCGCAGGGGGATCGCATCTGAATCCGTTCCTGAATTGCCACAAAATTCAGCATTATGTTCTGCCATTGATGGGAGGGTGGATGGTTAGGGCAGCTACTTCCTTCATGCACCCATCTGTGAGGCACCATCCATATACATGGTGCTGGGCTATGGGCTAACCAGCAAGGCTCAGTCATTTGCATCAAAAACTAGTCCCAATCTCTCACTCAGCCATACTTTAACCTTAGCTCAGGCAAACATCTAATCTTCAGCCTTGTCCTTCTCTGGACACCCTACAAGCCAAAACCATATTCATTGCCTGAAGAACAATGTGTATGCAGCTGCCCTGATGCCATCCTGGGTGGCTCTGCAGTCCTTAACACTAACTCCAAGCACAGGGGCTGTGGGGTCTCCTGTCACCCTCACTCTACTCAATCCTCTTCTGCATGTCCCAACTCTGGCCCAGTTTGACTCTGCAGAACCCCACATACCCCAACATGGTCTCTATCCATCAAACCCTCCTTTCAGTCCCGAGATAAACCTAGGGTCCTCAATCCTAAATCTTGCTAGTGAGGCCGAAAATGTGACCCCAACCCAGAACACATAAAGTTCTGCTCTAATACTAGGCCAGAGATCACTAAACACCTTAAATAATTTAGATGCTTTCCCATATCCCTCCCTGACTTCAGAGGAACCCATTTTTCATTTTCTCCGTGCTCTGTACCTTTTCTCCAAGCCCTGTGCCTTTTCTCCAAGCCCTGCAAGCACAGTTCCTAACTCGAGGCTCAGCAGAGCATCTATAAATCAGCTATAGAATGAATCAACACTGCAATGCCCGAACGTCTTTGTGCATTTGCAGGGCATGTGTGTGCATGTTTGTTTAGTATGCACTGGGAGCATGCACAGGCACTCCTGTCTTTCTCTGAAAGTCTATGCTCTGGATAGTAGATAGCAAATCTGCATTGCCTGGGAGGGTTGGGGTGAGATTAACTGTAGGACCTGTGATTTGCTGCTACCTGAATGGTGTGCATGTTGTCAGTTTGGTGTGTCTTTATTTCTAAGTGAGTCATATTACACAAATCAATTGCTAATTCAATTAATCATGAAAAACATGCAAAAGGACATCTCCAGGAGCTGATTTAGAGCATGTTATGTATGGGTGATTAAGCAAAGAAAGTTAATCTGGGTCAGAATACTTTGATTTTTAATTCTTAATGTCACAGATTTCCATTCTTTTGGACTAAAATCTGTCTTAGAATTTATTTTTCTGAGGGTGCAGCTTTATAGCTCCATTGACATTGGCATGTGTGGTCATGCATACTGAGTCTGTTCTCTTATGCCTGACGAATAAGAGCTTTTATGGATGCACAGATCAATACAAGCTTAAGATCTATAAAGGGCTGCCTGGCAGTATTCATATGCAGGACACATCTCATTGCATTTATCTACAAAGTTGTTTACAGGAGGCAAAATTATGATTTTATTGCATTCTTCTTTCTGTTTCTCCGTTCTGTGAGAAACAACAGATTTTCATCTCCTGTGTTCCTCTTCAGTTTCTGGCCTAAATCTTACAAAAAAAGAAAACCCTCCAGGTGAAAAAGGTGTGAGTTTGTGGTGCAAAATAATGACTCCATCATGATTTGTACAGAAGGCACCCCAGGAACTCAATGAAAAATGATTGTCTATGCCTCTTGCAAAGGAGATGTAATAGTGGTATAAAGCGACCCCAGCCCACTGTGTGGGCAAACTCGCAGTGTAGATTCCTCCTGGAGACCTGGAATAGACCTTTTCGGTATGTAGAAAACTCAGCCATGAAGAATGAGGTGCCAAAGATTTCAGTCTTAGATGATAATATATGCCTACATCCAAAATAGGATGCTGCGTTCCCTCTTGACAGCATGAAAATCTGACATTTCTGGTTTATGGATAGCCCTAGGAAAGAAATGGTGCTATAAATGGTATGTGTGTGAATGCACAGAGTTAGGAGAAAAGGTGTTAGAAGCTTCCACTTGTCACTGAAACTATGGGCAATTCTAACCTCCACTCACCCTTGAACATGTGGACCACTGCCGGGCCCATGGGAGAGCCCTGAGGACAGTGGAACCAGGGCTTGTCCCTCCTGCATCAGCTGCTAGTTCCTGAATCCCTGATGTAGGCTTGGGCTAGTCACCTTGGCCAGTGATTGGGTGTTGCACCTCCAGTCATCACCTGCATGCATGGAATGCATCTGTGCCCTGACACATTGCTCTGTCTTAGAGAAATCTTTGGATTTGTTGTGAGGGAGGTGGTCCACAGCTCGCACTGTACAATAACATAGCTCAGGAAAGTGATGCAGTGCTGGGGTCTAGCTGGATATATTGATTCTGCTTCCTCAACAAGCTTCTTCACTTGGGCAGCCTGGGTCAGGCTGATTTCCAGACTGGGGCTGGTTGCCAACCCAGAAAATCTGAGCTAACTCACACCTGAGTGCTTGTAAGGAGCTAAAGGGATCTGCAGAGAGTACCATGACATGGAGTATGGGAGGCAGCTGCAAGACTTTGTTATATATTACCATGCACCATTTTGGTTTTCCCAGATAGATCACAAAATCACAGAATTTGAGAAAAAAATCAGGTTGGAAGGGACCTCAGGAAGTCCCTAGTGTGACCTCTCGCTCAAAGCAGGGCCAGCCGTGAGATAAAAAAGCTTTCACCTTTGTCTAGGTAACTAGACAATGGGTGCTTCAAACTTAGGATAAGTTTGGGTGGACTGGCTTTTTTAGGAAATACATGACGAGTTGCACAGTGATGTGACTAACCTGGGAAGAAAGTTATTAATTCCAGATGAGGAGAAATCCCTAAAGGACACAGGCTGTCTTTGTGACTTTGAAGAAGGTCAGCAGTAGAGGAGCTGCACACAGGGAGGCTTCCAGTTTCAGAATGAGATTTTCTTCCAACATAATTAAATATACACTTAATGCAGGGAGTGGGAAATAAATGTGTTAGGGAGATGAGTGCAGCATTATCAACACTTCAAAGAGCAGAACTACTCAGCAAACATGAGCAGGTAATGCAGGTAATGGTGATGAATTCCCTTGTCACTCATCCAGGTAGAAATGGCTGGGCTGCTGCTCTGCTGAAAGGCGTGGAAGCACTTAGAGAGATAATCAGAACACTAAGATGACCCCACAAGAAGAGCATGAGCTGCTAACAAGACTTGCCACTCTTCACAGCCAGGCACCCTCCCTGCTGCTTCCTCAGAAGGAATGTTGTAGGCAAAACCTTTTCCCCAGAACTCAACATCCTGCAACCCAAGGGAGGAGAGGAGATCCAGATCAAAATCCCTTTTCAGTTGGTTAAACAACATTGCCCTGATTACACCTTGGATCAGGCCCGGCTTCCTTTGTAGCACATCTTCCAAAGGCAGCAGGTACCCTGTGCTCTGATCCCCTGGATTCCATCAAGATTGATTTGTCAAACAATTAACCAAGCTGCCCCTGGGGGAGCCTATAAACCAAGATGGTGCAGCCAAGCCTTGAGGAAGGCAAGCCTGGGGCTGTACAAGAATTTTAATCTTCTGCCTTTATATTCCTGCAATGTGTGCTGAATGGGTCACACTATGTTCAGGACCTTTACAGCTGAATCCAAAAGTTTTAGTAGCTGCTTGTCTGAAGTATGTTATCCAAAAAAGGTTTGAAGAAGGGTGCATGTTTCCCTGCCATTCACCCTCTGCATATATGAGTACAGTCAGTGCCTTCCTCCTCCCAGAAACACTTCATATCAGGAGATTTATTCCCCAGGTATCTTTCCTATTCACTTGCTGGCTAGTCAACATGACAAAGATGGCATTGCTTATTCCTTTCTAGATGCCTAAGAAGATGAAATAACTTCATAACTGTTTATCAGAACTCATTGATGGAATTGGTGATCTCACCCAGGGGCCAGTTAAGTCAACAGCAAATTTGGCCTTTGGCTGTACTTTACAGCTGCCTGCCCAGATAGAAACTCAGGTGATTATCTACAGCATCCTTCCCCAACATTGATACAAGATGTGCTGTGCTTATACACCTTCCACTTACAAAGCTTCAGTTCTTTCATTTAGAAAGCTCCTGTGATCAGATTGGGGCTTCCCAAATCCCACCTGTCTTGCTTTAATGAATGGGATGAGGAGGGGGGACCTTTCTGGCAAAGTAACATCTAGATTTATATACCTAGAGTTTGTAGTATGGCAGTGGGTCACAAAGTGATCAACTCTGAACTTCTCCCATTCTTCCCCAGCTGCTCTGCCACATGCAGAGCTCTCCACCTCCAGGGCACATCTCCCATTGACCTGACTGCTCTGGCTCTGGCCTGCCAAGGGAGACTATTGAAGAAGTGATTGTTATTTGGGTTTAATTGTGTTTTGTTAGTTTGTATGTTAGTATGCACTGTGCATTTAATTAAAGATCCTGCAGGATGGCTGAATGCTGAAATCAGAATCTGAAATAGGTTTGGTCTTAGAGGCAGTTTCCTCTTGGGCTGCAGTGTGATCATGCTTACTCTTGTGGTGCTGCTGACCAAAAATCAAGCCTTTTTTCTTTTTCCTAGCCTCTTTCCCACATCTCAGCACTCCCCACAGTGGCAAATGTCTCCTTCAGCTTCCTGGGGAGGGGGATAATTCTCCCACAATAGACATTGATCTCTCATTAGACTCCATCCTGTTAGTTAAAAGCTGTTTTTACTCAGACAATCCAGAACTCATTTCCAATCTTAAAAGGTTACACTGTTGGATAGTCACCCAGGGTATAATTTTTAACCACTCTGTTTACTGAATCTACAAAAGCAGTTATTGAAAGTGTTTGTACACAGTAATTTCTCCCTAGGCTCCCGAGAGCAGGAGCAGATGACCCAACATTGCTAACTGTGGTCAAGCTTTTTCCTATTCAAAGGAGATGATATTATCCCATTTCACAGAAAGTCTGAGATGACTTCCTGAAGTTGCAGAGGGCAGACCAGTGTCCCAACCAGGAGCTGTCCTACGCTTCCCTGGACCTCCTCTCTGTGTCAGATGCAATGCCACTGGAAGAGCCCTTGTGCTGTACTCACTGGATATGCTGCTTCTCTCAGGGAGATAAAGTGGAAATTCCTAGAGATACGGTAAAGAACTTCCACATCATCAGGACACATAAATGCAACGAGTAGTCAGTGAGGCACACATTGGTTGTCCTGTTGTGTATTTACATATACACAATCCTTGCCTTGCAATCAAATGGCATATAACTGAATTCAACCAAAACTTTAACCCAAGGCAGCATGTGTTTCTTACAGCTATACTGTAGTTTAACCATTGAATTTTTAGAAGGAGTTACTGGTGACACTGCTGGGGACTGTACAGGTACAAGAAGTCAAGCTCCCATCTGGGAGCAGAACAGCTTAAACCAGCACTGTCTGTCCTGGCTCTTCACCCTCCTGCCCTGTGTCATCTTTACTCTGTGCCACCATGTCTGGAACCAGGGCCAGGAGATGCTGTGGTTTCAAATCAACTCAGCAAAAGGCAGACACGTCTGCTTTCTTAGGCTTGGACAGGGCTCTGTGGGTGTGTTTCTGGGTGTGTGAGAGCAAGCATTGGGACTGTCCACTGTGGCATCACCAAAGATTCATTTGTTAAACTGGGCCCTTTACCTGGAGCAGGGTAGACCTTTATGACTAGAAATTTTATGCATGTGCCCAATGTCAATACTCAAGTTTGACTCATCGGTCTCAGTTAAGAAGCTGGCCTTTTATTTTTTTCTCTTAATAAAATGACTAATAACTTTTTGATGAACACTCTTTTCTTAATACTTTTTACCCCACTCTGCTATTTCATTCTGTTTTTAACAATGCCAGCTGCTTCCCTTCAAGAGGCGGTCTCCTGAAAGTGAGATTCTTGATTCAGTGATGCTTCTTATCATGAAGCATCTCTGGACAGTATCCATTATTGATTTGGAGCTGATGATGGTTGCAGTAGCTATCTCTGACTCTTTGCACCACTTAGAGCATTTCTCCTTCAAGTTAATAATAAGCAGCATAAGGCAAGGAAGAACTCAAGGACTGGCTTTACAGTATGACTGCAAATGCCAGACACAATGTAATGTGTAATCAGGGCAGCTCCATTCCCTTCCATTTCCTGGGGTACTCTAGGATATTAATTGATATATATTTTTCCCCTTAGAAAGGCTCAGGACACATTCACCAGACAGAGTGTGTGAATTTTCAAAAGAGGCAATTCTGACTGATGTGACTGCCTCACAAGGAACACCCTCTCCTTGCAGAGGAAATCACCTGCAGAGTTCCCAAAATATAGACAGTACTCGGACCTCTGGGACCTCCCCTTTCCTTTTATATCCTCAAGCACCAGAAACAGCATCTGGCCAGCTGGTCAAGTACCTCCAGGCTAAAAACATCCCTTCTTAACTGGAGCTCTCACTGCAGATGCAGTGACAGCTGAATTTGTTGATTCTCCATGGGAAATCTCCTTGCCAAGCTTTTGCTAATGGCCAAGGATGCCACACAATGTTTATCTCCTGTGATAACAGGCCGGGACAGCATGTGGGCAGAGGGAGCTGCCCACAACTGGATTGCAAATGCTTCCAGTTTGACCTCTCACTCCAGCAGCTGAAGCATGGAGACAAACAATGACGAGGAGGAAATGCTCCTTGGCCTATTTAGAAGTGTAAAGGCAGAATTAATAAATGCCCATGAGATCATCTGCAGTTCTGCCATCCCTACAAATAATTTGTTGCTGACTGACCAAGGAGAGCTTTGAGCCAGAGACAATGCTCCTATGCAGGCAGCCAAGAGCTTCAAGGAGAATCAAAAGGATGACCTGAACAGCAGGGAGCTTCCTTCTCCCAAGCTTCATGAAGCCTCAGTGCTATTTCACTGACATCTACCAACAGATCAAAACACTTGTAATTTCTTCTACCATCTCCTGCCCTGGTGAGGAGGAAAAAACTGTGAGAGATCTTCCATGCTTTTGTTGTTGGAAGGTAACATGGTGCTAGAGCTTGGAGAAAGGGAAAGTAGAGTTTGGAGGACCTCAGCAGTGCAGGTGCAATCAGCATTAAGCAGTGAGCAGTGGCACTACTGATTTCTGAATCACAATCCCCACTTATTCTCGCAAGGACAGAAATATAATGGAAATCCTTGAGTCAATGCTATTTTTTTCTAAGAAAACTGGCACAGATGGAGGGGTATTATATTCATTTTTTAAAAATGATCTCTAGAAATTAATATTTGTTATTTCAGGTCAGAATTTCAAAACAAGACATTATATTTTAGATATATTTAAAAAGACTTTTTAGGTTAAGACTTGGGTTAGAGCTTGGGTAGAAACGGATGCAGATCTCCGGGGCTCCCACTCCATTGCAGTGTCTTAGGCTGCAATTTTTTCATCTGTTTATGCTGATCTAAATCTACATTGGTACAGAAAGGAGTGGGTCTGTGTTCCCATCTCCCAAGACTTGCTTTGCTTTCTGCCAGTACTACCATGTAATGGGGCAGTCAACTGGAAATGAACAATTTGCAACTAATCAGACTAAAACATATCTTTCAAAATTAATCCATCTGAATGCAGCACTCTCAAAGTGGACAAAAGATGGACAGCCTGAGTGTTAAAGGCAAGAGTGCTGAACTACCCTTTTGGGGCTTGGACATCAGAAGTTAGTTATAGTCATCTGAAGACCACCTGGGGTGGTTACAGTGTGTGCAAACCTCTCCGTAAAAGTTTTCAATCAGGAATTTAGCAACAGAGAAAGAACAGCCTGGATTGCAATGTGAAGTAGCTGCTGAAGTCCCTGTGGTCCTGAAGGTACTCAGAGGGTCATTAATGAACCTGCATTACTTCTTTGGCATACCTGTAGAAGGCCAGTGGGAGTATTTCTACCCCTGCTCCAATTGCCACTCCTGACTGCAGTGCAGTGCAGTGCAGTGCAGACACATTCTGAGTCATGTGCTTTGCTTTCTCTCTTGTTTATCTGCTTAGATCTCATTAGTGCACATTTGGACTCAGTAGCAGGAAAGCTTTGTCCTTGGTTTCTGTTTGTTTTTTTTTATCTCACCGCCTTTCTATGACAAGTCCTAATGGACATTTGAATAAAACCAAAGAATCTTATAGTAAAAAACAAATCTCTCTAACAAAGCCTGAGGTTGTCTGCACTGTGTCTGGGCTGTGCTTCAGGAGGGATGTGCCGAGACAGCCCCAGGGCTGTGCAGCACCGGCAAGGCCAGGTCTGCAGCAGGGGTAATCTCACATGGCATCATGCACTTGCAGAGGGCTTTGTGCTAGTTTCTGTTTGTTGGACATTTTGCTCAAAGCTGAAAGCAGATTTCCCCAAAGGAACCAGTGTACTCTCCATTAAAAGGGTAAAACCTGATGCTAAGTTTCATAGTAACTGTTGATTTCTCTTTCTAATTAATTTACCTCTTTTTCCAACTCTTTCCTGCCTCCCCTCCTCTGGCACCTTCCCCTGCTGTTTACTGTGACTACTTGCATGGACGAGATGAATAAATTTACCAAAGCCACAAGAGTCCCCTTGGGATTTCCCACATTGTAAAAAGCTGTGAGTTGCAGGTGGGAGAGGCATGCTGGCAATGACATCATGGCCAGTATGTTCATCCCAGCTTGAAAGCAGTATTTCCACATGAAAAAAGAGACAAATACAAACCACATGACTGGGGAAGCAGAGCATGTCAGATGGGGAAACAGAGCTGCCACCTGAAAGCAGTCTGCAGGACTCTGCTTCCCTGTTCTCCTGCCTCTTCTCCAGCCACACTGCGGCTGGGGTCCAGATGTGGCCAGGGTCTGGATGCTGCGTGCCCCGTTCTCTCAACCCACGTGTTTACAGAGGGCTCTTCCTCCAGCTGTCAACCCCATCCTCACCAAAGGCTTTTCCTAGCAGAAAGAGGAAATGTGAAGGGTTTGTCTGGGAACATATGCTACAGCACAGTGGCTTTCTCTGCTTCCTCTGAGCAGGTATGTGTCCCCACTACCACCCAAAGATCTCTGGGTCACAGCACCAAGGGACGTCTGGTTGATCTGAGTGAACAGGTTGAAGAAGCCCCTTTGAGGGCCCCTGGATAGGGAGCCCAGAGCAAACAAACTTAGAAAAAACATCACTGCAGAGAAAAACAACATCATACTGTGTTCTTGTTTTCAAGATACCAGTAAAACTAGAAGGAGAAGGGCTCGGGAGTCTGGATGGCCTCTCAGGGACTGTGGGTGTCACTAAAGTCACTGCAGAGCCCCATTAACAGCAAAGAACTGCTTTTACAAATCATCCGGGATCAAAATGTCTGGTTAAGGACAACTGGCACATTCAGTGTCTGTTTATCCAGGATCCTGTTCTTGGGTTTAGCCAGGTTTGAGCATCTTTCTTACCTCCTTGGTTGGTCAGCAGTGCCTTTGCTGGAAAACCTGGGCAGGGGTCCGGAGATCTCATATCAAACAACGTTTCTTCTGGGTAGTACAGTAAAAGGGTTAAATCAGTACTCCAGCAAAGGACTCAAAGCTCACAGCTAAGAGCCCTAACTGGGACGTGAAGAGAATTTTTGGTCACTGAGTTATTCTTATTGCTGCTAGGTGGCTGAAGAGCCACAATCATAAAACCCAGCAGCGAGTGCTGCAGACAGATTTAAGATAAATCAGTTCCTGACCACAGCATTGTTTGGAGAAAAGGGGCCATGCTTTCTTTTTCTTTTCTAAAGGACTGAGGTGATGGATGTTCCCTCTCCCGATACAGCTGATTTGGTGTCTCCCCTAAACCACAGGGCGTTGTGGTTTCATTTAGATTTGCAATCTCTTTTCTCCAGGGCTTTATCCTAGGAGTTGTTGCTTCAGTACAAACAATTTGCATGAAGTGTCTGGGCAGAACTGAGACTCCAGGCTGTCATTGGCACCCATGGCCATAATAACCTTGCATGAGTAACGTAGTACAGACAACAGCTAAGCTATCTTATCCTTGAACAGCTGCAGGGTTCCAATAACCCTCATTATACCACATTCCCCTCCAGAGAGTAGACAAAAAAAGAAAAAAGAAAAAAAAAAAAAAGAGAGAAGTCATTTATATTATGTCCAGACTGGCACAGGAACACAGATACTGTACAGTACACTACTTGTGGGATTCTTTTTTTTCACCATACAATATTGATTTTCCTCTAGATAACCAGATATCATTAGTTTGATTAATGCTACCACAGCTTGGAATAACTGGCTGGTAAGTTCAAACTGGGGTATTTGTCAGGAGAAAAAGATAAAGAACAGCTCAGACTTTTTTATTCATACCTGGGAATATGCTGGCCAGAGGGTTTCAGTGGTGTTGAGCTAGACAACTAAGAAAAGGGATGGGAGAGGAGAGCTGTCTAATAATGTCAGGTCAGTTCAGCCACACTCAGGGCTAAGTTTATTTTGGTACCAAAACCCTAAGTTTTCTTCCTAACAAAGGTTGTCACATTTGCAGGGAGAGCTGAGTCACCCAGGCTGCCTCAGCCAGAGCTGTGCTCCTGTGCAGCTGGATGTGGAGGTGGTGGGGTTATGGCCACTCATCCTCTTTGATTGCTTCAGAAGGAAAAAAAGCAGACATAGAAGCTCCCAGTGACTGGTTTATGAGTGGGCTGGTGCTCAGGGAACAAGTGTGTTGCTTAAGGACTGAGCGTGTGCTTTGCCATGCAGAGGGAATCAGCTTTACCCCGCTTGGGGACAGCAGCTTTCTCAGAAGAAGCAGCAAACTGTGAGCTGCATCAAGAGCCCCACTAACAACCTATTGACTCCATAACAAAGAGGGCATCTTGGAAAGAATTGAGATGAGAAAGCCAGACTCAGTCCTGCAAAGAGGGCCAGGGACAGCACACACTAACTGGTCCTCTGGGTAAGGAGTCTCTGCCACCTCTTCCAAGTTTGTTAATGCTATGGTCTAGGAGAAGGTATCTGCTGCTTTCTGGGATATGTGGGCTGATTGATGCAGTGCACTAATTGATACAGTCTGTGAGCTTGACATCAGAAGTGCTAGTGTGTCTAGACTGCTGTGGTCCTCAGGCTCAAAATAATGGCAGAAGGAGCACAACAGTCACTTGATCATCATGCAGCTCAGGAAACTGAGGAGAAGACAGAGAAATCTATTTTCTTTCTTTTGGCACATTGGAAAGGTTAAGGAGCTCTGTGTGGTTTTTAGTCCAGAGAGCTCTATAGAAGACAGAACAGAGGAGGTGCTATGGGGCTCTAGTGAGGGGATGGCCACTACACATGACTGTGGAGCATCTGTGCAGACCCCTTAACAGCCTCCCTACTCACATGGGCTGTCCCAAAAATAGGAAACACAAGAGGTCTGAGTGCAGTGTAAGATATGAGCAATGGCAAAGCCAGACCCTGCTTGAGGGAAAAGCCTCAGCTCTAGCAATGTCATCTGTTTAAAGGTAGCAGAATGTGTAGGGTTTTCTCGGGAAAAATCAGGCCAGTCTGGGCAGGTAGGTCCACCAGGAGATGGCACTGATCTGGTTTGGCCTAAGAGCATAAGAGCACTCCTGATGTGCGTGTCAGTACTGCAACACGTATGTGAGCTCAGAATTCACCACCTGTTTTGTTTTTTCCTTTGCCATTTAGACAGCCACTGTTTGCAAGCCTATCGGCTACGTAATCATTGAAATACCCTCCAAAACCAAAACCAAAAACCAACCAAACCCCCTCCCCCCCCCCGCCTCCCGCCTTCTCCGCTGTCCTCCCGCGCGCTGCGGTGCGGGCGACAGCGGAGGCCGAGCGGGCCCCGGGCGGCGGCGGCGGCGGCGGTCCGGGCTCCGGCACGTTACAGGCCTCTCCGCGAGAGAATTACATCCACATGGCACGATCCAGAAACCAAGCAAAGGAATCAACATGTGCAGACTGTAAACCGCGGTGGGGATTATGGCCTGCCGATATTTGTGTCAGTCGAATTCTTCACTGGGTGTGTCCGTAGTGCCATGGAACGACGCAGGCAGAAGCATTTAGCGCCTTCAGTTTTTGTTTCGTTTGTTTTATTGTTATAGGCGCCTGAGAATGCGGCGATCAGTGTGTGTGTGCTTGTTCGGTACAACACAAGCATGTTTGAGAAAAAGGAACAACGAGTTGCGGCGGCTCCCCCCGTGGAACGGCCACGGCGGACCCAGGAGCCCGGGTGGAAATATCGGGGCGAGTTTGTGCAAACATCACCCGCCCGCCCCACGGAGCGGCTGCGTCCCGCGGGGCGCGGGGCTGGTGCCTGCCGCCTGCTCATAAAGTTGTGGGGGATCAGAACGCAGAATGGCAGCAGAGATACAGGGAGTTACAGGAGGGTGATAAAGTAAACAAGCAGATTTTGAGGATCCTAAGCCCAAAAATCCTTTTGGTCCCGAGAAAGAACCCGATTTACACCTCCCCCCCCCGCCCTGCCCTGCCTCCCGCCCGCGGCTCGCCTCCCTGCGGCAGCAGCCCCCCGGCGCTCGGCGGGCCGCGCCATTGCTCGGAAAAAGCCCTTCCACAACCATTAACCCCTGTGTTACTTATGGCACCTACAAATCCTTTGAGAGATCACACTGAAAACAAACCAGCAGTGCAAAAATTCAAAAAAAAACACCTTAAAGCAAGGAGACAGGCGAGGAGACTTTGGAACCAACCCCCGACTCATGTCGGGTTGCCTCACAGATGTTTGAAGGCCTGCCCCGTGTGAGGCCGGCCATCAGGTTCATTTCGTTTAAAGGAAATTCAGCCAACAGGAGTGTAAAAGTTATAATTCACGGTTGTGCATTTAAGATATTAGTGTTGTAAACCTCACTTCAAAGAACTCGTGTGCAAAATTGTACTGACAGTAAAAACCATGGCTAGACGCCCTCCCAGCCTCCCCCCGCCAACAGGCCGCCGGCCGCCCCTCTGCCTGCACCCGGGGGCAGACGGACACGGGCAGAGAACTCTAATACTGCACGCAAAGGCGTGATTGGTTTAATGCTGCGTCAGACGAACCTGACTATGAGTTTTTTCTACACACATGTCTTTTCCCAGAGGTATTTTTCCTTACAGGTAGAAACTGAACTTGGGCCAGAGTTTCAAAAGCAATAAGAGGAGGCCCAGGTACTCTGGGAAAGTTAACCTTGTTTTCTTTTAATATCACAATCACGCAGTGGAGGCAACACAATCAAACTCGCCATCGTCAAAGCCGAGACGTCCGTGCGTTTTTCCCTAAGTGTTTGAACTCTATTGACTTATTCACAGATACGAAAATTACAGGCCCTCACTCAGCACTTGAAGGAAAACACCAGTTAGAACCCCTTCCAGGACTGGGCATGAAGCTGGGATTGCTTGAAAAAAGGCTTATTATTGCTTTGTGCTGAGGGTGTGGAGTTTTTATGTGTTATTTGTTGTGATCCCTGTCTAATATCGTTAATACGTAATATGATTGATGTGTCCCAACCACAGGCCACGGGGAAGCATGTATCAGGAGTGATAAGAAATGGTCTGTGGTAAGACACCACTAAAAAAATTACAGCTCGGAACATCTGCAACTGAGTACTGTGGAAACAAGACCTTGAGTAACGGGAAAATTTAGTAAACCCAAGAAGCCGCTGTTTTCAAAAACACTCCATGAAGCTGGCAGGCCTCTGTTCACACGCTGGCCAGGTGTGAGCCGATGCCAGAGCCAGTGCTTTTCCATTCATGAGGAGGGGCTATGAAGCATGGTGGTGGGACGAACGGGGGGAAGGCCTGATGCGCATCTTGACACAGGGGACACCCTGAAGCTGCATGACCTGCCACCCCTCCACCATGATCCATCCTTCTCTACCTAGCGGCAGTTGGCTTTTGAAAATGTTAATAGTGATTGTAAGCGAGCTTTGCAAACTGTCTGGAATCACACCACTTGTAACACTGCTGATATGGTTTGTGTGTAAATTGTCATATTGCTTCTTCAGCTACAACGTTAGCTGTGCAGCTGTATACCTCACTCCCCGATGGGACAAGCTACTGTAGAATGTGCCCATCGTAGCTTAAAAGACATGCTCTCTAAACAAGAGAAGGGGGAGACTCTCTCCACCCACAAGAGAGCAGGGGAAAGTTCTACATGGTATAAAAACCATCTTTCAAAAATGGGTGATTTTCCAGCATTGCCTCTTGAACTCCAGGAGTTAGATTTCTTAGGAACCATCCAAGCATCAAACTGCTTTTTTCTTATTTCACCTTTCTGGAATAATGGACCAAGTGTTGATGTGTTTCCTCAAGGAATAAATTCAAATGTTTCTGCCTGGTGTAATGACACAGGTAGTGGGCCAGTTATAACAAAGCCGGGTATGGCGGAGACAAAGGGTGGCAGGAAGTTCCACAAAAACCCATGGGAGGGCCTTGTTATTTGGGTA
The DNA here is from genome assembly GCA_028020825.1 of Podargus strigoides. Classification (NCBI taxonomy): domain Eukaryota; kingdom Metazoa; phylum Chordata; class Aves; order Caprimulgiformes; family Podargidae; genus Podargus; species Podargus strigoides. Next base: position 6,524,380 of record CM051624.1, on the reverse strand, counting down.
AACTAACCATGTTTATGCCATCAATGAGGGATGTACTGAATAAAACAATATGGAATATTACTAGAGCAAGGCAAAAAAGAAATGTGCACCATTTGGGGAAAGATTGTAATGATAAGGTACAGTTCTGGGACATACCCACAAGAGTTATGGCATCTTTGTTTGCACCAGGGGTGGCGGCTGGGAAAGCGTTAGGAGATCTGACCAAACTCGGATGCTGGGTCACTAAGCAATTGAATCTAACTTCAGAGGTGATAACCCAAATGCTTACTGATGTCGATAGCATAAGGCATGCAACGCTACAGAATCGCGCAGCAATTGATTTTTTGCTTTTAGCACAAGGGCATGGATGTGAAGACTTTGAAGGAATGTGTTGTATGAACCTGTCTGATCATTCTGAATTAATACATAAAAGGTCACAAGAATTAAAAAACAATATGAAAAAGTTAACGGTAGTTAGTTCAGGGTTTGATGAACGGACAGAGAGCTTAGGGATAACGGGATGGTTATTAGATATCTTAAAGCAAAGCAGAGTACTCGTGTGTATAGTTGTTATTGTATTAATTGTTGTACCATGTGTTTTGAAAAAGGCAACAAGCATGATTGAAGGTGCCATGAAGAACGTATGGCTGACTCAAGAAGAAAAAGGGGGAATTGTAGGAATGTATTTAAAGGAGAATGGCCACACAGTGAACCAGACATATGGGATGTTGGCCTAGGCACGTAGCCACATTCTAGAAGCTATATCAAAGGAAGAAAAAATAAGAAAGAGCAACGACTGCTTCACTAAGGAATGCAGGAGTAAGCAGAAAAAGCAGATAGGAGTGACCAATTGGACACTGTGTGAGAAGAACTTAAAGAACCAATGGGAGCTGAGCTGAGCTGCATGTTTGCCTCGTGCTAGAGACTTTTAACCAATTAGATAATGCGTGACCACGTGTAGGGAAAGAAAAATTGCATAAATGGGACAGACAAAGTCAATAAATCGGCTTCTGCTTGATTCACATTGAATCGTGTGGAGTCCAGTTTTTTCTCCTCATGTAACTATTGTTGAAACAAAGTCATTTTACAAATCCAAATGTACCCAACATTTGCTGTGTGTTATTCCCACTCTCCTCACACATTCCTCTTTACAGGTTCAATTTTACCAGCTCTGACATTGGGAACCTTTTCTCAGCCACAAGTGTCAGCAATCAACATTTAGTCTGTCTCAAAAACACAGTAAGATGTAGTCTGTCTTCCTTGCCAAGCATCGTAAAGTGCATTGATGCTTTCTGTTGTTCCGTCTGCTAGGCAACCGCACATCACCAGCATTTATTGTTGCAGAGAGGGAGGGGTGATGTTGCGAACACTTTCTGCAGGCTGGATGGGAAGTGCAGCTGAGGACTTTGCTCAAGCACCAGAAGTGCAAAATCGTCTGTCTCTCTTTTGGAGATGCAAGTGAAGATCAAAATATTATTTTTTGTTGTTGTTTTCCTTGGGTAGAAAAGTAAATCTTTTTAACTCTCTGCCAGCCTTCCAAATCAGGAAACTTTGAGAGACTCCAAAATGAAGTAAAGGCAAGTTTAGAGATATTTAACAAGTCCTGTTAGCAATTGTAAGCTGCCAAAGATTGATATTCCTTCTACCAGGCAGGTTGGATATAATGAAAACACAGGGTAATAAGATAGGAAACTGTTATCTAGTCAGTACAAACTGTTAGCTAAATCAATAAATTACAGACTTGGGAACTTCTGTAGGCTGAGTTATTGCTGAATTACTTCTCTGGAGAACCACTTCCAATTTTAACGTTCATTTACAAGATATTGGGAAGGAGTCTGCAAGGAGAATTGAGCTACTTCATATATAACAGAAGGAAGTTAAAAGACAAAAGAAAAATTAGGGGTAGTGGAAGTGCTGAGCAGTATCTACCTTTCTTACACTGTGCAATCCCCAGTTTGAGTGCAAAAGTTGTGACTTACAGAAGTGATTTGTGATTTTGGGAGGCTCACTGAAATTTCCTTAGAGAATCTCATTTTCAGAAATTACTGAATAAAACTTCTGAAAAATTAAGCTCCCATAACAAGTGTCACAAGGAACATCCAGTGTCACTAGTCATGTCTGTGACATGTATGAGATCACTCCAAATTCCCCACCCGCTTACCAGCTGGAGGATTATATGGTGAAAAGAGCCATAGTGAATAAAATAGTTCTTTGCTGCCAACTTGATTCTCATTATATAACTTCAGAAAAAGTCTTTAGATTTAAAAATAATGGTGTGGGGGAGCATGGCAGGGGAAAATGGATGCTTGGGCTTACTATGGGATAAAAGACAATTTCTCCAAGTGATGAACAGATGTGAAAATGGCAATAATGCACACGGGCTCTTTGAACAAAGGGATCATCCAGATGAAGAATATTCTGTTGCTGCAGTATCTTATTCCTGTAATCCTTATGTTAATCTTTGATTATAGATTAATACAATACCAATGAGGTCTTCATCATTTATGGTGCTGATGTAAAATTAAGTGATCTGCTCAATCATGGCAAATCTCTAGCAAGACTGAAGCTGACCCCATGTTCCTTGACTGACTGCAAATTTCCAGGTAACAGCTTTTGGCTTCATCTCAGCCAAAGGGCTATAAAAGGAATCACGGAATATTCAGAGTTGGAAGGGACCTCCAGAGATCATCTAGTCCAACTCCCCTGTTTAAAAGCAGGATCCTCTAAGGTGAGAGTGGAAGGTTCCCCAGCAGAAAGAAGGAATGTTTTACGTCCAGCTGGACGAGGGTGGGGGATGCAAGTGGGAAATGTCAAACCTCGTGCTCTCTAGGTGTCACAATCAAATCTCTTCCTTATGTGGAATGGAGATTTCCAGATCATAGCTTACACTCAGATGAAGTTTTTGTGCAACCAAAAATCTCCTTGTCATGTCTGCGAGTGGGGAGAAACTGCCCTAAGTCATGGTGACTTGCCACCCTGAACACCAGCAATACAACCTTAAGATGTAAAACCGGTATCCAATTTGAAATATTCTGTAAAACCCTTCTTTTTCCACAATTTTTATTCCCAGTCCTCTGCATGCATCCATATCCACAATGAATCCACAAAGAGGTACTTCCAAAGCCAAGTAATTTCTGATCAAGAGATAGAGGTTCAGTCCCTGAAGCAGGAGGTGAAGACATGGTGGAAGAGCCAGCCTGAGCACTTGAGCTCATCACCAATGCTCTTTCTAGTCTTGCTCCTGCCTGTTAGCCCAGTGGTGGTTCACAGCATCCACGTTGTGCTGAGGAAAAGCTCAACTGGGATTCTCATTGGTACTTGCAGCCTCTCACATCTGTATTTCCACCCTCTTGACCATCTGTTTCCACCATCTTGACTATCTTGACCTTCTTGATGAAGACCATCTGTTTCTCCTGTCATCAAGTGCACAATGTGGCTCTGACCTGGGGATGAGGCAGTAGCTGTTGATTTAATACAGAATTTTTCTGAATGGCGCTTGTGAATGCATACAGTATCAGAAATTTGTATTACTTTTGCATGAGCAGCTTCCTGTGCCTTCCCTTCCATGGCAAGAAACAAATATATGTCTGAATTATCTGACCTCAAAGACTAGATGCTGAACTATGGCAACCTGCTTGCAATGTCCATATCCTCTTCCCTTTGTGTATATCTTCTTTGGGCCACAGGGACTGGTGGGTCTCTGATCTGAGCTGGCAAGGCCGTTCCTCATTCTTGCACTGAGGCACCTCCTGTAAGACTTACAAACTTGTCATTCTGATTGTGTCAAAACAGATGTGTGAACTGGGGTTGGAGGACAAGCCCAACAAACGTGAATGCCGTTTGAAGCTGGATTCGACCTCTCCAGCCAGCTGCTTCCAGATGTCAGCAGTGACTAGCTTTGTTTTATGTGGCAACTACAAGCTGGTGTAATTGCAAATTTCCGTATGTCAAAGCTCCTTGTTTGAAAAAGGCATCAAAAGGAAACGATAACAAAATTCAGAACCATGTGGGGAAAAAAGAGGCAACAGCTATTTGGAGCAGATTGGGCTTCAGGAAGGCAGCTGGGCTGAGCCACAGTCTTGCACTGGCTGAGGATTTCATCCCAGATCCCTTCACCATGCAGCCAGCTCCTTACAGCCCCAAGTGCTCTCCAAGCAGCTCTGTTTGTTATCCCTAAACTTTCTGCAAGTGGTGTTGTTTTGGTTGTTTTGTTCTTTTGCAGCATTACATGGTAGTTTTCTGCTCCGGTCTGGGGAGCATCCTGTTGCAAATGTGAAGTCAGAAGTTTTGGCACATCATGGACACTGACTGAAAGAAAGCTGAATCAATAAGAAGAAAGAAATGTGAGACAGAAGAGCTTCATCACACTACAAAACTCCCTTTCCATCACCCTCTATTAGCTGAGATTTTCCTTTGGCCTCTCCCATCAGCACAGCCCCCAAATGTCCAGCTAATTCAGGATTTTTTTTCTCAAAAAATGGCTGAGGGTGGGGACCAGAGAAGCAATAAGAGGGAAGCAGGTATGCAGTGACAATGTCCCAACCTCCAAAGATCTAAAGCCCTGTGAGGTACAGTCCCTTGCTTGCCTATGACCAGCCACCTGCCTTTAAGAGATGCCCAGTCTCTTCTTTTGGTGACTCTCCCAGAAGCAGAGAAAAAGTCCCCACAGAGCCCAAGGCCAGTACCTTCATGCTCATTACTGCTAGTTCCCTGTCAGGGGAGTCCCATTAGTTGGCTGAATATTATCATAGAATCACAGAATCCATTTGGTTGAAAAAGATCAGAGTCCAACCATAAACCTAACACTGCCATAACTGTGTAGCAGAACTATAGGAGTTTTTTTCAGAGAAGTCTTCTTGTTCTAGACAGAGCTTCATCTTCATCCACAAGAAGCGTTACCAGTGGAAGGGATCCGAGGCCATGGCACAAGCTGGTGTTCCAGGGAGTGCTGTGCAAAAGCTTCCAGGGAGCACTGCATGCAGTGGTGGCACTGGAAGGCTTTGGAGTAATCCACTGCACAGCTATATCCATCAGAGAGGGAGGTCACTCTGAGAGTGGACTTCTACATCGCTCTCTTTTGGGAAACACTCTCACTGGCAGGTAGTCATGCCTCAGCTCCTTTCCAGAGCTACAGCATCTCAGCCAGTGGAAATTTGTACAGAGCCTGAAGGGAGACATGGTGCTCTGTAAACCCTCCAGCCCAGACTCCTTCTGTTGATCAGTGGCAGCATGCGTTGTACGTCCTGATATCAATGTGATGAATGTTGTGCTTACTTCTGCATTGTGCATGCCTGTATACTGAATATTGTCTGCTAGAAAGTAAATAACAGATGAGCAAATGGGGCTGTGACAACACTTCAGTGTCCATAATGTTTCCATCCACAAAATGCAGTAGTTATGCATCATTTTAACGGCAGGAATAGATAAGCAGTCAGCTATCCATATCTGGAAAATCAAAAAGGAAAGCAACATTAGAGGAAATAGATAGGCAGTGGGTGTTCAAGGGCAGTGAGTCATCCTTGCCACAAATAAGGCTCAGAATGAGGAATACTAATAATTAGGCAACATATTTCAAAAGTTCAGCTCTTTCCTCCTTTCCCACATTATCTTTTAGGCCCTGGGGATATTTCAGAATGACAATGTCTGCACTGTGAGGTAGACATGAAGAAAATCCACTCTGGGAAGAAATGACCAAGTAGCAGAGAAAAATAAATTTCTTTTTCCTGAAACTCAGGTGGCTCCCGCAGAGGAAACTGGTATGATGTTGGTCAACCAACAGAATGTACATACTCAAGGGAAGGACAAAGCCTGTGGCAACTGACCTCAGCACTTACAGGAAACATCAACAGCATCCCTTTTTCCCCTGTCCCCATGGTACTCTTTGGACATTCAACATCTCTGAGCATGACATAGTTAAGTAGTTCTAAAAGCTCTGAATCACAGAGGTGTTTGGACCTGTGCTGGGTAGAGACTAATCCCTTTCTCAGCTGGAACAAGCCTTAAACCACCAAACACGAGTTCTTGTGAAACTGCAGGGCTGCAGTGTCATCCCTGTTCGTTTCCCTCCTTCCCTGGGCTGCAGAGCTCTGATTGCAGCAGCCTGACTTCAAATACTGACAAATGTCATCGCTGACACTGCTATGGTGGGTGCACACCATCATTATATCTGTACGCATTTAGCCATCCCAGCATGATAAGAGAATGATTAGGAGAATAGTTAGAGAATAAATTAAAAACTCCCAGCAGTTTCCTGTGTGAAGCTACAAACTTACAGGCATATTTTTTCACAGCATTGCTAAAAAATGCCATTAGTTATACCTGTGAATACATGTTAGATTTGAACCCCTGGTGAGAATTTTTATTAATGTACAAATAAGTTAGGGCACTTATGCTGCTTAAAATGTAATTAACCATCTTCTGAAGATTAAGGGGGCATAATCATAAAAGAACTGCACTCTTGTGCATTTAATTCTTCTAATCTGCTTTATGTTGATGTTAGTGCAGAAGAATAATTACTGGTTTGCCTTAATAGTTTGGGTTTGTACTGCAGGAAGAAATTGTTACGGGATGTATTTTTAAACTTGAAATTTAGTAGGTTTGCATTGATGGGAGATGATGAAGTGCACTGAGAGATTAGAAAAAACTTGCTTCTTTTATACTGCTGCTGCTGTTGCAAATGCCCTGCAGTGGTAAAGCGGTGTTTGAGACAGCTTCATTCAACAGACAAAAAGAAGGAAGGGAGAGGCACACCCAGGGAACGACAAAGAGCAGTAAACTTTCAGTAATCTCTTTAAGTACTAATTTAAATACATAACTTGTCAACCAAGTCATGTAGAGATCCAACAAGATTTTTCAAGAAGCATGTGGAAACTCAGCAACCAACTCAAGGCAGAGCGAAAGACTTAATTTGCTGGGTTGTACCATGGGACCTGAGTTTGTGAAATGAACTCTAAAACTAAAGTAAATTAATGATTTTATATCATTAAAACATGCTATTGGAGTAGTCCGTCCTCCCAGGGCGGTCACAGTCCTGTGCAATGGTGACCAATATATTGGAAAAGAAGTTAAAACCTCTGCAATCGTAGAAACATGGTGGGATGACAGGATCCAGGTTACTCTCATTGCCGCAAGGCAGGAGCACAGACAGGTGGGGAACCTTAGATACCGAATCAGTGAAACCCATCTTCCCCAACAAAATGTTGCACAGATAGTCACTGGCAGGGAAACATTTATTGGTACCCTAACGCAGGGTAAAGATTCCAGAGGTAATGGAGTCTCTCCAAGAGGATGGGTGGTTGCTGACCAGGTGGTAAGGCAGTCTCTGTCACAAGCCTCCTTGCAACAACCTCTTCACAACTCCCATGAGTGCGGTTTTGCTGTGGAAAAAACGTGCGGGAGCAAATTCCACTGCTAGTTTGGTACCATCTCCTCCATGCCCAGTGTACTGAGTTCTGTTGCACCAGCTCCCCCAGGAGAGTCTGGGAGGGACAGATTCTCCACCTGGGCCTCAGCGAACACCCAGGGCCACATCAGCTGTGCTTCCCACAAGGGAAAGTCAATGGTTCTGTAAAATCACCATACGGGATGTGATGGTGCGATGGGGAAGCAGAGAGAAAGCCATCCTTGCAGACGGCGTAGTCATCGCCAGCTGTGATGCTGAAAGGGGTGTCCAGAGTATGACGTTGCCACTCCTGGTTTTCCCTTTCTTTTCTGCCTTCCACAGCAGCCTCTTCAGCCACCTCATGCTTTCTTTTTGGTGCTCTCACTCTTTAGCCCCGTGGAGCTGCAGGTACTGCTGACCTCTGCCTACTCTATGGTCACCAATGTGTCTGAGCTGCCTTGCCGCACTGCTAAGATCAGCACCACGCAGAGGGATCTCTTGAAGGCACTGGTCAACTTGAGCTTGCAGAAGCGTCTGGAAGGCAGCACCGTTAGCGTGCATGTGGTCGACCAAGGCTCGGCAAAGCTGGCTGCTGTCATCAGCTGCTGGAGCCAGAAGGTGGTTTTCCGCACGTCGAGGTAGGATCCGCTGCAGAGGGTTTGCAGGAGGCTGGCTTCCTGGCTGCTCGAAAGCTCATCCGCAGGGCGGTGGAGGAAGCAGAGCACATCCCCCAGGCGCCGCTCCCTCGTGCACATACACTCCAGTTCCACACGCAGGCGGGAGTTCCTCAAAAGTGTCTCCTCTTCGGTGCCCAGCTCGAGGTGGAAGGAGTGCCCGGCGGGTGGCTTCAGGGGCACAAGCAGGAGATAGACATAGTCATCGCTGCTGGCGTTCCCGCCTTCTAGGAAGCCGCCCACCCCGACAGCTGGCTGCAGCCGTGGCATGAAGGCATTGCCAGACAGGTTTTGGCAGACAGTGAGCAGGTCATTCACCAGCTCTTCCACAAACCTGCATTGCCGTTCCATATTGGGCATTGGCCAGGACAAGTTCTCGTCCAGAAACCTGTGCATTGGCAACGGGTCTTCCTCGTCTTCCTCCTCCTTCTCCTCAAGGCTTCTGGAGCTGCCATGCTTGCTGCTGCTTCCTGGCTCATGGATTCTCTTCCAGAGCCACCAGCAGAGCCAGAAGAGCAGGACCAGGCCTCCAGCAAAGGCCCAGAACTGCCACTGCTGCAAGGCAGCAGAAAGCAGAGCTCCCCTGGCCACCCGGCTCTGCTGCTGGGGGCTCTGCTCCATCCCTTCAAGCAGCTGAGGCATCTCCTGGCTCAGCTGCTCCGCATGCTGCTGCATGCGCCGTTGCGTAGCTGCACTCAGCTCATCTCCGACCTCCAGTGGCATCTGGATGATGCTCAGCGCCCACAAAGCGAAGTTTGTCACTGGAGCCATGGTCTGCAGGAGAGGGGAGAGAAGAGAGCTCAGTGGGGCTGGGTGGGGAGAGTAGGGATAAGAGCTGCAGGGAGCTGGGGGCCTGTAGAAGATGGGGTGAGGGAGGTGGGACGCGGCAAAGCCTGCGCTCAGCCCTGCCGCTGGCAGCACCGTGCCCTCTGGCCGTACTTGCCAGCCTTCCCTCGCTTGCTGGGAAATCAGTGTCACCCCGTCAAACAGACACAGTGTGGTGGTGGGGAGGACAACACGTCTGTCTCTGCCCAGTGCAAGCAGCCGCAGTGCCAGCAGGATCCGCAGCGAGGCGGAGGGTGGCGGCACTGAGGAGTGCTCCTGAGGCGGCGGGCAGCTGAGGGGAGCGGACAGCGGGCGGGAGGCTGCGGCGGCACCAGGGGGCTGAGGGAGCCCAGGTGGGCCCCGAAGAAGGGCGGGAGATCGGGAGATTTAAAGGCGTAACGGCCGGAGCTCTCCTTGTGTCCCTTCCTTATGGCAGTACCAGACAGGGCTCAGGTGCCAGTCCCGGCTTCACCAGCTCTACGAGGGGACAGCAAGTTCATCACAGTGGCCTTCAGGGCATGGGTGGAAAAGCCTGTGCCCATCGGGATCCAGGTGCAGAGCTGCAGGCGTTTGAGGTGGAAGCCGTCGTGTGGGACATGCCTGTCCATGTGCCTGAAGAACTGCACCTCTGCTACAGTGCAGCTCTCCAGACACCTCATGCTGCTGATAACCCCTGCCTCTGCCTTCTCAATGCTCATGGAGGTGCCTTGCCACACTCCAAGCATCAGCCCAATGGAGAGGCATCTCTTGAAGGCGCTGGTCAGCCTGGGCTTGCCTGAGACTGCAGCACCGTTAGCTGGCAATCGGCTAACTGACCAGCAGGCACAAGAGGAGGAGGCTTTCCCTTCTCAGCCATGCCTGGCAGAACCCTGGCAGCCAGATGGGCTCTCACACTGCATCCCACAGAGTAGCGCTGCCACCTTCCCAGATGTGCCAGTGCCACCTTCTCCTGTGTGGCTTTCCACCTACCAAAGCACTGCAGCTAAACCATGGTGGGCAAACCCATTGTTTTGGGCTGCCTCATTTTCAGGGCTAGGTCTTCAAGGGCTCCAGTGCTGCCTAATACTGCCCCAGGGGACACAACCTCTGAGTCCTGGAAAGCTTTGAACCCGCGAGGTGCAAGGGAGTTGGTCTCCAACTGCCACTAATTAGTGAGGGATTGTGTATCCAGCTCCACACAGAAAGAAAGGAGTCCACGTTCAGGGAAACCTCCCATCCCGTCGGAGCCTGACACTCCACAGAGGAAAAAGCAATGTGCAGAGCTGTGGTGGGTGGTGAGTTACTCTCATTGCCGCAGGGCAGGAGCACAGACAAGTGGGGGAGCCTTAGTTACAGAATCAGTGAAACCAGAGCCCACAGCATCAGCTCTTCTGCAAAATGCTCCCTGAATCTAGGGCGCAGAGCAGTCAGCACCCAAAGCCCATCTTCCCCAACAAAATGTTGCACAGATAGTCACTGGCAGGGAAACATTTGTTGGTACACTTACGCAGCATAAAGATTCCAGAGGTAATGGAGTCTCTCCAAGAGGATGATGGGTGGTTGCTGACCAGGTGGTAAGGCAGTGTCTGTCACAAGCCTCCTTGCAACAACCTCTTCACAACTCCCATGAGTGCGGTTTTGCTGTGGAAAAAACGTGCGGGAGCAAATTCCACTGCTAGTTTGGTACCATCTCCTCCATGCCCAGTGTACTGAGTTCTGTTGCACCAGCTCCCCCAGGAGAGTCTGGGAGGGACAGATTCTCCACCTGGGCCTCAGCGAACACCCAGGGCCACATCAGCTGTGCTTCCCACAAGGGAAAGTCAATGGTTCTGTAAAATCACCATACGGGATGTGATGGTGCGATGGGGAAGCAGAGAGAAAGCCATCCTTGCAGACAGCGTAGTCATCGCCAGCTGTGATGCTGAAAGGGGTGTCCAGAGTATGACGTTGCCACTCCTGGTTTTCCCTTTCTTTTCTGCCTTCCACAGCAGCCTCTTCAGCCACCTCATGCTTTCTTTTTGGTGCTCTCACTCTTTAGCCCCGTGGAGCTGCAGGTACTGCTGACCTCTGCCTACTCTATGGTCACCAATGTGTCTGAGCTGCCTTGCCGCACTGCTAAGATCAGCACCATGCAGAGGGATCTCTTGAAGGCACTGGTCAACTTGAGCTTGCAGAAGCGTCTGGAAGGCAGCACCGTTAGCGTGCATGTGGTCGACCAAGGCTCGGCAAAGCTGGCTGCTGTCATCAGCTGCTGGAGCCAGAAGGTGGTTTTCCGCACGTCGAGGTAGGATCCGCTGCAGAGGGTTTGCAGGAGGCTGGCTTCCTGGCTGCTCGAAAGCTCATCCGCAGGGCGGTGGAGGAAGCAGAGCACATCCCCCAGGCGCTGCTCCCTTGTGCACATACACTCCAGTTCCACACGCAGGCGGGAGTTCCTCAAAAGTGTCTCCTCTTCGGTGCCCAGCTCGAGGTGGAAGGAGTGCCCGGTGGGTGGCTTCAGGGGCACAAGCAGGAGATAGACATAGTCATCGCTGCTGGCGTTCCCGCCTTCTAGGAAGCCGCCCACCCCGACAGCTGGCTGCAGCCGTGGCATGAAGGCATTGCCAGACAGGTTTTGGCAGACAGTGAGCAGGTCATTCACCAGCTCTTCCACAAACCTGCATTGCCGTTCCATATTGGGCATTGGCCAGGACAAGTTCTCGTCCAGAAACCTGTGCATTGGCAACGGGTCTTCCTCGTCTTCCTCCTCCTTCTCCTCAAGGCTTCTGGAGCTGCCATGCTTGCTGCTGCTTCCTGGCTCATGGATTCTCTTCCAGAGCCACGAGCAGATCCTGAAGAGCAGGACCAGGCCTCCAGCAAAGGCCCAGAATTGCCACTGCTGCAAGGCAGCAGAAAGCAGAGCTCCCCTGGCCATCCATCTCTTGAAGAACCGCTGCGTGGGGCTCAGCTCCATCTCTCCAAGCAGCCGAGCCATCTCCTGGCTCAGCTGCTCCGCATGCTGCTGCATGCGCTGTTGCGTAGCTGCATTCAGGTCATCTCCGACCTCCAGTGGCATCTGGATGATGTTCAGCGCCCACAAAGCGAGGTTTGTCACTGGAGCCATGGTCTGCAGGAGAGGGGAGAGAAGAGAGCTCAGTGGGGCTGGGTGGGGAGAGTAGGGATAAGAGCTGCAGGGAGCTGGGGGCCTGTAGAAGATGGGGTGAGGGAGGTGGGACGCGGCAAAGCCTGCGCTCAGCCCTGCCGCTGACAGCACCATGGCCTGCCCAGTGCGCTGTCCCGAGCGCCAGGCCCTCGCTGCAGGGTCAGACCACCCTCCCCGGCGGCCACGTTCCTGCCCCGGCTCTTGTCCAACCCAGCCTCCCTTCATGTGCGCACTCACCTCTGGCCCAAGCTGGATTGGGATATTGGTGCCTGTGGTTGCCCCGGGTAACCCCCTGTATTGTGACATGGCTTTTGTGATGTCCCAGGCGCCAGCGTGCATCACAGTCATGCCCTCACCTCTCCTCCCCTCTCCAGTTGCCTTCAGCTCAGTTTACTTGTCCCATTTCCCTTTCCTTTTTTCTCTCCTTCTTTTTGCTTTCCTTTTTTTCTCCTTCCTCTTCTTTCTCCTCCTCCAGTCCATCTCTCTTTTCCCTTCCTCTTCTTCCCTTTTTCTTCTCACTTATGCCTTCCTCCTGCCCTATTCCCTCATCCAAACCTTTGATGAATATATCGAATAGTCCACGCACCAGCATATGAAAACGGAAGTTTGGAGAGAAGTCAGCTGGAAATCAGGCTGCCTCCTGGTGGTGAAGTGGAACAGCAAGGAAGCAAGTCATGAGACACCATAATTTAGGTACTGTTTTTGTCAGAGAAACCATCACTATGTATTAAAATACATTCACACACATACATAGAGTATGTGATAACTCCGTCTCTGGCTGCTCAGCATACTTACAGCAATTGCTCTTGGTTGAAGCAGTTTCCAGATAAGTTACTTTTGCCCGTTGCATCATCTTGCATTAAGGAGACACTAAAGCAATCGGACTTTTTGCCATGAAATCTCATGTGCACTCTTAATAGGATGGTGCGCAGATGCCATGTTCCATTTCTAGGGCCCTCTGCTCACAGTTGTTAGAAGAATTGCACAGACCTTTTTTTAACTACTGAAGAACTGTATAGAGCTCTCTCATATATTTTCCAGCTAGCAACATGCAATTAATCATCACATGAGATAAAAGGCTGCTTCCATATGTCTTCTGATGCATGCCACATTTACAGGGGTCTCTGCCATGGATTTGCATACCTTCTGTGAGATGCTAAGAGAAGAAAAGAAAGATCAACCTGTTGTTCACCCTGCAAACTTGTGAAGGTAGACAGACAGTGCTGAAGATAACCAAACTACTCCATGATATGAAATCCTTCGCCACCCTCTTGCTGCTGGTGAAATAAAGGAAATATGCAGCTTCTTTATTAAAATAAATGAATAATAACTGAATAATGAATATCAGTGATTAAAATCCCCAGTATCACAGCCCCATCTAATGGACTGGCTGAAAGATATTCAAAGGACCTGCAAAGACTCTATCTGTTCTCTTGCAAAATAAGTTATCATGATAAACAAGACCCCGTGGTGTATTAAACTCCTAATTATGGGCACAGGAGGCATTTTCTCTGAAAATTAAAAAGGTTGCAAAATGGCTACAGCCTCTGGGATGCAATTCGTAGAAGCAAAATATAGCTCAGTGTTGGTGACTCTTTATCTACTGCCTTCAGTGTTCTCTTGGCACGGATTAGCGTGGAGAGGGGAGTCTCCGTATTTCTTAGTAGTGTTATTGTTATGCCAATGACTCTGGAACAGCATAATCCTACAGAGCAGTGCAGGCCCAAGGGAAAAGACAAGGAAATCACTGAGAGAAGAGAGATACCAGTTAATCCAGGCTTCATTTTCTATTGTACATTTGAGCCTTTTTTTTCTTTTTTTTTCTTTTTTTTTTTTTTTTAAGTTTTAGGAAAAAATATCAGGCAATGTGTGGCTTCCACAGAAATGGCTTGGCCTGCAGTGTCAGTTTAGGGGAAGCCCAGCCTCAGGGCTGCCTCTGATACATGCTGTGTGACACATCTACGTAAGTCTGCCTGAAATGCTGTTATGCTGGTACCATCATGATCATAAGGCTGGTTACCAACCTTTCCCATTTTAGAACCAAAAACCTGTGGATTAGACCGCACAAAACACAGTTACTAACAACAGTATGCTGAGAGGAACAAGCATGCTGACCAAGCATGAGATTCCCATTTGAATGGTGTCAGTCTCCTTTCTGGAGCTGTACAAAACATTCACAAGGAAACACTTCAGGATTAATTAGGGAAATGTTTCTGCTTGGGTTAATGGCTTTGCCCAGAGGCTGACTTTTCTGGCATGGATTGATTCACACTGGAGGAGCAGCAGGGGCTGACAGTGCCACTCCAAGAGCGGGACACCACAGCGGGCTGTGTGGTCACAGGGACAGGGTATGCGGGTCCAGGCAGCTGTGCCCAGATGCACAGCCACTGGTGACTGAGCTTTACATCACCTCCTGCAGAGCCACCACAAAACAGGAGCAGAAAAGGCAGGCGGACAGCACCATTCCCATTACTGAGCAGCACCGTCTTTCCTGATTGCCACGTGTGGAAGAACTGTCCTAGCTAATTAGAAGGTCATTAGGGAGGAAGAGGCTGAAGCAATCAGGATTTCTAGATAGTCTGTGCCTCAAATTCAGGTCCTGCCTGCGGTGCCCCAGCTCATGCCTGGCTCTGGAGCGCTCATCAGAAAACAGGGGCATCTAGTGGCTGTGTCAGAAATTTCAATAAACATCATCATTCCCTTGAAAAGATGTAAGAATTTGCCTTGTTCTTCTCTCAGCTCTAAAAATAAAAAATATTTTATTCCATAACATTACCCAAAGGAGAAGGGAGAGGGACAAATCCTCACTAGGTTTCTTGCTCTCGGAGCAGCATTTCCAACCTGACTGTGATGCTCTGCACTGGTGTAACCAGATTAAGTGAAGCTGCTGCTGATTGCTGCTGCTGCGGCTGCTGCTCTGGAGAGCCAGACCTGCTGCCCTGGGACCCAAATCCCGTGCTGATTCATTGCAGGGGAAACGTTGCATCTCTCTGTGTTGACTGAGACATCTCAGGCAGCGTTTGCAGGCAGCAACTGTTTGCAAAGGTCTCCAAGGCTGACTGCTCCCAACCTTTGACCCATGTGCAGTGACTGTGCCCTGAGAGCACGGTCACTGTGAGTAATATCCACACTGGTCTGGGCTGTGCAGCCACCGGTGCTAATGAAGCATTGTACTTGCTGATGATCAGCCTCCAGCAGTGCTGAGCTGTAGTCCAGTGTGGCCAGGTCACCGGACCTGTACACCACACTGCAGTGAGTTAGGGGCAGGGAGGGAAAGCAAGGACTAATGTGTGTTTTAATCCTGTGGCTCCTGCTGCCCAGCTTTACCCACTCAGCTGTAGACCCTGTGACACCAGGGCAGAGCAAGACATTGCAGCAGCTCCCTCTTCCCTGTTCTAGGTAGGTGGCCTGTGCTTTCCTTTTGGACAGGCACCTTCCAGACTCCCAAGCAGTTTTTATGCCTGCAGGGAATGAGTGACATGATTGGAAATGCAGGTAAGGAAATATTGTTTACTTTAATAGTAAGGATATGTTGCATCCCCACATATAGTTCCCTTATGCAAGGCTCTCAGTCAACACATGCCTGAAAAGCAGTCCTTGCACACAGTACTTTTCAACCTATTCACATTCTAGGGCTTGCAAATGTGACTATCTGGTAACTAATTGCCCCCTGGCAGTGACAGCTTTCAGTCCCTCTTGCTCCATTAGGTTCCCATCAGCATCACTGGCTTCATGTGATCTGAATTTGTCTACTTCCTAATGTATGGACAGAGCTGGCATATTGTGAAGGGACTATCACATCGGTGAGTCCTGTGTTTTCCTATTTAGCAGCTAAACAGAGGACAGCTGAGTCTCCTGGGCTGTCAGGCATCTAACAAATGCAAAATTTATTATTTTATTAAGCAAAAGGAATAAGGGAGAAAGCACAAAGCAAAAAACTGAATGCTGAATGTTAATAGGGCTGTTACTGCTATGCAATTCTCTACAGAAAATCAAAGCCAAACGATAATACTAGAAGGCTGTAATTTTCCACTGCGTTGTAGGTAATTCTCCCCGGCGTGGTGGGTCAGGGCCTGGTGTCTTGGAGCATGCACCTTAAGTGCTAAACAACAACATATTTCCTTATTAAGCAAACATTTACAAATTAGTCTTGTTTTCTTAACTGGACATCGTGGTACAACAGCAAACAGGTTTTGTAAGAAACATATTTTACAAATTTTACAAAAGAAAATCCCTCAGGGCTTAACAAGTATAACAAGTATAACAATTTAGTTTGATCAACAAATTTACTATGCACACTTATTACAGTCCCAAAAGTGAGAGGAGGAGAGAGAAAAACATTCACAGCTGGTTTTCCCTTCTCTGGTCACTTTGGTGTGCTTAGAGGATTTATAATTTTGCAAGGTCTGTACGTGCTCCCTGAGCCATGACTCAACTGGCAGGTAAACTCCAAAGCCTACATTCACCAGGCAGCTTGTTTTCCTCATGGATGTGCATATTATGTATAAATACTATTTATTTTGGTAAATTAGAAGGCTGGCACTCAGCTAAGGAAGGAGAGGTCTGCAAGGTGGTTACAGCTGTGACTGCCATCCAGGTGGACACAGCCAAGCTTGGCTCAGGTGAGTGCACCCAATCCAAGCTGCAGTGGGTCTGTGTAGGAGGGAGCTGCCCGGAAAGGTGGGGAAACACATCAGCCATGAGCCCATGCTCAGCTGTGGGTGGTTGCAGCAGAGGGTTGGAGTTAGCTCAGATGTGTCATGAGGAGTCACAAATCTCCTCCTGTTCCTGCTCTGCAAGAAACAGATTTACAGAGATGATAAGTATTTGAAAACTTTGGTTATCTGCTGCCTTGTGGGCATTTTCATGCACATACTCAAATGCACACAGAAAAAATGCACACAGATATGATGTGCCAGGTGAAGTAACTTTGATAACAATTTTGACAGCAAAGCTTTGAGCTAAATGACTTTTAAACAAGAGTTCAGCCTTGAGATCAGTTACAGCACAGTTATATGTGAACACGGACATTTTTTATTTGCATCCCTGTTACAATATAGAAAATCACTACCACAGGTCCGTGCATTCTGCCTCCCATTGGTGCATGCCTGAGGCGGCTGTGTGAGCACAGACCATCCCACAGAGAAGCAGCTCTCCAGCCTGCTCTTCCTTTCCTAGTGGCTCCAGCCAGGTGCATGGATCCAGACATCTTTTAATACCTTTAATTAAAAAAAAAAGAAGATAAAACAATGCATGAATTTGATGGAGAAGCTGGCTTGCTCTGCTCACTCCTTTTAAGAGGAGCTGGAGGTGCGTGCAAGCCCAGCAAGGGTCCCTCTTGCTGGAGTTGGTGGCGTGGACAGTGCTCCCTTTCCAGGAAGCTGTCATACCTGCCAAGATGACACCGGGGACTTGCTGCTTGAATGTGCAGGTGCATCGTGGGTGGAGAAAGCACTTGGCCATTGGGTTTGTCTCCATTGGTTGTTCTGAGTTCACCTTCATCTCTGCGGTTGTTAACCTGATGTAACACTTGGTTTCCTTATGAGCAGGAATTTTGATGGCAAAGGGTAGGAATCAGTCACAATAGGCAGGGCTTGCTTCTTGCTCCCACTTTTCCTCTGCAGCAGTGAGCATGATGTGGCCCCATACAATATATAAGCACCCTCAGTAATGTCTCAACACTGAAAAGGAGTTTTAATATTAACAATCCTGGAAAGGCTGTATTTACTGTAGTGAGCTTAAGAAACCCTCCAGCCCACTAAGAGGTTGACCTGGCAAACAGCTCCACCTCTCCAAGGCCAAGCTGCTGACAGAAACAGGTAATGGGCAATGTCCCCTGCCATGGCATCCAGCCACATGCTGCCATGCAGCCAGGATAGCTGTTCTCCCAAGTCAGCTCTCAAGCTCGGCCAAGAGCTTGATATTGCGGGAACGGCAACGAGCTACCACAGATTACTCACAATAATTAAATTTGGGACCACGCTTTTCTCTTGGCAATCGTCCACCAACACGCTCAGTCACCACGGCTCAGGTGACAACGCTGCCATGTGTTAAGCTGCAGGAACCCACTTGCATGTCTGAGCTGCAGTGATATGCTAATATTTTAAACATTTTGATCTATTACTTATCCTACAGCTAAACAAAAAGTTTTTTTTTACCTACTTTTAATTTCTTTTCCATGCTGCTGAGAGCAGTCGGCATCTGCCGCGGTGATGAACGACCTTGCACAAGCTTGTGTAAAAACCAGCAGTTCTTGGCAATCGAATTCACTGGTGCCTGCTCTGCTTTCTGCAGCAGAAGCCGCGGGTGCTCTGTGCCAGTTCCTCATTGATCATTGCGGACACTGGAAAAAAATACCTGTTCCCATTGGATTTGGTCAGAATCTGCCATGTACTTTGTCGAGTGTGAGACTGAGCCTGAAGCAGGGAAGCTTTTTACTCTGCTATGAGTCTCATCCATTTGTTCGCATTTCCAGCTCCTTGATAACACACCCGAGGCTACGATCTATCAAGGTCATTGCCTGCTTTCCTCCTGGGAAGCTGATCCTGGTCTGTCAGTGTGACGGGAGAGGCAATGGCTGTGTGAGGACCTGTATGAAACAGTAACCTGCGGAGACTAAAGATACTGTCACTCTTACAAAAAACCCACCTTATCCCTGCGTAACAGAGGTGCAAAGAGGAGGGTTAATGGGAAGCTCACAAATCTGTCTGTCCCAGCAGCCACTTTCAGAGCTGGTTGTTTGATTTCTAAACTCTAATGGAACTGTGAGAGAGGAAAGGCTTCCGGCTTTCAGCAAGGAAAGGATTTTTATGGTCACAAATGATCAATCTGCACTCTGCTCTGTTGGTTGCAGAGAGGAGGCGAGATCCCAGGGTCCAGCCCTGTGGCTGGGATCACAGAATCACAGAATCACAGAATGTTAGGGATTGGAAGGGACCTCAAAAGATCATCTAGTCCAATCCCCCTGCCAGAGCAGGAACACCTAAATCAGGTCACACAGGAACATGTCCAGGCGGGTTTTGAATGTCTCCAGAGAAGGAGACTCCACAACCTCTCTGGGCAGCCTGTTCCAGTGTTCTGTCACCCTCACTGTGAAGAAATTCTTCCTCACATTTATGTGGAACCTCCTATGTTCCAGCTTACACCCATTGCCCCTTGTCCTATCACTGGATGTCACTGAGAAGAGCCTGGCTCCATCCTCATGACACGCACCCTTTACATATTTATAAACATTAATGAGGTCACCCCTCAGTCTCCTCTTCTCCAAGCTAAAGAGACCCAGCTCCCTCAGCCTTTCCTCATAAGGGAGATGTTCCACTCCCTTAATCATCTTTGTGGCTCTACGCTGGACTCTCTCGAGCAGTTCCCTGTCCTTCTTGAACTGGGGGGCCCAGAACTGGACACAATACTCCAGGTGTGGCCTCACCAAGGCAGAATAGAGGGGAAGGAGAACCTCTCTTGACCTACTAACCACTCCCTTTCTAATACACCCCAGGATGCCATTGGCCTTCTTGGCCACAAGGGCACATTGCTGGCTCATGGTCATCCTCCTGTCCACCAGGACCCCCAGGTCCCTTTCCCCTACACTGCTCTCCAGCAGGTCAGCTCCCAACCTGTACTGGTACATGGGGTTGTTCTTCCCCAGATGCAAAACTCTACACTTGCCCTTGTTGAAATTCATTAAGTTTCTCCCCGCCCAACTCTCCAGCCTATCAAGGTCTCGTTGAATGGCAGCACAACCCTCTGGTGTGTCAGCCATTCCTCCTAGTTTGGTATCATCAGCAAACTTGCTGAGGATACATTCTGTACCCTCATCCAAGTCGTTGATGAAGATATTAAACAACACCGGTCCCAGTACCGACCCCTGAGGGACTCCACTAGTCACAGGCCTCCAACTAGACTCCGTCCCATTAACCACAACTCTCTGGCTTCTTCCCTTCAGCCAGTTCATAATCCACCTCACTACCTGATCACTAAACCCATACTTTATCAGCTTATCTACAAGGATGCTGTGGGAGACAGTGTCAAATGCTTTACTGAAATCAAGATAAACCACATCTACCGCTCTACCATCATCTATCCACCTAGTTATTTCCTCATAGAAGGCAATAAGGTTGGTCAAACATGACTTACCCTTGGTAAAACCATGTTGACTGCTCTTAATGACCCCCTCATCCTTGATGTGCCTTGAGATCGTGCCAAGAACAAGCTGTTCCATCACCTTTCCAGGGATGGAGGTGAGGCTGACCGGTCTATAGTTACCCGGGTCCTCCTTCTTGCCCTTCTTATAGATTGGAGTGACATTTGCTATCCTCCAGTCCTCAGGCACCTCTCCTGTTCTCCATGACTTACCAAAGATGATGGAGAGTGGCCTAGCAATGACCTCTGCTAGCTCCCTCAGCACCCTTGGGTGCATTCCATCTGGTCCCATTGATTTATGGATATCCAGATTGCTCAACTGATCCCTAACCCAATCCTCATCTACCAAGGCAAACTCCTCCTTTATCCTGACTTCTTCTGGGGCTACAGGGATCAGGGGCTCCTGGGGAAAGCCTGCAGGAGTAAAGACAGAGGCAAAGAAGGCATTCAGCACCTCTGCCTTCTTTATATCCTCTGTCTCTAGGGCACCCCCCTCATTCATCAGTGGGCCTATATTGCCTCTAGTGTTTGTTTTATTAGCTATGTATTTGAAAAAGCCCTTTCTATTGTCCTTGACCTGGCTTGCAAGGTTAAGTTCTAAGGAGGCCTTAGCTTTCCTAATTGCCTTTCTACATCCTCTGACAACTGTCCTATATTCCTCCCAAGTGACTAGCCCCTCTTTCCATGATCCATAAATTCTTTTTTTCCACCTAAGTTTGCCCAGCAGTTCCTTGTTTAACCATGCTGGTCTCCTAGCTCCCTTACTTGATTTCATACCCATTGGGACACTCTGATCCTGAGCTTGCAAGAAGTGGTCCTTGAATGTTGACCAACTATCTTGAGCCCCTTTACCATCTAGCACCCTGTCCCATGGGACTTCCCTTAACAATTGATTAAGGAGGCTAAAGTTGGCCCTGCGGAAGTCCAGGGTTCTGGTCTTGCTTGGTACTCTATTCCTCCCACACAAGATCCTGAACTCCACCATCTCATGATCACTGCAGCCAAGGCTGCCATCGACCATCACTGCTTCAACAAGACCCTCCTTGTTGGTAAGTACAAGATCCAGCAGCGCTTTCCAGATTTTTAATGCTTTAAGTGATCTTCCTAATCACCCTGTCTGAATTCCTACATGACAGGGACCAAAGGAGCTCCCCCAGCCCCTCCTCAGCAAGGCTGTAGCTTTGGTTTACATTGACAGCTTATTTTCCCAAAAGATATCTTTCCTGAAATGATTGAAATGTAGAACTGTGTTTGTTCCCTAGCACTGGCACAGGCTGTGGGCAGCCCATCGATGCCCTCCAGCCAGGTCTGAATGGTGGGATTCAGGAGTGCTGAGGATGCTGCAGTGTGCTACAACGTTGGTGCCTCACTTTCCAGACTGGCTGGGTTCAGTGGGGATAATGGCCCACAGTTTTCACGGCTGTTCCCTCCCCGGTGCGCTCAGACACTGGACATTTTCATGCATGAATCTGCTCCAGCTCTTTCTCATGGGTGGAAGCCCTTCATTCCTCCCATGGTGCTGCTGCTGCTTCTCCTCCAGTGCCCAACAGTGATGTCTTAGCAGAGCTGCACCACTGCAGCTCTAAAGCCACTGTGCTGCGGAGCTGCACTCGCCTGCAGACAAAGACATTGCTTTGCCAAGGAGATAGGGATGGACCTCATGACTTGGAGCACTCAAACAGGCCCCTTCCCAGGAGCCCCATCCCATCCTCTTTCTCACATGGTGAATGTGCCTCAGGGGTGGCTTTCTGGCCTGCTCCCCTATATCCTATACAATGACTATTAAAGCTTTTCTTGTGACAATAGGCACAGGACTTTACTTGTGAGAAGGTCCAGAACTATTTGCATGGGATTTTCATTCATCTCTGTCCTCCAGCCCTAACACCACCAGTAGCATGGTTTGCAGCATTGGCCCAGAAATCTCCTCCAGCATTGTATAGTGCTGTGCAAGAGCACTATAAGTTATTGCAGATTTCTGCTCAGACAGGACTTTGATTAGAATTTCGCTCATATTATTACAAACTCCCATCCCTCACATCCTTCCAGTCCCCTTCCCTGGCTGCAGAGTTCAGCCAGGGCTGTCTTTGCTGCATTTAATCAGCCTAGGCGTATTAACTACAAATCCCTGCAACAATTTAAACACTTAGGTCTCATATATGTGCCCGTAACTGATGATTACTCATTTTTTTTACTTGGAAATTTATCAAGAGGATTGAATAATTGTCCAGCTCCCCACTCAGGTTGGCATTGGAATGAATTATATTAATTTCCAAAGTTTTCATAGTGATCTGAAACATCCCCATCAGTGTTGTATAGGGATGTCTTACAAACAATAACATTTACTGAAGATGTCAGTGTGAGGTATAAGAGTATGATAACTTCATTTTAATGAAGAAGAACTGAACCCTGATATTTTCAGTCCCAGGCCAGCAATCCAACTTGCTCTCTTCACTGTGCTATCTTCACAGACTTCACCACAGTCATGGAACTGAGGGGCTGCAGTGTTCATTTCTGGATTACAGTCCCTTTTACACATCAGTGGCATCTTTTTCACCATTGCTGGGGCATACATTTCAACAAATAAATGTTTAAATGGAGATACAAGGCGTATGCTCCCCCCAAATGTGTCAGTGTTCATGCTGTTCATTCAAAAATGCACACACAGTTACACTAAGGGAGCAAGGATCACAACAGACTAAGCTTGCAAAGCTGCTAGTCATGTAAGGTGTCTTAATTTCAGAAGGTCCCTTGTGAAATACCTCCAGGGCCTTACTTAGAGAGGACGAGTGCTTAGACCTCTCTGTCAGACATACTGCCTTAGCCCATTTCAGGTTGAGTGACTGGCTATGGAAAGTGCAGCCCTGCACAGGACTTGCTTGTAGCAAGGGTCAGTATTACCAATTGCTAAACTAAAAGTTGGCCAATGGCTTCTAGCATATCCAAGCCTGAATTTTGCCAAGATATTTATATACCAATAGCAGCAGGAAAATAAAATAAAATAAAATAAAAAAGATAATTCAGAGCATAGTAGGGGCTGGGTCTGTCTTTAGCTCCTGGAATGGTTTTGCCCAGGGCTAATTTTGTAGCAGAGTGACACAGGACTGTGTACAGAGCTTATCTGGGGGAAAATAGAAACAGTCTTATTACACTAGTAATAAAAATGTCTGTTTCTATGTACACAGATCTTAGAAACTCTTCTAGTACAAAATTAGCTCTGCTTTTGTGTCATCACTTACAACACTCAGTTCTGACAGTTGGTGAATAGCTGACCTGTATCTGCACAGCCTACTTCTCTAATTATATTTAAGAGACTAGAATGGTGGCTTTAGAGGCAGAATTTTGGAGAATATTTTAAGAATCATACTGGCTAATCCTTTGCTATAATCCCATAAACAGTGTGGGCTATCATTCCAGAAAGAGTCCTCAATTTCCATACTAGCCCTGCAGCAATAGGAAAGGTAATAAATATTCCTCTCTCTCTCTTCACTCAGGCTCATTTCCCTCTGACAATGTTTTTAAAATATAGTCCTGCAAATATGTCGAACTCAGAGTTTTGTCAGGACAGCTGTTAATCGTAAGGAAAAGATGCCTTTTCTGATGGATGTTTCTGTTATTACAATTGAAGTTTTGTCTCTTGAAATTAAGAAACAGTAATTAAAGTATTTAGTGCCATGGGCTGATAGAATTGTTTTGACACTGGTTCTTAAAAAAATTGAAGTACTCCATCTTCCTTCCCTGCACTGTCTTATACAGGGACATCAGAAAAATAATTGAGAAATGTAAGCCATCTGTGGCTATGCTTTGATTACATTTCAGGTGGCCTTTAAGGGTTAAGAAACATCTGGCACTTTTTAAAAAGTAGTGTTTGTGAGGAAAATAGAGAAGAGAATATTGAAGAGATGTGGTAAACAAACAACCATCATGAAGGCAGCAAATGTACCACGGAAGATTTTTGTTTGCTGGTATAATGAAACATTCAATATCCTTAGGAAAAGCTGTAAGAAGTGGACAAATGGGGTAACTGTAAAGACGTAGGCTGGAGATAATCCTTCAGTTTCTGGTCTGCTG
This sequence comes from Podargus strigoides, assembly GCA_028020825.1. Taxonomy (NCBI): domain Eukaryota; kingdom Metazoa; phylum Chordata; class Aves; order Caprimulgiformes; family Podargidae; genus Podargus; species Podargus strigoides. The sequence goes on along the minus strand of CM051624.1, from coordinate 6,500,196 downwards.
TGGGTTCCCTTCATGATCATTACAAATGACATAACTCTGCCCTACTTTTTCCTTTGTAAAGGAGACTAGTATTGAGATGCTGCAGGGCTTAACTCTTTCTTATGTGTATAGTCCTACACAAATAGGTGTACATGTATGTAGGCACAGTATTTTGGGGTGGTTCAGAAGTGGATGAACAAGAATAAAAGTCAGCTAGGGTGCCAGGGATGCTTGATGGACGTGATGCAGGCCACGACAGCAAGTGTACACTTGTGAAGAATATGGAAACTCCTCTCTGGATCCATTTTGTTTCCCTCTCTCCAAAAATATCAGGAATGGAGCTGCCAAACTGTAGCAGACTTTTCTGGATTTACTGCTGAATGAAACCTCCTGGAGAGTATGAAGATCCTTGTGTATCTGGGTATTTGCTGCTTTTTCATGCTGTTTGTCAAAAGGAAGCTGGTCATAAGACAAGCTGGGCTATCACCTCCCCTGGGGAAGGGAGCAACCCCAGGGCAGAGGAAGAAACGAGCAGCAGAGCAGTACAGGAACACCCATCGCTCAGTATGTCCAAGGTGTCAGCTCCAAGGTGCAAGACACTAAACTGCCCTAATTTGCCCTGGAGAAACATTTCGGAAGTGGAACAATTAAGTCCCATTCCTTCAAAAAGACTGGGCTATTTAAGAACAGTCTTGATGAAGGGAACCTTGATCTAGAAAATCATCTTCTTTGAGGGTACTACGTATTAGATGGTCTTACGTGCACATTTAAGTGCTTTTCTTGAAGCTGATGCTCCCAGATAAAAAAAGCAAGACAGAAAAGAGCAAATGGTTTTGAGCATGAAACAGAATCAAAGAAACAGTCAGCATGGCCCTGTGCTAGCGATAGCATTGGAGATGGGGGTTGGCAAAACGATAGCCGTGAAAGCACCAGGCTCTGGGTCTTGTGAGCCTGAGAGGAGGTGACAGAGATGTATAAAGATACAACTGGAGTGTTAGATACGTGGCACTCAGGATCTGTCATTTCAGGAGAAGCTGACAGGCTGAAAGCTGTGGATGAGGCTTTTTTTTTTTTGTTTTAGTTCAGAGCTTGTGGATATAATTATGACAATTTTCATAAAAGTCAAGTCCCATGTACAATTTAATGGGGCTTGGCGGGCGGGTTTGGGAACACTTGGTGTGTCAGAGCAGCAGAGGAGTGCTGGAACACAAGCTGCTGCTTGTGGGGCACATGAAAGCCAGAGCACAGGAGCTCAGATAGCAATGGCAGTGCCCTGGCCCTAGCACTTGGTTTCTGAAGCAACACGTGGGCTTTCCAATGAAAGATGTCTAATTCTCAGTATTTCTGAGCACCCACCTTCAGAGCTAGATCTCACTAAATGCTGACAGCTCTGGAAACCTCGTCAGCTCCTTAAGGAACACAAGAGCACTCCTGCAAACCCCACCACCACTGGGTTTTTAGGAGTCCATTGGGCTGAGTGCTGAACTCAGTCCTGTCAGGAGTCAACATGAGCCATTGTCACCTACCAAAAGTGGCTCTCATTCCTCTGTGGATTTCTTCTCACCGCCCCAGGTCTTGACAACCAGAAGAGGTGAGTGGAGAGGATCTCAGCAGGCTTCCTCTCTGCCACGCTGCTGGATGGTGCTCAGCACTTCTCAGGAATAGCTTTATTACCAAGAGAAGGTGGTGACCAAGTGTAAACAACCCTGTCCCCTATGGGGAAAAAGCCAGGCTTGAACTGTTAAGGGAGTTGATGCCCTCATAAGATTATTCTTCTTGCCCAGTAACAAGTAAACCAAATATATCTTCTAAATTGCTGAGGGATGGAAGATTGATTGTTTGTTTGTTTGTTTTTACTGGGCTGCAAGTTTTCTGGTAGCAGTGGAGAGGAGGAGTTAGAAAAAAAGGGATTTTGGTCAAATTTGGGGTGAACGATTACAATACAAGTTCCTATTATCTGAGGCCATTCAGAGCCATGAGTGAACTAAACCCTGCAAGTGTAGGCTGTGTTTTTAATGTGACCATAATTGAAGCAGTGGGCAGTTGTGCACACTGGGAATTCATTTGGAGCACTTCTACTTAAGTACCTCAATACAAAATTAAGGCCTAACTCTGGGCCCCTCAGAGGGAAAATTCTGGCTTATCCTCTGCCTACATACACTCAAATTAATGCATAATGCAGAAAGTTTTTGCTTCTCTCTGCCTGTCCCTTTCTCTTTCTCACACACACACATGCACGCACGCAGCTAACTCCCACACAAGTTCTGTGGGGAAATTACAGCCTGCTCATGTCACTCCCTTCTTTGTCACTGAAATAGTGCCATAGGTCTGGAAAGTACTCTCTCTGTGCAGTACCAAACTTTTTCCAGCTCAGGAAGATCTTACTTTGATAATACATAAATTAGTTTTCTATGTAAAACAATGGATTTTTTTTTTTTTCTTCCAAAAACTGGATTGCAGCGACACTAGTCATAAATTTTAGCTTTCATGTTGGCAAATCTTTGGGAACTAGGCATGAAGAACCAAACTTTCTGTTGTCAAATCGCATTAACTCCAGGATTTCTCACAGGCAAATTGTGTCTTGAACGCTCTGCATGATTCACAAAAAAAAGCCTTTCTCCGTGTAAAGCATCAGCTCCCATTAAGGAGAAGAAATAAACCTCTGCATGCAAAAGATGTGAGCACGTGGCTTATGAATAATCAGAACAACTTTAGAAAAATCACCTCAGAGCATGGCAAACAGCAATGACACACTCAGATGAGTCTCTGATCCTGCAAGACCAATGCAAGCAGCCTCCTCTTGGTGTTGAAGAGGGGGCACAGCTCATGGCTAGTTATCGGGGCAGTGAGAGGGATGTTTAGCCTGGTGAACCTGCAGGGAATCTCAGTGGTGGAGGTGAGCAAGGGGCAAGAACAAAATCAATGCTCAGCAGGAGCCAGTGCAAGTGGCTGCCAAGGGACAATGGTGGAAAGGTTGGAGGTAGGTAGCAGTGTAGGAGATATGTAGAGATGGGCTTGAAGAAAGCTCCAGTACTTGCTGCCATCATACTGCAAAATGGAAGACTTTGTCCTCTCTCCTGTCCACTCTGGGTGTCATCTACTGTCCTGCTAGATGTGTGCAGTATGGAAAATTACATTTCCACAGATGATAGGGAAGTAGTTGTGATTTGGACCCAACTTTGGAGGTCTTGCCCCTTAGACAGGGTTAATGGAAACCCTAAGAAACATTCTGTGGAGGGTTTTTTTGCCCATCACAAGGTGAATACCCCCAATGGTTTCTTGATCTCTGAGTTTATTATGACTTCTCTCTATCAATCAGATTCTGAATGTTAATGATTCTTTACTAATTTTAGCCCCCAGACAAGTATTTCTGTCCTCAGCTCTGAACATCTGATTGGGTCTCTTACGGTTACTCAGCCAGGCTTGAGAAATTGGAGAACTGCACAACATTCCTGAGTAAAACATATCAGCGTTGTCTTGTATATCTCAGATACTTTATTCCTCCAACACCACAAGGGAAATTCATGAAGCACATGATTTTGGGTGTGGAAAATTCACCATTTTTCTTCACATGAAAATGCAGCATGGTTCTCCCAACCTTTCCTCCAGGACATTTGGGAAGGCACCACCAGAACTTCAACAGAAAAGGTCTCCATGGAAGATAATTCCTTGGCCTTGCATATCAGAAAATGACAGTGTTCAAACATTTGTGTGCAGGTAAAAAACACAAATCAGTGAATACGGTTCAGACTCCTTGCAGCCAAATTAAGTAGAAAATGAAATATTTTAAGAAGCATCCTATGGTAAGTGAATTTGAATTAGCTGCAAACATGGATGATTTTCTTCCAGTTGCCAGACCACACAGAATAGCTGCTTGGATTTAATTCTCCCTTTATATCACATGTGTCTTTCCTTTATTTCCTGGCATAGATAGATGTGTGATTAAAGTATCACTTTTGATATCTCAAAAAAGCTGAGGAAAGGAGACTACACTATAAATCATAAAAATCCTCCTTTCCACTTGTTTGCGAGTTTTAGACAGCTTTAAAATTTTTCTCTTGTGCTTACAGCAAACTGTAACAGAGAGAAAACATAAAGTGTAATAGGTATTATTTTTAGAGTCCTGGATTTATGAGATCAGTTTATAGGGATAATTTTGACAACAAATGCAAAGTCATTACTTGCTATGAAGCCATTAGATTAAATACCACTTAAATTTGTTACTTATTTGTGCTAACAGAAGTGAAAAGATGGCATCCAACCAAGCTGGTCACTGACTTTTTTCACATTGCTTTTTTTGAGCAGAATATCCCCAAATTCTACCTCCGTTGGTACGTCGGCTGCAGCTACTCCCAGAATTACATCCTGCCTGTCGAAGTTCAAGACCACCGGCAGTGCTGGGAGCCCTTGGGTGCTGAGGGCTGTTGAATTATGGCTCTGGAGATCCAGGGCCACCCTCTGCGGCAGAGAGACCTGTGTCCACACTGGTGGTACCCCAGCTCCACGACAGCTCTCCCCTCTGCATGTGTGCCCCATGTCCACTGGCTGCACCAGGGCCACCATTTCAGTGAACAATCTTGTCACGTGGAGAGAGACTTCGCTCTCTGATCCTCTATGGCTCACGGGGAGTTCATGGAGGATGAGCCTGAACATCTGTGCTCTTGGGCCCTGGTCCAAAAGGAAAGACTCACCCTGAGTTGAGTAGGATTTGAATCAAGTCCTGGACCGGCTTAGCATGGATCAGCAGATACAAACCAGGCGAATGGGACCTGACACGTACATGAGTCACTTCATCTGCTGCTGAATTAGAGCCACAGAAAGAAACTCCAATAGCTCTGTTCTGCCTGATTAATTTTACAGAGTGAAATTGTACACCCTTCTTGGCTTCCAGGGCTAGCACAGAGTAGTAGCCAGGTGTGTTTGCTCCCAGGTTTCTCACAGTCTGCATCCAAACTGGGAGGCAGGTGAGTGCACAGTCTCCAGATGTGTCCCTGGTGGAAGCAGGCACAGATGCAGTCAGGACATCCTCACCAGCCAAGGAAAGCTCTCAGTCAGCCAGTTCAGACATAATTGTGGACTAGGCATCTTGTATCCCATGTACAGCCTAACTGTGACACCATGATTGAGGAGGAGAAATACATCATCAGACAGCCGATAATCTAAGAGAAATCAACACTTGTACAGTACTATATGTCAACCAACCAGCTCCCTCCTCCACTCCCAGCAGCTGTTGGGGACTCCATGTACACTCCATATCCACACACTTCTTTTCTAGCCATTTCAGTAGAACTGGGTGTATGGGGTATTTCTGAGGAGGAGCACTGTTCTGACCTGATGATCAGGCATTAGGAGATCTGATGAACATGGTACAGGGACCAGGAGGTATATATACATGCATATGCATATCCCTGCAGTACTGCAGGGCATGGCCTTGACACTGGAGAAGGTAACTGGTATTTCAGCAGCTTGCAGAAAGGTATGAGAGCACATTCCCAATGAACCATCCAGACTGGATGAATAATTCAGAGTACCATTTATACAACTCACTTTACTTGTTTTACCTGTGAGTAAATGTCAAATATTTTTTCAGGTGAACTTCAGTCTCGAAAAAATTTATAAAGTCACTTCTCTTTTAACCTCTTTTCACCCTGAAATCAAGGAATTACTCACAGATGTATGAAAGGCCTGCAGGCTCAGACCCCTTAGTCCCAAAATAATGACACAGTCTGTCACTTACTAGTGGTCTGTTTGCAGAGATCTGTTCAATTAGGTTCACAGGATAAGTAATCTCAGGAGGCTGTGAGTTGGTAGCTTGGTTCAGAGCCATTAATAGATTGTAATAACTGGAATAATTGTAATAATGGTAATGCAATTGCAGATGTCAGTATCCTTCCTCTCATGTTTTATTACTCTTGCATCTTGCCCTTGGCCAGACTGGACAATCTCTGGACAGCTCCAAGCCTCGGTGGAGATGCAGAACAAGCACCAGGGCAATGTGTGAAGGCCTCCCAATGGAGGGATGTACACTCACCCACTGAGAGCTGAAAAGAACCCAGGATAAGGATATGAGGATCTCAAATCTGGCATTTGACTGTCAGCATCAGGACTGAACTGGCCTGGAATGGGACTCCACGGGACAGAGAACGTATCTGCCTATGGACAGCAATTTGTACTGCGGAACCACTTCAATTTTTAGTGAGTACTGAGTGAGAACCATGTGTTGTTGCACTGGAGTTCCTCTCTAATTATAAAACATTTACAGTTTCTGATTCTTGTAGTTATCATTAAATCTATAATCAGCACATTCCCCACATGTTTGAGAAACTCTCCCATGTTAATACAATATAATTAAAACAGCCCCTGTTTCAACAGTATTTGCATTAAAAAGGAACACCAAAGAGACCATAATAGGTGAAGAGAGGTTAATAATAGGTCATGTGGTTAATCTTCCAGTTACAAGGGCAAACACTAATTACAGGACTGGGAAGGGAAAGGGCAGCCTGATTGCAATGTGATTATGGTGACCTTGTTAAGGAGCGATCCAAGTCACGATGGGGGCCTCAATAAATAATGATAATAGATCCCTCAGCACCTCCCAGTGAACGTCAGATGAATGCTGAGAGCAGCATTAGCCTGCTCTGCAGACTGGGCTGCGAGGACAGAGGCTGAGCTGTGTCGTTCTCCAGCCCCATGTGAGCGCAGCGGGATTGCTGGCTTCTCATTCTGTTCACTGAGAAAAACAAAAGCACCTGCTACTGATAACAAATATATCCTATTGACTTCCACAGGGCTGCACAGTACAGCGTGTTACAAATTACCATGAGCTTCACCATGTTTGAGCATTGGAGATATAGCAGAGCACTGTGATTCACCATGTTGTCGATAGCATGGGGGGAGTTCCCAGGGAGCTGCAAAAATACCCATCTAGACTGAAAAATGGTAAAAACTCAAGCTTTTTCTGATGTTTTTTTAACCCTGAGTATAAAATCTGCTGCCCAGAAAAACATATCCTACAGATTACAAGAGTTTCATTATTTCAGCAGAGAACTTGCTGTCTGTGCTGCAAACTGGTCCGTGGAGAAATTACCAGGCTCCCAAATTTAATTAGGACAGGACTCAGACAGGGAACACAGTGAGGTTAACACAGATGTCTCTATGTCCCATCATTCTCACATCCTGTAATAAACAGGCATTCGGGGAACAGTGTAAGTCAGTGCTGGAAACAAATAGTCCTGTATTACAGGCATGAGGCTGGTGCCTGCTAAACACTTATAAAACCACTTGGGTCATTGGTACGGAAAGTCTTTTGTTACTCGTGATGATTTTGTACGTGGAGCACGGGGTTAATAAGAAATGCAATGTCTCCAGACACATCAGTGCTATGTAGAACTCCTTGGTCTGGCAGCTTGTTGGCTGGATGTGAGCAGGGTGAGAGCAATGACTGGAGCTGTTCAAACTCTCTTCATTTAAAAAGTCTGCAAAAATGTTGTCTATTGTGGAGATATATATGTATTTTTAAGCTACATTTGTTTTTTACCTAAATCTATATTTTGTTAAAGATAAATGTCATGGTAACTGCAGCATGCACAAGGAAAGCATTCCACTGAGTTTAGTTATGCCTATAAACTTCTGACTTAGCTGCACAAAGCCCTGTACTTGGGTGTCCAGAAGGTAACAGGGCATTTCTTCAGCTGCCTTCTAGTTTGAGAGCTTGCTGTGCTGGGGGATTTGGAAGACCACAGGCCACCAGCTAAGTTTCCCAGAAATGGGAAGAGCATGGGAAGAGCACTGGAACCCTGAAGGTGTGAAGGAAATGTGTGCCAGCTGTCTCTGTGTAGGTGTGTGTATGCAAAAAATGCAGAAAGCAATTAAACTTTGACATTTTTCTCTGAGAATCCTCTCATGAGGATTTCCTATTTAATATCAAAATAAACTCCACTTCATTTGTTCCATTCTATCCACCCTATGTGTTGTATTGCAGGTGCTGAGAGGAAGCAATTTCACAGTGATCACAGATAACCAAAATACATTTACAGAGCTATTCCACTAGCTCCCATATTACCTTCTGCAGTACCAATTACCCACCTTTGAAATGCCTTTAAATGTTAGAGAAAGCAAAACCAAATGTATAAGCATAGTAATTTTCTGTTCATGCCATTTCTTTCTGCTCTTAATTATGTCAGGTTAGAATATTCCAGGAGCAGAAATTGGTTTGCAGGAGAAAGGATTGGAGACTTGGTGATTTCCCATGCGTGGGTTTTCAGCCAGTCCCCCCATATGCAGAGGTGAACTGCTCTGGGAGGAAGCAGTGGGTTTGGTCCCTAAACATCCAAATATTCTCAAGATCTAGAACAAGGCCATGACACAGCAACCAAGGAGTGGATGAGACTCCAAAGTCCCTGTCTCTTTCAGGCATGTGCAGTCCCATTCATAGATCACCCAAGCTCTGGGTTTGCTTACCTCCTCAGCAGAGTAATTCCTGCAAGTGCCTGGGAAGAGGAGAAGGGGGGGAAGGGTCAAGTGAATTCCCAGGAGCCAGGTTGCTTCACAGGACTGCTACCTCATGTAAATTCCACTCTTTCTTCAATGATAGAATCACAGTTTACAAGTTTTGACAAAGCTCATTTTGCAAAGATGGCTAAATTGAACCACAGAGCTGTAAGTATGGCTCAAATACACAATTCTGGACCTTACCTACTTTGAATTAGCTCTGATTTGAGGACTTACGTGATTGTATCTAATAAAACTTAACTGTTTATTGCTACGAATCAAGGATTTTGTCAGGGTTGCTAAGGGATACTATTCATTCTCTTTTTTATTTGAAGGTTGAATAGTAAATAATTCTTCCTGGAAGCAACTTAATCTGTGATTTTGCTTTGTCGAAGATGGCATTCTTAACTCAGCTCTTGTTGCTGCTCAGTCCTTCTGTTGCTCCCCTAAGTTTAAGCATGACAAAAGGAAAGACAAAGGCTATGAATGTTCTGTTAGAGTAAAATGCTGTAAAAAATTCTTCACATTTAAAACACGTTATGAGAAAATGGAAAACAAGAGGATTATTCAATGTAGCAAGGGATACAGTTGATCACCACTCCTTCTGAGCATGTCTGCTATTTTTAGTTGTAACATCCCTAATGAAAGCCTCAGATAGTACCACTGGGTTTACCCAAGGATCTGGTGTATTAAAACAATCATAAGCCTCATCAAGGCTATGAAAGCAGTGATGAGTCTAGAGACGCAAGCTGTGATGTGCTACCCAAACAGCCACAAAATGAGAAAGATTATTTAGAACAGTTATTTGGCCAGTGGAAATATTTACTCTCTGCACTCTAGAGAGTAAATACTGTGATATATTAAATCCCTTAGCTGCTCACTCAAAGGATTTAGAAGTCTGGTCTTTGTCACCTTGCAAGTGGATGTTGTGCCATGATAAAATACTGGAGAACAGAGGAACATCATAGAATATTTGAATATCTGCTAATATTTTTGTCTGATGCCTGAAGCACAAGCACTTCAGAAGTGTTGTCACAACTTCCAGTGAGCCTACTAGCTGTTGAAAATGCATCCCTCTCTACTGTTAGCCTTCTACCTACATCTGAAAACTTGGTGGCATCTTGAAACTCACCTCCATCCGCTTTGTGACAATCCCAAACTGTGTGACTCCCTAGAATGTCTGTGAGCCATTCTTAGGATGCCCTGACTGTCTAATTCTGCTAGGCATGGAAAGGTCCATGTGAACTGGAGAGGGTTCTGGGAGGTGAGACTGGGACTGAAACAAAGGAGACATATAGAAGATGTTGAGGATTAGGGCTGGAAGGGAAACAGAGGGTGAGTTTTTGAAAATTGTAACCATTCTGAAAAAGAATAAAAGATCTAATCTATCCATCTTAAGCTAGAGAGAGAAATAGACTTTGGTCACCTGGAGCAGTTTATCTTTTTCCATTTCAAAAGGAGCCCAAAATCTATTTTCAAAAAAGAGGCTTTTTCTTTGGAAAGCCCATAGATAGAACATTTAACAATGCAGATCCTTTTCCTAAGCTGAGGGCAGCATACACACATTCGGGCTCAGCTTCTTATGCAGATGACTATAGGGTCTCCAGGTTGGCACTGCTTTCCTTGGCCAGCCCCAGCTGTGTCTCTGATATGGCCTGAGAATATGCTGGGATTTGCTTTTATTCAGCAGGACGAGGGTCACCCCGGGGGAGCTGATGGACTGGGTCTTGGTGAAGGTTCCCTGTAATTACTGAGCTTAAAACTGCCAAGAATTTGGTCTGTTCTCTCTGTAGTGTCTAGACATTCAGCCTCAGCAAGATCTGCAGCATGTGTGGGAAGGGCTCCTGCATGTGGGTTGGTTTTCTTTCGGATGGGATCCGAGCCATGCTGTGGGGGGAGCAGAGGGAGACAGAGAGGGGAAGAGTCCCTCATGTTTGTTCTACACAATAGTGGCATTACTCAATATTTGCACAAAATGCTTTTCACTGATTGAGTTATTATTTATTAGGATGTATGTTCTGAGACAGACTGTATACCTCAGAGGGACTTGAATGAATTAATCAACACACACTCTGTACCACTGATCAAATGCAGGATAGCAACAGATGGCCACATGCTAGCAATTTCCTGGCAGATGGGTCCTATCCGCCATCTTTCACTTATCCAATTTAATGCTGAAAACCACAAGGAAACTAATTGAAAAATAGCATTACACACACAAACCCTCTTTTTCTTCTTTCATTCCCTTCGCACCAATTGAATAATAGGTAGTAACTGGTGTATTCTCAGAGCCACACTGCCACACATGGAGGCTAATAAAAGCATAACTTTGATCTGTTTTGACAAACGCAAGTACAACTTTTGAGTATTTAATAATTACATTAGTCAAAGCCACTGATCATGACATGTGGCAGTGTGTTATTTAGAGAAAGGGAAACAGCTATTCACGTCACCAGGGTGGCTTCTAACGCAACCAGAGTGTGAAGGCGTTTTTACCTTCCTTTCTCCCACTTCCTCCATGGGAAAAGCAATCAAAGAAAGCCTGGGACAAAGGGAGCAGTGTCTTGTGTCCAGGTTCAATTCATTATTCCTTGTTGGAGCAATATTACATACAGCCCATCATTTGCTCACACAATATTTGAAGAAGTTTTGTACATTTATTTCCCATAAAAATGTTCTTTACCACCCTGCTTGACTGGTGCAAGTCACCTGAGCAGGTGAACAGCCCTAACCCACTTCAGTCCAAAGTAAAACAGGGTTACTGAAAGCACCTTAGCAGGTATTTCAGTTACTCTGCTTTCCTATGTGCTGAAATGGTCTAGGCATGGTCACATGGTCACTTTGTGTGTTGCAGCTGGAGTGTGGTGTCTTCTGAAGCAGTTACAACTTTTCTTCTGGTGAACATCCACCAACTTAGAGTCATTGAGTTCTTGCAATGGATCACACCTTAGTAGATACTGTGCAAAGACAGAAATCGCTGACTAAAGAGCTTTTCGTCTAAGTAGGAAACAAGAGACAGTAGCTGGAGACAGACAGACTGCCTAGGAGAAAAGGGAGAAAGCAAGAAACAAGGAGGCAGTATTGGTCAGGATGGCTGCTAATAGTCTCAGCATCTCGGCAAACTGACTGATGTCAAGCCGAGAACTTTGGCAAAAGGCCAAAAGTTCAGCAATGGATGGAAGGAAGGCAGCAACTGGAAATAAAATAGCACTATATAATAAATGCAGGGAAAAAAAAAGAAAGTAGCTAGCAATCAATATGAGAAGTTAATAAGGTACAGAAAATTTATAAATGTATATAAGGGCACCAGAAAAAATTCATCCCTGAGAACACTGTGAAGAGGTTTTAAAGAAGGATTGTCAGGAGGAAGAGAAAAGCAAGAACAGAGATAGGCCAGTTATCAGTAGGAGGTTGGGAGATGAGTAATAATGGTCCAGAACAGACATAAATGTCCCATAAGAAATTTTGGTGTGTTATCAGGAGGAGTGGGAAGATGCATCTGTATCACACACAGTTGACAAATTTCCTTCTGTTCTAGGCCAAGCAGTATCCAGCCAGCTAATCAATTAGATTATCAAATGAATCATTAAAATATCACAAAACTACCATGAAATGTTTATATCATGCAAAAAGTGTTAAAGGAGTAAATTAAAGTACCAGTTAGTCAGGAAAGCGGTCTGGTTTGCTTGTTAAACTGGGCCTACTATAACAGAGTGAGGTTTAGCACAGAAAGTTGCAAAATCTGGGCACACAGAAAGCAGATGAAAACTATATGGAACATGCAGAAACTGTATGCTTGAAAGCACTAATTCTGGCAAGGTTGTCAGATTCATAATGAGGAAGCTGCTCAAGTGTAAGCAGAATCATCACATCCTGTACTCTGAAAGATGCCACGGCTATAAGCTTGCTAATGCAATCTTTGGCTGCAAAACCAGGAGTCTGGTGAGAAGGAGCAGGGAAGACATTTGTCCTCTATTCAGGATGCTGAAATCCAGGACATGCTGCAGAGTTCAGTGCTGGAGTGTGCCTGCACTTTTTGGTGTAAAAGGTGTTCAGAATTTGAGAATGTAGAAGACACGCATGAAGCAATGTGATGGCTCCTGAAAATCCCTTTGTTTCCAAACCTTAAAGAGATGGATCCTCTTAGGTTGTCAGAAGGAAGCATGAGAGGGGTCTTGATTACAGTACATAAATATGCTACTGGAGAGAAAACATGTGTTACTAGAGGAGTGCATTAAACAGATGACATGAAATGCCCTGAGATATTAAGGGAAGTCAGACAACAGGATTTGGTGGTTGCCCATGGAGTTAATGTTTGTGAGTCTGTAACATCTGTGGGCAGTCAGAAAGGATGGAGTTTGGAGGAGGAGGATATGGTAGCTATGCAGATGGCAACCCACAATTCCTTCTAATGGGAGGAAGTAGTTCCAAAGAAACCTCCAAAAGCACTCAGCTGAAGATGTAACACGGCAGCAAAGGAGACTGATCAATTAGAAAAGTGGCAGATAAAACAAAGAAAAACCAAGAAGTCTCACCAAAAAAGGGCAAAACTTTAAAGCGGTGGAGAAGATGGAGCCTGTGAAGGAAGGGAGGCAGAGAGAGATCCATATCAAAGCGAAGGGCCAGGGAAATCACAATTTGCAGCAGCATTAAGAGTACCTAATCAAGAGAGATATTTGTAAAGAGCACAGAAAAGGATAGTGCAATTCCCAAGTTATGATTATGGGGTCTTGGCCAAGAGTCTGAGCTCTGTAGCTGGAAAGGCAGGGCTGTATGCAGGAGATGCTCTGGAGAAGAGATGGGGAGAGAGAGCCGGAAGGAAGAATCACAGAATCACAGAATGCTTTGAATTGGAAGGGACCTCAAGGATCATCTAGTTCCAACCCCCCTGCCATGGGCAGGGACACCTCCCACCAGACCAGGTTGCTCCAAGCCCCATCCAACCTGGCCTGGAACACTGCCAGGGAGGGGGCAGCCACAGCTTCTCTGGGCAACCTGGACCAGTGTCTCACCACCCTCACAGGAAAGAATTTTTTCCGAATATCTAGTCTAAATCTACCCTATTCCAGTTTAAAGCCATTGCCCCTTGTCCTATCACTCCATGCCCTTGTAAAAAGTCCCTCCCCAGCTTTCTTGTTGGTTCCTTCAGGTGCTGGAAGGAGCTATAAGGTCTCCCTGGAGCCTTCTCTTCTCCAGGCTGAACAACCCCAACTCCCTCAGCCTGTCTTCATTGGAGAGGTGGATGGAGACAGGGACACTCAGGAGATGAAAGAAGTGCCAGACAGGCCAGGCGCTGCCCCCTCCCAGCCCTCAAACTGCCGTGTGGATTTAGGCCTTCATAAAAGATCACTTCCTAATTTACCTCTTCCCTTCACTGCCAGTGCATGCCAGAACACCTGAATTCCTGGGAAACTCCAGCACTGAGTGACAGAAGATGTTCCACAGGGATCTCGTAAGTTAATGCAGTAAATTTTGCAACCACTCTTCCTCTCCTGATGGGGACCCTGAGAGAGAAGGATCAGCAACAGGTGTCTCCATGAGCACTGTCATATTCCAGCTTTGAAGAAGAAAAATCAGCTGTAATGTTCCTGAAAGCTGCTTCTGTATTTCTTTGTAAGAGCAGCTTTGGGAAGATATAAATATGTATATACATATATATGTAAAAAATCTTTTTTACATGACAAGAAAGAGAAATATCCTTGAAAATGTTGTGGTTCTGTCATGTATTTAAATGTCTGTTCACAAATTTTAAAAGCTTGCTTTAGCTCTTTTTTTAGAAGGAATGAAAATGGAAACAGTTCCATCAGAACTTCCATGTCATTAAAAAAGTCTTTTTTTTTGTTGTTGTTGCTGTTGTTAGTTGAAAAATATTTCAGTGGTATTTTTGAGTGGGGTTATTACAGAAACAAACCAATCTGAAAAGGATCAGAAAAAGGAGGCTGATATAGCCATTCCACAGCTTGCAGCATGGAACTCAAACGCAGCCAAATTCCCAGTTTATCTATTTAAGCGGGGGGCTTCTTCCTCCCTTCTGCTCCTGAGAAACCTGCAATCTCCCTCTGCCATCCACATCTGTGGAGCTACAAGGAGCACATTCCCACTGTTAGTGACAACCAAGTAATTCAGTAAATGTTCCTGAAAAAGTATGGATGAAAAGATGTGGAAGAAATGGGTGGCTCTGAGGCAGGGGAGGAATGAAAGTCAAAGGGATGGAGACAAGAGGAGGAATTCTCCAGATGTGAAGAATGAACACACAGCCTGGATGGTCTTATAAAATATCCATCTCAGTGGCTTGAGGGACATATTGGGGTTTGGTTTGGGGAGGTCAGGGCATGCTGCCTTCTCACAGCACTGCACTGTCCCACCCTGACAGAGCCTAGTGACATCCCCTTTCCCATACACTGCTTTTCCTCACACAGGGACACAAAGAGAAAGGGGCAGGTGGTGGTAAGAACGATTGCTGAATGCAACAGCAGGCTTGCCAGTGAAAATGTCTTGCCCGTGCATTACACTGCAGGGGTCAGCCAGTAATTCCTGGAAATGGTTAATTGCTGGCTAGCTTTGATCTCCTTGAAATAGAAATCAATTCACATACCAACAATTTCTCAAAAAAAAAAGGGCATGCCTCAGCACTCAGAGGTTTTCTGCACTCTTGGATATGTCTCCTGTCTCTCCATCACTCCCTCCTCAGCTCTTAGGAAAATTGTACTTAATGGCAAAGGTGATGGAGGGACTGGAGCATGGAGCCTACAGAGCTGCCTTTTTATTTCACTGAAAGAGGAACTCTAGCTAAAGAGAAAAAAGCTATTAAACATCTGCAGGAACAGAAAGCCTGTAGACACAAGCAGCAAGTCATGAAATCTGAGTTTTCATGGCATCATGGGATTCAGCTTCTACGACTGATCACAGTCCATCTGAACACAGATGCTGATGCATGATGTTCTTCTGAGAGCAGAAGAACATGTAGCTTGGTTTCAGTTGCCTAGATGCCCGGTGTCACCTGAGATGTTTTGGGATGTCCTATCTGACCTCCAGCTGCTATCCCAGAATGGTGTGAGTGTCACATAGGCCCAATGTCACATCCACCAGCCTTCCCAGTATGTCTCAGGTACCCTCAGAAGCCTGTCCTAAGGGTGGGGAACCCTCACCTGGCATGTACCTGCAGGGGAACTCATGGGAGCTTTCTCACTGATGTGTTTGTTAGTGGATTGTAGACTGCAGCACAGCTACACATGAAGTTGGAGCACCTACACCTCCCTCAGAAGGGTTGTGAAGCAGGAGAACTCACATTTCCAGGGGAGTTGTGTTTGTGGCCCACATGGCCCTGGGGGTGTATGTACAACCCAGTGGGGGTGGGGTTGCAAAGCTGAAATTTGGGGGATTGGCTACAGAGGGGTGTTTAGAAGCTGGTAGCAGTATATTAACCTCACGTAAGTGTCTCCTATTGTGATTTACTTGTTCTGTTGTGAATATTGACCCTGAACGTATAGTTCATAGATTGCTGATTAATTATATGCTTTTAACAAACCAATAAACCACTCTGATTTTGATTTTGGTTTAAAATGCATGAATTGATCAGCTTTTCCCTGCAACCCTTATCTTTACAGCCAGAGAAGCCTGGAGAAGCATTCAGCCTACCCCATAGTAGACACAGTGCATGCTCATCTCCCTTGGCTCTACTGGTGGCATTGAGCCCAGCTGCCCTGACCGTAAAAGCAGTTTAGGTGCATAGGTATACACAAACACCTACATTTAGGTATCTTAGTCTCAAGCTATGCCATCTACCTTTAGCTATCTGAAAACGAGCTGCTTGTTCTAAACTTGCTGCTGAGACTGTAGTCAGGAGAAGGAGGTTTTGCTAGTGGGTCATTCATCTGATCCTAAAACAGGCATCTAAGCTCAGATGAACTGCCTTCTACAATTGCCTGTTTCTCTCCATGAGGTAAAAAAAGGGGATTTATTTGAGTAGATGCCTTGTCTATTGGATGACCATAGGGGTGGTGGCACCAGCCAAATATAAGGTGCAGCAAAGTTTAATCAAGTGCACAGAGTGACATGCAGCAGTGACTCACTACAGCAAGGTGAACTGCAAAATCGCTCGTTTACTTGGAAGTCTTTGCTTCACTCCACATTAACTGCTACTACCACCCCAAGGAGAGGGAGAAATGGAGGAAACTCATTGGTATTCTGGAAACCAGAGGTGGGTGACAAGTGAGGGGGTTGGTGATGTATTTGGCACTTTAACAAATAAACTTCATTTTAAGCCCTGTATGGCAAAGTCTGGCCCTCCAATAAGCGCTGAAGCCTGTTTCTCATCATGTTGTATGTTAATAGTTAGCCTCTCCTACTCTCTTTTGTAGCCTAGGGTAATACCTTTTAAATGTACTTTCATTACTTTCAGAAATAGGAAAGAACATAATAGCATGCTTCTCTTTTGGGCAACACAATTAACCTTTCCTGGAACAACAGAGCATGTATTATAACATTTAATGGCAAAATCAATACATTATTTTCTTGCATTATATTTGTATATGCCCTCTTGCCACAGCATCCAAGCATGGAGAAAGCTGATTTTTCTCATGGAAGAGATTTTCAGTTCCCTGCCATATCAAGTCTCTCCTTTCTTTTTGGACTTGCATCTACATTTTGACAATTCTATATTTCTGAATCAGAAATACGTACCAACCCATGAGTCTCTCACTTGCTGACAACCACCAAACACTTATCCGTCGTCCTCTGCTTCCATTATGAGCATCAGATTTTATCATTCCCAGACTTTTCCATTCCCATCAAAGCCTTCACAAAGAGTAAGGTCAGAAACCTCTAATAATGTTTAGCAATCCTTTTCATAGTCCGAATAGTTACTGGCAATACTCTAGTTCAGTTTGCAAAGAAGCAGAAGCATTTGCTAAGTCAGCAAACCAGCACTTAAAGCACTTTGTATAATGGGTTGAAACCTGTTAAGTTCATCATACAACTTGCTTCAAAAATCTAAGATATTTCTTTTTCCTAAGAAATTGCAGAGGAATTTAAAATTAGTTTTTTGCCCTAGTCAACCACTGCCTACATCCGTATGTAAAATTATTTAGGCTGTAGGGAATTGCCCTATCTTCTGCTCACTATTAAAGAGTTTTTATTTAAGCACTAGAGAATTTTTATCAGGCAAACACTGAATCACTAAAAATATCTCTTTTATCAGTCCAGTTATCTGTACGTTTGTTTGGAATATGAAAGATCATTTTACATACAAGAATTAGCCCCTTTGGCCCAAACAAAAGAGGAAAAAAACCATAATGACTTATTTCAATGTCTTTAAAATGAAGCATGTTGACTTTTACATTTTGAAGTGACAGTTCAGTATTTGCCTGAATTTAATTTTAAAAGAATAAGAAAATTACTCCCCAAATGAAAATTATCATTTTGTTTGTTCTAAAATTACCTCCAAAGCTTCCTTCAAACAGCAAACCAAGAGGAAGAATAAGACCTCCAGGCTCTGGACCTTGTTCACGTTTTTCTTCATTTTATAATTTTGTAAGCACTTTTCAGCAAGATGTGATTGCTACAGACACTTCTCAGGCATGTGGCTGCTTCAGTCCTGCTTGGACAACTGCAACCTTTTAAACAAGAGCAAGTAATGAACAACAAACCTATCCTGTTTGGGTGAAATTCCTTCTCATCCCTCTCCTGTCCTCCCCCTGGATCCTATACTCTGTTTACATGGCACTTGTGAGCTCAGAAATGGATGGAGTCATTTGTACAGACGTGTGCAAGGTTTCTGAGCTCTCTGTGGGACAGGTTTTATTCCTGAAGAACAACTGTTTCTGCTGTCTGTTCATTAAGAATAAATATGAGATATGTGAGCAAAACCAATCTGAAGAGGCCTTGGAATAGGAGAAATAGCTGTGGACATTTTTTCTATATCAAACAGCTTGGTTCCCCAGGACACCAAGGAAATGGTGCATCCCTTCACTGGGATTTTTCCATATTTGACCCTGATATATTCAGCCTCATCCTCTAGTAATGCCACTCTGCAGCTTCATGCTCTTAATACAGCCTCATTCTTTTTCCAGGCACTGGAGAAACATCAGCATATCTCCAGTTCCACCTTAGCTCAAAAACATTAGTGGAAAATACCCCTGAAAAGGAGGTGCAAGACTAGAGGTGAGAAATTTTCAGGGCTTGCATGTCCAGAGATAATAGCTTTGGAATTAGTACCCTGAACTCTGTCCCATCAGAGAGCATTGCGTTCCTTACAGTCCTAGCACCGAGCAATGTTGTGGTGCATGCACAGGCAGCCTCCGCTCCCTGCAGTGCTGAGCAAGCTCCTCTCTCACAGAGGAGGAGTGAATTGCACAAAGGAGTTTACACTCTCCTGGGAAATGCCCTATTTCTAACACTTTGACAGAAACTTCTTCCAGCACAAATGATCCACAGGGCAAAAATTGCAAAGAAATTATAAAGAGAGTCAATTTATTCCCTGGCTGTGTGCATGAGCATGCCCTGTTCATTCCACATCGAGACTCTTGCAGAGCTGTGAACATTCCCTATAACTTCATTCACCTCCCCACCCCCAAAAAAACAAATAACATAGGAGACAAATCTCTGATTTATTAAAGACATTAAGGCAAGAAAAGGAATTAAAAACTAATTCCCCAGCTCATGAATTAGAACTGTCAAAACTCCGTCTCTAACAATTCATAACATTGCTAAAGAAGTTTTAAAAGCATAGAGAAAAACCCATTGTTTCTAGTTCATAAACAGAAAGGCAATCTATTTGACACAATGTCCATGATCTAAATTAATATTTCATCATTCAGTAGTTTGATTTCTTGGGAATAAATTGTTTTCTCTGTTAATGGACCCAGGCATGTTTCATCAGCAGTACAACAACTATTTGCAGATTTACCCTGTAGGAGCTTTTTAAATGCAGTATTTTTATTTACTACAAAAGTTTCTTCTCTACTTTCAGGAGAAATTCTGACTGAAGATGTAATGAAATAAAGTAATATCTGAGCCTTGTTCTTACTGGATCGTTTGTCCCAGGTTTTCTGCCAAATTGCGATGGAGGATGGCTCCCAGCCAGTATGTGGCTGGCATGCACAGTCAGGGGCCACAACTGTGTCCCTGGTCCCACAGTGCCAACACTGTCTTTGGGAACCAGGACCATTGTGCTTGAGAAGGAGCTGTCCCGATGCCTTCCCTTTTCCTCCTCCACAGCCTCAGGTCTCATCAACGTGTTGCCTCCTGCCTTCCCTCCATAAGGTACAATTTCAGTATCAGTCCCCCCCACCCTCTCCATCAGCCTGCATGCTGCCATCTGACCATGCCTTCACACATGCTGACTACAACGATCCCACTCCAGCAGTGGTGCCTAAATGCTGGGCAGAAATCCCAGCAGTTATCTTCTATACTAGGTTGGCTGAAGCCCCATAAAACATCCCACTGATAGAGCTGTCAAGACTACTCACACTCAGTGAGTTAAATCAGTAGATGTAGCCTGCAGTTACAAACTGAGATGCTATTTGCTTTGTGCTATAGCAAAATGTAGGTGAGGAACATTCACTGAGTCACACTTTTGCCTGGCTTGTGGTTTGTAGTGGCTTCAGTGTGGAGCTGGGGATAACAAAGTCCAAGCACTGCTGGGCCTGTAAAGGTCTGGGCATGGTGACACCAGCTTTCTCCTTAGAAACTAACTTAATCTCCAAGAGCTACCAAAAGGTTTGTTGCATCAGGCACAGTAAATATAAACATAACACAGGGACAGGAAATCCCATGGCTAGACCCAAACATAGACAAGACCACCCACTAACAGCATGTCAAACCAGGACTCTTTGCCAGACACCTGGGTCATCCGAAGGAATCATAGATTAGCTGAACACAGCACTCCAGGTGGGGTCTCACCAGAGCAGAGTAGAGGGGGAGAATCACCTCCCTTGACCTTCTGGCCACACGTCTTTCGATGCCTCCCAGGATATGGTTGGCCTTCTGGGCTGTGAGTGCACACTGCTGGCTCATGTCCAGCTTCTGTCCACCAGTGCTCCCAAGTCCTTCTCTGCAGGGCTGCTCTCAAAAGGAAGGTCCTAAACATTAAAGCATAAAGAGATGCTATTATACAGGCCTTGTACTCTCAAAGGAGATCCCCATGTTCCCATTATAATAATCTCTGAGATGATAATTGACTGGGCATAACGCCAGGCATTTTATAGGTACCTTTTGTGTGACTGTGCAGGAGCAAGACGAGATTCAGAGTAATGATAGTAGTGTGAAAATGCTGCTGTGATCCATTAGATGGTGTGTTATATTTAATACACAGCTGTAATCCAGTAAGCACATAAGCTTCCATGGATTTAAAATAGAATATCTTCAGGGTTTTCATAATAAATTTAATACTTCAAAGAGACATTGACTAATGGCTTTCAGATATTATTGGGCAGACTCTTCCCTATAGGAAATCAATTAAAGTTGAATCTTATTGATTTTAACCCATTTCTCCATACAGTGAAAAAACAGGCTTTGAACTCTCTTTGGATTTAACTCTGATAGTCTGTTCTCTTCCATGGCTGAGGCAGAAGCAATTTCTAAATCAGATCAGATGAAAGAAAGGAAGTATTAGCTTATCAGTTTCCTCAGTTTTAAAAATCAACACTCTTTCTTCCATGTAATCTACTTGAGAGGAAGCAAGATAAGTTCCAGGTAACCCTGAAACACTGAGAGCTGGAAATAGGTGTAATTTGCACATGCATAAACCTAAAAGCTTGGGATCAAGGGCAATGGACAATGATATGGGACAAAAGTGACAAATAGACATGGCACTGACTCTCTGCAGTGAGATGGAAGTAATTTCCAGCCACCATTTGCAGATACAGAGTGAAGAATAGGGTTGGATCTTCCTGGGAAGTACTCTTGATGCCTAGCATTTCTATCAGTTTCATAGTGGGGTTTTTCTTCTGTAGGTTAAACAATATGTCAGTCCAAATAGCTTCACTAGATTAAGTGGTGACTACTTCTAGTCTGTGAAGGTTCATCTCCCTTAAATTTTGATTGAGCTCACCATCCAGTCTGAAAGAAAGAAGCACTTCTCCAGGGTAGTTCATCTGATCTGTGCTAGACATCTATTTGAAGGGAGGTAATTCACATCATGCTAGACTCCATTTCTTTCCATTGACCATACGAGGATCACTGACGACTAATGCAGATATAGGTGTGTGCTGCAGACATCTAATACTGGGTGGATTAATGCTACCTTCTGTACGTGTGTGGAGGGGAAACCTTAATCTCACTGACAATAGCATAATAAGATTTTGAAGCTGGAAGCTGAAGACAGATAAACTCAGATAAATCATAAGGCAGGAATTCTCAGCCTTTGAGTTAATTGGAACAACTTAGTTCAGGGGGCTGTGAATTCACCATCACCTAAAGAGTTTAAATCATGTCTGGATTACAAAATATGCTCAGGCTCAGCTACAAACTTCGGAAATGCAGAAATTGCTGTGGGAGCAGGAGAGGCTTTGGCATCTGCTGTGTCAGAAAGTCAGTGCAAACAGTTTCTTCTGGAGCTCGGGTACTCTGTTCTTCCTGCTCCAGTTCACACAGAAAACCACATTAGAGTAAACACCACGCTGATCTGATTTGGTTTCAGTGGCACAGTGTAATCAGCAGGGAGGTGAGGGTGAAACATCTCCAACACAGTCACAGCAGCCTTTGCTCCTGCCCTCATCCTTCTGCCTCGTGCTTTGGTGTCTCCTGGTTGAGGGCTCTGGGAAAACTGCCCTGGCCATATCCTCAGTATCTGTCTCTCTTTGGCTTATGAATACTTTGTGCTGTCTGTAACTGGAAAAATCACCATTCTGGATTAGCAGTCTCCATAAAGACATGTAAAATGCCATCCAGAAACCTGGGTCTGATCAAGATGTTGGTAGAAGGACTGAGCAATCACAGCACAGATCTTCCCATTTGCAGCAGGACCAGGCAGAAGCAGTAGCTCACTTGTAAGGAAGTGTGGCTGTGTGTGAAGCTTAGCATATCCATACCATTTAGGACAGAAAGTCACAAGCTGTGCATACCTGCTGTGTATCTCTACATGGGGATGGCCACCACAACAGAAATCAGATTAACAGCCAGAGCAGTAAGCCAAGGTCTTTTAAGTCCAGCTAAGCTTTGCTTAGCACAAGTCCCAAGGACAAGCAAAATAAAGATGATTTAAAACTCTTTTGTTCCCTCAGCAAACTGAGGGATTATTGGCTCCTTACCACATATTAGAGCACTTCCAGGCCAATTCTCATTTACATGAGCAGAAAAGGGCTCCCTGGCCTGTGTTGCCGGCTGACTGCATGTGCTGGCAGAGGATGGATGGTTGATCCAGACACCCTTGCTGGCAGCTCTGAGGACAAAGCAGGAACAGATGCCACTTCCTTTTCCCAGTGGAGAGAGGACTGTAGATCCGTCTCGTCGCTCTTGAAACTTTGGAAACAAAATCAGCATTGGAAATAAATTCCAGAAGCCATTAATCTGTCTCGCTTCTGACATGAAAGGATAAAATATAGATCTGTTAAAAAAAACACACCCTGTGAGCAGTATATTTTCATTTTCCAAATTACTGAAAAAGCAGAACATGAATCCTTGTCTGTCAGCCTGAGAAAATATTTTATTTTCCCTGTGAAGGAGAAGCAAATGTAAGATAATGCCATAAGTAAACGGCAGAGAGAGTGCAGTTAGATGAACTGCAATATGCTGCAGCCATCCAAAGAGACCAAAGATATCTACTGGTAATGAGAAAAAATCAGCAGAATTATTTTTCTCTTTTTTTTTCATCTCGTTTGAGTTATTAGGTCATTACCTCAGAAGAAGTCTGACAGCAGGGCCAAGAGGTCCACACCACACAGCCTCATGGGGGACAGTAGGTGGATGGTATGCAGTGGTACACAAAGTCTTCTTTATAGGTCCCGCGTCTTTCATTTAAAGATCTTAAAATATTTTTTTTTCTCAAGAGGAATTATACACTGCCATTTTCCTGATATGTAAATATTAGCACAGTGCCTAAAAGCAGGCAACTGCCTCTTCTTGAAGGCATCTAACTATAACAGTGAAGGGTGAAAAAAATGCAGGTTAAGGTGTCAAAAGTTTGGATTAAAGACTGTTTTAGTCAAGGAGGTTGTAGAGACATAAAGTATACAGAAGCAGGGAAAGCAAAGTATGAGTAAATAAATTTATAAACAAATGAATCATTGTCTCACTCAAAGTGGCAGGTAGGAGGCAGAGGGATTAAATAAAAAAAAAAAAAGGGAGAAGAGCGAGAAGGAATAGGAAGGAGGACAGTCACAATTTATCACATCTAGCCTTGGATCACAGCCACTGGCCGTAAGGAGATGTATCTGCAAGGAGTCTGAAGGAGAATGGAGTGAGTGTTGTGGCCAAGAGTGGATCTCTTTAAAGCACTGCCCTAAACTTGCATCCTCTGACTTTCAGAGGTCACCTCAAAAGAAACTTTGGATAGCAGATGCTCTCCCTGTAGCAATCTCTATTTGCTCCTCAGCCTCAATGGAAGGACTGAACCTGCTCCATGCAGGGACATCTCCATGGTCCCAGAACCTGCCCATGCTGTGGCCTCAGCAACACATGGAGCCACTCCTCTAAGCAAACCCAGCTCAGGTGCTGCTACCCCACCCCACCTGGCATCAGGGCCCGCAGTGGAGGACCTCATGTCTGCTGTGTTCACCTGATATTGGCTGCAGCAGATGGGGTGCCCAAAGGGGAAGAGACCTGGTGAGGACATCCCTGCAGGGTCACTGCCTGGCTTGATATGAATGGCCAGTGGGGAGGGAGGACGTGGTGTGACAGAAGGTGTTCTCAGCAGGGACAAGGTCTGAGAGGACACAGACATAGAGTTGGTGGCTGCCCCAGAGCAGCTGGTACAAATCAGCCATGGAGCAGTCTCCCCAGACATTTGCAAGCAACCAGCCATACTGGTTACTCTAGGTGCTCACACGATGCATGTGAGAATGCTCTGCAGGAGTGTGTAGCACCAGGAGGAACAGTAGCCTGTTTTTCTGCCCTTCTTCCTTTGCACATCGTGTTTCCCATCCTGTCTTCAGTAATCCTTATGCCAAGAACAAGGGAACCCTGCAGGGAGGTGATTGCATTATTTTTTTCTTTTTCTTCTCGAGTGCGTGCCATGCTGTGAAGACAGGAGTGGCTCAGTGTACCTGCCTACAAGGGATAAAATCAACATTTCTGAGATTCTCCTTCTGGCTGC
Organism: Podargus strigoides; assembly: GCA_028020825.1. NCBI lineage: Eukaryota > Metazoa > Chordata > Aves > Caprimulgiformes > Podargidae > Podargus > Podargus strigoides. The sequence goes on along the minus strand of CM051624.1, from coordinate 6,475,475 downwards.
CCTCCATACACAAATTGTCTCCTGAAGCAGATGTAAATATTCATTTTTTTCTCTTTTAGTAGGGCAGTGAATACCCATCTTCCAGTATATTATCTATATAAAAATATTTGCATATAAATTTAATCCAGAAATGCATCTAAAGTCATGTTTCCTAAAATCAGTAAGAGAAATTATGATGCAATTTCATTTCCTGTAAAGCACTAGCTGCCCTGTTTCCCCCTATGATTCCTGCTTTGATTTTAGGTGGGTTCACACAAAGAAAATTCAGGCTCAAAGGCTGCAGAAGTGTCTTCCAAATATCTCCTTTCCTCAGTGGAGTTATTTTTTCTTTCTTCCTCCTCTTCTCTGTTTACCTCCACTGCCCTTGGCTGAACAGTGCAAGAGGAGCATGGGGACAAGCTCTGTGTCCTCTCTTCTCTGACCACAGCAGCCCCCAAATTGGAGGATGTACAAATGCCTTTGTTATGCAATGAATACAAACGAGCAAAAATCTTCCAAACCCTTCATTGAGCAAGGAGAGTGTTGCGATCCTGTATGAAGGAAAGAGGATATATCCCAGTTTATTTAGCAAACTATTAAAGTGGAAGAATGGAAAGAGACTAATTTCCATTAAGGAAATTAGGAACATCCTTTATGTTCTACCAAAATAACCTGTAGGCAAGAAGAGGTGTCAGTTTGTAACTTACTGACGGTCCTGCTCATGACAGGCTCCTGCACAGGGGTGGCTGTGGTGGGATGTAGTGTAGGTCAGCCAGCAACAACCATTCCAAGAACCAGAAGCCTGGCTGGAGGGGGTAAGGATGTGACACTTTTCAAGGATCCAAAAGGTTGAGGTGAGGCAGCAGGCAATAACCTCTTCTTCACGTCTGGCAGTGATAAGGCAGGAAGGACAGGGTGTAAGTCACAGTAGTTTCCTGCAGCATTAGAGAAATTTGCAGCCGATTCTCATCTGTAGGGGATCTGGGCTAAAATACCAGCCCTTTTGGTCTAAGAAGAAAGAGGAAATGATGCAGTTGTCTGGAGCATCTGATGGGATGCCTTTACAGTCGGGTCCTGATTCTCCAGGGCAAGGAGGAAGATAACTGGCAGAGAGGAAGATGACAGTGAAGGCAAAACCCTGAGCAGCAAGAAAAGACAGTGCCTGTCTGCCAGGGAAGGTGGTACCCAGCTGAGCAGAGACCAGGAGTCCCTGTGCGACTGTTGGCCCCTCATGCTGTGGACAGGGCCCCATCCACCAGCATCCACCTGGTGTTGCTGGTCAGTCTGGGTATTTCAACATCCCTCGCATGGCTAGTCCAGCCCTGAGTAACAAAGAGCTAGTGGCTGATGGAGGAGTCGTGGAGCCCTTAGCAGATGCTTTTCTGAACCCCCGTCTCAAAAAGGGGTTGCAAACAAAGTGGTGCAAAGAACCTGCATTTGCTAAATGCACGTATCAAAACTCACGGCACATCTCCTGCCAGGCTAAGATCTGATAGGCAAAAACACTGCATTGAAATTAACAGGTTAATTTTATTGGGGTATAACAAAGCGGACTGCATCTAAAGGCCAGATTTTTTTTGAACTCCTGAAAACCTATTAGCATGGCTTGAGGTTTGACCACATCTCTGTGTTACATTGATCTAAAGCCAAGTGTGCCGCCAAGTTGTTCTTGCAAACAGAAAGGTCAGAGGGACAGTAACTTTCACATAGAAAGCTCTTTAGCCACTGAACAGTTAAAGATTACGCTCACTATGTTTTCCTGTCTTGCAAATTCCTCATTCATAATGTATGAGTGAGATCATTAAAAGCAACATATTGGCTGATAGCATCACAGCTGCTACCTAACTGTAACACTTCATAGCAAGGAATAACATTACTCTTCTCTTATGTATGTGTTCAGCAAGGGAAAGAAAGAGACTTCTAGCTGCAAGAGAACAGTGCAAAATGTTTAACCTCACAGAAAAAAAACTTCACATGTTGGGCAATTACAGATTTGTCAAGAATATTCTCAAAATGAATTAAAAAAAAAATTAATCTCCTTTTGCCAACCCTTTTCACCCTTTGCATCTATCGCAATATGGCAGCATATTTTTCCCCTGCACAAAATCAATATCACATTAACTTCCCTAACAAAAAAAGATTAACTCCTACAATGAACAGAAAACTCCATGTCCATCCAGGGAATTTTAAACTCTCCAACCCTTGTCTGTTCAGAAACATTATGATGATTATTTAAAGCCAAGGATGGGATGTGTCAGTCTAACGAAAGGGAGAGAAGGATATCTTAGGGCTTCCAGGCGTAAGCTCTGTGGCTGGTGTTTTCATTTGTAAACTGCCCTGGGTGCTGATCTGGTTAAATGCATTAAATAAAATTGCATTTAACTTGACAAAGAGGAACCCTTTCAGCTGAAGAAAGGCACTTCCCATTTTTCATGGCTGTCTACATTCAGCCTGTACCCAGGGCTAAACTGCAGCAGTTGTTCTACCACCCGATGCTCCCTCCCCAGCTGAGAAGGGGAATCAGGGAAAAAAGGGAGAAGCCCCATGGGCTGAAGTAGAAATCGATTTAATAACATAACAAAACTAATACAATCACCAACATAAAGTGTACAATGTTATATTCAACCTTCTCCTTAGGATCAGGAGCAGAAGGCCAAGAGGAAGTAGCCACAGGAAGATGAGGAACTCCACCCTCAGTGAGCTCCCTCCTTTTATAATGAGCATGATGCAGTGGTGTGGGATACACCTGTGAGTCACTGCCTTGACTGGATCTCCCAGCTGACTCGGGGTACTCATGGCCTGCCTGCATGGCTGGGCCATGGGTCTGTGCCTGGGGAACCAGGACAATGGGTTATTTGAATCTTTGCAAGTTTCAAGCCTACTTTTTTTTTTTTTGTACATTTGAGGGAGAGGAATGAAAAGAATCTGCCATGTAAAGCCAGCTTTCATTTTCCAAATACCTTATTTCATATCCTAACCTGAGAGAGATGCTATTCTTTATAAATCAGGAGTCACCTCTAATAGCTTTGTTCCACCACATGTCCAAGAGTTTGGAGGGGGCGAGGGGTGGGGTGGGAAGTGAAGTCCAAACCATCATGAAAAATGAATTAGCTGTCTTTGAAAAAGAGGGCATTCCCTCTGGGCATGTAGCAACAACTCTGGATGTTACCAACTAATCCCCAGGTGGCCAGTCTCACTCTGAACCACCTCGAGCCTCAATTTGCACATACATGCCCCATTCTGTGTGATGCTGTTTCCCTCCCCACACGCCAGGCTTTGCACCACAGTCACCCTCCCAACACCACTTGAGATGTCTCTGGTTTGCACTGGTGTATAAGCAGAATGGGGTCCCATGGGTTCATTAGTCTTAAACTTTGAGTCAAGTAGCTAAAGCTGGGATGAAAGACTTCCTTCTGTTGCAATTTCATAATCTCTTTTGAGTGTGGCACATGAAACAGAGGGAATAACACGGTCCTTCCTGGAAATCTTCATTCAGGGTTTTAATTGTGTCTCAGAGGAATAAATGCAGGGGTTTTGCCTTCCTCCCTCCCCTTTCTTCCTCTGATAACAGCTTGGTTTTTACTAGCATCACTTATGGCTTCTTCTATAATTTCCAGCCTCTGGCAGAAGTGCTCCGCTACCCTTTCCTGTTCAATAATGAATGGACACATTTGACACTGCAAGTATTTGAGCTTATGAGCTCATCCAGGCAAAATATGCAAGAAACATGACTTACCTAAACAGCAGCTAGGTGACCAAGTGAATCACACATACCCCTTCCCCGTTCCTCTGCCTTGCCTCCTGGGCACCATACCTAAGAGAAAGAAGGTGACAAAGTCTTGCTTCAGTTTTTCTGCTATTTCTTCCCAGCCTCCACACTCCTGCAGGAAAGATCTCGGTAAGTTACATCAGGTGTGCCCACTTAATCTGGATGCATCTGAGCTTGTCACCTTTCACAGCCAGTGGAGACCAATAGGCATTTTGAGGATGCAATATATTTAATTATAAAGCAGGTGTCCAGAGCAGGTCAGATGGATCTCTCTCCCTAGGAGTGCTTGTTTCTTTTTCAGGGAGCTGTGGCCATGCTACAGGTAAGTGAGAAGGAGGTCTCTAAAGGGGATTGGTGATTGTGTCTGGGGACAGAAAACAGTGTTCTTGAGCTTGGCCAGAGCCTCAAAAGGAAACCACAAGGGCACCTAAGATGCTGAGCAGGGAGCCACCCTGAACCAGGCAATAAGGAAACAATGAGGAAAAGGACAAATCCTAAATTCCCTTCACCTTTCTCAGAGCTGCTGGCAAGTCACTTGGGTTCTAGAGGCCAGAAAGTTCCCCTGAGAGCTCCTTAGAATCAAAGTGCAGAGCAGTTATCTCTGTAAAGCGAAAGCTTTACAAACAACTTTTGTTCACTTCAATCTGAAAATATGAATAAATAAAACCCATGGAAAAAGAGAGATGAAATATTCTTCTCCTGGTCTGTGTCTTTTGAATTCCGCATTTTCCTTTGGAAGGATTCTTTTCCAGCCAAATCTGAAATACCTTGAAACTGGGAATGGCTGATAAGAGTGCATGTAGTTTCAGTAGTGCTAGTGGGCACTGCTGCAAAAACCTATGGGTGATGATCGTGCAGAAGTCCTCCTTTTTCTCTTCCCTCACTCATGCAAACATCAGGAGAGTTGGAAATGTAAAACACATTCCTGTGTGACAAAGAAAGAAAAATCACTTAGAAGAAGACAAGGAGGAATTGAAGTTACTCACTCAAACAAGTCAGGCTGACAAATTGCTTCTGCTGTCTCCATTCATCCACATAATGGTTCCCCCACTCCCTGGCCAGTTATAGAAGAATAATTATCTCTTTCGGATCAGCTGCCTTGGCTTCATCATAAATCAATTCTTTCCTTCCCTCTTGCACTTCCACTGCCTCCTTCCCCATTTTATCAAGGCATCCTTCTGATTAGCGCAAAATCTGTGTCTTGAAATAACTGTGAAGATGAGGAGGATCTTTAGCAGCAGGTATTCGTTTATTGCGGATGCGGGCACTCGGGGGCTCGCTCCTCCTAACGAGTCCACCTGGGGTCAGGAGTGTGCTCTTTTTACAGCCTAAAGTGCTGCATATTCATAAGTTTACATCAGGTGGGAATGAGGATTCCATCATTGGGAGGGTCTCAGGAAGGTAAATCATTATAATATTCCACGCCTCTTGCTCCGCCCGGTTGTGCCTGCGTGGGGCATCCTGGTGCTCGTCCTTGGGGGTCTTCAGGAGGAAGGCTCCGGGTCTTCCTCGTGGTGTCCTCTTCACCTTTGCTTGCTTTACACATCCAGACCAGTCTGTTCTGGCCCCTGGGACACCTTGATTAGCATTGTGATTCTTAGCAGTCCCTCCTTCCTGAGGGAGAATTGTCCTTGGGCCTCTTAGCCAGCGCTGTCTGATCCCCCAGGCCTGCCTGCTCCATCCCCCAAGGGCGAGTCTCTCAGTTTTTCCCTTATCTTGCTCAGCATCCCTGTTTGGCAACTCTAAACTATTAGATTAGCCTCTTTCTGCTGGCTATATATATTTCCTATTGCAAATGCACACAATTGCTTAAGTTAGTATTTTTCCCTAATCACTTCCCATAAGCCTTTCCAAGTCCAGCTTTTTATTGACTGCATGAATCTGATCCCTGAAGCCTCCTGTGAACTTGCCATTTTTGTCACTCAAGCCAAAGACCTTCTTTTCCTACCATAGCCGAGCAAGTCCATGTTCGCAGAGCTCAGAGGGGAACAAGCTGGTCATTCGACATGAAGGACAACATGGGATGACAGAAGCTGATCTGACCCTGACTCTGCAAGGGGAACTTCTGGCCTTTTCAAAGCTCCACACTTATCTCACACTGCTAAAAAAACCACAGCCCTTTGAGCAAAGCATTTATGCTTGTCTGTAGTCTCATTAAAGATGCAGAGGTCATTGCAGAATGAAGTGAGTGAGAATGGCCGTTCCGAGGAATTAGCATGCAAGTTTAATTCACTACTGATACTGAGTGTTAGCAGGGTGGTTGGGTACCATCAGTGTTTGGGATGGACCTCCTGCTTCTGGCTGCTCTAATCTGCCCAGCCAACTGATACCTTCCCACTTTTGCTACTCACCTCTCATTCCCATTGGCTTCAAACCTTCAGCAGCTGAACTGTGGCTCTGCTGGAGTCAATAGCAAAAATCACAGACTCCCAAAAAGCCCTGGTTTCATCAGAGCTGTCATCCGAACAAATAGCCGAAGGGTTGATCGCCCCAGTGATGGACAGAGTGCCTTTGTGCTGAAATGCCTTTTTGTGCACAGTCCATTGGCTGTGTGTGATTCCATGTTAGAAGCTCTTATCCATTTTTCTGTCTACTACTATTTTAAGTTCTTTAGTATTATTACAGCATGTTGGATACTTTAAAGTTTAAAAAGGCCTTTTTAATGCATTAAATGAGCTGGTCAAAATTCCATGATTTGCTGATAAGAAACAATAGGAAAAAGTATCCAGAGCAGTCACTGGGAATTTTGCTTATTTTCTCATTTGGGTTTCCTGAAACATATATGGCAGAGCAGAGATTTTTCTTGTGCCTCCCTGCCTGACAAAACTGGATGGAGCAAGAACTCTTAGGGGGCCCTGGTGAAAATAATGCTGGATGCACTCAGCAGAAAATTTCAGATACCACTCTAATAGTTATTTGAAACCAAAACGCCATATGACCTCAACAGTGGCAGTTTTTTCCCTTCTTTTATTTACATATTCTGGTCCTTGGAAATGTAATAAAATGAGCCTGACACCCTATTTGGGCAAGATCTATGAAAAATAACTCCCACTACTGAGTTATGAATGTCTCAAAAAAAATTAAGACACGGAATATATTACCCTTTATAGCAACAACAGTCTATGGACAGTGTTGTGGATGCAGTTACTGTCTTCCTGGAACCAAATGCTGTAACCCTTAACCTGGGAGTTTTGGGGATTTCTGGGTTTTTTGGAAGGTCCTGATACAAAGTCCATTGTTTATAGGTTGCATGGTCCTGCAAAACACTGCTACTGTGTGGCATGACCGGTAGACTCCAGAAAGGCTTTTGAACAGAAGGGAAAAAGAAACTTAGATGCATCAAAGCGGAGCTGACAGACAACGCCAAATTCATTTACAGCATCTTGGCTTGCTTTTCTCTCTCTAATTTCACACAGTCTCTTTCTACAGGGTGTGGTGGGGGCAGAGTGGGATGAACCAGCACCAGGCTGCAATCAAATGGAGTTCAACCATTCCTTTAGAGAGCCTGGGATGATTGCTGCCATGGGGAGAGGGATTCAAAAGGACTTTGGGAAGTAGCAGAGAGGCAGGAGCTTAATGAGCCTGCAAGGCTCTCAACAGCCACGCAATATGCTCCTCAACACTATATGCAGGTTTCTGATGTGTCTATTTGATGCTACTTCCTTCCTTCCCTAGTCCCTGCTTTGCTTAATTAGATGCCCCCTGTGAGAACAACAGGTAGATTAATTGTGCTTGTAGCTAAGGCAGGAGTGATTACATTATTCCTTTTCCTTGGCACCTGGACATATATTCTAACCCCTAAGTCATACACAAAGGATAAATCACTGAGGGGATGGTCATGTTCCTTCCCTCCATTGTCTCTCTCCCTTGCCACGCAAAGAGAGCAAGCAGCTCTGCTGCTGCCTTCTGAGAGGTGAAGCTGCACTGCCTCAGCAGCAGCTGGGGTACTTCTCCCATCTCCCTGGGTCTTCTGAAAGAGTCCAATTTTATTTCAGCTCCCTGTGAGGAGAGGGAAGGTGGCTCCATCCTGGAGCTTGGCTGGGGAGCATGAAGCTCCTGCTCATCTTTCTCCCCACTTCACCCATTTCTCATTGGCAGCTGCCAATTTCCCAGGTACACCCATGTTGTCCCCTGTTAAGGGCCATGCAAACTGCCAGCATGGCTGCCTGGCTCCAGGAATCTTTCAGTTGAAGAGTTTGTACCCCAGGGCCACCGTGCCTACTGCTGGCTGTGCACGCTCATTGTCCAGTAAACATTTGTTCCCACAGTCTTCTCTCAAGCAGAACCCCCATTATGGCTGTGGTCTCCCACATACAGGGAGATTCACCCCTGTGCAGACATGTGGGAGGTTTAGATAAGCCTGATGCAGGCATAGGAGCTGCAAAATCAAGGTCTTTCTCTCTGCAAAGTGGATGCTGGGGTGCCTGGGATCTTGTGTGCACGACAGGACCCTGGACTGGCTGGGGTCTCACAGTGAACATGCTCAGACCTTTCCTTATGTGGGGACTCAGGGTGAGACAAGGCTGTTCAGCTCAGGAAAGCCAGGTTTTACTGAACATAAATACTTGGGTTCTGAAATAAAGAAAGTCCAAAGATATCCAGTAAAGCAGAGCAGAAATAAAGAGGATTTATAGCCCTGTCTCTCTTTCTCTGCCTACCGCATCCTTCCTTCCAGGCTTGCGCTCAGGGAAGTCCCTCTGGCCCCCAGGCAGTGCTTTCACTTACATGCTTTAACCCTCTTGCTGCAGAAAGCATGAGACTTGCTACCATGATCCCAGAGCCTTTAGTTGTTCAGGAACACAGCTCTGCTCCCAGCTGCTGTCTCCATTTGCAGAGTTGAGATATGCAGCAGTCTTATGGGAGACACGCACAGCTTTGAGCAATCACTGGGACCCTGGCTTGGCTTCCAGCAAAAAATGCCCATCTCCATCAGCTATATACAGGGACTTAGGCCTCTACACTGAGGTGTTCTGAATTAAAATTCAGTTTTGTGCCAAGAGCAGAGGAGAAACACCCAAAAGGGGGAGCAAACACTGCAATTTCACATCTAGTGTTGGTTCTTTGCCCCTTCTGTACAAAGCCAATGGCTGCAATGCCACAAAACTGTCCATAGCAATGGGTAAAACCAGTTGTAGGGCAAATTAATTAGCCAGGAGGAGCACAGCCAGTTACAGTGGAAGGAATTTGATGGATAAGGACATCCTAATGAGGGTACAGCCAGAAATTTGCTGTTTGGATTTTGGGTGTCTTTTAAAAGCCTCTCCGAGGGTGACTCTGCAAAACTGGACAGAAATTGCCACACTTGTAGGCAAGGACGGGTCTCTGGCCCCAGGGGGTGCCATCTTCCATCTCCCTAACCATCTCAGCTATGGCAGGTGATGGCTCACAGACCTTTGCAAATACTTTTCCTGTATGAATTTCTGGTGCCACAGACTCTGAGATTTTATAGTTTCATCTGCAAGGGAGAGATTTAACATCCATTGCATTTTTATTAGAAATTTGTCAGTTCTGAATTTTAGCACTAATATTGAGGTCCAACGTACAGATTTTAAAATGTTTGAATGGGGAAAGATTGAGAAACATAAAGCTCCAGCGTGATGCCACGTAAGAATATCTGCAAATCTTAATGTGTCTAAGGAGCAAGGGTCCAGCTTGGGTTATGCAAAAGAGCTGATATACAGCATTGATCCAAATACCCACACATTCCAGGAAATAAAAGACTTGTCCAGTTAGAGATAAATAAACAAATCTGTCTCTTTTAAAATCATAACAAAAACCCAACTAATTTTGTATAGTCAGGTTTGCTATTTAAGTTCACCCCATGCCCTATAAAACAAAGCTCGTATTTAAAATCCTGTTATCTGCTCTACTGCGAAAGAACAATTAGGAAATAACTCTGCAATAGCATTGGATGTACCAGACCAAGACATATGCTCTTAATCACAGATAGCAACAATATTTATGGGAGGGTGGGGTGTTGATATAAATTCTTCCAAACAAAAAAACCCAACACATTCTTCTTAGAGAGTTAGTGAGAGAGAAAAATAAATAAGATGTGAAAGAAAACCACCAGCATTTTAGCAAATGCTTTTGTACAAAAAATGAACCAGAGCCAAGCCAGCCACATTTGTGAAAACTGGGCCTTGTGGAATTAAGTATATTGCTGATAAGATTACAGAAATATCTACCAGCTGCAAGAGAAATTGGGTGATGCACAAGATGCTGGATCTTCACATGCTAAGAGAACAGATGAGGTGGCCTTCCTGCTCACAGCTGAATGTGGAAAGAAGAAACATTCTTATTCCCCATTTACATGTGAAGAGGTGATGGCTGTTCCTATAACAGGAAATAAAATAAGGTGAAGCCACTTCCCTGGGTCTGAGAAAACAGCACAGCTCAAGCCCATGCGTTTGATTTCTTTTCTCTCCAAAACACAGTTGCAGGTAGTGTTTGAGCATAGGATGACTCCCATTTTGCAGCCTCAAACTGTAGCTGGGCAGGGGCTGGGAGAGGCTCCCTGGGGCAAGCTGGACCAGCCAGGAAGCAAGGGAGCACATGTTATTTGAAGTGCTCCATCACTGTCATCTTGAATGCACACTGATACCTTTATCAGCATTTGAAACATTTTACAACAGACTAAGCCCCAAATCAACAACTAGCAGGAGGCTGCTGATATTCCTCAAAAGACCCTCATCACACTGGCTTTACTCAGGAAAAGAAAAGATAAAACATAGCATTTTGCCTGGGGCAACAGTATGGGATTTGGTGTCTGGCCTGTAACAGAAGCAAGGGGAGGTTGTTAAACTCAGCCCCGTTCCCTTGCTCCCACCCAGCTTGGGGAAGGAGTCTTACATGCTTTATCATGCCACTTTCATATTTTATTTAACTGAGAAGTCCATAAAGTCCCTTTAAATAGAAACAAATATTTGAATAATTTATCCAAGAGTAATTTCCGTTTCATTTCCAAGTCTGCTGAAGTCGATATTGCCTACCGCTGGGAGCTAGCAAAAGTGCACGTGCTGCAGGGTACCAGGAAGGGTTGCAAGCACAAATGCACATGTGCCCACGCTGAGCATGCTTCTGCGCTGCATCCAGAGCCTGAGGTCTCCACTGACCTTGAAAACAAATCCTTGTCATTCACAGCTTGCATGAGCTCCAGGCTCACACAGGCTCAGTGGCTTGCTGGGTCCCTGGGTGCCCTGTCTGCACCCCAACGTGGCAGGGAGGAACTGTGCTTCTTAAAGCATTTGCTGTCCATCAACTTCCCCATCTCCATCAGTCAGTGCTGCAGAAACGGAGGTGCTACAGGGGGTGGATGAGGGCACCCTTGTACCTGGTCTGCCAGCCCCATCTCTCAGGAGCTGCAGGGTACACTAGAGAGCACCCAGACAGGGAGAGCAAGGTTTCCTCTTGGGTGCTCTGCTCCCACCATGCAGCTGCACCAACCTTTGCACCCACCTGAGAGAGCAGCTGGGAACGAGCAACCAGGGATGGAGATGGGCAGATGCTATTTTCAGGGACATTCAGAACTTGGACCAGGTTAAAACAGTCACACACAGGTGTGCAGTCTGGATAGCAACAGCAGATCATGGGGAAGGCTGTATTTACCTATATAACAGTCACATTGTGGGAACAAATTAGCCAGTGCTAATTGCAAATTGCTGTGATAACACGAAGTGGTAATACAATTAACCATGGAAGTCAAATTTGACAATTCTGGGCCCTCAGTCCTGTGCCTGTTCCTTGAATAAATAAAGCTTTAGCATCATGTTAATTCTACACAGCTTGTGGGGACTATAAAGTACTCATTGTGTGCTACGTGGCAAAAAAACTAGTAAGGAAGAATTTTTATCGCTGTGTCATGGTTTGTGCTGAAACCTTTTGCTGCTATCAAAGATCAGCTTTTCTGGGGATTTTCCACAAACAGATGAAAACTGTAAATATTCTTGCAGCATTTGTTCCACCTGCAAAATCCATCTGTGCTGATTGAACCTGCAGTCTTCATTTTAGTTGTAAAATTAAGTCACTCATAAGAGAGAAAGTGGATATTTTACTTCAGGATCAGAATGTACAGTTTTCACTATCTCATGATTTATCTTGCTGAAGGCCAAAAATATGCAGATTTAGTAAAGTCTTGAAGAACAGTGTATAATCCAGAATGCTCCAAGGAATATGTGCATAACGTTACTTCAATCCCATTTGTGATCTTGAATAGACAGATCTTCTTTTTGTATTTCTTCTGACTGAGAAGTCAATGAAAGGGCATATTTTTCTCCTAATTAGACTCCTGGAGATTGCCTCAATTCTTCAAGAACTACCAACCTTTTTTATTTTTTTACGTCTTTCTTCTTCAATCACAGAGAAAGCCTTTGTGCCACTTCTGTTTTCTCTCTAGTGAAGTGATTATTGAAACATCTAATGATTTTGCTCCTTTGCTTGTAGAAAAATCTGTTATAAGATTACGATAAACAGGTTTGTAAATTAAATAGATGATCAGACATCTGCATTCAAGAAGTGAGTGGCAAAGTGTTTTCCCAAATGGCTCAATGACTGTGAGAAGAAAAATATTTGTCTATGATACAACTTGAAAAGACTTAGTGTTTTCCCAGTGTCCTGCACCCAAAATCCTACATTTTTCAAATGTTCTAGGTAAGATTTCGTGGGTGGGAGAAGGGATGGGGAGAGGTAAACCTGGACTTTCATGATAGTACTATACAACTTGTTATTACAGCAGTGGACAAATAGGATCAGGGCACCATCAGGGTGAGCTGTGCTTGTGGCATCACAGCACTAGCTCTGAGAACACAGGCAGCAAAGATGAACAAATGGATATCATCTTTTGAAAGATGCTTAGGCCTTGTAATACTTCATGTTGCTTAAATTTTATATGATTTACAGCTTCATCTGGTTTCAGGAACATTTTGAGGAAGATACTTTGGAAGTAGCTAAATTCCTTTATTAGGATCTTAAATGCCTTTCAAACCCTGGTCCTCAGGGGCCTGCATCATGTGTCACTTTTGGTGTCCCTCCTCATAATTTCTGTAGATCACAGAATCACAGAATGTTAGGGATTGGAAGGGACCTCAGAAGATCATCTAGTCCAATCCCCCAGCCAGAGCAGGAACACCTAGGTCAGGTCACACATTACCAGCTCCAGCCACTTGCTTCCCCTGGCTGCTGACTGTGCCGGTCCCAAAGCTGGGATGGTAGGCTGGAATGTGCATCCACATCTCGGTTACCTCTGGAGCTTCACCGACAGAACTACCTCCATCACCCCTGCCAGAGACACAGGTCACTGTCAGGGGTGGGGGACAGATGCTGAAAGTGAGGATCTGCCTCTGCTAAAACCATGAGGGCTCATCTGCGAGAGCCCTATGTCGTTTTGGCGTTGCAGGGCTCAGCACAGCAATGCTCAAACACCATCGCAGCTCTGGGCTGTAAGGGACATGCGTGAGCTCATGCAGCAGGTTGGTGGCAGCCCTGAGGAGGAACTGACTCTCAGTCCAGAGCTCCATCTGCTGCACCCACAGTCTTGCTTTAACTTCACTTGTTTTGTATTCAAAACTATGGTTACTTGTATTCAGTGAAATAAATTGCATTACACATGTTTCTAACAGCGCTTGTAAAACATCAGAACTCCTATTCATAAGCACATGATTGTCCTTTTATTCTTCTATTTGTATGTCTTTCTTCCTTCATTTGTCCTTCACACTTTAAAATGAATGGTAAAAACCCATTTCATTAAGGTAGTAGAAAAAGTAACTGATGGCACATTTTGACCAAACAAAGGCTGTAGAAAACATCCAGAACATTCAGAATATTAACACTGTCAAAACAGAAGTATAAGAAAGTAGGAGAGAAGCCAGATGAGTTAGGCTTCTCACTTGTTCCTGGCTTTAAAATAGTTGAAGATGGAAATTATACACAGATTGGAGGGAACCATAATACAGCGGTCTGCAATGTGTACTCTGCCGTGAGCTAAATCTGCTGGGAGACCACCCCCGCCACCACCACAAGTCTCTCCCAGCAGACATCAGCATCCTTCTTCACACCACCTGAAATGCATCATTCTGGTTTCCTGGTCCTGGGGAGTTAGAGCTGAAGTGCAGCAGCATGCCAGGCCACTCTGGCATTTGGTTCTGCTAGTCTGTGTTCACTGCACAAGGACATGTAGCTCTGCCCCATCTTTCTTTCTTTCAGTATTTTTATACTGAAGACTCCTATTAGTGATAACCTCCAACTTTTTATATGCTCTGCCATTCACAGAGTGACTCAGCCTGCAGCTACCTGGTGGTGTTGGCCTCAAGTGACTCTCTTCACTGCAACTTCCTTTCCTGGATCCAGGCACAATCAAAAACCTCTGCTTCTCTCCCAGAGTATATGACATCGAGCATGACATGCCCTTCTTCTTTGGCATCTTGACATGCTCAGTTCCTCCTGTCTGGTGAAGGCCAAAAGGAGACCCAAACTGGCACTTAGCAGCTTGTCAGCCTCCAGCCAGGAGCCTGAGGGGCTGCTACTCCTTCTTGCATTTGTTGATATTCATCTCTTTTGTCAAAGGATGCAGGTGAAAGGTTGCTGTTTCTCTAAGGCATAGCTACTCAGCTGGAGCTGACAGAGCCTGCAGAGCGTGGCGCAGCACTCCCTGGATGTCAGGTGTGGCAGCAGGCTATTCTGGATCCCATTGTCTGTTTCCCAGCCAGGCTTGGTGTCAATCATTTTTTGAACACTGCACTCAGGACAGCTCAGGAGACAAACCAAGAGGAGCAGAAGCAGACAGGGTGTAATTTGGCCCACAGCCAATCTTTTCTGTCAAAGGCCATTTGGTCCCAGAGATGAACAATTAATACCTGAAATACTTTATTTTACCAGAAAGTACCATCCCAGGCCAGATTCTTTTCTCTGTCATAAAATCTAAGTGCAATGGTGATGGGCTCCATGACACGAGTCACATTCTGGTTCCTCCCCTTCGAGCAATCCTTTGCCCTCGGAGGCAAGCCAGGTGAATGCATTTCAGAGGCTTGGACACCACTTCTGAATTAGGACAAATATTGTCTCTAAGTCTGACCTAAAGAGGGAAGCAAAGAAAGCCCCAGATATGCAATATAGATGCCAACAACACCCCTTCGAACATTAGGAACTACTTGCTCAGGGAGTCAAAATCAATGTGGTGCCATTAGTGTCAGTGGAGCCCTTCCAGCTGATGTGGCCTTCTCTACATGCTCTGTGAGTACAGAAACCCTGTGGAAAGGGACAGACCAGCCTAAGACTGCCACCACGGCCCTTCACACACACTGGGCTTAGCCTGTCACTGTAAGTAATAATGAATGAAGAAAATTATAGCTCTTGGCAATCAATGGAAATGGTTTTTATTTTGGTCAGTATTTCAATGAAGCTCCTACTCACTGGTGGGAATGCAGATCAGAGAGGGGTTGGGCTGATGCAGCAGAAGAAAGGAACATTGCCAGGCACTGATTGATGCTTTATCAGGCTGTAATACTAGAAGCTTTTGCTTGCAAGAATCAAATGTTAGATCTCTCTCTCAGGGTTTTATTTTGCTAGTACCTATGGGAACCAGCTGGGCTGGCTTGCTAGAGAAAAGACAAAGCAAGCTAGTCAGGAAGTTTATGGTGATTTAAGATAGATGCTGATTAGTGATTCACATTTGTGTGAATAATAAAATAAATACGGAGAATGGGAACAGTTGCTAGTGTATTTCTCTATTGCTTCTCAGGAAAGAAGAGAGCTGCTGTGTGTAAGTCAAGGTTGTGAATTTTCCCACTGCGGCAGACCTATTTTATTGCAAAGAGGAGAGTGATACCCTGGAGAGGTAAAGATGTACAGTACTGTTGATGCTAGAAATTCTTCACTGAGGACGTTTATGTTAGTGAATTGATTGGAAGGGGAAAAAGTAACTTTTCCTCTGAAACATAAACAAGAAATACTCTCTGGAGGGCAAATGACATGCTACAGAAATTTGGAACAAGGCCCCATGGGCGTGCTCTAGCAGTGGCAGAGCTGCAAGAGTTTAACACTTAAAATCCAGCCCTGGAGAGACAGGGCTGGTGTGATTTGCTTGCTAGATACAGCCTACAGCATTGCTGCTGGCCTGTGCCAAGGGATGAGCAGCCTCTCATTATCTCTTTTCTCTGCTGGAATTCAGTCAATTATGGGCAAATTCTGAGAAAAAGTTATTTGCTGGACTTCATTGTGAATCTTTTGAAATGTGCTGTCTGCTTTCAGTGAATAAAAGTACCATGATTTGACACCTGAAGTTTTATTTCCTGCCTTTAAAGCAAAATGGGTCATTTTTCAGCAGACTGTATCTTCTTCAAAAGACTATTGTACTGCAGAATTAAATGTCCTGCCTCAGGAAACAGCATCAGAGACTCTGAACTTCATAAAATTCAGAGGTTAGGAAGAGAGAGATCTGTAGGTTTTTAGCCTGGCCTGAGGAAAAAGCTTGTTTCTGTAACAGAATCAGAGAAGCTCTGGAGTCAGGCAGACTGCTGGTGGAGAAGACCTCCTTTCTTGCAGGCTGGTTGAATTTCTGGTGGAGCCAGGAGACATGTGACACTGAGGGAGGGGAAATACATCCTCGGCTGGGAGGGAGGTTTCACCAAAGAGACCTTTGGGTCTAACCTGGAGCTCTTTTCTCTTTGGGGCCAGAGGCACCCTGCCACAGAGGCTGGGCCATGTCAGCACACCATGTGCTTCTTTGAAATCACGTTCTCATTTGTTCCCGACCTCTTTTATAGGGCTGTTTGACACCCTGTACATTTTCAGATGGCTCAAATAACCAATCTTGTTTTCTGCCCACATCTCCTTCCATCTGCAATTGTACTTCTTGATATTGCCTTTCCTTTTCAGTGATGAATTTGGGCATTTCTTTTCCTGCATTGATTTCTCTACTTGCCTTCTATTTTTTCTCTCTGCCTGCACCACCAACTTCTGTTCTGTTTTCACACTTTTTCCTTGCTTTGGGATTTCTCACCAGAAGTCACTGATCATGAGAAGAGGGTTTTTCCAAGCCTGGGATTTTGTTGCATGACTGGGGTGGACTCTAAGTGTGTGGAGAGATAAATCATAATGGAAAAGAGCTGCAGTATTCTAGTTCTGTTCACACAGCTCTTAAAATAGAAAGAAAGGACTCTTTGTAGGCTGCAGTTCAGATGCTTGTCTGATGCCATGCTAGAAAGACATTTGACTCATGAGCCCAGTTGAATTTAGCTGCAGTGTTTAGAGATGCCACCATGCTGAACTGTCTGCCCTCCCCTTTGACAGGGAGTTATTGTCCTTGTACCAGAAATAGAATGAAATGGCTGTCCTCATATTAACCTCTCCATCCTTGTCACCATTCACAGTATCAGCTTAGGACACTGGTGATGACAGGTTTGCTCTAAGAAACTGCTCTGCGAATTGAGGCAAAGACCTGCTTTTTTTCTGCTGCCAAGCCACTAACTAAGGCAGAGGGATACAGAGGGCACTTGGGAATCTATCTGCACAGAGTTGCCCACACATTGAAAAAGTACGCCTCTCTAAGACCTTTCTGGGATTTTTTTGCATGTCTTCAGTGAGCAGGCCTGAATATGGAGGGGAGCAGTTCCCTGTGACATACAGGGGCAGGTTTCCTGCAGCCACCTGCAGTTAGCTGTATGGAGTGCATCGGGCAGAATGGAAATGCATTTTAAATATGAATTGGACTTTGAGACGATGATTGATTTTTTTCATTGCATCCCCATGTGTCCAGCATTGTAGGTGCAAGAATGAAATTTCTAGACATTGTTGGCAGTGCCTGCAGATAGCCAGTGCATATGTAAACTGCTTGTGGGGGTGGCATGAGCAGGGTCCCCAGCCCTGGCTAGGAGCAGATGAGGCGTGCATGGCCCTGCAGTGGTCCTTCAAGTAGCTGTTGCGAGGAGCAGAGGGTCTCCATTTCCACTGCTGTGAGTCCAATAACTTTTACCAGTGCTGAATTCTCTCTGCACTCAGCCACAGATAATTAAAACAGATACATTAATTTGTGTCACAGAGAATAAGTAACACCAAGCTAGAATGTAATTTAAACTGAGTAAGAAATAAGACTTTGGTCTGAATATGAGTGCAGCAGGCAAATCTTTTTTAACTTAGAATCATAGAATAGCCTTGGTTGGAAGAGACCTCTAAGAAACTTGTCAAGGTGGCTGGGCAGGCAGACGAAACCTTGACCCGCCCTGTCCACCTGGAGTACAGTCTGTGCTGTTCATGAGCCCAGGTCAGTCTGTCTGACCTGCAGATGCTCACAGGACTTATAGGGTCCATTGCAAGCACAGGACAGCAACTATCTGGTGTCAGCCCCAGCTTTGGGCAACATGGTGTCATGGAGCCTTGGAGGGCTGAGAAGATGTTTCATTGCCTGGATCAGTCTGCTTCCCTGTGGCCATGGGAGCACAGGGGACATGGTAGCTGGTGACACAGTGCCTTGTGCAGAAAGGTGCATTGCAGCTGGCTGTTGATGAGCCATCTGGTGCTAATGACTTCCCCAGACTACTGCTGTGCTCTGGGTCTGAATTTCCAACCCAGAGGTGAAAGACTCCTTTACTTATTAGGCTACTAATTGTCCAAATCACCAGTTTGGTTCTTCAGTGGTAATTAATGAGCAGCCAGAGCTGAAGCTTATAACTGTGAAGAGCCTTACAAAAGAAGATTAATAAACAGCAGAGGAAAGGGTCTGGGAGGGCATGATATCTGGGTAGTTCATGCACCCAGGCTGTTGCCACAAGCTCTGACAAACAGCAGGCCCAGTGCAGAAAGTCCCACAGGGCTTCTGCTTTAGCCCAAGCTTTTTTGGCTCTTTCTTGAACAACGATTTTCAACAAAGGGAGGCTCTGCAGTATTTCAGTTCTGCATTCCCATCCAAAGTCATTACACAGCTTGGATTGCCTCTGCTGTGTGAAGTCCACCAAGGTAACACAGCGAGGAATTTCACTGTAACATGCTTCAGCACAAGACTTGGATGTTCAACATCAGGTTAAAAGGCACATTATTTATGGGAGAAAAGATTCAAGTGCAGTTTCTCACATTACTTCCCTATAAATTATATTTCTTTGCCGTTCATTAGACCCCTTGTTCTCTGTGCATAAGTAGGCTCCTTATTCACAGCGTATGCAGAAGACACATGCTCCAAACAGCAGGAGGAATGGGCTGAAATGCAGGTTATCAGTGACTTAGAGACACTCTGCAGATGTCCTATGCAACTTTATGCTTGGCCATCCAGTGAAATACACTCAGGCAAGCAGCTGGTATCTGCTTATGAGAGCCCCTGCTTAGATGCTTAGCCTGCTAGAGATATGCACACACCCAAGATGCCGTGACACTCAATGCAACCACAAACTAGAGGTGGGGAAATACTGTACATTAATGGAGCCTTTTCAGCTCGTTGGGATGGAAGTAGTCATTTTCAGTTGATCTTTTTATTATGTATCTGTTTAAGCACCAGAAGAAAGCTGTTAGAGTTTCTGCTGAAGAGGAATAAATAGCATGAAGAGCCATTTCACAAAGGAGCTGGCTAACTGCTCAGCCCCCTGCGTTTTGGAGGTCTGTTGTGTTGTGGCTGTCAGATTGCAACCCCATTGTCTCTAGACTTGAATGGTCCAATGTGCTCTCCATTGGGACAGCCTTTGAGGGAGCTCTGCATGCTCTCAGAGGCATGATTGATGGCCACAGGCAGCTTCTGATAGCTGAAGGCTTCATCCAAACCTTGCTGACCCGAGGGGAAAGGTCCCTGTTGATCACACAGCCATCCCTCCCCCTCAACATGGACATAGCCTCTTGTCTAGTTTCACAGTTGATCATTTTTAACCAGGGGCAGGAGCTCATATTAATGATCTTTTGTAGTGCAGGATGTGCCTGACACAGGCAGCCTGGTAGGCATGCTTGTTATTCAACATACAATCCATATATATTTTCAGCAGCTTTTCTCAGCGTTAGCCAAGGCTGGTGCATCACTGACTTATGAAGTGCTTTGGAAAACATAACAGTTTCATAAAAGAAATAGTTTACCCATCATGTTTTCTCAGAGTGGCAGAGCCATTCTTTTTTAGACCAATAGAGCTGTTAGGTGCTATAGCTGCGTTACAAGAGCACAAAAGTTTCAGATCTCCACTAACGTGTTTGTGTGGCTGCTCCAGACAGGGCACAGCCATCTGTAGTGTTAGTGCAAATGCTTTCCCATTCTTTGCATAAATTAGGAGAAACATATTATTTCATGAACTGCTGCTTATACAAGTTTTGGCAGAGGATCAAATTTCAAAAATATGTATTTATTTGTTAACGTATATGAAATGAAAAGAAAGTGTTGGGACAAAAATTCAACCCTGGAGCTATTTTTCAGGTTTCAGGGGGAAAACACATCATAATTTTACCAGCAACGAAGAGAATCTCTGGAATTAATTATAATGGCACTTTCCCATAGCTGGAGTGAAGCTGTATGTGTCAGCACTTCTGCTCCTTTCAGGGCTCCACAAATGGTGCCACGTTAGGTGCCAAGGCACACACAGATGCAAGATTTAAGGGGAAATCATTCTTAGAATTGTAATTTTGGAATGAAATGAAAACCAAAACGTTGACCACTTTAGTGCGGTTTTCTCCTTGTTTGCGTTCAAAAACATCTGCACTGTAAAACACGTAGGCTAGCAAACAGAGGCAAAAAAATGCCATTAGCACATGACAGGACTTGTTTTATTTGTTTATTAGTGGAGGTCTCATGTATGTGATAAAACAGCAACAACACTACACACCTTTGGCCTTTGTCCAGCAAAACCCTGAAGGATATGCTTCACTTTAAGCATCTTAAGCATTCTTCACTTTAAGTGAATAAATCTACTCATGTGTGCTTGACGCAGATGGAGAAAAGGGAGAACATGGAAGCTGGTATACAGACCTGGGGAAATCTAGTGAGAATCTGCAGCTGGAATAGAGTCCCCAGTATGCATATATATGCATAAGTTTTGTCTGTATCAACCATACACATAACTGATATTTTCTTTGAACTGATTGAACCGTGTTATCTTTAAACTATCCTCCATTTCTGGGATTAAACACTTCTTCAACATGTAAAATAGGTGCAGCAGAATTAGACCCTTTATGGCTTGTTTCTCCCCACTTGCCTAAACAAGAAAAAGTAAGAATATAAGCACAGTAAGTTTCTGCCTAAGGATTTTAGAAACTCCGTTCTTTCACAGTGCTTTGAAGTAATCAGTTCAG
Source organism: Podargus strigoides (assembly GCA_028020825.1). NCBI lineage: Eukaryota > Metazoa > Chordata > Aves > Caprimulgiformes > Podargidae > Podargus > Podargus strigoides. Next base: position 6,454,483 of record CM051624.1, on the reverse strand, counting down.
GTTTACAAAAACGTACCGATAATTCTTACGGCTTGCATGATATGCATGTTTCCTAACTGGCTAATTTCTCACCCCCTGTGCACTGCACTAATCAGGATGATGAAAGATTAACAGACTCCTGCTCAAGCATGTCCACCACAAGACTGACAGAAATACCTGTGGGGAGGGAGAAACCCACACGAGACAGGACAAAACCAAAACATACAAGTGCTCCTCTGTGGCCTTGACCAATTGCTGGCTTGTTGGCCTGCAGGGAAGCTCAGGCCAGTGCGAGACCACCCTTCCCCACAGGTGCTTTATGGTGGTGACCATATGAATTCTTCACCTAGAGCAGTTCATTATTCTTAGCTATCAGTTGTGTATATTAGATAGTAAATACTTGCTTTGTGCTCTTCTGCTGTGGACATTCTTCATACAAAGCCTCTGTCATCATGGTAAAAGTTGCCCAAAGTGACCCAGAGAAGGACAATAAGAACAGTGTTTGAGAATCACCAGCCAGCAGCCAACAGGCTCTCTTGGTCCAGTCACTGTGACTGATGTGCTTAAGTGCAGATATTTGGATTTGGAAATACCTGGCATGTTTTCCAGCTCCACAATCATCCTCTCAATCTGTTTTCACTGTTGTCACCTGCTAGGTTTCCTCCCCAGCTTTGCTGGACACAATCCAGAACATGTAGGTGGCACTGAACCATGCCAACCCCCACCTCCTGCGGTGGTCACAAAATGCAGGGGAAATGTTACGGTAACTGGTTTATCCCAGATCATATGTTGGAGGTTGGGTAACTGGCCCAGTTTCCACCCATTTGTGCTGCTAATACGACACAGAGAACAAACATAGCTGCCCAAATGAAGCTGTCAAAGACTCCCCATGACATAGGAGCTTTCTTAGGTGACAACAAGCTGGCACAGCCATCTTCCTGCCAGCCTACAAAATTCAGTATAATGAGCAAGCCATGGAGAGGATAAGGCAGGCTGTGTGTAGCGCACTGGCACATCCTTGGCAGAAGCAGCAGTTGGAGGCAGGAAAATGAACACACTGCCCCATTAGAGGCACTTGACTTGCTGGCTCGTGTCCCTGTGAAGTCCTTTGTAGGCGCAGCAGAGCACAGACATTCAGGGCAGCACCCAGCCCTACTCTAAATCACCTTCTTCTGACAGGACACTGCTGTTCCCCAGACTTAGAGTTGATGAAAGCAGGATGGTGTGAATCCCCCTGTTAACACTACCCTTAATCCATTCTAGATTTTGCAGCGCTCCCTGGTCTGGGACTGAGAGCAGAAAGGAGCTTTACACTATGCCCATTTGCCCTGCACTCTGCTGAGCTGAGGGGGATCCCAAAGCAAAGCTAGAAACCAAACCCAAACCCTTTTATTCAGAAAACCCTTCCCGCATAACACGAGCATCTCCCCAGCTCAGGTGCAGCAAAGCCGCCTTCTCTTCCTTATTTCCAGGATCAGTTTTACCCACTATTACTGCCTTCTCTCCTCCTTCCATTGAGGAGTTGCCAAGGGTGTTTTCTCTGCAGCTTGGCCCTTAACATTTTGCCCTAAGCAAGCAGCCAGGACTCCAGCTGCCTAACTCCACTGCAGCTGGATGCTTACAGAGAGCTTCAGATTCCCAGCCCTGAGATAAGCCAAGATAGCAATGCTGAAAATATACTCAATCTGAGGCTTGTATCTGGGTCACATAGCTGCCAAAACCACCCCCATTCTGTTGAAATAGCTATTGAATTTGCTTCTAGAAGGAAAAAAGACAGTAACATGCCAAGTGACACTAATTGTTAGGCAGCACTGAGCAAGTATAATGCGCTCCTGCAAATTATCTGGGAACATTTTTTCCCCTGTTTTGTAATGCATTTTGAGGGAGGGAGAAGTTGATCAAGGTGAATATATAATCCATGAATATCTGTGAAAAGACATACCTCTTCCAGGAACACTTCTAGTAGAAAAATTTTACCTGTGGGTTATTAATAAGGTCTTACAGATTTGAGGAGGACAAAATCCCTCAAAATCACCAAAACCATCATCAACATATACGTCACTGTTATCAACTCATCACAGGCAAAAGCCTAGCTTTCCTTTGCACCACTTCAGGCACTGGTTAGGAAGGTGAAGATAGCACTGGGAGAAAGAGAGCTCCTGCTCTGGAAATGGTGATACACAGAGAATTCAACAGTACCATTTCTTTCCCTTCTTTAAGCCAGACACACTAACTTCATCATGAGTTTAAAAAAGAGATATTAACCTACAAAAAAAAACCCAAATTTGCCCTGGATTGAGTTAACATGGGGGATTTGTGAAAGATGATATAAAATGCTGCTGAGCATAGTGCCAATGCCCAGCAATAAAGTCCCATTGGATGAATTACTTACTCTAACAACAATTTCAGGCTAGCAAATTGAGGGCCAGTAGGTTTTGTCTCTGTCTGCTTTATCAAGTCTCAATACAAATCACTGCACACCTGCATCTGTTCCTCTTTCCCAAATTAAGCAGCACAATATTCATCCAGGAAGAATTTAGATGGCTATTCAGGAACAAAACAGCTTTTCAACTTAAATAAAGGTGGCAGAACATGGTGATTAATTTGTCTTCTTTAGTTGGAGAAGAAAGAGGAAAAGACAGTGGAGGAATAATTATACTTAACCGCATCAAGAGAGTTTTGTAGCCCTGAATTCATGAGTGCTTTCAAGTTGCTTTGAGATCACCAGCTGGGAGATGCTTCCTAAATACAGGGCAGAACTATTTGAAGGTGGGAATACATGACACAGCAGCTGAGGAGTGGTACATTCAGCTTGTTTGCACTCATTTGTGCTTCTTGGTCTTTTTTTAGAAAGCTGTATGTGCAAGTTCTGGTGGCTGTGGAATGTGGTGTATGGAGAGAGGCTGTTTTGCACCGCTCACTGCACAGCACCCTGTACCCATTCCGGCTGCTGGGTAATACAGATTTGCTGCAGATGTGTGTGGTTTCAGTGGGGTTTGGGTTTGTTTTATTTCTACCCCTGACTTTTTTTTCCATGTAAAAGGATTTTTGAGAAAGCATTTAAAATATTTTCAAATCTGTGACTTAACACACCCAGCTGCTGTTACAAGTCCATTAGCATCAGTGGGCTACAATTTCATCTTGGGAAGGCTTACATGGACATTCTCAGGGATATGGTTTAGAAGTGGGCCTGGTAGAGTTAGATAGTGGTTGGACTTGATGGTCTTTTTCAGCCATAACGATTCTATGATTTTACCTTATCCATTTTGCATTTTCATTAGACAAGACTTGTTTAAAGATAAGAATGTGCACAAGTCTCCAAGGTTTCATGACCGTTAAAGAGGGAAAAGAAAAAGGAAGCAGGCTTCTGGATGAAGTATTAGACAACACGTGATGTGAAATTGTTTGGGATCTGTAGTTTGCCCTGGTCATGGCTGGTTCTGGTACCAGGAACTAGAGGCTGCTGCTGAAGGAGCAGTGGCAGCAGAGCAGCTTTATTGCTCAACAAGCATTGACACCATTTAGTGCAATGGTTAGCTATCTCAAATCCAACTGTCCTCATGCCATAAAGCACATACCTATTTTCAGTGCTTTAACTAGGAAAGAAATGTGCTTTAGTATTTAGGTTGTTTTCCCATTTATTTACACTCTAAGTGCATAAAAAAGAGCAAATAAAGAAAAGCAAAACAGCAGTGGCATAGCTTCAAATCTTTTGTAGTGAAATGCAGATGTAATTAGGAAAAGGTCAACTTCACCTTCTGCAGCAGACCCCTATTCAAAATATATGAACAATTCTTGATCTAGGTAACTGGATCCAGCAAGGAAACACTGGACAGAACTAATGAGCCAGCACATGTGAATTTTAGCACTTGTAAAATTCACTGCAGTAATTTCCCATCTCTAAAGGTGATGGTGGCTTTGTTTTCCAGTTTGGGTTTAGAGAAGTACAGAACACTGAATGCTGCTGTCAGAACTGGATGACACTTGACAAGAGCATAAAACAGTTTCATTCCTGGGTAAGTCTGGCAAATTATTTGGCCTGGGTAATTTAACAAGGTCATAAGAGACTGGAATCACTAGAGAATTGTTTCATGGCCAATGGGTTAGAGGCAGCTCTGTTCTTCTTTTTCAGTCTAAGCTGTGGGTCATTATGGATGCATGGCAAAATATGTTCCAGAACTTTGAAGATTTGAGAACCCTTAAGATGAAATGGTAGCATCTGCTCATATCACAAAGATGATCCTTTCACAGGCAAACTAGAGAAGAATGTTACCAAAAACCATATTTTCCCTGCATTTTAAATGTACTGGGTAGATTTCTGCATTGTTTCCAGCCTTAGCTGAGATTTAAAACTGTACTGCATATTTACACCGATATTCTTTGCTTTGTAAAAATGATTTCTAAAAGCTTTTTCCAAGCATGTTTTCAGTATGACTAACAGAAGCAACTTTTAAAAGTAATAGCCACTTGGGAGTAACAGTTCTCAGGAATATTTTCCTTTTCTTTGCCCTGTGCTGTTCAACCAGCAAGAGTTGCAACCGTGAGGAGCAATAAAGCCTCAGGGGACCATATGCTGCTACTAACAGGCATTTTTTGTATGTAAATTTAGGAGGTCATCACAAAAGAGGTTCCAGATCTGTTACTTATTGCCTCTCATCACATGGTTTCTCTGGAGCAGGTGCCCAATCCTGTACCTAAAACCATAGAAGTCTACTCCCATTCAAGCAGACAAATGTTTGTTTGATTTCACTTTGTCTCTTCACACATCTCATCCTCCTTTATCCTGCTTTTGCTAAGTGTTGCTTCAATGAACTAATATTTTTCTGTTGCTACAGAAAATAGTTCTTCAAGGATGTTCAAAGCTGAGCATGTTGGAATATTTTGCTGAATCGGGAACTCCTTGCATAGCAATATCCCACAGTGTGTGTACAGAGGGCTTGGATGGGGAACACCCCTAGTACTGCTACAGGCAAACTGTGAAAAATTAACCTTTGTCTTTTAGGGGCAAAAGACTCCTTATTTAATGTAGTTACTACTTTGCTCACAACTAAACAGAGTTGCCATGACAAAAGTCAGCATGTAAGTCACATTGTAATGATAGCTTAGTTACCAGTCTTTCCTAGTTATTAGAATGGCTGAAAAAAGATCCTTATTGCAGGCTAATTAACTGTTCAAGTAACTTATTTGGGGATATGCTAGATCTTCATGTATTTGAGTATTAACATCCTGAGACCAGCCAAGATGTGATGATTTTGTCTTGGGAGACATCTGGGTAGTTTGCTGTAAACCTTCCTGAACATCTGTTAAAAGCACAATGAGCAAAACAGATCCTTATAGGCCATTTATTATGATTGAACAAGGAATCCATATATCTAAGAGACATTGTATAGATCTGATTATTAACCCACAATTCCACAGATGGAATCCATTCTTACAATTATTTTTTTTCTGAAGTAGTGGGCATTGTTTTGCATGTTTAGTTTTTCCAAAAGCTTTTCTTTTTTTTCCTTATTTGATCTCAATGACCTCTTCTATTTCTTCTCTAAGAACTCTACCTTCCCATTTCTCTGGGTTTCATTTTTTCCCATAAAACATTTTCCAGAATACAGTACCTTTTTTGCCTTAAATCGTATCTAAGTGCTTTAATTTCTTTACCTATTCTCATAGCAAGTACAAAATGCACTGCTTTTAGAGCCGGGAAATGGAACCCACAGAGATTAAATTATTAGCCTCAGTACATCTGTCACACAGCAGAAAACTGAGATCAGGACTTCTAAATCCAAGATTAGACCTTCACCAATTGAACAAATCACACCAGACAATTAAGGTCCTGTGAGGTTCCACATGGTCCTGATATGGCACATGGCCCTGCCAGATGTTCAGCAAGCCCCTGGCAGCTGGAAACATATATGAGGCTTTTAAGGATGTGTTATCTAAGCTGGCACACCCCTAGGGTACAGGCAGCTTCAAGGCTTCTTGTGCACTGATTATTTTTGGGTTTTGTCATATATTACAACGTAGGTTGCTCTACAGGGTAGAGCACTTTTCTCACTTTCTCCAGTGAGTTCAGAGGGTTTCCAAAAGTGGCAAGGAAGGATTGCACCTAACCCAGGGAAGCCAGCAAAAAATTTATTTTCTCATTTTATCTCTCTAGGCAAAAATGGGCAAAAGAATGCAAGCTGCACATTCAAGCTCTCCAAATGAGAAGACAATAACAAGAATTATAAAAGGAATTATCAGCAACAGCACACACAAAGAAGCTCCCAAATCATTCACTATGTGACCTGACTCAAGATCAAATACACTGATATTCAAACACAGGAGAGACTCTCGTTTACATTCAACAGGGATGACAATTAGCAGCCAGTCTGCTGATGCTCTCAAAAGAGTGTTAGTTTTGATAAAAGACTTATTCCTTGGGACTTAAACAGCAGCTATTACTGTAAGAAGAGAGAAGTCGGGTGCAGATAACAAAGGGCTAGTGAGACATGATGGACTGGCTGAGCCTGAGAGAAAGAAATACCTGCAACATGTCTTAAGTCTTAAGTTCTCCTTTTGATCTTCTTTAGTATCTTCCAATATAGTTACGTTTGTTTATGCACTCCAGTGACCTCCACTGCTGTAATGTCTAAATGCCTTGCTGGTTTTCAGATGTCCATTCTCAAAGCAGTCTTTTGAAGGTGGGGAATAGTGGTCCCTCAGTTAAAAAGCAGCACTGAAGGAAGAGAAAAGGTGATGCCATTTCCCTTATATGACAAAGCGATGCTCCAGTCACAGGTTTGTGTGGTGGAGCTCAGCAGTACAAGGAAGTGTAGTCTGGAGGGGATACTCAAGCGATGTGAGATACTAAGGAAGTGATGGTCATGACTGAAGAGAGTGCACAGATAGGGAATATATGAGATTGAGAAATATATGCATGCAGCCCATGACCACTGATTGTGGTAAGACCTTGTTTCACATGCTTTTGGTTCATACAGATGCCTTAGTACTGTAATTCTCCTTTCAGGCCCTAAAATCATTAGATACAAAGCTGTTTCTTAGCTCTTGAAGATATAAAAGTGACCTTAAAAAGTAGAGAGCCTCATGGGTTCACATATTCTGGCACAGAGACCTGTGTCCCTTTGGCCAGAAGCTTCTTCTACAGCAAATCTACTACGCAGAGTAACGGGGATTAAACACAATTCTGCATGTTTCAAAACCCATACGTTTTTCAGGAGAAATTATCTGTCACCCTAATCCCTGCAGCTCTGTTTATCTCTGATCAGAAAGGGGAGTGCCAAATTGGCATACTGATTCATGTACCAAAAAAGAGCGTGCCGATAAGCACAGATCATGATTTGCATACTTATTAGCCTTGACTGCCAGGGAACATTCTGGTTCCTTTGTAAGCACAGAAACAGCAAAAATATGCTAATAGCAGCATATCAGATTTGGGCTTTAGCCAATCTGTCAATATTGAAATTACTTGCCTGTAATATAGTGGGTAAACAACTTGCTGTATAGGATGATCCGAGGCATGATTTGAACTTGTTGAAATTTAGTCATTTTGTGCCTGAAAAACTCACAGATCAGAAAGCGAAACATAAGCATACATGCAAGACAGATGTCACACTGACTTTCTACTCTGTTATCTGTTTGCTGCCTTCTTTACTGCTTTGTGAAGTGGCTCATTCAAGAAGCTGGGGAGGGGGAATAATTTCCAGAGAGGAACACCAAATCACCATTGACATACGTCCTCCCTATAGACCCCATTTCTTCTCTTCCCTGTACAATAAAGATAAAATGTCTCCTGATATAAACTTGATATAAACCCAAGCCATCCCTTTCTTACTACAGACAAATATAGCTTTTCTCCTACATCAATGATCATCAAAACCTGTCAAAAGTCATTGATCTTTCCTTAACTCTCCAGAGCTCTCCCACCTCTGAAATCAGCAGAAAAACAGACTATAGCTGTGCAGAGGAGAGCTCTTCCCTTTTGCTGGCTCTTACACTCACTGCCCTAGTCCAGTGTGAGTCTAGCCCGCAGAAAACCCTCAATTACATTAATGCTTGTAGTGATCATCCTACACAAACTGATCCCAAACACCTGGAAATGACTGAATAAAATTTTTCCCTGCTTCCTGGGGAAAATTCCTTGCCTGGATTAGAACACACTTGACCATTCTGCTTCTCTTCTGGGCTATGATTCTTCACCCTGCCCAGTATCTCCTGCTTTATGGTTGCCGTGCGCTGATGGATCCCCTTTTCTTCCAGTTCAACCACACCATATAGGGTCAAGACAGCAACTCTGCATGCCAGAACACACTCTCTTATCTTCTGCACACCAGTGCAACAAAACCTCTAAGCCTGTGGAGTCACATGTGACTACGGTGGAACCTTCTCTTACGTTCTCAACGTCTTTTAGAGTTCGCTTTCCAACTCAGAGGTACAACAAGCTCCCTGGGCCAGCCAGCTGACTCTCATGCAGCATAAAAGACCGCCTCAAGCATGTGAATGGTTTTGCAGTCATTGTCCAGCACTGCTGCATGCAGGACAAGACAGACTTCCCAGCTCACCATAACATAATGCCTTTTACCCTGGGACCCTTCTGCAGCCTCCAGACAAGAGGAACTTTGCCAACATGACTCTGGCTTAGAGAAGAATAAACCTTTGAACAGATATGAAGGTGAGATGAACCAGGCTACCCTGCTGATACACACATTTTGCTAACACAGTCTTCAGGCCCAAATGTTACTAACTGAAGCCACAGTGGGGCTGTGTAACCCCAGCCTTATCCTCTGGTTTCTCTCTGTGGCTTTATGTGGCAAGGAGGACCTTTTCTCCATCTCCATTATTTATTCTTTCAATCCATTTTTGTTTTTCAATTATCTGGCATAGTCTGTACTAATTGTGCACAGTTGCCTTCCCTTTCTTTGGGGACTGTTCCAGAAGGGAGTAAAATGATGGTGTAGTTAATGAAATATTTCTGGCTCAATTCTTTTAATTTTCGAAGAATGGGTTTGAAAGCCCCATTTCTCTGAGCAGAGCTATAAATAAAAAACAGAGAAATAAAAAAAAGACTCAAAGACTCCAAGACTCCATGAAGTTGCTTCTGTTTATCTTTGGTGTATCTTTATAGCCACTTCTCCTCTCGTCCTTACATGAGACAGACTTTGCAGAGCAGAATCTCCCAGCCCCAGTGGCACAAACCAGGAAAGCCCTTGAACCTGCTGTGGCTCTCCAGACCTCATGTCTATGTTTAGCCTTTATCTGGGGCTAAACTGTAGCAGTTGTTCTACCACCTGATGACCGCTCCCCCCAGCTGAGAGGATGAATCAGGGGAAAAAAGGGAGAAGCCCCGTGGGTTGAAGTAGAAACAGATTTAATGAAATATCAAAACTAATACAATCACCAACAAAGTGCACAAGGTTCTACTCAGCCTGGTCCTTGAGGTCAGCAGCAGGAACAGAAGGCCAAGAAGGAGGAGTCTGAGAAAGAGGAACTCTACCCTCACTGAACTCCCTCCTTTTATAATGAGCTTGATTAAGTGGTATGGGATATACCTGTGAGTCAGCTGCATTGATTGGATCTCCCAGCTGTCCCTGGGGTATTCATGGCCTGCCAGCATGGCTGGCCCATGGGTCTGTTCCTGGGGAACCAGGACACTTTGCCATACAGCTGAGTGTCTTGGGCAGCACCTTGCACTATTTCCATCTGTTTCACTGCTGGGAACATCCTCCTTGATCCTTCTGTGAACCAGAGAAGAGAGGTTTTTAAGGCCATCCACTAAGTTTTGCAATTTATATTTGTGTGTAATCTCCATCTACACACATGCCAGAGGTAGACAGCCTTGTTCTCTCTGCTTCTTCCCATGAGATGATTCCAAGTTACACTGCCAAGGATGAAAAATAAACTAACAGGATATTCTGTGATTTACCACAAAAAAGGCAGTGTGGTGATATCTGAAGCAGAGCAGGCCCTCCTTGTCCTCACAGAGATACTATGTGGGGTATCTCAGATAGCACAGGGTGGTAATTGTAGAGAAAAGTTAACTTGGTAATAGCAATCACTTTATCTTGTTTGTCAGTGATTAGTTATGTAAATTTGTTCTCCCCTTCAATTCCATACCAGTGCATCAAGGTGACATGCCACATGTGCATAATTACTGCCAATGTTATTTCCAGACCTTGATCTACAAAATGCAAAGTGCCACTTATTACAAAGTTCACACAATCAAAGAGGCTTCTTTCATTTCTCTAAACATGTTTGCTGTTCTCTTTTGATAGGCACAGCATGTAAGAAGCCAGTGGGAAGCAAACACTGCATTCACAATGTGGCTTCTCCTTTGTTAATTAGCTAAATCAGGTGCTTAATACTGTCTGTGTAAATCCTAGAGAGTCTGGTATATTATTGCTCTTACAACATAGGGAAATGATGCTTTATCCAAGTCTGTAAGACAATAAAAATTAAAAAGGAAGATGAAAAATTGTATTTATTTATTGTTTATGCAGCACCACAACACTTCACCAGTGAATGGTGAGAATCTCAACCGCCAGGGAATTAATATTCTACAGGCCAGATTCAAGCTGTGCCACTCTCTACCCCCTGTGTCACCCCTCTGACTCCAGGTCGATTCAACAGAGGTAACAGCATCAGGATCTGGCTTTAATTGAAGAAAACTTCAGAGACTAATAACCAGGATTAAATAAAATGACATTGCCCAGCCCTAACTCATGTAAACTAGAATGAAAACCAAAAAATAATCCAACAACCAAAGCACCGAAGAGGTTTTAGCTGCAGCCACATTTTAGTCCTTGATATGTGGAGTCAGCATGGCTGGGACCATCTTGCAGAGTCAGTCAGTCAGTTTGGTGCCCACGATGTCCAGCTATAATAAAACCAATCTGCTGATGACTTAAAAGCTCCAATTAGCATACACTTCTGAAGAAATGCATGCCATTGCTGACGGTCAATAACAGGAGTGAGAGTCCCACTCAGCTCACAGAAAGAGATGGACTTCATCCCAAACCATTCCTGTGTTCATTCTCCAGCCCTTTTCTCATTTACCACCTCCTACTTCCAGAATCCACAGACAAAGCAACGGCAGACCCTGCTTTTCCCTCTACCAACAGCCCACCAGAGAGTCCACGCTTGACCTGTGCAGCAAGGTTTGGCCGGTAGGAACACGATCTCCATGATAGGCAGTGGGACAAGCAGCCACTCTTGCTGTATTATTCAAGGACCCAAATTCCAGCTGGGATCTGCTTCTACAAGTCAAGCAGGAGAAGACAGCTGAACCATTGGGTTGGGACTGTCTTCTTTGGACTGAGTCCAAGTGCATATAAGTTTCAAGCCAGAAAGAGTTTCTTTGGAAAAGTCACCTAACAGCAAGATTATTTAATCAGAGTCACAGTTCACATCAGTATTACATGTGGCAGAAAGGAACAGCTTCTGGGGAAGGCCATTCTAATTTGATTTAAAAAATGGTGTGTGCACAGAGAATCAGAGATCAGCGCCATACCATATTGCAGCATTAGAAAGAAAGAGGCAGACAAAGTAGTGCGATAACATTTAATAATATTGCATTAATCTAAATACAAAGGCAGCATCACAAATGAAGTTACCTTCTGTAAGAAAACACATGGTGTGCTCTGTCCTAATCTGGGCAATCTGAGGCACGTCTGAGTCCCTCAGTGTTTTTATTTGCCAAAATATGCTGAAGGGGAAGTAAAGTGCTATTAATCCAAGGAGACAAATGAGGCATGGTGCAGCTGACTGATCCCTCGTCAGCGATGCCTCCTGCCTGTGAAGGATCTGAAGGTAAGATAAGGAAGTGTTTTATTGACACAAGGGCACAGGACCAAGTGGCACCCAGCTGCTTGGTAAAGTGTCCAGTTTGGTGCAGGGAAGGACAACAGAATAACTGACAAGGTGGCTGGTACCAACGCTTCATTTTAAGAACAAAAACAGGGCAAGCCTCCCTTCCCATAGGAGGCAACCCTGCTGTCTCCTGTTTCACAACCTTTGGCTGGTTTAGTCTCTGTTGGACTTTGAGCTCTGTGATCCCTACCACCCAGTGTGTAAAAACAGTGTTGTACCCCCAGCATCCCCTCTTTTTCCTGGGCTATGGCTGAGTGATGGTGGCAAGAAGTGCTTTTCTCCTGCCCTTCCCAAGCAGCCCTGTCACAGCCCCAGTGTGTCTGCTCTATTCTGAGCTACAGCAACTGCCTGCAGCCCTCTGGGCCCAGCCCAGGCAAGGCTCAGCAGCGTCTGGCCATGTGCCCTCCCCTCAGGCTCTATTTTTGGGACTGCCATAATAGTTGGCTTTACCTACTTCTTGCTCTCTGTGGTCAGCCTCACACTGAGGGGTCTTGTCAGCCCTAAAGAATCAAGCTGTTCCCCATTTCCTCCAGAGCTGGACAGAAAGGACAGATAATCTGTCCCAGCCTTTTGTGATGCAGCTCTTCAATGTGCAGGAAGCTCACCCATCCCCAAAATTGCATAGGCCCTGAGGACCTGATTCTGCTCTTGGGCAAACCTGCTGACTCAGCGCTGCGTGTTGTTCCTTTGAAGTCAACGCACCGGTTACAGATTTACCTTGGCATAAGAGGCATCTGTGTAAAAACAAAGAGAAGGTGCTGCAAGATGCTCTACAAGACAATTTTCCTGATAGTCCTGATGAAAAGAAATCCCATGCTGAGCAAGATCCAGCAATGCTGGGGCAAAGTAAATGCTGGGGCTCCCCTGCAGCTCTACCTGGCTGGGCAAATGCAACATCCTGCCCATCATATTAGCACTGATGGAGAAAAAAGTTCCCCCCCTCTCTTTTCCTCCTTAGCTGCTCTGCCAGGCAGATCTCCCCTCTCTGGAGCGGTGAGCCAGAGGAGACTGTCCGTGTCAGGAGCTGCCGAGGGCTGGGGAGCTGCAGGGCATCAGGGCAGGGGGCTGCGTAGGCAGCTATTGACCCTCTTGCTCTGCCTCTCCCCCGGAGCGGGGGACTGGGGGAATTGAGGGCAAGGAGCAAATGAGACTGAGGCCAAAGGCTCCAGCAAAGAAGTTGCCTTCCTCTTACAGACCAATTCAATTGGAAACATCTTAATGGAGACCCGTTTCATAACTCCCACTCAGCCAGACAAAACTAAAGGGGCATATACAACTTGCTGCCACATTACAAGTTAGGGGTCTTCACCCTGGTTCCCAGCAGGTCTCTAGTCAAAAGTGAGAGCAAAAGCCGAGTAAATGGGCTGCTGCCAGAGGGCTGATTTAATAACCCATCTGGAGTGACAGCAAACCTTTACTCCAACACGATACACCTTCTAACCCCAATTCCACTCCATCCCTACTAACAGAACTAATTGAAATATCAGGAGATCATCAGAGCCCTGAAGAGTAACACAGCAAAAAATGCCCCTGCTTTCAGATGCTAACTTCTGCCCCTGTGTGCATCACCAGGGAAATGCATACATGTTTGCAAGCTGTTTAAAGCCCCACAAAATTAGTCCAGCCAGGACGAGGGATGCCTTGGAGAAACAGGATTTTTTGCCTATTCAATACATTCTTTTGTTTTTCCCAAAGCCTCTTATTAGGCTGTAATGTTGAAAAAAACCACTAAACCCCTTAAGATGGTTTGATAGCAAGCAAAGAGCTGAGCAAACTGTCTTGTCCAAACTTTTTTCATCCTTCTCTAGATGAATGGTTTTCTTGTTCTCTGCAAAGTGCTTGCAGACAAAGTTGCAGTGGAGCTGGGGAGTATTATTAGTAAGGTTTATTATAGTATGTTGCCTTGAATGGCTGCAGTGAAGGAATCCCCACTGGGTGACCCAGGGTGCAGATGAGTATAGAAGCTGTGTGATTCATTGTGCACAGCGCAGCATGAAATACTTGCAGCAAACCATTTGCCTCGGGAAGAACTGGACCTCTTTCTGTCTTAGGGGACCTGTGATCTAGCTGACATTTCCTGGGGTTTGTTGCTTGTATTACGCTTCATGACCCTGTTTCCCAAACATGTTTTTTACCTTTTAAAAGTGTATGTATGGTGAGACTACCTAACACCCCAGGCTCAAGCTTTAAACTGAATTGCTTAATAGGGAAGGTAGGTCAGGTAGCGCTATTTCTGTTCCTCAACTACACAGTCAAGTACTTCTAGGACATGGAGTACATCTAGAGCATTCATTCATGTGAATGAATTTTCAAATAATTTTCCAAGAATATTTTTTTCTCCCTTTGTAGTGTCTTCAGGAGTGATTTCAAACTGGGGTGACTGTACCCTTTCTCTGATGGATGAAGCTTGTGCCAAACCTGCTGTATTCACTCAGAGCAGTCATTTCATTGCTTAAAAAGACAGACCCACTGTGTTTACTTGCTCACTAAGTTGATGTATTAGTGAAAAGTAATTGATATCACCTCCATTTAAAAACATAAGGCCCAGATAAGGGGTAGACAGCAATCTGATCAGTGTTGCCAAGACTGAGGTGCTTCTGAGTGTACTACAAGAATGAGGTTAAGGCATCTTTGAAATGTTAATGTCAAAGACAGTGGTGTTTTTAGAAAACAGGCACCTCCAGACACAAGCAGTATGAAAGAGGGGTTTTCAAGATCCAGTTTTGATCTTGGAGGAACTAATTCCAGTGTTAGCTTCTCAGTCCTCTTCTAAGGCCACAAGAGCCTTTCCAAGGAATCATGTGTGCTTTAGAGCTGACCCTAAAATACATCTGAAGAAATGACAGTGCGCAGGAATTGCTAGTGATGGAGGGGAAAGGAAAATAGAAAGGAGCAAATTTAAAGAAAAATAGAGCAAAGAAAGAAAGTTCTTTCCAAGGTCCTGCCTTTCCCAAAGCTTACCTGAGCAAGTTTATCAGAGGTTGGATAAAAGTATGTTACTGGTCCTCCAGCCAGCCATGCAAGGCAAGGCATGTGAAGGATGTGCACATCAGCTTGAGTGGATCTGTTCTCACATTGTGTGTTGTTCTTAAGGCCAATCAAGCTCTCGGGAGAAGGGATAGAAGTCACTGGTGCTTCATCACTTTGGTTGAGGTATGGAGTCTGTCCATGAGTTCACAGGCTGGCTGGAATGAGAAGAGAAGAAAGAATACCTCAGAAAACAAGGTAAGGAAAGTACTGTAGGCTGGATGTAAGTGGGATGAACTGTTGGTGATGTGGGGTTGTACTTGTCCATCAGGTGTTCCTTGTGTGACTGATAATTTCAGGCTTTGAAGTGAAAAGGTAAAGAAAAAGTTTGCTTAACACAGGACTTCTGTCATTGCAGTGGCTTCTGCTTAAATGACACAGGGCTAGATCCGTTGCCTGCCACATACAACAGGAAGGGACAAATCAAGAACTGTAAAGTAACACTCCTTCATACTAAAAACCACTAGAGGCAACCCCTGGGCCACTGATGTCTGAGAAATATACCCCTTAACTCACATATAACCACCTATCAGTACCTACTGCAATGTCCCCAAAACACAGCACATCCAGAGGCACTGTGGAGACACTCAGGTCTGTGGAAGGACCCTTCTCCTAAGGTGGCCTTACCAAACTACTACCTGTATCAGCCAAAAGGAAAAAACTTTGGGGCTGCAGAGATGCTCCTGAGTAGGTTCTGCATTTCTTTCTGGCCATGATGCATTCAAGATGCATGGACCAGACTCTTGCAGTCTCTATGGGAGACAACAGCAGGATCAATGCCAGCCCTACAAGTTTCTTTCCTTTATGGAGAAATGGATGTCAGTCATTGCAGTAGTTGTTTTCTTCTCCTATCATGTAAAAACACATAAAATATAACTGTCTCTGTCTTTCCCAATACTAGAAATCATTAAAGAAAGGGACCAAGATAAGAATGACATCCTGATGGCACAGCAGAACACCCAGGTGGTCCTTCCTGTTTCTCTGTGACCTCCCTGTCTGCTCGTAGGCTTTATTGCAACTTCTTGTCTCAGGTTGAAGTGTGCCATTTCCTTCCTAAAATCTCTTTCTTGTGCTAGTAATCAGGGCAATATAAAATGTTCCTTTTAGACCATCTGGAAGCCACAGGAAACATCAATTAACTGCATATATTTGAATCATAAGTACATTAGGTTAGAAATTTCTACATATTCTAAAAATTAAATCCTCCAAAGATTTTAAGCTGTGCAATATTTAGTTAAATGGTGGCCCCAGAGTGTGGGGATCAGAATCATGTCCCTGGGCCATGGTGCAGGGTTTGCCACAGATCCACACAAGCCAGTCCCCACCAGAAATGCAGCTGTAAAGTTTTTTTTCACATAGTGAGCTCCCTGTCTAGCTGGTGCAGACACATCACAAGCGTTTCATTTATAGCCTGTTTTGAAATGCAGAGGATTTTTATTGGATATGTCCAGCAGAGCTGCTGAAAAATAAAGGAAGTGTGCTCCCTACTGTTTAGAAAACCCCAAAGCAGAACCTGCCAATTTGATTCAAGCACACTGGTCTAAAATGCTGGCAACAGTTTAAAATTTAAGCCAACTCCTTGCTTTGTATGCCTGCAACATGCCAGGATGTGAGTGAACAACAGCCCAGCTCTCAGCTGGAGTAACTCAGCTGCAGCCAACCCCTTCATGGTGCAGCCCTTGGGTGGTCTCGCATTGCAGTGAGAAGATGAAGGGGAAGGAAGTGTGCCATTCCCACCCTTCCTGTAGGGAGCATTGGCTTTAGCTTTGATT
Source organism: Podargus strigoides (assembly GCA_028020825.1). Lineage (NCBI taxonomy): Eukaryota > Metazoa > Chordata > Aves > Caprimulgiformes > Podargidae > Podargus > Podargus strigoides. The sequence goes on along the minus strand of CM051624.1, from coordinate 6,437,843 downwards.
CTTCTTTGCTGGACGACCTTGAGCAAGTCACTGTGTCTCGCTTTCCCCTTCCTTGTGATCAAAGCAGGACCTAAATGTTGTTATTAGTGCATGATACTGGAATCACTCCTGAAGCTCTGACTATGAGCTGGCTGTACAGGAGCAAAGAGGTTTCGTTGTCAGTGAGGGCAGCACAGGACCCAGCACATTAGTTACTGGTTGCTTCATTCCTCGGCTCTCAGGAGAGCAGAAGGGAACTGAGAGGGAAGGGCTGACTGCTTCACCATCACTTTCTTGGCAAAGCCCTTCAGAGCTCTGACCTGTGCTGCTTGGACGGTGACTCTGCTAGCAGGAGAAAATGTACAGAAAGTAAAATGTTTTCCTGGAGTGAGGCCAGCCACTTTTATATTGGCATCAAGCCTGTCACTCCACAGGGCATCCAGCAGGTAGTACCTCCCCACAGCCAAAGTCCCTGCTGCCAGTGCAGAGAGGTGTGAGGCATGCAGTTCTGTGGCAGCTGAGAAGCTGCGCATGAACCACAGCAGAGGAGGGATGCTGCTAGTTTTCCAGCTGTCCTCTTAGGGAGCACCAAATAAATCAGAAACAACAGACTTTAACATTAGGGAAGTATGTGGTGGATAAAGAGTTGGCTAAGGGGATGTGGCAATGGCTGATGTTAAGCTGGAAAATACTATGTTAGAGAACAGTTATTCATGGAGATCATCAGAGGTCATCATGATTAATGTTTGCATTAGTGATCTGAAATAAATATTAAGAGCATTATTAATGGCATCTGTTGATGACACAAAGGTAAGAGCCATCATCAGTTTAAAAAGAACTGAGTGAACTTGAGGACTGGAGTATTAAAAATAAAATGAAATTCAGTAGTGCAATGTTCAGGGTCTTGCAATAAGGAACTGATGACAAAACCTTGTTCTTTAAGTTGGGAACTCATCTGCTAGAACTGAGTGAAGCAGAGAGACCTGTGCATATGAGGTGATTATGGAATGATTATATGCTGCCAATGTGATGTAGCCATGTAAAAAGAAAATGTGGTCTTAAGCAGTGTCAGGAGAGATACTAACTGTTGTACAAAGTGATAGTAGTCATCCCTATGGTATACAACAGTCCCTGCTGAAGACAGGTGAACTGCACTGGGAAAGATGCAGGGATCGAGGGGGAGGAAAGCCTGTCTTCTAATGGGAGGCTCTGAGCATTTTGGCTTGCACAGCCTGGTGCAATGGAGGGAATATGACTCTATCAGTACATAACACAGGCACTCCGTACCAAAGATGGAGAGGAGCTTTTCAGGTCTATGCACAATGTTGTTTCAAGAGAGAACGGGTACAAAACGGCCATTAATAAAGTGAAACTGGAAGTTACGAGGTCAGAGCTCTGGGAATGAGCCGATTCTACAGATGTGTCTCCGTGGCAGCAGAAAGAGAGCAAAGGCAATGCTGCAGTGCCATCGTCTGCCCGTTCGCAGCAGTGCAAGGATCTCCGGAGGAGGATGAGGGTTGCAAGGATCAAGCAGGGCTTCTTATGGAATGGGTTAAAAAAAAATCCGCGTGTGTGCTATGTTTTGTACCAAACCAGTGCAACAAGTTCTGACTCTGCCCTGACGGCATAGCTGGACCTACATCCCTCCCAGGCAGACATGTAGATACATGCAAAGGGAGCAGAGGGACAACGCGTGCAGCCTTCTCTGCCAGCTGGAGTAGTCCATATCACAGTACAAATGCAGCAGAGAGCAATAATAGCAAAATATCTACAACCTCCCCGAGAATAAATCTAAGAAAAAAGGGGTGAATAAGCCAAACTCACTTCCTAACTCTAACATCAACTTAAAAACCTTTCAATGTCTGAGTTGGTTGCTTTGCAGCAGACCATCACACCACCTGACTGGGTTACCTCTTGTGATGGTGGGGATAATGCAGAATGAATGTCTTTCTGCCACTCATCCCTTTCGTAGCTATCCTACATGAGGCTCCATGACATGTTAAAGGAAAACTGCAAACATTTTCACTTGGAGTACATGCTTTGGCTCATTAGTCCTCAACAGTATTGATTTTCTGTCTTGTTTTCTCAGTTAATTGTTACAAATGGACAGGGGCTGCCAAGGCAGTAGTGCTGATACTTATCCTCCTAATTGCACACCTCAGAAGAGGATGGAAGGTCCATTTTTAAGTTACTAAGTGTGACACAGCTCAAAACCAAATGTCTGTCTTCTGCATTTGCAAACATTTTGCGATGCAAGTTGGCGTCAGGGACTGCCAGCATCTGCAGCAATGCTGCCAGCCAGGATATTAACAGCCCAATTGTCTATGCAGTGGTTGCTTAATATTGTCATATTACACCTGAGCCTAGATGGCTCTCCAGTCAGAGCATCCATTTTCAATATGTCCTTTGAATATAGTTATAATATTGTCTTCTTCTAAAGTGCCCTGCTACTCCTCTGTTGTATCCTGCATCAACCATTTGGGCAGACTTTTAGTGCTCGTGTCAAAAAGTGCAATTTGAAAAAAACAACACAAAAACAATGACCCCATGAAGTGACCACTTCATACCTACAGCACCTAGAGTCCGAGTGTGAGAGGAGCTGAGCTGTAGCTAGGCTGAAGGCCCTGCAGTCTGTCAGTACTGCAGCATAGAATCACAGAATCACCGAATTACAGAACAGCCTTGGTTGGAAAAGACCTCTAAGGTCATCAAGTCCAACCATTAACCCAGCACTGCCAATGCACCACTACACCATGTCCCTTAGCACCACATCTACACATTTCTTAAATCCCACCAGGGATGGGGACTTCACCACTGCCTTGGGCAGCCTGTTCCAATGCCCAACAAGAAATTTTTCCCAATATCCCCTGTAAACCTCCCCTCTGAGCTCTGCCGTGAGCAGCCCTCAGCACCATGCCCATCTCCCTGCTGCAGGGTGAAGGAGAGCAGCCCTGGCTGACCTGATGGCAGAGAGGGCTGGATGTCTCCAGGGGAAGCACGTGCCTCCCTTAGACATTAATTAAACATCGCCTCCTGCACTGTGCACCACAGGTAATTGCCCTTAATTTTGCATGTTTATGCAAAAGGGAATAATGACAGTGCCTTTGTTACCTGCCAAAAGACTCTTCGCTGTCACGGGATGCGGCCCCAACATTGATCAGGGAGCGAGGGCAGGCTCAAGGCCTGTGGTGTGTCATGGTGGCACACCCTGAAGGGTCACCAAGACAGGCAATACGGTGCCTGCTCTGCACACCCTCCCCTTTCCCCGAGGCTCGTGGGGGCCTGTGCGGACCGACAGTGTCAAATCACCCCCACAGGGGGGCCCTGAGTTCCCCCCCGAGCCAGCAGCCCTGGAAAGAAGGCAAGGCTTTGCCACCAGGTCAGGAGCAGGACATGTTTTCAGCCAGCGAGCAGAGCATCCAAACTGAACCACCTTTGATGGTGCAGGAAAGAGTGCTGCAGGACACACCTTCCAGGAATGCACGCCAAGTCAACAGGAGAAGGCTCCACACGTTTTTTCACAGTGCTGAAGATTTATTCAGTCACTCAGTCTTTCTGGTTGTTTCTGATCATTAGTGACATTACTCTCTGAACCTCATGTTTCCTGTTCTATATAGGGAGACATCTTTTCACAAGAGGGATATCTATTGTTCTTTCCATTGTTAAAATAGGTTTTTTCACCAGTTGAAAAATGTGATGGTTTGCTGCAAGCTGGCTGAGAAGAATACTTACTGAAAGGATCTGTCAAAGTTTCTATATAATTTTCCAAAAATATTTGTGTACAGTGGTGCATGCTCTGCACTTAGAGGACTTGGCAGTCTATTAGGTCTTTTTATCCTTAATGCTGAGTCTGCATAAGAGCACTTCTAAACTGCAAATAATATTTCTCTGCTGTCTCTGACAATCTTAAGAATATCTCCAATAACAAGCAAGTAAAGCATGCTCTCATTGTCTTGAGTTCAATGACTTTTACTTATTTGCTAAGGCTGTGAGAGAGAGGCCAAAGAGTTTAAAAATACAGTGAAAGCACTCTTAATATGTTTTTTTTTTTAATTATATTTTGTCTTAAAGTGTGTGTGTGTGTGTGTGTGTGTGTGTGTACAGAAATTGTCAACCAGACATGTTGACTACAGAAGGGATCCAGTATTGCAATATCTGGACAAAGAACTGGGATCTTTATGTAGTCCATGTTTACAGCTCAGCCCAACAAGTTGCTGAGATCTGTGGCTCTGATCCAGCAAAACACATGTTCAACTCTAAGCATGTGAGTAATCCCATTCACTTCATTTGTACTACTTACTCACTTCAAGATAAACAAGTATTTGTGTGACTTTTTGGATGTGGCTCTTACTGAGTCCGAAGGAAAGAGAGAGAAGTGATTATGCAGTTCTATGAGGAAGAATGTTTTGAGATTTTTTTTTTCTTGTTCCTTCCAAAGGATGCTGTATGAGTGACAGCCCCAGTAAATGCTCCTTTAGTGTTTGTGGATACTGCCACAGAATCTCTTTTGGCTGATAGTGACAGGAGGCTTTAAGGATTGTTTCATTTGGTTTTGTTAATTTTTGCAGTTTCATTTAGTTTAATAGACATCAAGACTGGAAGAAGTTTTCATGGGAGCTTTTTATGGTGCTCTGTCACTCTTATGCTCTGTAAGTATGCTGAGCTTGTCCTTATATAACGAGGAAATTTTTTTCCATTAATATAAGTGCCTGTGCCCATATGCAATACAGCTGTAGCTGGTGCGTGTATGTGTTTATGCACACAGGTATTTTGAGCCAGGAGAAGGCTCTGTTGACTGCACACTTGATCTGCCCACTGAAATGAATGACGTGAGGTGCTGTAAGCCACATTATTCCCATTCTTGAAGCAGGGTGAGCTTGCCAACGTTCGCATTACAGGGAGACCACTTGACCCATCTCCACTTACAATGTGCACGCAAAATACATTTCATGATTTTACTACAGAGTGTATGATTGCATCCATGGGTGTTTATCATCTTTCACAAATTCCAAAAAGAACAACACCTTCTGGGCAGCAGCCAAAATAAGGACTGCTAAGGAATCTGGTATTTGTTTCATGTTTATGTCAGAAAGTGTCAAGCAGTGATAGATCATCTATCACTTCACTCTGCATTATGGGAGAAGTCAGTTGCTCCAAGCAAAGCTGTGTAAACTTGTAGAAGAAGGTAAAGTCAGAACATACCAAAATATAAAGTGTTATTAGAAATCTTCTGAAATTGGACTTTCTGCTTAAAACTGAAGCTTATCTCTTTTGCTTATCCATCTGCTCATTTTAGGGAAAACCAAAAATATATAAAACCAGATTTTAACAGTTTTTCTATTCACTTCTGTGTGACAGAGTTCATGGCAGAGCCTTGTTGGGATCTCCTGACTTCTATGTTTCTTCTGGAGAGATTATTTACACTCTTTGCAATTTACAATTTACTTTTTCTCCATAGAAACACCATGTTTCAGTGTTTGTCCTAAAGCCTAATGAAGAATGCAAGACAACTATATCCTGATAATAGCTTTGCTATCTACAGCAGCTGCAGCTGGCATAATAAGAAGTGATTTCTTCTGGGGTATGTAAGATAATTTTTCTCCAAGAGCTCAGTGATGTACAATTAAACTCATGGTTTAATAAGACAGAGAAGGTGGTAAGAAATGTCATAGCATTCCTATGAATTAGAAAGGCATAAAGCACTTAAAAAGCACCAAGTCAACTTACCAAACTTTAAATTAACCATCATTAGACTGCAGAACTTATCATGGATTGTCCTCCCAAGACCTGTTAAAACTAAGATATAAAAGATCACATAAATAATATCATGTGCATAATTTTAACCCCCAAATTTTAGGCCAATAGAAGGCCTCAGATAAAGTCTAATTAGGCACATGGACCACAAGTGAAATACAAAACCCCAGTCATTTTCAATGGAGCCAAAATTCCAGTTAGAAACTCTGACACTTCAGTCCTTATAACAAAACTCTCATTTTAATCACAAATTTTCTTCAATTATTCATGGTCCAGTCTAACTGTCTTATATAACCTAGACCGTTCTCTTATTCAAACATGCCTAATTGCCTTAATTGTGCCAAGTTCTCAGTTCAAGAACATCTGGTACATTTATGCCCATGGTCAAGTACCACAGGCCAATCATACAGTGCATGAAAAATATTTTTACCAACTTGAAACATCTTATCAGATGAAATTCTGCTTATAAAATGTCTTCTGTGTTAATTTAAAAATGCATATTTTTTAAATGATAAATTCATAAAAAGCATAACTGACATGTTAACTGCCAAAGTAGGTAAGAAGAATGGTCGTAACAAGGGTTTTTTGTTTTTTCATCGAAAGTTGTTTGCATTACTCATACTTCAATTTCCTTTTCATTTCTTCTAACAACTCTAGTAATGTATTGTTAGTCTTCAGATCTCTTAGACACTCTTTGTAATGCTTTTGTTCAAAGGCAGCCCTACATCAGTCAGTATAATTCAGTTCACCCTAACCATTACTAACAACTTTGTGGACAATATTCACTTTTAGCTCTTTTCATAGCTGGATAGATATTATCATCATCTTGGAGATGGAAAAACTAAGTCTCTGGTATTTCTCTTTGTCTGTTTGCTTTGCTTTAATCTACTATGTTTTCACATGTACAATCTGGGTTTTAGCTGCCAAAACCATAATTATTTCAGGAACAGTGAGGGTTAAATAGTGCGTACTATAAGGGGAAATTTAACCTAGAGCCTTCTTCCTTGACATCCCACCAGCCTCTGCTTCTCTCTTGTTATCCCAACATTAGTCATGTCTGACCTGTTCCCCACCCCAGACTCCTTCAGCGGGTAGTTTCCACCACAACCTGGGCAATTTGTGGGCTATGCACCCACTCCACAAAGGAGAGAGTGAGTCAGCCATGAAGAATCTGAAGGAAAATTAATTTTCAAGATACCATACTTTTAAAAGGATAGATATGGGTTATCTGAATCATAGGCTACAGATATAAAAATATGGCATCAAACAAGTTCCCTTAACAAACATTCTCTCCACCTCTGCTTGCACTCTTTATCTGACTGAGAAGTAAACTAAGTTGCAGCAGCTGGAACAAGCAAGAGAGCTGTTAGTACAACACTGAGCACCTTTGAATCATGATGAGCTGAAACCCCTGAGGACCACTTCAGTGTGAACGCTCACCAGCAACAGTAAAAATTCCAGATCCGATGTGATGTGTTTCCCTTTTCAGAGTCTACATAGGAGATCTTCAGTCTCCTAAGATCTCTGGGCTAACAAACTCCCTGGATCAGATCTATAGTTATAGTAATGTGGATGAGCTTCCCACATGTTAAAGGAGATTAGGCACATAGGAGTAATCAGGCCTCCTAGGTTTCTTATTCCATTTCCTTGCCATTGCTGGTAACCTTGCCATCCAAGCACCGACATAAGCTTATCACAATCCATTTTAAAAGTACTTACTTCATTTGGGAGAATATTCTAATATTTTAAAGAAATTGGCTTTTTTTTCTTTTTTTTTCTTTTTCTTTTCTTTTATAAATTTCCACTATCTCAATTCTTCCCTTCTGAGAGATCCTGTACATGCAGGTTATGGTTTCTTAAAATGTTTTCCAACTACTTTCCTTTTTTTTTAATTTAAGAAACATTATCCCTAGCCCTTTAATTAACCACACTGCCCATCTGCTCCGAGCTCTCATCAAATAACACCATTCTCGCGGCTGTGCTCTTCATCTAGTGTTCAGAGCTATCACACTATCTGGCCTCCACGATAGCCAACCTTCTGTTCCAGGCCAAGGAATCATCTCTGCTTCCATTCTCATGACTGTGTTACTCACAGACACTGCTATTAAAAGCCTGCTTTCTATATCGAATAATTATTTTGATCGTTAGCACAGCCAGGATGCAGCCTGGTGCTGACAACTCTCTTAGGAAGGCAATATCAATGTAATAATAGCTGCTAGTCAGTAGATGGCTCTATTACAAGCTGTTGTGACAGTTTTGGGGCTGGGGGTGGGGGTATGACGGTGAGGGGAAAGAGATTTTGCAGTTCTGCATCTTCCTTTTTGGAAACTGCATTCATTCTCAAACCAGTTTCTCCTCTGCATGTAGAGAAACTGTTCAAAGAATACAGCTCATCAAATCCAAAATAAATCATATATATCAAAACATAACAATCCCCATATACTTTTAAGTCAAATGCTAAGAGAAAGTGTTGTGGCACCTCTGATAATTTGGTAATCAGGATGACAAAATTAAAATTAATTACCTCCAACTTCCCTCAGTTCATCCTTGCTGATGTTGCCTGGAGTTTGAAGGTGTTCAAGGGAGGCCACAGCTTTTTAGTATCAAACTGCAGCCACTCGTCTGTCATAAAAATGTTTAACTGCACTTAACCATGAAAATGGCCATACTAGATTAGATCCATGGTCCATATAGTCCAGTATACTGTTTCCAGCAGTGAATGCTAAGGAGGACTATAGGAACATGTAACTATGAGATCCCCCTGGTATCCCAGCCCTCAGCCACTCATAGTTCAGGGATATTCTAAATTGATGTAATCTTTACATATTCAGTAATATTCAACAGATTTCTCCTGCAAGACCTTGTGCAGCTTCATCTTGCACCCATTTAAGGCTTTCACACCAACAGTGTCCCACATCAAGGAATTCCACATCTTATCTACACAGTCTGGGGTGTGCCTCCTTTCGTTCACTCAGAGCCTTTCTCTGCCATCTTTGTACAACACCCCTAGCTCCTGAATTAGAAGAGCAGGAAGAAGAGGAAGGCTCTGCTCACCTTCTTTAGATAGCTCATCATTTAAGAGATTTCTGTTGCTTTTTCTTCAGTCCATGTACTCTCTGTCCATGTCCATGTTGCAGGTTCAGTATTATGGCTAGAGATATACCCTGGCCAGGCAATTCACATCCCCATGTGCCTTGCTCAATTCACGCAGCTCAGTAATCAGGATAGGCTACCGCTTTGCCAAGAGGCTAAGGGAAACTGTGGTGCAGTTCATGACATGTCTTATGAACCCATTCCTGCCAGCACAACTGCACTGTAGCCCTAATAATGAGTTTTTCTCATTTTCTGTCTCAAGCACTTGTTCAATTTAATTTTGGCCCATCAGCAAGAGCAACTTTCATCACATGCTGGAATTAGGCCTTAGACTATATTTCTTTTTTTGGCCCAAATGACATTTGGTGCCATTAAAAGTAGTTCAGGGAGTTCCCACTCAGTAATCATGGGCATCAGGCACTTGGCTGCCTCTTGTACCTTTGGAAATGTCTCACTAATAGTAGCATGGGGAAGGAAGGGTGTTCCCTGCAGACCCTGACACATGGCTAATTCAAGTATGATTAAGTCCATCTGTCCATCACAGCCCTGTTCCCTGCACTGTGTCCTTCTTACTCCTCTGGCTTTCCTTGCTCCTTCCCTTCTTCAGGTTTGTGCCTGACTCTGCTCCTGGCTGTGGCTTTTGGATTTCTTTCTGTGGGGTATTGATAAACTACCCACCCACCATCCTAGATCTGCCTTTAGCAAAAGAAATTGTTAAGTTCCCAGAGCTAATCTTCTATATGGTAAAAACCATATCCAGAAAGATACAATTATTTCAAAATCACTCCACAAAGTGTTCAAACTAATACTTAAATATCTGGAAAGAGGGGACGCTGGCATTGGGCACATTGTGTTTCAGTTCTTGTCTTTTACATGGGAAGCATGCAAAAGCTGGCAAGAGACCTTCATTAAAAACTGGTTCAGCTCCTCTGGCTGTTTTGTTATGTGGACAGGACCCGTAAGGCTTTGTGCTGAACTGCTATAAACAGGAAGCGTTAACAATAGCTCTGAGACAAGAAGGCTCCCCTGAAAGTCCGTGGCCCAGATCATTGGCTTGTGCTAATCAGAGTCATTCAACTGGGTTTCAGGGAACTGCATTGATAATATCAAAACTAGTTCCAGCTCACATGTCTCTCGTGGAAAGAACGAGTGACAGCAAAAGAAGATGGTATGGAAGCATTTTATTGTCCAGCTGAATGTTTCTCATGGGTCAGAAAAGAGCTCACTCTCCAACATCTTTTCAATCTGCACAGTAAATGTCCCCCCCATTTTGTTAGCATTTTTTGGGTCACCCAGAGGAGATGTTACCCTGGTGCATATCTCTGAAAGGATGGACCTTCCAAATAATCTTTTCACCACAGAGAAATTATTTTCTTCTGTGATAGTTCCCAAGCAACATCTGATTCATAGTCCGCAAAACAAACCGAAGTAGCCTGGTACCCACGGACAGCTTTGGACAGGAGTACGAGTGCAAAAGTGCAAGGCAGAAAACCCCCTAATTACTAAAGTAAGTAAATAAACATACAATTCCAATTCTCATGTGCCACCTTGCTCAGGTCAGCCACCACCTGTCCTCACATCTTCATTTTATCCTGTATCTACTTGTCTTTTTTTTTTTCTTTAGGTAGGTGCTGGTACCTATCACAGACTGACTCAGGCTCTTGCCTGCCCTTAGGTGCCGCTACAGCACAAATAAATGCATCTGGTTTAGCTCGGTCTTCCTCATGTGTGAAACCTTGCCTTTGTACAAGCTATCATGCATGTTAGAATTATGAGTGGAAAGCACTGAGTACATCATAATCACACCAAACAAGACTCATAAAACTCTCACAGCTCCCCATGGGACAGGCTGTCATTTTGTAGTTCCAAATTATTAAAGTGCCTCCATACTCCTGAGTCTGATTGTTCTCAAGCTATTCTTTTACTAGATGCTTCTTCCACACTTAACACCTTTTGATCATCTACCCTTCCTAGAAATGGGCCCTCGCAGCTCAGCTGTCTTGTGCCTTCTGTGGACAGCCTCACAGACATCCAGATGCTTGATCAAAAACTTCCCTAATTCTCGCCTTGCAGGCACAACACTTCCCTACCTCCAGCTTTGCAGGTGCTGTAGGTTGCAGCTTACTCCTTCAGAGAAGTGCCAAAGTGCAGAATGCTCCAGACTTTACACAGGATGCTAAATGTAGTTGTCCTTCATACTCACTGGTGCAAGAAACACACAGATCGAGCAAAACAGTAAGAAAGCAGTATGGAGCTCCATGCCAAAGTTCACCACTCCTGAGCCTTCTGTAGGTTTTGGTCAGCGATCCCAAGATGGCCCTCACTGCAGCTCATGGCTCCTCCCATGGATCTCCCTCTCTCCATCCTACGCAGCCAGCTTCTCCAATCCTCAGCTGTGAAAATAGCTCCTTTGCTGTAAAAGCTTCCCCTCTTTTTTCTCCCTTTGCCCCAGTTTCCTCTCCCTCATTACATTTTTTAAGGTGAGAACGTCCTGGTTTCTTTGTTTCCCCATCTGAGGATTCTCCCTTTTTCTTTAGACTGCAGAGTTTCAGATTCCAGGCCAGATTCATCCTCTGAAACTCTGGCGTTCAAGCAGAGGCCAGAACAACAGCTCATCTTTGCATTTCACAGTGATATGGGCAGGAAGAGTGAAAGTGTCCAGAATACTTCCAGGCTCCAACAGGCTCAACTGCAACATTCAGTGACACAGCAATTTCATGAAAATAACCCAAATTCATCAGTTATGCAGAGCCTCTCCAGAGCACTCCAGTGACTAAATTAATGAGGTTAAACCAGAACAAAACTCCGTCCCTGGGATAGGCAGCGACTTGCCCACAGCACCGGAAAGAACAGAGCTAGATTTGTTTCATGCCCAAGGATATGCAATTTATGCTCTTGAAATCATTTCCTAGAAGGAAAGAGGCCCTGCTTTCCTCTCACTGTGTGAAAAATTCTGATCTTGTTTTGGCTGAGGAACCCCTGTGAGCTGAACCCAGTTTATACGCGCATCTCCTGCTCCCCTGTAGAACCACTCCAGACTGTAGGTGCTGGCAGCCAGGACCAGGACAGGAGACAACCCAGGCAGCAGTAGCAGCCAGACTCAGACACATCAAAACATAAGACATGTATGGGGGAAACCCATCCTATGGAGCGCTTCTTTGCTTCATGTTCAGTCCTCTGGGTTTATCCCCACGTGACTGATGTCAGAACTAAGGCAATGGGACCTGTGGGTGTGGAAGGAGCCTCTCTAGGGATCCAAGTACAAAGTCTTGGTGCCGAATGTTGTGCACTCAACTCTGTAAACAGTGGCCAAAGTATTTTAACTAGGCTGGGTAAGGGCTTGCTTCTCATATTGCTTCCTGTGCTTTTGTGCATTGTTACTTCTAAAGTTATTCAAAACATCTAAAGGAGGCTGAAGCAATTACATTGCAACTAAAATAAAGTCCTAATTTTGTAATCCACTTCCCCCCTCACCCACACAGAAAAAATCCACAATGAAATATAGTGCATGAGAAAATACAGAATATTCCACCCACCCTTCAACAGTGCATGTATGAGCACAGCCCTATCACAGTCAGCACCAGGCTAAAGTGCTTTTCATTAACTCAGAATATATATGGGTAGAAGCTTGATAAGCAAATAGCAGTGTTCCCAGCGCACCAGCCAAGCTCTATGAAAACTAAAAACAATAAATTTATTGAAAGCTTTTTTAAAATAGGAGGAAATTATTACTCATTTGAAATCTGTTCATGTTAAGGTCAATGGTCTTTTTTTCAGATTCTGATTGTTAATATTAGATGAAAGGACATTTCCTTTACATTGTATTTATGAACTCTACTGGCACAAGGAGGATAACAGCCACATACATTGCACACCAGAAACATTTCTGAATTTTGCATTGTTTAAGAATTAGTTCATTACTCATTTTCCTTTGACCTTTAAGTTAAAGCCAGGGTTATTTAAACATATTGGGCCTGATTCTGGTTTGGGATGCAAAAAGAAATGACAGTTTATTTTAGCTTCTAGAAGTTTAGTGTGTAGGAATATGTGGTTTGTATTCAGCCAATGTGTCCTTAGACTATTTGCGTGGATAGGAGTATGGTTTTAGAAACATTAGTGTGAGGGGATTCAGTTCTCTCATATTCTCTGTGAGAGAGACAAAATTTCCAAGAGGTCACAGGTGGAGGTCAGAGCTTCAGTATCTTCTGTTGAGTTTAACAGAACAATCCCTATTTATGCCTCTAAGGTTGAGCACCACAGCATTCAGCTGAATGTGCCTAGCTTTGCATGCTAAAAAATACCTGCATTGCACAATTTTGTGGGTATTCAGAAGCAAATTTTTGATTGCTCAGGTGAGAGCTTTAGGAACATTGCACGAGCACAGAATTATGGTCTTGGATTTGTTGCAGCTTCCTGCTAACAGCAAACATAATTTGACAACCAAAGGTAGCCCCAGAGCCTTTTGTGTGGTCTGTATTATGGAACAATTATCTGCAAAACAATACACTCCTGGTGACATTTCAATTGCCCAAGAAATTGCCACCTTTTACTCTGCTGGTGTTACTCTTATTTCATATCCTCATTAACGACAGTCAAAAGCTTTCTGTCCATGTGAAGGGAAAAAAAAGCAAACCCCTCAGATCTGTCTGTGTCTAAGTACTAGATATTGCTCAAAATACATGGTTGTCCTAGGTGATTGCTAACAGGGACCAAAGGGTTATAAACCTTCACCCAGTTGTGGAGTCATTCCAGATTTACCCTGGTGTCTGAGTGTAGGGCTTGGCTGTGGGTATTCCCAAGTGCTCCCTCCCTTTACAGCAGCTGCCAACGCTGCATCTTTGTCAGTGAGATAATCCAACTGTGTGCTTCCTATGTGTGGTAGCTTCCTATGTGAGGTTGTGCCCATCTTTCCTTGGGAGTGCAGTGCACCGTTTCACAACTGGGGAAGGGTAGAGGGATGGCCAAGGGCTTGGGATGAGGAGCTCTTGTTCCAGCCCCTTGCTGGTACTTATCTCTGCCCTCCCCTCCATCTTCATGGCTGGTGCCTGATGCAGTTGCACTGTTTGCTCCAATAATGGTTGTACCTCTTTGCACGGCTGCTAAGACATTGCTCTCATTTTTCTGGTGAGAGTCATACCAGAGTATGTCCTCTTCCTCCTGAAGGCAAAACAACCTGCAAGCAGCATGGCTGCAACTCTATAAAATGGGAGTCCAACTCCTTTTTCCCCTGTCTTTTCCTTTTCTTTTAATGACAGGATAAACTGTGGCCTTCTATATCCTGACAGCATATCCTAATGAACATACATCTCCATCAGAGCCTTTGTGGTTCTGATGAAAATGGAAAGTATTTTGACATTCGTGAACAGTTTGGAAAGATTTAGAAGTTTCAGAACCATACTCCATCATAACTGTCATCAACACAGTTGCAGTTCAGTTTATATCCTACTTGTTAAAGGCACATAGAAAATAAATGAAATCAGTAAAACCATTTTCTGGTTTGACTCAAAAAAGCTTTTCTGTTCTCAGATTCAGAGTTCAGCAACAAACTCTATGTTCAAGTATCACTGAGAAACCTCACAATATGAAAATAAATAATTCTAGGACTCTGACAGAATGAGACAGCCTTCTCCTTTCACTTTCTAATCCCCTTTGCTCACACATGGTGTACAAGAGTAAAGCCACACAGCAGTTCTTCAAACAACTCTAGTTCATGAAAAACTCTACTAAAGATTTAGTCTTAAGTAAAGTTTTAGGACCTCGTTCGTTCAGATTTCAGAGTTTTGTTCTAAAGAAAACATGGGCTGATACATTATTAGTAATGATCTGGACACTCACAGCTCATTTCAAACTAACAATAATGTACCCTTTGTGGTAAACAGTCATAGATTTTGTTTATGTTAAAATTTGCAGAAAAGGCTTCGGGGAATGATTTGCAGCCTTTTAAAATGGGGCAAAGAACAAAATTTCCCATTAGCCTTCTAAACTCACACATCTAAGGGCAGCTTAAAGTGAAAGACACAGAGAGAATGTCACAAGGCCACCCCTACTCCAAAATAATAATAATACACAAACAGTTCAGCTACTGAATAGGACTGGGTAATCCTTTGTACTTTTAGTATTTCACCATCTGCCATGTCTAAAAAGAAGTACATGTAGCCAGAAGCACTGTGAAAGATAGGCAGGCAAGGGATCATGACCCCTGCTTTTGACCTTGATGCTGAGAACTCCATCTCAAAAGAGATCTAGGACTGCAAACCTGTCACTAGTCCTGCCCTTCAGAGGTAGACAATTGGCAGGGCACAGATTCATCTCTGTAAAAATGAGAAACTGTTGTGGGGGGCTTAAGGGGAGGGAGTGGAGAACACCAGAGAACAACAACTGCATTTCGAAGTACCAAACTTACTCCTCTCAAGCCTCCTATCAGCGTTTCCCTTCTCTCATTTCCATACCGAAGGCAGATATGAAGCTGTGAAAGATGTTCAAGATGTGGCATCCATTTGGAAACTTCCCAGGCAGTTGTACTGACATGTTTTGAAAGACTGCCTGTAGGTCTTTTATCTGGATTAGTTGCACATTCTTTCCTTGACTCTTTTTTTTTTTTTTTTTTTTAACTGAAGAGCTCATTCGCTTTTATCCGCTGCAGGACAAAGTTCCCCTTAAATCTCCACCTTAGAACTAGCTAATTTACACAATAGAAGAGACTTGCTTACCACCACTTTTGCATCTGTATTTACACACGAAGGGCACCTGGATCGAAGTGAAGCTTCTTTTGGTGACTGACTTCCCTTTGTAAATCAGAAGTACATTCCAGAGCTTCACTCAAAGTTGTCCAGCGGAGGGCAACGAGGATGATTGGGTGACTGGAGCATCTCCCCTATGAGGAAAGGCTGAGAGAGCTGGGACTCTTTAGCCTGGTGAAGAGAAGGCTGAGGGGTGATTTAATTAATGTTTACAAATACCTAAAGGGTGGGTTGAGGGAGGATGGAGCCAGACTCTTCAGTGGTTCCCAGTGACAGGACTATGGGTAACGGGCACAAGCTGGAACATAGGAGGTTCTATTTAAATATGAGAAAGAACCTCTTTTGGGTGAAGGTGACAGAGAACTGGCACAGGCTGCCCAGAGAGGTTGTGGAGTCTCCTTCTCTGGAGATTTTCAAGACTCACCTGGATTCAGTCCTGAGTGACGTGCTCTAGGGGATCCTATTTTAAAGCAGAGGAGTTGGACTAGATAGATGATCTCTAGAGGTCCCTTCCAACTCAGACAATTCTGTGATTCTGTGTGAAGTTCACACCAAATATGCAAGTTCAGCTGGCTTCTTCACAGGAGCAAGGCAAGCAAGAGCTGGCCTCCTACTTGACTTCACATGTGAGCCAGGTCTGCCTTTTCTTTTCTCTTTTTTATTTTTTTGGTTTTATTTTTCCCTTTTTAGGTGCTAGAAAAAGTAAGCAGAGGTTTTTGCTTTCAAAGTAAGGACTGGTAGATACATCACGCCAATCTTGTTGTCCTGGGCTACTTCTCTTTCATTAAGCTGGTTTTTTTGTTATTGAAAAGGAAAATAACATAGATGGAAAAAAATCCAGGAAGATCTATGCCAGACACATAAAGCTGAGGTGTTCATGTTTTGCAAATTGTTTCTTCTCCTGTCTGAACGTTGATAATGGAGTTTTTGACACTGTGCCACAGAAAAACAAAAAAAAAGTTGCCTGCCTTCGCCAACCTATTGAAACAAATCATCTCCTCTTTCCAGTCTGTTTCCATTCCCCTCATTAATCCTTCTTTCCTGCCCATCTTAACTCTCCCATCCTGTTATCTTTGCTTGATGATGTTTCACCCAAGACAAGGGTGATGCCTACCATAATAAATCCCTCCAAGAGACCTGGCAAAAAGTGAACATGACAAGAATCTGCAGGTAGACAGAAACCTGAACGGCTGGCCTTAAGCTATATTGATATTTCTGTAGTGATATATAAAGGAACTCAAGTAAAAAGCTCGACCTTTGGCTCAGTAGGGCCGGTTACTTGCTTTCAGATGTGGCTGCTAATTAGTCTTTCAAAGGAAGATGAAAAGTCGCTGTATAACACTGAGCCCCAGTGTAATGCTACACAGAGGAAATTTTTCCTCAGCCTTACAAAATCAGCAAGACATGTCCTGCTTATTCTGGTATTGTCTTAATCCAAATACCTACAAGTGTTATCAATCAACATCAAATAACTGAGTCCTACTCAAAATCCAGGTCAACAAATCTGCGTATGAGACTATGTATTTGTGTCACTGGTCATGATATGTTGCCCTTTAAAAACATTAGTTTTTCTTCATTCTGGAAAGGTTGAAATACATGATCTGATTATATTTGACCCAGCAAAGGGAAATGAAATAAGAACAGCTGGGTAGGTCAAGAAGGAGATGAGTCATGTTACAGTCAACTCATCAGGAAGGACCAGAGATCTGGACTACAGGAATTAGGATAGCTGAGTGGGAGTAAAGCAATTGCAAGTATATTAGACTCTTATCCAAATCCCTTAAAATGGGCTTTGATTCTTACAAAGACAGGGCCAGATAGAAGCCAGCAGAAAACTGGTAATATTTTGCTGGAAGTATTTGACAAAAGTGAAAAAGAAATTGCTTTTAACACAATGTTCAGTGGAAAATGTCAATCTTTTATTTGAAAATATGGGCTGCTGCCTGAAAACCTGGAAGGTTTTAAAAGAAGAAGTGTTGCAGCAAAAGCCAAACTAATTTAGGTGAAATCAACAATCTATCAGAAATGTTGTCAAAAGATTTCTTACCCTGACTTCATGAAAACCTTTTGGATTTTTTTATTCCTGAATTATATTATACAAGCCTAAATCAATACACTGAAATACTGGCAAGCATTATGAACAATACATATGCTTTCATTTACCTGTTAATGGTATTAATGTTAGAAAGAGCAAACCGTTCCCTCTTACATGTATCTGATTACTTCCACCTGCAAATATGGATTTTCTTTAATAGTGATCTTCTAGAACAGGACACACCCTTGAATGCTTCACACTTGTACCTCTATAAATCGTGTATAAATTCCTTCTCCTGGCCAAAATCATCCCTCTGCAACACCACTCCTGAAAACTTCCACCATTTCTGCTTCTTATCCACTCACTTGATATGACAGTGACCACAATTAATGTCCTAGTGACATCTCAAACCAAAACAAAGCAATTGTGGATGAGCAAAAAAAGCCTTGAGTCCACTGGACAGCTCTAAATACAGATGTGCAGCGTGCCAGTGGAATAGCTGAAAACTCTCTTCAGGTCAATGAAGATCAGGTAAAATTGGAGGCAAGCAAAGGCAGGCAAACACTTTTTGGACAGAGCACATGGGTTTTTGGTTTGTTTTTTTTTGCTCTATGATTTTGCCTCAGGTTCATTTTGAAGTTTATAAGTATTCTTAATTATAGCACCAGTGTTTGAGGTTTTGTTGGGACTTTTGGGGTTTCTTTTTTTTTTTTCTGGGTAAAATGAATACTGAAATATGACAAGTGCTCAGACAAACTGGCATGAAATATTTCCTGAAACCAAGAGAAACAAAACATGAAGATGAAAGTACCAGCAACTCACATTGCCCTTACTAGTCACTCCAGTGCTGAGGGTAATTGTTTTTTCACAAGGAATAAGAAGGAATGTATGTGCAACAGCAACATGTCTGAAGGACCAAGGACAAGTATTGCATTGCCCAGCGCGTGAACTCCCATTAGCTCACTGATAAATAGCTGCATGGTGGGATGTACTTAAGTATTACACAGCTTCAAGAGAGCAATGAGTGCTTCAGATCATTGACTGTTGTGGAGTCTCCATCCTTGGAGATACTCCAGACTTAGCTTGATATGACCCTGAGCAACCTGATCTGACTTTGAAGTTGCATCTGACTTTGAAGTTGGCTCTGCTGTGAGTGGGCGTTGGACCAGGTGACAGTGAGAGGTCCCTTCCAGCCTAAGTTGTTCTACGAGTCTCTCTAAAGCTTCTCAAATTAGTTATTTGTATAGCTAGAGTGACATAAGGAAAGACAGTGATAATGTTTCAGAACAGAAGCTATAGGCAGCGACATGAGTAATGTCTCTGTTTCCAAAGGTGAAGACAAGATGTGAGAGTTGCTAAAGTCCTGATTATCTAAGGATATAAACAAGGCAGTTGTTTGGAACATAAGATAGTATCTTTTTATTAAACCAGCTGATAAGGGTGGAGAAACAAAGATAAGGTTTGGAGCATGTAAGCCTTTTTCAGGTCTGCTTTTTCCTTGTCAGGTCATCTTCAGTTGATCTTGTAAATAATCATAATTACTGCAGTGCTAAACTATGGAGAGATGGTGACTCTACGCATATAATTACTCAAGAAAATGAGGAATGTGAGATTAAACATTAAAATATGTATTAAGGAGATGCACAGCCTGAAGCAAAAGGATCATTGAGTTTATTTTGAAATGAAATACAGTGTAAAGGTAAATTTTGTAAGTTGGATTTCAAAAGTCATTTTAATTAACAGGTTTATGTTTCATTTCTTTGGGATACTCCGGTTTGCTCAGACTGTGAAACTACTGTTCACTTCACTGGAAATGTTGATGTCTGCTGAGGAGAAGTCCTTCTCTGGGACAGAGAGGACATTTCAGGTCAGAAGTAAAGAAGTTCTTTACTAGCAGTGATGGTTTTCAAAGAGCCTCCTAGAGCTGTGCTTATCTCATGCCAACCCTATGAGTCACTCTTTTACACATGCAATAAATGTATCCAGATTATGTATACTTAAAGCAAGAAGCCAAGCTTCATACCCTGTTTTTTAGAGATGACTTATTTCTTCAACTGATTAACATTAAGACATCTCCCAAGTGTTGTGTGACAGCTGTGTATGTCCTGCATTCAGCGAGCTGTCTGACTGTCTCAGGGTTGGTCTGCAGCTTGGACAAGTCGGAACCTCCTATATTTTTGCCCTTAGATTTCCCTCTAGATTACTTGTTTAAAAGTCCCTGCCATTCAGCAGCAGAATAAGTTGTTTAGAGACTGAGGGGAACCTCAAAGCCTCCTTTCCTCTTATCCCTGACTGTCTCCAGCTCCACATAGCTCAGCACTTTCTGCTGCCTCTCACTCTATGTGGATTAACTAAGGATGAGGTTACCTTGGTGAGGAGTGTGGGGGAGCCTCTTGGGACTTGTTTCCAAGTGCTGGTATTTCTAAAGGAACCAAGGTTATATGAGAGGTGTGTCCAAAATAAGGTAGCAATTCTGAGAAAAGTCACAATGTACTTCTTGGAAAAGGCACAAAGGACCCACATCCAAAACCCACCGGATCAATGGAAGGATGTGCAACAACCTAATCTGATGAAGCACAGGGCAATGAGATGCTCAGATGCTGAAGCCTTTGATACATGAGCCCTGTAGCAAAGATTCCCTGGATGCCATGAAGGTGAACTGAGGTTAGCAGGGAGCAGATAAACACAGAAGGGCGCAGACTTCCATCCACCTGATGAGGGAGCACAGTTTGCTTTCATCTAAGTGGGGCCCTGTGTTTTCTAAACATTTCATCTGCTGCGTTCTTGTTTTGGTTTGGTTTTCATTATTAAAAAACGCAGCAAATGAAACTCCCAGAAAAGAAGCGGGAGGGAGAGCTGCTCCCACATTTTCACCTCTAGGTGGATTGCTTGACCCTGCCCACAGTCCCACCTCAAGTGACTAACAAAAACACAAATCCCTGTGGGACACAGGAAGATACTGTTTTTATGTACTAGCAGAGCATACCTCAGAAAAAGGTACAAAATCATTGCCAAGGAGTCTCAGCATTTGTATGCAGCTCCAAAGTAATCACCATCTTCTGTTTATTGCCTGGGTAAAACCCTTTATTTCTTGGGTGCTGCATATTTGAGTTCCAACTTACTGCAGACAAAACAGACATAGTACTCTTCTTACAGCTGCATCCTGTATACTCAGAGGTGCCCCATGCTCTCTCAGATTTTCCCTTCTTTTCTCTTTATTGGCATCATTTGCCTCATTGAAGAACTATAGCTACATTTTGTTTGTGCAGGAAACAATGACATATACCAGACCTACCATGAACATTCTGTTATCTGTAAGCAATGCTCCCTATGCTTATTTTTCATGAAGAATATTTCAAGATTACCAGACCAAAATGGCCTGAAAACTCATTAGTTAACATTAAAGTCTCCAGTCTTTACCTGGCCTGATGTTTCTCTAAGTATGATAAGGCTCTGAAATCCATCCTCAGTGTATGTCTACAGGGCATCAAGGGCCCTATGGGAAGGGAGGAAAGTTCCCCATAACTCACAGTTCGTGATTTAGAGAGCAGAGGCCACTCAGTCAGCATAAACCATTCCATTCCCTGTGTACATCTATTATATGCATAGCTGTTTCAGTGATGTACCAGGTTCAGCACATGTTTTTTGCAAAGCAACAGCTGATGGAGAACACCCTTTTGACACCTACATCTTTGAAAACGTGGTCTTTTTGGTATGAGATGAGAAAGAGCATCTTAACTGACATATGGCTTGTGCCTAGCTTCTTGTAACTATCCATCCTTGGCTACCAAAGCAAGGAGCATGCGAGTTGGGAAGACATGTCCATGTCCAGACCCTACAAACACCCTCAGCCCAGGAAATGGCAGATTAACTGAGTTGAGGACGTTAGAGGGTGAGTATCTGTTCCTGGGCAGACCCAGGGCAGATGTGAGCAGGGGCTGGCACAAAACACAATTGACCTGAGAGGTTCACTTGAGCAGCAAACCCTAGTCTTTCTTATAACAAGCAAGTTTTGCCCCAGACAGTGCTTTCAAAACCTCAGATCCATCTGTGTCGCTAGTGCCTCCTGAAGAGTCCAGGTATAGTCCATCCACACGTGGACTTGTGCCCACCATTGTCATGATTCAAGCCATCCAAGAAGTTTGTCAATGAATTTCTGCATGCCAGCTAATAATAAGCCACTGGCTGAGTGCAGGTGATGGGTGCATGTGCTCAGGCTGTAGCACTCAGGGTGACTTGGATCTCCCTTTCAGCAGCCTGCTCTGATGGGAATACTGTAAAACACTTTGGCAAACATGAGTGCACAGTGTGAATGTTACAACCACCAAATGTGTTCTGGGTCCCTGTGACTAGCCAGAGCCCTAAGATTTCAGCAGGGATTAAATTCTGTAGCATGTCCTAGGGAAATGTGGGAAAGTCATCCTTGGTAAAATTCCATAGACCTTGGGCTGAACTGAGACCTCTGTATTAATCCCAGGTAATTATTCTATAGGATTTTACTAGAAGATGGTATAGAGATTTGATACTTGAGCATCCTAGGGCTAAGGAAAGCTGGGTTTAATGCTCAGTCTTCCACAGACCCTGCGTCATGGGTCACATAGACTGGCTAGTGACTGCTGGGTGACAGACACCATCTCTTCTCTGGTTATACCCTGGGAGACTGACAGGAATTAAATGGCATCCCCTGTCTGCTCACCCCCTTAGTCTTCTCCTCCATCCTCCACCGTTCCAGTCCAGTGTTCGCTGTCTGCAGCCAGCAGTTCCAGGAGCTGCAGCACAGCCTGAACACTTCATGGCTCTACTCCTGGATATGCTCCTGGTTTTAGGCAGCACAGCTGCAAAATGCTGCTCTACTAAATTCCTGTCACTTCCAGTTCCCCTCTCTGGCTGTGCCTTTCCTAAAGCACAAAGATAGGTTTGTTAACACTGCGCTAGCTACCGTGGTTTTATAAAAAACACACCTTTTGCTTTGTGCTGGAAAATCTGGGCGTTGGAGCAAGAGATATATATACATACACACATATGTGTGTGTGTATGTATGTTACATATATTCTTCATATCTATGTGTATATATATATATGAATCTACTTACATATATGTGTACAGTTTAATCCTTATCTGTAGAAGCAGGTTAATACACCACTTTTTTAAATAAAAAAAAAGCCCAAACATTTACTGCTGACTTGTCAGGCATATTCCTTTTTGTTGTTTTTTTAACTTGGCCAGTTCTTAGAGTACAATAGTACATTGGCCATCTGTGCAGAGAAGAGGGGTTTAATGAATAGACAAAGCAGGGAATGATTGACTGATTGGGACTGTTTCCCAGTCTCATTCATACCAGCCATACAATGGAATCACTCCCCATTTACACCGCCAGAAGTGAAAGGAGTTCATTCCTCAGAAGCTCAGATCATCCTCCTGGGCAAAAGACTTTAAAGCACGTGCTGATGAAGCCAGGCTATCTAGTTTATTCAGAACATGCCCAAGCCTTTTATATGTGCTAGTAAAATTAGCTTCTCCTCGGCCCCTCTGATGGTGTCACGCAGCAGACGTGGCCTTTGTATAGGGCTAGGACAGTTTGTGTCCGGACAAACTTGTTTATGCAACCCAGTATGCCCCTTCCTTTTTTTGTCCCCATGTATAATGACAAAGTTCTAGGCACGTGGGCAGATCACTTTCTTTCCCCTTTTGTCAGAGTACAAATTTACAACAGCCTGTTTGCATACCGTGCGCTGGATTTTAATCAAGTTCACTGTAAGGAGAGATAATAAAAATGAGAACCATGATTACTTCACAGTTGATTTCATTTGAATAAAGAGCCGCTCAATGACAGATGGTTTCTAGAGCTGCTCTATATGTGAGCTGCCATGATGTTGAATAGTAAGAAGCACAAGAAAGTATGCTCCTGTGGTCTTCGGATCCTTACTTTGTCTTATCTATATTCATGTTTTATTCAGAGAGGAAATTAGATTCCACATCATTTTTTATTCAGAAGAGAAGGCTGGAAAGGGATAATATACAGTATGCAAACCTGCCAGCTTCTCCCAGATCAGGTCCACATCCCTCTGTTCTGCTAATACAGCTTTAACAGTGGTCTCCACCAGCAAAACACCTCATTGTGAATATAGCTCATATCAGGAGAACTGTGCTTTTGGCAGCGTGACTTGTTCCACCTCCACCCTCAGCCCAGAGGCAAATGTGTTATCCCAGAAAAGCAAAGCAAGGGTTTTTGTCTGTAAGACCTGTGTGAGGAAGGGACATCTCTATCTACCACCTGATGTGGCTATACCAGCAACTCCTTGCAGTGTAGACATGAGCTGTGAGTCCGTTTCCACAGGCTTTGCAGTTGGTTACTTCTGTTGGTTACTTTTGATGCAGTGTTACACAAAACTGTTGAAGACTTCCAGAGTTTTTATTCTGTGGCAACAATGCCCCTCTGGCCTATGTTGAGGGGGAATACAACCTGTTCAAAACAAAGACAGATGCTTGCAAACTCTTCCTTGCCTGCAAAACCAGAGCTCTGCTGATCACAACTGTTGTTTCTTACCTCATCTTGCAAAATCTTGGTGACATCTCCTTGTTGGAATGAGTGGTTTTCATCAACAATCTAGAATAACCTTTTTCTTCTTAAACAGAATATTGTTTGTCCTCCTCTCCCCTTTCTGATCTCTCCCTGATTGCACGCTTACCTGATCCCAGCTGCATTATTCTGATTGACTCCCTTCTGAGCTGCAATGGAAAACCATTGACTTGATGAATTAAAATGCTAGGCTTGCTTTGCATTTGGAACAAGTTTTCCAGAAAAGGATAAAATCTGCATTTTCTGAGTATCCAATTAGCAGTTAGAAAGGTCAAAATTTGTAGGGAGAAGGAATAGCTTTTATTAGACCAGCTGTTGTGCTTAGAAGGGTTACACAAGTTTTTAAGCACATCACCAAACTTCAGAGAGTACCAATTTTCAAAACTAAATACAGGTTGAAAACTATTGCTCTGAGTTCAGTTAATATATCAGGAAGACCACTTGAGATGAAAGGTAGTTGGTTCCTGTGGCTTTTTGGTGTCAGGTGGGATTGCTAGTTAAAGTGGAATCCAAAAGGGCCCATATGGTTCAGAGGGAAAGAGACGTGTAATTTATCACCTGAAGAACACAGGGGTATTTGCTGAGAATAGCTGCTGAGGGAATAGAACATCCCATAAAACCACTGCCTTTATTGCATCCACAAATCTTGCATCCAATAATGATTAGAACCAAGAGGCAAATATTTCAGCTCCTCAGGCCTCATTAATGGCAGTCTTTCAGTGGATTTAAAATGCTTTGAATTGTGCTCACATTCATCTTGTAAGCTTTTGGAATAAACTTTTTTGGCTGTTGAATCATGGGTTCAGCTAGTGACCACCTGTGACTCGAGATCACTGTGATTATTAGCTTAGGCAAATGCACTTGTCTTCCATTCCTCCTTCCTGTCTCCATTTATCCTACCGGGTATTCACCTGTTGTGTATTGTCTAAATCCTTGATTAGGAGGTCTCCGGGTCAGGGCTTGTCTTTGTGTCCTTTGTTAGATCTCTTCAATATTAATCCTTTTCACATTGGCAGTATATGAAAGGTGGATTCCTCATAAATTCTTATTAAGTACCCAATTAATAAGAGCAAGAGCGTGTTAAGAGCACAGCACACAGACAATGCTCCATTCAGATGCTGCATGAAATCTTGATGCCAATACTGTCATCTAAGTCTGTCTAGGGCTGGGGATGAAACCCCTGATGAGCTTTAGGAGAGGATTATTCACAGAGTGGGACATCTTTTTTGTTTATTTATTTGGATTTAGGTGTGTGTATGATGAAATAAAAGCAATAAATGATTCCTTTGTTTTTCACCGTGCACAACTAATACAGATTTTCTTTTAGAATTTCAGATATAACTTGATCCTGGTAAAAAAGACAAATTGGCCTAAATATTAGCCCTCAAACTTGAGCATAATCAGGGGCTTTATTCTGTTTTACACCTTCTCTAGAAGCATACCACAGCACAGACTTGTTTACGGCCATTTGGAGCATCTTCTCCTAGGATCTATGTGTGTTTCTACGGGACTCATCAGTTCTCATGTGCCAAAGGATTAATGAAGTTCAGACAATGTCAGACCCAAAAAACGAGTGGAGCAGAATGCCTAAGAGCATCATCAAGGAACCTTCTGGCAGACAGGCACTGAATAAAAAGGGGGTTGTATTAGACTGAGAAGAGAGCTGTGAGCAAGATGACTCTTTGGGGTCAGCAACAACAGTGAACTGAGAAAGGCCAGCTGATCTCGAGAGCAAGCAAGATGAAGGAAAAGGTTCTGGCAGGCCTGGTTGGGAATGCAGGTTGAGAGAAAAGCTTAGGTTTTACTTAAAATGCCAAAGGAAATGAGATGCCAAGCTACACTATTTGCTTTCAGAATAGATGGCTCCAAATTTCTGAGGTTGCCGGTGGGTCCATACTGAGAGATGTCAAGCTGTGAAGCCTGGCACTGCTTCCAGGCTCCTTACCTTGCAGGGGTTCAGAATTCCTCCTCCCTTGCTCCAAGCCTCTGCAGACACAAACATGAGAAAGCACAGGCAGGCATGGAGCACCTTGAGTTTCTGACCCTATCATGGCAGTGTCTTGAAAAAATATTCCCACGGTGCACCTCCGGCTGTGGATGTGAGGAGATAAAGGCAGGCCTCTGTGTGCTCCCAAGGATGCTGAGCGCTCCTTTTGCCATTCATCACCCTATAGAGCAGCCTTTAGGCTGCTCTGAATGGTAACAGGTGCTTCTGGCCCCATTGTGCCATCCCAGCTGTCAGGGATTTCTGGGGACCAGTGAGTAGGAGTTGCTTTAGTGGCTCTTTGCCATTCAGGAATTCTTTTGCGCCAAGGGAATCCTCCAACAGCTGTTTGGGCTGGCTTGGTGACAGCTTTGTGCTGCCGGAGCTGGGCAAAGCAGCCCCAGCTGGGCCAAGGACCTGGCTCCTTGCATGTGACTTGCTTATTTAGGCCTGTCGCCCTCTTTTGTAGGTAATCTCTGCTACTGTTAGTGAATGCAGCAAGCTGCTCGAGTCAGTGGCCTTTGCCAAACAGCCAAATACCAACTGATGTAATTGGAATGTGAGATCTGCAACGCTTGAAAATTCTGCCAGAAACTAGCTAAAAGGAGATGGCATCTCATTAAAGGGAAGAATGGGGTCTCTGTGCACATCTTCTGTCCTTAGTCCGGGCAATGGATCTCCAGCAAGTTTCCACTGCAAAAGATAAGCATTTGAAAGAAGAAGAGCTGGATCTGCGGGTGAAATGTGAGTGCAGGCCTACTGTACTCAAGGATGTGACATCCAAGTGCAACAAATTAAGACCTGGCTGAAGGCTGCACATCCCTTATAAACAAAGATATGCTTTGCCATGCCATACTTTTGGTTTGTACATGTGCCCTGAATGCCTTCCCTCATCCCTTTGTGCTACTGCCTATTCAGTAGCCACGAGGAGCATATCATAAGGCCAGCTTAGCGACAGTGTCTC
This sequence comes from Podargus strigoides, assembly GCA_028020825.1. Classification (NCBI taxonomy): domain Eukaryota; kingdom Metazoa; phylum Chordata; class Aves; order Caprimulgiformes; family Podargidae; genus Podargus; species Podargus strigoides. Next base: position 6,410,714 of record CM051624.1, on the reverse strand, counting down.
CATATCTACTGAGTCACGACTGGCAATGCACTCTTCGAAGATCAGCTGTTTGATTATCCAGAGAGCATGTGGCTTTACTCAGCTGCTCCAAGCAAAAAAAGCCAAGAAGGACAACTGACTGATTGTCAAGAAGTGTGGACAATAAGGCAGGAGGGGGGATCCATGTGACTGGTTTCTGAGTGTGGTCCTTCAGTATCCAGTCAAAATAGAACTGACTTGAGCTATCTGATGACCTGCATATGTAAAAATATTTGTCCTTATTCAAAAGGGAGTGGGACACCATATACTGTGAATGGAACAATGCATGCAAGCACTCAGAAATCCAAGATGTGCCTTGTAGCTAAGTCATATGAAATAACATATCTCCCCCAGTGCATTGTTGATGGGCAATCAGGTCCCAACAAAGCTGTGAGGAAAACAGAAACAACTGGCACAAAACAACTCCTTGCTAGAGAGCAAGCCCATTATTTGTCTGCTGCTAAATATGTGAATACTGAAACAGATTAAGAATAGTAGCTTAAAACTAGGTATTTTTCTGTTCCTTTTCCTGTATTTTGTAGCCTAATGAATTAAAGTGCAAAGCTGAAGGCTGCTTTAAAGAGATATTCCTTGTGGGACATTAAAAAGTCTTTATACATTACACTGGACAAAACAGACAACCACCTCACTGTCTTTGCTCTGAGTGAAAATGGGGCTGATATTTATATGCAGTGCTACTAAAGGATATGCTTTATTCCGGTAACTGGACAGAGGAAGGATACGCAAGAGAGAGAGACATCATCTAGAAATTACAGTATTTGCCATTATTTGAAATACATCTCCCTTGGGAGGATGGTAGGAGCGTTCACTTCCCTCGACTCTCTTACAAACAGAGTTACAGAATTACGTGGCCTGGATTCATCCGTGAGAGTAATGTCTTGAAGGGACCTTCACAAGGAGAGAGAGGCAAATGTGACCCCACGGTTCCCATCTATTTCCTCCTGGACCTTAGTGAAGACACTGCCTGCCGATGGCGCCCCTGCGAGATGCCGGGCTGGATGGGCCAAGGAAGGGCCAGTGAGTAGCTCTGTCCCCAGGACAGCCTCCCAAAGCTTATCTGGAAAAGCCAGAAAAGACTGGAGCCCCACCACATCTCCTCTGCTGTCTCCAGGCTGTCTGCTGGGGAGCAGGGGGAGGTGTGGATAGGCTGCAGATCCCCTAGGATTTGCAATATCCCTGGAAAGCTCTCAGATGTGAACCACCCACCTCTCTTCTTCCTCCAGCCCCAGTAGTGAGACTTCACATTGACCACACGATGGATGGGGGCCTGCGCTTGGATGATGGGCATCTCCTAAATGCTCACCTGGGGGCTTTGGCATCCTCCTTTCCCGCTGGGGGGGAAGCCAGTGCCCGCATCCGAGGAGCTGAGCTGGGGGGCAGTTTCCCACAGGAGGGGAGAGGAGAGGCTGAGTGGGTTTGCAGCCAGGGCTTGCAGCTGTTCGAATGCAGAGGTAAACTTCATCTGCACCCAGAGCCAGCGCGTGGGGGGGCTGGAGGGAGGGAGGGATGGACTCTCCCTGAGGTGATATCCTCCCTGCGAGGGACTCTCCAGGGTTTTTAAGCGTAGGCTGCAGAAACCTTTTTGATTCGTAGATACATGTTGCTCTTCTGTGAAAGAAAACAATCTTTTTTTTTTTTTTTTCCCCCCCCTCCTTGAGCTACTTTAAAATCTTCTCCCATGAGGACTTTATCCAAAGAGAGAAGACTCCTCATTATATTAAAGAGAGGCCTGCTGGGTGTGAGCCATTACACCAAATTCAAAATAAACCTGGAAAATATTGCCAAAAATAATAATAATAATAAAAAAAAGCCTGTGTGGTGTGAGAAAACATTTTGTGAGCAAGCTAAAATAGGAAAGCAAGGGAGAGCTTTCCTGAAGTGGAGCCCAGAGGATGTCTTAGGGCAAAACCCAAGCATTGCTGACCCAGCTTCTGCCCCTCCACTCCTGCTCCCATGCTACACAGAGTCCTCCCAGGTCTCTTGGCTCTTCCCCATCACACATGGTGTCCCCTTTGCCACATGAAGCTGCATGATGGATCCACCCCGCTGCCCCCATTGCCCCACACCAGGCAACATGACAGCTCTGTGCATGAACCTCGGTGCAGATTTACCCAGCTTCAAAGTTAGAGCAGAGTACAAATTAGGAAGAAAAGCTCCATGCTCCTCTGAAAGTCTAAGTTTATGTCATCGCAACCTGCTAACACAGGAAAAGGGCCAGCTATTATCTTTTCATGCAGAGCTTTCTGTCAGCTTGGACATTAGTTATGTCAGCTCACTGATTTTTTTTATACTTTGATAAAATGCAATGACCACTTTGGGAACAGCATACATTTACATTTTCTCCCTCAGTCTCAACCACCTTAAAAATCAGCAGTACCAAATGCTAGGCAGCTACTACGACCAACTTACAGTCATGGGTGATGATGGACCAGATAGGAGAGAGAATACTGTTTTCTCAACAGTACTTTTATCTCATACTTTAAACCCCCATCAAAGAATTTCATACATATTTCTCTACACATTGAAACTTGTTGTAGGGGCTGGACTTGGACTGTCTTTTTAGTTAATTGCTACTTGACTTTATATTTTATTTAAAATACATCAGTTTCAAGAAGCTCTGCTAGGAGGTCATTGTCTCAGGCAGACTGTAAATGTCAGCTATGTTTTCGTTTTCTCCTTTATTTCCTTTTTATTTATTTTTTTGTAAGGATTTTCCTCCAGGCCATTCCCCCTTGAGGTTGAGAGTCCTTCAGCCTCTGTTCCAGCTCCTATACTTTCCAGCTGAGCATCCTACTATCATTAGTGAAGTAGTTCCAAAACGCACACATTTCTTCCAGCAGAGATAAAAATCTTTGGGATTTTCTCTGAGCAGTCTCTTTTCCTTCAGCCTCATGTAAAAATGTTGTCATTCATAGGCAATAAATCTGCACCACTTTGATCCCCAAATTCATCTCCTCTGTCTTTGTGGGCCCAATCCTGTAATTGTATCCAGACACAGGATCTACATGTACACTGGTAAATTAAATATGCCCAGCAGTGTTGCTGGGCACTGCAGCCAGTTGGTATGGAAAAAGCAGTGTCTGTGCTAGTGAACTGCCTAGTTAAAAGTGTTCACGTGGTAACCACTTAGTGGAAATGGTCCCTGGGCTGGTCTAACAGCTGTGCCCAGGAACAGAGTTAGAAAGGGCCGAATTCATGTCAGGGATGCTCTAACAGTCTGCTAGTGCAGGCAGTCACAGCCCAGCCCCTGGGGATCCTACTGCCATACCTGAGCTTACTAACATAGCCCGTGCTTCCTGAGTCTCTTTCTACAGACAGTGCTGTGGGAGCAGGCCATAAGGATCAGCCCACTACTTTATCTGGGTAAACTGTTAGTACTGTGGTGCAATCCACACCTGCTGTGTGTCAGAGCATACCACTGGTGGCTCAATTGCATGTCAAGGTACATTTGTCTTAAGTACTGTAAGACACACCGTGAAGCTTCAGCCATTGCTAAATGACTCACGTTATCTGGATACATAGGTAAATAGACAGATAGATAGATCAGGATTTTTCATCCTTTGGCTCTTCTCCAACATTTAATTAGAGAAGATGAGGTGGAAGGGACCTCAAAGGGATCTCAATCTTCACTGCAGAGCATCAACATAAAAATTCTTCCACAAGTTCACCCAGGAGTCCAGGTACCCCAGGACCCTGTTTCTGATCTGCAGCAGGTTTGCGGAGAGAGTCCAAAGCAGGGCACAATACAGTAATCCTCCTCTGGGCTTTAAACCATCAACAACTTCCTAAGCCTTTGCATTCAAAAGACACTAAAGGAATTTTTCATCATGAAAGTTTCTATTCCTTTTCTGAAACCAGTTATATTCTTGGCCGCCATAGCACCCTGGGCAAGGAGTCCCACAAATGCATTAGATGTGGTATGAAATGGTGTTTCTTCTTGTGTGAGTCTGCTGCTTTATCATTTCTTTGCATGTCTCCCAGGACTTCTATTGTAAGAACAGCTGTCTTTATTTACCTTCTCTATGCCATTTGGGATTTCAAACATTTTTCTCAGATGTTGCCTTTCATCATTGCTTCTTTCCATAAGGAGGATTCCAGTCTACTTGTTCAATTTCCACATATAAGTTGTTCCTCCATAACTATCGTACTCCATTCTATCACAGTTACAGATCTAGTCTAGTTCTGTTCTGTGCTTCTGAAAAGGGGGAACCAGACCATTTCAATGTACTCGGATTTAAGTAATGGCTTAATAACATTCTTTTTTTTTTTTCTGTATTCTTTTTCCAATAATTACTAATATCCAGTTTCCTTTTTTGATCACTACTGGGCACTGGTGGTGTGACAGTTTGATAGCGCTGTCCCCAGTGGCTCCAGTTTTCCTTTCCTGATTGGTAATAGGTATATTAGAAGCCCTCATTATATATGTACTATTCAGACTGTTTTTCTCCAACGTGCATTACTTTGCACTTTCTGACACTGAATTCCATTTTCTGTTTTATCATCCAGTCACTCAATAATGACAACATCTTCTGTAACTGTTTGCTGTCAGCTGTAGTTTTGACAGGCAGTTTCTCCCAGATTTGGCGGAAACACACTATGATGACTCTTTATCTCACCTGTGATTCCTGTCTTTAGAAAAAGTCCTTTCACAGAGGAGCCCATCCATTCCTTTGCAGACTCCCTGGTACCTACATGCTATTGCTGTTGTCCGAACAGAAGTCTCATCATAGACTTGCCATTCTTCTCCAATTGAGGTTGTACTAATGAATTAAATCTCTTATGCATGTTGCTGGGAATAAGATTGAACTTCTTCTCTATGAGTGACATACTGTGCTCCATTGGCCCCCTGCAGCAGTTTTCATCTCCGCATATCAAAGTACTTGCAAAGATGGGGGAGTATCAATGTCTCCAGGTGACAGCCAGGGAAACTGATACCCCTTTTAGCAGTAACAGTATGCAGTGTTCTAGAGTGGCCTGAATGCTATTTGTTGAATAAATTAGTTAATGAGTAACAGCAATAGTTGCTAATTAACATACTCAATGAATATTTATGCTGGCATCTCGCCAGTTGTACATCTTATACAATGTGTCTTTCACTCTCACTTTCCCCTTATTTATTTCATACTATGAGCTCCCATCGGAAATGACCTATCCTGGCTCTGCCTCCCCAGCATCTGTCGCAAGGAAAGCCGACTTCTCCTTCCCACCCTGCCACGGCCAGTCGCAATCAAATGGAAACCTCAAAAATCATCCCCAGCCTCCCTGTGTCCCTACTTCCCAATGCAGCAGTCGATCAATGGGCCCTCCACAGCTCCCTGAGGACTTAGAGGGTCAAACTGTTTAGGGAAAGAAGATCCCAGCTTATGGGATGAGAGAGAACCAACAAGTAACCTGTGGGATTCAAGGTTACACCTGCATATTTTTTGCTACTGTCTCAGACAAGCACCAGGAGAGGTGTGCCTTCAAAACATAAGTGTCCTAGGATCTTTAAAGCTTCATAAAGAAAATCAATAGCTTAATTTCAACCCGGAATCCAATCTGCAGCCTGCATACCTCCAGGCCTATCAGCGTACCCCACAGCCTGGATTGGCTCCAGTGCCTGGAATAGCCCCAAGCGTGTGCATTACACTCATCTCATTGATCAGGCATTTCAACTCTGTACTCCCTGCAGGATGATGAGGTAAGAACTGGTGCTTGTAATTCAAGAAATGAGGGAGTCTGTTGGTGTCATCTCTCCTTTTGAGATGCCCAACGCATCTTTGGTCCAGAGAAGAGTAAGCACAAAACCCAGAGCCTGATGGCTTTGTGTCCAATACCACCCTCAGAGACGGGACTCTGAGCATTAGCCCTGTATTAATCTTGCCCGGGTTGGTAAAAGGCTAATGCTAACTGTGAGCAGTAAAAGAACTAATGCTGGTTGAGAGGGGTTGCAGGAAATCTTACTCCAGCAGTAACTGCAATCTCATATTAGTGAATGATAAAACAGAAAATAAAAGTTTCATGATAACAAATGCAAACTCATGCTTACAGGGAAAAGCCCCAGCCTAACAATGTCTATACAGTAATGGACATTGCATTAGCTATTATTACTCAGAAGAGGCACCCTGTGGGTAGTGCTGGAAGTATGTAACTCAGGGTCCAGCAGCACTCAGAAAGAAAAACTGATCATCAGGAACTATTAGAAAAGAAACTGAGAAAGCAAAAAGTCGCCTGTCCCCATTGCTGTGATGCTCTGCACATTGATGGTGCGTGCCCTCTTCACCACTGCAGGCAGGGCTGCTCACTGTGCCTGGGTAAAAAAGAGTAGGACCAGAAAGGTTCACAGGAGATCAACAGGGATGATCAAAGCTACGGAAAGCCTTCAAAATAAAGATGTATCATATGGGCTTAGACCATCAGCTGGAAAAGAGACCACTGGGACAGCAGATGAGAGAGGTATGTGAAATCAGGAACGGCCTGGAGAATGTGATAAAAATGTGTCTCATAGTGCAAGGACTGGGGAGCCTTCACGTGAATAAGAGTCAGGTTTAAAGCGAACACACCCAACACATAACCACATTGTGACACCCGTTGCCACAGGATGTCATGGAGGCCAAAAGTATAAATGGGTTCAAAAAGAAATTAGAAAATTCTTAAAAGAAAAGTTCATCAAAGACTCCTAGACTGCAGAGATGAAGATATAGCCCTAGCTCAGGAAGTCCCTAAACTCCAGATTGCCAGAAACTGGAAGGATGAAGCAGAGGAAATATCGCTGTACTTGCCCTGCTCTTGTGCTCTTTTGCTGAGCATCCGCTACGGGCTGGTCATAGACAGGATATGATTTAGGTGACCCCTCGGTCTGACTCAGCACTGCTGTTCCTGCAGCCTGGCTCTTTTCCAGCCAGGCTAATTCACACCATGGCTGTTTGGAGGCTGTATTTCTTCATGTCCCGCTGTCATGTGTTATTCAGGGTATCCAAAAGAGAGGATTGTCTCTGCCAGGGAGGGCAGGCCCTTGTTGAGATCAAGACAAAGGGGCATAAGGTTTTTGGATCGAATGACCATAGCTGAGGAACTTGGTACTACGTGGTCAATGGTCCTGTGTCACAGTTTCAAACCAGGACAGTCCTGATGTGTAGCTGCAAAGGAAAAGTGATGACAAGGACAAGAGCTAAAAGCCAGCCAAAGCTGGGGCCACCATGGCCAGACCAGCACTGGCTACCACATCACTCTGGCAGGACCTTATTGGGGTATAGGAGGTCACACTCAGATCAATTTCTTCTGAGACAGGCGCCATCTCCAACCTGTGCAACACAGGGTGGGGATACAGATGTGTAAGGGATTTGGGATCCATGCTATGCCCAGATTTTAAACATTTTCTTCTGATTTTGCCTTCTACCAGCATCTAACAGCTCTGGGCTTTGCACTGCAGTTCCTTGCTAAAGAAAAGAGGGGGCGAGTGTTGCTCCGGCCCTCTGCCAGGCTCTTCCCCGAGACTTCCCAGCCTTCCCATGGCACATGTACAGAGCTGCAGGAGGTTCAGATAAGGCCTCATTCCAAAAAAACAAAAAAAAACCCCAAACCACTTGAGCACCCAGGTAATGAGCAGCACCTGTGCACCTCTAGGCACCCAGCACTTCCCAGTACAGCCCATGGAGCTGCTCCACGTGCTGGAAATGATGCCCACACTGCAGCATTTTGCTGGATCAGGGAGCAAAATTGAGCAGAAAAGCCCTTCTTTGCTTCATTTTCTAAAGCTACAGTATTTGTGAACATCTTGCTGCAGATAAGTCATTTAAGTGCATTGTAGCAGTGTGGCTGGTTTTGAATTACTAAAATCCCAGTACTACAAGCTTTGTCTGTGATAAGCCTAATCTCCTTCTCATCATTATCATGCTAGAAATCATGCTGGAGGCCTCTACAATCTGACTTCATTTTGCATTAACCATAATTGTGAGAACTTGCTTTCTGCATGCGTGTTTGGACAGGGATTGTTTGCCAATTACTTTATACAATTATTTTACTCCTAGAAGTATGCCAGAATTAATTTCTTTTGCTTCATTTAAAAAAATAAAAAAGGAATTATCCCAGAGGAAAAAGAAAAGGAGAAAAGAAAGTCCCTGTTGTACAGCACAACTCTGAAGTGTACAGTAACAGCCTCAGTGGCACAAATTGCAAAGTTAGAGATAATGAATAGCCAGACTTCTCCAGTCAGCTTGGCGTGCATTGCTTCAGTGAGCATTGCTGTGACAGATGGAGTCCCAACACACCAGCTCTCAGTGGGGGAAATACGTAAGATCATGTATTGCAGATGTATCTTCACCTTTGCTACTCTCTGATTAATACAGATACAGTGTTGGGTTTGGACATCTTTTTTCCCTTCCCTTTTTACCAAAATTCACACTCTCTGTTCACTCATTACTTTTTCCTTTTCTTTACAGGAGTTTCCTTACCTCTAGGGACTGATCCTATTCCTATTAAACCAACAAGAGACCTCACATGAGGTGTGAGAGTGGCAGGAGTTGGGATGGGGCTGTGCTGCAGAGGGTGTGGAGACCGAGGTTAACAGCTCTCCATACTCAGCAGCTACAGAGCTCGAAGAGCAGAGCCAATATTTGCAGCTGCAAAGCAGACCTGATGTTGATCCCAACCCTTTTAGATCCCAGTCTGGTAAGAGAAAAAAATATTTCAGAGTCTTTCCATTAAACACCTTATCAGTGATGTTAAAACATCTGGAGTGACTGAGTGCTAAGGAGGAGACACTCATCATGAGAGAGAATTATAAAGAGGAACACCTAAGAACACGAAACCAAAGATACTATGGCTAGTGAAACAAAGATATTTGATTAATTACTGACATTGCAGAGAAGTACATTTTTAAAAGTGATTACTATAACTAGAGATATCAAATGTGATACGCACTGAACAACATACAATAGGGCTGAAGAAGATTTATGAGATTCTCCTGAAACTTGGCTGTAACAAGGTAAGTTCATTGAGTCCCAGAAGTTCATAGGAAGAGACCTGAAGATCTGTGAATCTTCTCCAAATGTCCAGAGAGCCACATTAACTAACAGAGACTGTCAGTGATACAGATAATATACTGTGAGTCACCCAGGAGGGGGAGAAGGCAAGGCTGTTGGGCTGATGGCCTGTTCCCAGAACAGGGGTTACAATGGGTTGGCCCCAACCACCATGTCCAGGGAATGGTCTAACAGGAGGCACACGAGGCAGTTGTGGTGCTCACTCTTCCATGTGCCACTTCCCTGCAGTACCCATGGAGGTGGCGAGGTGTCCTGCCACGAAGAGGTAAAACTGAATTTTCCTGAAGGGCTTCACCATGGGAAGACCTCCACCACACGTGAACCTAGCTGTCTGCTGCTGCTTTACACTCCCTTGGCAGATGCATGGTGGAGTCATAAGCCTCCCTCTTCCTTTATGTTGCCTTCCAGCACTTGGCCCTGCACAGTTCCTTGGGGAACACAATTACACATGAGCCACATCCTCTGCAGGGGAGGGAATGCATCCGGCCTCCATTTGCTGGTGCAACCCCAAAGAGATGGGGTAAAACTGGTCCAGGGAGGGGAAGCCCTCTGAAGATGGGTTCTCGCAGCCTACTGCTTTTTGATCAAGCTGTCTCCAAAAGCTGAGAGCTGTCACTTCAATTACAGTTACAAGTGTTGGAAAACGGGTAATTTTTCATCAACATTTTATACATTACCAGTTGCTGCACCTGAGTCAGATTAGTCACTGGTGGCTAGCAGCGCAGCCTGGAGAACCACTATCTGCTGCTCTGTTATTACCCTTTATCCTATTATCCTCTTCCACAGACACCAGTCCCTGGCTGCCCCCAGAGAGCACCAACACATAGCCAAAACTCAAGTTACATGTTGCAATTTGCTTACAATTTGTAAGCTAATTCTGCTCTCATTGCTCAGGCTGTGCTCTAGCTCTGAGTCCCTGTTCACAGTTAGATCTAGCCACACATATTTAGACAGTGATGGTAATGATGGGAGAGCTCAGGACCAGCAGGCAGCTGAGTCTTTAACATTTCCACCTGCATTCAAGTACCTAGAAACACTGCTCCTCTCAGCACTCTGCACGGAAATACGGCTTTACTGATTACAAGTAGGGCTGCAAGCAAAGCATTTCTGCAATAGCAAACAAATGGTGATCACAGAGAGAAAAACAAGTTTTTTTAAAAAAGGAATCAGATATGAGAAGGCAAGTTGCAACAGTGAACACTGGGGATTTGTCTAAGGGCCAAAAACTAACCCAGTGTTGGTAGGAGCTCTTGGACAACAGCAATGTAAAGACTTGGAGCCAGATTCTCCATCAGGGTAAGCAAGCAATGAAGTAAATTGCACTAATCTGATTTACAGCAGCAGAGACTCTCTGCCATTAAAAGCATAGATCCCACCAGAAGAGCAAAGGGCATCTTTTATGAGTTGCTGCATGACAGCAATTCCTTACGCACTGGAGAAATATCTCAATGATTTCACTGGCAGACATATGCCCATAGGGATGTTTCAAAAGGTGAAAAAAATAACAATATCCTTAAGCTACCTGTAACAATTGCTAATTTCCAGCTACCTTCTTTTTTAATCATCGAGACTGGCGTATGCTGACATTCCTTTATCGTTGCTATTAATCAGATTTGACTATCTCTGTTTAACTACCACCTTCATATGCCCCATGGCATTTTTTTGTGTTTGTATGACAGCTCCATAACCTTAACTGTGTTGCCCCGCACTAATGACACCCAGTGTAATGTGATAGGTTCAGATAAAGGTGCTAACAAAACACGCTTGCAGATGCCCTGAATGCGGTGGTGTTGAAGGAAGATTACTGGCACTGCCCGTGCCAGCAGAGGTCACTGCAGAATGGATGTGTGAACATCCACCCAGAAACCATTTTATGGCAAATACACTAACGGAGTTTCTTTCTTCCTTTCAGACACACATGCGTGAACTCACACACATTCAGACTTTTCTAAAATAATTTAGACTTACGGAGATCCAAACCCAAACAGTGCCAAAGCCTCCAGGAGACACAGTGGATCTCCCCACAACTCAAGTGACCAGACACAACGTGTTTCTAATGCTTAGCTCTCCCAGTAGGCCAGATCACACTGGCTTTACAGAATCACAGAAGGGCAAGGGTACCCACTACAACCAAAAGCAACACAATATTTCCTCAAAATAGTAATATATTTTAATACCATTGCTAGCAGACCAGTTACTTTTGATAGCTGACCTATTGTGTAAAAAAAAGGAGGGACTATTTTTTTTATAATTATTGTTCTTTATCTCAGTTTCTGAGGCCCTGATGTTGAACCCTGTAATCTCAGTGAGATTTAATTCTGATTACCCAGTATGGCAACACTTCTCTCATTCCTCTCTCTGGTGTACATAAACACAATGTGAATATGGACCGTATGGATTTCTCAGTGCACCCAGGGTCACACAAAGGTAGTCAGCGTAAGGACTAAAGGGGATTGGCATGGAAGATTGGCATGAGAGTTCAACTCTGCTGGACATTCAGTTTTGTTGTGGGATTGTTCATGATGATCATCTGGCCTGCTGTATAATCCTGATCTAAAATCTCCCATCAGCTCTTCTCCATCTTCAGATGTTGCAGAGGAGATTTTGGGAAGTCATCCACCCTTGATTTAAAGAGAAACTGAAAATCCAACTTTAGTCTAGTAAGTAGTGGTTAATTACCTTTAATTTTTTTTTCTTGACTTCTGTTCTGGATGTGTCTAGCATCGACAACCAACCACTGGATTTTATTATGGGTTTATTTTCTTCTTGAAACATCTGTTACATTTTCCCCATGCTCATACTTGTAGACCACAAGCAAGTCACCCCTTAGTCTTCTTTCAAACAGACAAATTCCACTGAGTTCTCAGTCTCCTACCATAAAGTTTTGCAGGTCTCACATTGCTCATGTACTTTTCCCAGATGCCTTTTCAACCTGTCGACATCTTTTTGGAAGCGCAGACTTGAAAACAGGACAGAGTGTTCCCTCAGTAGCCTTGAGCTTTTGTGCACTGAAATAAATCCAGTTCATGACTCCTGCTGTGCATGTTCAGGATGTTCTGCACAGCAGCACCACATGAGGAACTGATGTTTATCTGGTTATTTCCCATCACCCCTACACCTTTACAGCTCCCCTGTGGTGCAAGGAACGGAGTCCTCGTCTCTTTGGAAGGATCTTTGACCCCTTTCCTGGTCCATACATGGTAAAGAAAGGCTGGCTTTGAGCTTGGGGAAGAAAATGGCTCCCCTGATCCTTGGACCATTTGGCGTAGGACCAATCCCAGGTTTAAGTTAGAGCCTCAAGGGAGACTCCCCAGCTGCAGCAGCACAAAAAGGATGGAGCTGGGAGCAAGGGTGGAGCCTGCATTCCTCAATCTAAAAGGAGACTTTTAGTCTCTTCCTTGCCTCCCTTTCTTTGAAATGTCTCTCAAGAGATGGTTAGAGAACAAAGGCGAGGAATGAATAAAACACACATTATCAGCACTTTGCATGAGTCCTGCAGGGAAAGGTGGCAAGCTCTCTCCTTTTCTTCTCCCCTTCTTGTTCTTCCCTTGCCATAGTGACTCTGGCTGGCTTGGCATCCCCCCTTGCAATTCTTTGGGGATCTCCCCTTGGAGTCACAGGAGATGCTGTCTCCCTTCTCTGTTGGCCTGGCTGCTTTGATGCGGTTTATTAGCATCCCAGTTAAAAATGCCTCGACTGGAATGACACAAACGGCACCAGTGGAGGGAAACACACAAGAATGGGAACAAAATGCTGCACAATGATAAATGAAAAGTCATATGTGTTGGGGGGTGGTGCACACCACTGACTCACTGGGAAGCAAAGCAGAGCCATGTCACTCCTAGCCATCAAGAAAATCTATAGGGACTAATGTTACATCCTAGAACAATGACATTTTAAAAATGAATATATTTCTTCTTTTCTGTCTCTCAAAGCATACCTTTGAAAACTAAATTGTCTAGTGCTGCAACACACTTATTTTTTTTTTTTTTTACACAGGATTTTAATGAAAATTACTTTCTTTCAATTCCATAGAGCTTTACACACAGTTTCTCCAAGCATAACTCCATTAGTGCCATGCAAAGGAAACCCATCTTGTCCTAATTGGTCAGAGTTATTTGCATAGGCCAGAAAATCTTTTGAACGCATTCTTTTATTAGCTGTTAAGGGGTTTGTGCCTTTTCCAAGCAAGTTCAGCAGAAGACAAGCATTCACTAGCCTGGAATATGTCAGTATAGCTCCATGAATGATGTAAAGCCAAATCTGAATAATGCCATTGGTATTAATTTGCATGACCACTTAACACAATCACAGAAAAGATGGATAGGGATGGATTGTCCATTGTATTTTTACTGTACATGAACCGGGTTCAAAACAAGCAAGAAGTAGTAGTTTCACATGCAATAGATAGTATATCTATGGAATTGCTTGCCAAAGGATGTTGTGGATGATAAAAGTTTATAAGGGTTCAAGCAGTGACTGGACAAGTTCACAGCAGAGAAATGCACTGAGGTTACTAAACATACAGAAACCACACCTAGCTCTTCCAGTCCTTGAACTGAGAATAGTTAGATGCTGGAAGAGCATTAGGAGAGTGTATCTTATAGGTTTGCCTTTTCCTTACTCTTCCCAAGGTATCTGCTTATGATTACAGTCCAAAACTGGATGCCAGGCTAGATGGACCTTGGCGTGACCTGGTGTGATTACTCACCTGTTTTCATGTTTGTGGTACAGATAGTGGTGATAAGGAGGCTGTAGTTGTGTTTGTATTTCCTGAAGCATTTAGTTCTTATGGGAAAAATGACCTAGATATTTGTATTTATTTCTGCCATTATGGTATATTTTGGGTTATGAATAGCTTTCAAAAAGCAGTGTTGGTTAGTGGCAATATTACTTATATTTTCTGAGGATAGGTTGTGTCTTCTTTATTCACAATCTCACAAGAAAAACAGGACAGTAGAAAGAAAAAAAAAGAAAATTAAAAACAAAGAAATGGAGCACACGTGTTATTTTGACCCAAAACAAGTCCATGACAGCTTAGTACACACAGACATTTCAACAGGCATGTTGGCTTTATAATCCCTTTTTTGGCATCAGCATAAGTGATGAAAGGTAGCCATGTGTCTAGATAACTCCATATGAGTGATTAGAAAACCTGGTCATTTTTCCCATGGCACAGGCCCCTACCTGCCTTTTTAAAGACAGCCTTCATCCAAGATGCTTGATGAATGCCAGCTTGTTGTGGTATTATCAGTAATGTCATATACCTGCGAACGTGCAGCCCAGCCCTGCACGAAGCTTGTGCCAGGGAAGAAGATGAAAAGCAGCCCCTAAAAGCTTGAATACTCCAGATGGGCAGACCGTCCCCAGGGAAGAGCTCTCTTCTTGTTTTTATCAGCAAGCAGAGGGAAACAGTTAAAAGAGACAGGCCTTGTTTGCATTAATATTTAGAGTGTTTTGGCCAAAACGTAGCTAAATAATGAATCTGAAGGTACTAAACACTGTTGTGTGAAGCTGGAGTTCAGACCAAACAGAGGAAGAGAGGTGGCAGGAAGGCATGCTGGGGAAGCAGAGACTCTGCTTGGCCCTGTGTGCCACCAAGGTCTCTATGGAGAAATCATAGAGATCAGACTGTGAGACTATGATGAACCTTACAGCAACCTCAGGAGGAAACATCTGTGCTGACTTAATGGCCACTGGAGAGCTTTTATTGAAGCAGCTAAGGACTGCAGCTTAGCTCAGAAAATCCAGTGAGGGCTTGTCTACCCAGCAAGCCAGAACCACCTGTGCTAAGTTAACCAGCGAAAGCAGGAGAGGCATTGCTTGTGTGAAGGGATGGAGTTCACCTGAACTTCCCCAATGCCAGTCAACGGTTGCAGTGAAAGAGGAACAGGCGTTGAATGAACACCACCGTACAGGATGTTCAAACTACAGGTGGAGAACTGAGCTCAAAAACTACTGCCAAGATGCTGCTGGGGGTGGGAAACAGCGAATCTCACTTAGCAGCCATAGATTAGATCTAGATGCAGACACAGATATTGTTGGTTTATTAATGCACCTATTCTCAAACTGGGTGGCACGTCCCCCCGGGGGGCTGGAACGCATAGGGTTGAATAGTTTACATCTTCGAGGGAGAAAGTAAGCCTGAAGCAAATCCCCCGCACTGCTTCCCTCTGTGTTGCTGCCCGGATCAGCCAGACTTGCTCTTCCAGGACGCCAAGACCCACAGGCCACATCCGATAGCCACGGGCCAGGTAGGGCTGGGCACAGAACCCCTTCCTCTACATCACCTGTCCTCTCCAGCCATGGATGTGATGGCTGCTCTCACTGTGGCCTCAGCACTGGCCTGGCCACATTCCCAACCCTGCACCAAACAATCCCCAGTGATTCCCTCTACTCCCCTGAATTAGGATATTTTCCTCAGGTACCGCTGTCTGAGTGTCAGTTTTTCCAAGTTGAGGCTATGCCAGCATTTCATTTCCTTTTCTTTCCTCATACACTAAGTCAAGTTTGTCCGTGGGAAGCTTTGTCTAGTAAAAGCATCTGGTGAAGCTACTAGTTCTTCCAGGCCTCCTGGCTAGGGCTCAGGCTGGTGGTACTCATCACAGCTGACAAAATTAGTGGGCATTTAAACCCACCTCTGCTCCTGCTAGTGGCAGCTGACAGGGTGGGGGCTGCAGTATCAGTAGCAATTTATGACAAATGAATAATATATAAAAACAGACCAAAGACTGAGGTACTCAGTCTGATACACAGTTGGTCCCGCTGCCTAGAAAGGCAGCCAAATTGACCAGAATTCTTGATCTCTTCCATTCACCACCACCCATTTTACTTCTGTTCATGGAAGTATTTGAGTTCATTCCTCTGTTTCTCACTCTGTGGTACAAGGGCTTGGTCCTGGCTCTTGCTCAGGAGGATGGCTGCCACGGCAGTCTCCTCAACTTTCTACCCTCTTGGGTAGAACCATAGAGCTAGTCTTCACTATCTGGGCACTTCAGTCCTGTACAAAGAGCATGGACACCCACCTGCCCACACTGCTTTAGTCATTGGTGTTCAAAACCCTCCTTCGATTCCTGGGTCATCCAGGAGCAGTGTCAGTGCAGAAAAGTGTGTGAGGGTGGATCAGAAGAAAGTTCTTTCGTTTCCAGTAACTTGATGCTGGCTGAGGTCCTGTCAGAGCCCATGGGTCTTTTATCATAGCCATTGGGATTATCTGATGGGAAACTGAGGCAAGAGTTGGGTTTAGTCACCATTGACCAGATCAACTCATCAGGGCCACAGTAATGGAAGTGCATCAGTCACATAATAAGAAAGATGCAAGGGTAAAATGGAAGAAGATATTCTGCCTTAGCCTCTCCTGTGGATTACCACAAGTTTAACTCCTGAGTGTAGGTTCAAGGCAGCTCTTAATTTTGTGACAAGGAATGCAGAGATTTGATTTGATGCTGGAGAGCTCAACATCAGAGAGTTGGTGCCTTTGAATAAACGCTCCTGTCAGCAGAGCCTGACATGGCTTCACAAAGAGCTGAATTTAATTCTAAACGGATATATTTGTTTTGGAAAGGTGTCCGTAAAGCCGAACATGGTGCAAGTGTGCTGCTGGTGGTGAATTTTCTGGCAGAGTCCCTCTTGGCGTGCAGCAAAGTTCCTAGTTCCATCATTCGCGCTGGGCCTGAATCACCAGCATGTTACTGCAGCTTTGTGCTGGTACCGCTTCAGAGAAATGAGTGAGAGGTTCTGGAGAACCCCTGAGATTCCCCATGCTCCCATCCGCATGGCAAAGACCGTGGCGAAGCTGTCTGCCAGAAGCTGGCTCTGTGCAGGAATGCTCCTCTGGCCATGTCAGGATGCTCTCAGTGTCATTTGCCATCTGCCCATCTGTGCCTCATTTTCTTCCCTGGTCCTACATCAGGCTGGGCGGGCAGGGAGCAGCCCAGTGAAAGGGATAAGTGGCTGCTGCACCTCCTGCAAACAGCAAGAGCTGTGTTCCGACTGTGTTGCAAAGTGACAATGACAGGGATGCTACAGTGGAAATTGTGGGGAGAGGCACAAAATCATGGTGAGGTTTGCATCTGGCCTATGCCCAAGGTGAGTAGCAGCCTGCTTTATCGGAGGAAAGAGTCAAGGGGCTTAGAGTCAGAATTATTTTGAAGCTAAGACCCTCAACAAGGACTTGAAATAATAAGATTTAGTTCTTACCACTGACATGACTCATGTGTCACCAAACAATGTTATTTCTCCATGTTTCAGTTCCTTCTCTATGGAACGGAGAATTTCACCTTCCTTCTCCCATCCTTTGCTGCTCCTGCCTATTTAAACTGCAAGTTGTTTACGCCAAGCATTGTTTCTCATAAGGTGTACGTACAGTGCATACACCTGGGAATAAAAATGGGAATTTGGGAACTCCTGTAACACTGACAAGTACTGATAAGGAACCTGCTCCCCCTGTAGGCTGTGATTACCATGTGGCAGTATATGTGGTCAGTACCCTGAGAGGTATTAATCTGCTGTTTCCTCATACCCTCAGTCTCTTTAACCCCCTGTGCTACCAGACATCCATGGCTACAGCAAGTCCCCCTAATCACTGGCTGCTGGCAAATACACAATCAGTCACCAGCCACTTTTGAAGCGTGCCAGACATGTAGTGGGATATGTGTTCCTCTCAACCCATCTGCACAACAGGCTACAGATGCCAGCTGCTTTCCTTGGGGTGACATGACTGAGAGAGAAAGAAGGGAAAAGGAGAAAACAGAGTCACTGAAAATCATATTTTCCATGCTTCTTTAACACATTTCCCTTGTCTGCATACTATTGTCTTGCCATTGCTCCAGTTCTCTCCTTTTCATTTTTCCGTTGACTAATTAAGCTGTCACTGAGTTAATGTGGTTAGTGAGTTCTTATTGCATGACAATAAAATATGAGATCTTCCTAAAGTGTCTCCATACTGGTCTTTCAAAATAAAGGGCTTTTATTCAACATACCCTCTACTTGATGGTTTAGATCATTTGAATACATTGACAAGAGCAGCCAATTCTGAGAACCTCTCTGTGCAATTCACCTTTTCCTTCACAAAGAAAATTGACACTGCGTTCTTCCTTGGGAATATTCCTGGTTTTAAAAAGAGTAAGATGCAGAAGAGCACTGGGGATAATAAGCCTAACCTTGTTGTCCTTTTCTCTCACTGCTCAGACTCCACTGACCATGATGAAAGCACTCCTGGTTGATGCTGGCCAGCAGTAGTTGAAATGGAAGTTGGGTGGTCTGAAATGAAATCTAGCTGGTCTCCAGCAGGTATACACAAAAATGCAAATGTGCAAGTTTTGAGGCATGCTGGTATGGCAAACTGCTGTGGACAAGTGTACTAGGTAAGTAGCTGGTCAATAGCAATAATATTAGCAGGGAAATGACATCACCATGACTCTTGTGCATGATCATGTACATTTTGTACCAATATTTTAGGAAGAAAATTTACTTTTTAAAATTTGTATCCTCCTAGTGCAAATCTACATCCTCTTCTACATCTAAATCCTCTTCTTTTAAAATAAATGTAGCTGAGTATGATTTTGTACATGATGGCACATGAGCATGGCTGCATCACCCATATAAATTCCAGTTCAATAGGGCTGAACTGGTAAAACAGTGCATTGGACCAGTTGGATATAGGAAAAAAAGCAGAAAGAGATCCTCACTGTGTGCAGCTTTTCCTTTTGAAAACAAAATGAATGAAAGGAAGCAAAGGTTAATCATTCCATGAGCCCTCGGATGAAAGGTGGTTGATGAAGACAAGAAGTCACTCTGGGAGTTTGATTTTTTTTAGCTTTGTGAAATTCTGAATTTGATCAGCATCTACCACATCAAGCTCCCCAGTTACCTGGGAGCCCTACAGACCCTCCCTGCACATATCATGAATCCAGATTGTGAACACCAGAGGCCACATTTCTTCTGAGTGAAGTCTGCCTGCGCAGACACACCATATGAATGAAACCATTTTCAGTTCACAACTCTTATTAATTTGGTGACAGAGGGGGAGAACACAAGACTGGTGGGTACAATGAGCTAATTGGATAAAAGGCATGTGAAAACACTATACCTATAATGTACCTTGTTAGCATATGCAAATGAGATAATTATACAGGCTGACAGCAGTTAGGCACAGTAATACATAGTCCATGTGAACTGTCCACAAATACTTTTGAGAGCAAGAAATGAAAGTAAATTCTTTAAACATCCTAATTGGTTGCCAAAAGGAAATTCATTCCAACTAGAACTTAATTCAGTGGAAAGTAACGTAACTTCATTTCATCTCAACGAAGATCAAAAAAACACAACCATAGCCAGACAATCTTGGATTAGGATGCATTGTTTGTATATATTTACTACATAAAGTTGTTATGCAAAAGCAACCTAAATGAGATGAAGGCTCTGTGAAATCATTCATTACTATTTCTCACGTGTTATTAGTGAGCTGAACACTGTCCTGTTCATGAAAGGAGACACCACATCTTCCTAAAATCTGGGTTTGCATACAGGATTTGTACAAGTCAAATGGATAGTCAGATGTTTCTCATTCCCTCAATTGCACTCAGTGATTTTGCACTTCAAATGCTTTTTGCTTACTGAAATTTAGGCCAGCCTCTCACCTTTCAGACTATTAATGTATCTCAGAGACATTTTCTAGGGAATTATTCAGGTAGACAACATTTTTTTCTACTTGATTTGCTATGAAATGACAAGCACTGTTAAACCAAAGGTTAATCATTGATTAAGTTTAATGACACTAAAAGAAACAGGTCATGTGAGAAAGCAATTGCACTTTCATTTTTGCTGTCACAGGTCATTTATAGCTTTTGATTCAAATTCCACCCCACGCAAAGAGTTGCTAACAACATCCTACTTCAAATTCTAATGTACTACAACTGCAGAGCAAGCATGTGAGCTGGCAGTAATCAGGCGATTAGTAAAGCATACACAGATTCTTTCATTCATCCTGGCCATTAAACTGTTTGAAAAGATTATTTTATTGTTCTGCATTAAGAGGCAGCGCTTTTGACAACTCGTTTTACAGAGAAGTGCCCCATTTTATTTGGAAGCAAGACTGTTCTGCCATTATCATGCATTTAAGAACCTCAAACTCATCATCACCTGCAGTTCTTCCCACTTTGGTATGGATTCAAAATTAAAAACAATAAAAAAAAAAAAAGAGGAAACTAGCATGAAAAGAAAGCATTTATTTTCTTTGTGACCAACAGCTCTTGTGCCCAAAAAACCACGAGGAGCTGAAAAGTCAACTGTATGTCTCTATGATGTGTTCAAGGATGGATACATCAGCAGGGAGCTGCTCATAGCAGTATCTGAGCTTGCTTCTGATCTCATCCTCCTTTGTACTGCGGCGTATCCTTTTGGTTCCAGGATGTGACTCTTCCTTTACACCAGCATCAAGGAGATCAGAATCAAATCTTCCACCTGCTGAGGGAGAGTTAATGGGCATTGTTAATCCAATATGCATCTATGCTTTGGCCTACTATCCAAAATAATTAGCCCTCTAACGAAGAAAGGAGCCTTTGAAAACTTAGACGTGGGCAGGAAATAAGCAATAGAAGTAGATCATGAGGCTTATAAGGCCATATAAAGCCTCCGTAAGCTTTCTTTTCTTCCTTTTCATCCACATAATACTAAAAAGGAGGGCCTAGTGCTCTAAACTTTCGGGCACTCACATCAGGACCCACATATTTTATGCACAAATATCAAAGAATTTTGAAAACTGACTTTGTTGGAAAGGAAAAACATAAACACACCAATATTGGCTTGACGTAAAAAGTCAGGATTTCTGTTACAAAGAGCACCTATAGACAAAAGGGAACTGCACTTTCAAAACACTAATGGTGGGAAAAAAGAGATGATATTGCCTTTATTTGTAAATTACACATAAATTCAAGGATGAGCCTGGCTCTTTGGAACTAGACCACTGCCAGACGCAAAACTGCTGAGAATGGCTCATCTCTGCACAGTACTGAATCTTCAAGCAATGGGCAAACCACTCCAGGTGTGATCTGATGAAAATGGGCTCTTGGCATAGATCAGTTCCAGAGTATCACCAGAGTTGATATCAAGAAATTGACTTTAAAATTGTAGTAGAACTGAGTCAACAAAATGAATGTCTTGAAGCATTAGGGTATTTCCCTTTTCAAAGAATGCAGAGAGCATTGTTCAAATATATAAAACATGAAGAGAGCTCTAGTCCTGCAATATTGACATGATTTGTTTTCCTTTAAATCTAATTCAGGAATGATCATAAAAATGTCTGCATTAAAAATTCTCATTTTCAGTGCTGCAGCATTGGAGCATTGCCATGGGCTTTTTGAAGAGTCGCTCCACATCCACATCTGCGTTCACCCTTTCAACCCAATTCTATATTGTGTACTGCTGAGTGGTGGAGTTGCCTTTGAAAACATACAAAGCAGGTGATTTTCAATTGTGTAAAGCTGTGTTTGGCTTTAGGCATTTGAGTTCATGGGAATAGTCTTTCAAAGTGCCTGGTCCAAAGCATAGTGAAGTCAATGGAAAATCTCCAGGTTACTTCACTGGGCCTTGGATCCAGTCCAAACTCTGGAGCCTCAAAGTCTGGAAGTCTCAACTGGGCTCAAAGTTAGTCCCAATTGTTCAAAAACAGAATAAGAATCTTGCAAGGTCAACCTCCTCCACACATGCTGTGTCCAATTTTGCAACAACTTGAGAGTCTCCTTGAAGGCTGCAGGCATTCAGCACCTTGCAAAATGAACTGCCATCTTAGGATAAACCTCCTTACAAAAGTCACAGCAGTAGATGTGCAGTGGATTCATTATGTTGTCTCTGTCCTTCTCTGGCAAAATTCATCCAACTGTGCAGTTCAGTCATCTTTACCCACACATCGTGGTTGTGGCTCATCTGCTGAACTGAGAGTCACATGGAAATTCACTTCTAGGACACTACTCTCTCCAGGAATCAGTAAGAAAAAGAAATAAATACAAATAAAAATAGAAAAATAGAAATTAAAAGTGTGATCTGATCTCTGAAACAATTCTTTACCCATAAAGTTCCCACCCAAGGAACCAGTTATATGTGTGTTTCAAGGAACTATATTGTTTAAAGAAACTGTAAATGTCACACAGTTAAAAGAGAGAGATGCAGCTAGATTTAGTTAAACAATTGACTAACAACTCAGTCAACAATATTCTTATCCTAGGTAGTAGTTATCAGCTTAGACAGCTGTTACAGTCTTTCACTGTAATACTTAAAAGGCAAACCACCAAATTCAATACCATATTGTTTGTGTAGTAGTGTTTGTTTAAAGGTAAATCACTCATAAAAGTGTAATTTCCTGCTGGTACATAATGGCGGATAGTGGCAGGAAGCTGCTGGTCCCAGCAGACTGAGACCCTGAGATATGCAGCCCTAAATCGCCAACAGTACTTTACCCCAGCTTGAAAATGATTGTGTTTTTACACCCAGTCACACCTAAATTAGCCCCAGCATATTAGAACCTCTCGCAGACGCCTCTCTTCTCTTTGTGCAACGGCACAAGATAAGAAAAACTGCTACAATCGACACAATGAAGTTGTGTTACTCCAAATAAAGAGCTCCTTCCTGACGGGGAGACCCTGCTGGGCAAAATTCCCTCCCTGGTCTGCTTTTCTTATTGACTTGTTACAGAATCATGCTTATATTTTGGGATTCCTTCTGCTTGCTTTTGGCTGACACACTACCTCACAGGACTTCATCATTTTTGGAACTGCTAAATGAAGCTCCCAAATTCACAGAGCTTCATTCATGGGTTTCTGAGTGTCAGCAGTATAGCAAGAGAGAGATGGTTGTTGGCTTTGGAAGAGCTGCTCTAGATTCATGTCCATATAACCAAAACCCCAATTAACTTGTAAGCATATACTAACTCTTCACCTAATAGCTGCTCAACCTCTATAGGGGCAGTGTGAAAATGATGGAGATGCTCCCAGAGATTAATCCTGAGACACTGACACTATATGAAGCATAGGACAAAATGTGCCCCAAGAGGAACCACCTGTTGTTTCTACCTTGCTCCTTTTGCTTTTTGCCCAACTTTTTCTGCCTAAATCTCAGGTTGCTGAGTCCAAACCAGCTCCCTCTGTGATATATTTTAAATTATAATCAATGAAAAGAGAGGCAGAAGGCAATTCATGCTATGCACTCTGTGTACCTTTCTGGGGCAGAATGAATCAGCACCCATCTTTCAGATGGTCTCTAGTGCCCAAGACGGGTGAATATGTATTTTTCTTCCCTGCATTTCTCTGAAGAGATATCCTGGGATGCCATCAATATGCCTCAATGGCCTGATGCCAGAGCCCTCCCCATGTCCCATAAGAACAAACTGGATAAAATCACACAGCCTATAATTCAAGCCCACGCAGAGCGGGAAGGAAAGGACTCACACTGCATCTCTCACCCTTTCTCTGCCAAGAGCCTAATTGCTCAGCCAGCTTAAAAGAGGAAGAACAACTTGTGTCCTCTGCTGCCTCTTACCCGTCTGTACCTGAAAAGTCAGATCCAGCTAGACCTGGACCTAAGCCACAGTGTTCAGAGGAAGTTTGGACAGAGTGAGGATGTTGAACCTCATTTGGTAGGACGGGCAGTTGCTGTGGAATTTGTACTAGGA
This sequence comes from Podargus strigoides, assembly GCA_028020825.1. Lineage (NCBI taxonomy): Eukaryota > Metazoa > Chordata > Aves > Caprimulgiformes > Podargidae > Podargus > Podargus strigoides. Next base: position 6,386,987 of record CM051624.1, on the reverse strand, counting down.
CTCTCATGTTCTTCTGGATAGCAGAGACTTCTGATGCATGTGCATGTAGATAATTTTTACAGAATTCCTTTTAGCAGTCCACAGAAAGGAAACAGGATTCCACAAAGATCACAGAAAAGTGAACTACTCGGCTAAATTTAAAATCATAAAACATTAATAGAAGGCTAAATTGGAAATCAGTTCCATCTTCCTCCATCTGCCAAGCTCTGCTTTCTCAGCAGTGAAACACATAGCTCAGGGAAATTCTCTCATCTCTCTCCATTAGGGTTTGATATTATCAGCTTTTTCCTGTCACATACAAAAAAATACCTTTAATTAGCTTAGTTTACAGCTATATGACCCAGCCTTGGAAACTTGTTTTGGGATATGAGGAACCAGTTGTCTTCTCAAGTGTCTTATGAATCATCATCAGCAATAAATACATCAAAGTCCTGCAGTCCAGGAGGACTGTCTGGCATAACTGAGGCCAACACTTAGTCCTGGAGATGGAGCTCCATCGAACACGCCATTCCTCATGCACAGTCTTGCATCCAGTCCCGTTCAGCCATCGCTGCCCCTAGGCTATCTCAGCACTGAGAGGAACAAGAGCAAAGAGCTACCTTGCTTTCCTATCTCAGAAAGTGTATCCCAAATTATGATTTAGGTAGAAGACTTGCTTGCCTAAAAATGTCTTCCGCGCCCCGACCCCCCCCCCCCCCAGTTGTTTTCTTCTAATACAAATGCTTTTAGGAACATGGGTTTCCAGTGCAGTGTGAGCTGCTCACATTCCCTGAAGTTCATGTTTTTAGAAATAAAGCGGGATTCACTTCCTGATAAGTTGGATGAACTTTTGCAGCTTGCATAGTTCACAACTAAATATAGCATTTGTCAGTGCTTTCCTTGCCTGGAGGAAGATTGTCTATTGGTTTCCTCTTCATTAAGCAGTTGCTAAAATAAAACATCTTTGTTTAATTGAATGCCTCTGCAGACTCGGTCAGGTGCAAGTCCTATTTCTTCACACAGAAGGATAGCAAAGGAAACATGCAACTGCCATGTAACCTTGCCATTTGCTTTGAGGGGAGGAAGAGTTACAAGCCGCTCATATGTTTACCTCCATGCTTCAAGGACAGAAGCAACAGCTGTCAGTCTGGGGGCAGCAGGATGGAGGAGGATCACACACTATATAAAAGCAGAATAGGATTGGGAATTAAACTGCAATCAGGAGGGGAATGGCTTGGAAAAGGCTACAAGGGACACAGTTTTGCCATGGCAATTCTCTCTGCTGGACCATCAGGTTTCTGCTGTGGTAGGTAGTTCCTCACCCAAAAAGTTCACTTGTGGGGAAATGAGATTTTACAATGACCCTGGTGTGAGTGAAGATGCCCATAATTTGACATCACTTGTGCAAAACGGGCTTCTTTGTGATGAGGACAGAGCTACTGGCCTGAGTCAAGAATTCAGTAAATGTCTGCCCTTTGTTTAGGAAATATTATTTATTATTGTTTGCACTGTAATCCTGACTGAGAACAAGACCTCTTCATGCTTACAGAGGCAGACCCTGCCTTTGAAGACTTGCATTTGAAATCAATGACAGAGATGTGGTATGGCAAAGATAATAGAAAGGGGAAAGGGGAAAGGGGAGGAAAGGGGAGGAAAGGGGAGGAAAGGGGAGGAAAGGGGAGGAAAGGGGAGGAAAGGAAAAAGGAAAGGAAAAAGGAAAGGAAAAAGGAAAGGAAAAAGGAAAGGAAAGGAAAATTAGGTCATCAGAAATCACACAAGAGGTTAGTGGCAGTGCCTGAATGCTGATTTCAGGATGCTAATGATAGAAGGTAGGAATATGGGGAAATAATTAAGGAAATCTCCCAGGAGGTCATCACTTACTTGATGATAAAATTCAGGGTTTCTGACTAACACTTTGTGTTATTCATAATAACAGAAATCAGAAAAACACACTCTGTGAACAACATACATAGACCCAGGTCTTTGCAGTCTGTAGTTAAAAAAAACACAGGAATCTTAGGCTTTGCTTTTCTTTTCTTAATTTATCAGGTCTGAATTTGTTCTCCCTTCAGTCACAGCAGGAATGACTTTGTGGAAGACCACTGAGTTATACTACAGCAGAATTCAGCAGAGAGCAGAAAAAAATGCAAGTCACCTGCCTTGCAGTCGCAGCAAGACTCAGCCTGTGTTGCTGTTCTAAGATACGTTTGCTAGCCTGTAAAACACTTCCTTGTGAACCTGAATCTGTCCTCCCTTCCCTTCCTCCATATCTTAAATGGTACAGCACAGACAAACCCTCACACTGATCTCTGGCTGTGGCAGACCATGCAATCAAAGCTCCCCAAGCCTGAATGTCTTCTCTAGCAGAAGAATAATAAATCTGGGCAATGATTGCAATTGACAGATTTGTAAACATACAGGTTTTAAGGCCAGAGAGGCTGTCACGATCTCGTGATCTGATAGTCTGACCTTTGGTGTAACCCAGGGCAGAGAAATTCATGCAGAAGTTCCTGCACAATCCTGTGGTCTCAATTTGTGGTTGGTGGCTGCTTAGAAACTATGGCTTGCTCCAGTCTCCTGATGATGGAGAATCACCACATCCCTGGTCAGGTGTTGCAATGGTTTGCTACACTCAGCGAGTCACCTTAACACAAATCTTCTTAAGCCTCACAGGCAGCTTACAAACCTGGAAACTGAGACATTTTGCAGACTCTGTTTCAGTACAACACAAACAAAAATCTCATGTTGGATCTGTTTTCACCCTAAAGCATTGCTCAGCAACAGAAATCAGAGGTGGTGCTCAGAATATATGGAAATTCTCCATAAAGTGTCACTGAAGAGAGGAAAACCTACTTTCTACCTGCAGCACAAAGCGGGTGTATTATCCAGCCCAGACATTGTTATTTAAGCCAGTCTTGGCCACAGAGAGAAGGTCTGACTTTGCCAAGAGGCTCCTAAGGACACTGCAACTGAATTTCTCTTCCTATTTGAAAACATCTCTCACTGCAACACTCTTTGAGGAAAATTACAAACGCAGGAAACAGCAGCTACAGTGCCGCATGTTTGTCTGTACAGAAGGAATGTGATGATATCATTTTGGAATGTGCTTTCTTTCTCAGGTTTTTGTTTTGGTAGTAGGAATGTCACTTTCTTAAAAAGTAAAGCACATTCTTGGCCGCTCTCTCCCTCCCCCTCCTTCCAAATTTTGCCTACAAATCAATATTCCCATCTTCTGCCATGTGTTTTTCCCAACCTGTCAGATACCGTTCTCATATTACTAGTACAACCATCTGATGTCAGGCATCCCATCAGGCAATTATAAATAGTCATTTACTATTAGCTAGAGGGCTTATTTATATAGCTATAAGTTTCAAGATGTTCTTTGCTATTTTAACTTGAAAGCGTTATTTATTTGCGTTTGGCATAGAGGATGTGACCATTTAAAACATGTCCATTTCCATCATGCTGTGGTAAAATGCCAAGAGAAATCTTAGCCCTCTGAAATGAACCATAAATACCTTGTTATCCATTTGCAGAGGAACCCAAAGGCATGTAATGTCCTGTTCTCCATGAATCTGACTGGGCACCTCTCTTTTACAGTTCTGCCTGAGAGTGCCCATTTCCCAGTGGACATATCCCTACAGACAGATAACATCTGTCAGTGCAGATGAAGCTGGCCAAGACATGGAGATCTCCTTTGCCATGCTTTTCTGTGGAATTGTCACTTTTTTCCTGATTTAAACCTAATCTGTGTGTTATGAACTTCTACTACATCCCCTATTACATCAAGCTTTTACGCTTCTACTTCCAACTGTTATTAAGACTAACTTAAGGTTAAATGATATCCTAAACCAGTCCCTCAAGGCCCCCAAGGACTAATGCCCCAAAGAGACTGAGATGCTGGAGAATGCACCTGCACTCTCAAGAGGCAAACCCTGACTCATCCTGCCAAGGTGTTGTCTCTGGGAGCACCTTCCATATCATGGAGGAATGAAAACACAAAAATGTCCAGGAAACAAACCTTCAGACAGAAGACTCTGAGAGATTCACACTATTTTCCTCATCTGAAGTGGCTTCCTGCTGTGGATCTCAGTGTGCTTTGCAGACAATCAGGACAGAAATTATCTTTTCAGGAAACAACAAAGGAGAATCTCTACATGGTCGGAAGGTTCCCTGTCCACATGGGGAAGCTGAGTGTGGCTTTCCCAAAAGAATGCTAGTGCCTCAGGAGCTTGTCCTGCAGCAGTCAGGACCTCTTCAAACAGCATGCGGATTCCTGCTGGTTGGAAGGACAAAATGAGCTTTTTGTCCACCCTAGCAGCCAGACTCACAGTGTTTACATTTTCATGTTGAGAAGGACAATGTGTGCCAAAACAATGAGTTACAAAAATCATACTGATACCTAAAACCAGTATGTTTTCTGAAGTGTGAGCTTCAGCAATGAACATCTGGTAAAGAACACAGTAGAAGAATAGTGGCGGGGCATTGCCAACATGGGAGTCAATTCAAATAGAAAAATGTTGATTCCTGTGTAAATGAAAGCTGGCTCCAGAAACCTGAGTCTTAAAGTCTTCTTATCCCAGTATATCTCGTGTCTCAGAGATGACACAGTGTGTTTCCTAGGTCTTTATTCTCAGAGAACAGCAACATTAACATCAGTCTGACTGCAATTTCTGATCAGGATCATCACGTCCCTAGTAATGAATTAGTGAAACCCAATTCACTGTCCCTGATCTAATGTTCTGTCTGATCTCCAGGGCCACTTCCAATGAACATTACTGTGGTTTTTTATCATAAAAGTATTTCCTTTTATTGAAGAATGTTTGACAAAATGCTAAGGATCTGTAATTGGACAGATAACCAAAATGATCTAATATAATCAAGGACACTGCAAGATCAAATACTGACTTTGCACTAGCAAAACCATCGCTACAAAAGAACTGAGAAGCCTGGCCAGGCAGATGTAATCCTGCAAGCATCAGCTAATACCATTTTCTTACTTACAGTCTTCTATACTGGCTACAAAATGATTATGCAAAAACAGAGGCTTCCTACTGACTTAAGTGAGGATTGTGTGTGGGTGTAAGGGAGTGCCTTCACTGGAGCAGTTTACACGGCAAGGGCCAGAAACCCAACTCAACACGTCTCTGTATTCTTTAACAATTAGATAAACCAGTAATAAGTTCATAATTGCAATTCCACAAGGTAATTTCATGCGCCTGGGAGATGACAATATGCATACAATTAAAAGAAGAAAGCTTTTCATCCCTGCAAACTGTATTACTGAATACTCCAGTCTTTTCTATTTGCAGCACACAAGCAGAAGGGAGGGCAGAGGTCACCCTGAGTAGTGCAGAGGTACCAAGAGGGGAAGAGGGAATTCTCAAGGCTGTAAATTCACTGAGTTCACTTCAACAGAAAATATGGAAATGCAGCTCCCTGATATGCTACCTCTTCTTAGCAATTTTCAGCTTGTTTGGCTGTATGAAAGAGGAAATGTCTTGGGATAAGGTTCTTAGACCCAGTATAACAAATAGCGTATGAAAAATCCCTTTTACTCTGACCATCTTTGAAATAACGAAGCAGCTCAATTCTGAATTATTATATTTAAGCTGTTTTTCAACTTTCCTTTTTCCCCCGACAGCTTTAAATCTCTCTGTGGGTGGAGGTCTAATGTCGGCACATGCAATTCTATCCTTTAATTATTTTTTAACTGCAAGATCAAAGCAAGTAGGTTTTTATTACTCCAGTGTCCAATACTTTATAACTTAACTATTGAATGTCAGGCAACAGCTCTTCTCAATGCACTGCATTAAAAGAAATCTTTCCAGCTACACTTCCCTTCCACCAAGAAATGTATTAAAGAAAAAAAAAAAAATATTTTATTAATCATATGAAAATTAGTAGTAATACAAATAAAATACAACAAACTTGTTTCTATATTTACTCTGTGGCTGTGCGAGCAATATACTGCCGAAGAAGAACCTTGTAGTAGACATCATTGTTAAAATCTTTGCCTTATTTTCATTTCTAACACTTTTCCTGCTCCCACACAGGAACCCAGAGAAATTAAGACCTGGCCTGTAGCCAGATTGTAGTCTGGCTGGATGAGTAGTCCCCTGGGGTATTATTTCTCTGGCCATGGCAGAGGCCACGGCCATCACGTCAGAAGAATAAAGGTATCTTTTCCCCTCCAGGTGTCAATCCCACCCCAGTGTGCCTGAATCCTGTCTACGTTGCTGTCCTGTATATGGGAATTCCTCCCATGCATTTGCTAGTGCCTCACTCTCATGACTGGGTATCATGGGAAGAAAGTTTCCTGGACTGACTTCACACTTGTTCTTTTGTCACCTCTGGCTTTGAGTTTGGGACAATCACTGCAAGACCGGGCAGAATGCTGATCACTCCTTTACACTTCTGGAGAAAAGATTTCCCTTACAATATGACATGACTTGTTAACATGTTCACTGCTGCTCACGGGGAAGTGATTTAACCTCATTTAGCAGTCCAGAGGAATTTTAACAGCACCTTACTGTGACCACAGCATAAGCACAGAGCTAAACTCTTCTGCACACACTGGGCAGTCCCACTGACCCTTGACATTCAGCTGCTCCATCTGCATGTGGGTTTGCTGGGCTGCAGTTCAGAGCACAGGCAACGTTTGCACTTTGTTGTCAAGGCTGAAATCCTCCCAAATACTTCTCTGTCACAAGCTGTTCCAATTAAGAAGGCATGCAATAATATGCCTAATTATATTTTACTTTGATGAGAGATCTAGGCATTTTTCAAAAATGCATGTTGTATAGGGTTAGGAGAATCTTCATTTCAATTCTTTGCATATTTTGGCACGAGTCGTGTCTCCGCCCTTCGGCGGGCTCCAGGCCCTGCCGGGGCACGTGCATGTCTTCTGCTACAGCAACCCAGGCTCTGGATGCCAGATGCCAGCAGAGCAACGCGGGGTTATTTTCTGCTGACTCACCCCAATGCAAAATCTGCGAGCTCTGATGGTTCCAATGCAAGAAAAAAAAAGACCCTGAGCAGTTCAGAGGCTCAGATGGAGGGGTCCTGCTGCAAAATGCTCCCTCAGAGCTGTCAGGTTCAAGCAAGCACTTAGAAGGAGATTTATATTTTGTTGATTACAAGGGTAATAAGCCACAAACACAAATTCAAAGAGTAAGAGTCAACCAAACCCATGTTCTCTTTGAGTGAGATAAAATCTCTACCTTTTACACGCCTATCTATTGATGTGTTCCTGGATAAAATATGTAATTTTAATTAACTGAAAGTACTTGCCTTTTATACTGAACTTGGTGCTAAAAACAAAGAAAATCATACAGCAAAAATGCCATATTAGCTGAGTGTATCTCTCTCTTTTGTGCTGAGAAATTGGTATGTGCCCTGCTTTCCTCTCAATCAATACACATTAGTCTGTAATAGGGGACTATGAAAATATCCACATCACTTTGCCCATTCTCTTGCCAAACAGGCACAAGCATTTATACGTTAAGCTTCTCTGATGCTGGCTCCACAGATAAGTTTCTTTCTATTAGTGAAGCAGCTACGGGGAATGCAGTTATCCCTAAAATAAGGAAGGAAAAGAAGAAAATTTAAAAACAAATGTGTCAATACAGAACTAAAGTTAAGCACACGAAAATTAGATTCTTCATTTTAATTGTTTAATACTAGTCTAGTATGAAATATGTGTCTCTATTATTTAAACTGTTATGTCAAAACCATCTCCATCTAATACACATACATGTAAGTACGGATGGAGGTATACATACTATTTTTATCTATGTGTATTTGAAGAATGCTGTGTTTTTGTTGGATCTCTCAGGATTATTTGGTCAGTACAGATCCCTTGATCATACTAAAGAAGAATTTTAGGTCAGGAATTTATATTTACACTGAAGCAAAATCTCTGCAAATGGGTATTTCATTAGAGCTAACTTTTTATCTCCATCCAGACCCAGGACTCAAACACCCCTTCCTGGATATCCTCTGTTGTCTCTGCCCAAGGGTTTTGCCATCTCACTCTCTCTTTCGACACCACCCTGTAGTTTGGCTAGTAAGATGCGTTGTTTCTCTAACTAGATCAAGGATTTTTCCAAGTCCTGTTGCTTCCACTTCTGTAGCATATTTAGAATTCCTCCAGCCCTCTCTATCTTGAAATTCTTGGCTCTGCACAACTGTTTTATTTTGGCTGCTAGAAGCCCATACTAACCTAACCAGATTTTGGCTGGCAACACAGATCTTTTTAACCATGTCTGTTTTTCCCTGGGCACATCCTTGTTTACCGAGTCTGGTGGTGGTGGAACCAGTACAGTAAAACTCAGCATATAAAGACACCAAGGAAAAGCCATGCTGAGTCTTTAAAACAAATAAAAGTGCCACAAAACAGAGTTAAGGACAAGTTTTAGCCCAAGACACAGGCTTTTGGGTTTTTTTTTGGTTTTTTTTTGACAATACCTGTATCTGTGTACTGACTACAGCTTCTTTTTAATGTTTCCAAAATGTAAGCAGATGATGCCCAATTTTACTTTTTCATGCCCTGTTTGCACACAGGTGAATGCCCACAAGCAACTGTCTCTGGGTAATGGCAAACATGATGTAGAGACTCTGGGATTCTCCCATTAAAGCTGACTGAACTAGGCTATTACAGCTAATAATGTCCATTAATACATTAGTGGATTGCTAGTTTAATGTACACTGGTAGATAAATACAGATGTTGGTAATGGTGATCGCAGTGACAAAAATACAACAGTACAAACACAGTCTTCTGCTGCAAATCACTTCTTCCTCTATTACCTTCCCCAGTGTTTTAAGTAAAATTCAGCTTCAAGTTTGGCATCAAACCTTTAAGCAAAGCTCAGATAACATTTATCTCATGACCATTTTTACCAGTATTATCTTCCTCCTCCAGCAGGTTAGACAGAGCACTAACTTCAACAGTTTCCCTATGCAGAAAATGCACAAGATTGCTTTCACTGAAGAGTTGTCTCTGTGGTTTACTAAAAGACAAAGTTCATATATTTTTATTTTTTCAAAAAGTTTTTTATAAAACCCATTTTGGCTGAACTTGGAAAATGTGACTATACAATGGGAAAGGGCAGGCCCTCCTTTTTTTTTTTTTTGTCTGAACACAATGGCAGGATAAGGGAGGCACCGCTCATTACAAGGAATACACTTTAATCAAGCTGCCCAGCACCAAGTATTCCTCTTCCACCACTCTAGATGCCAATGTTTGTTTTCTGTCTGGGAGAAGAAAGAGACAACACTTTTCATTTTAATAAAATCTTTCAGAATGAAGCAAACAAATGACCTAATTTGCAGGATCTATTTCTTCACTTGGTTTGCAAGTGACTGAGGAGGTAAAAATGACTGGAGTGCCTGCCATTACAGTGTTGTTGGAGGAGATTTAACACTTTCCTGCTCAGTTTGCTAGCTGAGAAGCATGCAGTCGATTGCTATGGTGTTTGATTTGTCTTTCACTGCAACAACATTGCCATTACTGTCATATACAGCTTGGCTTGAGTGGGAACTGCAAAATATGCTGCTATGACTAAAAATGCAGTTGGAAAGGTAGAAATCTGGTTTTATTAAACATATGTGGGCGCCTTTTAAAATTACTTCTGCAACTAAAATCAGGACTTCATCTTCAGTCTCACAACAGTTCCCTTCTCTGGTACAACAGCATCCACTGTTGCCACTTTTAAGAATATAATCACAAGTCTTTTGATATTTTTTTCCCTTATTCTACAATACTGGGTGTCTAAATATATGAAGACAAAAAATCATAATCATAAGGAAGACTAATCTTTCACCTAAATAATTCATTTCAAGCCTCCAAGTTTGTGCAGAAAAACACAAAAGCCTTAAAGACTCATAGCTCAGAAAAACTCAAATGCTTATTTATTTTGAATTCTCATTATATCATGGCCAATCTCCAGGACTTTGGGGCTTGAGTGCTACATTTTTTACCTTGTCGGCTGAAAGCAGATACTAACAACACTTGAGGGCTTCAAGCATCTTGTCCTGTCTGGATGCAGTATCTGATAACAGCAGGGACTTACTTTATTATCTGTGACCAGGCAAGACTAGCAGCCTGAAGAATCCTTTTCTGCCCTAGGACTCATCTCCTTTAAAGCCAGATCTCCCAATCTTTCCTCCCAGCAGCACTTAACTCCCCAAAATCAAAGGAGAAAAGAGTAAGAGGAAGGGTCAGGAGGCAGAAATATGAAACCTAAGTCCTCTTCCACTACATCACCTTGCATACCAAGGGAGCAGCCTTCTTGTCACTGAGCTGCAGGAGCCAGCGCTGCAGGTTGTCCTCCTGAGACTCTCTGCTGGGAACACAGAAGGGACATCAGGGAAGAGGAGGCAGGAGGTAGTGGTGGACTGGAACCAATGTGTTTTCTGCCATGCACTTCTCCCCAGAAAAATCCATACTTGCCTTGCATCACACAGCCCATAACAGCTGAAACTTGCTGGAATCTGTCAACTTGTCCACAAAACTTCCAAAAAATATGGTATTAACTATTAGCTACCAGGAGATAGTTTCCCTTGGGACTTGTGCTCCACTAGTGAATGATGCCCACTGTCAGTAACATGTCTTATTTCTCATTTAAACTCCCTTCAGTAGGTGACATCCAGGAGAATGTAAGGTTTCATTTTCCTCTGCCAAAACCAGCAACACTATGTCAGCAAAGAGTTTGTCCCATAGGCTGGACTGGAGCTGGACATGCAGCACTCCTAGTGACATAAACAATGGATTATTCCAGAGATCTTCTGCAGAAATCCTGCTAAATCTCACCCACAGAGATGGTGATCAAAACAGTTGAACTCAAACATCTCATCATTCATTAGTCATGTTCTTTTCTCTTTTTTTTTTTTTTTGTAGTTGTGAAAAAATGTTTTTCTTCAACCTGGAATTTTTAAAATAGTTTTTGTTTAGCAGTCTGTTGTCTCTGTTTGGGAAGTGCAGAAAACAAGTAGAGAAATACAAATTTGTTTTCTATAGATTGGAAATCTTTTTTTCCGGTCAGCTCCGTTAGCGAGTCAGCTCTCGGTGTGCACTGCCAAAGGAAGTAATGGGAGTTGTCTATACAAAACAGAGGGAGCACAAATCAACGGGAGAGAAAATTGGGTTTCTCTTGACTCACCAGCAAAAACAAACCTATCAATGATGTAAAACGAGACAGGGCTCACTGCAGACTTGCAGATTCCTTCTACAGTATTGATCATATCTGAGTTGCTGCACGACTGCTTTGCAGCTCTTTTTCCTTTAATCCAAATAGTATTAGCCTACAGACTGCTTCTCAGCATATCTGTCTGCTTGCAGACACTACTGCATTGATTTCCATCTGGTGCATGTTTTAAAAGTTTTCTTCGCAACCTTAAGGATTAACTGCCCTTTTTTTAACAGAAGTTTACATTCTGAAGCACACTGAAGAAAACAATCGCAGCAAAGAAGCACCAAATCTCCTGCAAACTCTCCCCTGATCATTGGGCACTCAAAGATCTACCAGCAGCTGTTAATGCAATGTTATGGATGCTTAGCAGGACTTCCTGTATCTAATGAACATAGCTCTTTCAGTGAGGAGACAAAGTACAATGCTGTCCCAGGAAAATAAAAAAAATGTAACATTCAGTCAGGAATGCACTTATGAGATGGCCCAGAACGGTGAATTGATCTCCTGCTTCTGTAACAAAGATCTCATCTGTAGTCCCCACCCACTACAGGCAACGGCGCGAATTCAGAGCGAGCACTATGATCCTGCTCCCAAAAGGAACTGATTAGGAGGGATGTTCCAAGAGCTATTTGATACAGGCAGCACAATCCAGAATGCCACTTATAGAGTAAAAAAACCCCACAAACCAAAACCCAAACGAAAAACCAAAACTTAAATACTTTTATGTCTAAGAATGCCAACAGCATCATCTGACTGACAGTGAAAATAAAAGCTTCCTCAGCACTCCTACGAACACGGTGTTCCTGGATTTGGAGCAGGCAGAATGGATGCACAGATGTTTTGGTGTGAACATGGCACATGAGAGAAAAAGGTTCCATTTGTTTTCCACTGCGTTCCTCTTGATTTTAACAGAAATTATGCATGTAAGTCCATTTAAAATCCTACTGCTCATTTCTCTATGCCTTGTTGCACACAAAACGTATCCAGGGATACATAAAGCAAAATCTAAAGTTGTGAAGCAAGCCAGTGGTACTGGAAACAAGGACGATATAAGCAACACAGGCAACTTATAAGAAAGGCTTTTGGCATCTTTTGCCCAATATCCAACTTGTGGCAACAGTGCAAGCAAGGGAGTGAAATGTATTCAGAGTTTCGCTTCATCAATACTATAAAATAAGCCCAAGTTAAAATGGGTGTTGCCCAATCCAATTGTCAAACATCACTGCCTCAATACAAAGACAAATGTTTATTGGCTTAACTTTGAAACTGCAGTAAATGCTCTTCTATTCAATTAGATAAACAAATACAGTACTGAGTATATAATAGGGTCCTTTCAAGTAAATTATGCTTCCTAACTCATGTGTAAAAGAAAAATTACTTTTACTGTTTATATTCCTGTAAAATAAGAAACCATCCCTTGATGGTTTCAGGCTCTCCTGTTTTATTCCAAATACATAAAAAAAAATCAAGAACATTTAAATTATGTCTTTTTTATGACAACGTGAGCAAAGCAAAGAAGTAAACCCATAGTGACATTCCAGCTTTTCTTCTCACTATTACGAGAGAGAGGGAGAAAAAAAATCTCCATTCTGTTCTCATTTACAGGAGCACAAATCCCCAGGAACTGCCCTGACTTCAGTTGGTTATTTTGGATTTATGGCAGACTGAAAGAGATTAGAATTTCATCAGACATGAATGAAGAACAGAACATCCGCATTCACTCTAAATACATTTTCCTTGCTTATGCACACAAAATAGCAACGCTGTCCTTAGCGATGACAGACTATGGGCTATTGGTTTATCTGATTGCCTAGAGATATTTATACAGGTACCAAGCAGGATGCTTCAGTGATGAAAATATAGTTACTTTCTCCAGTAAATGCATCTGCATCTATGTCCAGAAAGAACTGCATTCGCTACAGGATCAGGGCGTTAGGCAAAAGGCAAAAATGCATAGATACAGCATTCTGCATCCAGTGATGAGAACCACCTGTTTGTGAGTCTGCTCTATTGTTTCTGCCAAAGATTGGCTCTAAGTCATGACAATCTCTCATGCAGATAGATTAGCATACATGGATTGTGTATCTTTAAAATACCAAATAGAAAACTGTAGTAGTTATTGTAAAGCACGGTGGTTAACACAATATATAATTCCTGATCTTGATGAAGGAAGGCATTTTCTTCATATAGTCTGGTTAGTTATGAGACTCTTAGATCTAGTCTCAGCTAAAAAAGCAATGCAGTGAATAGCTCTCTATTGATTTAAAAGCAGTGATATCCCTTGCAGAGCACAAACCAGCTTCAGATCCTAATGCCCCATGCCTTGTCCATCCTGTTCACCTGAGATGCAACATCCTCACGCACAAGCAGGTAGCCAAACAGTGTGTTTTCTTTGGTCTTGATACCTATCAACATTAAATACATCTGCCTCTTCCATTCTGCATGCTTTGTAATGAAGTGGCTGCAGGCAAAGAGGAGGCATTAAGAGAGGGAGCATTGCAAAAGCAAAGTGAAAGCAGGCTGCTCCAGGAGATCGACAAAGATTAGGGCTGGATATCCCTGGACTCAGTTTTTCTGAGAGCATACTAATGCCCAAATCTCCAATTGAAATGCTCTGGAAATCTTCTCTGCAGCCTCCAAAAACACAGTGCAAAATAATAATTCCAGCAAGATGGTTCACAATTAGGAAAGGGGAGAAGGGTCGATTTTTGTAGTGGATTCTTTGGGGTTTTTTTTGGTTTGTGTTTTTGTTTTATTTTTTCCTGAACTATAACCAAAGTATTGAAAATGTCTAAATATGCAGAACATTTACTAAAAAGAAAATAATTTGTGAAGGTTTCAAAGTCAAGCACTCACAATTTCGGACTCTCAAAACTGTTGGCATTGACACTTCCTATGTAAGATGCCTAGGATTTTATTCTTTAATATCTTGATTCTCATGGAGACCCAGTCTCTTAAAGACCCAATCTCTAATTTTCCAGTGAGCTCCCAACAACAAAACAGCTCAACTGCTTGCAAGTTACTTTCTAAACCATCTTGGCTTAATCAGTCCAACCCCTATATTGCTTTCTGACTTCAACTCTCCTACACTGAAATCCTGCTGTCCCATATCTCCAGCCCGTGTCCTGCACTGCCATACTGCTCCAAGGCTCCATTCTCTGTACTGTCCTTCAATCACACATGCTCTTTGATGGAAAGTTACACCCCCTTGAATTACGTTGTGGAGAGCTTACTCTGTCCTTCCTCAGAGCTCTCCTCCAACTCACTTATAACCACAAGAATGTCATAAAACATTTAGACTGTTTTGTTCTGTGTTTTGATACTGATGAGCACAATAAAGTTCTCAATTCCTAAGCACTACTGCAATACAAATACATATGAAAATAATTTAGAATGTCTAATGAAGAAGAACCAGGAAAATGGTCAGTTGTGTCTCTTTATCTTTCTATCTCATAAATCACGTATAAATGTATTTATATTTAAATATGCCAAAATAGAAGCAAGCTACCTGCTCCCCACATCTGGTGGAAAAAACCCTCTGACTATTTTTTCCTTTGGAATGTCTCAATTTACTGAACAGAAACATTTCATACAGACAAGTACTCAATTAAATTCCTTTGGAAAACAGGCAAGCTTGCACTGGAGCTATGCCAGCCTGAGCTTTGGAGTAGCCCAGCTGGTAGTCTCCTGAGGACCAGTGCATCCAGCTCCTACAGCTTCAACAAATCTTGCTAGGCAAACTGCCTGAAGATTAAGGACCCTTGGGCTTCTAATGCCTGCAGTCCAGGGCAGGCTACCAAGCATAGCTCGGTGTCACGGTGATTGGATAGCTCAGAGATACCAGGGTCATGGCTATAGCCATGGCCAGCATTCAAGTATCCAACAGCTCAGGCTCCAGTCCTTTTTACAGACAATTTCAAACTGTTGGAACATCAAGGTTCCCTGAGAAATCAAAATACTTTTCTCCTTCCAGCTCTATTGCATACATATGGGGCAAACAAAAGCAGATTCTTCTTATTCCTTTACCCTCCTTCAGCTGTTCCTTATTACTGTACATTTGTTTGTTTGTTCCTTTGTACGAATTTGCAGCTCTTTTGGCAAAGACACAATTTTTCTACCTGTATTTGAGCAGTTTTTAGCATAATGAGACCCACACTGTAGCTGTACATGGTAATGTAATACAAACAACAAGGTGTTATCATTTGCTTTTTGCCCTCATTAGAGAGAAGCTTATTGAAAAATCAGTCTTTTCTCTAATCATTTTCACTCTGTTAGCTGGAGGCAACATTTGTTGGATAGTAATTAAAATAATTTAAAACTATCTAAATTTTTGCATGCATATTGTTTCTTATTTTTTCACAGACTATGTGTTTGTTCTTCCCCCAGCTGAAAAGCTAGAAATCAGAATTTACTTCCCATGTTCTCACCTCCCTCTCTCTACTTTATACCATATTGTAACTTGCCATATTATATTATGAATATCTTATGAACTAATTGACATATTAGTTACATATTTATATTAGTTTTGCTCCTCCACTATTTTTAGAGATTGATTTTACATGTCATAATATCCATATCTGTATTTACACTGAATATATTTCAATTTTTTTTCTTACAATATTCAGTACAGTGATTTTAATGATGACATACACTAAAAAAAGAGCTCTGTATCAGCCCTTCAGTTCACAAGGCAGATGGATAAATTTCAGCTCTTCTGGGAAATCACACTATTCTACTAGACACAGGTGAGTTTTCCATCACAGCCACAGGAAAGTACGTGACTTTGCAAAGTAAAGATCAAGATGGTCCTTTCTCATTAAAAGAGACACATTTTGGTTTTCTAAAAACAAGGAAGTGCTAATGAAAACAACTAAGGGAAACACAGTGAAATACTCCTCTAACGCAGAGTGGTCCACATCAGCAATATCGCACACCATTCTCATCTTGCTCATGCTGTCAGTCCTTATGAACCAAATTCTGCAAACCCATACATGAATAATTACTCTGAGTTCTTCGGACTGAGACTATTCATGTGATTAAAGCAGCTCTGAACCAACTGATGGTGAATAAAAGTGTTTGAACATAATATTATGTACTGCAATGAGGACCTCTAATTTTACACTTCACAATAGAAATGTAAATTATTTTTAAAAAAAGTCATCTCTCAGAAATGTTACTACTAAAATAAAAATACATTTCTCTAGGGCTCTGTTTACCATGTCTGAAGAATTGCATAAGCACGATTCCTGACTTTCATGAATGTAACCAGGATGGTTATGCCCCAGAACTGAGTAATAATTAAAAGCTTAATATTGGCAGCTTCAGGCTTGCTTTTCCACAGGAGCCTAAGGGGTAAACTTCAGAAGGCAAACTTCACAACAGCCACTTCATTATGGAAAGAACCTGCATCTGATCCTCAGAAAGGCACTCAAACCTAATGTCTCTGTGGCAATGCAAGGATGGCCCACATGAAGAAGGCAAGCTTTCACACTGCCAACCATAAAGATTCCCAACACGAGACTACAAAATATACTGGATTTTGGACATTTTTATCCACCTTTCTCACAAAGCCTTTACAACAAAGATGTCTGACCTTCCTGATACCCTTATGTAACCTTAACAAAAAATACATGCGACTGGGGAGCCAAGGAGGAGGATGAAGTTCTGGGAATAGTTCCCAGGCAGAAGACAATAGCTCTGCAAGCGTCCCAGCCACCTGCTGCTGGATGGGGCTGAACTGGGCACACAGTTGGATCCTGGCTCAGCCAGTGCCTGTTGGCTTCAGCAGCCTCTGCTGCCTTTCTCCTGCCCAGAGCCAGGGACTCAGGTTATCTGTCACCCCAACATTACAGCCTTTCTACTACATATGTGGCATTGCCTTGGCACAAGACCTGTGCTTAACAGCTCATAAACCACAGGTTTACCATAATTTACATTTCCTGGCTCTTTTTCTGCAACGATGAGAGTTAGAAATTGTTTTTTAAAAATGAAAGCTGAGAATGGCAAGTCAGCGTGCCTCTAGTTGCTGAGGCTTTTTTACTTGCAGTATCTTAGTAACTACAGTACTCACAAATATCAAAAGAAATATAAGAAAGTAATGACACACTGCAATATATTAAGGAGCTCCGTGGAGATAAGAAAGGCTCAGGACTCAATGATTTCGGTTCACAAAGCAATAGCATGTCAAAGAGCAAAGTGAGCCTGGTAAGGACTGAGTGAATTTAAAAGCACATGCAGACACGCGCACACACAGAAATCACTAGGGAAAATGTGCTGCCTAACTGTGCATGAACGAACCCAGCAGCTCAGGCACTTTGCTGAGCTCCAGCAGGAAGAGGGAAGTACTGCAAAGGGCATTCCTGGGTGCCCACCCACGGTAAACAGTGGGGCTGCTGGCTGAACAGATGGGCCAGGGCAGGTGGCAAAGGACTCTCCTGACTCCCTGCACACCCATACCCAGGCACGCCGGTGGAGGCGAGAGGGTGTGCTTGGCTCCCGGAGCCACCACCAGCAGAGGGGCAGTAGTGCCATGCTTGTGTGGGAAACATTCCCCGTTGTGTCCCAAAGCAAACAGTAATAAAACAAACTGCTAATGAGGATCCAACCTGACTCTCTGCAAAGTGCATGCCCAAGGACTGCGCATCTGCCTGTGTGCACGGGGAAGGGGAGGACTGTGTCCACAGAAACTTCAAGCTCAAGGAGATTTTTTTAAAAGAACAATAAAAAATTTGCTTGGATATTTTGCTGGTAATAAAAATTACTCACAAAGTAACAGAGAGCAAACACTGTTCTGAAGGAAAGAGGAGCCTGCTAGAGAAAGAATCTTACCCTGCAGAAAGGTTCCTTTTTAACACAAATGTTAACATTTCATTTTTTGTAAGAAATCCCAGTGAATCTTCCCTTAAGACTCCTCAGCTCCAGACAGGACACTTCTCTTTTTTTCCTCTCTGCCTGTTGACCTACTTTTCTGATCCTTCTTTCCAGGAAAGAAACAGTTTTACTCATGTTTTTTGTCTTTTTTTTTTTTTTTTTGTTAGTCTGTTTATCACACTGTTACACAAACCATTCTCAGACCCATTAGAGCACGTGCAAGCAAAGCATCCAGATTCTAGTATTTTACAACAGGAGACCAGTAGCTCCAGCTAAAGATCCCACAAGGAAACCACTCATGACAACATTCACAGTCGTTTATCTGTTATTTTAAAAGGCAAGAAAACAACATGTAATACAGAAGCCGCTTCTAAAGATGATAAAGGAATGTATTTAATGTAGTTAAGGCAACCTGTCTGACACCTTCCTGATTTTGGAGGAGTCAAACTAACACTTAGCAAGGAAGATATGATGGCACAAGGCAGTTGGGTTATCGAAGCATATCACTGGCAGCTATTTCAATTTGGAGCGTAATGGTAAATGGGGACAGTGCTCGCCAAAGGAACTGTGATGGTGGAGAGTAATCCAGGACATAAAAAGTTTGGGAACTGATGATCTAGGGAGAGCATCATAGAAGCGTAAATGATACTGTATGGAGCAGTGCTGATCAAAACCAAAAGATTTTGCAAGCAGTTATACATGTGCTTAAACTTAAGTATCGGCACCATCTCACTGAGGCTAATAGACATGAACACAGTACTTGAACACCTTGGAATTATGAATGTCTATTTTCACAAGTTTCTGGAAGAACACCGTCACCACTACTCCTGCTTTAAAAAAAGAGCAGACACACAGGGATGTCAAGTAATTCCCAACAGGATAGATCAGAAATCTGATTACAAATCCTCAAGCAAACATGCCTGATCTCTCACTGTCCTTTGAAGTTACTCCAGCAGGAGTGGTTGAGTGCATGGTGGACACATCTGCATTGGTGGGACTTTACATGTGAACACAGCTCTCCTGACCCCCGAACCGAACTGCAGGGTAGAATCTCTGCATTGTGTCCTCTCGTACTTCTTGCCATGAAGCTGGTCCTTTCAGAGCCAGGTCCGAGTCACTGCGCCAGTCAGCACAGGCAAGCTACAAAAGCAAGGGAACAGGACAGAAGGAACGCATCTCACTCATTCACAAGTAAGTTATTCCCCTTCATTATTGTCCATTGGAGTAAGTGGGGGCTGAGGGGCATTTCCTTCCCAGGAGTGTTTCTGGACTACCAAAGGCAAAGCCACCTGCTGCACCAGGTGCCTTAATGAAGAATTGTAATGAAATTCACGTCCAGTTGCTCAACACTATGTCCCACTATGCAGGACATATTTTTCCAATTTATTTTCTCACTCCAGTTTCACCTGTAAAACAGTAACACTAAGGCAGCTTCTCAATCTCAGCCTGTTAAATCATTAGTTCAGCTAGCATACTCCCCAAAAAAACTTTCCAATAAAGAAGCCTACAACTTACAATTGCAATTCTAACACTAGAGCACCCTGAAACACGTTTCCCTGTGACACTGTGCTCAGTTGTTCCAGGTACGTTAGTGAGATCAGGTCTGCGACACATCACAACCCCAAAAGCTTCCCACCTAAGACTAAGAACGGAATAAGCAATCCATCAAACGCTATGACATGTTCCCCAAAACACATGCACACTCAAAACCTTAAAGTGGTGTCAGAATGTTTATTGAAGAGGGCAATCTAACTGGCTGAACCGACCTGGGCAGCCGGTAACTTTTAACATAAGCAAACAGAGATACTGTAAACTCGCTATGCACGGAAACTCTGTTTATACTTGAACTGGACTTGGAAGACTGAAATAATTTAAGAGAAAAATATAGCTTAAGTTCCCAGGAGCTCTGAATGAGCACAAGATCATTCTGAAAAAACAGAAATAAAGAGTCATATCCAATCACGTGAATAGAGTTACACAAATACTTTCAAAATCAGCTAATAAAATACATTTAGTTGCCTGTATGTTATGGTAGCTTTGCAAACACACTTTTAAAAACACACTTTTCGGTCCCATCAAGCAATTTTTGTCACTTGCGTTATCAGTCATGGTAAGTGTTCTGCAGTGCAAGTGCTGCCTCATTTACTTCTTAGCAAGTTTTGTAATTGCTGGATCTGTTGTTCTTAGCCATACTGCCCCATGACAAGATAATAAACTTTCTATGTGATGCAGTGGAAGTAGATTAGAAAGTGAAAAAAGAAAGATGAAAGAAATTTCAGATTATTGTCAGTGTGGTCGATATATTGACAGAATTTGATTTACATAGCAAGTGAAATAGATGTACACTGGAGTATCTGTATGGAAAGTGAACACAAATCAGAGGGATAATGACCACGACAAATTGTAAGCTCCGTTGCTCACGAATCTAGAAAATCATTATTAGGAATATTAAAACACCACGGGAAATCTAACCCAACGTTGCAGAATGATAATCAAACTGCTATGAAAATTAAGAAATCATTAAAGCTAATAGCGATTTCTGTTTTTAAAATGAAGGGGAGAGGGCAGTAACAGCCAGATGAGTCTAATGAAGCTGCATTTGTTGTTCTGCCATGGCTGGGTGTGTGGCCGTGACAGGAAGGTGGCCCTGAAAGCTTGGGAAGCACCGAATGGCGTGTTCAGCTCCAAACGAACCCGTGTTCACACCTCCCTTTCCCCACAATTTTGACGTGCAGCCATAAGGGATGCTGCTTTTAACAGCAAATTCCTCGTCCTGCAAAACCTGACGTACGGCCAGGATGGGGAGGACCTGGGGCAAAATTCAGCACTTGTGTGTTTCTGCAGCATAAAGGTGACAAGTGCCCCCTGTGTGCTGCTGCCGCGTCCCCCTTTTGGGGGTGAATCTCAGCATTTCGGCTCTCCTCAGAGGAAAGGGGGCGGGAAGGCGCCGCAGCCCCGTGCTGCCACCGCTCCGCGGCTCGGCCTGACAGGGAGGGAGGTGCCGGGCTCCGTACCCCGCCGGGAGCCCGGTCCTGCGCTGCCACCGCCAGCCGCCCGCGGGCACCGGACCCTGAGCGCCGCCCTGGGCCCTGCCCGCCGCCTTGGGCCCGGCCGCCAGCGGCTGCGCACGCCTCTCCCCTTCCTCCTCTTCCTCCTCCTCCAGGCGGCCGCTGCCCCGGCAGAGATGGAGGCCATCGAGGAGCTGGCGCTCCAACCCTGCACCTCCTCCCTCTACCTACGGCCTTTCCGCCTCTGCTACCGGCAGGTGAGTGGCGCCAGCGGCTCGCCCCTCAGCGCCCGCCCAGCCCCTTCCCTCACGGCCCGGCCCGGCCGCCCGCCCCTTCCCTCCTTCGCGGCCGAGCGGTGGGGCCTCTCCCGCCTCGCCGCAGAGGTGCGGGAGGCCGAAGGGAAAGGGCCGGCCGGGCCGCCGGTCCCACTAGTGCCCGCTCACCCCCCCGCCTCCGCCATTTTGGGACACGGGCGGTGTCGCCGCAGGAGCGTGCGCCTCAGCCTCATGGCGCCCTCCCGCCCCGCACCGCCCGGCACCGCCCCTCAGGCGGCTGCTCTGCGCCTGCCCGCCCGCCGCAGCCTGCCCTGGCCACAGGGGGAGGTGGGGCTCTGGGCGGGCGGTGAAAACAGCCCTGAAGACTGGTGGCTGTGGAGGTCATTGCCTTGGTGTGCCACCGGTTCCAGCTCCTCCATGCCCCTGGTGCCCGGTACCTCCGTAGCGCCTGGGGCTCGCTCCTTAACCCCGTTCTGGCTTTTCGGTTCGCCTTTGCGCAGGGGTTTGGGCCTTGCTCTGGTGCTGGCAGTGTGCAGAAGGAGCCGGTCGCTGGCCAGCCCTCAGCGCGGCAGGTCGTTCCTTCCACCGACAAGGGATGCGGCTGTTTGTGTGCTGCCTTGTCCTTGAATGTTTTCTCCAGGCAAGGTCATGCACAAACCCGGTTGTTTTTCTAGCTGCCAATGCAGTGTTGGCCGGTCCAGGGTCGTAGTGGCTCTGCAGAAGAATTTGGACAGCCCTACAATTGCACTCTGCAGACCACATCTCTTACTCCTTCTTTGCTTTGCTTCTAAACACATCAGTTGAAAAGGCAGAAGAGGGAATGTATATGGAGGAGCTGTGTTTTAAGCCCAAGAGTGACATAAGATACAGAAAAGGAAAAGCAAGGGTTCAAATAGCTTGCATCAAAGCAGATGGACTGATATTTTAACCCTTTTTTGATACATTTTGAACATGATTTTCCTAAAGAAAGCTCTGCTAATTGATTGGGATAAGTAAAACATTTTGATTTGTGAACAGCTGAAAGCTTTCTGGTGAATTAATTATTTCTTTTTAGGTATCAGGAGCAATCTTGAAGAACATTCTTTCATATTCCGAATTTTTGCTGGCTTAGTTTACAAGTGACAAGACTTCTTAATTCCATTTTCATTTCTGAGTCATGTTCTATTTACATGAAAAACAGGATTTAATTAAAATGTACAAAACAGTATTACAAAATTACATTTGATTGAATGCAAGTGCCTTAAATGTGATGAGTATGGTAAAGAAGAAATAAGGATGTGTTTGCTCACGCGCTGTGATTTGACAGAATCACAGAATCACAGAATGTTAGGGATTGGAAGGGACCTCAAAAGATCATCTAGTCCAATCCCCCTGCCAGAGCAGGAATACCTAGATCAGGTCACACAGGAACATGTCCAGGTGGGTTTTGAATGTCTCCAGAGAAGGAGACTCCACAACCTCTCTGGGCAGCCTGTTCCAGTGTTCTGTTACCCTCACTGTGAAGAAATTCTTCCTCACATTTATGTGGAACCTCCTATGTTCCAGCTTACACCCATTGCCCCTTGTCCTATCATTGGATGTCACTGAGAAGAGCCTGGCTCCATCCTCATGACACTCACCCTTTACATATTTATAAACATTAATGAAGTCACCCCTCAGTCTCCTCCAAGCTAAAGAGACCCAGCTCCCTCAGCCTTCCTCATAAGGGAGATGTTCCACTCTGTCATCTTTGTGGCTCTGCACTGGACTCTCAAGCAGTTCCCTGTCCTTCTTGAACTGGGGGGCCCAGAACTGGACACAATACTCCAGATGTGGCCTCACCAAGGTAGAATAGAGGGGAAAGAGAACCTCTCTTGACCTACTAACCACTCCCTTTCTAATACACCCCAGGATGCCATTGGCCTTCTTGGCCACAAGGGCACATTGCTGGCTCATGGTCATCCTGCTGTCCACCAGGACCCCCAGGTCCCTTTCCCCTACACTGCTCTCCAGCAGGTCAGCCCCCAACCTGTACTGGTACATGGGGTTGTTCATCCCCAGATGCAAAAAAAAGACAGAGACCAGCATTGCCACCTAAAGAAGTAGGCATGCCCTTTCTGCATGTCTTGCTACTTCCTCTCCTTGCACAAGTGTTTGTGCAGCAACACAGTGAGCTGGATCAGGGATCTGGTTCAGGTCAAAACTAATCTGGCAAAAAAAAAAGAAGTTAGTTCTACCCTAAACAAGGTCTCTGATTCAGTTCAAATGCTTATGCTGGCAGAGGGGAGGTGGTAATGTGGTGGTTAGGGATGAGTGTTTGGGGGCTGGTTGAGGGCAGAGATTGTTTCTCTTGGCCACAGCACTGTCTTAAAATGAACGTGAAGATGTAGTTTATATGGCGTCTGTACAGAAGCTGGCTTGGGTCCAGCCTGCTGAGAGCATAAGCTGAACGAGTGCACAACTGTCTGCACCTGACCTGAGAGACGGGCCCTATGTTTATTAAAAACACATTTTGCATTTAAAAACTGACTTACTAACCAGAGGAAACGCTAAATATTCTTGGTCATTTGACTAATTGTTTCAAAGGCATTTAGGCCTGCTGAAAACCCCATTAAATACATAAACAGTTAAGGGTCTTAAATCTAAGGGAGTTAGATCTGTTTAAGAATTTTTGAAAATTCCACCACTCCTCTAGAACTGAAAATGATTTCTGAAATCTAGCCTTTGATCTTAATGGTTTTGTGCTGAGTAGATCTTCCCCTTATCCAAGTTTTAATTTTTTTTTTTTATTTGTTAGCTGGAAAATAAAAAAGCAACTTTTCTTCTTCGAATTGGTGCTTTATCTTAGAGTAAAATTAGTTTCCCCTCTCCATGAATTCCCTGCACTTCCTTGCTGAGCTTAACCCAAATCTAATAAAAAAGTCTTTTTGAATAACAGAACGATTTAAATGAGGAAAATTTCAGTAATAGCATTTGTTGCACTATGAAAAATGAAACTACTTTGGATATTTACTTTATGCAATATGTGGCATCATGCTGTAAGTAGAAGGTTTGAGGTGGTCTTACAGGTACTTTTTATGAAGCTATAACATGTCCCCTGTAATTCATTGTAGTCTGAAGAAGATTAATTGATGCATATTTTTGTGTTACATGATATTGATGAAGGATAATTTAGTCCTTGACGACTGAGAATTTGAAATCTATTTTCAAACAGATAAGTTCCTAAAACAGGAACTGATATTTCAACGTAACTTCCCTGTCCAAGGATGTACATAGAATGAGATTTTTTTATTTTATTAGGTTTTTTTTTTACAACTACTGCTTTTCTGTAAAAAAAAAGGAAATTGAAATACTGTTTATATACATATGACTTTAAGATTATTTCTAAGCATTCACGAACGTATGTTGCAGCATTGATTTGTAGACACTTCATGTAAAAATTACGCTGCTTGAATGGAGGTATTTTGATCCTATCACTATTGCTAACCCATTTTAAGTTTTCAAAAATTAACATAAATTTAGATAGAGGTGATTTATATCACAGTTTATCCTTCAAGTCTAGTTTTATGCATTCAACCTGCACCCCACTGAGTTGTAAACCACTGTTGCTCTAGCAGGTTTGCAGACCACCATGAATCCGCAAGACATCAGAAAGGGATCCTGGAGAAGGGTGAAATCTAAACAAAATGCTGAGGAAGTACTGTTGTAAGCCCATACAGGTTATGCATCTGAAGAACATTGTGGTTAAACCTGATCAAGACAGGAGCCAAGACTCAGATGGTCATCTACCTGTTCATCAGAGGCACATTCAAAATTGTAGGCCCAAAGACTGGAGTAGTGTCTTGGGTGGCTGGGTATTTTCCATAGGTATCTGGATGTTCAGACAAGGAGTTGTGAACACACATGGGAACAGAGTTATATGTATGTAAAATTAAGTCAGGCATTTACTGTTATGTTAGACAAAACTACAGCAGTGTCTTTCTAGGTTTGTGCTCGAGTCCTAAATTCCCCGCGTTCCAAGAGCTTGAGCTGTCCTCTGGATTGGACCTGTTACATTTGGTTACATATAGAAATACTCTTCCAAAAGATCACAAGAAAAAAAAAAAGCAAGTTTCTGGCTATTTGACTGTAGTGAGGATTGTCATACTTAGTAGTTCCTGAAGTTACAGCAATCCATGCCCGTGGTGGATCTGCTCTTCTATTAGAGAGGGTCATGAGATCTTTTTGTGTGAGTTCTTTCATCTTTCTCTTCTTCTGCGCACCTGTATTGTTTTAAATAAAATTGATAAGCACTGTGTGTTTCTTATAAAGTGTAAAAGTGTACATCCTTCTGAAAGAATTCCTAGGTTTTTAACCATGTGGATGGGAGCAACATGCAGCTTGGTGTTAGGCATCCAAGTTATGGGGAGTAACCTGGCTCTCCAGAAAAATCACTGTACCAACCACTTCTTCGAATTATTTATTCTGTCTTTGTATAGTGGAAAGGTAGAAATGGAATTGCAGTAAAGGAGTGAAGTGCTGGGGTCTGAACCCCAAGCCCTAAGTTAAGGCTGACATATGGGTGGTCCCCATGGCCCTTTAAGAGGAGGGGATGAGTTTGCCTTTTGACTTTCCTCCAAGGTGCAGCCGGCCTTGCAGGGAAAGCCCTTGGGTAAACAAGCCCCAGGTGCCCCACACTGGGTAAATGAGTGCCAGGTGTCCTGCTTTGGGGATAAAAGCTGGGCCCACTTGCAGGAAGGGTGGAGTGTCTGTCTGTGGAGTGGATGCACTTCACAGAGTTTCCTGTTGGGGAAGGACCTCCTGGTTTCTCATGCAACTGGATCCCAGTCAGGTCTGGTACCTACAAACGTGGGCTTTGTGGGCAGGCAACATGGGGTTACCTCTATCGTATGTGATCACCCTATTGACTTGGTTGTCTCCCATTTTTTCTATGGGATACCTTGTATCTCTGTTTGTTCCATCTATTATGGGTTATGCTATGTCATTCCTGGGGTTGCTATCTATTATTTGTGATCTGACTTGTTTGTACCCCCAGTGATCCTCTATATACTGACCCCTTTACATGCAATAGAATCTACTCCCTGGATTGTTTTTCTGCTGCTGGCTGTGTCCTTTGTATTGGGCCTAGTAATTGGCAAAACAAGGAGTCTTGGAATTCAGCAAACTGTAGGCAGATTTGGTTAGGGCCAATGTGGAAGGTATGGTTTAAAACTATGTTCTTCAAACACCACATCTAACAGCTCCTCAAAATGGACCTCACTTTCTACTTGGGATTTTCAGCTGCCAACCCTTTCCTCAAGATGGGGCCTTCAGTCAAGTAAGCCCTGTTGTTTTAAGTGGAGTGGCCTGAGAGTGAGAGATGGACAAGGTACCTCATGTAGCCTGATGAGTAGCCTCTTCATTTTGTCAGTAGGAATCCTGTTTACATATTTCTGTTCTGCTTGGTACTGAAAGAAGAGAATTTATCTTACATATAGGATAGCAGCACCTGGCTAGTTTTAATGTGTACTTGCCCCCAAAGTGCAAATTGATTAGTTGTCTAAAGTGGTGCTGCTTTTTTTTTTCCAAAGGAAAAAAAAAAAAAGTATATCCCCTCCCAAAGAATTGGCTTCTTTACCAGAACTCCATGGCAAATCTCTTTTCACTTTTTCCTATTGAAGTTTTTTTTCTGCTTTTCATAAATAATTTATTCAAGAGACCAGAGGGATGGCTAATGAGAGATTAACTCAATGCCCAAGGGCTAGGGCATTTCCCTGGGATGTGGTAGAGTCAGGCTACAAGATCTTGCTTCAATTAATATTGCTTCCCACATCACAGGAGAGTGTGCTCACTGCTGGGAAACACATTTGTGTGTAAATCTTCAGCTCTCTTGTGTATGTTAGCCAGGCACTGGCCTATATATTAGACAGACAAAAAACCCCCAAGTTTAAGAATTCTGCTGAGACAAGTCGTGAAGTAGACTCAGAATGGTTACAGTTGAGCAGAGTTGTTAGGATTTGGGGCAGCATTAAATATGCAAATGGGAATCTGGATTCAACACAGTCTTCTTAATCAGTACCTGAATGGGAATTTCAGTGATTCTGCATGTGGGATTTGGACCTTAACACAGGGCTTTGACAGACAGACAGAGCTCTGGTGAATCTTGCTGTAGTAATTTAAGAAGTTACTGCATGCAATTGTTTGTCCCTGTGCTAGCAGTAATTATCCTCTGAGAATCAGGCAGAAAGGAAAGTAGTTTTGCTCCAGCTCTTAACTCTGCTGTTCCAGTTCAAACTCACCTCCATCAGCACTTTAATTACTGAGCTCTGCACAGGGCTAAGTGAAATGCCTTTGTATATTCTTTTTGGTGACCTCTGTGCTGGGGACAGTGTCCTTTAAGGGAAGGCAGAGCATCAGCTGGGGTGAAGCATCTAGCTGGAGGAATAATATCTTGAGCCATTACAGAAACTTTTTGTGCAGAGCTCACATGATATCAAAGCCTTTGTGGATCTAGCCCAGAGTCCTATAGCTCTGTTTTTGAAGGTTGTTCTGGCAAGGGAGCTCTTGCCGCTGTTTCCTCGCATTGTGTAAACATATACGTGCATTCTGCCCAGAAACTTTTAGAAGTTTGCTACTAGACTAATATCAACTGTCTAATTTTTCCAATATGTATGGAAGTGAGTTTATATTTTGAATCTGTGGAATGGTGAATGGGCATCTGTTTCAATGATGTGGGATAAACCTCAGAAACTCCCTGCATATCGACTGAACCATACAGTCAGTAGTGGTAAATTGGAACTATTTGCTCTTTTGTGAGTTCCGCGTTCCTTCTGCACTTCAGAGTAGTCCAGTGCCTGAGCATCACATTTCATCTATTGATTTAATGTTTAGAATCATTCATTTTGAAGTTAAACATGAAAAATGGTCCCTTCAATTTCATTTTAACTCATGATGTTTTCATTCAGTGTTAAGGGAATTCAGTTACAGTCTCATTGAGTTTTACAGTCATTCTAAAGTAATTTTCAAGGCTATTGTAGATTTTAACACATCATGAACTTTATAATGGGAAAAAAGTGTACTCGGGAGTAGTGCAGGATTCATCAGTAGAGAAGGAATTTCTTATTTCTAATCTTGGATTTGCTACTGCTTTCTTTTGTGACCATGAGCAACCACTCTGTTTCTGTGCCTTACAACGAGAGACATCACAAAAATTAAAACACTGATGCTATGTATGGATTCAGAGAGAAGTGAGGCCTGTATCATTAATGTTGTGAAAACTTTGAAGATGGAAAAAAGCAAAGCAGTGCAGTGTTACAATATTAACAATCTGATTTTACATTCAGAATTTTTTTTTTAATGGTAATAGCAACATGAATGTGCCCAGCTGCCTGAAATATTCCCTAGAACTTCCGTCTGCTTTTTTATAGACATAAAACATTCTTTGCTATTTTGACAGTTAAAAATAATGCTGTTGAGGGAGTAAACAGAATTTTAAGTTACCTGTTCAAACAAGTAAGTCTTCTGTTGAATCTTCAAAAGGCTCCAGTAGTAGGAAATATGCCACCGAGTAATATGTTTATTTGCAGTTCACTTTTTCAAAGCACCACTGCAATAAAAGGAGATGCCATTTTTTCTGCAAAATTTGTCTGATTTTCTTCAGCTTGTCAAGTCTGTTATGTCAGTATATAGTATTAGTCTTAAATGCAAACATATCGCTTCCAGCACAGGAAGTCCCTGAGCTGAAAATTGCAGGAGGCTGAGTGTATTTTAACAGTATTTTCTTCCTTAGGCATCTTGGCTTCTGTCAGAGGTAGGATCCTGGATGGGACAGATTTTTGATCTGACTGCTGCTGTGTTAACCAGGAATTATGGCTGAAGCACAGTATAATTCCTTTATGGGGGTGAAAGAAAAGAAACGCGAAGTTTTTGCAATGGCAGCATTAGAGAGTTAAATACTGAGGGAACATAATTTCCTTTGAGAGAAACTGGGTTCCTTGCAATTAGAGCACAGGTTTAAGAAAAGAAATTAAGGAATCTGGGTGTATCTGCTTCTGGCTTTGCCATATATCCTGAATTCAACTCTGGAAATTGGTACAAAGTTATTTTTGTATGAGACCTTTATGAATTACTAAAGTGGGAAATGAGAAGAATTAGTTAATAAGAGTAGTAGTTGAAAAGAACACTAGTACTTGGTTTTGTTTCAGTGAATATTATGTTGTGTTAGTCTTAATTTCTTCACCCAGCATGCTTCGACAAGTGAAGGTGGGGTTTTTTGAAGCCAATACATGGAAAGTAGTTGGCAGTGACAAAAGTTTTATGCCTTTAGGTCAGTCATATTATGATTTAACAAACTTATGACAGCAAATGTCACTTATTGGAAAGAATAAGGCTCTGTCAAGCATCTTTTGTAGCATCCTTGCACAGGGCTGAAATGTGTCTACACTTGCATAAATTAACATTAAAATCTCATTTAATGTCATCAATAGCTAGACTATTTGGGTTACTATGCAATAGCTATGAAGTTAAGACTGAGTATTAGGAGGAGGTACATAAGTTGTAGTCAGCTTAAACCAGTATTTTTCAAGTTCTGATATGTAGCTCATGTAGGTCAGGGAGCTACATATGGTTCAGGGCCATTGGGCTACTTGTAGGTCATCCATGTGAGTCAGCTAAGCAAAGCAGATCAACCATCAGCAAATCTTAATGTGTTACTAAGGTCTGCAGCTTCACTGGAAAATGTTTCCAGGTCTGCAGATGAAGAAGTTGAAAACCATTGGCTTTGACAGTACCACTCCAGTAGCCTCATCTGCAAGGGCTTGTCTACACAGGACTTTCCTGATTAACTCCATGTCTCATTCTACAACAAAGAGTCTGGTTCTGTTTACGCTAAACCATTTTCAAAGTAGGATTGCACTTTGAATTCATACCCTACCTTAATCCGTGTTAACTTTCCAGTGCATGCCCTAAGGGAGCAGTAGACTAAACGGAATGACTGTGTCCACACAGGGGTTTAATGGAGTTTAACTAGCAGAATTCAAGTTCATCAAGATACTTACTTCAAATTCATTTTCTTGATGTCCTGGTATAAATGAGCCCTAAGAATGAAAGTGGTTTGGTTCTAAGTGAATGAACTGTGTTGTAAAAATCTAAGACTGAGATTTTATTATATTTTTAATGTGTGAAATACAACTACTGTTGGGTATAAAGTAGGCTTTTTTGACTTGTTTGGTACGGTCTCTTTTGTAGTAATTGCAGCTAAATTTGAGAAATAAAATAGAAGTCATGTTCTTCAACAACTAAATGCTCTATTTGTTTTTCAGTTTGGATCAAAATACATATGTTTGCTGTAAATAGCAGAAACTTCTTTTTCGCAGTAAAAAAAAAATCTGTCATCTGAATCATAATTTCAGCTATGACATTATGTGTATTTGGTATGTTACAAAGCAGATGAGCACTGTAACTTTTCAAGTGTTTATAGCAAATCTGAATATTATGGAAATAAGACATTTTCTGTAAATGGGAATGTTCTTTAAAATGTGTGGTTTTGATGGCCTATATGGGATGAAACTATACTTTATTATGTTCCTGAAAATACACGTGTGTTTTAAATAACAATTTTGCCTCAACTGCTGCCACATTTATAATACATTTGTATTTTCAGCTGTAACTCATGAAAGGTCAGCTCCTGTGCTTTGAGAACTACACAAGTCCATGTTGCATAAATAAGCATGCTTTACACAGCAGGCATATAAAGTTAACTGCCCCTCTGACTTGCATTCACATTAATTATTCTTCATAATTTTAAACTAAAGCGTGTTAAAGAACTTAGCTTTTTGGTAATGTCCTTCAGCCATTGATCAAAATCTTGTTAATAACAGTAACACTAAAGTTTACTGAAGTTTAAACAAAGTAAAGCTCAGTTTTTCTTAGTGGTCAGCTCATGTCACACTAAAGCCCCAATCACTGATCAAAACAGCATTAATTATTTGTTTCACGTTGCGGTTGCTGTGTCAAAATCTTTTAAATACCTCTTGGAGCTGAGGGGGAATCTTACGGCCTGTGACAGAGCAGCTGGTCTGGACATGGGCTGATGCCCCAGTTGACAGGTTGTTGGATTAGAAAGAATATCAAAGGCAGTGAGTAAGATTAGGGATAAGTGAACATCTGACAGCAGTTTGCAGCAGGGGAGAACAGATGATAAACAATGGGAGTGGGGTGCGTGGGGGGGGTGAGAGGTGAGAAGGCCATGGGAAAAGTGTGGCAGCAATCACTAAAGCTCCAGGTTGCTGAGCCTCATGAATAGAACAGGAAATGGGATTTGCTGGGACAGATGTGCTGAGCGGTGATGAATACATTATAGGGAAATGAGGCTAAACTCCTAAAGGTGAGAGATGTTCTTTCTCTGAAAACAGAAAATACAAGAAAAAAAAAGTTTACCCTCCCGGAGAAGTAAGCATTAGTACTTGAGAACTAATACGGAAAGAAGTAATGCTAATGGTAATTTTAATTAAATAGTTATTCTGCAGTAGCATTCATGACAAGCTCTAGGTCATGTACTTCTAGCATAACAATCTTACAGTGCTATTACATATAGAGTATTGCAAGTATTTGTTTTAAACCTAAAATTGCAAAAATGGTAGAGTAGTTTGAATGATGGAACAGCTTGAATGGAGGCTCTGGCTGGATAATGCTCAGATGCATATTCTGTATCTGGCATGTATTATATAGCACTCACATAACATATGTTTGATCCTGCCACCGTTGAAAGAGAGTTGTACTGAGTGATCTTGTGAGGTCCTTCCAGTCTTACATGTTTTCAATTCTGTAAAGTGATTGTATGCTTGTAGAAGATTATACATAACTGTTTCTGTTCCTTAGGATCATTTCTGCACTTTTTCAGACTTCTTTAGTTTATATTCTTGATGGATCCTTTTCCAATATTTATGATATAATTCTCTTAGAAAGCCAACAGAAACTTTTGCTGTGTTTACTGATAGGACCGATACTGACATACTGATAGCATGTCAGTTCACTGACTTAGAATTTCTTCTGGTTTTTGTTTTGTTTTAAAAGAAAATCTCATTTAAAAAAAACAGATCTCACATTAACATTTTAGTAGTGTATTACTTTAGCAGAAGGGGGGATGCAGAAAGCATGATTGTTGATGTCGCTCTGAGGAAGTATTGATATGTTCTCAGACATCTAGTAGTTTATTCCACAATGTATTCTTTGGTTTATTTTACAAATACGAGCTTGCTAAAATAAAGTAGAGACACAAACTGTGAAAGCCACCAACTGGAAAACATAAAGCTCAATGGTGTAAGGACAAGAGGTGACTTATCTGTAATGGGAATGCCCACCATCTGTCCCTTCTGACCTCAAGTCTCTTGTATGTGCTGCCCCTTGTCCTCAAGATGAGGAGACATGTCCTTTAGTCCCTGTTTGCTCCTAGCCATGTGTGCTCTAACTGTAGCTCTAGTTTTTAAAAGAACAAGGGATTGTAACTAGAATGTGAGATGAATAGGTATGTCCCATAGCCCTGCTTCATGGAAGTAGGCAGAAATGCCATGTTTGGTAGTTTGACCATAGTGGCATCACTTGAATACAGCAACTGAAGAGTCCGTAGAGTTCCGGAGTTCCAGAAGTTCCCCCAAATTAGTGATCAACAAAGATTGTACTTCAAGTGGCCATAATAATAAAGAAATAAAATGGTGGCGAGCACAGCAAAACAGAGACAAAATGTATGCTTTAGTGATTCTGAGCAGCATGTGTACTATCCTAATAGTTCTGTTTTCCATAAAACTTTGATTTCTACATTTGCATGAAACTACAATTGAAGACTTACCATCTGTTACAGGCAGTTCCCATTTTTAAAGAGTGGTTGAAGATTATTTGCAGTTGTCTTACATATTTCTTTAGTTTATATCCCAAGATTTAAACTCTTAAATGGTCACTGTCATTATGAAGGTTTCAGAAATACTGCAGTAAAACATAGAAATGTATATAAACCACTAATGAGTTAATTACTAATTAATTCAATTAATTGAATGCCAGTTGTATATGACTTTTAAGCAACAGGTATATTTCTCTGTACCACTGCTGTCTTCAGAATAGATGACAGGTTAGAAGATGTTTCCAAGTTACTTCTTGAATCTTTCCATGTATTATTTTTTCCCAATGGGAAGATATGTAGAGATGACCACCGCTATGGGAATCAGATTTCAGTTGAGTCTATCAAAATTGAGAGGTAAAAGTGAAATTAAGAAAATAGCAAAACCTGGAGCTAGTTGCATCTGTCACTTTGAACTGACTTTTGGGGGGTTGGGGAGAAAGGAGAGGATGAAAAGCCCTGAGGATCTTTGTGAGGAGGGTCTGTGAGAAAGTCTTAGGAGAAGAATCTGAAGATTGTTACTAAGCCTTGGCTTCTATTAGCCCCCTGCTGCTGTTCTTCATCAAGTTATTTTAATGGCTTTCAAAGCAAGTGAGTGGAAAATGGTTTCTCTGGAACTTTAAGGAGACTGAACTGAAAACTGTCATTGCTTTATAAGTAAAACACATCAAAGATTGATGGAAGAATTGCTTGTTAAACACATTGTAGATTTTAATTAAAAAAATGGGAGATATCATAAAAGAGACATCAGATCATCATAACTACCTAAAGGTGAAAGTTTAATGGCTTGTCATCTGCTCAGGAACCTGTGTTAAGTATCTCTTTCATCGCTTTTGTGACCCTCTGTGTGTGTGCATGTCTGCAAGATATTTTTTTTTCCAAGAGGTTTTTTTTCCCTAATGTACAGAGGGAAATGTACACAAGCATAAAAATGGAGGTGGTGGTTACTGTGCTTTTACATTTTGTTTCCCCTGTATTTAGGGATGCCGCCTTCTGGTATTTTTAACTACCTAGTGCTTCAAATTCTTATGTATCTCTGAAATAGTTAGTTATTTTTCTTTGTGTTGCAATGTGTAAGATATGTTGTGTATTTTCAGTGTGTGCAAAGTGCATTTGTGTATCAGGTAGTAATTGCATGAGTGTTTCTTCTGGAACCTTGTCTTCTCACTTTCCTCTCTTCACCTTCGTGTCCCTCTACAGTCCTCTCAGACAGTAAATAGTTTTTAGACTTGTGTAGTAGATCTAATTTAAAAAAAAAAAAAAAAAGTTAAAAAAAAGTGTGCATAGAAAATATTTCCACTGAGACTTTGAGCTTCATTCTTTTAAGCCAAATCCTTGTTCTGCTATGTCGTGCTGCATATGATCAAAGTGCATAGTTAGTAAGTAGATACAAACAGTTGTTTTAAAAGACTAGAAGAATTCCTGAGCAAGCTGCTGAAGCACACCAGGCATTGTTCACTATACATCTTAAGATTTCAGAAATGTTCAATGTTGTAGTTTCAGTTTTAATTCACAAGTTCTTTCTGGTGTTAAACAGCTACATCTATGCATGAATCTTGACTCTAGACCTGATTCTTAATGTAAAAAGTTGATTTTCCCAAGAGCCTCATATACAATGACTGTAATTACTGGATTTTCTGCACTATATGCTTAGAAAAGTTATATAGCATTAAAAAGTATAACATTATTTGAGTGATTCTGTTAGATTTTCATGACATACAAGATCATTTAAATTGCGAGTACAATTATTTACTATGCAATCAACAACATAGAATTTGATAACGTGGTGTTATTATTTTAAGAGTTATTTTCAATGGTATTTGTCATTTTAGCTGATGTAATGGATGTAGTGGGGGTTTTTTGCTGCATAAAAGGGTTCTAGACTATAAATGGGTCTGGACTATGAAAGGCCAGACACTAAGATCCTTAGTGTGTATTTTTATAAACTTTTGAATTTCCAGCCTTACTGAATGCAGTGGTATTTTTCTTTCTCTCATTGGTGGGGCCAGGTCTTCACTTGCATTGTTACTACTTAATCCTAGTTTAGGCAAAGTCTAAAGCAATGTGTCTAACAAGATTTTTTTTGCTTAGAAAGTAAGGTGATTGGAGCTGCAGCATTTCATTGCTTTCTGACCAGAAATTACATGTTCTGACAAACTGAGCTGGACGTCAAGATGTGGGGAAAACAGGGGAAACCAGTAACTTTGTATATTGAGTATAACATTGTAAATATTATAAAAATTTATTTAGGATATGAACCGATATAGCTCTTGTATATATTCTTATCTTGAACTGCTGAAATAAACTTTCACTGTTGGCTTCATTCAGTTTTGGTTTGGCATACCTTTATTATTGTTTGGTCACTTCAGCTTCTTGAGCTTTTGAAGCAGCAGGATTAGAAGAAAAGTTGGCTATCAAGTCTTTTGGCAAATCTGTCTTAGAATTTCATGTGTATGTCTGCACTTAGCACTCTGCTTTCAGTGTTTTAACATTTCTGGCACTTTAAAATATTGGACATAGGTAGGCAGTTCCTGGCTGGCTTTGTCTGTAAGTCTTGTGTTGCTTTTTAGAGTGACATTTCCATAGCACTGCAGTTTGTACAGCCTAAAATTTGATCTGTAACTAGTCTGGTTCATACTGCTCAGAAAAGTTAAAGAATAATGTGAGGTTATTGGCCTCCTATTCAGTGAAACAAGTCAGTAATCATTAGTACAGAAATGACTACTGTGGTACTTTATGGGATAGTTCTGTCAAATTTGAAACCCAATTGTCTCCCTGATTGTTTCTGTAAACCATCCTTTTTTCTTGTTGAGGAGAGACCGTTGACCTGTCAATCCAGAGAGCCCTGTTTCTTTTTGTCTCGTTTCTTTCTCTTTGATCTGTCTAGGAGTTAAAACCTCTTGGCAGAGCTCTCGCCAAACTCACAAGAAGGTATGAGCCTCCCTAGAGCATTATGGTACGCTCCATAGAGAAGGATTAATTTGTAGAAGTAATGATATAAATGTCAAGATTTAAATGTAAGAATTATGTTGGGGGGAGTGGGAGAGTAGAGATTTAATCACACCCAGGGGCTGAAAAAAGCTAGTCAGGGAAACTACTTCACTAAATGGAAAAACTGTTGGAATATTTGCTTTTGAAGTATTTCTCAAAAAAAAACAGATGAATGCCAGTTGGCGTTGTGTCTTCCCTCCTCTCTGTCTGTACATTCTTCTGCAACCCTTACGGTAGAGCAGTGGCATGCCTTCTACTACTGCATTAAGTGGGATGACAAACCACACCTAACAGTTGTGCCTTGGGGAGAGGATGAAAGAGAAAAGCAGCTTTCTGCAGTGCTGTGTTTTGTATACTCTTTGGTCAAAAAAGTGTGTCTCACTCTTGCAAGGGAAGGTGCGTAATTGCCTGTAGTACTTGTGGAAGTTAGTTCTTCATTCTCAGACCAGCCCTGTTGAATCTGTGGAGTGAATTTGTGACCTTCATTATTTGATAAAGATTTTGGGCTCTTTGGTATATGCTCGGTTCATGTCATTGCATGCTCACGATAAAGTCTGTTGAAGGAGCCAACAGAAATGGCAATAAATAGTTTTAACATGCTCGCAGTATTCAGGACACATGCTAAAAATCCCAGGGCCTTGTCTATGAAAACACTTGTAGTAAGCAGTAACCTTGAGTTCCTATGAGACTTGGTGGAAAAAGCGTCCTTCCCTGCTCTTATTTCACCGTGGAGACACCGTGGTGCTGCATCTGGCTTTGTTCCCAACTTTGTTGAAACTTAAGTTCTCCCAAGTGCTGCATGCTAACCTTGGTCAATCTTGTTAATGGTGGTTCTTTGTTGATATGTACCAGATTGGTGTGTGATGCAAGATGTACAGTTCATTGAGCTGTATTGTTCCTACATTGAATTCTGCATCAGAAATATTTTATCCTTCATAAGTTATAAATAAATGAGCACATTTGTTTATTACTTTTAAATATCATACTTTTGTGATCCACGCTATTGCTTTACAGGTGCATTTGCAAAACCAAGTAACTTTGAAGTTATGCTTGATGGATAGTTTTCTCTGTTTTTTTTAAATCCAATTTTAATGGTACAAGAGTCTATACACAGACTTTTTCTTATCAGTGTTCTGCTTTGGGTGGCATAGTCGGTAGTTTTTGTTCCTGAAATTAGAACAGCATTCATCAACTGCTTATTTTTTGAATGCAACTATCTATCTAAAAATTGAGTGGTCCAGTACTGCAGTAGAAGAGGGATAGTGGTTGTTTTTTTTCTGCTGGCTCTTTGACAGCCAGAGAAGATTTTAATCAGACCCTGTATAAGTTGCAGTGGAATTTGTTAGAATGACTAAAGAGGTAATGAGAAATATTAGAGAATTGATGGTGGTGATTAGCATTTGGCTGAAATACCAGTGGCAACTTAAACTGTGGTTTTATGGTGTTGTCAGTGTTGTTTTCCTGAATGCCATAGCAAAATTAATGATGAAAGGACAGTTTCTTTCCTTCCTCTTTTGGATGAGGGTCATGACCTAGGGTAGAAAAGAAGAAGAAATTACACTTGTAGGCGTAGTGGTTTCCCTGGGACTGATGATTTTAAGATTCATTTTCTCCTTCTCCTTGCTAAACTTGTGTTTGCTTCTCTCCCTGCTGTGCCTGCAGAGATGAGGTGAGACGAGAGCTCTAAATCCTGGTGAAGTTCAAGGGATGAATGTCTGTCTGAGTCAGAGATTCTACTTGAGATTGTCTTCAGCAGTCCCAAATTCTTTGGGGTGCTGTACCAGTAAGTGGTCAGGGAAATCACGAGTTGTGGGAATGCGATTTGGACCAAAGCAGCACTTGTCCTGTATGTATTGTTTGGAGTCTACTTCCTAAGGGCTTGAAAGGGTATTTTAACTTGACTGATGAATGCAGAGGATGAGTATAGGAAAGAGTTCAAGAATATCAAGTGAGATTTCTCATCTGCTGTGGGGTCTTGGACTCGCAATGGGTACTTTATACTGAATCTCACTCTATCTTGAAATTAGCTGCTACAGACATAATTTATCTAGGTATGTTATGACGAGTGCAGAATTTTCCCCTGCCTGTCATTAAGTATCACTACTCTGAAATTTCACAGTCAGACCCTTTATCTCAGTAACTCTATGGTCAAAAGAAGCAGCTGCCAATGGGCCAGAAAAGATCAAAACAGGTTTCCTGTAATACATTTTTCATTCTTTTGGTCTCTTTAAAATTTTGCAACAAAGTTTATTTTTCTTATGGTTAGCTGTGTCTCAGTAAAATTTAGCAGTTTGGAAAATGTCTGTAGTGACTTAGGAGTGTAAGTGCCATTTTCCAAAGGAATTTGCAGGAATCGGTCTCACTGAATTTCACTAAGGCACCATCAGGTAGTAGAGCAGAAATAGTAGTTTTGTAATCTTAGGGCAAATATTGCAGTTTAAATCCTACCTCAGACTATGATATTATTCAGTAAACGTGTTTAGACATTATTTGTTCTGGCAGTTGCCTGAAATGACAGTCATTCAGAGTACAGTCTAAATTCAGATCTTCCATCTTTCCAGTGAGTGTCTTAAAAGTGAAGGTTATTGAATGCTACAAAGCGCTTTCTTAAGTCTCATCTTTTGGAGTTGTTCATGAATTATTATAAACTGGAGCAGGGATATGAAAACATGTCTTCTACTTCCCAGTTTTGTTTATTACTGAACTCCAAAGGCCATGTTTGTTTGTTTGTTTCTAACGCCATGAATATGTAACAATTTATACAAATAAGGAAAACTCCAGAAAAAGAAATAAAACATGGAACATCTAGGAGTTCTCAGCAGCTCTCTGGTTGAGGTATTTCCCTTGCTTTTAATCTGTCAACTGGAGCCAGCAGATGTGCCTCCTGGATCTATGTTTCTCAGCCTCTTAGTTGGTTCTGGGTGGTTCTTATTTTTCTTTTCCCTTGATGTTCACTGGATGTGTAATGTGTAGAATAAACTAAAAAAAAATAATAATTCCATGATCCTTTTCCATAGGGATGTGCTTTTCATGTTAGCATCACTTTTGCTTCTCCTCCTACAGAATTCAGAAGACAAAAATTACAATTTCTGGTCATGGTTTACTCAGGACAGTTGTCTCAATTGCTCCTAACTTTTAATCCTCTTCAAAGTTAAGAATATTAATCCCATTGAATGGCATCAAGTCTAGTATGCCCTTAATTATTTGGCAGATCAGAATTGTAGAATGTGAGACGTGCAATTACAGGTAGGGTTGTCCCCTCTCTTGTGTCACATACCTCTATGCGGCAGCAACGTGACTGGCAATGGAGAAGCTTTTTTTGTGCCGAGTCATTTTAGTCACTGGGTGACATCTGTAGTGTGGCCCAGTGTGTGGTTGCAGAAATGTTTGTACTGTTTGCATGCAGGAGATCATGCAGAAAGCAGGGAAGGAGAGGGTGATGCTATTTTGATGGAAGTGCTGATTTAGGTGAGATGAAGCAGAAAGTATTGCAAAAGAAATCTTAATGGTTTAAATTTCCTGAGGTTTTGTCCTCTTGATAGTAATTTTGCAAACAAATTGTTGTTGCAAATTGTGTGAGATTTTTTTTTTTTATTTAACAAGAACAGAAAAATATAGGAAAAAGATTACAAAAATGGCCTTTTCTCTGCAGGTTTTCAGCAAGTGTGGATATAAGTGGCTGTGTGAGATGTATAATGAATCTGTTTGAAAGTACAGAACTCATTTACAGAAAATTATTTTGCTGTCACATCAGTTGAATGCACAGTTTGCAAGTGATTTTTATCTCTGCTAAATAATTTTTCATTATTAAGAATATATTCCTTAATTATGTCCAGTTAGTGTCAGATTTCATCTGTCACTATAACTTTGTGGAAAAAGTAGTGTTAGTAATTTTGTAAATATGGAAACTGTGTGTTTCTTTAATCCCTGCAAAATAAGAAAGTGTGTCACAGACTTCAAAGGGAAAACATAGTTTAGTGAAAATGGGAAAATACATGCTGCAAAGTTCAATAATATGACAGGAATTTAAGTAAAAGAACAGTTAAATACTTGTTTAAAATTTTGTCATTTATATACAATAACACTGGAGTCTGAAAGCTCTACCTGTTAGCAATTGTTTCCTTTCAGCAGAATTGGAGTTAACTTAGCACTAGAAAAGCCCCATCTGTATCTCAACTTATAACCTTAAATTATATGGTGACCTGGCAGTAAAATGATGTGAGAAAAGTCATAAATTTGACCTTTGTGCATATCGTGTTTCTTAACGCGAGCACCGTATCCTTATTCTTTGAAGTACAGATTTCAGTGTGCTACTACATATTTGCCCTGGAATAAAGTGCGTTTGATATGTATGTATACGCAACTGTTCTTAATAATGATGTATATTAAAAACAGAAAAACAAGGCAAGAAAGGAGATTTGACTTAATTTAGTGTATTTATAGATGCTTAATTCTCATGTTTTATAAATTTCATTCAAAGGTAAGTGATCTTACTGATAGCTGAATGCCAAGCTAAACTGCAACAACTCCATTGTTGAAAAGTACACACAAAAAACAAACTGTGACCTGAAAAGTAAACTTCCAGAGGATTATATGAGAAAGTTTACTTACACATCAAGTATCTTAGTTGTAATTGTTCTGGCAGTTGATGTACATAAAATGAACAAAGTGGCTTGGCGTAGTATTGCATTAACAGTTGAATAAATTAATGCGCTCTCCATTGTTTATTTTACCTCCTAAAGTGTGAAAAAATTGCACCTTTGAACAGTAAACTCTATTGCTATAACCATCTGTTTGCAGTTTCATTACAAACTCCTACCAGAATAACCCTCACTTTGAAAAGAAAATTGATATGGGTTGTAAAAATTGCAGTCTATGACCTTAGGTTTTATGTCTCTTGAGGTATCACTGGTGTGGTCTCCACTGGTATACGTTATGATTTCTTCAAGAAGTACCTTTATGTCTTCCAGCTAATTTCAGATAAGAAGTCAAGTCCATGCCTCAAAGAGTTTCCTGTTATATGGAGCTCACAGCTCTGTCTCTTGTCCAAGATCCTCATACATAAAATGGGTGTCATTGAAGACTGCAGCAACTTTGCCCTGCCCTGCCCAGAACTGCTGTGACAGCTAGAGCTGGCATGTTCTTTAGTGGATAGTGTATGATTTGTCCCTGTGAACTTTGCTAGCTTCGTCTTACTTCTGCAATTGTTAATATTGTCAATTAAAGCCAATTAGCAGCAGTAGTGCTGCAGATAGGATGTTCATTTTTAATGTTGAAAAGTCATTGGTTTGTGTATTTTTGGATGCAGATTCCATAAAGGCACTAAAACCAGTTATTTCTAACTGAAATATATAAATATGGATAAGTTAAAAAATGTAAAATGCCATTATTTGTAATCATGATGCTTTTAAAAATAAACATTCTGGATAGTTTAGTAATGAAATCTTACAAGCTTTGTTTAAAAAACAAACACTCCCCCCCCCTTCCTCTTGAGCTTAAACAGTGGCTTGTTTAAAAAACAGTAAAATTCCATAACAGTTAGACTCTTTTGAAGTAGTTCTTCAACATCAGCAAGTAATTCTGTAAATTGCTTTTGAAGATGAGGCTTCATTTACTCCAGTGTGTGCAGTCTGATGGAGTGGATTAGTGGGTGTGGACTGAAATTGTAATTTAGGCTTTTTTGTGTGCATGTGTCTTTCTCTAGAATACTCCTTGTGAGATACATCTCTGTCTGCCTGGAGTAATTTTGAATAGACCGAGGCTGTTCTGTTTAACAGTCATTGGTGAAATCTTGGTGTATATATATAATGGCATTATGTTCATGTTAACTACTAAAAATCCATTTTTTCATCAGGTTTTTTTATAGAGCACTCTTTGTTTTTATCAGGTGAGTTCCCAGAACCAGCTTGCTGTGTGGTTACACAAATGCCAACACTGGGGTAGGGGTAGAGCAGAGATGTGCAGCTGGCGTAGAAAAAGGGGCAGCCTGGGTTTTGATTGACTTACACTGTTACAGGACTGCACCCTAGGACTGAGTTTAATAGTAACACTTGGCATTTAAATTAGTAGTTGTGTAACATGATAGCCAAGCATAAGACAGTTCAGTAATAGTGATTTATACATTCAAAAGGAAAAAAAGCACTCAACTAATGCAAATTAGAATGATTTTATTGATTTATTATTTTTTTTAATTGAGTTGCTTGGTTTTATGCCAGCTGAAAGCATTTCCTTTCATTTTGAAAGATATGTAGTACTTTCTATGAAATCTGTAGTTATATAAAAAGAAGACAGCTTTCTCCCTGCTTATCACAAATCAAACCTTTAAAGTAGACAACCTGTGCTAAGTCATTATTTCAGACAGATTTCATCTGCAAAATAGTCTGTTCAGGACAGGATTTTTCTTTTAGATGAAAAAGTTGAGTATTAATTGTCCTTGAATTTTTGACTGTTCCTTTGCACTGTTTTTTTTTGTGGATGAAGAAGATTTTTAGATACAGCATGGCAGCTCTCTAGCTTCTGTAAACAAAAAACCACCCCACTAACTTATTCATCCAATAAAAATATTCAACAGGAAGCAACGAAATTTTTGAAGTGTATGGAACAGATATTTTTTTTTCTTCTTATTTGGAAAATTTCACAAGTCCAAACTTACTTTAGCTGTTTTTCTCTGATTTCCGTTCCTCATACAGGTTTCACGGTATCATGTTGACTACTAACGCTTTAATTCTTTCAAGAAATCCCAAGCTATGGATTTTTGGGGGTCAAAGGTGGTGGTTTATTTATTTCTTTATTTACATCATTTTTTCATATGGCATAGTGTTGAAAATACTATGAAAATTATTCAGACAGTGCAAGTCACTAACTATGATAGGAAAGTGAATATCAAGATGTATTCAGTCTGGAGTTTGGCCTGGAAGTACAGTTTCTGTAGGCACATCATTGTGGACACTGGAAACATTATGTATTGATTACATATAACAAAGAGTTATAGCAGAAATGAATCAGCTGGCAAGAAATGGTTTATATTAGATTATAAATCTTTGTATGTTTCCACTGAAAACTGCTACAGATGTGACATCAAATTCTGTTAAGCTGAAAAAAGAACTGTCTCAAGGAAATGTCAACTGATTAGAGCACTTCTGTAGAGGGAGGAGAAAGGAACTGAACAGTTCATTTACAGAGGGATGAGGGCTTAACTTTTAGCATCCAGTATCTCCTGTCTTGCTGGGTTTACCACAGGGTGAGTCCACCCTGTTTAGCTCAGAACTGTGACTCAAGGAGCAGCAGCAGCTAATGCACATCTTTGGGGTGTAGTTTTACACGTTTTTAAAGAAAAAAAAAAAATACCCTCATACCTTAAACTTCTGAGAACAGAAAAAAGCAAAATCTTATTATCCTCTAGGGAGTTTTACTGCTTTGTTACATGTAAATCATTAAACAGGGACCTCACACTTGCTTGGCTTTGCTGACTGGTTTGAGACCGTTATTTGCCAATTAATTCTCTTATCTCTTTTTCTTTACCTATAGTGTAATTATTTTATTGGATGAAGAATGGTCGTAATCCCTTTGTATTAAAGACATTAACTGCTTTTGTGTCTTAGAGTGTAGATGGAGCAGTGTGGACAGAGTTATTTTTATGTTATAATTGCTTCAACTTCTGGAGTTGGATTTTTTCACAAACATGAAACATTTCCTTCTTGGATGACTGCTTTAAACCCACTCCAACTGGTAGAGGCTAGGGGATCATGACTGTTGTTTGCCATTTTAACTCTCATAACTTGTGCATGTAGCTTATCTATACCATAATGTATTTGTCTTTTTTCCTTAACTGCCTGTGTTTGTTTACAGCAACTTTTGTCTGGGCTCTAACTGAATTGTAAGATCATTGAACAGGAACTGTTCCCACTACATATGTTTAGTGCCTATCACAATGGGTCGCCAAACATCGTGTTGTCTCTCCTGTAATGTAAACAGTAAGAAGTTAATCATTGTCACGGACAGATTTTTTTTCTCTTTTAGTGGCATATGTGAAGTTAGTTTACTTAGTTTGAACATTTTAAGTGATCTGCATGCGTGGCCTGTTAACAGTCTTCTCAAAAATCTGTAATATGAGGTATGAACCCTTTTTACTGAGGTGGTT
The DNA here is from genome assembly GCA_028020825.1 of Podargus strigoides. Taxonomy (NCBI): domain Eukaryota; kingdom Metazoa; phylum Chordata; class Aves; order Caprimulgiformes; family Podargidae; genus Podargus; species Podargus strigoides. The sequence goes on along the minus strand of CM051624.1, from coordinate 6,342,683 downwards.
TTGGTGTGACTTTACAGTTTTTGACAACTTTGACTTTGTCTGTTCAAGCAGAAGTTTTATACATAAAAGAAGCAAGGCAAACTTCTCTGTGCAGCTGCTAGGCTTTAGCATTGGTTCCTTGAAAGGAGACAGTTCAGTGCCCAGATAACCCTTAGCCTTTCTCCTCAGGTAGTCAGTTATGATGTAGTGTTTCTATATAGTGAGAAATAGTAATTGCTGTACATTCACCGTCTCCATGTCATTCATGATTTTACAGACTTCTGCCATGTCAGCCCTTAGTGTGATACTGTACCTGGGTTGCCTTTAGCTGCATAGCACAGACTGCTGCATCACTATCCCTTTCTTTTCCTCATCACCAAACTCAGTAGCATTGGAAAGGTGCAGGTCATCTTGTTTATAACTGGGGCACCACAGCTCTAATTCACTTCCATTATTTATAAACTGATCCTTTTCTTTGGGAGGGTCCTTGGAGATGGTCCTTGAGGAAAGGCCATATCTGTCTCTCTAAAACTGTGTTTAAGTACTTATTCCCTCCACTTGAAAAAGCTGCAGCTACAGAGGAATTGTTGTGAGTCCCAGTGGAGCTGTACACAACAATGAAGAAGACCACAGCCAAACTGAGGAGGGTTTGGTTCTGAGGGTTCGTTGGGGGTTTCTGAAGGCCCAGGATGGTATTGGTGTAACACTGAACTGAGTATTGGTATGTGTGGAGACACATTTGCCTGATGTATGAGCTGATTCCAGAGCTTCTCAGGTGGCAACCATGTGTGGGTGCTGCCCTCAGGGAAAAAAGGGAGGAAGGCACTCAAGCTGCCCCAAATTAACAGTTACAGGGAAACTCCCAGGTGACTTGTTTCAGAGCATGTCCAGGGTCTGTCACATGTGGAGCACACCCAGTATCAGTGAATATTCCTTCCTACATTGTTAGCATATCATGTCCTTTTTATCTTCATTATTGGCTAGCCTGGGCTAAGTCTTAGGTGAGTTTCTCTAGTAAGCAAAAGTTATGCTTTACGTAGGTATCCTGACAGCAATTTCACCCTGTTCATACATCATATTGCCTGAGGTAGTGGAGGAAACCAGAGGACAGCGATATCCCTGATGCAGTGATTCTTCTGACATTTTAGCCAGAGATAGAGGGAGTGTGTAAGACAGACGGTATAACACAGACAGTGTGAACAGGCTCTTGTCTGTAATTATGGCAATGAGCAGGTGCAGGAAGAGTGTTAGGAAAATGATTTCAAGGATGGAAGGAGGACTGAATATGTAGAGATCAAGTATGGGTGGCATCATAAACAGCTCTCTGCTGTTAGGAGTCACATCTGCTGAACTTGCATCCACTGTCAACACTTGTCTAGCAGAGAGGTCTTTGCAGTGCATGGTTGTCCTGGAATCACACGAACCAAAGGGATCGAGTTCTCCGTGTGCAGACTGTCAGGCTGGTAGCATACTGTTAGAATTCTAAGTTGTCAATGGGGGATTGGACTAGATGATCTTTTGAGGTCCCTTCCAATCCCTAACATTCTGTGATTCTGTAATGTCATTATCAAGGCAGTCTTCTAGACAAGATGAGCAGGACTTGTGGCATGCTATTGCACACTGAAATAGTATAGAAATGGCTATTTGTGCTTGCTTTTTGGGATGGGGGGAGGACCTCATTTAATTTGGATGCCTCTTTGAGGGATCATCTTTTGACACCCTTCAGCTGCCTTTCATCAAAGGCTTGGAATAGTATTCTGGGGAAGCATTGCTGTATGCTTCCTCTATTCTTAATTTTTCCTTTCGCTGTTAGAGACAGGATACTAGGCAAGGTGGGCATCTCATCTGCCCAGATACGGCTTGCTTACGCAATTTGTGCTTATGTAAGTAATCTGGCTTCTGTGTAATATGAAACGAAGTTGTCTCACATGCTGCCTCTTCTGGAATACAGCTTTATTAACTTACACATACTATATGCACTAGTTCAGCATTGCAACATCGCAGAACCTGATCACTGAGCACAGAGCTAGGGTGTGATTACTTTGTGATTAAAGATTTACCAAATCAACTATGTGTTATACAAGGTAGTTGCGATACCAGAATTGCTGGTCCAAACAGATAAAAACTAATAAAAAAATACTTTTGACATATTTGTCTTTATAAAACATCACAGGACACATTTCCTATTTGAAGAATAATCTTTTAAGTCCTTCTCAAATTTAATAATACACTCCTTTATCCCTCCTGTCATCAGTTTTTAGATCTCCCAGCGATCAGTTATACTTCTCTCACTTCATTGAGAGATACTTTGACTGTTCCTTATTAGACATTGGAAAATGTACTATTTTGTAATAATGCATATATATGTTTAGTAAAATGAGGAGCGTTAAGGGTTTGCGAGAGCTTTTGTATTTCACAAAGATACTTCTCTTTATTGGAAGTGATATTGACCATTGATACCTTTAATTCTTTCCAACTATCTGTAACTGTGATGACAGGAGAGCATTGTCAAGGGCCAGGATATATGGAATGGAACAGTTTAACAAGTAATCATGGCTACTTGGCTTTTAAAAGCATGAATCTTGATCAGTTTCAGCAGTTAATATTTTTGTCTTAAAGATAGAGATATTACATACAGCTTGATATAGTTGGTTAGAAACTGGTTAGAATTAATGTTCTGTAAAGTATGTAAAGCAGCATAAGAACCATTGGTAACTGTTTACATGCTATTAATAATTAGCAACCTTCATACTAGTCTGTTAGGAAAGAACCACGCATTGGGTACAATAGAAACTCAACTCCATACGGTTGGGTTCAAATTACATTTGGCTTGGACAATAGGGCATGAATGGGGCTCATTTGAGTTTCTGCCACTGTAAACAATGAGATACTGGAATGTTTCATTTGTTTATTGATTTATTTATTTGCACAGGTACAGGTTGATCATATGAAATATTTTTTTATTCGAATATAGGCAGAAAATAGCTTAACAAACATTGTTCACTCAGTGTATATGATGATAACCAATACCTTGAATGAACAGACTCAAATTAATTTAGCCTGTGGCTAGTTTTGAATTTGGGTCTTAAACTAATCAAATCATGTTCTAGAGAAAGTGGTTTTTGTGCTGTCCAGCCACATAGAAAATAGAAAATACAGTTTTTATTTTCTGATTATTTAATTCTAGGTACTACTTCTTTTACTTTCTGTTAAAAATGATGTGCATGTCTGTGAGGTAGATTCTGTTAATGCTAATGGGGCTCATCCTTGAGAAGAGGTCATTCAGATCTGATGGATCCCATCTGGATGAGGATCATTCTCTAGGGTGTAATTTTCCTCAGCCATTTGAAACCTTTTCCTAAGTGCTCCAAAGCAATCAGGTTCTATAATTTGCAAAATGATGGCAGGGAGAAAGAGCCAGGAAGACTGTTGGTGGGATCATACGTTAGGAAGTGGTATCACAGGACTAATAGTCTAAAATAATGCAAGGAGAGCCTTGATTCAGGTGTTTTTGTCTTTTCCACCAGCTGGACACCTGCATTTCTCCCAAGTGGGCACTACAAAGGGAGAATGGATGATGGTAGCACAACTCACTGTTTGGGACAGGGGAAGGTTGAAACTGGAGTATCAATATGAAGGTACATGCAGAAGACATTATCGTTGGTCCACAGTTTCCCAACTCAATGTCAAGTAGAAAATTGCACAGCAATCTTCAAGGAAGAGGAAATCCCACAAATACATGTACTACAGGTAGAAAAAGGATTGAGAGGACCTTACACATTTAATACCTCTAATTATCTTACCACATACATAGCCTATGCTATTAAGTGCAGGTGTTGCAACTATGTGTTGTGTCATAGACCTTTCAAAGTTGTTCCTCTATCTCTCACCAGGTGGAACGGATTGGATATACACTCAGCTTGATAAACAACGGCTTTAAATATTTCAGTTCACACTGAGAATTTGCTGTCTTTATTTCATTTTCAACATGGTATTGCAGTTAAACAATGACAGGGCTTCTCTTCTAATGCACACATTTGATTCCTGTCAATGCTAACAGAAGGTATGCGCAGACACCAATGGAAGAGTATACTAGGGTTTCTCTTGAGGTGAACAACTGTTTATAATTAGAGTTGTGGGAATGAAGGAAAACCCAGCTAGCAAGCAAACAGTCACTCTTCCAAAAAGCTTGGTAAACTCATAAAGCTCAGGAGCTTAATCTCTGAACCAGAGTGCTTGTTATCTAATCCCCACCAGCTGTTGTGTACTTGGTAGCCATGACATCTGTAATAGAGCTGAAGGGCCTGTCTATATTGGTTGGCACCTTTACCCACCAACTGAACTTGATTCTTCTTTCATTGCTCACATTTACCTGCTTTAAATCATTAACCAGTTGCTCAGGGTTTGATCATCCATTTAACCATACTTTATAATAGAGAGCTTGTACTACTTTTCACATTAAGCATATTTTAGGTGTATAGGTTTTCAGCAGGTCTGGGGTTTGCCTTGCTAATAAGAGAAAGGTATCAACAAAAAGAATTTCTTCTGGTTGCAGACTTAAAACTGACCTGGGAGTGAAATCTCTTGCGTAGTATTTCAGCTGAAAAATACCTTCAGACTTCTATTAAGCACAGTAAAGAATTACATACCTGTGTCTGTTAACTGGTGTGTATGAATTGATATAAGTGATTATATAAGATAGAATATAAATGTAAGCAAGTGTGTACATGTTCATTATAACTGTGGAAGGATGCATCTTTTCAGGACTGGTTTCAGCTGTGTTGTAATGGGTGTGTCATTCTTTTAAGATAGCAGAGGACACAAATTGGCCTAACTTGAGAAAAGAATCTATTTTAAGTCTCCCATCCTTGGGTGAGTGCTGTGACTTCAAGTCTGCTGTTTGACAGTATCCTCATCACTGCAGGCAGCGTAGAGTAACAGCTGTTGGGCCTTGTAAGGGGTTAGAGGGAAGGATGTCTTGTTCCTGGATCCCAAATTAGTTTAGTTAGGAGGTCATTGCTGAGCTTACTCTTGCCAAAGCTGGGCCTGAAGACTACCACAGTCTTAAGTTAGCTGTCAGCATAACATTGTGAATCAAAGATTTTGAACTGTCCTAAGACAGTTCTCAGCATCTGTAATACTTACAGTCAAAATCTAGAATAATGGTCTCATGAATAACAGCTATACCAAGTCTTCAATGAAATGCCTGTTAAAATTTTGTTAAATTTCATTATAGTCAGTTTTTACTTGAAATTAATTTTACTGATGGATTTCTTTCTTTTTTTTTTTACCCCCAGAATGGCACTAAGAAGTTCTGGGATTTTATGAGGACACATGACAGGTAACAGATGGAATCATATTATTTCCTTTTTTCTTTATGCTGTTTTTTATACTGTATTCTCTTCCTTTGGTCAAATCTTGATGTGGAGTCACTTCTTTTTCCTCCAGCTTCCTCAATTCTCACTTCTTGTGTGATACTTGCAGCTAGTTCTCTACTATTTTAGATAGAATTAGCAGAAATTTTAAAATTTCCTCATGGTTTAGTATGTTTTCCATAAGTTTAGTCTGTGCTTGACTTTTGAAATATTAGTTTTGGCACATGATGTATTGTACATTTTAATGATTACATAGAAGGTGGAACTGAAAGTTTGGATTATATGAAATCTTTTTTGAGTGTGCATATATCAGCTGAAGGAAGGACTCTGCCCTCCATACTTGACCCTGTTAATTGTGCTGTTAAATGGTTTAGTCCCAGGTTTGTGACCATACTCTCACCTGTGAATATACAATCCCAGGAACTGTTCTGATAAAAGGACTGTTAAAAAACAATTTAAAGTTATGGTCATACTTTGGTTTGATTTCCCACCCCCCCCACGCCCCTCCCCCCCACCCCGGGCACTTACTTGGAATAAGGTGGAGATTCTGGTTTATGTTTGAGTAAATCCTAGTATTATGCTAATTTTTATATTTTAATCCTCTTTATCACTGCTATATAAGGATGTTATAGACAAAGCCTAATTCAAGTAACTTTATAAATGCCTGAAACCTTTCAGGCCGTCCATTCTGTACACCAAAACCCTCTGCTAAGCACACGGGAAGAAATGGACGACCAGCAACTTTGTTCCATCTTTAAATTGTATTTTTCCTCTCAGGGAAGAAAAGCAGTTAACTCTTGACCTCAAAGATCAGTTTGTGCAAAATTATAACAAATAGGATATACATGAAACAGACCCAGTCTCAGAGTTATTAAATACTAAATAATTCATATGTCTTTTTAAAGGTATAAATATTTAATCTAGCCACTGAAAATTCAGGTACTAGGAGATAAAAATAAAAAGCAAAGGTAACAACGTTTCCTTAGAAAAAGCTTTTCTAAATCTATTAAATGTAAAAAATATAGCAAAACACTAAGGGCAAAAGAAACAGTGACTTAAAACTAGATCCATCTTGAGAGATATATTCTTCTTGTGTGTGAAATAAGCAGGTAAAATCAATTGTATTTTTAGAAATTCCCTGTTGGAACCCTTTGAATCCTTACAGTGAGTCTTTTTGTGTGTAGGTACTTGGGACTGACATAAAGTCATAGCAACACTTCTTATCAATATAAAGATGATGAGGGTAAAAGTTTCAGGAAGACTGGGAAGATATTAGATAGATTAAAAATGCCTGTACTGCTTAAGAATGAGGACAGAAAAGGGAGTGATATTTTGATACTGAACTTCACACTTGCTTTTGGAATTTGCCTGGAAGACAGTTCTGTCTTTGCACTTTGTCTGTCCATATGGGCTTGTGCTTGGATTTATGATTGCAGATACAAAGGCTGAAATGATAATTGATTGCTGGAAATTTAATATATGCCATCTACTTTCAAGCAAGTGAATCCAGCCTCAAGTCACAGCGCTGAGAACATGACTTCCAGATGAATAATTTGTTATTTTTTATTTTTGTTCAAATTTTAGATTATCTCTCTGTGATAATGTGTGAATATATGCAACTAGCTGAGTGGTGTAAATATTAAAGGATCAGTTTTCCATGAACTTCTTGAGAACAATATTTCTGAAGGACTTTTGTGGACATTTTTAAAATACTTGAGAACATAACTGTATGAAAAGGCTATGGCCACATGTCATGCCAGTCATCTCTGGTCACATAACATTTGTTAGCTTCAGATGTACAACAGCTGCCATCCTATCTTATTAGTGACTACTGTTGAACTGTAAAATGTCTAGTGCTCTTTCACAAGTAAATTCAATGCAACTTCTGACATCAAAGGTAATAATGTGAACTTTCTGTATAGGAAATCCATGGTTTTACATAAATTCTATTTGTGAATATGATGCCAATTATTAACAGATAAATTAGTCAGGTTTAAAATTCCTTACAATGCATTGAAGCCCTACGTTTTACTGTATTTCAATAGGATAGCTGTGATGCTAGTTATATGGAAAAGACACGTTGTCTAGTTGCTTGAGATTATAGAGGACTTCATATTTAGAATCATAGAATGGTTTGGGTTGGAAGGGACCTCAAAGACCATCTTGTTTCAACCCCCTTGCCATGGGCAGGGACACCTCCCACTAGACCAGGTTGCTCAAAGCCCTGTCCAACCTGGCCTTAAACACTTCCAGGGAGGGGGCACTTAGAGGTTCATTACTCTCAATGAAGGATCAAATTTTGATGAAGAGAAGGGGTTTCCAGGATCCATGTCCTATTGGTCAGGATTTCCTAGTGGGTATGTCTTCAGGAAGATTGTAGGTGTTTCCCATAATTAAGATCCCTTTTCTATAATCCTTTGAAAGAGTATTCAAAACTTATTTTACTTCTGAAAATGCAGTAGCACTGTTAAATGCCCCAAGTTTTTTAATAAGGCTGTTTTCCTAACCTGAACATACACATTTGAATCCCAGATCTATAAAGTACACATACCTGTATATAATATATTTATGTATAATTGATATGTATAATGAATGCAATGATGCTGAATAAAAAGAATACTGTGCTAATCACATAAAACTACACATTGACCCTAACTCGTGTCTTTATCTGTCGCCCTCTTTCAGCAACACAAGTAAGCGTGTGCTTAAGACTGACTTCCTTGTTGTATGATGATGAACTGAGGTTGTGTGTTGGCTTCCTATGGGACCCCAGTGTTCTTTCTCATTTCAGATGAGGTCAACATAAGCCAATATTCAATAGATTTTTATCAGAATATAGACTTGATACAGGAAAATATTTAGCATGAGAGATGGAGTTATTTTTGTATAAATTTATCCTTTCCAACTGTTCAGATGAACAGCTGATTGAATAATATAAAGACAAAAAAATGAGGATTGAGGTAGTAATTTAATTTGCCTTAAGTGTGGGTCACCTCCCTTTAACATCTCACAATATATTGCAGTGGGACATACACAGGCTGGAATGACACTAGCATGAGCTGAAATAGTGGATTTTTTTATTATTCTATCCCCCCCCGCCCTGTTCTTTTTCTCCTTAGTTATTGTAGATCTGGGCTTGAGTATACAGAGTGTGGCTCCTGAGCTTTCTTAAAATCAAGATTGTTCAGAACTAGGGTATCAGTCCTGGAGTCAGCTCTGCTTTACTCAGTTTATAATTTCTACCGAACATGTAATTGCTTGCTCTCAATCCCTCAATGCCAGTTAAAGAAGAAAAACAAAAAACCAAAACCCCAAACTTTTTGTGAAATTATTACTGATCACACAATAAACTATTACCAAGGCAAACCTTCAAAGCTGTGCTCACAGAAGTCAACTGAGTGTCAGTATAGACAAATGAAACGGCATTTCTTGCCATATTTGGGTTTAAATTCTAAAAGAAAGAAGACCCAGGACACAAAGACATACCCACGGAGAGTAGTTAAGTCTGGAATGCTTTGCCCAGAGAGTCTGAGAAACCTCCATCCTTAGAGAAATTCAAACCTTGACTGGACAAGGCTTGAGGAAATCAGACCTAACTTAGAAGTTAGCCTGATTTTGAGCAGGAGGTTGGATCAGATGATTGCCAAAAATCTCTTACAACCTAAAGGTATATATGATTTTATAAGTAGATTAAATACCTCCTGAATGTTACAGTTCCCATCTGACAACTGTCAAAAATTTGTAAACTTGTTGAGAAACCGATGAGCCATTTTTCTATTGGAAAATAATGGGTATACTATTGTTCTTGTCCTGTGGAGTTACATTTAAGTTAATTTTTCTTTGAAACATGCAAATGAGCATTATCAGAGCTCATTGCAAGGTTTTGTTGCATCATTAGAAACACTAGTGAAGATTACTAAAAATGAATGACTAAAAAGAAAATCCTTGATTACCTCTTTTCAATTGTAATTATCTAGCAAGTTTATTGAGGTGATGCTTGTCGATGTTAGATAGTTCTGGCCTGTTGTCTTAGACAGTGACACACAGAAAAAGATGCTTTCTGCAGTTATTTTATGCACTGTTTGCTTTTCTAATTAAGTTTACTTTTCCTCTGAATACTCAGCTGATGTGTTTGCTCATTAGTAAACGTATGCTTGTGAAAATCAAGTGGGATTTGCAGGGGAAAGAGTTGTTAATATTTTATTTTTGAGGTCACTGCTTTTAAAAATAAAAAACCTGATCTGGAGGACATTTTCCTGTTACAAATTTGTGGTCATTTTCTGTCAGAAATAGAAACGTGCCAAATATTACAAAGTAATCATCATTGCCTGTAACAAAAAATTATTCCTTAAAAGCAGACTCACGTTCCAGTTATATTCTCCCTGATCCTAATTTTGCTATATTTAGTACGTTAAGAGCCTGAAATGTAATACTTAAGTTTTACATTCATCTACTTTATAAAGCAATAGACCAAGTTCGTTTCAGGTTTCAGCAACTCCCCTTAAACAGATTCAAGGCTTTTAAAAAACATAATTTGAGAACAGATGAAGGTCAGTGTACAGTCATGTGCTTGCTTTTGTGCTTTGAGTAATAACGTTTGAGAACAGGAACATAACCATACCTTTTGCTAGTTGACAAATAGAAGGACAGCTTTCAAATTGCATTGTGAACGGATATAAAGCAAAATTATGACTATTTCTCTACTTAAAAGTATGAAAAAATCACTGTAAACTACACTATTTGAAAAAAAAAAATAGGAGACTGAATTGCATGCAAGATTGTTATTGTGAGTTCCTCTTAACCCTGAAAATATCATGTGACAAGGAAAAGGCATTAGAACCAAAAACCTTACAATGCTGCATGTGCATGGTACCCTTGTTATGCTATGCTGTGTTTTTAACTACAAAACCATGCCACTGTGACTCAGTAATAGTGCCTGACTCAAAAGTTCTTAATGGAAAAACCTTTAAGTATTTTCTTATCTCTCTAAAAGGTGGATTGGCTTCTTTTATGTAAAGAGATAAATTTATTTCACATTGAAAACAAATTAATTCCTAATTTAATTTAGCTGTTTGCTCAGAAAAGAGGCTTTTTACTTTCTCTATTACTAAGAAAACTGAAAAGTCTCGTTTTCCATCAGGAGGGAGTTTGCAGGCTGAAGGGAGCAAAGGCAATCTGCACCTTGAAGTGTTGTCTACTTCAGGTACCAGCGCTGGGCATAAACAGAAAGAAGTTCTCGAGGCAACTTAAAAATGAACATAACTGAGAGTGAGAAGATAAATATACTCCAACTGGTCACTGTGCTCTGAAGTTACCTGGCACCTGCATGCCGCTGAAATCAGGGCACATGGCTGCACAGGGGGAAACAAGGAATGCTGCCACCACTGAACAGCTGTGCTGGGAGCCTGCTGCATCCCCAGCCCTGGCCGTGAGAGCTGGCCAGGTGATGGGTGGCTAGAGCCAGGCAAGTGGCCTGGAGGAGCTGGAGTTGCTATTCTGGCCCAGTGGCTGCAGCAGGCAGCTATGGAGACAGGGTGGAAGTCATGTGCCCTGACCACATTATAGGAGTGGATTAAATTCCTTCTCCTATTTCATATGCCAGATCATTTGGGCTTTATGGAAACTTAATCCTCTATGTATTTTTCTGGTTTATGTCCTAGTGTATTATAAGACACCACGAAATTTAACTCAGATGCTTCCTTTGTGCAAGAATTATCACAGGAGCTTTAAAATGGGTAAAATACAGCTTTTTAATGTCTTTACAGGTAAAAAAAATATCTTCCTTGGGTGGCATGTGCCCTTTATGTGCTCTGATGTGCTGTTGTGCTATATACTTTGTCTGTCTTTGTAATGTCTCCTCTAGGGTATCAATGATGTGGAATTTTCTTGATTATCTTCAAAGATAGTGCAGAAGATAATGCAGTGTTTAAAATAAACTGGATGTAGTTCAACAAACAACAAAAATGATGAAGAGTTTAGGGAAATAATAGCTGAGAGAAGGTAATGATGGCTGGGCATGTTCATGCAAAGGATAACACAACTGAAGAGAAAAATTACTACTTATCACAAAAATATAAAGGAATGTTGTAAAGCAAGCCGGAATCACTTAATTTCATCAGGAATCAATGACAGAACAAGGAATGGTGTCTCATCTGGAAAGTATTTTTTAAATTAAACACTAAGAAACTGTTTTTTTTCCAATAGGCAATAAGACAATGCAGGAAGGCATGTTTTTTAATCACTGTCATTGAAAACACCCAGGTCTAGACTTGAAATCTGTCTATCAAGGATGCTATCAGGATAATGATATTTTTCCTGCTATTAGAAGGAAAAAATGTAGTAGCCTATTAGTTTCCTTCAACCCAAGTAATTACATGATTTGTTTGTATATGATATTTGCAACTAAAATGCACTTAATGCTTGTGTTTTTTTGCTTTTCATTTTTGGGTTGGGTCTTTTTTTTTTTTTTTTTTTTTAGCAAAGACTTGACAGATTCTCTGCTTATGTGCCAGGAATTCTGCAGGCATATTTACTGTCTTTTAAGATGTCTTATTGTGTTGTTACCTTAGGATCTGATCTAAATAAAATCATAGCAACGAGGCAAAAATAAATGTATTTGATGCTGTAAAGTTATCAAAGAAAAACACAAAATCAAAAGCCGAATTTTCAGATTCTCATTTCACCTTTTTAAGTATGTGATATAAAGCACCATATAGGATATAAACTCTTTTCTGCTGTATCACTGAAATAGGGTAAAATAGCAATAAAATATTTGAGGGCATTGTTTCATTGGGAAGTTAAATATCTGCCTAATTTGAAGGACAGAATCCATAAAAATTCTTAAAACTAAGCAGATATACAAGACTTTTGGCTGTTTACTTATAATTTTTTAAATGTTTCTGGCAGCCAGATTAGAGCATCTCATTTTTACAACATTAGGGATTTAACTTCTTAGTATTTGCAGTAATACACAAAGTAAGTGGATATGTTTATTCTCTTGTAGTCACTGAAATCAGGAAGAGTCTTCCCTTTGCTTCCAGGTAGTTTTAAATTAAACGTGTTCTATCTGAAGAGTGCCAAAGTTTTACATGGTCTAGAGAGAGTAGCATGGTCACAGCCTGCGTTTGGGATTGGTAAAAAGAATTTTATGAAAGCTAGGAAATGTTCTATAGTCTGAGTGCCCGTATTCTTAGAATTTTATCTCAAAATATTTCTTAGGGAAAAAGGAAATTATTGAAACCATTGTTCAAGAAAGTGGAAAAAGCAGGTAAAATGTGAACAACTGCTGGTTTATCAGTCTACGTTTCTCACTAATTGTGGTGAGACTACACATTTATACATGAGAAAAGACTGTGTTATTCATTTCATATTTGGTTTTTGGAGGGTAAGAAACAAAGTTGCTGGTTCATCCCTCACTTCAGCTAGGGCAGAACACAAGATATTTTTTTTTGTGAGCTGTCCTTGAAACCTGATATTGTTTTAAAACCTTGATTTTTGCCATTTCAGAATGGAGTCGTATTTATGCCTTTTAAATGGATTATTTATTGGTCTTATTATGTGATAGCACTTATAAAAGGCAGTTTCACAAATAATTAGGAAGTGGAACAAAAGCCCATCAGGCTCAGACATCTGTTGCACATAATGCTCACAAAGCTTTATTTAATCAAATAAGTTAGAATAAAACCTGAATTTATTTATTAAAATATTTTGTTGAAAGAATCCCATTGAGATGCAATGTGTCATTTCCAAGGGTATCCTGGGATACGGGCCAAGATATGACACTTAAAGAATGTTATTGAGAGCAATGTGCTTTGATGTCTCATTTATTTTGCAGTCGAATTTACTTTCTACTTTTTTCTTTGTCATATGAAAACAGGGTGCTGGGAGGATTGTTTATTCCAAAGAAATTGTCCTGCACCGTATTCTTTGCTTGTGTGCAAATTGCTAGTTTACATGTAGATAGAGATTATATTTTAAAAGTGCATGTAATATGGATTTGTTAGCACTTCTTAATTCATTCTTCCACCAGTCTGATGATTAACCAAACATATGCTTCCTGCTTTATGGTGTCATGAACAACTTCCTGCTGCAGTTCAGTTTACTGAAACCAATCTTCCTTTTGATTTTTTCCAAAGTAGTATTTATTTTCTAAAGCATATGTGTCTCACCTCTTTATTCTGGTTTTACTTATTATTAAATATTTAAGTTGTATTAGAGAAAGCATTCAAATTTCATCTGAATACAGAAGTCTTCTAGATGTCTCTAATTATCTTTTGCCAAATCCACTTTATCTGTGATTAGTATGAAAGGCTGAATGTTTTTGTCAGGAGCTTATAGCTTTGCTTTTGTAATACGGTGCATTTTAAGCAGGCAGTTGGATTGGTGTTGGCCTTTGAAAAATGTAAAATGCTTTGAAGGAAGACTTAAATGAACCAGTAAAGATTGTGCAAGCACACACATTTAATCTCAGGACTATCTGCATGATAGTTAAAGCTCTGGGAAACTAAAGGAATTGCACTGGAGAATAATCAAAGGGCACAGCTTTATTACATGTCTGTTTGGAAAATGGACTGTTTTCTCTGGCTTAAAATACTAGGTGCTGCTCTGATAAAAGGAAGAAGATAGCACTTTAGATACCGCATTAGAAGTTTTCAGGGACATGTCCAACTGTGAAATGGATGGTTAATTTGAATACAGAGGTAACACAGGAGCTATGTGTAGTTCTTTCTCATGGTCACCAAAACCAGTTTTGAAATAACATAAGACAAAGTACGCCCTCCTGAAGGATCAATCCTTCCAAAGAATTATTTTTGATTGTTAGCTCTCAAACAAGTTTGGGGTTTTTGATTATCATATTAAAATTGGAAGCACAGTCATTTCTGATTTGAACAAGAAAAGGACACGTATTCACTTAACATGTTTTAATCCTGATCTGGGTTGTTTCTCAAAGGAAACATTTTAGAAAGACTAGATGGAATTACAGTCTGAGCACAGAAAACAATGTTGTCAGCACTGAACAAAGAGCCAAATTCATATAACTTCAAGAAGAAAAAACAATTTATACTTTAAAACTAAAATAATTATAGGACATGTCAATGACTTTTTTTCTTACTAACTTTCTTTCTAGTATGATTCATAAGTCTTGCTCCCTTATGAGCTACATAGGCAGAAATATTACATGTATGTTTTGTATTCACAGCTGAGATGAATACATCTCTAAATATTCTGTGGTTGTACACTACATTTGATTATTTTCTTCTGAATGTATCAAAGGGATTTTTAATACCAGATATCTATTGAGAGTCAAGGGGACTGATTAAATCAATTACTTGCTTTTATTCCTGCATGCATTCTTTTCTGGAATCTGCCATTCTTTCTTGATTGTTTTCTTCGAGAATGGTAACTGAATTGCCACAGGCTCTAATATTGTTGCAGGGGTATTGGTGTTTCAGTTTGGTTGGTTTGTTGGGTTTTTTCAAAATCCGATAACATTACTTCCTAAAGTCTCCACTATGGAGCTGAGATTATCATTTGTAAGCAGCACAAACAGTATTATAGACTTTCAACTAAATTTGAGATAATTTTTAGCCTTTACAAGTAGGTGTAAGTGGCTGAGGTTAATAGCTGGGAAGCCCTGGCTCTCAATGTTAACATCAGTCTTATTTTAGATGCTTTATCTTCCATTATTCAATTCTGATCAGAATTTGTGTGACACACACAGACCCATGCTAAACATCTACACAAGGAGATCCTGAATTGCTCTTACAATCATTAAAGAAAAGTTAGTTTCTTTGCCTGTATTACCTCATCAATTACTGAGCATACTATAGTATTAGTATTAGATTGTCTTTGAAAATCCTCATCTCCAACCTTGAGAGTCTTATTTCAGTCACAGGAACACAAGAGAATCTTGTCTTTTTCTTTGCTATTACTATCCTGGGATTTTTTTTTTTTTTTTCGTTTCACAAATTCACATTTGTAAAGTATGTGTTAAGGTGACATCTAAGAATAAGGAAAGGCTGAATCAATCATTATTTATTAAAGGATTTTAAAAGTTTGTCTCATGAAAAGCACTTAGTAAGTGTTAGCAGTTGCTTGTGGATTAACTG
Source organism: Podargus strigoides (assembly GCA_028020825.1). NCBI lineage: Eukaryota > Metazoa > Chordata > Aves > Caprimulgiformes > Podargidae > Podargus > Podargus strigoides. The sequence goes on along the minus strand of CM051624.1, from coordinate 6,327,220 downwards.
TAGCCCAGGTCAACAACTGACAAGTCATCAAGATAGAAGATTACCAAACCGATGACTACAGGGTGAAATTACATTTCTATCTTAAAACAAAACAAAAACAAAACAAAAAACCCCAACAACACAAAACAAACTCAGTCATAAAAAACCCCAACCAAACAAAACCCACAAATAAAACCCCCACCCCTACTCTCTAAAACCTTCCTTCAACTATTGGATCTCTAGATGTATGTGTTCTTGTAGCTTTGGCAAAGCTCATTTGCTGATCTTAATTGCTAGGATGTATTTCAAAAGAATTAACTTTCTGTCCGTCCATATGTGTTTGCACATTTTAACAACATGTCAGTTTTCATCTGTCCCCTACCTCGTAACTGCTGTGGTCAAATACTGTGTTTTTTACATTGCTCCTAGAAACACCACCTTCCTTTCTCAGGTTTCAGTGTGTGAAGTTGTAGTAGTATTTCTATATAAATGTCTCCTTTGCTGGAATGTCATAAAGCATCAGTTACCGTGAGTTCAGCTCAGAGATACAGAGCTCTACTATGTTGAGGTAAGAAAAAAGGAAAAAAAATGGTAATCGTTTCTTAGGCCAATGGCACACAGCAGAGTCATTTTCTAAACTCTTCTAAAATGTGTTTTCAACTGTAAAGGTTGTATTCATGTGGATATCTTCTCTTTCAATGAGAGTCTTAAAGGTGGAGGAGAAATTAAGATTCTGGACTCCTGTGTTGCAGATGTCCATGGGTCAACTGTATGTAATTTCTGTACGTTGACTTAGACATTTTAGGGAAGCCAAATATCCATTAGAGAATCCTAATACTTGCCTTTTTCAGTCAGGATTTCTTTGAAGTTTAAATGGTCAAATGCTACATGAGATCCTTGACTGAATAGTTGGAATCCCTTTAAGAAAACTTTGGGTTGGATACCGAGACCAGGCACACTTTAACTGCAAACTAGAGCACAATAAAAGCTCAAGTACAGGTTAGCTGGTCTTTGTAGATAACATCTGCTGACATTTTGGGTACATATTTTTCTTAAAATATTTTAAGGCTATCTTAATTGTTCCTATATTTATAGAAAGAACAGTATCCTATATTATTGCACAGTAACCTTGTTTACGTTGTTCTTTGGGGGAAAAAAGTCTCCTGTGATTGGAGTAGTGATTTATTGTATGTATAAAGTGAGCTACTGGAGGGGGAAGCTGAGGAGGCCTGTGGAAGCTCTGGAAGACACTGTACAAACCTGTGTCATCAGGGGAAGTTTAGGATGGATATTAGGAAGAAGTTCTTTACTGAGAGGGTGGTTGGGCACTGGCACAGGCTGCCCAAGGAGGTGGTGGAGTCGCTGTCCCTGGGAGTGTTAAAAAACGGGTTGATGAGGCACTTGAGGGCATGGTCTAGTGGTCTAATGGTTAGGAATATGGTGGGATAAAGGTTGGACTTGATGACCCTGGAGGTCCCTTCCAACCATAATTATTCTATGATTCTATGATCTCTTAATATGCTGTCTTTCTGTTCAGTTGTAGTTCATAAAGCAGCCACCAACAAATGCAGTGCAGAGGAGTCAAGTCTCCTTCATTGGTCTGACATGATGTGTGTCTTACAGAAGCAAATTAGAGCTCATGAATGACACATACAGCACATTTCGATGAGTTTTCTTCTCAGCCACCTCTTGCCTACAGAGGTGGTGTGCCCAGTGGCAGGTACCAAACGCAGTAACTGTGTGCGACAGTTGTGTTATGTTCTTGGTGAGTCCCAGGTGCAGCTCTGTGGCACTGTGTTTGCATTAATAAACTCTCCTTTTACACCAGTGATTGCCCTGAGTGTCAGCTGCTGGAGGAATAGCCAGCAAAGATATACAACTGTGGATTATGGTAAAAAGTTATAATCTGCCACCCAAAATTAAAAAGTTGGCAGGTCTAAACTGAGACAGTGTTTCATTTGTGCAGACATGTTACAGCTTGTTTTTAAGGTATGGAGGCAAATTTTGGATCCATCCTTTTACATCTGAGTATTCTTTTACTTCATAAAAAATAACAAAAAAGTGGTTTGGTGCTCCTCTTTGAGACATGGACGCATGAAGCCTGTTGCTAGATTAGGACCTTTGATGTCCATTTCAGATTAAATTCATGTCTAGGATTCCTGCCTTTTTAGGAAATTTGGCTGGGCTTTTTTTTTTTTCTTTCTTCTGGTGTTTTTGTGTGATTTTTCTCTGATAACATACAGCTTGGGTTTTGTTTGTCTTCTGTATCTTTTATTTGTGGTGATGTTCTCAAAAGTCATTGTGAATGTTTTATTTTATATGTTTGCTCTTTATGGATCACTTTAAAGCTTATAGCTGCCTACAGAATATTCTAAATTAGAATTGGTTGTAGTATTTTAAAGGGAATTGCCTTGAAACATCAAATACCTTTGTAATATCCTGTGGTGTGATACCACTGAGAGATGCATTTGCAACTCTGCTTTTGTAGTAGTCCTTTTGGGTAGTCTGTATCATCTGTAAAAATAGTAATCTCAAAATAACTTTGTAGTGAATTCTTTGTATGATGATTTAAAACTCCAGAATATAAATACTTTCCTTATTGCATAGGCCAGACCAAACAGCTGAACCCATGTATTTGGGTCATTGTAGCAATAAGGAAACCCATTGAAAGCAGTGGCTTGGGGGGGTCCTCCACTTGGATCAATTGAGCAGTCTTGCCCTAACTTTCTATAATATTGAAATAACTGTGCTGAATGAAGCTTCAAATGGGTTTTCAGAAGTTAAAAACCTTCTAACCTGTGGAAATATTTCATATTATATTGTTTCTTGTGGAATAGGAAATACCAAGTGGCATTAATCATGTCACACTCCTCCTAAGAAGGTGTAATTCTGAACTTTCTTCTCCATGACTCTCCAGCTCCGACAAGAAATATTAGAACTTGTGTGTTGTGGTTTGTTAAAAAAATGTAAATTGATGTTCAAAATTGTTTGTCAGTCTCTCAGAAAATTAGAAGTAATTAAAGAGAAAGTTCTACAGATTTGTGCCATTTCTGTACCCTCTCATCTCAAGATGGTGTGAGAAGCAGACAATTGTAATAACTTGCTGCTACTCCTTTCCAGCTTAATTTGATCTTGTTCCTTAATTCTGACAGATTGTTTTTAATTTTCCCATCTGTTCCATAAAAATCTCAAGTGATTGACTCTTAGGAAAAAATAATGTCTAATAGCTGAGCCATTTTTAATGAGTTAGTATGAGTTATTTAATGAGATGTGCTGAAGAAAGCAAGCCAAGCGAAAGATTGGGCCTGAGGTGGTGGATGTAAAGAAAGGTAAAGGGCAACCGTATGCTTCAGGAAATCTCTCCTCTTCTCTTTAGCCTCAGCTTTAGACTGCTGCCACCTCCAATTTCAGGCAGCGCACATCCTTAGACCCATGGACAAAAGCTAAAGGTTCAGCAGTAGTAATTCCTTTTCTTCCTTTATTTAGTGCAATGTCTACCCTCAGAAAGCATTGCTTTAGGGAGAGGAACAGTCATGCAAAGGGAAAAAAAAGAGCAAAGAATAATACTGAAGTAAACTTAAAAACATTGTAGGCTGTTGTTTAACTTCATCTTTTCTAGCAACCTACACTATAACTCCTGGTTATTCTGGTGTTAGGTCAGAATGAACCCCTGTACCAGTAAACAGAGTGAATGTTCTCCATCCTTTCTGAAGGCTAAAACCCTTTGCTTTAAAACTGCCTGCAAATGACATCTCCTGGGACAGGAAGCCATCAATATGCAGTACGGGTCTTTGAGAATAGGAACCATGAATATAAATGTTAACATCTGGACTTCTCCCTTCTGTTTTGGTTTTAATATGTTATTATAATAAACATTAACATTATTTTCAATAATCATCAAATAGCAGTTTCTCTGGCAGCCTGAGCCTTCATTATTAAATCAAATGGTGAAAACAAATATACAGCTCTTTTACAAGGAAAATTGAAAGTTGAGTCAAACTCTGCAAATATGCCATTGTTTGTCTAATCTATTGTAGAATTCATAGAATAATGAATTAACTTGCCAATTGCATACAGTGAGGCATAACAAATGAGAGAATGCTACCATGGTAATAAGCAAAATATACACTTGTTTTTTGCAGGTTTTAATGGGCTACCAACTAAGGAAATTGACTTTTGCCTGCATTTTTTTTTTACCTAGTGAAATCTGAGAGTAAGTGAAAAAGAGAACAGGGAACATCAGTACTCCATTCTTTCAGAGCATCTCTAGTACTCATCCTGACAGGTTTCACTATCATATGTATTTCAAACAACTGAAGAGAACAGGGGAAAGATTAAAATGTTACTTTTAAACCACTGAATGTGGTAATAGTTAAAAGTGCTTGTGGTTATATTTATATAAAATTGGACTTGGATGGTGTCTGTTTTAAGGTGCAAGCTCACCCAGTAGCCACAGATGGGAGATGCTCTGGGCTTATACAGAACTCTCTGACTCTGAACAAGACTAGACTGTGCCTAAGAGTTGGACTGTCCTAATCTGGGACTAATACATGGGAAGAAAATATTTTTATTTTTAAGGATGTTTTTTCTTGTTATTGCTGTCTAGTACCAAAGTTCCTAGAGTTGGACTTCTTTTTTTTTTTTTTTTCTGTTGGACAGAAGGAATTGATTAGTGGCTTACTTTGTCTGCAAGGCAGGAGACAAAAGTGACTTAATTTTGGGTAAATTCTCATGGGCTTTGGGAACACAACTCATTATCTGTCCCTCCTGACAGATTATGGCAAGCATCTTGTTGCATTGTGGCTTTAGTAATAAATCTATGTACTTGTGTAGTTAAAATTAAATTCACAAGCTATAAGTTTAATAGTTCTGCATTAGTCCTTCATAAAGCATTGATCTTTTGTTTTTTATCTCCCTCCTCAGTGTGTCAATCCTCATCTTTAATACTTCTCGGCAGTGCTTTGTTGTGGTGAAGCAGTTCCGCCCAGGTAATCCTCTTTTTTTAGATTTACTTTTGCTCTCTAGTGAAGCAAGCTTTTAATGGTTTAGCAGTTAAAAGTTGGTGCATCTGTGGTGATAAAATCTTTGTTCTATATTCTATTTCTTTGTACGATAGCTTACCCTTTTCAGTTGACCAGAATTTCTAAGCAGGGAAATTTCCATTATAGATGAAACGAATGATCAGGGTAGCCTTACATTCTGCTTTTGGGGTAGTCATTGTCCTCTTTTCGTTGAAATAACAAACAGCTCTACAACGATCATGCAATAGATTGCTTTTATTTGAAGTTCCTTCTTGATCTGTCTGGTATTTAGTAGGCAGCTTCTGTGCAGAAGCACAATAATACTGGGGTTTTTTTTGGTCTTAAATATTCCTTTTTTGAAATTGTGTACTTGGGAATTTAAAGGGAGGGAAATTTAGGACTGTTTGCTTTTTCAAGAATGCATGGACAGCTTCATTTTACCAGTTATTATTATGAATTTAGGTTAATATGCTTTTTTTTTTTTCCCCTTGAGTTTTTGTATCAGCTATTTTAATGCAAAGCAGTATTTACTTTTTGGAAGTTGAAAATTAAATGCATATTCTCTGCATGTTAATTAAAAAAAACCTCACAAGATATTTCACTGACTGTTGCTAAGAGACCATTTCCAGACTGTTCCTGGTAGACTTTATAGGAAACTTTCAAGTGTGGTGTCATGCTGTCCTTTCTTACTGACAGTGATTGACAGGCTCGTCAGTGTTGTGCAGCACTGTTATACTGACAGTGCATACTTCTCATGAAACACTATATTGACTATGTAAAGAGAAAGTGTGTGTTTGTTTATCAATAATCCAATGTCTTTTAATAAAATGGCTCATAGAGCTATTGCTCTCTTTGAGGCCATCCTAGGCAGAAACCTTCAAATATGTGCATTTATATATATGTGTGTGTGTGTGTGTGTACCAAACAGCAACATGTTTGTTATATCATCCCTATGGAAGTGTCAAATCTGCCTCAGAAGACTGGACTGTTCTTGGAGTTAAACTGTTCCAGAGGCTGGAGCTGCTTCTTAGGGACACCTGGCCTTAGGGACAGTGTTCAGACACTCCATAGCAGTTAAGTGATTGCAACCATGCCCTGACATTACTCACATCACTAGAGTCATATTTCCATTCCATGGTTATTGTCTGCCTTGGTGCACGTTCCACAAACAAAATTGAGGCTGAGACTTTTCTCATTGCCAGCTCCTGCCAGGGTCCCACCAGGAAGGCGATAGCTCCTTGTGAGCAAACAGCTGCCACTCACTCACCAAGCACGTCCCCTGCACGTGTGCTGATTGACATGTGTGCTTGCCTTTCCTTAGGGCATGGTATCATGATCAGGTTTTCCCACTGAAGTCTGTGCTGCTTATAAAGGCAGTCATCCCTCCCTGTACATATATTCCCACCCCATTCTCTTTGGCAGCACCAGACCTTATGCAGCCACAGCAGAGGTCTTATATGGACATTAGACAGTTTATCTGACTGGCCTGGAAGAGTTCATGCTGGCTTGAGGGGTGGCAGGAGCACACAGCCAGGGTGAGAAAAGCTGCTGGTGTGCTTTGAGTGTTGGGTTTGCTCTGAAGAGGACTGCTGGACTGAGTCCTTTTGGGAATGTAGGTTTTGACCTGCGTGGAGCCAGTTGTGTTGAGGGAGAAGGAGAATGACAGGTGCCTGCTGGAATGACAGGATGAGTTTCAGAGATTCTAGAGACTTGTAACAGAGAGTTTAATCACAGTTTCACATTTCTGAACCCACACTCTTACCTGCATCCTGTTCAGGTGCCCAAGTCCCTTACTGGGATGCGTGAGTTGTTCCTTTTTTTGTTTACTGGTACAGATAAGTCAATACTGAAAAAGCAATACAATCTTAAGAGTGTTTGGCTCATCTCAGAGAGGTAGCTCTCATTTATGATAATTGTCACAGTTTTTAGAAGTTTTTTGGAATAATGACAGTAGACACCCTTCAAGGATCTGTCCTTCAGACTCTGCATGGAATATTTTTTTTGACACCTTCTTGCTGCATTTTAAAAAGAAAACTGAGCTCTAGTCATGTTTTTCAACTAAGAAATAGAAGCTCCTTTCCTTAAATATTTGAATCTCAGAAGCTTAGATGTACGTACTGCAAACAGCTTTGAAAGTTTTAAATGCTGGAGAAAGATTAATTTTGGGGCAAACTTCTGCACTTTGTCTTTCTTTTTAGACTGATCTAAACATCTCCCAGTCAGGCGCTGATCTTGCTATACTATATATGTTTTATAACACCCTCATGCTCACCTTTCAGGAAAAGGCAAGTGACACACATGAGGAAATTTCAAAGAAGCAGCAGATAGATTTGTACCTGTAAGCTATTACAAAGATAGGAATTGTTGGTAGTGATTCTTTGTGTGTTAGCATCCAGTCCTGCAGTTCTCACTCAGGCGAAGTTTCTGTTGACATCAGGGAGACGTTTTGCTTGAATAAGGACTAAAATCTGGCATTTGCACTTTCTTTAGGAGTGCATTACAGTGGCAGCTGTTTGTAGATTAATTCAAGAAGTCTTTTTCAGACTCCACACAGGAATCTGTGCAAGGAACTATATGTTCAAAAGAGGATTTTTTTTTTTTTTTTTTTTTTTTTTCAAACAAACATACATGCTTTTCATACCCTTTCTAAATAACAGCTGAGTTGACAGGCTGAAAGACTCATCATTGTGCACATGGTACATAATGTGCAACCCAACTTTCCTGCAAGATAACCGCATAGTTTAAATTAAATCCTGATATCCGCATTGCCCAACAAATGGAAGCTGTTCGGAGCTTCTGGGATTTAAACTTCTTGGACGAACTAGCTTCCATATATTTGTATATTTATTTATTTATATTTTTAAAGTGTGTATGAACTCATTCCAAATGATGTAAGCACACATAGAGTTTAAAGAATAATTTTGCAACAATGGCAAGAGAACCTTTGTTCTCTAAAATTCCTATTTCAGCATGTTGTAATTTTAATAGATAACACAATCAAATTCCTTGCTGCTCTCAAGTGCTGTAATGGTTATAAATTCCCAGCTAAAATTTGTGTGTACCATCTGTTTTTTTCTATTTAATATGAATAAACTAAAAAAACCCAAACAACCCAAACCCTCTTGTTTCTTTTTCTTTTTTTTTTAATTTATTTTTTTTTTATTTTTTATTTAAGCTGTTTACATGTGTGAAGTAGAAAGACATCATCCTCAAGTCTTTCAGAAGCAGGACAAAGAGACCTTCTCTCTTCTAGAGGATCCCTTACCTGCTGCGGTAGGAGTGACCTATGAACTCTGTGCTGGCATTGTAGACAAACCAAACCTTTCTTTAGAAGAAATTGCATGTGGGGAAGTCTTAGAAGAGTGTGGCTATCGTGTTCCCGTTACTCACCTAAGGAGGGTCACTTCTTACAGGTAAATAGCAGTAAGTGAAAACACTGCATTTTGTTGTTTCACAGATTTCTGAAGTGGTTTGTATGTACAGACATGTTCCCTATTCCCTTGTTTAGGCAGTGTGTTGAAGGAATGTGGACATCCAAAAGTATGTGAAAGGTGTAATTTTCTGCAAGTGAGAGAAGTATTTACAGAGACTTAAGGAATTATAAACTCATAATTATGGGGTTGAATTTTGTGTAAGAGTGATACTATTGTGATTTACTTCAAAAACTATTAGAAGTGGAAAAAATTGGATTGGGTTATTAAGTCCAGTTTGTTTCAGTGCTAGAAAACAGCTTGTCTTCACTGTGTCAGGTGTTTTCTGTCTATGATCTGTATTATTCTGATTAACAATAGAAGCTGCCCAAGATGGACTCTGATTTTCCATTGGCACAACTTTGTAGAAGCATGAGAACTTGTAGCACTAGATTTAGGTATTATATATTTGTGCTGTAATTAAAGCTTCTCTGAATTGGACAATAATTCATGTTATATATGAAGATTTGACTGAAAATTTTTACATTATATTTTTTGCAGAGTTTTAAACAGTTGTTGAAATACATTTAAACATGTTTTAAAGTATATGTTAGGAGTAAGAGGAGAACTTAGTATGTAAGAGGACAAATAGTTGTCGGAGGGGGAAAAAAAACAAAATCCTCGGGACAAACTGCACACAGCTTTAATCCCATTATATCTCCTCCCCAGCTTTTACTATTGTTATCCAAAATGTATGTATGTTTGTATTTTAAAGAGAAAGCAGGTTTTTTACTTTCTTTATTTTGCTTGACATCTCCATTGAACTAGGCCCTGTCATTGGTTTTTAATTTGAGAATTGAATACAAATCCACAGCTGTCAATCCTGGCAAATGTTATTTCCTGCTGGATTAACAAGCAGTGCTTCTGTTGAGGGGAGGGGGTGAATCACAGGAGCTGCCTTTTACAACTCCTTGAAACCAGATTAAGGGTTTGTTCTACTTAAAGAAAAAGTGCCTGCTAGATTTATGACCAAAAGCTGTCTATAGAATTTCATAGGTTGGGTGACACTGACAGGTCGCAGCATGCAAATATATACATAAGTATATGTACATATGTATGTGCATATAAAACAGAAAATAGGAAGAGTAGAATACAATTTCTGTAGCTGTAGAAGTTTGCAGCTTCAGTGTAGAAATTTGATTTAACAATTTACATCTGGCTAAAACAGTCTGGTTTTTGGTTGATAAATGTCTTTGTATCTTACAGGTGGCTGTTCTTTCAGTTGCCCTTTTTTTTTTTTTTTTCCAATTGCACTGACTTGTGAAGAGAGTATACAATTGGAATTTTCTCTGTTGAGACACATGGAAAGGGCACTTAATATGTTAATCCCTCAATCTTGCTTTGTCTGTGTGGGCACGGCTCTCTGCCCATGGAGATCCATGCTGAAGTCAGAAGGGCCTGTATAGTATTTACTACTTTAGATTAAAGGTGGAATCCTGAAAGATGGTATTTTACAGTTTCTTTTGTTGGACTTCCTGTGCTCTGTAATAGAATTTTATTCTAAATGTTATGGTCTTCCTATTAGGAGTGTCCTGTTCTTTCAGACACAGACTGGCAAATCTGTCTCCTACTTGGAGGATTTAATACAAAGACAAGAAGTAATTTCTTCTACTCTGGTCTGCTAAAGACATTTTTTTCTATAATGGCTGTATTACATATAAGAATTTCTGGGCTTTTTCTGATGTAAGAGGTTTTTCCAAATGGTTTATGCTGCTGTTTCATGCTGTGATTGTCAATACAAAGCATTGACATAAAGCATTCCATTAATATATATGTATGCTGTTAATAATTAGAATGCATCATGCACTTCTACTAGTATCTGCCATCCTAGTGATCCATATAATAGTTGCTCTGTATTATTTATTGATCCAGTGCATCAGTTCAGAGAGAAGCCTTAGAAAACAGAATTTAGGGAGGATCTCATCTAGACTGCTCCTTTTCCAAAGATCAGACTCAGCTGGATTTAAATCACTTCTGACAAATGGGTGTTCTCTGAAATCTGATCATTTCATAGCCTCTCTTGGAGGGTTTCAGCATTCTGTCTGAAGTGGCTAACTATCTGTACCATGAGCAAGTTTTTCCTCGTGTCTTGCCTAAATTGCCCTTTCTTTACTTCAAGTCTGAGACTTACTACCATGTTCCCAGTGGACATGAAGTACTTCTGCACCTTCCACGTGTTTGTTTGAATATGTCTCCCCTTAATTTTATTTTTGCTTATGTGAAACTAGCATAGTTGATTTAAGCTTTCTCTTTAGACCATGTTTTCTAGATGCCTGATCATTCCTTCTGCTGTCCTCTGCCTTCTCTCCATCTGGTCTGCATATTTCTTAAAAACGTAATGCCCAAAGTGGAGCACCGTATTGTAGCGGGGGCTTTACTATTGTCAGATAAACTGGAAGCATTATTTCCTTTGTCTTACAGATGATTTTGTTTATATGCTGTAGTATGATGTTTGCCTTTTTTGCAGTGGCATTATGTTGTTGACTTATGGTTCACAGTGCCTCTCCTATCTCAAAACTATTTTCTGCAGTAGTACTGCACTGTCATTCAGCCCCTGTCTGCATTTGTACTGGTTGTTATTGCTGCTTGAACACAGAGCCTTGAACTTGCCTTTACTGAATTGTGTCCTATTTTTTCAGATCATTTCTCCAAGTTGTTGGGATGATTTTGAATTCTAATACTCATATTTAGTTTCTTATAAATAACCTATCTCAGCTTTGCTACCTGCAGTCTGTATTTCAACATACAAATATAGACAACAGTCTATATTTCAACAAACAAAATATTGAATTATATTGAATGGAGGATGGTCCCCAGTGGAATTCTATTTAGTTTGTATTTCCAATTTGATAGTGATATCCATTCCATTTTCATACTAGTTTTGCACCTATTTCACAGTTTTTTCAATTTCAAGGTGTATCACTAACTTCTTGAAACTGTCACATGAGATAGCGTTAAAAGCCTAACTGAAGTTATATTGTTTGTGTTGCTGCCCCTATCCCCGAGACCTGTTATCCTATTACAGCTGATATTTGTTTGGCTGCACTTGATGTATTCCTGACAAATCTGTTAGTTGTTGTTTCTTTCTGGATGCAAATAAAACGGCATTAAAATATTTAGATAACTATAATTAATAATTGATGAGCTAAGTCTATTAGATTTTTGTAGATAAAAACTCAAGAATTGTGTGCACAGTGAAAAGGCTTTTGTACAAACAAAGGTTCCTGTGTATCGTACCCTTTGGTCGGAAAGCAAGGAGTTGCCTTGTATTGCTAGTGATACTCCTTGTTGGAATCATAGTCATGAGAAGGAAATTGCCTGACTGGAATAAAAGCAGGACTTGAGGTAGACCTGATAGAAAGACATGGAAAGCAGAAGACACAACAAAAGTAAAGGGAGAAATGGTTTTGGCGAAGGAGGTCAGTACAGTTCTGTGGCTGATGGGTTGAGAAGGGGAGGTCATGGTCAATGTGTAAGGAGAACTTAGAGCAGGAGGAAGAATGGAATAGAAGATCCTCAAGCAGAAAAAGGGGAAGAAGCCATGAAGGAACAATGCAGAGAAAATACATGGACTGAGAACTAAAGAGACTTGGGGAAAGTACATTCATGGTGGTGGAGAAGAATTGTGTTTAAAGAAATGAGGGAAGTTCTTAGGCTGTGTTCAAGCAGAACTTTGCTCTGTTTTGAAGCAGTGGGTGCAGTACAGATTGGAGGTAATCTGAAGATAGCATTTTTGCATCATTTTTTTGCTCATTAATTATGAGAGCTTGCTGCAGTAGTTTGAGGGATTTTTTTTTTTATGTTTCTCAGCTAACCAGGAAAGGTTAACTACAATACTGCTACATATATTTCAAAAGAACCATTGGACTCCATTCTCAAGCTCTGTCAAAGCTCCTGTGAGGCGATACTCATCAGATAGAAGTCAGGCACCAAATTAAGCAGATCTCAGACTTAATTACCTTGAATGATCCACAGAGTAGCTGTGGAGTCAATGAGAAATCAGGAAAGAAGCCAGGAGTTGGGGAATTTACACACGTTGAGCAAGAGTCTTAAGAACAAGTTGTTCCAGCAACAGGAGGACAGCATGGTGTGGGTGAATGAAGGAGGCTGCACTGGGGGCAGATAACGAGAAAGACAAACAAATGAAGAGGGACTTGATTGGAGGAGGTCATAGGAATCACATTTTGAAGAATTAGAAATATCTGTTCCTATTACAGAAAAATGCCAGCCAGAAGGTTAATTTAAATGCAAATAGTTCATTTTACTGTGTAGATGGAGGCAGAAATCATTCAAAAAAAATTATCTGTATTGTTTGGGAAAAAAAAATCTGTGTTGTTTGCAACCTGTGTGGTGAGTTTCCTCTTCTCACTGTGGCTGCACAAATTGCTGCTTTTGTGCTTGGCATACAATAATTAACCTCATTTTGGTATGATAGAAAGTTTTTCTGTCCTGGCAATAGCTAATCCACTTTTAGAGGCTTCCTGAAAGTTCTGATGCCTACTGGTGTGTTGAGTTCTCATCAACTCTATTTATGGCTTCAGTCAAAAATGGCATGGATGGTAGATGCAATGGGTGTAAAGGAACCATTTAGTTCAATAGTAAAATGAAGCTAATACAATAGTAGTATGATTGTAAACTGAGGCTTCATGAAAATGATTGTCAGTTAAATTGTTAATTTTCAAAAGCTCTAAAACAAATCTGTGAGGTTCCTTCCAGGTTGTTTTTTCCCAAAATGCAAAATTTTATAAGTGAACAACTTTAGACTTACTCTTCTATCAGATATAACAATTTTTCTATCTGACAGAGTATCTCAGCAGCTTTCAGTTTGAATCCAATGTGAAATTCAGCTGTGAGTTAGTTGCTTAGGTTGAACTACGTCCAGCTGTCTTCCTGGAGACTTGTTTCTTTACAAGACAGAGGCAGGAAAATATGTTGTTGTTATTGTTAAAGATGTTACTATTGCCATTGCAACTCACTGTTTTCTTTTAGTTCTTTAAATGTTTGGTCATATTGAAGAATATTTATAAAATTATTTGGACTTAAGTATCACTTCAGAGCATCAGGATAAAGTGGAATCAGTTTCTGGTTCTACTTTATTACAACCTCTGGGAGAAAATAAAGATGGAGTGAAGGGTAAAGAAAGTCTTGGCTATGAACTGGATACAATAGGAGCTGCAGATTCTCAGCCCTGCTGCAAAAAAATCAGATGGATTAGTTTAAGGGCCTAACTATATTAACATAGGTACTTACTTTAATCTTCCTGCATCTGACTTTTTTCCAAAAGTATACAACAAAGAAGAGTATTCATAGAATTAATATTGGATGTTCCAATTACTATGGCTATTAGCCCCTGTGCAATGAGGTAAAAATGGTTTGTATTCACAGGTTATTATGTAGAAGGAATAATAGCCTTGAAAATGTTGGAGTGCATTATAATTAGAAAGATCACCTGCTAGTACACCTGTTGGGTGATGGCATAATGTAATATAATTTTATGTTAATTACTTCTCTGCTTTTTTCCTGCACCTGCTGCTTATAATGTCAAAACTGTACAAAGGTCCTAAGAAGCAACAAGAGGAGCTGCATGTCACTGTTCATCAGTTTACATGTTGCATGCCTGAATAGATCTTGATTTCAGCATAAGTAACAGAGATTTGTGTCATGTGTATTTGTAAACATGAATTATGTGTTCACTGTATACCCACATTCTGCATCCAAATGGCTTACATCTTATAAAAGGATAAATTGTGTTTCAGAATTTTCACATTAAGTATGTCAGACTAAAACCAAAAAATGTATTTCTGTGTTGACAGGAAGAGCTAAATGTTGATGGTTTCTAAATTTCGTACTTGTTAAATATTAAGAAATGATGAGAAATTTAGCTTTTAATTGCTGTCTATCAGAAACCTGAGTTAAACTAATAAATCTTCACAATAATACATCAATTTGTCCCCCGTGATAAAGCAGAGGAGCAGAGTATAAGACATTGTTTATTTTCTTGTATGTGTTTGTTCCTTCAAATTAAAAACGTAATATTTATGAATGTAATAATTGTGAATGCAATAACTGCTTGGCAGAGATGAGCACCCAGACATGAGAAGGCAGCAAAGCTAATCTCGAGTACCCACTCTGAATTCCGACCCTGCTTACAAACATGTGAGTGTGCATGTATGCACATGTGTGCACACGCTCGGTTTGAAGAAGACACTCACTGTTACTGAGCACCAGCAAACATACAAGGTGGACTCAATCTCACTTGGGGCTTTTAGGCACTAAGAACCTTTTCTCTTTTTTTTTTAAAGCAATAAGATCCTTTACCCACTTGTGATAAAAAACATGTATGTAAGGTATCTTTATGCTTATGAACTTAGATGTGATCAGTGAAAAGTCCAATTTTGTGAGCTCTGTTTCATGTGCTATATATTTCCTCATACATTTAATAAAAGGGAAGAGCTGAACAAAGGCTTTGTGATAGCTACTATTGCCGTGTTTCAAAAACAGATTGGAGTGACAATCTGTCTCTTGTGTTTTCCCTGGGCTAAGAAGGAAGTAGATAGAAAATACTCTAATTACAGCCTCGTTCTGCCAACCAGTCCCACCCCTGGGCAGGAGGTGAGGAGAAGCAGTTTCTGCAGAATGACTGCAAAGTGCTTCTCCTCTTTGCTGTTGCTTACAAGTGTGTTGCCCACAGCTTTAAAAGCCATAGCATGACTTAATCACAGAGTTTGAGTGTTTTATTTAAAATGAAGCATGGGAACGCAGCATACAATCTTGTTTTGATATGTTAAACTTACATTTAAGTTACTCTTGTGATGAAAACCACACCACTTTGGTATCCTCACGTTGACATGCTTACATTTTTAGACTTGCTGTTGTCAAAGGTAATGGAGGTTTCTGATTGTCTCTGAAGTTTAGTGCTAATAGATTTTTGGTTTTAAAAATACCTCTCTGTTGAAGTTACAGGGTTTGTGAGTTTAAGCCTTAATGATCTGACAGCCATGTAGCTGTTAATTGAAACAACTGTATAAACTGCTCATAAGAGGCTGATCCTCATGATAGACAAGAAAAACAGAGCTGTGTTTTATATAGATCATTTGCATTTGTCCCAGAGTGGTAAATGAGTCCAGCACTGTACAGACACATCAAAATACATCTGGAACAATCAGCTAGGTCAAGCCAGGCTTAGTAGGTCTGGGTCAGTATGAGCCATGACATGCCTGGTCTGGGCAATGTGGTGCTGAACCTGTGGGGTGAGACTGAAGCCTGAAGGCTGACCCTGGGCCGGTGCTGTGAGTTCAGACCCTGCTTGGCTCCCCCCTAAACCAGGCGTCTCTTGTACTGGGAAGGGGAGACACCTTTATCAGAAAGGTGGTTTTCCCAGGGTGAAACTCATCACTCGCAGTTCGGGTGTGCTGACCCCTGTGATTTTCACAGATGCAAAGCTAATGAAAATAGCTGTAATCTGTTAATAGGTGACTCATTTCAGACCATGGCAAAAGCATTTTATTTGTAGTGTGAAATGCTGGGACAAGGAAAAGCATATGTCACAGGCCTGAAATAGAGGAAGAGAGTAGCAGAGAAAGGAATATAACCATGAATAAAGGCACATCAAAATTCCTTAAACATCCTCCTCGGAAAGTGCAAGTTAGTGTGCAAAAGCATAGGAAGTTCCTTGTGACAGATAAACCTGAAAGCATACTGAAAACAAAAAGCAGCCTGGTGCCTCTTTACCAGTCAAACCCACCTTCTCCCTCTCTTCCTCCTCGAGCCCCAAGTTCCCAGAGTCACTGAAATGTGTACACATTTTCCAAAGGTACATGTTAAACCACTTTATTACTTCAACCAGATGGAAGCTCAGAATGGCTTCAAAGCATCAAACCTGCTAACTTTTGTTTTCTATAAAAACCAAAGGTGCTATGTCAAAGGAAATGTCAATAGCATTGATTTTTGGACAGTTTTCTAAGGACAGGCTGGAAACCAATATCTAAGAGTCTGGAAGTCTTGTGAAAAACAGCAGTAGGCAATATTTAATTTAGTAAAGGGCATTCCACATGGATCCATGCAAAATGATCAACTGGCAGAGTAAGCCCGAGCATTTAAAGAAAGAAATGTCAAATAAAAAAAGATAAGAGGCTTACACTGTAGCAGCTTAGGAAGCAGTTTTCCTTTGCTTTAAAGAAAAGATGTGTGGAAAGTGAACTCTTGTGATTTCCACAGCTGCAGCTATTTCATAAGTAGATGGTCACAGGTGGTATAGAAGATGTATAATGCTGTAAATAATCAAGCCAGAGCATTCTTCTAGAAGGGCTTCCTAAATAAAGATTTTGTATTTTTATATATAACCTTTAGATAATATCAGGTGGACATGGGTATAATCAATTTAAGAGCATTTCCACAGTGAGGAGTGGGTAGCACACGGGTCACCAGTCAGTGGCAGATATCAAGGTGGCTAATCTGGAGAAGACTTTTCACTGAATGACTAGAGCTTAAATATCCAGCCGTGATGGATTGTGAAGTAGATCTGTTTGCTCTTAATTAGTATTTAATTTCCAGTGTTGTTTTTTAACATTCCAAGAAAAAGATATTGTATTTTAACACAAAGTGAATCTAGTAAAGTGTGCCATCATCTTTGTGGCAGAAAGGGCACTGATAGCATATGGGCATAAAAAGTGTCATTCCAACTTTTATGAGCTGGTTGCTGATAGCAACTTGATGAAAAATGAATCACCCTGACTTTTATGATGAGATCAGAATGATGCAGCGAGTGTAGTGGGCCTAATGTGCAGCTCCTGCTGCTTTCAAAGGCTGCATTTGTGTTGTGCTGTCTGCTGGCTGGATATTCAGTTGAGGTGAGATGAGTGGCAGCATGGCTGGCGAATGGCATTACTCTTCTAGGCAGCTTCCCATCAGAGAAGGGAAAAGGGAGTGTGAAATGGGGAGTCCTGAGAAGACATTTGATCTAGTGGCAGTGGCATGTACGGTCTGTGGATGACTGTAAACCCTGGATGGCTCTTCTATTGGCGAACCATCTCTGATGGTCATCAGAATAATGTACAGATACCAAGGACAGTGGCTGCAGAAAAGAGGTCCTTAGGGAAAGTAAATACTGAATCAGACTGACTGAGGAAGGAGGTCATGTACTTTGGTGAGAGTGGAAGAGAGAAGGAAAACTATTAGTCTGGCTTGTTGTTGCATCCTACTAGGTCACATTTTGTTGGTTAAAATGTGTACCAAAACCCCTCTTCTGACACTGAAATAAAGTGATGAGACCAGAATGAAATAAATCTCAGAGCAGCCTTCAAAGTTCCTGCAAGTGCCAAAGATGCTTAAGTTTCTCAAGCGCTTCCTAATGCAGGAATGATCCTGAACCTGTGAAATATCTTTCCTAAAGTCACAGAATGTATCAGAAGTAATTTCAGGAAAAGATTTCACAGAATCACAGAATGTTAGGGATTGGAAGGGACCTCAAAAGATCATCTAGTCCAGTCCCCCTGCCAGAGCATTAAATATTGCCTACTGCTGTTTTTCACAAGACTTCCAGACTCTTAGATATGAATGTTTCCAGCCTGTCCTTAGAAAACTGTCCAAAAATCAATGCTATTGACATTTCCTTTGACATAGCACCTTTGGTTTTTATAGAAAACAAAAGTTAGCAGGTTTGTTGCTTTGAAGCCATTCTGAGCTTCCATCTGGTTGAAGTAATAAAGTGGTTTAACATGTACCCTTGGAAAATGTGTACACTGAACTCCACCATCTCATGATCACTGCAGCCAAGGCTGCCATCGACCATCACTGCTTCAACAAGACTCTCCTTGTTGGTGAGTACAAGATCCAGCAGCGCTCCTCTCCTAGTCAGCTTATCCACCATTTGCATTGAGTAGTTATCATCAATGCACTGGAGGAACCTCCTAGACTGTGAATGGCTGGCTGTGTAAGTCTTCCAGCAGATATCGGGGTAGTTAAAATCCCCCATGAGGACCAAGGCCTGTAGTTGTGAGGCTGCTTTCAGCTGCCTGTAGAAAGCCTCATCAGCTCCCTCGTCCTGATCAGGAGGTCTGTAATAGACCCCCACAACTGTATCACCCATGCCTGCCTGCCCCTTAATTCTCACCCACAGACTTTCAACTTGCCCCTCATCATTCCCTGGAGAAAACTCAATACATTCTAGTTGCTCTCTCACATAGAGAGCAACTCCACCACCTTGCTTCACTGACTGATCTTTCCTAAAAATGACATAGCCATCCATGACCACATTCCAGTCATGTGAGCTGTCCCATCATGTCTCTGTAATTGCCACCAGGTCATAACCTTTAGACTGCACCCAGACCTCTAAGTCCTCCTGTTTATTCCCCATACTGCGTGCATTGGTGCACAGGCATTTCAGAAAGCAAGCAGAGCGCACCAGTTCACTGGTTCACTCCCTATTCTGTGCTTAAAAAAGAGTGTATATGATGCAAGAAATCAACTTCAATAATAGCTATTAATTTTCCAAACAAAATAATTGCCAGTGTTCCTAGAAAATTGAGAGACAAATGATTAATTCCTGCTATGGGGTGTGATTTATGCTGGATTAACTGAAAGATTTAGTTGGGTAAGTATGGATATATACTCTAAGATCATAACACTGCTACAAATCTTAGAATCCTCTCTATGTATGATAATATGGAGGCTAATTTTTCAGCTTGCCATAATGCCTGATTTGTAGTTTCAGTGAACTTTGGATCCATATTCAATGGGAAAAGTCACTTGTAACAGTGTGAAATGAAGAAGTTGCGATTACTATGTGAGTGTTTTCTTGTAAGGACTAAATGAGTGGATTATGTACTTATCCCTTATTTAATAATACCTAAATTAAATAGTCCTAAGGAAACAGTGGATTAACAAATAAGAAGTATAATACGCAGCAAGCAGTCTAGCTGAAGAAAGACTACATAATCTAAAATATCCTCAACTAAATTCACTGTAACGAATTTAGCAGAGAGGCTGAATTACTTCAGATACATGTGTGCTTACAGTGGTTCATTTGGGTCAAGGCTAAAGTTCAGGGAGGATAAAGACTCTCAGGCTGCCTTTCTGTCCTTGTACCTATCCAGTCTATGAGTAGAGGACTCCAGCTGTGAATGGACATAATCTCCTTAAGAGTGAAAATCGAAATATTTGTGTAAGAGCAAGCAAAAAAATGGAGCATGATAGCATACAGATACACTGAGGAGCTTCATTGTTGTTTATAGATCTCTGAGTCATCGTGCAGTCCAGTTCTCACTGAGGTCAGTTGAAAAAACTTCTGTTGACTTCAGTATATGTAGAACAATGGTTCACCATTTCAAAAACTTCCTTTTTAAAAAAAAATTTCTCCCAAAGTAACATTTTTCCAAAGTTTTGGAATATATTTGAAGACAGATCCATTTCATATGCAGCTGTATTCAAAAGTGTTGGCATTTCTGCATGGAAGTTGTAATCAAGTTCTGTATTAACAAACTTGCATTTATAGGTTCTAATTGACATTAGCAGAGAGTAAGAACGTGCATTTTGATGGTGCTTAGGTTTCCATTCCTAGTTACCTTTTTTTTTTAATCTAAACCAAAGTTTGCTCTCTGCTTTGTTCCAGGTCTGGAGTTGGTGTGACAGGTTCTAGGCAGACGTTATTTTACGCAGAAGTAACAGACCAGATGAGAACTGGTGAAGGAGGTGGTCAGCCTGAAGAAGGAGAGCTGATTGAAGTTGTAGAAGTACCTTTAGAAGACTCCATGAAGTTTGCTTATGATGAGACTCTCCCAAAGACGATGGGTGTCATCTTCAGCTTCATGTGGTTCCAAAACAACATAGCACCCAACCTACCAAAAAAATAAAATCAAAGCACCATGATTTTAAGAAAAGCTTTCCTACTGGTTCTGTGGGTATGGAAATCTGCAAATCTGCCTGCCTTGATCAACTCAACTTTTCACAGAGCAAATCTTTCTTGAAATAAATTTTGAATTAAATCTGAATTAAAATCCTGACCCAATTTCCATCAAAAGCAAAACAGTTATTGGCTTCTCTGGGGCCAAGATTTTCCTCTGAGAGGCAAATGTGGATTTTCACACAAAGGCTGAGTAAATGTGTCCAGTTCTCTTTTTTCATGGCACTGCTTTACCACTGTTTTGAAGAGTTGCTCAGGACCTTGGTACAGCTGCTATACCAGCCTGTCACTGCGGTCTGTATGTACTGGCAGCTGTGTGTTCTCTGCAGTTTCTGATATTTTTTGAGGGGGAGGCAGCAAACCTTAATAGTCACAGACATCCTAACTACATTCCTGAGTTCTGCACAGCTTTCGGGGAGCAGCTTTCCCTGTGGTGTGTAGCTCCTGTACAGGGAAAACGTTTGCATTTCTGAACATGCAAACCTTTGTTCTTTAGGCAAACGTGTCTGTAAATCCTTCTGCTAATGTGTCATTTTGACAATAGACCAGCTGTAAGATTATGTGCTTCTATTTGTCCCCACTATAATGCTGAGCAGCAGTGATGGTGATAGAGGGATGAACGATGGGGGCTTCTCCTAGAACACATGCTTCTTTGTTTGTTTTATGGGTAATACTTGATTAATTAAATCAAACTTTGTCCTCTAGAGTAGGACTTGAGAGGTCAAATTATTTTAATCGGACTGTGAGGTGACTAACACAAGTGATTTCTCTGTGGTGGTCTGTGGCCTGTTTCCTTATCACCCAATGGGAAGAATGGGACTTATTCCTCAGATAACATTCCTTGAAATCTAATGATGGGAAGTGCTTTATTGAGAGATTTTATCATCATTTGTGCAGTTTACATTGAAGCCTGTACAGCCTGCACAGACATACTGAGCAACACAATTTAATAAAGTGGTCTAATTAGAATGTATATTATTTGTTCTACCAGCATAGTTTAGATGTGGATTAATTGTCATGTGAAACTGTTAAGAGCATGAATGAAAGAGAATCAAGTCTGGTAATTGAATTATACACTGGTTTGTGTTACTTACTGAGTTAATGTCAATTAACATGACTACATTGTATGTGCTTCTAGGATTACTGAGGTAGTAAGTATGTTTAGAAGATGAGTACTGTGCACATGCAAACTTTCATATAGCAACTGGAATAAATGCAAAACAGATGCATGATGGTATCCAGTGGCTGATTTAAAATCACTGCAGATCTAAATAGGTGTATAAATAAATAATTCCTTTTAAAAAAAATGCTTTTAGAACTGGTACTTGCTGGTTCTGCTACTGACAGGGAGGAAAGAACCTTGGAAAGCCACTGGAGAAGGAGCAGCCTTCGTCAGTGGGAGTCAGACACCTTTTGTGACAGTTCAGACACATTTGCATTGAACTGTGCCTGGTCTGTGGTGAGTCGAGGGCTGAGATATCCTCAAAAGCAGGTAAATTCTGTGTGATGTATTTGCATTGGAAGGTGTTTTAGGGCAGGGTCTCCGCTGCTCTGCATCTATGGTGTCAAGTACTATGTGTCTGGATTGCTGCTGAGACCTTTACGAACTACTACAATATGAATAATAAATAATGTGTTTTATTCCAGGCTGTAGTTACCAAAGTATCTATTTGATTCCATCAAAATTACTACACAGTAGCTTGTTGATCTGTTTAGTGTCAGGCTAATGAGTGTGTGTACATACATGTCAAAAGCCTTTTTTGCTGCATGCATAACGCAGTAATTTGGAAAAATAAATTGGTGTAGTGTGGGAGGGTAAGAGTTTGAAACTTTTCAAAGCAGCTTTTATGTATTTACACTGTTTGCCCCAGAATTACAAATGGACAAAACTCCGCTTCTACTGAGGCTCTTCATGCAATGCTGGGAGTTTTCCACCAGTCCAGTCAGACATTCCCTCCCCTGCCATGTCCAGGACCTGGAGTCGGTGCTTCACAAGATGCACTCACATTGCATTCATGACCTTGGGGAGACCCCATGGCTTTGACCCACCCATGTGGGTGACAAGTGTTCAGGGTGTGATTCATCAGACTAAATACACATTTCACTGATCAGTCTGTCTAGAAGTGCCTTCAAATCTCAGCACCTGCTTTTGGTTAGGACTCATCAGACCACCCCTGGAGGAGGCAGGTCAGTCCCTCTAACGTTCCCTCCGTCCCCAATGGTGTGTGCGCTGGGGGAGCACCAAGGGCAGTGCCAGACTTGGGCAGTGCCAAAATATTCTCCATGATCCAGAAGACCAGGGAAGAAGCTGAGCATCATTGCCCCCACCTCCCAGTCTGTCCCTTGCCAGAGGTCTACAGGGCAGACACCTACAAAACCCCATGGGACTGTGGTGGCTCTGAAGCCTTTACACCCCAAGGGATGCTACACCCTGGCCCTGTGTTCTGCCCAACCATCCCTGCAATTTGTAATTCTCAAACAGGAGCAAAATGGTCAAGGGATTACTTTGGTTTCCTTCCACAGTTTGGGAATTTTGCACAGAAACAGCAGTGATGCAGTATAGTGAAAGCTGTACATAAAGCGATGTGTCTGGTGTTTGGCTTTGCAGTACTAGATATAAATGTATCTTCATCCTTTCCTTCTTTCCCTGTTAATTTTGGTAGGGATTTTTATAAGAAATTAGGAAGGTTTGAAAATGCACGAGGATGGACTAGAACTTTTTACAAAACAGTAGATGATTCATATTTATAAAAATAAAAACCAGAGCAATTCAGATGTCACTTCTCTCGTCAGGGCTCATTTCAATGATCATAATTAGAGCAAATCTGATACACATTGGCCAAGCCCAGTCAGGAAAAAAGTGCTTCTAGTTGAAGCTTGAAATCACATTTGTGTTTTAGAAGCATCCGTTGGACATGACACCACACTTATCACAGAATCACAGAATGTTAGGGATTGGAAGGGACCTCAAAAGATCATCTAGTCCAATCCCCCTGCCAGAGCAGGAACACCTAGGTCAGGTCACACAGGAACATGTCCAGGCGGGTTTTGAATGTCTCCAGAGAAGGAGAGCAGACAGTTCGGAATAAAATACAGTCCCTGTTTGCTGGTAATGAATACTGACTCTGGCCTGCAAAAATCTTACCTGATCTCATCCAACCATCCCCATGAGATCAGCATCCTTTTTTTATTGAGTACAATCGAGTGGTCCACATTTAAAAACCAAATCTTAACATCTCTCTCATCTTTATGATGTGGCTTTAGGATATAGAAATAATCTAATGAAACTGAAATGATGACTCAGACTTCTAATGAAGCCTGAAATTACAAAACCTGAAATGTAATGGCACTGTCGGGATCGCTATTGGGTGGCAGAAGAGATGTCACCAATACCTTGCAGGTACATGGACCTCATTTATTATTGTTATTTATTACCCTATTTGTAAAGTATCCACAAGCCCTGAGCTACTTCCAGGTCTCGTGGTATTAAACACTGAGCAGTGATATGATTAGAATGCCTTCTCTGAAAGGCTGGCACTTCAAATGAGCTGAATTACACCACGGGGTAGGTGGGGCAGGTGTGGGGATGGGGTGCAGGGACCACTGGCTGCCAGCGCTCCCCAGGCACACGGGGATGCTCCCTGCAGGCTGGGAAGCCCACTCCCCTGGCAGGCGACCTCTTGCCTTTTCGCTCACTCCCTGATTACCATCCCTGCCCGCCAAGGATAAAAGCAGCATTCCCTGACTCCCCGCAGCGCCACGGCCGGGGCCAGGCCAAGGGCAACCGATATAATTGCTCCTGAAACACACGTGCCGACCGAGCGGGGCGACCCGCTGGACAAGGAGGATTTTTTGCTAAATTAGGACAATTGCCGAGCATGCTTCATCCCCTCGCCGGGGCTCTATACATAGATGAAAGGCACACCCAGTTGTGAAATCTGTTGAAATGGCACACCTGGTGCTGTCTGCAAGTCTATTCACAACCGTTAGCAGGTGCGACTTGGCCTTTGTGGCCATAAAAGTCTGGCTCCTGCTGTGCTCCCCGCGCCTTCGCCGCCCTGCGCGCTTTGGCAGGGGAGGCTGTCACAGATTAATGCGGTTGTTTGAAGCTGTTGGGAGCCACCGCCTGAAGCATGTAGAGGCTTCAGAGGGATCAGAGTAAGGCCTGTGCACACAGGATGGATTTGCAGCTTTGGTCTCCGTGCCTGTGCTGGGGTGGAGGTAACGGGCAGGGCAGGGCTGCTGCCTGAGCAGGGTTCCCATTTCTGCAGTGCCAGGGATGCTGCCAAGTGGCCCTGCCAGCAGGTACTGGCAGTTTGCAATCTAAGCTCTGTTTGGGCTCAGCCTCTCCAAAAAGGAGTTTGCTTGCTTTGCTTTGGGATGCTTCATCTCAGACAGCACAGCAGTGAAGTGGAGCTCCGAAAACCCCAGCCCCAGTCCAGACTCAAATTTAATTTAAAGGAAGGATGCCAGGGGCTTTAGAGCAGGTTTCCAGCAGGAGTTTTCGTTCCCACTGGTCCACACAGGATTTAAAAAAGCGATAAAAAAGGGATCCTCATATAAATCCTGCGCTACTGCAAAAGTTACTCCTCAATTTGTCTAATCCTTCAGAGCCAGTCTTGCTCTTTAATTGGGAACACATTTTTACAAAGGCTTTAATTGCTCTCCAGATGAATCACGAGGGAAGGGAAGAAGGCATAATGTAGCTAAATGGCCCAGATTTGCAGTACTCGGAGCTCTCTGGCCTGCCTCAGGACTGGCTTCAGTGCATTTCTCGTAATTGGAAATACAATCAGATAGGTATTAAACCCTGCCAGCCACACACTGTATTCCTTCGCTGCTGAAGTACTCAATATCCTGCACTGGCTTTGGTCTCTAATAAAACATTTAAAAGCAGTCGTGCTCTGAGAAACCCCTTTCAGACACTTAGTTACAATGAAAATGGGTTGGGAATGGGCAATGCAGGAACGGTTGTCAACCTCATCGATTGATGGCTACCTGCATGCCCCAGCCTCATTAACAGAAACACCCCTGGACTCTTCTTGTGCCCACCTGTGGTTCAGTGTTCAGGCTATGGGTGCGATGGGTAGAGCATTCCAAAGTAAGATAAACATGATTTGATCATTTTACAAGAACAAAGTGTTACTGTGATGGCTACAGACATGCCTGTGGCAGCCAGGAGCCAGCCCTGGCGATGGCACATCCCACCAGCCCGCGATGGACAAGGTGCTACGTGAGCCCTGAGCAGTGTGTGTGGGCATGGGGACCTCCTGGGGTCAAGTCCACCTGTACGAGAGCCTGACCCCTCCGAACAATGACATCTGAGTGCGTGTCCATCACACTATAAACCCGGCCTGGTTTTAACCATGTTCCCTTGGAGTTGTGGAGAGGGGGTTGGGGAAAGGGAGCAGTTAATTATTGCCCCTGAAAATAAGCCTAGGAGGACAACATAATAAGCCTAGGCCAGGGCAGTGGTGGAGTCCCCATCCCTGGAGGGATTTAAGAAAGGTGTAGATGTGGTACTGAGAGACATGGGGTAGTGGTGAATTGGCAGTGCTGGGTTAATGGTTGGATTGATGATCTTAGAGGTCTTTTCCAACCAAGGCTGTTCTCTGATTCTGTAACATCCCACCTGACTCCAGGTGCAGTAGAAACACTTACCCTGCTGCTTCAGAGTGTCTGGCACAGCACTGGTCCTGTCCCCAGCCCTTTCCAAAGTCCTCAGCGGGTGCTGGTAGGCAGACCCAGGTGCTCGCTGTGTCCCATGGGTGGCACAGCCCAGGTGCCACCTCCGAAGCCTCCCCAGGAGCCACAGACAGGGGCCAGGGCCGTGGGAAATGGTGTGCTCCAGCTGGCCAGTCCCCTCCAAGGCTTCAGCTGCTCCTACAAGTGAGGGGATGGATGTTGGGACAAGAGTCACTGATGGAGTTTCCAGTGAAGCTGGCCAATGATGGTGAATAAAGCATGCCTCCAGCTCCTGCCCACCACCTGGCTCCCTTTGGCAGCCCCGCTGTGTGTTTGTGGGGATGGGGTGTTCACATAACACTTTTGCTCACGCAGCAATTGCTAAAGTAACTGGACAAGGCACAATCACGCACTTGAGAGTGCTAGAAACAATTTAAGAAATGTTCTTGGGACAAACGTCGGGCACTGTGCAAACAGCTCCCCTGGGTTTGTGAAAGGGGCCCTGGCTGCCCAGCCCCACAGGAATGCACTCGCGCCGATAATCCCCTCGACTCCTTTCGTAACCTCCTTCGTTCCATCCTTCAGGCTCTCCTCGCTCCCGCCCTGGGGTTTCGGGGTGCTCCTTTTGCAATAAAGTCAGGAAAACAGAACGAGAGGTATTGCAAGGCCACACCAGGCTGTCTCCAGCTCCTCTTTTTTATTCAGGATGAAAGTGAGGGACTTTGTAAGGACTTAACTCTCCCCAGAGATGTAACTTGAGTTTTGCCCCTCCACAGCTTCCCAACTTCAACAAGTTGAAGCCGAAGCTCGCTGGCCTGGCCAGATTCGTAGTGCAGCCCAAACGCTGGTGACCCCGGAGCTGGCAGTGCAGCAGTGACGCGAGGGCTTGAGTTACAGCAATCCATCAGCTGCTAATCCACTCTGCCAGCCCCACCACTCCGTGCTGCTATCAATCATGTGCAGAGCCCCAGGGTGGGTGTGCAGCACGCTGCTCCCTCTCCAGCAGGTTAGCAGGGCTGCAGCAGTGCAGGGGAGCCCCAAGCATGGGCTCCTCTCACTGAACTCCAGCCCCTGGAGCTGGGGAGCAACCTGGGTGCTTCCACAGGCAATAGGAGAGGGAGGGGGACATCCATAACATGTGTCCCCATTTTGCCAATCACTAGGTCTATTGCAAAGGACGCAGCCAGCAGCAAAACAATGCAATAACCAGATTCTATTGTACATAGAAAAGTCAGTATATGGGTGATCGCTGGGGGTACAAACAAGTCAAACAGATCACACATAACAGACATCAACCCCAGCAACAACACAGCATGACCAATAATAAGTGGAATAAACAAAGAAACAAAGTCTCCCATAGAAGAGATGGGAGACAGCCAAGTCAATAGGCTGATCATACAGGATAGAAGTAGCCCCATATTGTTCCCCCACGAAGCCCACATTTGTAAGTGCCAAACCTGACTGGGATCCAGTTGCAGGAATAGCCAGGAGGTCCTTCCCCAACAGGAAAACTCTGCAAAGTGCATCCACCTCACAGACAGACACTCCACCCTTCCTGCAAGTGGTCCCAGCTTTTATCCCCAGAGCAGGACACCTGGCACTCATTTACCCAATGCAGGGCACCTGGGGCTTGTTTACCCAAGGGCTTTCCCTGCAAGGTCAGCTGCACCTTGGAGGAAAGTCAAAAGGCAAACTCATCCCCTCCTCTTAAAGGACCATGGGGCCCACCCATATGTCAGCCTTAATTCAGGGCTTGGGGTTCAGACCCCAGCACTTCAGTCCCCAGTCTCTGGGACTGGTGTGAGGATCTGTCCTGTCTCTTCCCATCACGGTCAGGGAAGTTGGAGCACCAGCAGCAGTGCACCTCACGAATGGGCAAAGCAGCCGAGGCCACATTCAAGATTTGTGCTTAGTCATGGGAGTGGTTCAGAAAACCCCATTTGCTGTGTTGAGCAACCTCTGCCTCGGACACTTTTGTCTTATATTTATAAAATTCATAAAGAGCAGGGAGAGGGGTTTGCAACAGGCTCCCAGCACAAAAAAGGGAGCAGAGAAAATTGCACGGCCTCACATTGGCCCTCCAAAGCAGCCACAACCCTCTGCATCCCAGGCCAGCTGATTTTGTAAGGGTGGAGGCTGTCCCATCTGCAGCAGCTCTGGTCTGCAGCAGTGGTGTCATGCTGAGCAGCTCCTGGGCTGCACAGAGTCAGAGCAACATGCAGGAGACATCCAAGCCAGGTACCAGCTTCGTACCCAATGTTCTCATCTGCTGCATCTTCCTGGTCATGCTGCCAGCTTCATCTTTTCAAATGGCTTTCTTTTACCTCTAATGCGTTTGTTCATTATTTTTTTCCTTCTACTTTTTTTCTTTCTTTTATAGCTCTTCCACTCAATCTGATCCCAGTCTCTCAGATGAGCACAGTCAAAATACCACCAATACATGACAATAGTAAGAGCTGATTCCAGGGGCTCTCCCAGAGCCAAGGCACTGAGCTAACGGGTTTATTGATCACAGCGGAGTGACAGCTCTCTCTAGCACAGGATTTAGCTCCTAGATGGACACTAACGTGTCGATTTGTATTTTCTCACAGGCAAAAGCGTTGTGTAAATATTCTGTGGTTAATGATACAGGTCTGCTCAGGGTTCGATTAATGGGGGAAGTGTTAGCAAACATGAAAAGAAGCAAAAAAAAATGAGGTGAAGGTCTTGCCTTCTAAAGCCACATGACTGATCCTAATGCCCTGTCCTTTTTCTGTCAATCAAGGCTGATTGGCAAAGCTTTTTAATTTAAGTCTCTAAGCAGGATGATCAGTGTTTACTTAGCTAGTGTTGATTTCCAGTTAACCAGGCTGCTCTGGAGTAAGGTATCGTCTTATAGTGCAAACCCTCTTACCAGGGATAAAGAAACTGAGACTGCCTCGATCCTCCTCGTTAACTCCTCAGAGCTAATGATCATCCCAAGCAGCTCTTGGTGTGGGTTAGGGGGACGGAGCTCCCACAGGAGCTGGGCTGGCACCCAGCGAGGACCACAGCTCGGAGGGAAGGGGGCAGAGCTCAGGGCATCGTGTTTGGCCCCAGCCCAGCTGCAGTGGCTGCTCATGGCTGCTGGCCCCGTGTCCCCCCCAGTCCCAACCCTCACCTCCGGGTGTTGCGTGTGCCCTGGGCCCGAGTCCCAGCACTGCTGCAATATAAACCAAACCTGGCACTGGGAGCACGCAGCCTGTGGCACATCTCCCATGGTTATTTTTAGCTGCTTTTCCAGAGAAACTGGGCTTATGCAGCCTGCCTCCCAGTGTGGGGGCTCTGCTACTGCCCACCCCCCAGCACCTCCACCTCTCGGACAGGTTAGTCACTCCAGGATGGGTCTAATGATGTCATTGGAGAGGGCAAGCCCAGGAAGCCAAGACAGGAACACCCCATGGACATGGTCCCCAAGCTCTACCACTTGCAGGGCGACATGTTCCTTCCAGTGTTTCTTCTGCCATCTGTACCTGGGCACCCACCCAGGACTGCCCGGCAGGGAGAGGGAAGGGATGGAAACGTGCAATGCAGCTAGTTTGTTAAACAAAGGGACTCATTTTTACATACCAAAGTTTTTCCCTTGTAAAACATATTGGTCTGTAAGGTTCTGTTTCTGGAAAAGATCAGGGAGGGCCACATGGGTCGGAGCTGAGCATGGTGGCTCAGCTTTGCAGGACTGGCGCTTGCAGGGCTGGTTTTGCCTCACTGGCTTCATAAAGCACATCCAGAACATTCATAAAGCACTGCAGAATTAACACAGAGCACTTAATCTTGATACAAAAATGAGGAACCTTTTTTTTCCTTGAGTACTATATTTAGATCTTTTGTGTGGAATAAGAATTTTAGGGGTTTGGGGTATTTTTTCCAAGAAAAGTAGAGACCCTGTGCTAAGCCCCTAGAAGCAGGTAGGTCTGGGAGGGGGGTCTATAGCCAGGCAGGACCACTCTGCACACTTTGAGGGCTCAGGACCCACCTATGGCTGAGACTCGCATGGCATGAAGAAGCCCTCAGTGCTTGGGAAAGGCCCAAGAGGCTGTAGGGGCAGTAGTCTGGTGTCCTGTGCAACGTGCCCTACTGCTACAGTCATCCTCCAGCTTCCAACAAGGAAGTCAATGGGAGGCATCTGTGCAGGTTAGAAACTATTTCCCTCCCTTTAACCAGTGCTGGGCCAGCTGGGTCATTCTGGGGCATGAATGCTCCAGATAAAATTAGTTCTAAAATTTCGGTAATTTTCAATATTTGTGTATATAAGTCCCAACAAGTTAAAAATGGTCAGGGAAGAATCAGGACTTCAGGAACTGCATTGTGGTACAAAGGCAGGGATCCCATTTTTCTCTCTACCCATTTCTATGATCCAACTGTCTACACTCTGCTGTGGGACCTGTGTTTGGGCTCTGATTTTTTTGATGTTCTCACCTCCTCTTTACCAAATTAAAGCATTTAGCTATTGCTGTTTAGTGTACCAGTGTATGCACATATTCACAACAAAGATCATGCATCTCAGCCCGTAATACCACCTTAGTTTACAATAGTTTGGCTTTTGCTTTTAAGGAAATGTAAATGCCAAACAATAGAAATATTAGACAATTCCTCTAAGCCTGTGTGTACACTAATGTTCCTATTAGGCTACAAAACACACTATTAAGCACAAAAAGACTATTGTACTAATGCCCCTTACAAAACCAGCCTGAGTTTGAGTACTCAGAAAGCTGCTTATCTGTTCCTTTGGACTAAGAAGACCTAAATGCTTTTCAATTATTAAAAGGCTGAATGATGTCTTGGTCTAAACTTGGAAGTCAGAGGAGCCACAGACCTCTCTGAGACCTCTGAAAGAATTAAAGTCCTTTAAACCCAAGCACAACTTCTCAGAAATTTCATGTGTCTTCAGAAGGGATCCCTTGTTTGCTTGTTTGTTTGGTTTTTTTTCAGACAAACTTATTTCCAAACAATTTGCATTAACTCTCTTTATGGGCTTGGGCTTTCCAGTCCTTCAAGGGAAGTCCCAGCCTCAAGGACTGTGTCACCCCAGATGATAACAGATGGACCTGCAGGGAAGGACTCAGAGCCCAGCCCTGTGTGTGCCAGTCAGTCCGACTCCCTCCCAACATCATGCCACCAAACAGCCTTTTATGAGGGACATTGCACCCTAATGCAGCACTGCAATCCTGAGAGGTTTCAGCATCAAAGGCAATCATTTCACTTGCAAGCTGCTAAAGCTTTGAAAATGGAGTTTTTCTTTGTAGAACACCAGCCCTGGGTGAAAGCCAAGGTCCTGAAGGTTGCAGGGCAGTAGGGAAATACAGCAGACCTACAAGGATAATGGATATATTTTCTATGTGCAGGTTTTGTCCTGCATACAGCATGAGCACTGTATTTGACTCACTAAATCAAGGAACAAAGGACTCAAACAGTAGAGGGGATGAAACTGAACTGAATTAATTTGTTTATCCTGCAAATCAACATCTTCTTTCCACTCTGAAGTTGTCATAACGGAATATTTTGCCTTCTGCTCAGTCTAATTATAGGTGCATGAGCCAAAAGCTCTTAATTTTGCTCACATCCATCAGCGGGAGCTTTGTTGCCGCACTCAGAGCAGGCAGGGTTAAAGCAAGCTGTGTTTAACAGGCTCTTTTTCAGGAAGGTGTTTTCCCCAGTAAGCTGCATGTTGGTACCTTTCTAAGGGGATGTTTTTACACTGAATTCATTGTATAGCTGCTTTTCGGCACAGATGAAAATCATCACAAAAGAAGAGACCAGATCCCAAAGGATCAGTTCTGCTCAGGATGGGCTGGAAGGAAAGCGCTTGGTGGCACACAGCTGTCAGTCATTGTCACCCTGCAGTGCCTAGGAGCAGATGGACTTGTGCCACAGCACAGATGAAGCACCTTCCACCACAGAGAGACTCAGAAAGACTCATAACTCCATAAATATCCATCAATAAAGCCTTTCCTCCATCCTTATGTGGAATTGTGGCTCCTGCAGGATGGAGGTGCCCAGGCTGGGGCAACCTGGGGAGCCTGAGCCACTTGTCCACACACCTTCAACTGCCACATGTATATGTCCTTAGCAACCATGATCATTTGGTTGTATTTCTGATCATCTCAAATTATATCCTTTTCCTGCCACCCCCACAAGAAGTCCACACTGTAATCATAAAGGACTGTGGCTTAATTCTTTCAGGTTTCATAAATTTTCTTGGAAATAGGAGGCATCCACACTCAAGAGCTCTCTGAAAGCAGAGGGGAATTTTCAGCTGCTGCTGTCCTGATGGAAATGATATGACTTTATTTGCAACCTTGGGGCCAAACCAGTTTGGATACAAATAAATACAGCTCCATTGTTGTCAGAGAAGGGTCTATGTTGACTTACACCACACAGGAAGACAGCATCACTTTTCTTTGCCATGATTGTTTTGGCACAGCTCCTGAGGCGATGTGTCCAGCTTACAAGGAGCAGTTAACACCAAACTCCAGATCTGCTGTTGAGGAAAAGGAGCACTTGGAGGGTTTCCAGGACTTCTGACCATAGAGCTGACCAGAAAAAGGACACTGGAAGGGAAATGTGCAGGGGAATTGCTTTTCCCTCCCACCTGAGCCATGTCTGTCTCTGAGCTCCCCCAAGGACCTTTTTCTGGTCAAGAAAGAGTCTCCAGCGTGTCAATGGCTGCCGCTGGTGAGGCCCTGCCCTGCGGCTCCTCAAGTGTTGTCTGCTGGCCTTACCTTCCTACTGCTGATGCTGCTTATCAGCATCCCTGGCTTGAGGCTACCCCAGTAATTCTTGGCTTCAATGCATGGACAGTATTTCCTCTGTAGAGTTGTAGGTGAAACAACAAGCTTTCCCCCATGTTTGATATTTGCAGCTGTGGGTTGCAAACTAATTAACTCCCCTATCTAAAGTCATCTTCAGCACACCAACTGGGTCTTCTTTAAGTGAGGCTCATTTGGAAAAGAGCATCTCATTAGCTGAATTGGGCATCATACATTTAGGGTTTTCTTGGAGAGGCTTAGGGAGATGAAGAGTTTTTGCCCCTAAGTCACAGTCTTCAGATTTGAGTGCTTTTCTCTCCGTTAGAAATATGCCCTGGAAAACACAGCTCCTGAAAGCAATCCCTGTGCATGGGTCTGTTTTGGCATACATACAGGAGGGGTTAGGATGGTTGTTTAACTTCTCCCCATGGATAGGTTTTGTTGCCTACAGCACCTTCCTTACCTGCTGTCTCTGGACCCTCTCTCAGAGCACAGTGGTTGCCTCAAACATCCCGTGGATCTCACCCCTGGATAGGACATGTTGGACCAGAACTTAGAGCAAAAGTTTAATATTGCCTTTTAAATATAGAGACAATTTAAAAACACATATCCTCTGGGAATCAGCCCACACATTCACATGAGGTAGCTCGGTTGCAGGTTCATCCTCCAGAATCTCTGGAGAGGAAAAGGTCCTTCAGTGAGGGCAAATGGAGGAATGGTCCAGATGTTCCCTGTAAAATGTGGAATAAACAGCTATGATTAGCTATTGAGAGACTGCCTAGCAAATAGGTACAAGAGACCTGGAATGAAAGGACATGGTGACTATCCTTGTTCCTCCAAATAGTGGAAAATGTCTGTATTTCCCTGAGTGGTACCTGGCTGGTCTGTTCAGTTGGATTTTAGGTTCTAATGAACAATGAAAAAGGTTATGAAGCAGAGCAGAAACGTCCCTTGTGAAACCCTGACCCGTGCAAGTCAATCCACTAGTCTTGGTAGGGCCAGGATTTGACTCCCTGCCAGCTGCCTGGTGGCTGTAATCCTGGTGTAAGGAGTGTGGCAGTGGCTGGATTTAACTGCCATGTCCCAAACATCTGCAGGACCTTCTCTGCAAGTGGCACAGCTTTTCTCCAAGCTGAAAGGCTTGGAAAACAAAGGTAGCACTTAAGCAATAGCCTCTCCCAGAGACCGGCAGGAATTTGGAGCACTTGAATAGTCCATCCCCAAAGAATCTTTTCCAGGTCTGACCCTGATCTTGGTGCATGCTGAGGCAAGACTATTTGAATTTGTAATCAGTGCTGTAGACATGATATAAGACCCTATAATATGTATCTCACTATCACATCACAGTGCTTTGAATTGAGGAGTGCAAAGTATTGTATTTTCATGCATATAGCCTGCATCTCAGATAACTCACACCACTGTAAAAGAACTGTCCTTTTCAAACAAGTACTTAGCTAATCTGCATCCTCAGATAACCCAGGGGTCATCTCAGAGTATCAGTTATGTATGTGAAACCACGGGTATAGGGTGGCAAGCAGCCATCCCCTCCTTCCTCTGAGCCTCCACGATCCATCCCTGCTCCCACCTCCTTCCCACAAGAAGATGTGTTTTCTGCAGTCCACATCTCCCTCCCTCTGTGCAGCAGATGTGAGAGATGGGACAACAGGGCCAGCAGCATCTCGTGCTGTTCATACCTATCCTCTGGTTCAGTTTTGTTTCTATATGTGACTCCTGGTGCTGGCTCCAAGCATGGACCACTCTGCGGGCTCCAGGGGACGGGCAGCATGGTGGCAGCCTGCAGCTGCTGGGAGTGGCTGGGAGAAGGGTGGAGAGATGGGGGAAAGTCACAGGTTTGGCCCTAAAACTGTCTTGAGAAACAAAATAATTCTCTCTATTACATGTGTTGCCCTCTCAGAGGTAGCTCTATCCAAATGATCTTTCTGCGTCTTGTTTTCTTATTCCCAACCTGAAGACAGTAAAACCCCCTGATGCAAATTTCCACTCCAGCCTACAGAAGCTTGGCAGAAGAGCTGAGCATTTACAGGGATGCTTGTTGCAGTCAAGAGCCTAAAATTAGACTTTTAATGACTTAGCCAGCACCCAAGAGATAATCTGATTTTCAGAAGTGGGGGGAAATTTCAAAGCCTGGTCCATGCATGGCTTGATACTCCATGGAAGCACCTGAGTGTGCAGCAGCTCCGAATCAGCTGCTTAAACCCTGTTTTGCAGCAGTCGGGCAGGTCTGCACCACAGAAGGACACAGTGCACATAAAACCCAACTGCCCTCTCATTAGGGGACTTACCTGCAGAGGTGTTTCATCTGGGGCAAATTTATAAGCCCACCTTGCCTCCTCCAAACTCTTCTCACTGACAAAACTCTCTGATCAACCCTTTCCAGTTCTGCAGTTGAGCAATTTTGCACAAGCATTTGTTCACCCGATGAGATGACAGCATAATGTATTTGCAAACATCAGCTCACAGGCACAGAAATTTGCCAGGCTATGCGGTTTATTCAAAACCATACATATATTTCATGGTTTTAAAATGAGTCAAAGAAATAGCTTAGCTTCCCAGCTAGCAGCAGCAATGCTGCTGGGTGTACACAAGGCCAGCCAGCTTCAGCAAGACAGTGACATATAAAACCTTTTTTACAACAAAACCTGTGAGAGTATCAGCCCCTTCGCACATGCTGCACCTTGGGGCCTGTGTTTGTTTTTGGCCAAGGTCATCCAGTGAATTATACTCTCATCACAGGGTTTGTTAGACAGGTCTTTGAAAGCAGATGGGATTGTGAAACTCTCCTTTACTATACCTAATGCATTGCAAATAACAGTGAAAAAACTGACAGCAGGCTGGAATGCCAAGAAAATTGCTTTGATAAACTAAAGTGTTTAAAATAAATGTTAATGTTATTGCGTTTAACCCATGTTTAGCTGAAGCAAGAAGCATT
The DNA here is from genome assembly GCA_028020825.1 of Podargus strigoides. Lineage (NCBI taxonomy): Eukaryota > Metazoa > Chordata > Aves > Caprimulgiformes > Podargidae > Podargus > Podargus strigoides. Next base: position 6,291,449 of record CM051624.1, on the reverse strand, counting down.
CTTTCTAGAGTAAATGAGTTTAGCTCTGAGTCTCTGTAAAACTGAGAAGACAACAAGACAGGGAGCAAGAATTAATCTGTGAAAAATTAGAGGTGTGAGGTGTGTGAGCCATCTCAGAAGTAAATAAACACAGGCTGGGCATCCCTTAAAACTTGCTCTGTTTTTTTTTCACAGAGGAATACAAGCATCCTAGTTAGTGCTATGTGCCCTCAGTGGAGAAGGCATTGGATGGAGGATGCCAACAGTCAAACACCATCCCCGTCAGCGCTGTCCTCCAGGCAGGGGAGAGCTCACATAACGCCTGTGCCAGGCAGCACCAAAGGGCCATCACCTGTGCTGGGGCTGAGCTGGGACCTTTTCAGGTGATGGGTGTTAGAAGACATTTCCATTACAAAGCCACCTCCATGTCTTTGGTAGCTCCTGTGTTGCCACATGGAGACAGCATCCCGTGCCATCTTTAAAACTGAGCTGACACAAGCATGTTCACCATCAGGCAAAGGCAGTGGAGAAGGGGGGACCCTGTGATCACATGAACTTGTCAATTGATGCTGTGAAACAAGAAATCAGCACTTGCTGAAGCAGTGCCTGCAGAGAGTTTATAAGTCTCTGGCCCCCATCTCATCCCAAGCTTAGTGACATGGGGGTTGTCTTTGTCCCACTACAGGCTGGGAGGAACAACAGTGACAATCTCCTATGGGCAAATGTCCCCAGAGCCATCAAAATACATAATTTGCATTCCTCCCATCCATGGAGGGAGAGCTGTGTTTGCAGCCCAAGGGATCAGGCACTGCCTTCCCAGAGCTCCTCCAGTAGTGACGTCTGCTCCAGGGAAGTGGCAGCATAACGGTCTGCTGCTCCATGGATTTGTGGCTGATGGATGTGCTGCACCAGCATGGACTGATATTCCTGGAGGGTCAGTCCCATCACACACCAGTCCTGCTGAGCAGGCTGGAGGGGCAGCTGACCCCATCCCTGGGAACAGGGATATCCCCTGTGCCAGCTGCCTGTGTCCTCTGCATCATCCCTCCTGCCCTGGAGGCCAGCACTGATGGAAGCTGCCGGGGCTTCTCCAGCCATCTCTGTTTCTTATCAAGGCAGCTGGTTGCTTCAGAGATCAGAGCAGAATGTATTACTCTCTCCAAGGAGTTTTTTTTTGCTTCTCCCCTTTCCTCTGACCCAGTTCCTCCTTTCTGGCTGTGCAGGTCCCATTTCTGCTCAGATACAGTGTAGTTCCATCCATCTCTGTTCAATGGTGGTGCAAGCAGAAGACACAACCTTTACACAGCCCAAGAAACACTATTGACAGCCTGGGAAAGTTGGGAAATGCTACCTCTTGCCCAGGCCATGTCATAGAGCTGAGATGGGACTGGGGTCTTTGAACTGACCCTGGATTTGGGTGTTTACTGCCCCACGTCCCAGTCTACTCGCAGGGGTTCTGAACTGAACAGAGGGGCAGATTTGTAAAGGGAGATTTTTAAAGGCTGCTTGCTTGCTTCTTTTTCCTGGAAATCTCCCAGCCAGCTGCTGCCGTGGCCTCGTCTTGTTTGGCTCATGAGGTCTGATAGGATCACAGCCCGAGATAGTACAGCCGCAGGCCAAAATGACTGGTGTCATCTGCTCCTCACTTGGAGGAATGAGCCCCTGAGGACCCGATGGTGACAGGTCTGTAGGGTCCCTCTTTGGGGTCCTCCTGTCCGCAGCACATTTCTCTGCAGAGAGGATGTTGCTGATACAAGGTCTAGGTTCCTCCTTTTAAAGAAGCACAAAATAGCCCTGCATTTGTCTCCAGGCTTTGATAGATACTGTTATGTAAAGCAGCTGCTTAACCCCTGAGGGCTCTGTGCACTCCTTTTGGCTCAGAGTCTCAGGATGTGGAAGCAAGATAAAAAATAAAATCTGATGAAAAAGCTCTGCTGGACTCAGGGACAGGGGAAACATGATGGGAAATGCAGGACCCCCAGCTCCAGCCTCCCCTTGCCATGAGCAGCACAGTGGTACCATCCCCTTTTGTGACTTGATCTGTCTTTGCCATAACCCACTCCACTTTGCTACAGCAGCTGAGGCTTTGATGCTTTGCTTTTTGCACATACCAACACAACCTCTCTGGGTATTAAATTCTACTTCAGGTCCAAGTCTTTAAAAATATATATCAATATGCACCATTGCTGAAAGTCTATTGGAATTGGAAAAGCCCCTGGTGTTGCATTACAGAGATATTACAGGGACAAAGAATAATAATAATTCTAAACCTCAAATGAACTGGTTTAGGGTAATGACTGTTCCTTGGTTGGTCACTGCAGGCTGGGCCCCCTGGGTCAACGTCCCCCAGTCCTGCCCCATCCCAGGGTGTACTGAAGGCTGTGGCACTACCTACATTTGGAAGCAAGGAGCCAATTCTGGGCCAAAAATGGCAGAGCCTGGCATGAAAAAGAGGGTGTGATTTGGCCCCGCAGATGTATTTTTAGTCTTTCTATTTCGGACTACTCATCTCTAGCATAACATCTGTTGGATCATTTTATAGCTGTGATTGTTTACTGGTGACCGGCTGACACTGACACTGCAGGGATTTGGTAATAGTATTTTTTTTGCCTATCTGTAGTTACATGTTACTGGAAGACAGTGAGGACGGGTAAAAGAGCTGTATTTAAACATCCTGGCAAACAGAATACATTTTAAAATCAACCATTTTCTTGCTACTTGTAGGATCATCTAGTCTGTAAAAGACAAAAGAAGTAAGCTCTAGGCTAATGTTTGCTATTCAGAGATTACCTTGAATTTGACCCTTCTGCTCAATTTACCCTGTAGAAGCTGCTGAAATGGTCATGTCCAAATGCCACAGAGTCAATTAATCCGGGCTTTGCAGTTGCAACTCTGTCCAGGGACTCCATGGTTTCTGCACTGTCAGTTCCTGCGAGAGCCTTATCTGCAGGGCACATCAGACAAAGGAGAGTGAGGGGTTTTTAAATGATAAAACTGTGGCTTATTCCAATAAAAAAAGAGGGAGAGGGAAGGAGAGAGGCAGAGAAGAAGGGTGGTTTCCATGACAGGAGAATCAATCCAGGCAGAATTTCCAGCAAGGCACATTTAGATGCGGCGCGTAATGGAGATTACATTGATTTTCCTCCATTTACTGTAAGGTAACTGCGAGTGAAACTGTAACAGGAAACTTAGAAATGCTCTTCACAGAAGCTATATTTAGGCAGACACACTGACATGATACCACTGAATAAAATAAACATGCAGGAGACAACCAGTCCTGAGAGACTTTCAGCTCCATCCGCATGACATGCAGCAAAGGGAGTGCGTTATTCCCAAGCCATCTATGCGACCTTTACTGTACGAACCTACAGAAAGCCAGCAGGCTGCTGGGCAACAACCTGGGTAAACTGGGGGCATCTCACTTAAAAGCAAGGGGTTTGCCCTTCCCTGCTAAACCAAAGTGCCTGCAGGCTGGCCGCAGCACAGCTCCTCGGGCTGCCGGTCCCTTTTATGTAACTGGACAATTTATGGCTTGTTGTCAACAGAAAGAACAACATTTTTTTTTGCTGTGCAGGCTGGAAGAGATGAGTTTTCTCATAAGTCTGGGTCATTTCTGGAGCCAGGGGGCAGCTGCTTCTTAAAGCCTGCAGCATCGTCTGCTGAGTGAAATTAAGCCGTGCACCAGGTCCAGCCACCCCGTCTCGGTGATGCCACTGCAGTGTATGCAAGGGCCTGATTTTCCATGGGGCACCCAGAGGTTTATCTGGTTGCTGAATTCCCTATTGTTCCTTTCCCACTGCCAAGGGATACCTTTCCCTGAAAGGACGGCTCCCAAAGTCCCAGGGAAAGAGAGCAGCCCTGAGCCCTGGGGCTCTGCTGCCTTTTAAGTCCTGCTAGGGTCTTTCCAAAGCAGCCATGGACAAGTCACTTAACACACCTATAAGTGGGAGCGATGATGCTTTCCCTCCTCACAGTCTGCACGTGACACACGCTATGTAAATATTTAGTATTTGAGCCAACTAATGCTTGCCGGAGCGGCACAAGTGAATATCAGATCTGCAAACATTATGTCCAGGAATGCAGCAGAGAACACTGTTTATTTTTATGAGCTAAGTGCACACCTTCTCCCCTTGGCTGCAAAGGCTGCTCTGTGATGGGAGGGGAAAGTGTAAATGTCTGAACACTGTCCCAAATCTCAGTTTGTTCCTCCTGGCACAGCATCCGCATTGAAGTTAGCCCTGCAGGCATTAAGGGTGAGATGTGAAATGACCTTCCCACTCAGCTGGAAGACTTCAGGGTGCCACCACCATTCCCTGAGAGCTGGGGAAGGCAGGGAGTTTCGGCAGGTAGCAGTGAAACTCCCTTCCCAGGCCCTGCAGAAATGGGTGCCAAGGCCAAGTACCCTCAGGGATGAAAGAGCAAAGCCAGAGGATGGTGTGGGGCTGGCAAGGCGTGCAAAGGAGGCACAGGGAGCTATTCCAGCTGGTCTTTGCCATGTTCCATGCTTCACGGTCCCTCCTGAGCAGCTTGGGAATAAAGATAATCCACACAAACGAAGGGTATATTTCAGCCCAAGAAGGTGACCCGTGTAATCTACCCTTCATTATCAAGCAAGCCCATTGTTCCCCATCTTCTGGTTTATACCAAGTGCCAAAATGATGGATTCGTCTGTGGGAATCAGGCCCGGGAAATCATTTGTTTTTGCATACCTGGAGTTAAGTCACTTCTCTGTGCATTAAAGGAGGTTTTATCTATCTGCCCACCAGAAAATAAATTCACGACTCTTGACCCAGACTGATTGCCAGGTTGGGGGGGGTTGCACGAGCAACGTCCTCGTTCCATTTCACGTGCACACTTAACATTTGGTTACATTAATCATGCAAACCTGATCACTAGGCCATTCCTGCTGCCAGGCAGAGGCAAAACCCGCTTGCTCTGTGCTTAGAGACTGCAGAACATGCTCAGTGCTGAAGCCACGAGCTAAGATAAATACATTGTGTAGATATTTCAAACATTTGCAATGGCTCAAAATCCAACTGTTTCCAGGACGAGTCTCTGTATGAGCTTCGCTCATTACAGACAAGTGTCTGTGAGGCATCTCCAAGGCTTTTATCCTGTGCATGCTCCATCTTTCCAATGACTACTGTGATAAATCAGCGCGAGACATCTCCTGTAAAAATCTGCTGCGTGACAATGAGATGTGTTTGCTGGTGCCACTCACCCTCGTTATATTTAGCAACACGAGCACCAGGTGGGGCAGTAAGGGCTGACCTGCTGCAAGGGAGAGGGTGGATGATCTCCGTCCCCTGCAGCCTGACAGTGCCAGAGGGGAGGAGGAGGGACCAGCGGAGGCCAAAGCAAACAAAGGTTATATGTCATTTTTCAATTATTCTGCTGTCTTTTTATGGTTTGGTACAGGTCACAGGGAGGTCACTGGCCAAGCTGAAGACATCTCTGCCACCTCTCTGGGGAACATTTCTCCACAGCATCAGTAGCCTTCATCCAAGTGGCATCCACTCATAAGGAGCACGTCCCCATGAGGCAGCTGAGTATCTTTAAACAGGAGAAAGAGCGTGGTCCAGTGGTTGCATCCCCAAGGGATGATGTGATGGGGCACAATGCTGGGGGAAGGAATTGAAGCCCCAAGAAGGGTGAAACGTGCGCAAGGAGTTGCGGACACAACACAAGCTGTCGAGTGCCATCTGCTGCTATCTGGAGATCATGTTAGCTCTGCGAAGGGCACGACTCTTAGGGGTCTGCCTAATATGGAAGGAAAAGCAGGAATGAGCTCAGTGGTGCTGCATCTGCTCTCCCAGGCTAAGGACGAGCAAGGAAGGGGTCTGGAAATTGTATAGATCCAGCGGCTGGCTCAGCACAGACCCAATGCAGAGAGCAGCCGTGCCCCTGCACTGGGGAGGAAAGTCTTTCCTGGTGATGTTTTTCTTGCCACCAAACATTAATAACGTGGTGTGAGGTCCTTGCAGACAGGCAACTGTTGCCCTTTCTTCTCCTGCTGCGGAGCTCTCTGTGGTGATGTTTTTCACTGCTGCGGGGACAGTTGGTTTGCATGGCCCTTGCTGACATGGTGCAGGGCCTCCTGCAGTGGAGAGGGCAGAGCAAGGCTGGCAAACCACTCACGGCCACCAAGGGAACAACACCGCGAAGAGGGTGTGTGACACACGGTTGCCTGCTCTCCTCTCCCATAGCCCACAGCACTCCAAATCATGCCTTAATCATGGCAGGGCATTACCAGAAGGCAGAGGATACACCCTGCAGCTGCACTGCAGGCAAAATCCCCTAGCCCATGCCTGACTCAAGGAAATGCAACCCTTTCCTTCCACTTCCTCCTTGACCTCTCCCTAAATCCAAAGCGAGGTCCAGCTCTGCTGTCCATGCCTTGTCTTGGTGCGTGGTGTGAGCTCTACATACAGGGCTGAGGCTGACAAATTACTCTCAGGCAATGCAAGACCTCCAATTTTCCAACAAGTGCTCCAGTGATTATTTCATTACAGCATCGTGTGAGTTTGGCCCCTCCTGTCATTCCCTTGAGAAAGACTGACTCGGTTAGGAGGGCAGGTTCATTTGTCAGTGGTGTAACAGCTGCAGTTAAATCCTGTTCTCATCCCTGCCACGCAGCTGACCAGCTTGTTCACAGACCTACCCGGATCACCAGCCCCAGTACCATAACCTGCTCCATAACTCAGCACTGAAAATGGTGATTTCTTTAGAAATACAGAAGTACCAGAGAAACGATGAGACAGTTTCTGGGTGCAAACCACTTTTTTCTCTGATGCCAGACTCTCCTTCTGCACTGTGAAGCCCTTTCTTCCTCATTGAGAGGTAAAGCAAACAGTAAAATTGCCTTTATTTTTTCCACCTAGATGGGTCTTTGGATGTTGTAAGCTACTTCACAGCGTTGTTTCTCTGACCCCACCAGCAGCAGGACAGGTCTGGGCAGAACCTGTCCCTGACTTCAGGGATGGGGGATGCCGGGGGAGCAGCGCTGGGGCCCAGTATGGAGGCAGAGGGGGAGAAACTGGCACGTGCCATCTCTGCCAGCAGCACCTGCTCACGTGTGAGTCAACTGCGGAGCGGGAGGCTCTTGAGAGAACATAAGAAGAAAAGCAGATATTTAAGAAATTAGTCACAAACATAATGGCTTCATCAAGAGCCTGTTGGAGGCAGTTGGGCTGTGTTTCATCAGAGGCTGCTCCAGCCACCTGGGCTGAGACACAGGCGTGAGGGGTCTTGTTCAAGAGCATGGCTGGCACTCGGCGTCCCCGCACCTCTCCCCGCCTTGTCCCTTGCCAGCACCAGGAAAACCCTTCCACCATGTACCTGCCTGTGTGCCATCTCTGTGAGCCAGACCAAGAAACTGATCCAGCTAGGAAGTAACACTGGGAAGCAGAAAAAAAAAATATCCCCATGGCCAAATCTGATCTCTGCCACTGTCCTCACCAGACCCCAGTACCCTCCCACAAGCACAACCAAGAGGATGGAGCAGGGCAGGAGCAAGTGGCTGGGGGGGATGAGTGGGAAACTCAGTGTGGCTGGAGCTAATGAGCCTGGAGGTGGGTCTCTGGCCTGGGCTGGTGCATCTAGATGGGGTATCACACCACCCTGTACCACGCTGGTACCTGGGCCACCACACTTAGCAATCACCTTCAGGCCTTCAACGTCTCCAAAAGAGATGACATGATGACAGCCTCCCCTGCCTTGCACTGCCTCGTGCTCCTTTAGCTGTTGCTGTTTATTGTAACAGCAGGTTATATATGTATTTACAATAACAATCTGGGTATCACTACGGTACAAACCAAGGGAACAGATGGGTGAGATGCTGAAAAGTATTTGCACGTTTATGCTGTTCACACATGGTGACTGATTAGGTCTTCAGTGCAAAATGGACATTGAAGGTAAATTAAGCGCATCTCCCAAACAGGAAAATAAGTATTATTTCATGAACAAAGAATATTCAGATTGAATCATCTGAATATAAGAATTCAGTGGCTGAAACTACCTTGTATTTATAGCTGTCTACTTAATTTCAGGTACTGACTGGAATATATCCTACTAATAGATAGGAAGAGGGGGCACACTGCTATTAGTAAATTTAGTTGAAACCTTTCTACTGAAACATTTTTGCTAGCAGAAACAGTGATTTTTACATAAAAAGCCTTTCTCTATTCCATAAAAGAAATCCAGGTTTTCCTGAGGACAGCTAAAATGCTTCAATGCAGCTAAAACAACTTTTTGTCAAAGAATATTTCAGTTGGAAATGGGGAGGAAGAGATTAGGAGAGGATTTTCCTAGACCACTCTAGCCATTAGCCACTTTGTTGCTTGGTATCTTGATTTCATGACCTCTAATAAAACGTTAAGCTACAGAACAGGGAAGAGTCCCTGCATGGCGAAGTTATTTTTAATGTCTCTACAAAATGCCCCAATAAATGTTTGGCACAATGCAAGAAGTTCTGATAAAAGATATTGCCAATAAATTCCCAGCCACATTAGGATGTAAACATAAAAGATAAGCATTACCAAAAAAACCCAAACTAGTAACGATTTATGTTAAGAGCGTTCAGGACGGAAAAAGCAGTTGCTATAAAGAAAGCTAGAGGTCTGAATTAGATTTTCCTTTTGGTTAGCCTGCCTACTTCAATCTGGCTCAGGAACTGGAGGCAGAATCTGGCTTTTTCAGTGTATATCCACCATTTGCATACTAGGTCTATGAAAATGTGTTATCAAGCTTAAATTGTTGCTTCTTGTCTGTTGCCTGAAAGTGAACCCTTTGCACAAAGAAGGAAGACTACATGGCCACGTTTCCCTTACAGTAAAACAAATGAGAGCAAGGAGGGAATAAAAGCCACCAGCAAAACCCATTCCTTCTGTTTAAAATTACAGATGTAAGCAAAGAGCGCAGGGAGCAGCCCATATTAGGCAAAGTGCACTCTTTTCTTGTAAAAAGTTTGAAGAATTGAAGGTCTGCTGTCCCCACTTACAATCATCAGCACACTTGTGTACTGCAAATGAAAACGAGAAGATGTGAGGATACCAGAGCAAAAGGAGGGGCTTTAAATGAGGGGTGGATGGGGTGATGAGATGTGCACAGAGGGAAATCATGGGGTCACCCTGGCTTTGGCTTGGTATCCACGGCCGAGCTGGGGTTAGCATCGCTGCTGCACCAACTCTGCAACCAAGAGGGGACCTTTTGTTTGGGATCCCCTGGAGAAGGGGCAGCTGCATCCCAGGGACTAGTCAAGGTTGCCCACCTCGTGCTGCAGGTAGCAGTGATGGGCCACGCTCAGCCCCATGGCCGATGGTGCTTGGCAGCCCAGCAAAAAGCACCCCATGCTCCCTAAGCACCATCAGACAGACTGTGTGCACCAAAGACACAATACTCTGCATGTGATGAGAAAATCAAAGCTTGTTTTAGTTCTGAGAGCCTCACCGTACGTGACAGTGCTGGGTAACCTAGCGAGGACATCGCGAGTAATCAAACCTGTTTGAAGCGCGATGTAACGCTATACCTGGGTCAGGATCCCAGGTATGATTTCTGCCAGCTCTGCAGCTGAAAATGTGCTTTCTGGTATCTGGTCTCTCTCAAGCTTCAGGGATCAGATTGGTTTATGAACCTGCTTATACTAAGTGCAAACAATTTATCATTGCAGATTTTCCGTGGAGTCGCCTCACTGTTGCTCCTCTGGTTTCACAGCTACCTGGTCCCGAGAGCTCGAGCCTCAACCTACAGCTTCTGGGAGCTGTGCAGCCTGTGGTGACTCTGTGGGTACCTCTCCCTCCTTCTGCCCCCAAGGCACACCTCAAATCTGGCACTTTTAACCTTTCTTTTTATTCCTACTGTAATTCTTCCTGGAAGAAGGAAGGTGTCTTCGATCACAAACATTGCATAAAGGGTGTTGGTGGAGAACCTGAGTGAGAATGGTACACTCCCTATCCTTTACACACAGTTTTCTTATTTACATGCCATGGCTTTTAGGTTGGTTACAGCATGATCAATAAAGTATGTTTTTTTCCAGATAGACTCCACATACCATACCGTATGTTTAAAATTACTGCATCAACAAATCAAAGTAAACAACTTTCCTCTGTGAGATGATGAAAAACATAAATTATGTGGTCTTTAAACAAATGGTAAAGGGTTTCCTTATTAGGCTTCAGGGTCCTGTGTGTGTATATGCCCCTTGTAAAATCCTTGTCATTCCTGGGTCTGTAGGTCTGTATAATGTTCTTCACAGGTTCAGCTGAGTGGTCAGCATACCATGCCTGGGCTGGGGGATTTGACATAGACACACACTCATGCACACACACATCCATGCATATATATATATATATATACACATATATATTTATAAACTACAGTGAAGAAGTTAAAATCTCTGCTGATCTGCACAAATTATCCTAAGGGTGAAAGCTTGCCTTGCTTTCAGTAGGAAATTTCCTCTTCCATTTCCCTTCTGTAGCATTTTCTCCATTTCTTGACTGGCACAGAAATGTCTTCTACATTCAGTCTCTTGCTTTACCATGTAAGAAAGACACAGGCTGGAGACACTACCTTGTCCTTCCCAGACACGCATGCTCCAGTCCACCTCCATATCCCCCAAATGATGGATCCAGTCACATCCTCACCCACTGCCCTTCCCTGCCCACCACCTTCTCCTGGCCACAGCCACTAAGGCAGCTGAAAACCAAGGAAGACCTTGGTTGTAAACTGAAAAAAGACACTGAAAACACTGAATAAAAATGTATCAGCATCTTTGCTCAGCCTCTTTGTGGCAGCCTGGGCTGTAGCAGATATCTGGGTGAGCTTTCTGGGGGCAGTGGGTAGGAAGAGCCATGGGGTGCTGTGCTTGCTGCCCCAGGCTGGCAGGGCTGCCCATGGGCAGGGGAGCAGGGTGGCTTACTGCAGCCTTGTGGGATATGGCTCCTTCGAAACGGGACATCGCTGCGACCGTCAGCGACAGTGCCTGCAAGTATGAGAGTCACAGCGCCAGCCTTCCCTACATAAATAATTTTGCTTAAACAAATATCATCTAGTTCATTGTACTCATTATGGGAAATATCTTGAATAAGGCAAATACTGAGGTTATCAGAGAGATATGTCTTATCTAAGGCAAACGGTAATTTTTAGGGGGGTCATCACTGTTGACCAATTAAACATGATGCTGATGGGATGTCTGGCATGTACTTATCCATAGAAAGGCCTCACTTTTTCTGGGTAGCCCTTGAGAGCAAAAGCCTGTCCTGGTCTCTTGCCCAACTTCTATTTCCCGTGTGATTACCTGTTATCTCAAAGCAAATGTACAACAAAGGAGGAGAACCAACAAGAACTTTGCAAAATGGGGTGCTGAACCACAGCGAAGCCTCCAAGGATTACAGCAACACAAATAAGAAGTGCGTGTAGCCAAACATAATATTTCACTATTCTGGCAATTTTCCATCTCCTTTCTACAGCAGCTTTTCACCCCACCATGTTGCAGTGTCCCATTTGAGATGTAGCTCACATTAAAGGTAGAAAATCTTTCAAGTTACTTTAACTGAGTCAATGAACAACCATCCCAGGATCAAGCCACGAAACTGCAATTTCTGAGGATGACCTTTTTGATTTTTCTTTTCCTTTTTATTTCTCATGAACTGGTAAGGAACTGCTCATATCTTTGGAGCTATAAATGGGACTGGAAAACCAAGTACTGCACATGTAAGACAGCAGGATTAAGGATGTCTTCATCGTCACCTCAATTTTCTTGCCGCATTGCTAACAATGCAGTAGCTGAGCAGTTTGGCAGCATTGAGTCCACCAGTATGATTCTCTGAGAGACTTTGAAAGCTGGAAAAAGGAGAAACTAGGAGATTAAGGTCAAAATAGCTACCTTCCCAATTCCTAGGAGTGCTCACCTTGAGATTCTTCTGAATGCTCCATGTTTTATAGCATCAAGCATACTTTGTGGTCTGAACATAAAGACTTTGCACTGTCTGTGAGCACTCAGACATCTGGAAATATGAATTAAAGGATTAATCCAGTGCTTGTGCCCTTACATCTCTACTGAAGCACAGCCAAGTCTATGGGTATCTCCCACCTCTCCACTCTCTTCCCTCCCCCAGTGCACACATACATGTATGCTCAACAGACCCATGAAGGGATGGGAGAGACAAAAGAGCAAATAATGCCATGGCTGTTATGTCCAGGGATTTCACCTTGGCTCTCCACTTCACCTGGAAAGTACTCAGGCACTATAAAGCCTGGTGGCAATGTATCACAGTAAAATAAATCAGAGTCTCCCACTGGGCACATAGAAAATAAGGAATGCACTAAAAAAATCACATGGGAGTAATTTGCCACATGGTTTGTGCAACTTGCATGATGAGAGATGCAGGGGAAGAAATGGCTTCTCCAGCCTGGTGTTCAAACACCCTCTTCAGACCATTTCTTCTCCCTCATCTAATTCTGTGTGCTCCCAGCAAGCCGCCAGCCCCTCCTGGAGCACCAGTGGAGGCTGGAGGGAGGTAGCATACAGCACAGGAGGAGAGAGTCTCCCCACCTTGTCTTACATCAACCGAACCTCCAGACGGCCAGATTCGCCTCGTGTCCAGGAGCAAAAGAGAAGGAAATCACCTCTGTCACTGTCACTGGGCAGGGTTTGCCCCTTGCACCTCACTTGGCTGTCCAAGACCTAGGCTGTGGGAGAAACCAGGGAGCACAAGGGACATGAACACCATGTTGTCCACCATGGCATAGAGATACTGGCCATGTGAGAGAGATCCCAGCTGTGTGCTGA